>CM024268.1:29794884-31255509 GCA_013621005.1 Aeschynomene evenia | reverse complement strand
GTGAAAGTTTTCTGCAGAAGGTTGACCCAAAAAACCGACCCAAAAAATGAAGATGGTTACCTCTTTCAACGGCAATATGAAGGTATGTGTAATTTCTGAATGCACTCCAAGTGTTTGTGAAAATGTCCCACTAACTTTAATCGCTGTTTGATAGGCTGATGCATTTTCTTTTGGGAATTATGTGTAAAAAATTTTTGTTTGTTTATTTCAGAGAGCCATGGCTGGACTAAGACGCATTAATCTCGATGGTCTCCGGTGGCGGGTTTTCGATGCCAAGGGCCAGGTCAGTGAGATATTAGATCAATGTGATTGTTTTGGCTTGTGGTTGATGGGTAGTGTTATTTGATTCTATGCATATTTTCAGCAAACTCAGTTTTTGAGTAAAAAGAAAAATCAAATACAGAGTAGTGAGATATTAGATTAATGAAATCATTTGCAAACACTCAGTTTTTTATTTGCATAATCACTAGACTTTTTCAAAATAAACCCTGTGAGTAGTTATCAAGCTGAATAAGACCACTCAATTTCATTGAAATTCCCAATGGATAAATGTTCAGAATGATCATAGATTTTTGCAGTATCTGGTTATGAATCTTATAAATTTTGTTTCTAAATTATCTTAAGTTCCTATGAAGATATATTCACGACCATGACATGGACACATGATACTAATGATGAGTTAGATAAAAGCAAGTGCTAACTGAGATCATAGAGAAGGTTCTCGGAGCATCTTACATCTAATGCACTTCTTCTGATTAGCATTTAGAGTGTAATCATCGATCAACTAGTGTAACAATTTGCTTTTTGAATTCATTGGAAAACTTTAATAATACATTTGTTCCCTTTCTGTAGGTTCTTGGGAGGTTGGCATCTCAAATAGCTACTGTAGTTCAAGGAAAGGATAAGCCAACTTACACACCAAATCGTGAAGATGGTGATATGTGCATCGTACTTAATGCAAAGGATGTTTGTGTGACTGGAAGAAAACTTACAGACAAGGTCTACTACTGGCATACAGGGCAAGTGCTGTAACTTTTTTTTTGGTTAAAACTGATGAAATATCAATTATTTTGATTTTGTGTACTCTTGTAAAATCTAATAATTTTATTCTGATTTAGATACCTATGTTCTATGACATTCTGGCACCAAAGTTATCTTTGCTGTTCATTTAATAGGCTTCTTATTTCCCAATCTTAGTTTGCCACTTTCAATTTTCAGTATCCTGATGTTACATAGTTGCATGTAGGTATGTGGGCCACCTCAAGGAAAGGACACTAAAGGATCAGATGGCTAAGGACCCGACAGAAGTAATTCGCAAAGCTGTTTTGCGCATGCTGCCTAGAAACAAACTGAGAGATGTAAGTTCCACTTACAGACCAATAATTTTGAAGAATTTAAACCTGAGAATGGAGTTTGCGCATGTTTTGTACATGTTTGCTTTGCATATTGCAATAGTAGAACCAATGAGGCAGAACAAAGAATCAAAATGAATATCAGAATGAATTTGAGCAGTTTACAGCCCATTTCCTATGCACATCTCATACATAAACTACTTTAAAACAACCATTAGCTGAGCATCAAGAATCTAGAAACTTAAAGACACTGAAACACTTTGAAAATCTGATGAGCACTTCTCTCTGATCCAATGCACTACAGAATTGCTAACACTGCACGGTTTTATTATTTTGTAGTATTGATTTTCAATTCCATTTTTTCTTCTGTCAAATCCTTTAAACCTTATTGATGAAAAAGCTTCGAGGGTTGGGACAACCCACTCTTCCCATCAAACATTAAACAGCCTATTCTAATATGAATTAGCATTAGAATTTGGACATTGCAAAAGCAGAATTACTTATACCTTAAAAACTGTTATACTTATTTTATCGAAAATAATCAAAATTCTCAAAAGTTCTGCTTGGAGTAGTATTATAAATTTATATGAAAGTCGTCTGGACATTCTCAAGCATTTTAAGAGGCATCAACTACCTTTTGTTAAAGGATTGTTTTCTTTGATACCTGTGATTGTCTATTACTATTGTTTTTCTTTTCATTTTCTTTAAGCTTGTTTCTGATCCTTTTTCTCCTTTGGTATTTAAATGCAAACATACTTAATAGAAATGTAATTTATGATAGAGCTCTACGGCGTCGTATGATCTATGTAGCTGACTCCACTTAGGAGGATAAGGCTTGGTTGTCATTGTTGTTGTTGTATACTGTTGAAGGACTTAGCTTTTTAGTTGCATTCTCACTTTTTGCTAATGGGTGTAGGATAGGGATAGAAAGTTGAGGATCTTTCCTGGTAGTGAGCACCCTTTCGCTGATCGACCTCTTGAGCCTTATGAGATGCCTCCTAGAAGCGTACGTGAAATGCGGCCACGAGCAAGGCGTGCCATGATTCGAGCACAGAAGAAGGCTGAGCAGCAACAACAGAATACCGATGGAACTAAGAAGGGCAAAAAGAGAGAAGTGCCTGAAGAGAGTGCATGAGGGTGCTGTTTTGCTCAAGAGGGATGGTTTTGTTTTGGGGCTATTATTATTATTACATGAATTGGAAGTTATCCTTTCCTGTTTGTTAGCAAATCCTTTAGTGCATCAAATTCTGTTTTGAATTGTTGTTTTTCTAGCCCATTAGAAGCATAAAGGGATAGCTAAGAAACCTTGTTTGATTAACTTAAATAGTGATTTCTTGCATTAATTTCATGGTGATAATTCATTAATTTTCATATTTATAAAGTTCAACAGATGACAATTCTATTTCATATTTTGATTATGAAAAAATAAACGTCGTCATCCCTATTAGATATCTGTTAGTATGTGCACTTTTTCATTCCATTTCATATTCTTGCATGTATTTCATGAGGATTTTGATTCGATACCAAAAAAAATATAGGGTACCGATATCCAATACATGTATGTGTTATGATTCATAGATAAAATTAACTTTAATTTTTTAAATTTATATAACTGATAACCTATTAGGTTGGTAATCTTCAAAAATTAATTTAATTTATATTGATACTCTCTAATTTTATCAATTTAAGAAATAAAACTCAATTCATAATAACATGTAGCTAGAGAGAGAGCGCATTATGCGAGAGAGATGAAGAAGATGTGTGATTGAGAGTGAGATGCGTCTAGGAAGACTGTGACCGCGATCACCGTGCTCCGTTGGTACCAAATTATATTTACTTTAGCATATATTAAAAGGTTAAACACACAATTAGGTACCGGTACCCAACAAAAATATTGGGTACCGAATAAATCCCCATTTCATGATGAAAATTCATTTTTCTTCTAATTTGTTCAAATCAATACCCTATTCAATTCAGTCTATTACATGCTTAATAAAGATGAGTGACTTTCTGGAATGCTTCAGACTCATTTTGCCTAGTCCTCATGCCTATTGTTCTTGCAATAATACTTGTCGTACAACATAAATAGATTGTCGTTCAACTAGTATCCAACATGTGCTATATAAGACATAATTGTGTTATATGTATAACCCACGTACGCATAACACATATTAGTTTTGTATATAGCACACGTTGGATACCGGTTGGACATATTTTGTTGTACGAGATTGTTCCGCCATTCATTTGCTTAGTCAATTATAAGAAATTGTGTAATTTTGCTCTTCCATTGCCAATACATTTAGGTGACTTTCAGAGACTATTAAGGGAAAAACCGAAGAATCACGTGATCACTCAAAATCTCTTCTTTAGTTAATTGAACAAAGTGAAATGATTTTCTTGTTTTCTTTTATATTTTTCTTCTTCCTTTCCCCACTTTGGGTTCGTAGTTGTTTAATAATATAGGTGTTGCAATAATCAGTCTTGATAAAAGTATCCATGCTAATAATTGATGTAGGCAAAATAAAGATCATCTAAGATCACGTCTAAAAACACTAACAGTAGATTGTATAAGAAATGTTCTTTTCAAACATTTATTTATTTGCTAGTTAGTGTAAAAACATTTACAAAGTAATTGCATAATAATTAAATTAAACTCTCAAAAGAAGCATTGGAGAATTTTATATCACAATTTTTTTATTATTCTGGATATCTACCATCAATAACAATAATTAATCTCTTTAAAATGAGAGCTCTCATATTACATAATAATTAAATTAAACTCCCTGAATAATCATTGGAATATTTTATATCACAATTTCTTTTATTGTTCAGAATATCCACCATTTATAGATCTCATAAGGGAATAAACTCCTTACCGCAAAATATTTCCATACATACCACTCGATTAAAAGAACCCAACTAACTATATTACACAAACTATTAAGCATCTTAAATACACCTAATTGCTAAATAACAATATTGGATAATCAGAATGTGCCTATTCAATTCAACATTGAGCTGCATGATCTGTGGATCCCTAATTTGCAATTCAATAAACCCAAATGTGATGTATGCTTGAATTAGTTTAGTGTCTTTGGATAAGGAAATGAGGAATGAAACATCAAACTTGTACATTTTAACTTTATAAATTATAAGAGTACAACCACCACTGCCACCAGAACAAAACCCACTACATAGAATACAATTTGGAGGTTACTGCAGAGGAATAGAAAGAGAAGCAAAGCTGTGGAAAGAACAAAAAACCCACCTATGCATTGCTTTACTTGACAGAATGCAAATGTTTCTACTTAAAAGAAAAACGAAGACAAAGACATGTAGCAGTAAATAGAAGGACAAAAACAAGCTGAAATGCTAATCACTCGAGTCACCATCGTCGTCATCCCGTTCTTCATGATCAGCAACAACTTTCTCTATAAACCTTTTGCGAACTCCTTCAATTACAGCTTCTCTCGATCCGTCATTTCCATTCTGGCCATCATTGAGTACAGGGTTTGATTGGCACAAAACTAATGCAACACCTGATATTTCAGCATGAAAAGAGTTCAGTGTGACATGTAGATAGTCATAAGATAGCATGGGAAGAGAATTAAGAAGTTATTTTAACTAATAAATTCAAAAATGAGATGTGAGAGGGTGATGAACTGCCATGATCAAAGGGGCTCAAGTTTAACTAGGTGAGAGGGAAAATAATATGCTGCCTCTAGTGTTATTAATTGTTAACAAAAAACACAGGATCCCGTGACATGGACCGGTTACAAGTTTTGCTGACAGTGCAGCAGAAAAACATGGTTCACATGCTTTTTTCTGTTTATGCTGGGGATTTCAACAGGTACGGAAGCTTAGACCATAATCATCCATGGAGTATTGAAATGGCATAGACCAAGAAAAATTCCAATTAAATCTAGTAGATAAAAATCCATATTAGGATCAAATTCACAATTCAAAGGCCTTTCAAGTTTCAACCAATCCAACTATGTAATTGTTAAAAATTGGTCAAAAACTTCTTTGAAATTCCCAGCAGGAATTATCAAAAAAAGGAAGAAAAGGACATAATGGTAAAAAAATTGGTAAGCAGCAGCACTAATCAAAGACAAATAATGGGGCTACAACCCTAGGACATAAATACCTTCAGGAGTGCATCTTCGCCCAAAACTATGCAAACCCACATAATTTCCTTTGACTGCTCCATTGTTGTACACCAATAAAGTGGGAACATTACGATCTGGGTAGTTAGGAATGCAATCTGTAGATATTATCTTGACAAATTTTGTTTCAGGATATCTTGCAGCCAGTTCTTCGATACTTTGCATCAACACCCCACATTCAGGAATACTGTCAAACAAAAGCACAATAAACATCAGCAGGCACATCAAAACATTAAAATTAAGCAAAATTGTTATCATGCAAGTAATTTCCAAATGTCTTGTAGACTATATATGAATGGCATACCCTTCTTTGTAAAGGATGACAACCACCCAAACATCAGATGGAGCCTGGGAAACCTCTCGAATGAAATCAGATCCTGAAATTGGAGTCACTGATCCAAACCTCAAAACTTTAACTGCTTCCTTCATCTCAGCCAATCTCTTCTTCCTGATAAAGCACAATGGTTTAAATGAGAACATGTGGAATACAAGCAACACATCATTTTGGTACTCCTTATTTAATTGATTCCCATGTCAAACTGTCATGAACATCCATGCTTAGTGTCTAATTTGAGTCCCAAGGAATTATAATGGGTTTGGGTTGGTATAAAACTATAAAAGTATCAATTGCTATTAGGAATTGTTACTTTATCTCTAGCAACTCTTGTCTAGGAATTCTAGTGTTAGAGATCTTAGTTTGCACTACTAGAACTAGACATTAGGCTATATATATATTGGATTACAAGAGTGGATAAAACAAAAACAAACAGCTAAGCATGGAGTCTGGGCGGTTAGACTCCCAAATCTCCAAGTACACTGTTGCTGCTCCTAGCTTAGCAAGGGGGTCCGAAACCAAGTTTGCCATTCTCAAAAACATGTTTAATCTCAGGTGAAGGATTTGTCGGAGCCCCCATAGTTTGGCTCTAATATAGATCCCTCATAAAACACATAAAATATACCTAGAATTGAGATTAAGTACTAAATTTTATCTTTTGCCAACATATTCATTTTTATAAATACTTTGCAAAATTACACTTCTCCGGTCTTAATGTCATTTTTACTAATTAGCCCCAATCTAAAACCTAAACTTGTTTATTCAGATTCAAACCCTAAGTGCACACTGGCAGCAAAAACCAAAACGTCAAAATATCTAAGCAACCATCGAATCAAAATGCAACTCAATCACAATCTTGAAAACGAATCGATTGTTTTAAAACATACACACACGAAAGATCTAGTATTTCCTATACCAGAACTGGTTTGATCAAAATCCTGAAGATAATAGAATCTCAATGCAACACAGTGACCAAATTTCTAATAGGGGTAGTAAATCGAAGTCTCAGACGTGATAGAAACTAGAAAGGTTCGTTATGCAGACAATTTGATCAATCAATTTTTTTGACAACCACAAAAAATAACAAGAGAATCGGCACGCAAGTCTCTTTCCCCATGAATCGAATTTCAAGAATCCGAACAAAGATATTCACAAAACGAACTAATCCCAAATCAAAGTTTTTTTTTTGTTCCTGTTTTCGATAATTAAACACAACCCAAACAAAATTATTCATCAATAAAATCAGAACAAAATATAACAAACAGAAGAAATATGCTACACCAAAGGCACCATCACAGAAGCGTGAAATGGGAGAAAAGGAAAGGGGGGAGATAAGAACCTGTACTCTTGGAGGAAGCGATCGTCATCGAGATCATCTTCGAGGTCTTCGAGTTCATCTTCGGTTTTGGAATCGAGCCAGTTCTTGTCTTTAGGGAGGGAATCGGGATCGGGTGCGGCGGTGAACGGCGGAGGCTTGAAAGCTGGTGGCTTTGGTGGGAGGTTGCCGAGCTTCCTCTGGATGTCGTCCCATTGGGTGGAAGCTCCTTCAACGTCCTTGTAGACGAAATGATAATCCGCCATTGTTGTTGCTTGATTCTGATCTGATGAGATGCGATGTGCCCTTAACCTCGATTTTTTTTTTTTTTTTGTTGGTGTTGAGCGTAGTGTATTTGGGAGAGATTCGTTCTCTCACAACACTACAACAGAGGCAGGAATAAACTAGAGAGTAAGACTAACTTTGGATAATGTGAAAAATCATATTTATTTTTATAATTGTTTATTTATGTAATTATTTTATAAATAATTAATTATTTTAAAATAAATTTATGTTTGAATATTTTAAAAAATATTTTAAAATGATTTGTGTTGTTTGGATTGTTAAAAGATAATATATTTTTTTTGGTAAATTATTAAAATGGATATGAAATGATTTAGTTAAAATATAGTGAAAATTATTAATAGAGGTGTGTGGTAATATTGATTTCCAACATTGTAAAAAATATAGTTTTTTCTTAAAAATAATGCTCAATTGAGCTTAATATTTTGAGAAACACTCTTTGTATATTATAATATCGGTCATTATGTGTAATAATTTAAGCAACATTTTGAAATTAGTAATCCAACTTTTTAAAATGTTGGATTAATGTATAATAATAAAAGTTGGAATACTAGTTTCAAAATGTTGCATTATTATATTAATAATAACTGATTTTATAATATACACATAGCATTACTCTAATATTTTTTAGTTAAAATAACTTTTTTTCCATAAAATCAATAGTTTAAATTATAAGATATTTTACCAAATATACTATATACTCCTAAAATAATTTATTCTTGAAAATAAAAGTTGTTTAGAGAGCCATCCAAACATAATTAAATATTCAAATTATATTATTATAGATATATTTTTTTATAAGTTAGTCTCTTAAATTTAAAAATATATCATTAATATGTTAAAAAAATATAAATTAGTTCTCATATTTTAAAATTTTAAATTGATCATTCACAATTTTTAAATAAGGGATAAATTAGTCCATCACAATTCTAAAATAGAACAAATACAATAATGCATTGAATGGCCAATTTATTCATTATTTTGAATTGTAAGAGATTACTTTAAAATATTTAGGATTAATTTACCCCTTTTCCTTAATGTGAGGGACCAATCAGATTCTCTCAAATTTTGAGAAAACTAATTGAGTATTGAGTCTAATTTAGAATATTCATTTGTACTTACATTTTGTTTACATTTTGTAAACATATTTTATTATTTTTAAATTTTAATATACTATTATTTTAACTTAAATTTTTATTTTTTACTATTAAATACAAACACATGTATATATATATATATACAACTCATTTAATATTTATAAAATTCACTACTCAATAATTTAGAATGGAATGTGCAAAAATGAATCTCTCTAGGTAATATATTTTTTAAGAAAAATATTAATTTAGTCTACGATGAATTTTACTTTTTAATTATTATCATTAATTTTTTAAAGGAGACATATTAAATGAGAGAGATAAGAGAGAAATAAATTTAAATTATTAAATCTTATTCGAACGATCAAAATTAAAATATAAAATAATAACTTTTTAAAATATTTTAATTATGACTATTTTTGTATAATTATACAGCCCAATTTTACTTATCTTACTTTTATATAAATTTAGTATTCTCCCTACTTATATCATTTTTTCAACATATCTATGTCGATAATATATTATCTAGTGAAAAATACAACATATTATCTGTATTATCTATTAAGTTTTTAAATATTTAATTGAATAAAAAGTATATTAAATATAAAATAATTAGAGGGCCGGATACATAAAAAAATAGTAATGCTATACACATATTATATATAAAATCAGTCACTATTAATCATCATATGTAATAATTCAACATTTTAATACTATTAATCCAACTTGTAAAAATGTTAAATTAATGTATGATAATATTAATAGTTAGATTAATAATTTTAAAAAGTTCGATTATTACATATAGTGGCTGATGGTGACTGATTTTCTAGTGTAAATAAATCATTTCTCATAAAAAAATTAAAGGAATTACATACATGTAATATTAATCAATAATACTTAGATAGCATTTGTTTACTGTATACAAGACAGAAAATGCAATATAAAATATATAATGATATGTTTGTTTAGTGTAGACACATACAAATCAGACAGTATCTATATAGATTTTTTTTATATTTTATGTCCACACTGAGAGTAGATACACAAAATACAAATATCGATACATAAATTTAAATGAAAAATTTGTTTCAAGCTTACTCATATTATTTTTCCACAATTCTACCATTTGTCCTTTTAATTTTTTACCAAAGTCTATAAACAAAATTTGTACAAATTTAGATACAAATTCATTTTGTATACACTAAAATAAACAAAATACAAAATACAAAAAATTCACAATATTGTACTGTATTTCTATGTTGTATTGTATCAAATCTGAAACAAATACTACTTTAATGAACAAAGGAAAAACAACCAAACCAACCAATCAACTCATTTTGCGATTTTTTTGGCAAAAAAATCTTTAAAAAACTAAATTTTTATGGGTTGAGTGATTGTGGACAAAATCTCTATATTAACTGATTTTGGCTGATTTCTTATTGTGCAAATAAAATAACAACACTCAATTTTAATTTAATTTTTTTGAAATCCTTATCACTATTAGGTAGTGTTTGTTTTCAATGACTCTGAGACCAAAGTCAAATGAGTCATGAAGTGATGTCACAAGAGTTAGAGTTACAATGACTTCAAAATTAACTCTGAACTCACTTTCACTTATTTATGTCTCCCTTCTAACACACACTTAATGACTCCTTTCCAACACACGCATAATAACTTCATTTTCAATACACAATAACTCTAAATTTAAAGTGAATAAAAACATGATAATTTTATTTAATAGATCATTGTGACTGTTTATAATCCTCACACTAAACACTTAATAAAATTAATTTTTTATTGAATCACTAGGCATCCTTATCGTGTGAAAATTGTGTGTAGAAAAGGTAAATTAATATTGAACTCAATAGTACTAATGTACATCAATATATAGATCTATCAACCATCCATCAATCATATTATGTTATTTAGGGCCCACTATTTTAAATAAAAACAAAAAAACTTACACATATCTCTCAATCGCCAATTGAAATAATAACTGATAGATGCTTGATGAATAAAAATATGATGTACATCTATCATTTTTCATATTGAACTAGTATCCCTTCAGCTCCATAAAATTCCACCGCAACCGAGTTGCTATGTGCTTTGATCACTGTGCAGAAGCCTGTATCTGTATGTGTCAACACATGCGATTTTCACAGTGGCACCAACCCTTCGTGTCCTCATCCGCCTGTCGCCGCGTCTGTTCACACCTGTCAATCCACAGTTGCACCTTTGTGTCTATGCATTCTTGTAGTTTAGCCTTAACAACAAATTTTCAAGGAACACCAATCAATAATATATTATATTTCACCTAATATAATGAATTTTGCATTATATTATATATAGTAATGTATATATATCATACATTGTACATCCATAGCATGACTTTTTATATTTCAATAATACATATATTGAGTTTATTCTCACTAAAAGATAAAGAAGATAGAGAAGAAGTAAAAAAAGAAAAAAATACTTAATTAGCTATCTAATTATTTATCTATGTATAAAATATATGGGAGTACGTATTTCTAGTAATCATGAGGAATTATTATATATTATATGATATAATTTTTCTAGTATTAATTAATTGTATTCTATCTTTATAATATTATTATATTATTATGGTTATTTATAAAGAGAATTTTCAAAAATTTAATTATTTTTTATCTTTAAAAATAAATTTTACAAATTAGAAAAACAAATTAATAAATATTATTCTCTTTTTAATTACTACTTTCATCTTAATCAACTATAAAGAAAATTAAAACTCTTTTACTCTTTTTAACCACTTTTAATTTATTTTAATTATTCATTCAAAAAAACATTTACTATTTTCTTTAAGCTCCTATAATTATCTTTGATTAAAAAAGTTGTTTGAAAGATTAGAAAATACGACTTGACATGCTATCGAGTCGCTAATATATATTATATAGTAATATATATACATAATATACACTAATATTTGAATGAATTTTTGTTGATTACAAATCATTTTTAAAACTATTATTTATATATCCAATTTTTCATGTTTTATATTGACATCTAATTTACTATTATTTATTTTTAATGCGATTCTTTTTTGTCCACGATTAATCTTTATCCAATTATAGATGTCTAGAGGCTTGGTTTAATTATATTTTGCACTCTATAAAAACCCTTCTTCTTCTTCTTCATCTTCTTCTTCACATACATGCATATATAGCTAGTTATAACTTATAATCACATACACACCATAGAGAAATCTTAGAGTGAAGATATAGTAACAAAATAATGGCATCAGGACAAGAGAGGCGCGAGGAACTTGATGAGAGGGCAAGGCAAGGTGAAACTGTTGTCCCCGGTGGCACTGGTGGCAAGAGTCTTGAAGCTCAACAACACCTTGCTGAAGGCATGCTTATAGATATATATATATATATATATATATATGCATCTTTAACATTTTATTTCTTCTTCAATCGTTAATTATTTTGTGTATATAAATATTGGGTGATGCTAAATGAACAATATAAAACCAGCCCAACCAGCCAATAAATGAGATTTTAAGCCATAATTACTCAGTCCATTACAATCTCAATGATTATTTGGGTCAAAATTAAAGTCAAAATAGACTCATTGGCTGTATGAGCTGATTTTTCATGGTTCACTTAGCATTATTGATAAATATATATGTTGTGCATAATATATTAATTATTTTGACTAATTTTTAATTGTACATATAGTAATATTTAATAATATTTTAACAAGTTGGAGTTTTTACTTTTTTTGGTTGAAGGTTTTGAATTTTTATGTGTTATATATGAAGTTTAATATATATGTTGAAGAATAATGGAATTGTATACATGTTCCCCTTCGCATTATTTTATCTTGAATGAAGAAGCATAATTATATTGAACATTTTAATTTATTTTTTTAGTTGAAAGATGAATTTTCATGTGTTTGAATTTTGATATTTTATCTTGGATAAGCTTGTACCTTGACATTTTTAAAGGAAAAATTGCATTTTACTCCTCTAAACTATTACAATTTACAGGTCATCTACACTTTACCCAATTTCAAAAAGTGTATGCAAATCGACTTTTTAAACTTTATAGCAATTAAATGCTATATGTGGATCATCATTATATTTATGTGAGTTGGATAAAAAATAAATGTATTCAAGTTGTACCACCAAAATTTCTCTTTATACAAATGTACAAGCTAAGAAATATGAAATAAATGCACAAAATCTATGAAATGACACCTAGTATTTTTTTAAGAAGAATATAGTACAAAAAAATATTGTATGTACAAATATTCATCTGGATTTTAATATAGATTTACTGATTGACTATCAAAGTCTTAAAATTAAACTATGAAAATGTGAAAATGGCCGTTGCATAAGTGTGGCACACAAATCATTTTTGGTTTTTTAATTTGTGACATTTTTGAGAAAAAATACGGGTTGGAATTAAGTTTAATTGTGATACACTTTTAATTTAAAGTAAAATAGTTTTACATTCATTTAATATAAGTAAAAATATTTAATTTTTATATTTATTATTTAAAAAAAAAAATTTTATTGACATATTAGTAATATCAGTATAAAATGATTTTATAAGTTAATCTTGAAGGATTTATGTTGATGAATTTGTGTATAGTATGGTAATGTGTGTGCAATAATAGGGAGGAGCCGTGGAGGGCAGAGAAGGAAGGAGCAGTTAGGATCAGAAGGGTACCATGAAATGGGAATGAAAGGAGGGCAGACAAGAAAGGAGCAAATGGGCAAAGAGGGCTACCAAGAGATGGGACGCAAGGGAGGACTCAGCACTATGGACAAGTCTGGTGCTGATCGTGCTGCTGAGGAAGGCATTCAAATCGATGAGTCCAAGTTCAAGACCAATAACTAACAATCATACATATATACATCTATCTGTCTGTGTGTGACCATGTTGTTGTAGCTCAATAATCTGTGTGATGGTACTGTAAAATATGTGTATGTTTTGATATCATGGTTCTGTGTTTGGTTTAGGGATTCTCTCTGTTTTGGTGCTGCTTTTTGTTTGTTAGTTGATGATGTTGTGTGTTTTCAGGTTTAGGCCTTAGAGAATTTTCACCTTTAGCTGTGGTGTTGTAGGAAGTGCTTAACTGCCAATTATGGTCTTTGTTTTGGCTTTTGTAATGAATGCTTTCTTTCAATATTCGAGTTTTTATCATGAGCTTTTAGTAGCCCTTTTTGTTCTTCTGAAATTAGAATACAAGGTACAAACAGAATAATGGTTAACACAGAAATACCGGATTCAAGATACTGTCAGATAATATAGTCATTATCATGTTTATCTGGGTGTGATCTAGCGAAATAAGGCTGCTTTTGGTTTCTCTCTCTATAGAGATAGAGGTAGAGACATGAAGATAGACACAAACAAAAAAATTGTCTCAACAAACTATCTCAACATTTTTTGTTAAAGGATAACACTATTTTCACAATTTTGGGATGGAGAAATAAGTTTCTTTTTAATATTTTTATCTATATCTCTTAAAATAAACAAGTTTCTAATTCTAATATGTCTCTGTGTTTCATAGATATTAGTCAAACACTCCTAACTCAGACATCAACCAAAATGAGTAACTGGAGAAGTTACAAAATTTAAATTATATCTGAAAAAAAATACACAGGGTAAATAGTAAATAGTAAATATGCATATGCATTATCATGTCTATGTAAACATGAAAGGAAAATCTTGGATTCATTATGGTCAAAATTTTGTACACTTGATTGTCTCTTGAAAACTTCCCCTAGTATCCTTTTGTCAGTTTAACCTCAAAGCTTGAATCAATAGGATAAGAGAACAGAACAAAAATTGGAGGGAAGTAAAAGACAAATTCAAAATTGCATGACATGGTGACTTTGTTCCCTCCTTCATCTTCTATTCTATGAATTAGAATTTCATTCATTGCCCTTTCTAATAACTTGTGCCACATTAAATGTCATTGGCTAGTTGCTAGAGCAGTAACAAACAGACCAAGCACCAGAAATGGCTGTGCACTAGCCTGGAAACAATGAGAATGTTAAAAGTGAAGGTAGCAGCATATGGTTATCAAATCATTATACTGGAAAATTATTTTCCGATCAATATTAATTGTTGTTTGATTATTGTTTTCATTTTCTGAAGTTTCTGTTTTTTAGAATTTTGTAGAAAAGATACTGAAAATAGAAAATATAGAAAACGAAGTAGTCAGAAAAGGCCTTAATTTTCCAAGATTCTCCCAACTATTAATTGAATCATGAATACTCATATTTATATCTTTCATGTAAAGAAATATAAAAAATTAATATTCTCATATAAAATACTTAACTTTGATTTCAAGAACCGTCGATAACCAAATAGAACACACATTGAATTGTCGAAATTGTGGAATTGTTTCTGAATCATATATACTGTACATGTATTGTAAGATAAATGCTCATCCGATGATTCGTATCACAAGCCTATTAAATTGTATTGAGATTTGATTCAACTACTATGGCAGTAAGTTGGTCTAAAAAGATTGTCACGTTATAAGTTATGTTCCACTCAAAGATGTTTCAGAGTTAAGACCCTGTTGTCATCATGCTTATTTGTATCAGAAGGTAGAGTTTTAGTGATGTTTAGTATTACCTGATATTTAACATCATATTTCGCAGGATCCTTGAGGAAGTACTGAAACTGCAAGGCACAACACGATAAGAAACACTTAGATCTAAGTCACATAATTGCACACAATTTTTTCCATGTACTTGTTATATTAAAATGAAAATGATTTACTTGTACTTTACCTGAAATACGACTTGTGGAACTAGTAAGAGAAGTAAAGCCAAAGCATGATATGGTTTACCAGCTCCAAGCAGATATCCTGCAACCATAAAATGTCAATTGAAGTTCATTGCATTAATATTGTTTATCTCTGTAAATTCTTAGCAAAGAAATTAACAGTGTTTGTACTAATTAATGAAGAGATTTACATAATGACATTCTAAGACCAATTGTTGTTTTTGTTTGGAACAACCTAAGATTAGTATGACACTGCGGTGTATAGGACATGACATGATAGAAATACAATAAAAGTAGAGATAGAGACACAAAAATACAAGTCTTTTACATCATGTTTAAATTAGTGTATAAAACAGTAGTTTCTTATCTCATTCTAATCAACTTTGTGTCTCATGTATTATAGCTTTTCAGGGATACGAAAAATATGCAAATTTTTTCTCCCATCCCCATTGTCAAACAAACACTTTCTTTCTGTATTTCTATCCTTGTATTCGTGTCTGTATCCCTTACCAATCACAACCTATAACTTCCATTAGCACTTCTTTTATAATATAGATAATAGATAAATGAATGAAAGTAAAAATCAACACTGCAGTAATGAACTAATGGACAAGAGTCAAAGCTTTATTATAGTCAAATGGTTTCTATGTACAAAAGGGATCAAAATGTACCAAAAACACATAATTGTGTGATGTCAATAGCGCCAACAGATATCCACTTTGCAGTCTGAGCACCATAAGCAACCGGAATAGACTATTCAAACAAGATCACCAATAGAAGTCAGAAGCTACTTTAATGAATGTAAATCATTAAAATTTCTAAAAAAGTAGTGTTACTTGTACTATTTTTATATACATTTTTTAAGAGATTTGATATGGCACTTAAATATTGCTTGATAAAAAATTTTAGACACACTCGTTTAAGAGTGATGGATTTTTATTCTTAGGAATAAAATGGCGGTCCGGTGGTGGTCCAACATTTCTTTCCTTTGGGAATTCAACATTACCATGAGGAAGGGTGGAAAATTAAATCGGGAATTTTCAATCCTAGGAGTATGACTTTTCTGGGAAATGATTTTTTAATCCGCAAACGAAACATGGGAATCTTCCTTTCTCTTCCTCATTTCCCCTGATAAGTTAAAATGTTCGTGGAACCACATGCCCCTAGAAGGTATGTTTATGTTTGATTGCGAGGTAAATATGGAGGATAAGTTTTCATGGATAAACTCCACGTGCAAATAACACATAGAGTTCGTTCATCAATGAAAATTTATCCCCTAACCAAACACATCCTAAGAGTACTAAATACACAAAAGTTCATATTATATATGGCTAATGAGAATGGTGCATACCTGAAGTCCAAGAGCTCTATCCCCTTCAATACTTTTGAAGTCATTAACAATTCCAACCCCAAACTGTAATATGACACAGAAAACAACAATTTTAAACCAGCCTAATATATAAATTTCAAATTTTATCATATCTAACAAAATGTCATCATGTGGCATATACTACATACTCCAGCTATACTGTATAGGAGTGTGAGAATAATTATGTCTGGTGTAAGAGTCCCAAACAAAGCCTGACCAGCCCACCTGTCAGTGAGAAATTGATCAAGAACTCATGAAACACAGTGCAAATCTGGAAAACATATCATTCACAATTTAGAGTAAAATAAAAAAAGATTAGTTCATATTGTCATCTTCACCACATAGCAGAAGTTAATGCTATCTAGAAGTAATGCTTTTTGTAGTATTTAAAAGAAATGTTATTTCTTTTTGGGGTGAAAAAGAATGTCTTGGCCTCTAAAGGTGCATCTTGCAAATAAAACCTAAGCACTATTCATTTTTAGAATTCATATATCTAAGTAGATAGATATAATTTATAAATCAAATCAATGAATTCAATAAAAGCTACATCTTCATAATCTATGTAGCAACAAGATTTTGTCAAAGGTACCACACCATGGCAAACTGATGTAACTTGCTCCCAAGGCCAAGTTTCCAATCCATCCATTTTGTTTTAACTAGAAAAATATGAACAACTTAGAAAATAACCATAAAAAAAGAATTAAAATTATAAAAAAGAATGAAAGGAATTGAAAATAAATTGAAAAAAAAAAACTACCTTCAAAGGAGGTGCAGAATATATATATGACAGCAAAGATCCAACAACAGCAAGGCTAAAAACTATAGGGAAATTATGTCCTGCCTAAAAGGGAAAAGATTTAAGCAAAAAATGCTTCTGATAATTTGTGCTAAGAAAAGATGAATCATGAAATTATTGTGTACAGTACCCACCCATATGTCTAATATACCAGCCAATGTAAGACCTCCTAGTAGCAACAACCATATTTGAGTGACTACCTGAATCATTTTGAGCAAAATACTAATAATTTGAAAGAAAGAAAAAAAGTAGCAATAGGAAAAGATGTATCTGTTTTGGTTTTAGAACATGCCTCATTCTCAGATATTGCTCCCGAAGGAATTGGTCTATAAGGTTCATTTATGGCATCGATTTCTCGGTCGTACCAATCATTAATCGTCTGGAAAGAAAAATTAAACAGCATGATAATTTAACATCATGTCAAATTGTTACTACAATCCAATAGCAGCTGATAAGACTAGATCGATCTACAAAATTATACCTGTGTATATCCGGTTAGGAACGGACCAGACATCATCATGCAAACAATTGATTTTGCAACATCATCAAAATTCCAGTGGAAACTTCCTGCTCAGGGTCAGAGTTGATTTAGAATATTGAGAAGTTGAATCAAATCACACACATGAATGAATTCAATGAAGGGTAAGCCATTAAACACAGAACTTTGAGATGAAGCATTTCTAAACTGTTATAGTAAATGTGAGACCAAACTTTTTTGCTTTGTGACCATCAATGTATCATATTAATGTAAGGCTAGAATTAAGTATACCAGAGGCAGCAGCACCACAGGCTACACCCCAAACTAACGGAGGCCAAGCGACAGGTTTTGTAAGTTGAAGACGGACCTTCCATTTATTCTACACAACATAGAACACAATAATTATCAAATAGAGGTATTGCTTCGCTAACACTTACCTAATCATTACATAATTTTATTATGCATTAAAACCACAAATTCCAATAGCTGTTAGAAATTAAGAACCACAGTCATACTTACTGATAACTCAAAGTACTAAACCATCACTAATGCATATGAAAGTATTAAAGATTGGGGCATGAAGGCATTTTCACATATGAAGGTTCCATCAGCGGTTCAATACCTCAGATTCAGATTGGTTTATTACCAAGAGCACATGATTTTCCATTATAGTTAGAGAAGATAATAACTCTTCTTCAATCCTTTAACCAGTTTAATCCTTTTCGAGGAAGATTTGAGAGTTAATGGTTTAAATCCTAACATTATTCACGATAGAGCTCAATGGAGTCGTTTGATCCATGTAGCCGACCCTACATAGTGGGATAAGACTTGTTGTTGTTGTCGTTGTTGTTATATATTTTAGGCATCGAACTCAAATGGAATAGTCATAAATAAACTGCATTTCAGTCTCTATCAATCAAATTTTCTCTTTCTCTCAATAATAGTTCATAGTATCCCATCCCCACAACAAAAATAAAATTTGCTTTCACTGATTCTTGAGCTCTTACTTCTCAAATTTAAGCAGACTGAAGAAATTACTAATTGTACAAAATCCTAAACCTACTTCATCGTCCAACTTTATTACTGACAAATAAAATCCTAGTCCGAGCATTTCATGAATCCATCCGATCCATAACGAATATTAAAAGTGAGTTTCCTAATCCTATCTACAAATAAGGATGACTCACTGTTTCTTTTGCAGCTCCTTTAATGCCAAGAAGCTGATTGAAGCTTGAACCAGTTTTAGCTGGTGCCTGAGACTCAACTGCACAAAAACACCCCACAAGAACCATTCAGTGAAAAAAAAAATACTAAACAAAGGAAAATGAGCATTGAACAACAATATCAAACCACAATCCAAAAATACCTTCATTTGCATCATTTTCTACTGCTCTAATGGTTAGTCTCCTCCCTGCAATGCCAACACAAACACTAAGTGTCTCAGACCCCAGTGAAAATAGCACACAATAAATGCTTAGGGTGTGTTTGGTTTAAAAAAAATGGGTTTCAATTTTCATTTATTGTTTTCAGTTAGTCCCCTGTCAACAATAGAAACCATACAGTCATTTCCAATTTTCACAACTTCTTTCACAAAATCCTAAAACCAGATATATAAACAAGAAATTAAAAAAACAATAACTGTTTTCTGAATCCAAACGCACACTTAAAAACAGCAACTTCTAACAATGTTGGTATCTGAGAAACTAAGCAGAAGGGTGTTCTGACCAACTCCAAGAGTTCACTCTATAAACAACATCAACAAATAAAAAAAGAGCTCTTTTTAGAGTCAACTTACTGGTGAATGAGATAGAAACCAATGGTGCTAGAAACGATCGAGGTTGAAATGGTGGGGTTCTTGTGATTGATGATGTTCTTGGTGAAACCGAAACCATTTTGAGTAGGGAAGCCATAGAAAATTTTGTGTACTTTCTTTGGATTTAGAATAGTGAAAGGGACAGGGTATGTATGTATGTGTGTAAGCTAGATGGGACCTGTTTGGATTGGATTGACCTGAATCTAAAAGTTTTGGAGGAATAGTATTTATATATATATAGAATAGTGTTATACACCTATTTTCCGTCCATTCAAAAGTTGGTAATTTTTATAAAATTGTTGATAAATTGCCAACATATTCATAAAAGTTGTCAACTTTTTAAATAGATGGAAAATGAGTGAATGTGTATAATTATATGTACAAATAGCATTTTCTAAAGTTTTGATGGCTAATTTAATTTCTTAGTACATCTTATTGACAAAAAAAAAAAATGTAACAATTTTGGTAAATGAAATAGATTTTGTACCTTTTTGTTTCCTTTTTTGGTTAAACTGCATTTCCTAGCTGACTCGGCTCATTAGGAGGTGGCCCAATTTCTCTGGTACACGAAAACTTGTGATACAGTGGTGCAGAAATTTGTGATGTTCAATAGAAAGTTGACAGGTGGCATAGTTGGTCAAACACACTCCTCTCCCATGAAAACAAGCTTCCCGAAGAGGTAGACATCTGGATGCGTTTGTATTTTCGGATTCTGATATAATAGTCAGAGAATTAGATTATTTGTAATTCTGTTAAGTATTTATTTCTAATGACTCTTAACAATAGAGTACGAAATCAAAGTAACTCTAGAGATAAAAATAACAATTTTAGGGACTCTTTAAAATTGGAATCACAGAGTCATAACACACAACTTCCTACCATGAAATTTCATTCTCATTCTCTCCTTATCAAATTTTCAATAGTCCACTTTTGTCCAAATTTTCAATATATATCACAAAAAAATATATAAAAAAGTTAGTTTCTCATATGCCAGAGCATGTTCTATAGGGAACCCATAAAGGGATAATGTTCCTGCAAAATTCCGTTGCCTTGGTTCTTTTTTTATGTTCTAAGCTACCAAATTTGGATTGTAGAATGTGATTCTTGACTCCACTATCAACGTACTAATGTTTCTTTGCTTGCTGTTCTGGTTAGTGTCAATTTCAGAATCTATACATCTAACTCCAAGAACTTCAAAATATTGTGGATCTAACTTTCTAAAGCTATTCCAAAACAATTGTACTATCGCATATTTGTGGCAATACATCCCTCGTTTAAAGGAATCTTTACGGGTATAATGTATAATACTCCTTCCGTCCAGTTTTATTTGTCTTTTTAAGAAATTTATTTATTCACTATTATTTGTTATTTTAGATTTTTAAAAAAATATTTACAATCTTTTTTCAGTTTTATCCATACATACACTATTTTTTTATCTCTTACAATTATTATTGCACAAAAAACTATAAGAATAATTTTGTCATTCTATATTTACTTCTATAAAAATTTGTGTGTTTTAATCACCTTCTTAATAAGTATACAATACTCTAAAATGTCAATTAAAATTGGACGAATGGAGTACTAATTAGCAGAGAAACATGTCTACCACACGTGCCATTAATTTAATTACCACTCCATTTTTTAATTATTATAAGATTACATAATATATCAATATCTATAAATTTGATCAAATACTGACAAATTACCATCTTTTACATTAATTCTGAAAAACTAAGATAAAAAAATCAAATATAAAATGAAGTATGATGCGATAGAAGTTTGATATATACAACCCATTATTTCAGCTTCAACAAGATTCTCTTTCTTTCTCATTAACTTCAGTATTGCTTTTCAAGAAACCATTAGTATACAACAAATAAGAAAATTCTCAACATATTATCCATAATATATATATTACATATTATATATCATATATGTCAGCAGCAGAAGCCCAAGCCCACGGGTATAACATTAACTTTTCTTTTATAGAAATACTTTTTTATTTATCATAAAATCAGCTACAATAAGACATCATACATAATAATTTAACTTTATAAAATTATTAATCAAACTTTTAATATTATATATTAATCTAACATTTAAAAAGTTGAATTATTACATATGATGACTGATTATATGGTGTATACATAACATTACTTTTATTTATTTGTAACACATAATATATAATAATGTGCATAACATGTGATACATATTGTGTACAATATATAATATATAATATGCATATTATATAACAGAGCAAACCCCCCAAATTGGTCCCTGACAATTTCAACGTCGGACAAGATGGTCTTTGACAGTCGAAAATACCCTAAATGGTCCCTAACAATGTCAAAAGTCGGACATTATAAGGTCCATGGACGGAAAAACTAACAGTATTAATGACAATTTCAATTTTCTTCTCCAACAATTTTATTATTAGAAAAATCAGTTTCTAATTATTTTTAAAATTATTTTATCTTTTATCACTTTCATTGATATATTCAAATGTAAACATTCTTAAATCAAATCTATATATCTTTTATTTAAAAAATGTCACTCAATCTTTAATGAAATTATTTGGTATTTCTAAAAGAAATTGTTAGTAAAATATTGGTTTTTTTTAAATAATTTTAGGTATCAAACCTCTTAATTTACTTGTTTTAAAAAAAATAAAGTAACTTTCCATTCTTTTTATTGAAAATATTAAATTACTTATAAGATAATAGATTTATTTTATTCTAAATTTTATATAACTTAAAATAGTTAATTTTTATATTTAATATTAATTAGTAGTATAAGTTTTAATATATGTAATTTAAAATATGTAGATTTGAACAAGTAAAAGTTAACAAATGACTTTTAGGAAATGGTAAAATAAATGCATTAAAAATGAATGGTAATAATCAAAATGGAGATATATATATAGAGTTGATTTAAGAGTGGTTAAAAGTACATATTATAATAAAGAGGATAAATGATAAAAAATTTAATAAAATTATGGACTAATTTTTTCAATAGCAAAATTATCAATGATATTTTTTCTAAAAATAAAATTATCATTAACATCGTTAATATTTTTCGTTCATGGACCTTATGATGTTCGACTTTTGACATTATTAAGGATCAGTTAGATTATTTATAATTTTAGTTCACACATGTTGCGGAAATGTTTTCATTAAAATGGCATAGCACTAATTAAATTACACGAACCACTTTTTGTTCATGAAAAGACTTCAAATGAATTATAGTAATGATTTTCATTGAATTCAATAGTATTATCTCTTTAGTTTTACCATTATCCAATCTTGGCAAATGAAGCATGAAGGCCCCGGATTGGAATAATCCATCCTTTAACATGTTGATCAGACTATTAGACATGTTCTGAAAATGCATTATGCATGGATAATGAAATTGAAAATGACTCAGAATCCACTCACTATGCTAGTACTTGTCGCTGCACCCACTCTCATGGCACTTTATGCAACACCTGGCCCACTTTATACTTGACATGTCTTTTTAGTTTTCCTTGTGCGGAAATTATTTTTGCACAACAAAATGGATGTATACCTGTATAGAATTTAGGGAAAACAACATTTTACCTCACTGGATCTTTTGGTCGTTGCAATTTAACCCCTTAACTTTTAAAATGGGTAATACGATTCCCTGTATGTTTTAAAACATGCATTCTGCCCCATCCGTCACAACTCCATCCATTTCTCCGTTAAATAAGCACATGCAGTGCACATGTCATTTATTAAAAGACTAAAAATACCTTTTTTTTTTGCGGGGAATGCACGTTTTAAAACATACAGGGAATCGTATTGCCCGTTTTGAAAGTTCATGGGCTAAATTGCAACGACCAAAACATCCAGGGAGGTAAATTGTTTTTTTCCCTTGAATTTATTTGAGAGTTGATATAATATAATACAGAAATATAAGTATAATATAGTATAATATAACAAATTTTCTGTATTTGTTTTATTGTGTACAAAATAAATTTGTACTTGTATTTATATAAAATTTTATTGTGGGACTTTGGTAAAAAATGAGAAGAACAAATGATAAAATTATGAATAAATAATAAGGGTAAACTTGGAACAAAATTTTCTTTAAAATTCCCGTATCAGTACCTGTATTTAATGGAAAAATGTTGGTAGTAAGAATAGGGATGACAACGGGGCAAGGCGAGAGCAGGGAGTATAGTCCCCGTCCTCATCCCCGCGTTATGAAAAAATCCTCATCCTTGTCCCTGTTTTCCGTCTCGGGGGGGATTTCTCCCCCATCCCTGCTCCCCTTGGGGATCGGGGATCCCCATGGGGCCCCAAATGGGGAATGAAAAAATAAAAAAAAATATTTTATATAAATTAAAAAAATTTTAATTTTGAGAAAACTAATAAAATAATCATCAATTATGAAGATATTGTTAAATTAGTTCTAAAGGTCACAAAAATAAGTCAAATAAATCCTAGATAACAAAATATAAGTCACAAAAATATTTGTATCAGGGTATATGTGTTTTATGGTTTGAGAAATGTGAATAGAGAGAACGAGGGAGGGGCGTCAGGGGAAGGGTTTGTTTAAGACGTTAAGTTATTTTAGAATTTCTAAATTCTACAAAAGTGGAATTATATTCATAAATGTAAAATTATAAATTTACCTTCCGGGCGGGGAGCATAGTCCCCATCCCCGTCCATGAACTACCCCTCGGGGAGATTTTTCTCCCCATCCCCGCGGGGAAAAATTCCCCGACTGCGAGGCCCCGAATTCATGGTTCCCCGCGGGGATCCTTGCCTCCCCATCCCCATTGTCATCCCTAAACAAGAATACGTCCAACTTTCATCCAACGTACAAACATAGGACCATGGCCCCACACAAAAGCATTAATAGCACACAACATCAAAGACGGCTTACCAAGCGCGTGCAATCACGACTAGAGGTAATCACAATCACAAGCAGTTATGATTCTCGCGTGATTGGTGCCGCCATTCTTCTTTCTGATTCGGTTGGAGATTATCATGGACAAAATAATTTTTTTCCTACTTTTTCTTTGTTGTCGATACTCCACAGAAGCAATGCAGGTATCACATAACACATAAAGGTGAGTAAGAAATAAGAGAAAAAAATAACAAAACATGATGTGCATGCAGATTACAAAAAAAGAAAAACAAATACATAGCACACATTAGTTATAAATTTTACGGTATTAGCACACGTTTACAAAGTTCCCATATTTTTATTTTTTTGTTTTGCTTTTTTCCCCTCCAACATACCAAGGGGTTAATTGACTAATTCAACAAAGGGAACAAAAAAAAATTGCATTATCTAAGACGAATCAATCGGATAAGAATGCAGAAGATAGCACACATACATATACTTTATCACTAACATTAACAAGAGGTAAGAAACATATGATACATAGGCGATTAAAGTAACAAAATAAGGTGAAAGCGCACACACAATGTTCAAAGGTTGATAACGCCAACACGAGTTTGAGAAAAAAAATTGGTTACATACATATATGTCAATCACACAAAATTTCACTCTACACACGAATAGAACAATTTGGGCATAAAATGAACTGATCTTAAACATTCCCAATTCCACATTACAGTATTAGCACATATTTACCCCCAATTCAACGACAGTAAGTCATGAAATTGATATACTCTCAAATAAAGTAATCAGGAAGAATGCATAAATAGCACAGATAGGCATAATGTAAGATATACTAATCAGGCTATAATTCAGAAAAAACACAAAAGAATAAATCATTATATGCCCCGATAACATTATTTTTAGGCATTTAGGGATTTTTTTAACATTCTTATTTCTTTCTTAACAGAAGCATTTCTCAGTGATCCCTTCGATTTTTCTTGTGCCCTAATGTGTGCTATGCTCCAAAGTCAAAAGAGAAAAACGGTGAAGAAGGCGAATTTTTCTCTGCGTCCCCTTTTATTTATTTTTTGTGTGCCCTAATGTGTGCAACACTCCACAACCAGAGAGAAATCGATGAAGAAGATTTGCGTTGTGTGTGTGAGCGCCTCGCTCGTACGCCGGAGAATAATGGGTGGAAGTCTCAACTCTCCCTTTCGCTCGGAGAAGAATGAGACACAATCGTTTGTGTGTTGGGTTCCCTCTCTATTTTTTTTTTCTTTTTTCTGAGATGCGTCACCGCCTGATTGTTTTCCTTAATGTGGGTTCTTTCTTTTTTTGTGTGAAGCGTTGTGTGTGTGTTTGTGTGTTTTGTTTTTTTTTGTTTTTTTAGGTTTCTCTTTTTGAAAAAGCGAATTGAATGCGCAATTTGAGGAGGAGGAAGGAGATAGTTTCAGGGAAGGGGGAAGGCGATAACTTCGATGTGTGCCAATTGAGCGTGTGCGCGCGTGAGAAAATAATGCGTAGAAGCTATTTCCACGTCTTTCCAATATTTGTGTGCCATTGGTTCCCACATCCGTATAAATACAGATTGAATACATGTTGAATGTATAGTAGTTGTACATATAGTAATATTTGTATTTTATAGTAGATGTACAAATAACATTACTTGTTCTCGTTAAGGATATAAGCACTTTTGGGCGATCTCATGAATCTACCAAATCGATTTGATCTGAAATGTTTCAATCTGATCATCGGAACCGTTTGATCAAAAGCCATCTAATATGGCCATTTATTAGCCAGGATATTAACTTCCTAAAATTTTCACCTGATTATCTTGATGAGAAATGATTTGTGTACATCACAAAATCAGCCATCATCAGTCACCATGTTTATTAGTCCAACATTTTGAAACTAGTAATTCAACTTTTAAAAATATTGGATTAATGTATAACAATAAAAGTTAGATTACTAGTTTCAAGATGTTGGATTATTATATTTGGTGGCTGATTTTATGGTGTACATTATTTTAGAAAAATATGTAGGCGGGTGGGACGAAAAACGGTGTTAGTATTATACTAACTTTAGTGACATACACTACACTAACACTTCAGTGCTTCATACTTGCAAAAAAAAAAAAATATATATATATATATATCATCGAGTAGTAAAGGAGTGTTCACCTTCAAACTTGATTCTACTCATAAAATTTAATAGTATTTAAATTTTGTTTGATGGCTATATATTATGTATTAGTGTTGTGTGATTCACGTAATTTCTTACCAATTTTACAATAACTAACTTGAATTCTTATTATTAATTTATTATTCTGTTTTTGACAAAGGTAAGGGACTAAATGTCGAGCTCCGCTATTTGTATAATGAGAAACAAGCTAAAATTAATCATTATAAATATTTTAGATCATAATCAATCCGTTCATTAAAAATTAAGGGAGTTTATTTTGGATCTAAAAATTGTCGAGCGAATCTATTGACTATTTTTTCATTTTTTTATCTAATATTATTGACTAAATGCCCTTAGATGAATAATTTTCACTGTACTAACTCTTATTACCCTATAAACATTAAATTTTAGATGTATGAATAACATTACCCTATAAATTAATACCTAACTTTTATACTTTATCAATCTCCTTATTTTACCAAAAAAAATATATTTATTTTACCACCACCTTTATTTTTTAGAGATCAATCCTATTGCTAACGAGAAGTCCCTGATTCATTAGAGGTCTTGTCCCAACTATCCTCGGTGAGCTCCGCATCTGTCGTGGAGTCTACGATAGATTATTATGTTTATGTTATGATATGTTAGTTATGTATACCTGTAGTAGTTGCTTCAGACATTTAGGGGCATGATCCACACGCTATGTATAAGTTATGTATGATTTCAGACTCAGTATGCATGTTATGATTCAGATTAAGTTAACTTATTTATTTATTTTCTTTTATGAGATGATCTTAGTTATGCATGCCACATCAGCTAGTGCATTCAGAGGGATATAACCCTCTGACCTGCGCGGACACCAATTAGTAGCAGGTGTTATACAATAATCTGTCGGTAACTTATGCGTCGAAATCCGTCCGTAGTTCGCACTTTTCTAGTAGTGACCAGTCATGCATCAAACTCGGTGTAACCTGATTTGACTCGGCCAATTTTGATCAAAACCGATGACCCAATCGGGATTTGTAAACTGATGCGAGTCGAAAGAATTCTAGAATTAAATCAAAATATTCCATGAGTGAGACTAGAACTTTAATCATGAATTTAGAGAGTGCACACTAGAACCACTAAACTACATACAATTGATGATAAAGTTACACAAAAATTAAATATATTAAATACTAACTTACATCAAGTTATATTATCAACATATTTATTTAATAAATGTTATTAAACTATTTTCATTTAGTGATATTGAACTGAGTCATAAATAATTATGTTATTATTGTTAGTTTAATTTGTATTACTATCTCATTATTATTGTTATTTTAAAATTATATTTATTAGACCAGTTAAATTATCAACCGATTAAATTGCTTACTCACCGATCACTGACCCAATAACTCAATATCTCGATCCAGTCGATGCGAAGTTGTGTATAATAATTATGCCTAAATCAATTCCATGAGTGTTATAAAAAAAGGAAAAACATTTTACCTCCATGAATGTTTAGGTAGTTGCAATTTAGCCCCTGAACTTTCAAAACGGGTAATACGGTATGTTTTAAAACGTGCAATTTACTACAGTAGTTTTATAGTTGATGCCCCAGGAAAAACCTGTATGTTTTAAAACGTGCAATTTAGCCGAAGGTTTGTAATTGATACCCTAGGGGAAAAAGAGAGGGACATAGTTGATGCCCCTAGACCTTTTTTGTAGTTTTGTTCTATAAATAGAAGAGAAAGAAATGAGGCTTTTCCTCCTCTTAGCTTTGTCTCCAACAGACACACACACACCGAGCTAGCTGACTCATACATACATAACTCACTGTCTTCTTCTTCCCCTTTCACTCCAACTACACTCTCCTCTCCAACCAGTAGTAGTAGGGTTTATCTCTTCCACACTCTATATATACCCCAACCACACCTAAATTCACACCATTTCTTCCTTTTTCTAGAGAGAGAAACTCAATACAGAACAAAAAACCTAGAGAGAGAGAGAGGAACCACTCTACCACCACTACCATGGACGCCTACGCCCTCCACCTCGCCCTCGCCGCCCTCGTTGGAGCCTCCACTGTCGCCGTCTCCGCCTACTTCATGCATCGCAAGACCCTCGCTCAGCTCCTTGAGTTCGCCCGCGCCGTCGACGGCACTGACGATGACGGTGGTGCTGACGGAGTAGATGGCGGTGGTGGAGATTTGTCGAGGCACCTGAGGAAGCACGTTAATGGCGGTGGTGGAGTCCGCACGAGGAGGAAGGGGAATGGGTATTACCGCCGAGGGTCGGCATCGCTGCCGGATGTCACGGCGATCTCCGGAGGAAGAATGGACGGGGAGGAGAAGAGGAACGGACTGGTTTCGGTCGAAGGGGTTCCGGCTGGGTTACCGCGGCTGCATACTCTTCGCGAAGGTATGGTGGTTCTGATGAAATGGTTGGTGTTTGATTACTGTTGCAATTTTCTGTTTTCGTTTCAGATGTTTTGTGCTTTGGGAAGGAAATTGTGAAAACAACATTTTATTGTTTTCATTATTTTTGGCATTTCCTTGGCACAATCCTGAAAATAGAAAACACAACAAATGGAAACAGGAACCAAACATGCTCTCTTTTTTTTTTTTTTTGAGTGTTGTATTAATTGAAAAATTTGGAATTGAAGTTACTGTTATAGGGTGTGAACTGTGATGTGTTTTTGTTGATGTAATCTGTAATATGTGTGATTCTTGTGATGGATTTTGGGACTTTATGGATTGGTACAGTCGTTTTTGATTGGCCTATGAATCTTTGCAAACTTTAATTTGTTGTTGCATATGAAATTAAGAATGTGCTATTAGAGTTGCTTCGGCTACAGTGGTAATTGGGAAAATCGATAGTTGATTCAGGAAGGGATTGGAAGCTTTGATTCCATTGTTTTGATGGTATTGGCATTGTATGTTTCTTCATTTTTTTATGTCCTTTTTGTTTAATGACAAGTATTGCTGTGTGAA
Source organism: Aeschynomene evenia (assembly GCA_013621005.1). Taxonomy (NCBI): domain Eukaryota; kingdom Viridiplantae; phylum Streptophyta; class Magnoliopsida; order Fabales; family Fabaceae; genus Aeschynomene; species Aeschynomene evenia. The sequence goes on along the minus strand of CM024268.1, from coordinate 31,225,667 downwards.
AAAAGTTCAAATGATAGTGGAGAGTAACTGTGTAATAAAAAAATGGAAAAAAAGAGGAAAGACTTTGGAGCACTAAATAAAAGTTTACCTTGAAATAAAAAGGACCAATGAGATTATTTGCAATTTAATAAAGAAGATTAAGAATCCAAACCTCTTTTAAGCATCTTAACCTATGCTGCAAAGAAGATTAATCTTAATAACCCGAAAAAAGGAAAACTAATTTTAATTATTTTATGTGTTTGTGTCTGGCTGAGATGGAATAATTGAATGAGAAAGATGTTCTGTGCATTGGATGGGAATCATTACTTTATCAGTAGAGTGGGTTCCAAAGAATAAAATTGATTGAATTGTTGAGGAGCATCTGGTTTCAGATACAGGTATAAACCCAAAGTTGCCTTTTAAAAAGTAAAAAGAGCTAGTGCATCAGTTTTCACCCAGCTGTAATCTGGATCATATCTAATCTAATTTAGAATGTTGCCATGTCCCCATCTTTATGAAAACTTTTTGTTGTGTTTGAGGAGGATTTTATTCTCCTTTCATTCTTTTGCATTAACATTGAATGGGAGAGGATAGGAAGGGCAGTGGACAAATTCTTAGTGTCACTGCATATTTTCTGCCCACCCTCTTTTTGACACACTACCTACATAAAAACAAGAACTGTCTTGTTTAAAGTTATTCTTAATTTGTTTTACTGATCAAGAATAATATATAATTTAACAGCTAAATCTGTGCATCCTGGTACCCCAAAGCGAAACATTTTAAGACCAATTTCTCCCAAGTCTCCTGTTGCTAGTGCCTTTGAAAGTGTAGAAGGATCCGATAATGAGGATGATATTGATGCTGACAATGCTAAACTAGATACAACATATCTCCACACGAATGGAAATGCTGTAAGTTTCTCTTGATTCTATTTTGTTGGCTTTAAGTTTACTGGACAGGATTCTGTAAGTAGAACATGTATACTGTTTTTATCATAAAAAAAGCAAGTTTACTACTCTCATGATAAGTTGCTCTCTCCCCTTGTTGCTCTTTATCCGTGGGATTGGAATTACCTAATTTTCCCTGTTACTTCTTAGCTGCATTTTGACTATAGGAGGATGATGTGTTCTTCCATATCCACTAAAGTATAATGTTTGAATGAAATATGGTTTTAAATTTTAGATAATTTGTATGCAGGGGCCAGAAAGTAAAAACCCATATGAGAGCTTACCAGATAATGTTAATGCCAATGGAGAGCAGATACCAATTGCTGCTTCAAGTTTGATCCGTTCTCATAGTATTGCGGGTGACCTGCATGGTGTGCCTCCTGATCCAATTGCAGCTGACATTCTTAGGAAAGAGCCAGAGCAAGAAACTTTTGCTCGACTTAAAGTTACTCCTATTGGTATGAATATTTTCAGTATCTTGAACGCAGTAGTTTGCTTTAAATTATTTCTCATTGCCTGTGCAGAGTCCATTTTCTTCGTTAACTTTTGCTGACAAGTGATGATATTAAAATTGTGGAAAATCATTTAGCCAATTGTAATTTGTACTTTTGATTGGGTTTAGAGGTTCCTTCATCTGATGAGGTGGAAGTCTATGTCGTTCTTCAAGAGTGCCTTGAAATGAGAAAAAGATATGTGTTCAAAGAAGCAGTTGCTCCTTGGGAGAAAGAAGTTATATCTGATCCCAGCACTCCAAAGCCTAACCCAGAGCCATTCTTTTATGCACCTGAAGGAAAGTCTGATGTGAGTTTTTATTTATGTCTTTATTGTTTTCCATCTGTGAAAAGACTTGGATATCCTGATTCTGTGATTAAAATGATTTTTTTATCATGTTGTGATGCAGCACTACTTTGAAATGCAAGATGGGGTTGTTCATGTATATCCAAATAAAGACTGTGAGTGTTTCAGGGATTTTATAGTATCCTTTTGCAATATTTCCATTTGAACGGCAACTCTTATGCAATTTTGCTTATTATCTGCAGCACAAGAAGAGCTTTTTCCTGTTGCGGATGCAACCACCTTTTTCACTGATCTCCACCATATACTTCGGGTCATAGCAGTAGGGAATATAAGAACTTTATGTCATCATCGGCTTAATCTTCTAGAACAAGTAAACACATGTTTAAATTTCTGATTATATACAATGCAGCATATACTTGTATTTCAATTTCAGATTGTATCTACTGGTTGTTTGATAGTGGTATTTGTATTTCAGAAATTCAATCTTCATTTGATGTTAAATGCGGATAGGGAATTTCTTGCCCAGAAAAGTGCTCCACATCGAGACTTCTACAATGTCAGGAAAGTTGATACACATGTTCACCATTCGGCATGCATGAATCAGAAACATCTTTTACGGTTTATAAAGTCAAAGCTAAGGAAAGAGCCTGATGAGGTGACAATTTGGAACTATTTATCTTTGTATTATCACATGCTCTGCTTTTATTTCTTTCTATGTAGCTAGTGTAACTATTAAATATTCATTTTTGAGATGAAATGATAGTTTTCTTAGAGTTTGCTCTAATGGATAAATAAGTACATTCACACAATGGGAGCATGTACGTGATTGAACAGTAAGACAACCTATAAAAACACATGTAGCTGATTGTTTTGCTTATTAGTATGTAGTTTATAGCTAAGCAGCTGGTGAAATTACTTAAGTTCATTTTGTTCTTTGTGATAATGCCTTGCATGTGAAGGTGTCAATTCACTGCAATATACAGTTGGAATACAAAATATTACAAGAAGACTTGTGACATGCAGAGTGCTTACAAATGATTGATTGTCGTCAAATGCAGAAGTGCTACATGCTTACGAAAGCATTTAAAAAAATGATACTTCATGTGTTATATTGTCCTCTTTTGATTAGGGAATAAGGAATTGTGAGTTACATTTTAGGAAACTGATATTCATTGTGTTTTCATTAAGACCTTTTTCATTTTAACTTTATTCAGGTCGTGATATTTCGAGATGGAACATATCTGACCTTAAAAGAAGTTTTTGAGAGTCTGGATTTGACTGGGTAACAACATTTTAATTCCTACTGTAATTATAATTTACAGTTGTATTTTTTTGGTAATGTGTTGCAATAACTATTCTTTAAATTGTTTCTGAGCAGATATGACCTCAATGTTGACCTTTTGGACGTTCATGCAGACAAGAGTACATTTCATCGCTTTGACAAATTCAATCTTAAGTACAATCCTTGTGGTCAAAGTAGGCTCAGAGAGATATTCCTCAAGCAGGATAATCTCATTCAAGGTAACTTTTTTATTGGTATAGGGCATATAGCTTAGTCTTTGCTTAGTTGCTCTTCTCTTTTAAAATCCTACATCAACAACAACTGTTGTTGTTGTAATGGTATCTGAAAGGAAGAGACAAGTCTAATAGTTCTCTGCAATGTAATGCTGTTCCCAGCCTTGTTTATATATGGTATTCTATACTTGCTGGCAATGACATTTTTTATTGTTAAAGACAAATGAGGTTGGATACGTGGCACCCATAATTGATTGTTTACATTTTGTGATGAGATAAACAAAACATTGTTTCGCACGAGGTAGCACCTCATTTTAGTCTTATGCAGGATTTGATCATTAATTTTGTTTTAGAACTTAAGTGACATGGGTTCTTAGAACAGCTAAATTCATCTTTAATCAATATGGGTTGGATTACTCTTGAAGGAGGGTGAAATTGTTGGATGTTTTAAGTTTTATTTGTTATATATTTATTGAGTTCTGCATTATGAATTTGAAATAACCAGCCAAGCTTTGTAGCCAGTTTAAAGATTAAATTTTCAAGAAGCAACTACCACTTGTGGGTTAATGAAGGCAGTAGAATATGTATAAAAAAAAAGTACAAATGAATATTCAGTGCTTGCTATGTATGTCTCACAACTCGTTTGGGAGAAAAATGCAATCATTTGTGTTTATTGTCTATCATCAATTTAAAATCACCTTTAACTCACATGTTTTCATACCATTGTGTTGCATTGAATAGGTCGTTTCCTTGCTGAGGTGACGAAGCAAGTGTTTTCTGATCTTGTCGCCAGTAAATATCAGGTGTCATCTTGAATCCTTCTGTGTGTTTTTCCGATAATGCATGCAAAAAACCTCTTAAGATTTCTTAATTAATTTGACACTTTAAGAATCACCATGATTTGCTACTTTGGTATTTTATGTCAGTTAATGGGTTAATTCCCTTGCTTACATAAGCATGTGATATCTAGTTTCTTTCGACATTTCTTTCCCTCTATTTTTTCATTCTTCCTTACATTGAAATGCACATGTGAGTATTGTACTTATTAATCCTCTTCCATTTATGTTTAGAACTTTTTCAAAACTGATAGTTAAAAACTTCTCAGATGAAGAATTCTTTCTTTATTTCATAGTTGAGAAGTAACAGAATTCGTTTTCTTGTAATTTATAATAGTTCTCCATTATTTGAGTGTTAATTATGTAGGTTTTATCCTTAGATGATTTTTAGCTTACGTCTTTCCATACTTGTAATATTTGCAGATGGCTGAGTATAGGATATCAATATATGGTAGAAAACAGAGTGAGTGGGACCAACTAGCTAGTTGGATAGTGAATAATGAACTGTATAGCGAGAATGTTGTTTGGTTGATTCAGGTATTTATCAATTTCACTTAGTTTTCATGCACAAATCATTCATTACTCTCTCCCAAGTTTTGATGACAGCACAATTTTCAGCCTCATAATTTATGCATGCCAGGTCTCATTTTGTTCAGTATTTTTAGGGTATATGTTGTTTCTTCAATTCTTTAAATTATTCACTTGCTGCAAATCTTAGGATTAGGAGTCTACAGATCTTTTAGTTTTGCGGGATCTATTCCTTTTCGGCTTTATACTCTGAAGGAATTTTAAAGTGTCTATCATTATCTAAGTTCTTTTAAAACTTGTCTTGCAGCTTCCAAGGTTGTACAATGTGTACAAAGAAATGGGAATCGTGACCTCATTTCAGAACATCCTTGACAATATTTTTATTCCACTTTTTGAGGTTACTGTGGACCCTGATTCACATCCTCAACTACATGTTTTCTTGAAACAGGTGTGGTACAATTTCAGTTGCCTTAAATTGTAGGAAACTATATGTAAAATGACCACAAATATGCATAGTACAAGTTGACTTTAGATGCCGGCTTTGCTTAGTAATTCTAAAGTCAAGTCTCAACCACCCCAACTAAACAAATATATTTTATCAACTTTGATATTTGATCAATCATTTTTTATTTGTTTTGTTGTGCTTTTCTTGTGAAATATATTCGTTACCTGAGTAGGTAATTTTTTGTTTATATAATTTTAGGTTGTTGGGTTGGATTTGGTTGATGATGAAAGCAAACCTGAAAGAAGGCCGACAAAGCACATGCCTACACCTCCACAATGGACTAATGCCTTCAATCCGGCATTTTCATATTATGCCTACTACTGTTATGCCAATCTCTACACCTTGAACAAGGTGTGCAACTGTTCCTTCAAGACAATTTTGCACTTGTGTCTGTCAATTTTGGGTAGCTATTCACTCAACCACGATAGAAGAAAACACTTAGCTGAATAAGGGGAAAATCCAAAAGGAAAAGAAATTTACCTAAGTAACTACATAGCATAAGTTGCATAGTTATCTATCATATTATATCAAGACCTTCAGTATATATATTCATTGCATTGCTTGGTTCTTCCTTCAGTCAACCATAGATTTCTTAAATATGTATTCCAATATTTTTCTGCTCTAATTCCATCGCAAGTATATAATTATATATTTCTAAAATTCATTTTTACACACTAAAGTTTGACCTAATATAATATTTCTCAGCTTCGTGAGTCGAAGGGAATGACAACAATTAAATTCCGTCCACATTCTGGGGAGGTACCTATTGGATTATATATTCTGTTTGGATATTTGTTAGTTGTTTTATATGTTCCTGTTCCTGATGCATCATGTTTTTTACAGGCTGGTGATATTGACCACTTAGCTGCAACCTTTCTTACTTCTCACAACATTGCTCATGGAATCAATTTGAGAAAATCTCCCGTGCTTCAATATTTGTACTATTTAGCTCAAGTACGGTCTATTTCAAACTGATTACTAAATTGTGCTTTTTTACAGTGACTTATTGGTTGTTGACATTTGTAATCAGATTGGCCTGGCAATGTCTCCTCTTAGCAATAACTCCTTATTCTTAGACTACCACCGAAATCCTTTTCCGATGTTCTTCTCACGGGGTCTGAATGTTTCACTCTCCACTGATGATCCACTCCAAATTCACTTGACAAAGGAACCATTGGTTGAAGAATATAGCATAGCAGCTTCTGTAAGTTATATATCTCATTCTCTGCCTCTCCTCTTTCTCTAGATCTATGTGGCATGTAAACAGACATTATTTATAAGACACATTTCTTCCTCTGCAGGTGTGGAAGTTAAGTGCATGTGATTTATGTGAAATTGCCCGTAATTCAGTTTATCAGTCAGGTTTCTCGCATGCCTTAAAGGTAATCTTACCTTCACTTTACCCCCCTCTTGTGAATTAAAATCCTCTACCCCACACAGACACACACCCCAAAGGACCAAATCTTGTATGGTGAATTGGCAGCAAGTTTTTTTTCCACCTGAGCAATGACTTTGTTCAGTTATAATCACACTTGTTCATCAAGGCAGGACCTGTCATTCGATTAGTTGAGTCGAAAAACTAATAAAAAAGAAATATCCAAAATCTTATATATCTTGTGCTTAACGGATCAGCCTTTCTCTTTCAGTCACATTGGATTGGTAAAGAGTACTACAAGAGAGGACCAAATGGAAATGATATTCACAAAACTAATGTTCCTCACATCCGGTTGGAATTCCGAGAAACGGTATGATTAAAGCAATCAGGTTCATTTGCATATATAATTTGTTTAGTTTCTGGTAATCTTTCACATGATTCTAAATTTAACATTCCTTTTTTTATGTGAACAAATTAGGATAATAAATGATATCAATGATTAGTATAATACTATAATTGTTGTTGAAGTAAAGGGGAACTCTAATTGATGTGCTTGCAGATTTGGAGAGAGGAGATGCAACAGGTTTATCTGGGGAAACCCATCATTCCTGAAGTAGTAGACAGATAAAATGCTCGAGGCACGCGATCCATTCATACTTGATTTTCAAAGTCTGTGAACAGGTCGGAATTCCTTGGTCTATCTTCTTATGTGTCTGCATGTGATTTTAAGCACTTTCTTTTGGCTATTTCTCACTCCCTCCACTGATGATTGAACCTATTCCCATGTAGTTTGAAAGTTCACATACCCATCCAAGCATCAGGGGCGACTTTTGAGAACACTATGTTAATGATTAGGCTGAAGACACTGTTTCGAAGATGATGATATATAGTATATATTCCAAATGAGGATTGAGAAACTTTTGCATGCATATGGAGCATAGTAAATGTGTGTTCATCTTGCATGCACAACCACACATTTCAATTTGTAATGTTTAAAAAGTTTTATGCAAGATTTAGAATGTGTGCTAGTACATACATACAACATGAGCATGTGTTTATTGTACTCCATGTGCATGCAATAATTGCTCTGTGAGGATCGAGCTCGAGCATGGATCAAGGCTTATAGGTGTAAAATCAACTTGGCCCTGTGAAAGTGTTTCTTGTATTTATTTGGGGTTAGAGTTGAAATGAGTAAGGTTATCAAAATAATTGATGCCAGTTGCAATTAGAAATATAAATAATATATAGATCCTGTTTAAGGAGAGGAAGTCTGCCTCAAATTTTGGTTCTAGTTTATTGTTTATATGGTGCTCTTTCATTGGAATATATGAAGAGCAGCCTCAGTTTTGGGAATCCAATGTGCAAGCTAAGTGATCTGAATGATGGTATTGAAGTAATATAATAATTGTCTGTTGGAAAAAAAAAAGTATAAATGATTGACTTGAGTACTAATTCTTTATCTACATGTTGTAGGTTGTTGTAACAATTAGTACAAAGGGAAAACACAAATTAAGCAAAACAAACAAGAGGGACAGAACCAATTAGTTCTGCATTTATTCACACTAGTTTTATTGATTTTAAGATACAATGGAAACAAAAACAAAAGTCAACTTTTGAGAGGTTGGTGCTCTCCTAGTTTTAAGTTTTGTTCTGAATAATTTTCCAATCTTAAAAGATATGTGATAAAAAAATTCCTCAGAGAAGATTATGATTTACATTAAACCATGGGCTAACGCTTAATCCTGCCTCAGAAGTTTGTTTGAGAATTCATCATTGAATCCCAACCTTGTCCCGCAAGTTTGTTTGAAAATTTATTTTTGAAGGTATAATACTCCAAAGAGAGGCATATAATGTGCCCTCCCTACTTTGGTCGAAGTAATAGGATATATTTAATAATCTAATAATACCCATAAAAAATACTGAAGTATTTTATTAGAGAAATTAGTTACAGGATTAAACAAGCTTAAGGCAAGTCTGAATGAGCGTGATTCAAAGAAAAGAAATTAAGCACTTTCCAATTCCAAGTTGTATATATATTTCGTAATGAATATTATTATATGTACAATAAAAAATCAGTTAAAACGGTCAATATATTGTGTGTTGTAAAGATATATGTTGTGTATAACAAATGATATATGATATGCACAACATGTGATATATATTGTGCATATTGTATTATATATGTTGAGCACAATATCTTAATTGTTTTGACTAATTTTTATTATACACCAAGTATTTACCTTTCATAATACCTGTTTGAACATATACTTCACCATATTTAGATTTTGATCTGAATCCATTCTAATATCTCAACTAAATAAAGATGTATGTACAATGTACATACAATTTCATATGTACAAATAACATTATTCACAATTTCACATTTACAAATAACACTACTCAAATCAACTACATACTTTTATGAGTTTCTTGCCACAAATGACAATAAATTAAGTCTATTGTGGCCGAACTCGCACCTCGGTATCTTCTAACCTAAATATGTTGTTGCCTATAATTTAGCAAGGAAAGGTTAAGTTCGGGTATTGGTGACTGCAATTGATCTGTATTAAACTAATGTGCTTGTTTGGTTATTAGTTTTTAGGCAAGTTGTTAAGTGTGGCGACACCCTCGATAACATAAGCTCACTTTCGCCGTAGATTTTGTGACCGAGCCTTCGATGAGACACTCCCATCATGGTAAAGTTTCTAACTCGCTCTCCACATCCAAAGCAATTCTAACTCAACCTCGATTTGGAGATCGAAGTGGTTGCACATGATGAAAACGTCGAGCTTCCTAGTCGGCGACAGAGCGACCTCTGTGAGGGTGGAGTGGGTGACAAAACGGTGACCTTCCTGGTTGGCTACGAGAGCAACGACGATGACTTTTTGACCGATAGGTGGAGAGGGTGATGGAGATGGTTAGGTTCAGGGTGAGGGTGAGGGCAAGGAAGAAGAAACCCTCAATGGAGAAATAGAGCCATCCATTGCTTTTTATTATACATTCATTAGATTGGGGGGTATATCTGACTTTTCACAACATTTGTTGTCTTGTTTCATGAATCCAAGTAAGAAATAGGTGCAAGAAAGTCTGTGTACACAATAACCAAACATAATACACAATAGATTTTTGTGTCTCTGCTCCTACTCAAACTCTGCCTAAGGGATTCATGTATAAACATAAATCTAACATATCATTTTATGCACATTTTCAATACTTACAATAAAAGTAGATTCCATCAATTTTCTATATTCAAAACTTATTCATCCATGGATGCTACCTGCTATATTGTGTGGCAAAGAACAAATTCTTAGACTTGTGCTTGTACAAAAAAAATTTGAAAACAGCATCTCACATATGGAATTGAATTCAAGATGAGACAAAAAATAAAACTGAAGCAAATGCTACATGGCAACTGTATTGCCTTTGCATCTCAAAATCCACAAAAGTAGTAACAATATATTCCCAAAAAACATTTTGGAGAGTAAATGTATTTCAATGATTAAAAACAATGACACTAATTGAGTTGTACTTTTTAAAATTATCAAATCTCAACCATTACCTCAGGAGTAATTACACACTCCTGCATAAAGATATTCTCAGATATGTTGGTTTAATGTCCTAAGTCCTACAATAAAGGCAAAATCTCATACAATTTCCTTCCTCAAGGAACAAAAAGGTTATTAGTAGCATGGCTGTGAAGATTACTTCTTCTTATACTGTTTTACCTCTTTAATGATTCCATCAGTGAGTGAGTCGACATCGTTGTTCTTGCCGAAAAACTTCACAAACTGCATGTCGGGCCCCATCAAATACCTGGACAGAATCACCAAATTATCAGATAATCATCATACAACAGGAACCATTTAGCCTGAATATGTGCAGTTAAATATGCCCAGGAAGACACAAAAGATTAATCAGAAAGAGAATATGAGATTTCTGATCACGTATAGCAAACAAATAGCTAATTAGCATGATAATGCTATGTATATTAAATTTATATAGAATTTATTAACACAGTTCAAAACTTAATCAATTTAATTCTGTTTAAGTTTATAAGAATTTGTCAGATAGCCATACATATCTGAGTTCCTAATAAGATAGATATATGTGAGTGCATTTGTGCATGATACTCGTTAAGATTTATAAATATATTTTGATAAAATACTCATCAAGATGGGTATTAGACTATTAGAGACATTAATTCCAAAATCATCACTTTCCTCCTTACCATTTAACTATTTCAAAGATTAGGTCATTCACAAATGTGGTTTTCAATTATCAAGATCCTAAATTCATAAGCAAATTTCTAGCCTACAGTACAATGAGCAATGGGTGATATGATTCGGAATGTAAGCCGTAACAAAATTACGTACATGACTATGGAGTGATCAACAAGATAATCTGAGTCCTCCTCTTGTGTCTTCATGTAATAAACACGGTATGCACGAGCGACACTTTTTATTTCATCCGGGGTACCAGTCAATCCAATCAACTTCGGATGGAATTCTGAAATATACACATTAACATAGTGATATTAGAAGTAGAACCCAGATAAAATATCTATCCATATGAAATAAATAAAAGAAACGACTCAATCTAGATGTGTAATTTAAGAAGTATGATGCAAATACCTTTGACATATTCACGCACTTGTTCAACAGTATCCCTCTCAGGATCAACAGAGATAAAAACTGGTACAATTTCAATTCCAGCTTTCTCCTCTGCAAGGAACCAAAACAGACAGAAAAGTTAGCTGTTAACTCGTTATCACGAGCAAATGTTATGATCAAAATACTATAATGTGCTTTCTGAAGCAGTAGTTTAATCCATTCACTTCTTTCACTCTCATTATAAGCTAGACATTCAATATATATGCACCAAAATGTATAGATATCAATATATCCACATAGTTGCCCTGAACTTGGAGATGAAAGGTCCTCCAAAGGTTGATAAGTCCATAGCAGTTTTTCAATGAAGCACTTCAAGTTTCATTTTAATCAATATTTCCATCAAACCACAACCCTAGACATGTACCTTCAAATGCTACATAGTATTCTAATTGCATAAATTTGTTGAATATTACATTACACTAAGAAAATCAGCAAATCTCACTAAATTGAAAAATGGGAAACTCAGGCTGCCACAAATGAACAGAATCACCTATAGAAACTTACTTATTTTATCAATTGCAGCTGCTAACTTGATCAGTTCATCAGGGCAAATATCTGGGCAATGAGTAAAGCCAAAATATATCAATGTCCATTTTCCCAAGAAGTCCTTTTCAGTTACATTTTTCCCATCATGGTTGATAAGGTGAAATGGGCCCCCAATTGCAGCTTTTCCCGCAGAAGGTCCCTGCTTAACCGCCTCTGAAGCATTCTGTATTTCTACAGTAACAAGTTTAATCAATAAATGGAAATGGAAGAAGAAATATCCATGATACTTCTGAACCAGATTGAGAGGCAACAGGAAATGAAGATAGTAGTTGATCAGATTTCTTTTCAGGATACCCCTAATGAACAAAGATGCAGCAGCATGGTATATCATGTACACAAATTCAACCCTGTAACTAGATTTCAAAATTCAACCTTCTAAGGTTTTATAAAAGTTCAAAAGGACACGCAAAATACACTTAAGAATTCAATCATGCGATAATATAAGCAAATAATAAATTCAATCAAGAATCGGAATCCTAAGAATCACACAATTAATAGAGACACAACTCGCCAATGGCATCCACATGCACAACCACAAAATGCTAAACTCACCATAGTAATCTACCTTCAATATGTTTTTTCTTTTCCCTGTCATAGTAGAATACAATTCCAGCTCCAGTCAGAATAAGCAAGAGAAAGCTCAACCAAGACACAGGCTGCAAGACACAACTTAAAATCAGCAAATGCAAAAACAATAACAACAACAATTAAGTCTAAACACACTAGATTGGATCGAATACATGAATCAAAAGACACTATAAAATATAAATTTATATATTTTATAAACCAAAAGTGCTCAAGAAAAAAAAAAAAATCTACATAACTGCAGTAAAATTAGCTACATACCGATCCACGAACAGATTTTCCAGCATCACTTTTCTGATCCTGTTCTCCCCCAGATTCATTTCCTTTCCCAGAATCATCTTTTGCAGAGTTATCTGGTGCTGGCTTTTCCTGATTAACATTAGTACCAGCAGTTCCAGATAAAAGCCTTCGACACAACAACATCAAAGACCCATTACCATATCCTTGATTCCCAACCTACAACTCAAAAATAAATTGACACAATAAGAATTTGGAACCGACCCATTTCAAAAGGAAGAATAACAACAAGAATTATAACCAAAGCCACAAACTTTATGCCCAAATTTGAGCGCAAAAGATTAAAATTTTAAATTTTTCTCTTGGGTTAATCACAAAAAGATATATAAGAAAAAAAAAGGGAGATGGAAATGAACCAGGTTAGAGTGGGATGAATGGTGAAGATGGTGTGAGAGTGGTGGAGAAAGTGTGGTGGGTGTGGCGCCATAGCGAAGAAGGTTTGAGCAGAGAATGCGAGAAGCATAGCGTAGCTGGTTGGTTTTGCTGGATATCATTGAAGCCATTAGAATGAAACTCTCTGGCACAAGCTTAACCTTAAACCTTTAAAGAACAAGAACAAGGGTTTTAAGCATAGATATCAGAATCGACCCGGTTGGGGCACTGGGTCACCGGTGGAGGACGGAGGAGAAGCGGAGCTCAGGCACCGGCGGCGAAGCACCCTTCTGTTGAGTACTGTTGGATCGTGCTTACTGTTTAGGTTAATTACTTTCAAAACGCACAGCCAAGAAAGCAAAGTGATCTTAGGATCTAGGGAGGTTAAAAGAAAAAAATATGTAAGCTACAAAATAATCACTCTACATATAAAAAATCATAATAGATTCCTCATATTTTAACATGATAAATAATAATAGCCCAAAATCAGAAAGAGTTGGTTCATGTAAAAATGAAGACATAAGTTTTGTCCAAGGTTTTCATAACCGGATCAGAATTGAATGAGAAAGATGTTTAGAGGTTTAGATATTCGACCGATTTCATCGGAATTTAATCGGATATAATAAAATATCAATCGATATATATATATATATATTATTAATTATATGCTATAAAAAATTATATTGTATTAAAATATTAATTAAAAATTAAAATATAATATACTTAGAGGTGGTTTAATAATTCTTAACTTTAGTAATTAAAGTATATTATATATTATATTTTATTATGATATAGTTATTAAATTATATAAAATTAAAATTTTTATTTTTAAATTAGTTGATCGGTTTAATCGATTAATATTAGTTTTTTTGTTGGTTCACAAATTTTTACTGGTTTTGACAAGTTTTATTTTTTACCGTTTTTAGAAAAATCCCTTATCTAGACCCGAAAGGGTTCCGGATTCAATTGGTTGGACCATCGGATCTGATTTTCATAACAATGATTTTGTCAATAAGAGTTGACACATCTAGTTCAGCCTTTCGTCCATACTAGTCGTGTTTTGGGTTGCAATCTTGTATTAATTCCCTCTTGAGAGAAATATGTAAATTTCATCATAAACTCTAATTGATGATCGGTCATAATCCTACACAGGATGTGTCTCCCTTAATCTAAGCTCTTATAATTAAAATAAAAATAAAAAAGGCAAATGTTGAGTCTTGGGAAAAGCACTTGTTAGGAGCTATAGTAACTTCAACAACTTCATTCATCCAACAATTCACCTATTAAAAGAATAATAATTTAGTGCCTTTTGTTTTTATTTTTTATTTTTGGAATCTGCACTTTGGAACTCATGATGCATCATGAATATTTATATATCACACATATGGCAATGAAAAAAGAATATACAGACACAAAATAGTTGACATCTTCATGTCACCAGAAAAGAAAAGGAAAAAAAAATGAACCATGACATGGATTTTTTGTGCTATATATAATGTTATAACATTGCCAACAATATTTGATTCCAAGTATCTGGTACTCCAGGCAAACACCAATGTATGCAATCTGCATTTTGTGGATTAGCCCTTTCCTCCTCAGTCAACAATTTCCCTCCAGTTTCAGTGTAAACTGAGGAATGACCATCAATTCTATACTCTGAGATTTGTGTTATGTTTATGAATGTCACTGGAATTTTCATTTTCTTAACCACTTTAGCCACAACACTCATTATGCCCTTATCAGAACCTGTTCCCCAATGCTTCTTTTTTCTTACTGGTTTTGTCTCATTGAAACATTTCACACCTTCCATGTTCCCCCAATCTTGACTCCTGAAAAAATTGCACATTGGAAATTGTTAGTGACATTTTTTTTATTTAATTTTAATAAACTGATAGTATAAAAAAATTGTACACTATCGAATAATAAACTGACATATCAACTATGACAATTTATTATTTCTTTGACGACTTGAAAAGTCATTAAAATGAAATGTTATAACTCATTGACGGTAAATATATCAAAATTAAATTTTTTTTTTACCAAATTTGTTGGTGTAACTTAATTAAATTAAGGCTTATATGGGTTAAGTTTTGTTATAGAGAGGTGAAATTAAAGTTTTGTTAGGAAATAATAAGGACCTTGTGTGTGTTGGTGACATGGTTGTGAAGAAGACCCTTGTTTTGTTTGGATTGATGGTTGAGTCAACCCAATTGGCCCAAGTTTTCAAAGCTAACTTGTAAGCAATTTGGGTATCAAATTCTTCATACCCTGCTTCTGCATTGGCAAATGAACCCCATCTGAAATTGAAAAAAAACAAAAAACAAAAATATTAGTGTAATAGAAAGGGTACTACTATATTATATTGATAAATTTTTAGATAGTCTTGGACCACATTTAGTGCATAGTTCAGAAAAATCTATAATCACATACTTTTTTATTTTTAATATAAACTTTTAGTGTTATAAATTAAATATATATTTCTAGATCATGCATTAAATATGATCCATGACCACCTAAGAATTTTTCATACTATACTTCTTCTATTACATACTAATAGTTATTTTGACCGTTTTACTGAGAAATTAATATATTTAAACACAAAATGTAACTAGATACATTCATTTTTTAATGTATCAAAATAGTCAATGACTATTATCTAGAATGGAGGAGTAATACTATATGATGAGATAGGGTAAAAGAAAATAAAGCTTACAGTGATTTAATCTTAGGACTACTCATCCACCATACATAGGTATTGAAAACAAGGATATCCACCCCTGTCCAATTCTTGGCTCGCTCCATGATTGCATCAATTTTTATTATCCTTTTCTTTGGATCTCCTATGATTTCAATATCAGTGTTGGACTCCACAAGGTATGGGGCCCAATAGAATTCTATAGTAGCATTGTATTTCTGGGAAAAACAAAGAAAAGAAAAGAAAATAGATACAAAATGGATTAGGCTTTGGTTTTGAGAGCAATAATTTGTTATATAATATAAATACGTCTAACTAGTATTTAACGTGTGTTGTACATAAGACGTAATACGTGCTATATGTATAACACACGTATGTATAGCACATATTACGTCTTATGTATAACACATATTGGATACTAATTGAACGTATTTATATAGTATGATAAACATTATTAGTTTTGAAAGTGAGTGACTTGATAATTGATATACAATGTTGAGTGAATGTTTATTTTTTTATCTTTTTATATGTTTCACTTTAGTTCACAGAAATTGAGAAATTGTCAATTTAGTTTTTAAAAATTCTCAGAGTTAGTTGAATCACAATTTACAACTTTAATAACTAAATTGTTGATTTTTTTGTTATCTCAGAAACAAAATTGAAGTATGCTTACAACTTTAAGGAACAAAATTAACATTTACTTTGTTATGTTCAAAGAAATTTCTATTTTCTAGTAGCTTTTCTTGTATTTGTGTGATAAACATGATTGAGAATTAGAAGAGCATGTGTTTTAGCCTTTGAGATCTATGAGCTTGAATCATTATCTCAATACCTTGGCTTTGAAGACTGAATGAATACGACCAAGTTTCATAGATTTGTGCTTCTGAGGTATAATCCATTCTACCAAACAGACAAAAGATTCCCATTGGTTCCTCTGCAGTGAATCCCCAACAAATAGAAGCCTTTTCCCTTCAAGCTTCTTCAGTGCTAGCTCTGGATTGAATCTATACAAAAAAAGATAGCCATTGTATATATGAATGTTTCTTACATAAACTTCACAAAAACAAGCTATAATTTTTTAGAACGTTCATATATGCACAACAAAACATAGTCAAAACAAAACATGTTACGTACAATATATATAATATAATACGCACAAATGTTTTAACATATGATATACGTTGTGCATATTATGTTATATATGTTATGCACGACATGTTGACTATTTAAGCTGATTTTATGTTGTACACCAATTTTTTATAAGGTATCCACCGTCGAAAGCAATCCTGCTCGTCGAGTGTGTCTTACCGCGGCAAGGTGCAATCTTCCGGTTGCCACTCCCAATGGCGGTAGTCGGAATCGGTCCTTCCATTCTTGAGACAAGAAAACTGTCTATCTACATATGGACATGTTAAGTCAGTGTAGAGAGGCTCTATTGATTTGTTAAAAACCCATTTCCCATTTGCAACATTGCACTCCTCTGGATCAAAATCAAACCTATCATCAATCCAAGATGAATTCACAACCTCCTCCACTACCTCCACTCTTTTATTATCATCATCAACATCTGCCACCACAATCAATTATGACATGACAAGAAACCATTTGCATTAGTGTATATATATATAAAATGTAAAATTACTTCGCGTAAACACTAAATTTGACACAGTCACTCAATTCAACTATGATACAATTTAATATTCACGGCTACTCATTCTTACTTATATTCTAACTCAATCCAACGTTATATTCAAATTTTTATATTGAAACAATGGTAATTTTTATACTGACACAGTCCAATATTTATACTTATAGTGTGTTTGGTTAGCTTGTTGTGTGGCTTCCCAATGTAATATTTGGCTTCCCAAGGCACTTTTGTGATAAGGTAGAAATAGTTGTGTTGTGAAAAATTGATTTTAGTGATGGAAACAAACACACAGTTACTATATCCAACATTTTGCCGTGGTGACTGACTTAGTGTAATTTTTAGTATATACGTAGCATTGCTCGTACAAAATACATATCAGATTGTTAAAGAAAAACATGACAAGTTTATTTGTGGAAATTTTAATAACTTACTTGATTTTGGTTTTGTGTTCTTTCTAGGACAAGTTGTGAGCTTGAAAATGGAGCTTGAGGAAAGGGAACTGAGTCTCTCAGAATACAAGATAGCAATGAAGATAAGAACACAGAGAGTGATAATAATGATGGGAAGAGGGGTTTTTCCTCTTGGAGGCTTCATCATTAATCCTGATGAAGGGGTCATAAGAGGAAATTAAAGGGAATTGGAGCAAAAACTAGAGCTAGAATTGTTGTTTCATAGCAAAACAGAATGATGAGGACAGTGTTATTGTTGCTGTATAGAGAGGTTTATGGAGGGGAGTGAGGGGAGGAAGGAAAGGTTTTATGCAATTTTGAGTAGGAGTGAAGTTAAAGCATAGTGTGGTTTGCTAAAGGACTAAAAATATGATAAAAGGGTAATGGAGGTTAAGGAAATGAGTTGAGAGGCTCACATCTTTGGCACCTTATGTATCTGTCTATCTATACCTAGGAAAAGCTATATGCATTTAGCCACACATCTTGTTTTTTCCTGTTTCTATGCTATAATCTAAACACTTTAGAATATTCATAGATGGAAAAAATAAATGTTAATTAAATTATTTTTTTCTTGGTATACTCATATTGAGTTATACATTTCATTCAATCATAGACAGAATATACAATAACAATAACAACAAGTCTTGTCCCACGAATTGAGATCGACTTCATGAATCAAATGATATCATTGCGCTCTATCATGAACAATGTTAGGATTTATGTCATTAATTCTCAAATCTTCTTCAAAAAAGGCTTAGCTAAGTCGGTATACAAATCATTAGACAGAATATAAGTTAAGAAAAAAAAGTTTACATATAACAAGACAGAAAATATATTTTAACAAGGTTAGTTAAGTTTTTCTATGATTTGTAGAATATTCAACAGATTTGATCAATAGTACATGCTTTTTTTTTCACAAATGATTATTATACAGAAATGTGCCTTACACCACTTTTTTCACACTACTTTTACAGATTAAGTCTTGTATATGGTTCACATGCATAATTGATCTATTGTGCAGGAGTTGAACATAGTCCTCATTGGTAGTGTATACAGATTGTACTACAAAATCCTAAAGACTGTCCATATATGTATATATATATTTTATTTTTTATTTACCGACTGTGTAAAATTTTTTTACACAGTCATCCAATCATGTACTGCCACGTCAGTTATGATTATGTTTTCTCTCTCCCATTAACTGAAAAATATAGAAACAGACAGTTTTGATTGAACAACAGTGTAAAATATCTTTACACTGTTTGTATATCAAAATTAAACTCTTTATATATACATATTAAGAAGAAACAATGGATCTTTTGTTTGTGCATCGTCGTGATTTAAGTTCAATTTTTGAAATCTTATATCGACAATTTTGAATTTATTCAGGGCATTAAAGTGAATTTGTACAAGGTTCAGTGAAAGTTAACAACTTAATTAAATATCAAAGTTTAAATATTTGTGGTAGTGACATTATAGCAAGTTATAAAGGTATTTGGTGTAAACTATACGCCTAATCATGGTTTTCCTATTATTGTGAATGATGTACCGCAATTGAATAATTAATAGTCTACTGAAAGATCTACCAAACGAGAATGCAAATAAAAGATCACACTATTCACGTTTTTGGATGGGATTCTTCTTCTTTACACCAAAATTCTTGGGTGCTTTTTAGAGTTAGCACGTCATTTTGTGTTAAAAATAATGATAAGAGAGTGAAAGATAGTAACGATACTACAGGTTTTAGTTGATGAATAACTTCAAGAAAAATTCTCGGATACACTTTGAGCAAATCAATTTACTTGATTTGTATAATTTATCTTATAACATATAAGTATATGAGTGAATTATAATGGAAGAGAGATAGATCAGCTATGGACATAAAATAGTTAAATTTTACTTATGTGTTAAAAATAAGTGGTGCATATATAGTAAATAAACTAGTCTTATACACACGAGATTATATTAAATTTTACGTTTAAAATATTAAACAATTAATGAAAAATGTTTATATAAAAAGAAGTTAAAAATGAAAATATGTTATTCATAAATTTATTTTGTAAATATAACAATAAAAATACATAATGAAATTATTATTATATTAGTGGATGCAAATAAAATTAAAATAAGATTTTGGAGGATTGTCTAAGAACTACTTATAAATATTTTATAAGTACAAATTCAATATTGAAAAAGATAAAAACTAATTATGTGATTGAATATTATAAATATAAATATGTGAATAATATGAATATAAATTAGATTCAATTATAGTTAGTAATTTTTAATGTTTTATGTGATTTTAGCGATTTTTAGTGTTTGATAATTTGTGGATATTTTATGATTTTTAGTGATTGATTAGAGATTAAATATTTTTTAAAATTTTAGATTTATTTAAGAATATTAGTAATAATAAAATAGAAGGAAAAATCATATTTGAGGATAATTAGATAGAAATTCATTAAATAGAATATGACGATATAGCTAAAAGGGTATGATAATAGACAGTTCATATATATGTATGTTTGATATGTGATGGTTCAATATATATGATCTATTTATAAAAGTAATTTAAAAATTACATATTCATATTATGTGATAAGTAATTCTTAGACAATCCTCCAATATCATATTCTAATTTTATTTGTATCCACTAATATAATAATAATTCAATTATGTATTTTTATTGTTATATTTACAAAATAAATTTATGAATAACATATTTTTATTTAACTTCTTTTTATATAATTTTCTTTTCATTTATTGTTTAATATTTTAAATATAAAATTCAATATAATCTCATTCATCGCACGCACGAGTATAAAACTAGTATATACAAAAATGGAGAAGAGGCGGTTCAGTTTTACTTCAATTAAGCCTTTAAGAGGAGTGAAAAAAAAAGGAAAACTTGCATAAAAGGGTCACTTAACAATCAAATCCATTAAATTTAATATGAAGTGAGAAACAAAATGAGAAGCTAGCTAGGAATAGACATAAAAAAAAACAAAGGGGACAAATTAAGTAAAGGCTCTTAAAAAGGGAATATATGGTTAAGGGTTGAAATTGCGTATAAGACAGAAAGAAGATACATTGTTTGAATGTGCTTGAAACTTAGCATGGGAGAGAAACTTAATTAGCTTCATTTTGTTGTATTGAAATAGGATTTTGTTTTTATACACATCCTTTTAATTATTAGATAGTGATATGTCAAATAAATCAGGGAATTCTTTCACTTTTAGAGTGATGTGACAATTATATATATATTCAGAACAATTCTGTTTATAAATTTGCATTTTTGATCAAGTGATAGGTATACTATTAACTACGAATATACAAGACCTAATACATTTGTTAGCTAACTGGTTTTTTAAGAATCTAGTTAGGAATTTGGTTTCATGGCATATAATATTAAGAATTAAAGAAAATAAAGTTGTATGATTATATTGATGTATGGTATAATAGACATCGATGATAATATAGATGATAATATATAATAGATATTCTTTTAAAAAATAAAGAAATAAAGTTATATGATTATATAAAACATTTATTATAGTATATATATATATTTAGTATATTTATTTATACATATAACTATAAATTTAAAATGCACGGATAAGTGATATAATAGTTTTGGAATCATCATACATGCGAGGAGTGACAAGTTATTCACCCTTAATTGTTAAATGCTATTATTAGAGGCAGAACAAATAAACTAGCCAAAACAGTCAATAAATAGGAATTTGGGCCAGAATCACTCAACCCATTAAAAATATACTCAGAATTAAAAGTGCTATTTAGACCATAAAATGTTAAATGAAATTTGTGGGTTGTTTTAGCTGATTTTTTGTTTTACCTACATCTACATGCATATCTAAAGTCCATTTTTACTTGGAATTTTTCTGTACTTGGAGTTTATTGTACTTTGACCCTCTTATCTAATATAATCTAATCATATATATAGTCATGTTAGAATATGTATTTAAATTTAGTATTCATTACTTTAAAAATCGTATGATTAATTAGATAATAAAATAAAACTATTATATTATCGCATCAGAATAAATTGTTAAATATAATATTCACTATTTAAAAAATTATATAAATGAATGAATGATTTAATTTTTATCCACTGACAGTGTATAATTTTTTTACACAATCATCCAATCATGTGTTATCACGTCAGTCATAATTATATTTTTTTCTCCCACTACCTAAAAAGTCGACGGAGTGTTTTAATTGGATTACAATGTAAAAGTATTTTACTTTGTCAGTGTATCAAAATTAAACTCATGATGAATGAATGTAATATGATATTAATATGAATTTTGTTTACATGAGAATAATAAAACTAAGAGTTTAATTATGATGCATTGACAGTGTAAAATTTTTTACACTATCTGTCAATCACATCCATTGATTTGTGTGACTTTTTCATTAATGTGTGGTTGAATTAATGACTTTTACTGATGTGTCAATCCATAATTAAATATCTTTGTAAAATTACTTTACACTAACAGTGAATTGAAATGAAACTTTAAAACTAAACTCATTATCTTATAAGTGAAATAGTATAAATTTTAATTTGTTTTTAACTATTTTCTTTTATAGAATTCCAAAAGCAGAAAATACAAAAATAATCAAATAAAGATATATATATATAGGAGATGAATGGAGAAAGCAAAAAGATTCTTTACTAATGAAGGCTACACACGATCTTGGGAGTGGAAAAATAATAAATAATGCAATTTGGAAATGGACATTACAACATAATACAAACACAGTGGTTGCACCAGGCGAAATCATGACCGTACAACTGAAAAAATTGACCTCCACAAAACAACAACAATCCTTAATTAATTAAAATTGACAATTAACAACCAAAGTGTTGAATCCAATTATCACTAAAAACAATCCTTAATCAACTCAACAAAATCTGATTGGCTGAGTCTAAGAAACCATGGAAGTTGAAAACACAGTATTAATAAGAGGCTAAATATTTGATATTCAACAAAAAAAAAAAAACCAGCAAATATATTATTCACGCAATATATATTATATAATATACATATCATATATTATAATCTTTTTTTACAATATGTGATATATGGTATGCACAACGCGTGATATATGATGTACACAATATGTGATATATGGTGTGCATAACATGTTATTATTTGGGTTGTTTTCTTTTTTTATTTTACACCTAGCAATGTTCAATTACATGTATACACCACAAAATTAATCATAATCAATCACCATATACAATTATTTAACTTTTTAAAACTATTGATCTAACTTCTCAAATATTGAATTAATATATAGTATTAAAAATTGAATTAATAATTTTAAAAAGTTAAATTTTTGTATATAATATCTAATGATAACTTATTTTTGTGGTATAAAAAATATTTCTCTAATAATGAGTAATATTCCCAATCACAAAATAATGATTACAAAAAATATATTAAACAACTAATCATGCATCAACATCGAACACATTACTATAATTGGGTACAATGAAAAGAATAGTGCACAACTTGAATTTTGCGGGTGATTTTGATTACGTTGTTGCTTGAAAGATGGATTTGACCTAATGCCATTACTTCTATTTTCCAAGTGTAGGTAACACTATGGATGGTTCCGTCTAATTTTATTTGCTTCCAATATTAATGTATATATTTTTTTCATGATATTAATTTTTTTTTTTTTTGTCAACAAGCTAAACTTTTCTGATTGAAAAAGATAAGTCCAAGATTTGGTTCGATATTAACATGACTCTAAAAAAATTGCTATTAGAGAGATGTCCCCAAAAAACTTTAAGGTGCATGCTTAGAAAAATTAGAATATATTATTATTATTATTATTATGTATTTGATTAAAAAGGATGGAATTGACTGAAAATGTTTCACATACAAGTTTTATATATAAAATTATGCAACATCTATTCATAATTTGACTTTTTTTTTTCTATTTCTCTCTAACCAAAAATACTCATTACTACCCAAAAATTTTATATATATATATAAAGTTTAGACTAGGGGAGACTCACCCCATATAGGATCAGGATATAACACCAACTTTAACGAGAATTTATGATAAAATTTATAGATCGTCCATTAAAAAAGATTCTTCAAGATACAAACACAAACCACGTTTAGCATGAGTGAAAGGTCATCCGACCCTGAATATAAACATGCAAAATTGTAACTTAGCACACCATTACTATAGATTAATTATAAGTGAACAGAAGGAATAGGGAAAAAAACCGAAAAAAAAACATTATTATCCGTGTATAAAAACCAAAAAAAAAAATCCAAATATGTTAAAATCATTAAATAAGATTAGACACACTATCATTCACCTACTCTCACTATAAATGTGTGTGTAATTCTTTTCAAAACTTCTATAAACTAGTGCAAAATTTATCCTTTTTCAAACTTCACTTCACATTATCGATTAAGAGAATAAATATTCTCCTTCTTATCTTTCTTTATAATATATACTATATATATTGATGCACATAACATGAAATATATACATATTCAAACTTCACTTTCACATTATCCATAAAGAGAATAAAAATTATGTATATTATCTTTCTTTGTAACATATGATATATATATTAGTGCGCAAAATATGAAATATACGATATGTATAACATGTGATATATATTTGTGCATAATATATTAGTTATTTTGGCTGGTTATTGATTGTATACCAATAGTTTTTTGGAAATGATTGTTGTACAACACAAATGCATCCAACTAATATCCAACGCGTGTGCTATGTGTTATATGTAACAAATATTATATATGACACACATTACATATGACTTATAGCACACGTTGGATATTAGTTTTTTTTTTTTTTTTGTTTACAAGGAGCTCCTAGTGGAGCTATGGGAAATTGGGGAAGGGGTGGGCATATAGGGATAGAACCCTTGACCCTAGAGCAACAAACCCCTTAGTCACTTGGACCAAGGAGGTGCCATTTGAGCTAATACTCATTGGCCACGTTGGATATTAGTTGAATGTATTTTTGTTGTACATATATTATTACCGATAGTTTTTGAAAAAACAATAATACTAGAATGAAATGGTGAGTTCCCCCTTAATTTCCTCCCATTTTTTGGTGAACTAGTGGGCCTTGACGAAACTCACCGTAGGGCCTAAGAAGTGGATTGGGTTCTTGTTGTATCAATTTGTGAAATCAATCACAATTGCAAAATGTACCAAAAATTTGCACCATAATCAAAATTCATTACGACCGAAAAGAACACAAGAGAAAAATTGATCCCAATATTACAAAAAAAAAAAAATCAATTATAATCTATATCCATAATATTAATATCCAAGAATCATTAATTAAAAATTTCTACCAAAGAATAATTTTTGAAGCACCCTAAAATCTAAACATTTGAAAAACTTAAGAAACTATTTAAACAAGTAACATAAAACTCAAATACTCTAACTTTATATGAAACTCTTTTTATCTTTTCTTAAACAAAATTATTAAATATTTTATTATTAACACTATTTGAGATCTAATATACTAATTTTTAAGAAATAATTTTACATAAACTTGAAAATTAACGTTGATATTTTAAAACTTTATTATAATTTTCTTATATATATATATATATATATATATATATATATATGCACAAAAAAAATTGAAGGAGTGGCCGGATAGTAGCTAGTATAGGAGTGTGTATATAACACTACTGTTGCAAATGTAGTTGCAAATGTGGACACCTAAGCTCCCCTCTAACCTACATCGACTGAGCGAAAACAATTATATTTGTTAAAGAAAATGTTATTTATACATTTAATTTTGAATTTATTTTTTATCGACAGTGTACAATTTTCATCCAATTATATGCTGTCATGTCAGTTATGATTGTGTTTTCTCTCTTT
The DNA here is from genome assembly GCA_013621005.1 of Aeschynomene evenia. Lineage (NCBI taxonomy): Eukaryota > Viridiplantae > Streptophyta > Magnoliopsida > Fabales > Fabaceae > Aeschynomene > Aeschynomene evenia. The sequence continues at coordinate 31,200,003 of CM024268.1, read as the reverse complement.
CACTACCTGAAAAGTCATTGAAACATAATATTTTGATTAGATGACTGTGTAAAATATCTTTACACTGTCAGTGCATTAAAATTAAACTATTTAATTTTTTTCTCCCCTATATAAATATTCAATTTATTATTTTTAATTTTTGATATGATTTCTTTTTTATTATTAAATTCTTATTATTTACTATTAATTTTGATAAATATCGGATGAACACCTAATTTTAAATGTCTATGTATTACTAGTACTCTATTCATTAAATAAGAAAAAAAGAAAAAGCTATGTTGTCTTTATTAGTGCCTAACGTTCAAAATATTAAAATTAAATGAGCATTGAGAAGAAAGTTTGAGCAAACTAAACCTACATAAAAAGGGGTGAAAATAATTACTTTTCATTTTTATTTTTAAAAATATAAAGAAAGAAAACAGAATGTAATTGATTGCATGCTTTCTTTTACAAAAATTATATTATATGGTGTAAATTTTACTAATTTGGGTATAAAAATAATTTGATATTAGAATTTAATAATATACACTTAACATGCTTCGTTATTTTATTAAAAAAGAGAGAGAGTATAATGATGGTAGGATTTTTTTTTAAAGTAATGATGGTAGGATATGAAAATGATGTATAAATATCATTATAATATATACTTAGCTTGAACACTTTTGACTTTAACAAGTTAAATTCTCCATCTTATTCTTTGACAAGTAGGAAATTAACACGTATCATTGTACCGTCATTGTCATATACTCATATTTAGTCCAAAAAATGCCAATATCATTATTCGTTCAAACAATCAACAAGGATAGGAACAAGTGGTAAGCGACTTGTTGTTTTTTAAGTAAATTTTTGACTTTGAATTTTGTGGATGAAAAAAATTCTGGTTGAGAGTCTTACCTGCCATTCTCAGATATGTGATTCGGGACGAAACTTTAGATACCGTAGACAATAAAAAAAAATTATTCGTTCAAACAATAATAAAAACTAAATTCATTTTCTGAAATAGACAGTTATATATCGTATTTTAATTTTTTCCAACACGTAGCATTATTTCCACATGACATGTCACCTTTGGTTGGTTCTCGAATAGCATTTGACATCTTACATCTATGCTTACGATATTACATTAATTAATCAATTAATGCAATTCAGTTGTTACATTGATTAAAGATGGTAAAACGGGTTAAATATTAATGCAAAATTCAATTTTTTTTAATGGATTATTACACTGTACTTTTAAATTCATTTTCTTTTAGTGGACCAACTTATTTGGTCCCATTTTGATGAGTTTTTAATTTTATGGAATAGATTTTTATGCCCTATATTGGTGATTCAATTCATGATGATATAAATGAAGAAAGTTTCGTGATCAGAAATTTATTCTTTACGAGAGAGCTTCCATTTTAAAAGAATTAGTCACTGCTACTATTGACAATATATATACAATAATACTTATCGTACAACAGAAATACGTCCAACTAGCTAGTATCCAATGTGTGTTATACAATAAGACGTAATGTGTGCTATATATATATCACACGTACGTATAGAATACATTACATCTTATTGTATGACATATGTTGAATACTAGTTACGTATTTATATTGTAAGACAAAAATGATTATATATATATTGAGCAATAACACATGGCGCACCGATTCATTTACCATCATTGCCTAGCACTAACAAAGGCATGTCATGCATTGACTACTAGGAATGAAATACTAATATAAAAGAATACAATGAATGAAAGCAAAGCTTAAAGTTAAAGCAGAGGCATTTTTTCTTTGATCAAGAAGATGCTTCTTGCTATGGCAAAGTTATTAGTAGGTGAAACATTTTTTATAGCACTAATAATAGTACTCATCCCTTGTTGTGTTCATGCCTTTAGCAAAGATGATTTCCCATCTGATTTTGTGTTTGGTGCATCAACCTCTGCTTATCAGGTTCTTTTTATTTCTCAATCTATTCCAAATATCTTGCTCTTGCTAATTCTTCATCTTCATGTGGTTGTGGTTATCACTTATAACTCTTTAATTAATTAGGAGAAATTTGTGCTTCTATTTATAACTACTCATTTTGAATAATTTTTTTTAATAATAATTAGAGAATATAGAAACAGCTAAGTTTGTTAGGATTATGTTTACTTAATTTATTTCTAGAATATTATACAATTTATATATAAAGAGGTGTTTATTTCATCATCAAATCAATACATTTCATCAAAGTTAATACAATATCTCTTTGATTTTCTCTCCCAATTTTTCTAACTTTTCATTTCTGATTTACTCTACTATGAATTTCTACGAATAAATTATAAATGTTTTAACTTAAAATGAATATATATGGATGTTCTTGGAGTATGCATTTTATATGCTACAAGAGCATACAAGAATTTCCTGTTTAATTAATTTGCTACACAACTTTTTAGATTTAGCTTTAAAGAGATATATGTTTATAAATGGGTTATGGGGAAAACTTTGAAAGGTTGAAGGTGCAGCAAATGAAGATGGCAGGAAGCCTAGCATATGGGATACCTTTGCCCATGCTGGAAATGGTACTATCCTATTGTTCCTTATATAATTTGATTAATTTCTTAAACAATATTTAATTTAATTATTTATTGAGTTTTATTACTCTTTTTAGAGGAACTTATTAAATATCTAATTTTTATTTTCAGGCAATATGTATAGAGGTGATGGAGACATTGCTTGTGATCAATATCATAAATATAAGGTATATTTAGAGAGTACCAAAAATAATGTGATATATATATATATATATATATATATATATATATATATATATATATATATATATATATATATATATATATATATATATATAACTTTTGTATGGTTCTAGAGCAAATTTAATACATGCTTTAAAAACATTCACGGTCACTAATTTTGATTGTTGACATTTAAAACTTTGACAAAAAATTAAGAATGAGTAGTTATTGATATTTTTGAGTATACATTAAATGTGTTCCAGGACCATATGTGAGCTTTAAGTTAATATTACATGATATATGCAGGAAGATGTTCAACTCATGGCCAACATGGGCTTGGATGCCTATAGATTTTCCATATCATGGTCAAGACTTATTCCTGGTAAGTTCATTTCAAATGCTATCTATTGAAGATTCTTAAATAATCAATGTCTAAAATAATATCAAAAGTACTTATTTATTTGTATTGTACTTGGCACACACTTGGTTTGATTTATGTGCATTATGAGTTTCTTGCTTATTACACTCCTATTGATTCTGAATATGACTTTGTGTTTTTAATGTATTACCAGATGGAAAAGGACCAATCAATCCCAAGGGATTGCAGTATTACAACAACCTCATCAATGAACTTATAAGCCATGGTGATTATGAACACTTGCTATGAGAGATTCTTCTTCCAAGTTACATATGATAACACATTTTTAATGATGTTTCTTGATTCTTACATTTTGCAGGAATCCAACCACATGTTACATTGTACCATTGGGACTTACCACAAACACTTGAGGATGAATATGGAGGATGGATTAGTCAAAAAATTGTGTATGGTTCCCAAACTTCTAAGTCTCTGGAGAGCAATATTACGTGTACACTAAAATTGACACTAAATAATTCATCAGCACAAAAAAGTTTGATTGAGTAATTATAACTGTTGGATTGTATTAGTATAAAAATTGTCATTGTCTCAATATACAAATTTGAATATAATGTTAGATTGAGTAGCTGTAAATATTAGATTGTATCAGAGTTGAATTGAGTGGCTAATTTAGTGTCAAATTTAATGTACACGAAGTATTATGTTACAAAACTAAGAAATGATTTTGTTGTGATTAATATAATTTTACCTATATTTGTTTGTTTTAGGAAAGATTTCACAGCATATGCAGAAGTATGCTTCAGGGAATTTGGTGACAGAGTAAAGTATTGGACCGCAGTGAATGAGGCCAATGTTTATGCAATTTTTGGCTATGATGTAGGACTATTACCACCTCAGAGGTGTTCTTCTTCTTCCCCTTTTGCTACCTGCTCCAGGGGAAATTCTTCATCTGAGCCATATTTGGTAGCACATCATATACTGCTAGCACATGCATCAGTTGCTAGATTGTATAAGAAGAAATTCAAGGTAAAAAAATAACATATATGGTTCATGCTTTGTAATTTATTAGGCCCTTTTATTTGCATTTGGTATATATACATACATAGATGATGACTTGTGGAGCAAGTTAAGAGTTAGTTACAATTAACCTAACCATAGGTAACAATACAACTGACTTGAGTTAGACTAAAGTTAGGACTAACTCATATACTCTAACAACGCCCCAAAAGCTAGCTATTATGGTGGGAGAGCCCAAGATCTTATAAGGCCTTTGCATTACTCTAGTCTCCTCGATATGGGACTCGTAATATAGTATCCCCTTCGAAAGTCGGCGTCCCGACGACTTCACTCGGTGACGCTTCACTTGTTTCACGATCAGTCACTCCGTCAGTCAGAACCCTCCTTTGGTAATTCTTTCCGGTTGGCCTTCTCTCAATGAAAGCACCATTGTTGCATACCCAAAAATAGAAGAACAATAAAGAAAATGAAATAACAAAGAATGAACTAAATTGTGAACAAGAGACTGATAAATAGAGATTAATAGATGATAGTGTATAATATTCAAATATCACAGATAATTGCAAGAACAATTCTCTTCCTTATAGTCAAGGGGAAAAGACTCCAACGAACAAAGTTTATTCAACAAAATATCTTTTTCCTACTCAATACCATAGACTAGTTCATTATTTATAACCTTTAATAATCTAATGAGCCTGACTAACTAATTAATAGCCCAGCTACTAATAGCCCAATCGTATCAGAAATGTATTAAAGAATGCGTTACTTTTAAACGATTTAATCAATACTTGATCATCAATCATTTGGATGAGACAATTAATCAATGATTCATACAATTCATTCTGCGAATTCACAATGATCATGGTTTAATTTGGTGACACAATCTCTGTTTTGTGTAGGGCTTGCAGCATGGCTTTATTGGGTTTAATCTTCTTACATTAGGTCTTGCTCCACAAACAAATACTAGTGAAGATATAAGTGCAACTCAAAGGGTCCAAGACTTTACTAATGGGTGGTATGTAACAATCTGACAATTATATCTCTCTCTAATTCATGTTTCATTTACCCTTTTCTTTATACTTATATAGAGAATAGTTTTATATTTATTACCCTTTTGTTCAAAATATCGACATAATTATACCAGATAAGTCTCGTATCAAATAATTTACTGATACCTCTAAATACGCTTATATTTTATATGTTTTTAGTTTAATTTGTAATGTATCTTCGAACTATACTATCCATGTCGTACTGAATACAATCATGCCAATATCTCTGCGACATTGTTGTAAGGGATATTGTCATAAAATTGGAACACTAATTTTTTCCTTTCAGCAAAACACATTTCACTGTTTATAGTATAACACACATTATATCTTATATATAGCACATGTTGGATGTTAATTGGACGTATTTCTGTTGTACGACAAACATTATTGTATTACATTAGTTGTTACAACAGGTTAATTTCTTTTCAGTTATACATCAATTGGTACACAAGGTTTTGTCTAAGATGATTTGTGGTCACTGCAGGTTTTTGAATCCCTTTATATTTGGAGATTACCCTGAAATAATGAAAAGGAATGCTGGATCAAGGATTCCTTCATTCACAAAAAGGGAATCAGAACTGGTAAAGGGCTCAATGGATTTCTTAGGAATAAACTTTTACTACACAGTTTATGTTAAGAATAGTCATCACAACCAGCAAATGGAATACAGAGATTTCATGACAGATATGGGAGCAGAACTTGAAAGTATGTTATAAGCTTTTCCCTGCATTTTTTGAGTTTATAACCAATTCCATATTGAGCTAATTCAACAAGTTATTTATGTTTAAATGTCTCTTCATTACATGTTCTCAACTTCCCATCCTTTAAACATTTCATTGTCTATTCTTACCCTTAATCCGAATTTGCACATGTTTGAAAAAAAAAAAGGGTAAGAGAAACAAGTACTTTGGTCCTCTTCTCGTCCTATTAATTGAAGTCGATTTTATTTTATTTTAGAAAAATGCTAAATGTACATACTATAATACTCCTCCACCAATTTTTCACCTCATTCAAATATTGGCAACTTTGATAAATATGTTAGCAACTTGGCCACAAATTCATCAAAGTTACCAACATTTAAATGAATGGAAAATAAGTGGAGGATATTGTGCTATATACTAATAACGCTCCCCTTTATTTTATAGTATGTTGGGTTGTATTTTTATATGATTGAGCTTTATACATAATTTTACACATCGAATTTCGTTCAAAAAAATTTACCTCCTAACCAAACATACTATCAAAATTCTAGTAAATTGTTGATTCATTTAGTGTCTAAGGATATGATGATTCATTTCCTAAACCATATATTTCCAATTTTTTAGGTTAAAACTCTAGATCCAAAATCACATACTAGGTATACTCATCTTCATGTTTCCTAATATAAACTATATGGCATCAAAAGTCAACAAATTTACTCTAAAAATTTACACTTATGTCAGCCAATGCCTGAAGATTTGTTCACTTAAAAAACAGTCTTAGGGTATTGTCCACTTCCATCCACTTTTGAGAAATTGTGAGAAGCAACTAATTAGTGTTGTTTGGTTGTAGGATTTGTTCAAAATGATACATCCACTGATGAGGTAAGAGTAGAAATAGGAACACATGACACTCTTCTTAACAATTAGTTCTTAGTAGGATAATGCACATTTAGTGGTTTTCACTGACCAATTTGTTGAATTATTAGATTCCAATCACAACATGGAGTTTGCAAATGGTGCTGGAGTCATTGAAGAATACTTATGGCAATTTACCAATTTACATACACGAAAATGGTAAATATATAAATAAATCATTATTTCAAAAAAGTTTAATAATAAATTAAGGAATAGTGTAGAGGTATAACTAAAAGTAGTCAACTTATAGCCAACACAATTAATGTTGATCTAATTTGAATTTTGATTTATGATATTTTAAGAAGGTTGGAGGCTTAAATATACATTAATATGATTTTATATTAATAGTCGGCTCTTTTTGTTGCCTACTATTAGCTGTACGCGTATATTACTCTAAATTCAAAACTCTGAATTGTACCTAGTTGTATATATGTAAATGGTTTTTAACTTTGCAGGCCAACAAACACCACGTAATTCATCATTGAATGATTGGTCAAGGGTCAAGTACATGCATGAATATATAGGTAGCATGGTTGATGCACTGAGGTACTTTTAATTATCAATAATGCTAAGTGTACAATGAAAAATCAGTCAATACAGCCAATGAGTCTATTTTGACTCTATAAAAGCATTGTTAGAGGCACAACAAAAAATCAGCAAAAACGGCCAACAAATAGGAATTTGGGCCACAATCACCCAGTCTATTAAAAATGTACTCATAATTAAAAGTGATATTTGGACCATAAAATGTTAAATGGAATTTGTTGGCTGTTTTAGCTGATTTTTTTTTGTTGTCACGCAAGTATTTGTGAATATATATATGTATGATGTCTAAACATAACACCTCTCACATTAATTTGTTTGAATCGAAATGCTAAACCCTCCTAAAAGATCTTCATAATAATTAATCCTCTTAATTGCTAAATGAAGGGAGTATTTATGTATTTCTCTTTAATACTTTTTTTACTAAGTATAGTAGGAGGATATATATAGTAGAGAATTTAACTTTAATGGGTCTAAATTTTTTCAATAATGCATGTTTGTCGTACAATAGAAATATGTTCAACTAGTATTTAACGTGTACTATACAAAATATGAAATGTGTGCTATATGTATGTGTTAGCACATATTTCATATTATCTATAACACACGTTGGATTCTAGTTGGACGCATTTATGTTATACAACAAACGTTATTGAAATTTTTCTATAGTTTCAACTAATCATATGCTAATGGTTGTAAGAATTTTAAATTTCGAAAAAATCTTGTGTGAAAATATTTAATGTATATTTCAGGAACATCTATAACTACTCATAATAAAAAAAACTAAAATTGGGTGGAGTATATTTCTGGAGTATATATTATATGTGTTTTAAAATATAAAAAAATTGGGTGGTTGACTCAAACATTTTGCTAATGTGGTGAGTGATAATATATAATTGAATCATTGTACAAGAAGTAACCATGGATTTAAATCAAATTCAGTAACATTCTCTCGTTTTAAAATAGTTGTGAATTGTGTTTCATTGGTACTAATTGATTTTTTCCCCATTTTCTTCTTAATTTTTGTCACATTGAAAGGAGTGGATCAAATGTAAAAGGTTATTTTGTATGGTCCTTTTTGGATGCATTCGAGTTACTAAGTGGATACGATCTAAGCTATGGCCTATATTTCATTGATCTGAAAGATCCAAGCTTGAAGAGGCAACCTAAGCTTTCTGCTCAATGGTACTCAAATTTTCTTAATAGAAGGCCTATGGGTCCGAAGTTCACCTTGCAAATTGAGAAGAAGAATTCACATTCACACACACTCTTATTACATAATTCTAACTAGGGTATGTTTAGTTGGAAGTAGAAAATGAGATGTAAATTTTTATGGATAAGTTCTATATGTAATTTCACTTAGAGTTTGTTCTTGAAAATTTTTACCCCAAACCAAATATAGCCCTAAAGTAATATAAGGACAAGTTAAAATTGTGTTATACCATGTGAGAAAATTAAATGACATGGTTTATGTGTCAAATTATGAAACAAAGTAGATTCTGATCTTACATGATGACTATACTAAATTACAATGATAACCCTGTATTCAATGTTTAAAATTTTTATTACCAAAGGTGTATGGGGGTGATTTATAAAAAAGAATATAATCAAATGAGTGGTGTTATTTATATCTGTAAAAATATAAAGATATATATACCAACGTACATGCTTTTACATAGAAGGGTGGAGATTAAAAATTTGAGTATTGAAGCACGATCATATCAAAGAGAAAAAATATATAAAAATATATAAGTGAAGATCATTCATTTCTAACATTGATTTATAAATATAAATTGACTATCGATAATTGCTATATGTACACCATTATAATTAGTCATCATAAAAAAATTCAATCAAAATAAATAAAAAATTCAATCAAATAATAAAAAAATTAATTTAATAACATTTACAAATTGATAAAATAATGTATTTTGTCCATTTTTATTATCAATGTGTATTGTTGTAATGATAATTTAATGATAAAAGTGTTATTTTTAGGAGGAAGACAATATATTTTGTGCTATTTTTTCATTCTCATCATACTTATAATGAATTTATTTGATTATTTAATGAATTTTTAATTATCATTAAGTTACTTTTTTTTTTTATTTCTTTAGGTTTTTTCATTTATTCGATTGTGTTCTTTAATTTGTTTAGGTGAATTTTTTTGTGGTGAATGATGGTGATCAATTGCAAGGTGTACCTCTACAATTTTTCATTGACTATATATAAGTTATTAACTTCCTGTTCTAGCCAAGAATATGATACTAGAATAGTTTGGATTGTTACTGTTCTAGCCAATAACATCGTATAAATGATTTATCTACACCACAAAATTAACTATTATCAGCTACCATTTATAATAATTCAATATTTTGAAACTAGTAATCAAACTTTTAAAAATATTGGACTATTACACTTGATGCCTGATGAGCTAATTTCATGGAGTACATGTAGCATTACTTATAATATATTAAGTACATCATATATTATATGTTCTAAAGAAATATAATATTAAAACAATAATACTAAATGTACAATGAAAAATCAGCCAATAGACCGATGAGCCTATTTTGGCTTTGTTTTTACCCCAAATAATCATTGAGTTTGTAATAAACTGAGTAATTGTGGCCCAAAATCTCATTTCTTGACTGATTTAGCTGATTTTTTATTGTACATTTAGCATCACCCTATTAAAAAATATAATATATATTGTGTACAACATATCATATATATTGTACATGACATGTAATATACATTGTACATATTATATAAAACATATTTACTATTTTAACTGATTTTTTATTATATATAAAAAAAATTTCCCTATAAAATCATCTATTTATCAATTTCTTTTGTATGGCATAATTTTTTTTAGTTTTGGCCTAGTTTAGAAAAAAAAAAGTTATTACCGTGCACGCTAGCATGATCTGGATTCTAGAATATGTACTATCTTCATGAACTGGTTTTCAATCATTTCTAGGGGCACGCATGTAATTTCCCACAAAAATGGTAGTTACCAATAACTTTCTCATCATCATCATTTCATTTCATTTCATAAATTCACAAATAGCAATCAATGTACGGAAAAAGAAAGGAAAAAAGAAAATCATAAATTGCATGATCAAATACCTTGACCAAATTTCTGGGTTGGGTTTTTGAATTTTAATACTATCCTTTTATATTCATTCGAGGTTTTCTAGTTTCATTGCTATTCTTTTGGAAATGGACATTGAACCCTCTTCGGATTCAGCTGAAAGATTCAAGCTTTATGGTGAGCTTGAATTGCAGGAGTTTCAAGATAAGTTTGTGATCAAATCCCATGAATCACCCAATCAAGGTTTCTGGATTAGCCGTCATGATGGGAACATCAATTTGCTTGATGGTGATATTCTGTTCATTTTTGGCCTTTTTCTTGTTTTAATTTTCAGTTTCATCATTTCGTGATTTATTGCAGAGAAAATGGAGGAAATGTTCTGTGAAGTTTGTAACTTTTGTTTTTCTCTTTTTGGATTCAGAGAGAATATTTTGTGAAGATGATTTGATTCTGAAGTAGAAAGAATTTTAATAGGGTCATGAATTTTTTTCAATAGTGAACATTTAATTGCAAGAATAATGTTTTGGTTGACCTAGTTTTGGTTGAATATGGTTTTGGGAAAGAAAGGAAGATCCTGTGTAATAATATTCACTGGGCGTCTCAATTTATACATTTAGGAATCAGTTATAAGCCAAAAGTTAATTTTGTCTTGTATTCTGAGGTTTTGTTGGCTCTTAGCCTCTTGTTTAGTTTCAGCTGAGTTCATTAACCATGCCATTTTAATGATTTCCTTTTTTTATAATTTCTGGAAAAATAAAATACAAAATTTGCAGAGGACACTTGCTCAGGAAGTCCATCAACGACATCTACAATTTATGGCGTGCTGGGGACGATAAGATTGGTTGTAGGTAAGTGTCTACATGCTTTTAATCCTTAGTTGTTTTTATATATACTTGCATTTGAATTCGTCGTGACATTTATTCATTCATCTATTTGCATGTGAACATCTTTGATTTGCTGGTAGTAACATCTATTATTGTCAAGGATATTTGTTTAGTTGGAATTTTGGTTGGTCAGGGAAAAAAAAATCTAATCCTAGTGCTGCATACTATGTAGTCATGCATGTTTTGGAAATTAATGGCATTGACTAATCCTGCAATTGTTCTTCCTTTGTCTTTCTCATCAAGGGATATACGTCTAATATGCGCCCTTTGTCTTAGGTGGATCATTTTGACTGCAATTGTTTTAGCATAACAATGTTGAGACTTGAGATAGCTAAGAGAATTGAGATGAACTATTTTTCTCCCCTTTTTTGTTGTTTTTCTCAAGTTACCACCTAGTGTAACACCTTAACTTTCTTTATACTCATTAAGACTCAATGAGGTGTGCTTTATTGTAGGAACTTATGCCATTGTAATAACATCTCGGAAGGAAGTTGGAAGTTTCCTTGGTTTTCCAGTATATCGCGTGATGTCTATGAGAGTACTTGCCTGTAATGAGGCTTTAAGGTTTTCAACTGGGCAAGAAGTAAGAATTTATTTGGTCAGAAGTTATTGAGGCACCATTCAAATGTTTCAAATGTGATTAGTGTTTCATATGTTCTCTATGCATATCTTATGCAGAAAAAGGATGAGGCTTACTTCATGACTCTTTTGAAAATAGTGGAGTCTATGCCGGGTTTGTACTATTCATATGAAACAGATATTTCATTAAAGTAAGAGTTATGATCTCTAAATTGCTAGTTTTCATTATCATTGTCACATCAATTGATATCATTCCAAGGATGATGTTCATAAGACGTAATTAATGGTGTCACCAGCTTGCAGAGAAGAAGCAAGTTAGTAGAAGGGTGGATAAGTAAGCCGTTATGGAAGCAGGTTTGTTGACATACCCTTCATTATATGTGAATAATTTTAATCTGGAGTCCAATCCTTGACTGAACAGTTTCTGAAATTGAAATATTCTTCTCAAATCCAACAATTTTTTCATTGTATTTTTTTTCTTCCTGCTTATATTGCTTCTTGTTGATCCATTATTTTATTGCTTAGTTCTTCCATGATGTCACTTCAGGGTGTCGTTCATCTAATGTTTTTAATTCTTGAATAGGGATCAAATAAAGTTCTCTTGATTCCCATTGACCCCATTTAATTCAATTATCAGTAAAGTCTTGCTGAAAATATAGGTATTCTTTTTAAATTTGTATTACAGGCTGACCCCCGATTTGTCTGGAACAGACATCTTTTGGAGGAGCTTATTGAGTCTAAGGTCAGATAATTTGGCTACTTTCTATTTGCTGAAGTAAATATGCTTTTTAGTTTTAACAATGAAAGAACATGTCTCAATGTTATGATGAACTTTATCTTGTCATTTATAGTTTGATCACAAAGTTTGTCCTCCTAACACTTATTCTCTATGATTGCAGCTAGACAGATTCATCATACCCGTAGTACAAGGGAATATCCTTCCTTCACCCTGCTTTTATGTTTGTGTGTGTGTGTGATGTGTGCAGTTTTGTCTATGTGTATATTCTCTCCATATAACATTGCTCTCCACGTAACATAAATACAACAAAATGATGAAAATGAAATATGTATGCATTCAATATGAGAAGGCTTTAGTGTTCTACCTTAACTGGGGTTTAAGCTTTCAAGCAATTGAAATGAAGCTAAAAGACTCATGTGCTATGGTAACATTAATTTCAAGGAGATGTACACGACGCCTAGGTATGATGTCCCAAAGAATCTTGTAATAGCTCATTATAATTTGTAATAGCTCATTATAACTCGCTGATTTGGTAACATAGGAACAAGAATGTGGAGAAGAGGAGCTAACCTTGAAGGTGACACCGCTAATTTTATTGAAACTGAACAGTTGCTTGAAGTGGAAGAATTGAGGTTCTCATTTTTGCAGGTATTGTTATATATTAATGAAGTATCTACTTTCAGTTATTCCTTTCAATAGTTTCTTATAATAGATGGTTTTGTAACAGCTTTCCATGTTTATGAGAATTTGTAGTGTTGTATGTTAAGCCCTGCATCGGCTAGGTTATGGTTGAAATACTCTTCATATTAGCTCAGACAATTCTACATTTGTGCAGATTTTAAAGTTGAGTTAGAAATCGAATCACTCAATTCTAATATAATATATCAGAACCTATCCTAAACTTGATGTTGGGCCAGCTGTAGTTAGGTCCAATCTTGCAAACTTTGTGCTCCAAATGTCTAACCATAGGCATCGTGTGTTCAATCATGCATTGGCTAGGTAGGCTTATTGCTAAACTACTCTTTATAAAAGCTTGGACAACCCTGCCCAGTGAGTTAGCTTTTCGGGTTTAGTCCACTCAATTCTAATATTGTCAAACATGCTAAAGCACTTTCAGTGTCGTATTTTCATCTAAGTACCAAATATAGTTAATTCAATTTGAAGAATATGAAGCTTCACCATTTTATTTACTATATGAACTCCCAACTTTAGTTTTGTGTATATGGAGATGTTTTTGTTGTTCCTTACTTGTAGGTATTGTTTGCAGATGAGCTTCGATATACATCAATATTTAAATATGGTTTTGGTCCATGAAAAATAAATTAATTTTGGTACCTAAAATACTTTTTTTTTGGTTTCGCTCCAAACATTTATTAAATTTCTTGGCATTCAGTTCATGTCATGTATGATTGTTGCTTGTCATGAAGGATTGAATGACCTTACCCTCCTTTAACCAATTCAACATTTAATATAGACAATTTAACGATTGGAACTGCAACCAAGCAGTTTTACAAATGTCTAGACCAAAACCAAAACCAAAACCAAAACCAAACCATAAGTGCCTGTTTGGTTTCTATTTTCATTTTTTGCATTTTTTTGTTTTCAGGATGTTGTGAAAGAAAAAGTGAAAACAATAAAATCATTTTTCTGTTTTCAATAACTCCTTCACAAAAATTATGAAAACAAAAAACACAGAATGATAATAGGGAAATAAGAAATAGAAATAGAAACCAACAGACCCTAACCAAAATTCGTTTATTTTTCAGGGACCAAAAACATATTCTAGCCATCAATCAATAATTGGAATTTAACATTGATTTTGTTTGCTTGATAATGGAGGTAAAGAAATTTTTAAAAATAAATTTTAATGGATATATGGTGTCCAAGTTTCCATATAAAACCTTTCATCTGCGAACATTGACTTTTTGGCCCCCCAATCTGTGAGTTGTACTCAATTAATTTATTTTGTTGCAGGCTCGAGGTTCAATTCCTCTGCTGTGGGAGCAGATTGTTGATCTAAGCTATAAACCACACCTTAGGGTTATTAATCACGAGCAAACAGTAAACTCTATTCTGGATACTGATTTTATTGTTCTACCATGTGAATTCTATTAATTCATGTTTTTTGCTTTATGCTTCTTCACTCCTGCTTCAGCCAAATGTAGTGGAGCGTCATTTCCATGATCTATCACAGAGATACGGAGAGATACTAGCACTTGACCTAACGGATAAAGTATGGCTTCTATCTCCCATTTACTACTCTAAGCCATGAATCTGTCACAAATTTATTGCTCAGATTCGTTGTGACTTAGTTATGTCCTAGAGGGTAAACATAATCCTCTGCCAATTTCGACAGCCAGATTTCTCTTTTTAACTGCATGCTACTTTGTCCATTATTCTTGAGCAATTTTTTGTTGATTTTATTGTTGTAGCATGGTGAAGAAGGTCAACTGAGTGCAGCATATGCTGCTGAAATGCAAAATCTGCAAAATGTGAGGTGATGATTTAGACTTCTTTTCTCCTCATTTACTTATATATTATATTACAACCTTGCGATGATCGAGTTTGTGCTTGGTTGTATGATCGCTTGCACTGTATCATTATGTTGGTAATGATTATTTTGTGTCATGTTTTTCTCTTTTTTCTTTTAACCTTTTTTAATTGACGCGGACTATGGCAGATATGTGCCTTTTGATTTCCATTTCCATTGTAAGAGCTCAAACTTTGATAATCTGAAAATCCTCTTTGATCAAATCTCAGAAGATTTTGAAAAACAAAGGTAATGAAAAAGAAACTTCGAATTTTATTTATAAATTAAATATATAGTTGCCACAATCCAGTTATGCTGGTAATCTATAATTCAGATTTTTAATCATTGCTGTTTCAGCTGAGCAGATACTTCTTGATAGATAGAAAAGGAAATGTAATAGAGGAGCAGATTGGACTTATCAGATCAAACTGCATTGATTCCCTTGATCGAACGAATGTTACTCAGGTTGATTGATAGTTGACCAGTTGATTGCTAATACTCGTTCTCTTCTTCTTCGTTGTCTGATTATGTTCCTTTCTGGAAGATATGTATAGCATGTCATGTTACATGACTATTTGTTTTGACTATTTTTGCTCTATTTGTAGTGTTATCTGGCCCAGAAATCATTAAATCTCCAGTTGCAAAGGATTGGAGTGCTTATTCATTCTGAGTGCATTTCTATGTTTGTTGAAGAATATGGAAAATATAGAACATGTATGGAATTTCTGTACAATTTACACCATTCTGTTTTTTGAATTACTGCACTGCTTATTTGAACTCTATTTTATTATATTTAGTGTGGGCAGAACAAGGTGATGAGATAAGCCTCGAGTACACCGGGACTCATGCCCTCAAAGGGGACATAGTAAGGTATAAGATTTTTGGAATTGAAATTCTGTGTTCCGATTTCTCCTTCTGTGACACGGATTCATTTTGGAAAATGGTGCAGGTATGGAAAACAAACAATAACTGGGATGATTAAAGATGGGGTGAGCGCACTTTCACGATATTACTTGAATAATTTCCAGGATGGGATTCGGCAGGCAAGATCATCTATGTTCATTATTCTTAGCATTCATTTAAAAGAAGACTGCTCAATCTCAAAGTGTGTGATAAGTTTCATATCTTTTGCAGGATGCCTTGGATTTGATAAGTGGCCACTATACGGTCAGTAGAAACAATCCGTCCGCCATCCAGCCGAGCGATCCTTTTTCTGTAAGTTCCATCAGAGCTAGCCTCTCTTATTTCATGTCCGTATGTCACCAATGATGTTCTAATTTGATGACATGACAAAAATTGATGCATTGTTCATTTTATTGTATGATTAACAGTTTCACTTTCATAAGAAACAATACACATGAAGATCAGCACTAACTAGAAGAACCTAGAGAGTTGCTACTTGAAAATATCTATAATAAAATATTATAATATCTAGACATGATTAGATGATATTATTAAAGTAAATAATATTTAAAACATTTGCTAGAAAATTCTAGCAAGATGTCGCCTGTGCTTGGCCGACATTAGGAGGCTATATATATATGTGAAGCACTAGCAAGCAACAAGTGAGTAAGTAGTGAGTAGCCAAGCAAGTGCAGCAAGTGTGTGTGTGTTAGAGTCCGTGTGAGTGCAGTGAGTGGTGCGAGAGCTTGTGAGCAATAAATAAATATAACTGTGTAATAGTGTTCAAGAGTGTGTAAAATAATTGTGAGTGTCCCAGTGTGCACTAAATATTGTAAGGTGCACTAGTGGTATTGAGTTGTAATATTATCGTCATTAATAAAATATTATTTTTTAGCCTCCGTTACTCAACAACACATACCCAAATTCTGACCAATTCCTAAATGATTTAGGCACACATTAGTTTAAATGCTGTTTGTGAACATAGATAACTACATTGTACTTTCTCTTTTAAAATGGCATAAACAACAAATTTTGAATGGCATTGACATGATTTTTTTGTAGAAAACTTTAACCGTGCAGTACCTCCCGGTGGCGTCAGCTTTAATAATTGGAGGTTTAACAGCAACAACCTTCTCTCTTCAGCAAGGTATCAAGGGTTCTTGATTCTCAATTTGCTTTTCTTTTTCCCTTTTTCTCTTATCTATTTGATTCTCTTACGAACTCGGGTTTGAACATTCTTGCCTGTTTACTCTAGCGGGTCGAAATGCGCACCATTACATGTCTACTGTGATCTGTGCTGGATTAACTGCTGGGGTTGTGGCCATTCTCAAAGCTAATGGAAGGCAGTTCTGTTCAAGGCCCCGTTTGTGTGGTCTCTTGTGATACAAGTAAAGATGATTTTACATTACTCTCATTGAACAAATTATAAAAAATGTGTGTTTTCTCATTCTAGAGACTGTAAATAACTAAATATGATTCTTGTGCTGATAGATATAATTTGTATTAGGATAGATAGATGGATAGTTATCATCTTTCTCTTTGAGTTTTCTAGCTGTTTGTTATCACTTATCATCAGCAAATAAAAGGGAATAATAATCTTAATTTGGTGAAAATGAAAAACCAAAACTAATAACACCATAAAAATGGTCAAAGGTGAAAAGTTCAAAGGAGCAGACTGAAAACTAGTATTTCTAGAATTGGTCAAAAATGTACTTTCAACTGAGTTGAATTCCATAGTGATGATCAAATGAGGTATGAGTAAAGTTTGGCTTCAGCTTCAATGTTCCACAGTTTTTCATTATATAAGTCTAAAATATTTTTTAGGTTCAATTCATTTACAAGTCTCAATTATTTCATAAAATTTTCAGTTAGACTGTATAATTTAAAAGTTTTTAATTTGGTCCTATACTTTTAAAAAAAAATTAATATTATTATAATTTTCTCCGAGTTTATAAAATTATTATTATTTTTCTTTATTCTTTTTTGTTGTACAATGAATAATATATCAAATAGAGATCAAGATAGATAGTACTTATATCAGGAGAAGATAAAGCAGGAAAATTAAAATTAAGGCCACTTATGCTAAATCTTCCAAAGTTGTCATATGCTCATGAGCTAATCATTGATAAGGATGAGTTTGGTAAATAATTTATTTAAATTTTTATATAAAATTTTTTTGAAAAGTAATTTATGAATAATTTATTTTTTATGTGTATATAAAGTAATAAAAAATTTTATTTTAGTTATTTTTAAAAATGCTTCTAGAAAAATTGAATATTTTGACTTCTCTAAAAGTATTAGAAATAAGTCAAATAACTTCTGAAAAGTAGTAAGTTAAATGTCCAAATATTGATAGATATACTTTTGATAATTAAAAGTTAAAAGAAATCAGATGTACTGTTATATAAACATGTTCTAATTGCAAAGTAAGAAAGTCATTTGATATTATATTTTAGCTAATATTCAACAATAATATCCCACTGTTCGAGAGCACATTAAGCCAACAGAGAAAATAGGCACCAAAATGGAGAAACAAACCAAAAAATAGCTTTTATGTATATCAATTATCAACTGTCCATCTGTTCCTGTCCACAGTAGGTGCCTTTGCAGCTTTTGCAAACTTTTATTGAGAGATTGTTATGTAAATAATAAAAAATTATATAATATTCATATAATATCTTCAAATTCAAAAATAAAATAAAAAGATGAATGTTGTAGGTAAGCATTGCACAATTTTTTATTGTAAATATTTTCTTCATCAGTCTTATAAGACCTTGGTTGGGGATAAAAATAGAAAAGAAACATCTATAAAATTTTTTTTTTTGTCTCTCAAGTCTCAACAACTAAGCACGTCTTTAATGATACTGGATGTTTTAATCTTTTACTTTCAATTAATATATGCCTTGCTTTGAATAAATCTATTATTTGAGCACAAGTTTTTTATAATTAGACCTTTTTATTCATAAAATTCAAATATTATATATATATTATATAATTAATATATTTTATATATTTATTTAATTACATTTGATTCAACGGATTCAATTCAGTCACTGACCCACTGATTGAATCATCAATCCAATGATCCAGTGATATGGCCGAGTCGATTAATGATTAGTCCATAACTATGCTTATAACCGGTAACCACTAAATTACTTGAACAAACTAAATATTACTAACTCCTCAGTTTTATTAATTTATTTGTCTTGCATTTATGTGGATCCCCTTAATTGGCTAGGTTTTCCTGCCTATTTCTCCCACTTAGGGACACAAATCAGTGAAGTTGTCTGGCTTCAATTTTCTATAGGATGCCCTTATATATGCTATGCACTATGCTCAATTATTGCATGTTTAATTTTCCCTGCTGCATTGCAATGTATCCTTCATGTGGGACAATTCTTCCAAGTGCAAGTACCCCATCCATTTTTTAACAGTCGCCTTTTAAATATATACATGAATTAAATAATTATTTGAAAAAAAAAATCTGAATTTTAGAGAAATTAAAATGCATTTTACAATACTATTCATATCACTAATTATCTTTCTCTTAATTATGGAAGTATTTTATGATATTTATTCTTTATCTTTCACTAATAAAAAATAAAATTAGAAAAAATTAATAAATAATGTTTAGAAATATGATATAAACAATATATAAAAAATTATAATTTAAAAAATGAACATTAACCTTGTACTAAGTATTGACATCAATTTTAATATTTTATCACTGTTAAATTTTAATATAAATTTTTGTTTTTTCTTTGGTACCCATAAGTATCATTTACCAATACTTTCCATATAATTAATTATTATAATTTGATGGTTAACTTTGACAGATTTTAGAAAAGAATACATATTATTTTTATAACTACATGATAATTAATGGATATGGACTTAGTTAATTGTACCAAGAAAGTGAAAATGGGTGACAAGAGTAAGCTTAGCCCTAGAGATAAGAAAGGAACAAATACTTTTGCTGCTGAGAATCTCAGTTTATTAGAAGTTATTGTCCTAGTGATAGGTAAAGGGATGTAGTGTTGGCAACTTGCTCAAAGTTTGCTACCATTTTTTCCAACAAAGTTTGATAGTATGATATAATTTAAGCTTTACAGTATGATGGATAAAATTTACTTGAATAAATTTTATACATAAATTTTATTAGGATTTAATTTTTATCTATGGATAGTATACTATTTTTTTACACAGTCATTTAACTATGTGTTGCCACATAATTATGATAGTGTTTTTTCTCTTCTATTACCTTAAAAGTTAAAAGTCATACAAATGAAGAGTTTTAACTGGATGACAATGTAAAACACATTTACACTATTAGTGTATAAAAATTAAACTCATTTTATTAAAGTTAATTTTATCTTCACTTTTATCCTTCAACCAAACATATCCTTAATGATTTTTCTAATTGATGTCTTTAGAACATCGGTTAAAAAATTGAACAAAAAAAATTTTAATTTTGACAAAATAAATTCATACTTCCAATATATAAGGCCTATAAGAAAATTTAAAACTTACTTATTTAGTAACCTAAACTATTATCCTCAAGGTATTATTTAAACAAACCCTTATTCTAAATTACTCTCAAAAGTAATAATAACTAAGTCCCTCATTATTTTCAATAACTCACTTACTTTAACTCATATTTTTTAGTATTTAGGAATTTTTTTAATTAGAAGGGAGTAGAGGAGGAGGCTAAAATACATATATAATAGGTAATAGGAAAGAGTGAGTTTATTTCCGATATACATTGAATGGGAAAAAATCTCGAATTTCCGCTTATACTAAATCGGCAGTCACTTTACCGATTTATGTTGGTACAAAATCGGCAGTCAATCTGCCGTGTCGCATACATGTATGTATGTGATGTGACTTCATGTGATGCAAAATCTTTGTTTATTAGTTACTTGTCTTTGTGTCATTTAAGATGCAATATATTTGTATCCAACGCCCCCCTTTATTAATGACTTATTCTACAACAACCATATATGTATATATAGTTTACAATTGATCAAATCAAATTAATTAATATTCATTCATTAGCTCAATATGTAATAGAAAATAATAAATTACTACCTTATGAGTCAATATATATATACTAATTTTATTTTAATTACATTATTGATTAATCTGTAATGTTTGTTGTATAATAGAAATACGTTCAATTAATATAAAAATAGAAAATATACTAAGGCAAGCTACGTACAATGATCTAACATAAAAATGAAATAGAAATTGAAACTTGAATTCAAATAATAAAAAAAATTATAAATTAAAATAAATTTAAACTGCAAAATTAGAAAACTGAATTAGTTAGATGCAAATGAATAGTAAAAAAATATACATAAGCATCATAAAATAATCAAAGGGATTTAAATATCAACGTATGGTAAAAAAAATTGTATATTAGAAATGTTTATTGTCAAGTTTTTAACATGTTGTCATTAGTTACCTACACTATATAATTTGTTACCAACATTATTACGTTCTATTTTGATAATTTATTTATTTTACTTTATTTATTATTTTTTATGGTATAATTTTTATTTAATCACAAAAGAGGAAATGAAACTTAAATCAAATCAGAAAATACAAGTCAAATTAAAACAGTAAATAACAAGTAATTAAACTAAAATAAGTTAAAACTATGAAAGGAAAAAATCAAGATTAGTTAGGCCTAAAAAATTGTAGAAATGTGGTGTATTAATTCAACTTTTTAAAACTATTAATTCAATTTTTAAAATATTAAATTAATCTATATAATATTAGAAATTGAATTGATAATTTTAAAAAATTAAATTATTGTATATGGTGGGTTGATTTTATGATATACATGTAACATTACTCTTTTTATTCAAACTAACAACTCAACATACACTTTCGTGTTTGTCAAGTCGTTTTATTATTTTTTAATAAAATTTTTATAATATAATATTATTTAATTTTATTTTATTGATAATTTTTTTATAAAATAATACTATTTAAAATAATTAAACTTCCTCTTAAATTTCATTTATTTTATTAAAATATTAAT
The DNA here is from genome assembly GCA_013621005.1 of Aeschynomene evenia. Lineage (NCBI taxonomy): Eukaryota > Viridiplantae > Streptophyta > Magnoliopsida > Fabales > Fabaceae > Aeschynomene > Aeschynomene evenia. The sequence goes on along the minus strand of CM024268.1, from coordinate 31,177,893 downwards.
ATAAAAAATGAATTGAAATAGAGAGAGAATTTGTACAGTAAAAGTTATAAATTGTAGTTATTTTTTAATTTTTAATTATTTTTAGTTTTTATTTACTCTAATTTTAGAGATAAAAAAGTAAGCAACTTTTTTATAATTCTCTTTATAAGTAATAACAGATAAAGAGTAATGCTATATGTATACTATAAAATTAATTATTATCAGTTATCATATATAATAATATAACTTTTTAAAATTATTAATTCAACTTCTAAAATATTGGACTAATATATAATTCTAAAATATAGATTAATAATTTAAAATATTAAATTATTATACATAGTGATTAATTTTATAATATAAAAAAATACTTCTCTAAAATAAATAAATTAATAAAAGCATATAAGTTGTAACACAAATAATCAAGACACCAGGATACGTGTATCAATAACAATCACAAAAAAACCGAATGTATGCAGTTGAAATACAAAAGCGAACGCACAGTAGCATCACATACGTACATACATATGTAAAAGCATGTAATGCATCACATGAAGTCACATCACATACATACATGTATGCAAAACGGCATAGTGCCAGCCGATTTTCCATATAGAAATCGGTACAGTGACTGCCGATTTTGTACCAATATAAATCGGCAGAGTGCCTGTCGATTTAGTATAAATGGAAATTTGAGATTTTTTTCCACTCAGTGTATACCGGGAATAAACTTACTCTTTCGTATTATATATGTATTTTAGCCTAGAGGAGGAGGTGATTTCTTTACATGAGTATGAAAGAGCATATTTTTCAAGTTATTTTTAAATTATTTTTAGAGATAAAAGTAATGGTATGTTTGGTTAAGCTGAAAAATTAAACTTATTTCAGTATTCGTTTATTTATACAATTACTTTTTTATATAGTCGTTTATTTAAGGATAAATTTCTGTTTGAATAATTTAGTTTAAAAGTAACTTTATTTAAGTTAATCTATAATGTTTGGATTGTTAAAAAATAATAGCTTTTTATGACAAATTACTAGAATAGATATAAAATAATTTAATTAAAATTGGTTAATATAATTAGTGTGGGCAAATGTTGCATATTTAAGAAAACAATTTTTGTTTTTCAAAATATAATGCTCAACTTTGCGCTTTGATTTCTTTTTCACTAAAAACAATTTTTTTTCTCCTTAAAAACAACTTTAATTATTTATTTGAACTACCCAAACATCTTTTTTTTTTTTCAAAACAGCTTTCTTTAAAAGTTTAAATTGTTTTATACATTTTTCAAACATGCGCTAAGTAATTTTTTGAGATTTTTTTTTTTAATGGATGGTGTAAATTTTAAAAAGAAATAGCATGAGTAGATTACATGTGCTATAATGTTGTCTTCCAATTGATGATTCAAACAAATTACAACAGAAAGGATTTTTTTTTTTTTTTAAAAAAGGAGATGCATCATTTTGCCTGTAAAGAAATCCATGTAATAATAAACTAATTGTATCATGGTGCTTTATTAGCTCGATAGCATAATACTAAAGAGGTAAACATTTTTTATAAAGCAATTTTTTTTATGAAACAATTTTTTTTAAAAAATAAACTTTCATAATAAAGAGGTAAACTTTTTAATCACGAGACTCGCTTCATTCACCTTGTCATGAACAAATTAAGCATTTAAGGAGTCTTGATAAGTACTAGACAATAATGTTTATTATATAACATAAATACATTCAACTAGTATCCAACGTGTGTTATATATTATAGTAATGTGTGCTATACGTATAACGCATTACGTATGACACACATTATGTATGATATATGTAACACCCCGACTTTTATTAAGTTCTAATTAAGTGAGATTAATGGTAATTGACCTTAGGTAGAATTTAATTGGGTTTGAGTGGATAAGTTTCTCCTTGATAACCCTTGTGTGTTATATGTGTTTGATTTATATGTGTTTATGTGTTTTATTTGATGTTTTGATGATGCATGAAGTTAGAAATGATGTGTGTATGTTTATAGCACGAGTTGTGACATTTTAGATGTGTTTCGGGGCTGTTTCGCATCTCAGTAATCGATTACCATGGGATGGTAATCGATTACACTGTGCAGATTTTCATATCTGTGCAATATTTTAACAGGTTGTAATCGATTGTAGCTTCGTGGTAATCGATTACAGTCTGCACAGTTAGGGTTTTAAGTGCGTTTTTAGTCATGTCTTGGCCCCATAACGTCCCTATAATATGCATAGCCGAGCCACCAACTGAGAAACCATAATCCTTGCTTCAGAAACATTCTTCACACTCTCTCTAAACCCTTGTACCTCCACCATACTCTCTCTCTCTCTCAAGAATACAAAGTCATAGCATTTCCACAATACCAAACACATATCAAACCTCAACCAATCACGAAATCAATTACATATTATTAATCCTCTCACCAAATAGAACATTTCTACCGATTCAAATTCTCCAAGAGAAGCCGTTTTCTTAATCTTACCGTTCGTGGGGCTAGAGGGAGAAAGAGATAACGCGCTCTACGTCGAAAAAAGGGTGTCTCTACGCTTTGATTAGGAGGTCTACCAATGTTAGGGGTTTTAGACATGCATTTGTATATGTATCTTCATGATAATTCCGATGTATGATGATGGTATTATGGTGAACTCATTTTTCCCATTATGGTTCATAAAAAGGTTATGTTTTACCGAATGATTTTCAAAGAGAAAGTGTTTTACCGATTGAAAAGTGTTTTTGAACGTATTTTACCGATTGGTTTATGTTTATCTTTGTTTTCTATCAATTGGAATGATTCTAGATTATAGTTTTAGTCATTGGCTCATGAAAAACGTGTTTTAGAACTAGAATCAGAATTCCCGTGTTCGTAATCGATTACTACGGGTGTGTAATCAATTACGAGCTGAGAATTTCCAATCGCGAGAAAACAAGCTCTCTGTTAATCGATTACAGAGGGGTTGGTAATAGATTACAGCTTTTTATAATCAATTACAGCACTGCAACTTTTACGAAAATTAACTGTTTTAACCATTTATGTACCCTAATATGTTCTACGACTTGTGTGGATGATATATATGGTTTGTACACAATTTATATGTGATTATATGAGCTGCAATGCATGTTTATATGATAATATGTGATGATGGATTATGATGTTCATGTTATGTATCTATGACTACGTAAGACATTAATGTTAAAAACCAAGACGTCAGTGGGTGGCGCATAGATAAGTTAAATGTATGTTAAAACACATAGTAGCCTTCGACATATGGTAGTGTTGCTGAGGGAGGGATGACAACCTCGACATGCAACTCTATCATTGAGGGAAGGTGAATACCTCATCTCCCCAATTTGTTTTAGGATGAGCTCATGCCAGGGTTCGGTATAGTGGCCGGAGGATAAATTTCAGAGGGTGGGCAGACCAAAAGATTAATGCAAGATAAAAATAATTGGTGTTATGTTATGTTATATTATGATGTAATTCTTGTTTATGTTTAGGAATACTGGTTCACCACATTGACACATTTATTTATTTATGTAATGTTATATGTATTAATAAAATGAACAAGACATACTTAGGTAAAACGTTCCGGGAAAAGATCCTTTCAAATTTATATTCGAAATGAACTTATTCATGCTTCACTTATTTCATATATTGCACTTTCATTTGTATTTTTTATACTTACTAAGCTTTATATAGAGATAAAAATATAAAAGAAGATATTTGATAATAAGAATAAAATCTAAAATGTATATCTTAAAGTAAAAAATTTATATGTGTAATAAGAATAAAATCTAAAATGTATATCTTAAAATAAAAATATAAAGTAATAATTATTTTATACGTGATATATAAAGATTTATATATTTGACCTTTATCTATATCTTGTTCCATGTTGCATGAAAATTGTGCATACATAGGATGCATTATCCACATCACAAGATGTGAGATTGAAAATCTTTGCACCACAGAAGAGAAATAGATTCTCCTTTTTCTCTTTTCTCTTTCTTACTTGGCTCCATTTCCTACACTTGTCTGCCTTACTTGGCATGAAACCAACGTTGTATACAAAGGACGGTTCTTTCAAGGTATCAATTGATGCCATTTGCATGTGTCACCTTTTCAACTTGATTCATTTTAATTTCTATGGCTAACTATGAAATCCAAATCCCAAAATGCCTAACTGAGCAACCTTCACACTCACATGAATAACCCAACCCCACCTCACTATTCCTCATCAAAATCCTCAACCAAGTTCATCCCCTCTTCCCCCATTTCTCTCTTCTAGAACTAAGTGCCTCAAATTGCAAACCATATAGTACCATATTAACTCTTATAATTATAAAATTTATTTGAGTTCATTTTAAGATATTGTTCACAGTAATTAACTTAAATCATAAACTTGACTAAGGATTTCATTTTTACTTATTTATAATGTCCCCAAAACATTTTATTTATTAAATTACATACTATCATATTAATTATGATAATTTATTTTAGATAAATATATTTTTTATTATAAAATTAGTCATTATCAATCATTAATAATATAATTTTTTAAAACTACTAATCCAACTTTTAAGGTTATACATTAATTTAAATTTTTTAAAAGTTGAATTAATAATTTTAAAAAATTAGATTATTATATATAATAATTAATTATGACTGATTTAATTTTATGACGTACATATAATATTTTTCGTAATTTTTTTATCTATTCTTTGAGAAAGTAAGATGATAGTTACAATGTTTTACTTTGTTAGTCCATGAGTATTTGAGATATTTAGTCATGAGTTCTATCTGTAGAAGTGTGTAGAAATAAGGTCTCCTTCCTCCTCGAGGTTTAATCTCTTACGAGAAAGCTTCCATTAAAAATTAAAATGATTTGTTACTGTCATGGATAATCAATACTTTAAGCAATAAAAAAAAGTAAAGATTTATGTCAAGGACTAATTTAATTTTTTTATCCGCTTCAGTAACTAAATTAACAATTAATCGATTTGAATAATTAAAGTGATGCATGGCTGCATTTTTTAAGGAATAAAATCGATCTTTATTCATTCATAAAAATTAAAAGAAAAAAAAAAGAAAAATCAAGCTCTATTCAATATTTTCCATTTTAGGATTTATAACACCTTCCCTGAATGGAAGCATGTGGAGACAAATTGCACCGAAACGAGTCCCCACACTTAGTAGTATCACTCACTATTTTCCATTATCTCTGTTTTCGCCATTATTCTTCCCTTACAAGCACCTTTCTGAGCACAATGCATCCCCTCTAACCAAAATCAAACAGCAAATTCACGCACCCTTTTTCAGATAATTCACTTTCCCAACCCTCTCATTGCTCCAAATTCTCTGAAACCAACCACCCACCATTTTCATCTTCTCTGTTTTTTACTCTGTTTTTCACTCATTCACGTAAATGACTGATGGCAAATGCAGCAGAATCATTCGAGCAATTTCTCCAAGGATGGATGGATCGTCAAAGAAACTACGTTTCAGAGCTCGTTTCAGCAAATCAGCACCTAACCGAGCTTCAAGATTCCGATAAAAGGGATTTGATAAACAGGGTACTCTGCCACTACGAGCAATACTTCGAAGAGAAATCAAAAGTCGCACACAGCAACATTCTCCTTGTTTTCTCGCCGCCATGGTTCAGTTCATTAGAGAGAACGCTTCTCTGGGTCGCGGGGTTCAAGCCAGGAACCGCATTCCACATTGTGGAATCCTCTGTTTTGGATTTAACAGATGAACAGAAACAGAGTCTCAGAGAGCTCAGCCACGAGACCAAGATGAAGGAGAGGGACCTCAACGACGAGCTTGCCAAGGTCCACGAGAGCGTGGCGGCGCCGCCGATATCGGAAACGGCGAGGGGCCACGGGAGGAGGTGGTCCTCCTCCGCCTCCTCATACGGCGGTGGCGGTGGAGACATACCGGAGCATTTCAAGGTTTCGCTGGAGAACATTGTGGCTAGTGCCGATGCTTTGAGAACCAACACGGCATTGAGGGTTGTTCAGATTCTGGGTCCAGATCAAGGAGTTGTTTTTCTTACTTCTGTTGGTGAGCTTCAACTCAGGATTCGGGCTTTGGGTTTGGAAAAAGATGAACAGAGTGATGTGATTTGATGTGAATACAAATTCTTATGGTGAAGAATTTGAGGAAAGAGATCGATGAGTTTCTCAATGAGATGGTGGATGATGACGTGGCAATCAACCAAGAAATTAGGAGTGGCCAACAGTGAAGAACAGAGTAACCCTATTTTCTTTCCTGAGTGTAGAATGTAGAATTGAATTTAGGGTTATCTTGCAGTTAAGGTAAGGATTAAGGAAGAAGATGAGGAAGAAAGGGCTAGAGAAAAAAAAGGGTTTTTTCTTTCTTTTTTTCTATTGTTTTTCATATATTGTTGCTTATTTGTTGGTATATTTTTTGTTGTTGCATACTACTAATATGTTTTGTTTGGGGTTTATGTTTTACTTTTTCTTCAATAATAAACTAAAATTTTAAGTACATATTTCATGCTTTTTAAGCAATTTTCTTTTTATTTTCTAGGTATGTAATTTTGTAATTTTGGTTCTGTTTTTTCTCTGGATTTTGGTGTTGTTTTTCTCTCTTCCTTGAAGTTTCTTGGTTCAATATTTGAGTAATGAAGAACAGGATCAGACCATACAATGCATGAGTTTAGATTGAGGCTAAAGCATCACTTTCAATATCAATGGTTCAGTATAAATCTTTGAAAGAGTGAGACAAGCATTTCAGGATCTTAGATCAACCAGTTGTTGCTTTCTGTCTTAAATTTCAGTACTTGTTTGCTATATTTACAGAATATATATATTACTATTTTTTTAATAAATAAAGAACATGGATTTGAGTGAAGGACCTTGATATACAGGACGTGGAAGCTTAAAATGATGAGCTCCAAAATTAGTCATTATCTACGATAATTTAACTTTTTAAAATTACTTATTCATAATATTAAAATTTGAATTAATAGTTTTAAAAAGATTGATTGTTTCATAATATGAGGCTGATTTTGTGGCGTAAAAAAATATTTCTCAAAAATGATAAAGGAAAAAAAAAAAAGCAGGTTTGTCCCTGGTGGTTGTTTTTGGTCATTTTTTCAAACACAAAGGGTTGATTCATTGTCACAGCAAGAGAAGGATCTCAGAGAAGGAGAACATCAAATCCCAAAATCATGAGTTTTTAACAATTTTCACAATCCAACCACAGTTAAGATATGCATAAATGGTAGAATATACAACATCATTTTATTTCATTTCACTTTATTGTCATCTCTACATGTATACTATGTACATTTGTATAATAAATTAAGTGCTTATTATGGTGGATTATTTCTTGGTTACAAAATTAGTAACAAAAAATGTTGTCTAATAGTCTATGAAGGAATTACTTTTATGGTTTCACAATTGACTTCTTGGAGCAACATTATGGTATTGAATTGTATTAACTTGTTTGATGTTGCTGATGCATTAAAGTTATTGCAATGGAAGAAACTTGCAGGCAAAATGTACTTGATGCGGTGGTTGTTGTCGCGATGCGATTGTAGAAACCGTCACACAACACGGTTGGCATGGTAGCATTGAGTGTCATGAGCAATGCGGCTGCAATATTGCGACAATAATTGTGGTTGGAAACTCGCTATAGTTTAAAAGTTTAAACACGCAAGCTTTATGATGCGCCGGAATCGGAGGAGTTTCTGAAAAAGTTTGTGATCAAATCCCATGAATCTCCCAATCAAGGCTTCTGGATCAGCCTTCATCACAAGAACATCATGGTAATTATTTCTTTGTTTATTTATTTTTTTAGTTCAGTTTCTTCGATACATGATTGATTGGTTATGGAGAAGAAAACAATAAGGATTGTCGTATAACAGAAATACGTCCAACTAGTATCTAACATGTGTTATACATGAGATGTAATGTGTGCTATATGTGTGTAGTTGGACGTATTTATGTTGTATAATAATATTATTGTGGAGAAAATGCAGGAAATTCTCTCTTTAAGTTTGTAGCTTCTTTATTTTTTTTGTATTTATATTATAGAATAAACCCCCAAGTTGATCTCTGACAATTTTCGCGGTGGACAAAGTAGTCTCTGACATTGAGAAATTGACAAGTAAGTCATTGACAATTTCAATTTTCGAACAACCGTTGGTCCCTAAACGACTTCTGTTATTTTCAGGGATCAAAATGTCTTATTTATTAATTGTAAGAGACTAATAAAAGAAATTTAATAAGAATGAATCCTATAAATTATGATATGAACATTGATTCATATTCATTTTAATTATGCATTAATTTCAAACTACATATAACTACCTCTGTAAATATTAATCCTCTTTCTGAAGTTGAAAGCATAGTTTTAGGGTAACTAGTGTAATAATCCGTGCGATGCACGAGATCACATAGAATAATTCTCTTAAAATAGTACTAAAAAGTATGAAATGAAATATTTTCAAAATATAAAGGAAGTAATCCTAGTCCTTAAAATAAAAATATATTATTATTAATAAATTAACATTGAATGATATTAAAATTGAAAGAATCTCGGTGGAGCATATGAAGAATACTCATCATATATATATATAACATAGGTATGTAGCTTTTGAATTATTTATTTAAATAGGCCAGATAGATTCATTCATCTTATGTGAGACACTATAAGTTATGTATGTTCAATTGTATAACTAATAACATCATATCAATTTTGAGAATAACAATAAACATAAGAGAGTGCAACATGAGTAAAGCAATCTAATAGAAAAGTTTAGCACAAGTAAATTAAATTTAACATGAAACTTCGTAATCAAAAAGGGTTTTTTCTTTTTTTTTTCCTATTGTTTTTCATATATTGTTGCTTATTTGTTGGTATATTTTCTGTTGTTGCATACTAATATGTTTTGTTTGGGTTTATGTTTTACTTTTTCTTCAATAATAAACTAAAATTTTAAGTACATATTTCATGCTTTTTAAGCAATTTTCTTTTTTATTTTCTAGGTATGTAATTTTGTAATTTTGGTTCTGTTTTTTCTCTGGATTTTGGTGTTGTTTTTCTCTCTTTCTTGAAGTTTCTTGGTTCAATATTTGAGTAATGAAGAACAGGATCAGACCATGCTTAATGCGTGAGTTTAGATTGAGGCTAAGGCATCACTTTCAACATCAATGGTTCAGTATAAATCTTTGAAAGAGTGAGACAAGCATTGTAGGATCTTAGATCAACCAGGTACTGCTGCTTCTGCCTTAAATTTCAGTATTTGTTTGCTATATTTACAGAATATATATATTACTATTTTTTTTAATAAATAAAGAACATGGTTTTGAGTGAAGAACCTTGATATGTAGGATGTGGAAGCTTAAAATGATGAGTAATTCTACGTCTACACTGCAAAATTAGTCACTATATGCAACTATTTAAAATTATTAATTCAACTTTTAAAAGTTTGATTAATTTATAATATTAAAAGTTGAATCAATAATTTTAAAAAGATTGATTATTGCATAATATGGTCGCTGATTTTGTGGTATAAAAAAATATTTCTCAAAAGTGATAAACGAAAAAGAAAAAAAAAAACAGGTTTGTCCCCCATGGTTGATTTTGGTCATTTTCTCCAACACATAGGGTTGATTCATTGTCACAGCAAAAGAATGATCTTAGAGAAGGAGAACATCAAATCCCAAAATCATGAGTTTCTAACAATTTTCACAATCCAACCACAGTTAAGATATGCATAAATGGTAGAATATGCAAGATCATTTTATCTCATTTCACTTTATTGTCATCTCTACATGTATATTATGTACATTTGTATAATAAACTAAGCAACATATAACAGAAATACGTCCAACTTGTATATAATGTGTGCTATCCATGTTACAGGATGTGTGCTATACGTATATGTGGATACAAGTTGAACATATTTCTGTTCTTGTACGTCAAATATTATTGTAAATTAAGTGCTTATTATTATGGATTATTTCTTGGTTACAAAAGTACTAACCAAAAATGTTGTCTAATTAATAGTCTATGGAGGAATACTTTTATGGTTTCACAGTTGACTTCTTGGAGCAACATCATGGTATTGAATTGTATTAACTTGTTTGATGTTGCTGAAGCATTAAAGTTATTGCAATGGAAGAAACTTGTAGGCGAAATGTACCTATGATGCGGTGGTCGTTGTCGCGATGCAATTGTAGAAACCATCACACAATGCGGTTGGCATGGTAGCATCAAGTGTCATGATCGATGTGGCTCCAATATTGCGACAACAATTGTGGTTGGAAACTCGCTATAGTTTAAAAGTTTAAACACACAAGCTTTATGATGCGCTGGAATCGCAGGAGTTTCAGGAAAAGTTTGTGATCATATCCCATGAATCTCCCAATCAAGGCTTCTGGATTAGCCTTCAGCATAAGAACATCATGGTAATAATTTCTCTGTTTGTTTATTTTTTCAGTTCAGTTTCTTCAGTACATGATTGATTGGTTATGGAGAAGAAAACAATAATGATTGTCGTATAACAGAAATACTTTCAACTAGTATCTAACGTTTGCTATATATAAGACGTAATATGTGCTATATGTATAGCACGCGTACATATAGCATACATTACGTCTCATGTATAACACATGTTAGATATTAGTTGGACGTATTTCTGTTGTACAATAAATATTATTGTGGAGAAAATGCAGGAAATTCTCTCTTTTAAGTTTTTAGCTTCTTTAATTTTTTTTTGTATTTATCCTTGATTAAGGAGTAAAAGAATAGAACTATAAATTTATTTCTGAAGTTGAAAGCATAGTTTTAGGGTAATGGATTCAAAAGAGATCATTTATTGCATATGCAAGATGTTAATTGGTGTCTTGGTTGATCAAGTTTTTGTTGGCTGTTATTATTATGGGAAAGAATAAAGATCTTGTGTACTATTATTTGGATTTAATTCTAACAAGAATTCAATTAATGATAGAATTCAATTCAATTTTATCTTACTAAAAATTTTCAAATAGACTGTAATTAAAAAAACAAATAAAAGAGACGATGATATTGAGAAGGTGAATTTTTATATTTTAAAATGAGACCTATTAAAAATATTATTTTCTGTATTCTCTCTTCATAAAAATATAAAAAATAGACAATAGAAAATAAAAAATATGAAATGAAAATAGTAATCAAATGACATCAAATATCCTTACATGTTTATGAATCATTTATAACCCAAAAATTACTTGTCTTGCATTCTGAGGTTTAGTCATATCTTTCTTATTTTGTTGTAGGTAAATGCTTTATACACTTTTCTAGTGAGTTGTTTTTTTTTTTTTTTTTACATACTTGGATTTGAATTTGTTGTCACATTTACATTCCTTTGCATGTGATAGTGGACATGCTTGATGGGCTAGTATTAAGAAAATAAAAACACTAAAGTATTGACATCTAATCCTGTTTTGTTCCTTTGGACATCTTTATTTATTTGGAATGTTTGGTAGCAAATAAAATTTAATCTTATTATTGTAGTACACATAATCCTCTATTTATTTTACAATATTATTACTTGACTTTTTTGTAGTATAAAAAAAAAACAATATTTTAACATTCAAAAGTTAATGGCTCGAATAGACATTCAATCTCCTTTTGGCCACTTATATGTGATCTATAAATGTGATGAATGTGAACCACCATCATATTCAATGATAGAAAAACATATTTCTAGAAAATAGATGTATGTACAAGTGGACATTCATTTTTAGATGTACAAATAGTTTTTCATTAAGAAATTCCTTTTTACTTTAGCATACAGAAAAATGGATGTACGAGTCGACATTCATTTTGGCAGCATAAGCTTTAGTGTAACAATGTTGAGATAGCTAAAAGATGAGATGAAGTAATTCTCTCTCTTTTTATTATTATCATTTGGACAGCGTTTATTTAGGCCGTATAAGACACAAAATATGATATAGATTCATTTGTGACATGTTTTTATTATTATCATTTGGGCAGCGTTTATTTAGGCCGTATAAGACACAAAATATGATATAGACTCATTTGTGACATGTTTTTTGTGTCCACACTCTCAGTAGTGCTGGTATATGTACCGATGTTTTAATGAAAAATTTCTTTCCAGCATATCCTTGTGAAATTTTCATAATTCCACTTGACATCTCATTTCTTCATCCCAAGTGAAACCCTACTTTGCACAAAGAAGGGGAGCTTCTAGCGTCATGCTGCCACAATCTCCAACTGCCACCTTGCCACGTCTCTGGTTGGTTCATGATGTCGCTCCTCTGAATCGCCCTAGTCTCGTCTCTTGTGTTACCACATAGTATTGCACCATAAATTCCTTTGTCCTCATTAAAACTAAGTGATATGTGTCTTGAGTTGGAGCTTATGCCACTTTATAATAATTACCTCTTGGAGGAAAGTTGCATGTTTCCTCAATTTTCGTTAGTTCATGCATTTCTATCATGTCATGTACATTTATCAAATTCAGCATTAGTGTTTGATATGTTTTCTATGCATATTTTTCTGTATCAAGGATGAGGCCTACTTCATGATACTTTTGAAAATAGTAGTGTTTTGAGTCAATATTGGGTTTAATTTAAATTGTATACTATTCATATGAAATAGTTATTACATTGATATATATATATGTATATAGAATTGTTATTGTCATTTTTACATAAGTTGTTATAATTCATTATTCTTAGGTGAATGTTCATGTGATACAATTCATGGTGTCCACCATCTTGCAAAGACTCGTTAAAAATAAAAAAGTGATATGAATTTTTTTCAAGATTTAACTTTCAATTAGAACTGGTTGGAGCGTGATTTGTTTATGTATTCCCTTTGTTGTTATTCCAATTTCCATGGCCTAATATTTTGACACATGGGTTTTAAACAAAACATTGCTACTTGTACAATAAAATTCTAGTCAAAATGTTATGAACATTGTATATTATATAATGTGCAATCCATATACTACTCGTTTTATATATCATATATCACATGTTACAAAGAAAGATGATATTGTAACATGTGATATATGTTGTGTACAACATGTGATATATGATGTACAACCAAAAGTTGTACAACATTCATCATCATTATTGGATTGTGACAGTTTGGATGAAAGAGTAGATTCATGTTATAATTCAAAGGTAAAAATGAGTATTATACAACTTTTTGTTATACTCATTTTCATTATTGGATTGTGACAGTTTGGATGAAAGAGTAGATTCATGTTATAATTCAAAGGTAAAAACGAGTATTATACAACTTTTTGTTATAAACATAGTATTCTTCACATATCATATAATATATATAATATATGGTGTGTTCTTTTAAAACTGAACTGAAAATTTTTATACCTCAAATATGAAATAAACATTAAAAGAGGAACGAATCTATGAAAAATGGAGATGCGGGGTATCGATCCCCGTACCTCTCGCATGCTAAGCGAGCGCTCTACCATCTGAGCTACATCCCCAATTTGATTTTATGTGTTTAAGATTAAGTATTAAATCTTTAAACTTTGTATGAATCATTCAAAAACATTGTTCGAATTCATAAATAAATAATTGTAAAATAAAAATAAAAAGGTGTTAAACAGCTATTCCATTGACTGACTGATAAGAGCTGAAAAGAGGCATAGAATTTTGATTTTTGATGAAAAGAAAAGAAATTCTTAGCATTGGAATGATCATCCCAAGAAGCCAAACCAAATTCTCAAAAACAATCTAAGACGACATCATCATCAACAACAACACAAGCAACCATGTTTGCGAAGAAATTGCTGCACAAAGCTGTACAGCACCATTCCAACGTAAACAACCCCTCTTTCATTTTTTTTTAATTTTTTTAAAATAATTTCTTTATGGGGTTCTTCCTATATATATATTTTTAATATGGGTTTTCTCAAATTCTGATTTTGTTTATTTTTGTGTTTTAGTTTTTGGAATTTATTCAGCATAATAGTAAGTTTCAGAACCATGGTGGTTTGCTTCAGCCAAGTGAGTTGGATCCCAGAATTGTGATTCACTATGGCATTCCATCAACTGCTTCAGTTCTTGCCTTTGACCCCATTCAGAGACTTTTGGCTATTGGAACTTTGTTAGTTCGTTCATTCTGTCTCGTTCTTCCTTTGTCCTCTTTTCTATAATTTTGGACGAATTCAGTACAATATATATAATATCTCAGAGATGCAATAATACTGCTCTTTTTTTTTTCAATTTATACTGTAGTTGTTTAGTATTTGTTCAGGAAAATGGTTTCGGCAATTTAGAAAAAATTAATCTTGGGATTTAGGATATTCCGATTTTCCTTGATATGTAATTCCAGTTTAATTTTTTGACTTTGGATATTCAAATAATTTCATATTTTTTCTTTATTAATTATGGTCTACATTTATACTTTAGATGTCTAGTACTTTCAGTCTGCAGTGCTCCCATTTCATGAAAAGATGTCATTGAGTGCAAAAAAATTGAATTCAGCTTGTTTGAAAAATTTATCTTGCCTTATTCGAGTTATTCATATATGAATATGATTAGTAATTTAGTTCCTATAATTTTTCTTGTGTTATTTTTGCTTGGTGAGGGAGAGTTCTACTTCTAGATGTTGGGTGCTGCCTAAGTGATTTTTCAAGTAATTGATAATTGCAAGAAACAGCCTTAGTGTTAAGAGAAAGTCTAACTGATTATAATCCTTTTGCATGGATGAAAGTCGCGTTCTAATATCCGGTTATTGATTACCATGCTTGTAGAATGCGTTATTAATGTAAGTACATAACGAATGACTCTTCAATTGTCATGATTATTGGACACGAGAGACATGTATTGTTGAGTTATATAACCAGAAGATTTGTGTCATAGTTGGATGTTGGATGCTTATATTTCTAAGTTTAATGGCAGGGATGGAAGACTTAAGGTGATTGGTGGTGATAATATTGAAGGACTTTTGATTTCTCCTAAGCAATTGCCTTACAAACACTTGGAGGTAAGCACATCTGCACGTCTCGAATTATACATCTTGTATCGCATATGATGCAACATTATCTCAATTTTAGAAATCTAAGCTTATGATATTTGTTCCTAAAATTAAAGGTGCATTGATGCTTGGATATTTTTTGACACTTGCAGTTCCTACAGAACCAGGGACATTTAGTTGGTGTCTTAAATGACAATGATATCCAGGTAAATTTCTTTGTGTAGGATTCATTTTCTGTTTATGTTAATATAACTTTCTAATTAAAGGCTTTGCTGGGCATTTGTTGAAAAACTTTGACACCATTTGCTACTTCTCTTGCTCTCTTTAGTCTTTCCTTAAATGTTGTAACTATTTTGTTTTCCTTGAGTCTCTTAACTTTTGTCTCTATATGATATCTCTGCATTGTGCATTGCGATTGATTTTCTGGCTTCGTGTTCTCTTTGTTCATTGTGAACTGTAGAAGGAAGAGAAAGACATGATTGTTTAGGAAATGAAAAATGTAGCCTATCAGGATATTGTTGATATAATATCCATCAGGTGGTTGACTTTTCTACATGGTCATTATAGGTACTATGATTTAGAACTCTGGTTAAGTGTAGCCCATTTCATTATTGTTTTTTCTTGTTCTTTTTTTCTCAATTTTTGCAGGTTTGGAGTCTTGAGAGTCGAAGCCTTGTTTGTTCTTTACAATGGGAGTCTAACATAACTGCTTTCTCTATAACTAGTGGATCACATTTTATGTATGTAAGAGAAATATTAAATGCAGTACATTGATGTATGTTTCTGCTTGTTGGTAGTAGCTAACTGCAAATGTTTACGGTTACATGGCTCTTGATTAATTACATTATAACTTTATCATTATTTGCAGTTATGTTGGAGATGAGCATGGATCGTTTTCTGTGGTAAAGTTTGAAGCCGAGGAAGGACAACTATTGAAGTCATCAAATAATTTGTCTGCAAAATTTCTAAGGGGTAGTTTCTTTGTGTCTTCCGTTTGATGATTGATAACTAATATACATATATTGGATTCTCCAAAGCCATGCATGCAATCTGTCAAACTTTCTTTTCGAATTATTTGTCACAAACTCTCAAGTCAAAAATACACTCTTATAGTCCACATTGAGATTGTTTTGAGCTTTGCTGATGAAGGAAATACACAACCACTATTGTAAATAATGACGAATTCTTTTGGCACACATGTTTAACCACCATGTCTGAATGTCTTCAGATAATTCATGCTAGGCTTTGGCATGTAATTTGTTTATCTTAGCTTTGAGACTTACTCATTGCCATTTTTCCGCATTTGACAGAAGCTGCCGGGTTTTTAGATCCCAGCAGTGACCAACCAATTGTCGGAATTCTTCCACAACCTTCTTCTTTTGGGAACAGGCAAGATATGAGTAGTTTATGTAGCTATCTTTTTATAAATAAAAGTCCATGCATCTATTTAGCTTTACTTCTCTGCCTGTGAGTTTGGAAATTGGAATTCTCACTAGATAGCTACCTATTGAGATTTACCTAACCAATGCCATTTGAAAAATATGATTTTTTTGTCAGATTTTCGATTTTCATTTGCTAGTTTAACACTCACATTTCTAATTTTCTTGCCTTCCATATATTTCAAACGATTTTAGAATTTCAATCTTTATGATGAAATTGCAGAAACAATTTCCCAAAGCAGTGAGTGTGTATTTTTTGTCATGGCCATATATTCTTGGTAGAAACAGAAAAATGACCTGTATTTTCTGTCATATTAGTAATAGCTAACTCTTTGAACGCTGACTTAAATGATGAGCAAAAATGTTTTAAGCCAATGACTGTTTCAAATCTTGTAAAAAAAATCTTGCTACTTATATTTGATCATTTATATATCTTACATCCTAATAGCATGATTCCACTCACTTATATGATCTTAAAAGATTGAGGAAAAATTGTTATGAGACTAATTATGTTCAATTTAATGTGGATTGAATTCTGTACTTTGATATTTTTGCAGACTGTTAATAGCATTTCAGGATGGACTGCTAATTCTTTGGGATGTTTCTGAAGCTAAAGCTGTGTTCCTTGGCGGTGGAAAAGATCTCCAATTGAAGGATCATGGTAGTAACTCGTCCAATGAACATGATTCCAATATTCCAGCTGATATTATGGAACAAAATCTGGGAGACAAAGAGATAAGTGCCCTCTGCTGGGCATCTTCTACTGGGTCCGTTCTTGCTGTAGGATACTTAGATGGAGATATCCTTTTCTGGAACTTGTCATCTTCAGTATCTTCAAAAGGTCAACAAACTTATTCGTCTAAAAATGTTGTTAAGCTACAACTGTCAAGTGCAGAAAGAAGACTCCCAGTTATTGTCTTACAATGGTCTAACAGCAACAAATCCCGTAGTGATTGTGATGGTCAATTGTTTGTCTATGGGGGTGATGAAATTGGATCCGAAGAAGTTTTGACAGTGAGTTATTTTTTTATGGCGATTTACTATTTAAATTTAAATTGATTTCCATTGCTTTTTGTTAGATATTAAGTCTTTCTGTGTAAAGTGGTTGATTTGGCTGAGCATCATCCTGGCTTTAAAAGTAATGAAATATATTGAGACTGAGGGTGTGATTGGTCGAGGAGTAAAATGGGGACAAATTTTCATGGATAAGCTTCCCTGTGTTACTCACGAGACTCACATGAAAATTTATCCTCCACTTTTACCCCCGAGCCAAACATACTCCGAGTTAAAGTTTACCCTCTCATTTACTGAATTGTAATGCCTGTGCCTATATTTTCATTATTTCCTTCCCTTCTCTTACACCAGTTTTATGTAATGCTTCCATTCTTAGCATGTTTACTGTGGTTTTCTAAACTTTGAAATATCACTTCATTATAGGTTTTAACTCTTGAATGGTCATCTGGGATGGAAACAGTAAATTGCATTAGCCGTGCAGACCTCACACTTAGTGGCTCATTTGCTGACTTGATTTTACTCCGAAGTGCTGGAGCAGTGGGGCTGAACAGCAAAGATGATCTTTTTGTACTGACAAACCCTGGACAACTACATTTTTATGATAGCGATAACCTTTCCGCATTAACATCTCAGCAGAAAAGGACCCCATCTGTATCTGCTCTGGAATTTCCAGTGCTAGTACCCATGGCTGATCCATCATTGACTGT
This sequence comes from Aeschynomene evenia, assembly GCA_013621005.1. Lineage (NCBI taxonomy): Eukaryota > Viridiplantae > Streptophyta > Magnoliopsida > Fabales > Fabaceae > Aeschynomene > Aeschynomene evenia. The sequence goes on along the minus strand of CM024268.1, from coordinate 31,159,744 downwards.
TGCAAAACTAGTCAGCTTGTCACGTGAGTTAAATTCATCAAAAATTCTAGCTCAGGTAATTTGTTTGTCCGTCCGAGATTTCTATCAAACCTAGAAGCAAATATTTGTTTATTTTGGCATTTTTTTGAACTATTCACTTAACTTTTCTTAGGTGGCCTCAGTGCTGAGAAATGACTCAAAACCTAGCTCAGCTACGGATTCAAATTGGCCCTTGACAGGGGGTGTTCCCTGTCGCTTGTCCAGATCTGAAGGTTCTGGAGTTGAGAGAGTTTATTTTGTCGGTTATTCTGATGGATCTGTCCTAGTTTGTGATGCCACACATCCAGTGTTATCTTACATTTGCTACATAGAGGGAGAGGTAATAATTCCGAACAGTTTCCTTAAGTTGGTTCAATTAGAAACTTATGTCTATTTGTTTTTACAAACATCCTGTGTGTTTGGTAGGTGAAAGATATAAAAGTGGCTGGTTCAAGTTCTCCAGTGACAAAATTGGACTTCAGCTCTGTTTCTCTACGTTTGGCTGTGGGCAATGAAAGCGGTCTTGTCAGAAATCTTTCTTAATGGGTTACTCTCTCTGAGGCAATGCAATATTGTTCTATACTTAATTCTTTTTTTTTTAAATCCTTTTTATAGGTTCGCATTTATGACCTTAAAGGCCGCTCTGATGGGGCGAATTTCCATTTTGTCACAGAAACAAAACATGAAGGTGATCTCTAGATGTCTGTCATTGTCGTGAAAGTCTACCTTCCTAGTTTGAATTTTACCCCTATGTCCAACTTGTGTCGCAAAATAAGATAATTTGTTCGGAAAAGAAGAAAGCGGTTACTCATATTGTTGAACTTGTATTGCAGTCCATGACTCTCCACAAGGAAAGGGACCTCATTGTATTGCAGTTTTTGGTCTACTTGGTTCTCCAGTACAAGCTTTGTCATTTTCAAATTCTGGAACCAAACTTGCTGTCGGACTTTTCAGTGGTCGTGTGGGTATCATCTGACTACTATCATTTCGTTTCTTGTTGCTTAGTTGATGTACTTAAATAGTAGTGTGAGATTTCTCAATTGATACGTCTCTAATAAATTGCTTCTTTCCAGGTTGCAGTGTGTGATATGACTTCGTTCGCCGTTTTGTTCTTGATCGATGGTGCACCTAGCTCTAGCTCTCCAATCACTTCAATGATTTGGAAAGAGAAAGCACGTTTTCAAAGTTCTCCGAACAGTTCAAAGCAATCAGAAACATCAGGCAACTCCCTAGAAGAGCTAATATTTGTCTTACCCCGGGATGGAAAGATTAATGTAGTTGAGGGTGATACTGGTAAAACAATCTGCAGTCGGCCATTACAAGTGAAGGAATCAACTGCGATTTCAATGTATGTTATAGGCAAGTACAAGTTTCATCAAGAACACACATTTTCGGTTTTATTACACTTGGCATATGAATGAAATATTAATAGAGTTTTGTACCTCAGAGGATAGCATCTCAGCCTCTGAAGCATCAAATGACAAACAGCAGGAAGAGCCCTTGAAGAATAATGCTAGCCCAGATGAGCCTGTTCCAGAAAGAAATTCAACGGGTGTAAATTCGTCAGAGGATGAAAATTCCTCTTCAGAAATCACAACCTCTGCAGATTTACTTTTGGATCCACTTGTTCTTCTCTGCTGTGAGAATTCATTGCGATTGTTTTCGGCAAAATCACTGATACAGGTCCTCTAGTCTATTATCATTTAGTACTTGCATTCATATTGTTATTCTGTTTATGAGCAAATTTGATATTTATGATATTTTCCTACAGGGAAATAAGAAACCAATTCGAAAAGTGAAACATTCTAAGTCCTACTACTGGACTACAATTTTAAAGAAAGAAGACAAATTTGTTGGGCTTCTATTATTGCTTCAGACTGGAACATTTGAAATCAGGTGGAAGCGCTAGTGCTTTGTTCCTTTTTATTTTATTTTTTCATTCTGTTACACAACCCATGAGCAACCAGGGTCAGGGGCAGCAAGGGAAAATCATCCCTTTTCAGCATACGTACCAGAGAAGAGGGAGGGAAATAACAGAATAGGAAGGTGAAGGCCGGGATTTTAGGAAGTTAGTTGGTGGGGAATGGAAAATATAAATAGAGAGGAAATTGTTTAGAAAGTCAGGAAAAGAGTGAAGTGGGAAATTGGGGAGAGAAGGCCTCTCGAAGAGCCATTTTATCATCTTGTAATTCCTTTACAGCTTATACTTTCATACAGAAATATACATCTCTGCAGATCTGAGGGACTATCACACTGATACCCCTTTCCTCTGCATTTACCTATCTTCTCTATCTCTCTTCTACTCTCTTCTCTACTCTACAGCTGCTGTTTGTATTCTGTTCTGTGTAATTGGGGTTTGAGACTTAACAATTGGTATCAGCCATCGATCCTGGGCTTCTCCCTGTGAATGGTAACCACCCGCTCCTTGGTAGCTATGGAGGAACGAATGGAGGTTTTGGAGCGCCAGATGGCGGAGCATAGAGGGTTGCTGGAGACGGTATTTGAAGCGCCTCGAGGAGGTGGCGTTTCAACAACCACAACAACACCAACCACGCCATCAGAACCTTGACCATGAGGAGGATGACCGTGACTCGTATGTGGACGATGGTGGCGGAGGTCGTCGTCGCGGCCATGGCCCACCCAGGGGGGACTATAATCGGCGTCTCGAGGTCCCTCAGTTTGAGGGTAACGACGCGAATGGTTGGTTAGTGCGTTTAGATCGGTTCTTCTGCATCTCCGGCGTGGCGGTGGCGGACAAGCTGGACTATGCCATGTTGGGTCTCCACGGCGAAGCACTGACGTGGTACGAGTGGTGGGAGGCGCAGTCTTCGTTTCACACTTGGGCCCGTTTTAAGCAAGATCTCTTGCGCCGATTCGACCTCGGAGCAGCATCCAATCCTCTCGCTCCTTTACTCACAGTTCGGCAGACGACGACGGTGATGGAGTTTCGGAGGGAATTTGAGTTAGCGGCTCGTTCTCACCGACACCTGGGGGCTGATACTCTCATGTGCATGTTTCACAAAGGCCTCAAGCCTTCGATTAGCTCGGAGATGGCGGTGGAGGAGTTTGAGAATCTCCAAGCGATGATGGACCGGGCGATGATGTTGGAAGCTCGGAACCGAGCTTGGCGGGAAGACAGCAGCCAGCAATGGGGAAGGAAGGGAGACTCCAATTTCCGATCCACCTTGGGCCCAACTCGGAATGCTCATTGGGCCAGGCCCAATAACCCTCACCAAAACCAGGTCCCCACTCAGCCCGATTCTCTCCTTTTTTCTAAACCTGATCCCAACCCCCTCTTGGGCCCTAAAGCTGCTACTGGTTCGGGCGCCCAAAACACAATTCTAAGTGGATCTCTGATGAAGAATGGCAGGATCGCCAACGACGTGGGCTTTGCTTTAAATGTGGGGATAAGTGGAATCCATCCCACTCTTGCAAATTTAGACACCAGCAGCTGATGTTATGGGGGAATCCGACGAGGAAGGGAAGAAGTTCCAGAAGCTTTCTCATCGGAAGAGCCTGACTCTGCTCTAAATTCTTTTTCTCTTCATCTCTCTTCTTTTAGTTATTGGGGCCTTACTACCCATCAAACTCTGAAGGTGCGTTGGCACCATTAACGGCTCGCGGTGGTAGTTTTGGTGGATCCGGGGCAGAGGCGAATTTCCTCTCGACTAAGCTCGTCGCTTCCCTCGGGTTGCCGTTACTGCAGATGCAACCCTTCGCGTAGAGGTGGGGAACGGTGCGATTGAGCACGGTGTGGTGGATGCGAGAATGTGGAGATCTTGGTCCAAGGTATTTCAATTGTTGCTAATTTTTTGTCATGGAGCTCGGCCGTTCCGAGGTCGTACTAGGGGCAGGCTGGATTGCTAGTTTGGCGTTTTTGAGGGCGATTATCGCAACCTGTCCTTAAGTTGGGTCGCCAAAGGGAAGAAGATGACTCTACGTGGGGATCCCAGTTTATCACGTAGTCAGCAAATAGCAAGATGACCTTGAATGCTTTGAGGAATCATGAGGAGGGATTTTTGGTGACTCCGTTGTTTACATCCGCGGAGGTGGGTTTACAACCACCACTTTCCGAGGCCACTACGGCACTACTGCAGCAATTTGAGGACATTTTTCGCGCTCCTTCTGGTCTTCCACCCCCACGGCCACATGACCATGCTATCACCTTGAAGGAGCAGTCCGACATTCCTAACATTCGACCCTACCGCTACCCCCACTATCAGAAAAATGAAATTGAGAAGATCATTGCGGAGATGTTACAGATTGGCATCATACGCCCGAGCACTAGCCCCTTTTCAAGCCCTGTCATTTTGGTGAAGAAGAAAGACGGTGGTTGGCGTTTTTTGCGTTGACTATCGCGCACTCAATAAGATTACGATTCCCGACAAATTTCCGATTCCGGTGATTGAAGAATTATTAGACGAGATTGCTGGGGCCACTGTTTTTTCCAAGTTAGACCTCAAGTCGGGCTATCATCAAATCCGGATGAAGGACGAAGACATACACAAAACGGCATTTCGCACTCATGAGGGGCATTACGAGTTTCTGGTAATGCCGTTCGGCCTTACGAATGCTCCTTCTACATTCCAGTCACTCATGAACACTGTGCTGCGACCTTTTCTGCGGAAATTCACCTTGGTCTTTTTTGATGATATCTTAGTCTACAGCCCCGATTCTGCCAGCCACGGGGAACACTTGCGCCAGGTTTTTGAGTTACTTCGGCAGAACCAACTTCTGGTGAATCAGAAGAAATGTTGTTTTGCATGCGAAAGTATTGAATATTTGGGGCATATCATATCTTCTCAAGGGGTGGCTGCTGACCCAAGGAAGTTGAAGGATATGGTTGATTGGCCTTCCCCTAAGGATCTCAAGGGATTACGGGGATTCTTGGGCTTGACCGGCTATTATCGTCGTTTCGTCAAGAGCTATGGCAGCATTGCATGGCCCTCACTCAGCTATTAAAGAAGGATTGCTTTGTCTGGAGTTCAGAGGCTGAGGCAGCTTTTCAACAGCTCAAAACAGCAATGGTCTCGGTTCCGGTGCTGGCTACCCCATGTTTTTCCAAACCCTTCCAGATTGAGACTGATGCTTCTGGTAAGGGTGTTGGCGCTGTTTTGATGCAGGATGGCCGTCCTATCGCTTTCATGAGTCAGAAATTGTCCGAGGCTGCCCAGAAGAAATCAGTTTACGAGCGGGAGTTGATGGCCATTGTATTGGCTATCCAGAAGTGGCGACACTATCTCCTTGGCCAGCCCTTTACGGTTTTTACGGACCAGAAATCATTAAAATTTTTACTGGAACAACGGGTTGCAGAGGAGAGCCAGCAGAAATGGTTGTCTAAATTGCTGGGCTATAATTTCGAAATAAGGTACAAAGCTGGGTCGGATAATCGGGTGGCCGATGCTCTGTCTCGAAAATTTCATTTCTCTTCCATCTCTTTTTCTCTAGCAGCAGAATGGGCGGACATAGAGGCGGAAATTTTGGATGACCCAAAGTTGAAGATCATTATGCAGAAGCTTCTGACGGGAGAAGAAGCGACGGCTGGCTTTGAGTTAATCAATGGGAAATTAATGCATAAAGGGAGGTTGGTGCTTGCTAGATCCTCCAAGTGGATCCTACAATTCTATTGGAGTTCCATAGTTCTAAGCTTGGGGCCACTCTGGGTTCTTTCGTACATACAAAAGGATTGCTGCCATCCTTTACTGGGAGGGTATGAAACCTGCTATTATGGAGTTCATTAAGGCGTGTGAGATATGCCAACAGAATAAATATTCCGCCCTCAAGCCGCTGGCCTTTTACAGCCCCTGCCCATCCCCACCAACGTTTGGGCGGACATCTCGATGGATTTTATAGGTGGTTTACGAAAGCTCGGGGGTTGGATACCATCTTTGTGGTAGTTGACAGATTCACCAAATACGCCCATTTCTTTGCCCTCTCCCACCCTTTTACTGCTAAGGACGTCGCGAACTTGTTCATCAGGGAGGTGGTCCGCCTACATGGGTTCCCCTCCTCCATTGTCTCAGATCGGGACAAAATTTTTATGAGCAATTTCTGGGCTGAGTTGTTTAAACAGGCCGGCACGTCTCTGAAAATGTCCTCAGCTTACCATCCGCAAACGGATGGACAAACCGAGGCGGTCAATAAGTGCCTCGAGACCTACCTACGCTGCCTCACTGGGTCGAAGCCCAACAGTGGCCATCGTGGCTGTCTTGGCGGAATTCTGGTATAATACTAGCTACCACGGTGCTATCCGAATGACACCTTTCAAGGCATTATACGGTCGGGAACCGCCTCCCCTGTTACGCGGAGGAATGGAATCTATGGTGGAGGATGTGAAGATCCTCATGGAAGATCGGAACCAAATGTTGGAGGAGCTCCAATTCCATTTGACAGAGCTCAAAATAGAATGAAGCAGGCAGCCGACAAGAAAAGAAGAGATGTCTCCTTTGCTGTTGGGGATTTTGTTTATTTGAAGATTCATCCTTATAGGATGAGGTCTCTAGCAGCTCGGATCAACCAGAAACTAAGTGCCCGTTACTATGGCCCTTTTGAAGTCCTGGAGAAGGTGGGTGCAGTGGCGTATAAGCTTCGGCTTCCAGCGACAGCAAAAATCCATCCGGTGTTTCATGTGTCTCTGTTGAAGGGGAGTGTTGGACCTTCTGTGTCACCCCAACCTCTGCCAGCTGAGTTGGCTGAAGACGCTGAGCTGGTAGTTCAGCCTGAACTAGTTTTGGACAGCCGCTACAACTTCCGGGGTGAGCTCGAGGTGCTGATCAAGTGGCAGAATTTACCTTCGTTTGAGAACACTTGGGAACTGGCTGAGAAGATTATGGAGGTCTTTCCCCTCTTTCACCTTGAGGACAAGGTGGCTCTCCAAGGGGGGAGTATTGTTACACAACCCATGAGCAACCAGGGTCAGGGGCAGCAAGGGAAAATCATCCCTTTTCAGCATACGTACCAGAGAAGAGGGAGGGAAATAACAGAATAGGAAGGTGAAGGCCGGGATTTTAGGAAGTTAGTTGGTGGGGAATGGAAAATATAAATAGAGAGGAAATTGTTTAGAAAGTCAGGAAAAGAGTGAAGTGGGAAATTGGGGAGAGAAGGCCTCTCGAAGAGCCATTTTATCATCTTGTAATTCCTTTACAGCTTATACTTTCATACAGAAATATACATCTCTGCAGATCTGAGGGACTATCACACTGATACCCCTTTCCTCTGCATTTACCTATCTTCTCTATCTCTCTTCTACTCTCTTCTCTACTCTACAGCTGCTGTTTGTATTCTGTTCTGTGTAATTGGGGTTTGAGACTTAACACATTCCAATCGCAGTGGCGATTCGGCTGGTTGGGCGTGTTTATTTTCAAGATGACAACAATGACTCTGGCAGATTTACATTGTCCATTATACACTATTGATAATTTTGCAATTGTCCTTGAACAGGTCTTTACCAGATTTAGAATTGGTTGCAGAAAGTTCTTTATTGTCAATCTTAAGGTGGAATTATAAAGTGAATATGGAGAAAACCATGTGTTCTGATGATAATGGTAACATTGTCCTGGTATGATACTCTTCAGAACTTTCAAAATTGTCTATAATTCTTTTTCTTTTTGCTTCCTATATTTTTTATGTGATAGTAATGCAAGACTTATTTAAGTACAGTCTAACGGTTCCGAGCTGGCATTCATCTCATTACTAGCTGGGGAAAATGAATTCAGGTATCTGTTATTCTGTTATGAATTGATTACAGTGTGAACTTCTGGTTTAAATGTGGAAATAATGAAGAAAAAGTTGAATGAGCAATTCTATTTTGTTTCAGGAGTCTGGAGCATTTGCCTTGTCTTCATGATAAAGTCGTTGCCGCCGCAGCTGATGCTGCCTTTAGATTCTCTTCCACTCAGAAGAAGAAACAGGTTTGAGTTTCTCTGATTTCTCTTATCAATCTAAAGTTGCCACCATTGAAAATCTATTTCTTTAATTTGCTTAATCATTTCGCCGCAGATCACCGGACCCGGAATTCTCGGTGGTATTGTCAAAGGACTTAAAGGAGGGAAAAGCCCTCAAGCAGATTTCACTAAGACTCAAACCTCCACTTTTGCGCATTTGGATGACAAATTTTTTAAGTCTCCTTTGCCAGATTCCCATCAAACAGTTGCAGATGATAATGAATTGGAACTTGATATAGGTTTTCTTCCTAATCTGCATCTTCATTTTCACTTTCTTCTTCTTGTTTTCCTTTTTCATATATAATTTGATACTTGCACAATTTGTTCTGTCAAAACCAAAACCTAAATAAAACATTATTTTGGCACAGATGACATCGAAATAGATGAGCCTACACTACCTAAGGCTTCCGCGTCATTGCCCAAGGCTTCGACTTCATCACCTGGTGTTAAAACCAAAAAGAAAGGTTAATTCGATTTCAAAACTCTATTTTCATATCATAATTAGAAAGGTTAGTGACAGCTTTTTCTACTTATGCAGATAAGTTACAACAAGATAGGGAGAAATTATTTGAAGGTGGGACTAGTGATGATGTAAAGCCAAGAGTTAGAACACCTGAAGAAATTATGGCTGCTTATAGAAAAACCGGGGTAATGCTCTTCGTCTTAACTCTCTCTCTCTCTCTCTCTCTCTCTCGTTCTCCTTATTTTTGTCTGAGATTACTTTCTCTCTTCTTCATGCTTTACCAATTTCAATGAATTGAAAATATTTTGAATCAATGCATGATTTCAGGATGCTTCTTCAGCTGCTGCCCAAGCAAGAAACAAGCTTATGGAGAGGCAGGAAAGATTGGAGGTAGAAATTTATCTGATTTCATGATGCCAACTTGCATAAATTCTATGACAAAGTTTTGTTGCACTTTTATGATGCACCAAATCTTTGCCTTGCTTTGGCTTTTTGACATAGTTACTAGCTACTTGGTTTTTGTTTTCATTTCCAGTTTTCAATTTGTGTGTTTCTTGTTTTCAAGATTTTACGAAAGAAAATGTGAAAATAGAAAGAAAAAAAAAAAGCAATGTTTTTAAAATCAATTACCATCAGCCACCACATGCAATAATCCAATTTTTTAAAATTATTAATCCAACTTTTTAATATTATACATTAATCCAACATTTTAAAAGTTGAATTAATAGTTTTAAAATATCGGACTATTATATATGGTGGCTAATTTTGTGGTGTACATGTAGTATTACTCTTATTGTTTTCATTCATTACAAAGTCCTAACAATAGAAAAGACATCAACTAAAAGTATAGGAAATGAAAAACATAAACCAAACATGCCCTTAATGGATAATAGTTTACAACATAGTTTTGGAATGATTATAATTTATTGATGTTTGAAATATCTCTATATATTGGTGCCAGTGATATGCTGTCTCTCTTTCACACTAAGAGTGCATTTGTTTGTGATTTTTCCAGCAAAAAATCACTTTTTTATCACTATTTATATGTTCTGATAAAAATTTAAAAATAGTTTTCAGTGGGAAGTGGATCCATTTATTGTTAAATTATAAACATCTTTGTGCACTGTCTGTGGTGTAAGTTCATAAGTTTCTTAGCTGAAAGTATATTATTATAATGATTTGTGGTACACTGAACTTTTGCTTTTCTATTTGATTCAGAGAATGAGCCAACGTACTGCAGAACTCCAAAGTGGTGCTGAAGAGTTTGCTTCATTAGCAAATGAGCTTGTGAAGACCATGGAAAGGAGGAAATGGTGGCAAATATAGAAGAAAAAAAAAACAAAGTTTAAAAGAAAATTTGAATTTCTTGTACTTATTGTCTTGTATATTATAATATTTGTGGTTGTTGCCTTTGGTTTTTTCTTAATTCTTTGCATAGGACTAACAAAAAAAAATTACACAAAATTCGCTTTTTCTTCACTTTTCTTTCTAAGCCCTTCTAAGAAATATGGAACAGAGTTTTTGTCAATATTCTGTTAATGAAGTCATTTATAATATTTTTTTAATCTATACATACATTAGTAATATATTACAACGTATTATAAACGTAAAAAATGAGTAATGCTACATATATATTATAAAATCAGTCACTATTACTCATTATATATAATAATTCAATTTTTTAAAACTAATAATATTAAAAAATTAAATTATTCTATACTGTGACTGTTTTTGTAGTGTAAAAAAAATATTTCTTAACAAAATTTTCTAACAAAAGTACCTTATTTATTAAGAATATATGTACATCGTATATTACATGTTATACATATCATATATCACATTAGGGATGACAATGAAGATAGGGAGGTGGGGATCTCCGTGAAGAACCCCGAATTCAGGGCCCGTGGTCGGAGAATTTTTTTCCCGTGAGGATGGGGATGGGGAGGAAAATCTCCTCGAGAAGTAGTTCGGGTACGAAGATGGGGACTATGCTCCCCGCCCCGCGAATAATTTATAATTTGACATGTATGTATATAATTCTACTTTTGCAGAATTAAGAAATCCTAAAATAACTTAACGTATTAAATAAACTCTTTCCTCGACACCCCTTCCTTTTCTCTTCGTTCACATTTTTTCAAACCATAATATATGCATACCCTAATATCCAACCACTGTCAAAGATATATTTTGCTATTTTGTGACTTATATTTTGTTGTCTAAGATTTATTTTACTTTTTTGTGACCTTTAGAACTTATTTAACAATGTCTTTAGGATTGATAATTATTGTATTAATTTTCTCAAAAATTAGATTTTATTTTATTTTATATAAAAATAATTTTTTTATTTATTTTTCATTTCTTATTTGGGACCCCACGGGGATGGGGGAGAAATTTCCTCGAAGGTGGGGATGAAGATTTTTTCGTAGAGCGGGGATGGGGATGGGGAGTGGGGACTATACTCCCCAGGCTCGCCCTGCCTCGTTGTCATCCCTATATCACATTTTATAAGGAAAAATATGATGTTGTAAACTTGTAATGCAACATGTGATATATGATGTGCACAATATGTTATACATGATGTGCATAATATGTAATATATGATGTATATCTTATATATTATATATTATGCACAATCTTTGTTGATTATTTTGACTGATTTTTTATTATATTTCAAATTTTTTATTATTTAATATTCTCTTCGTTTCATAATAGTAATTGTTTTGACTTTTTTTTATATATTAAAAATTAATATATCTAGACACACATATACATTAATTTTTTTAGTAATATTGATAAATAATAAATATAATAATTTATTACTATTATTAAAAGACATATTATCTAGTAGTCATTTCCTATATCAAACAAAGTAATAAGAATACTCAATTAGATAACCTATGTAAATCAAATGCTATATTGTACATTATCAATAATTTAAAATGTGATGGTATTTCTGGACGATAATCTAAATTACCATGCAATATCTTAGATAATAATGTACCAAATATCATCTTAGTGGAATATATATTTTTAATTAAAAAACATATTAGAAATTACTTTACTTCTTGGCAAAAGAAATCCTAAGAGGAGGACAACAACGGAATTAATCAGTAGAGGAGAAATATAATGAGAGGTTATTTGTATGAGGAAAAAGAAAACAATAGTAAATGAATAATGTATAATGTAATGTACACACTATAAAATTAATTATTATCAGTTCTCATATATAATAATTTAATTTTTTTAAATTATTAATTCAATTTTTAGTATTATATATTAATTTAATATTTTAAAATTTTGATTAACTATTTAAAATAAATAAATTATTACATTATATGATAATTGATAGTACTTAATTTTATGGTATTGAAAAAGAACATTCTTATAATAAATGGAGATAAGCAAAGATAGAAGGAGAGATTAATTGATCGACCGGAAAGAGGAAAATAATAAATTCAACTTCTCGATATAGAAATAACAAATTGGTTTAGATAATTAGATATCTTGTGGTAACAATAAAATATCTTTAACATCTATAAATGCAATTGGTAGTTAAAGGAGGTGAGTACCATCTTATGGCCGGTGATCTAAAAACTGAAAAAAAAGTATATATATATATATATAATTTTCTTAATTAGGGTTAAAATTTATTTAATTTGATGGTTTTATTATTTTAGAGATTTGAGGGTTTAATTTGAGAATTTATTTTGGAAATTTTTATAAAATAAGGACTATTTGGAATAAAAATACTAAAGTGAATAATTTAAATGAGTTAAATTGTTATGCATTTAATTATACACATCAATATTTACTTATGAGGAATGTTATGCGTAAAAAAAAATAATATTTATATAATAATTATATCTATCGTTAGATAGCATAAGTTTATAAACTCATATTATAATCTAACAATAAATATGATTCATATTATATTTACTGTTGTATAATTTTTATTGTATACATTAACGAAGATCCAATCTCCAACTAAAAGATTAATTTGAATTAGATGGTGTAAAGTGAATGAAGTGAAATGGTGTAGTTCCGACCACTTGGAGTTAAATGTGAATAAAAAAAAATTATAAAGAAACATAAAATAACCTCACGTGTCTCACATGGGTGTCTGCCCAATAAAACTCATGGCCACACTCAAACCCTCAATATCAATATCATAATAACACCGACCCGTTAACAAATCAAAATATTGCCATCATTCCCAAATCCACTCAACTTTCCATCTTCTCTCCCATCAAATTAATAGTAGTAATAATAATGACAATTACAAAGAGCTCCTTTACAATTTTATCTCTAAATTTATAAAATTATTATATCAATTTGTCATAAAACTTATTAAATAATATTATATTTGAAGAAGATAAGTGTTTATATGAATAAATAAGAAGAAATCTAGTTAAATTTAACAAATTTCAATATATGTGAGTGCAAGTTATAAAAAAGGAATTTTATAATAAGTGTATTTATTAGAAAAATATATTTTTATATTTTTAATATAATTTAATCTAAATATTTTAAATTTTATTAAATATTACTATTTCATAAGTGCTCTTAATATATTTGTTAATAAAAGGACCTTATATAAGAATGAAAAGACTAATTTTGGATTGTATAATTGTACATGAATGATTAAAGAAGAAAATATTTTAAAATATTTAATTTTTATCCACTGATAAGGTGTAATTTTTTTTATAGTTATTCAATCATGTGCTGTCATATCAGTCATGATAGTGTTTGACGGTTTTCTCTCTCACACTACCTTAAAAATCGTAGAAATAAAGAGTTTTGATTGAATGACAATATAAAATATTTTTACACTGTCAGTGTATCAAAATTAAACTCATATTAAAATGTCACATAATCATTTACAAATTTCACATGAGTTTTAATCTTAATCGTTAATATTATATCCAATAATCTAAATTTATCTATCTCGTTCTCATATAAAATTATCCTCTAACCAATTCTAAAATAAATGAAAAAGTAATCAAAATAATTAAATAATTTGATATTGGGACTCCTCCATAGGTCAAAAACACGGCACCACCAAAGAAATAATCTGATATTGTATTCCACAGTCCACACAGTCTAACATGAGGATCAACACACAAGAATGAAAAAAAAGTAAACACGTTATTCGTTAGTTAATTCGGTCTCTTCACACACAACACAAAATCCTATAAATTCATTTTCATATGGATGACCAAATTCAACCTTCAGAGGATTCATACGCACCTTCTTAATTAACCCTTCACCTTTTTCTCCTATATTTAAAGCCCCATAATCTCCAACTTTCAAGGTCATAACACATCCCCTTTAACGTTCTTGCCAACCAAACGTTTGATCAAATGCCTCTGAGGACCAATTTTTAATTTTTTTTTAATTCTGTAACCAATTTTTTCAGATATTTGCTTCAAGTGTTGGTTCCCATTGTTTTGCATCCCCTTAATTCTCTCTCTTTCTCTCAACTTTCTGTAGAATTTTCGTCCTTCTTAATAGGCCAATAACCAAACAAACCCTATGGCAACTTGGGTTTTATCAGAATGTGGCTTAAAGCCTCTTCCTCCTTCATTCCCTAAACCCAGAACAGGTACCCTTTTGTCAAAGCCTTCAAAGGTTAGATTTTTCAACACAAACAAGGGTGCCCCAGATCTCAAATTTGATTCCAGAAGCTTCCAAAGTTGCAGCCTTAGGGAGAGAAACTGGGGGTTGAAGGTGAGTGCACCTTTGAGGGTAGCATCTATTGGAGAAGATGAAGAGAAGAAGAAGAACGGTGAAGTAGTTGATGACGCTAATGGTAATGGGGTTGTTTTTGCTGAGAAGGAATTGCCAGAGTTTGACCCTGGTGCACCACCACCATTCAATTTGGCTGATATTAGGGCAGCAATTCCAAAGCATTGTTGGGTGAAGGATCCTTGGAAATCAATGAGCTATGTTGTGAGGGATATTGCTATTGTTTTTGGGATGGCTGCTGCTGCTGCTTATCTCAACAACTGGCTTGTTTGGCCTCTTTATTGGGCTGCTCAGGGAACCATGTTCTGGGCTCTGTTTGTTCTTGGCCATGATTGGTATAAATAACTAGTCCTTTTGGGTTGTTGAATTATGTTTCAAAGTTGTATCTTGGTGAGTCTAATTTTTGTTTTTGGAATTTTTCAGTGGTCATGGAAGCTTTTCAAACGACGCCAACCTGAACAGTGTTGTTGGACATTTGTTACATTCTTCAATTCTAGTGCCTTATCATGGATGGTATGTTCCTGATGTTATAGTTTTTTCAATATACTTTTTGTCCCCTGCTTTATTCTACTTTCATTTTCAAATTATAACTGATATTTGTATTGAATAATCAGGAGAATTAGTCATAGGACTCATCATCAAAATCATGGTCATGTTGAGAATGATGAATCTTGGCACCCGGTAAGATGATATTCACTGTTTATAGTCTGAGTGATACTTTGCTTGCTGCTTTTTTCTAAAGAATATTTTCTAACATAGGAGTCATATGATGTCAAATTTTGCAGTTGTCTGAGAAGATTTTTAGGAGCTTGGATGGTATAACACGTACTCTAAGATTTACAATCCCTTTCCCAATGCTTGCATACCCTATTTACCTTGTAAGTTCTTTAGCCTAAAAAATTTGACCTTAACAATTTTTCCATGTTATTGTGGTTAATGAGTTGAATTGACTCTGACAAGATTTCTTGGTCTTTGAATTCAGTTTAGTAGAAGTCCTGGGAAGACTGGTTCTCACTTTCATCCAGACAGTGATTTGTTTCTTCCAACTGAAAAGAAAGATATTATTACTTCTACAGCTTGTTGGTCTGCAATGGTTGCAATTCTTGCTGGCTTGGGGTTTGTAATGGGTCCAATGAATTTGCTTAAGCTTTATGGAGTTCCCTATGTTGTAAGTCTCATTTTATTCTCTTTTACTTTTAGATTTTGACTAGTTATAGTTTTCAATTTTGAATTAAGGTTCAATTGCTTATTTGACTTTGGTTTTGAATGTAGATTTTTGTTATGTGGCTTGATTTTGTCACATACTTGCATCATCATGGCCATGAAGACAAGTTACCTTGGTATCGTGGGAAGGTACCATATTTTGCTCTTTGATTCTTTTGTCTTTTACTTCTTAAAAAGTTGTAGTTTCATAGTTGTTCTTTGGCTTTATTCTTCATTTTTTGTATTGGCTAAATTGATCTCAAAATCCAAAACTTTTCTTCTTATACTAATCATGATTTTTTATCAGGAATGGAGCTATCTTAGGGGTGGCCTTACTACACTTGATCGTGACTACGGATTGATAAACAACATCCACCATGACATTGGAACCCATGTCATTCATCACCTTTTCCCTCAAATCCCTCACTATAACTTGATTGAAGCTGTGAGTATCCTTATATCTGTTGATTATACTAGTTTAGTTTATATTTCTTCTGTTTCATACATTCGTATTTTGATTGAATATCCAAATTAGGTAGTAGGACCCTTATGTTTTAGAGTAATTAGGGCTAGTTTGGGTGAACAATTTATTTAAGTTCTTATATAAAAGTAACTTCTAAAAAGTAATTTATGAATAGTATAAGGGTCGGTTGGATAAAAGTGCTTCTAACTTTTTTTAAATTCTGACTTATTAGAAGTTATATCTTTACTGTTTGGCTATATACCTTATTACTTCTTTAAAAGTTATTTCAGTACTTTTGGAGACCCAGATCCACTTTTCAAAATAACAGAAATAAAAATATTTGTTACTTTATGTGAACATGCAAAGTAACTTATTTACTATTGACTTTAGTTCATGGGGGTAATGTACACATTGCAACAACAATTCAATCATTCGAAACATAATTTAAGGTTATAAATTAATAGATTTCATAATTCTACTCGATATTATTGTTTAATGGATTTACCATAAACTCGATTCTATAGCATTTTTCTATGATTTTGAGGGGGTTTTAGTTTTAATATTGTTTTTGCTTTATTTTGTAGACTGAAGCAGCTAAACCAGTGCTCGGAAAGTACTACAAGGAGCCTAAGAAATCTGGCCCTCTTCCATTTCACCTTATTGGGGACTTAATGAGAAGCATGAGGAAAGATCATTATGTTAGTGACACTGGTGATGTTGTTTACTACCAAACAGACCCTGAACTTAGTGGTCCAGCAAAAACAAATTGAAGTTCTAGAAGTTTTTAGTTTGAGGATAAAGAGATAACAGAATTGTTTGCAATGACACAATTCTTTAGCTCTGATATGTATGTCAGAGCTTCTCATTATGTTACTGCAATTTGTCAGAGTTAAAGGAATGTTTTCCTGTTAGTTTTTGATCTGTTCCTCCTTTATGAAGGGTGAAGTGTCTGTATATTTACTATTCTTCATGAAGGTATTGATATTTTGTCCAAAATAAACCATTTTTATATCTTTTTGCTGATGCCATTTTCTTTTCATATTTTTCATCTTCATTAGTCTTAATTATTGGTTTGCAAAAGAAATTGCCGTGTCATATTGTTCATCATTTTTTTTTGGGGTTTTACTAATAAGTGCTCTAAGAGCACTTGTTAAGGAAACAAGGGTTGGAATTGTAAAGTTTTTCTACAATATTATTAAGAAAACAAGGAAATAAGGGCACTTATCCACCATATTTAAAAAAATTTCTAAACTTACCATTTTAAGTATTCTCAATAAGTGCCCTACAAAACTTTTTTTTTTATAAAAGATCTTGAACTGGTTATAGTTTTTTGCCTTTTGGGAAATGGACAAGTTTTGGTTTACGGTTTCCAAAATGATTATTAATAGTTTTTTTAGAAAATTTTGTTTAATATTATGTTATTTAAAAATTTCAAGAAAATATTTATAATTTTTTTCAATTTTACATATATATATATATATTCTTTTTTATCTTTTATAATAATTATTGTACAAAAATTTATAAGGATAATTTTGTTATTATATACTACTTATTCTATAGAAATTTATGTATTTTAATTATCTTCTTAATAAATGTGCAATATTTTAAGACATTAATTAAAATTGGAGGGAGGGGATATGATATATAACTGCCATGAAAATCATGTGATTGTAGAGTTCCTTAAGTCATTTTCTATTATTGTCTGCCTATTGGTATAGCATTAGCACCAAATGCAAACAAAATTGTTGTAGCCACTCGTTGAGCATATAATCAGCTACCTCATATCATAAATTGTACTATATGTTATAGTATTATATTAGTTTTTTAGTTTATTCTGGTTTAGTTCGGGTGAATTAAGTTTGAGAAATATGCAGAGTGGGGTGGAGAAATTCTTGCATGTAATTCTGAATATATATTCCCGTGGCTATTTGTATATTTATTATTTTTTAAATACAAATGCTTGGAGTACAATAAAAAGCCATTCAAAACAGTCAACAAAGCCCATTTAGCATTTTATGGTCTAAATAGTATTTTAATTATGAGTATATTTTCAATGAGTTGAGTGATTATGACCTAAATTACTATTTGTTGGCTGATTTTACTGGTTTTTTGTTGTGTTCCTAGAAATGCTCTTTTTTAAATATCTAAATATCTTATATATTATGTGGGTCTCATTGTTTTTATTTTTTTATATTAATTTACTCTTTTCATCATTTCACTCATCTGATTGGATTTCAAGGTCGTGTTTATCCCCCATCATCTCCATCTATGTACTATGGTCCCTCATCGGTGTTGAGTTTCTTCTACTACTATTCACTTTCTTTTCTTCCACTACTCAAGATTATAAAATTTGCATCCAATATTTTCCACTTAGAATTATTATAAAATTTACCAACCACTCGTACGGTGCCTTGAATTCTTTTAAGGAGAATTTAGAATTGTAGACCTCATAGGCACATTCACTTTTTTCATTGTGAGGGATGATGTAATTCGTAGCTATTGACTAAATCAATTTTGATTTTAGAATATTCAACAATAACGTTAGGTAGGAGTAGCTAGGAACATTATTTTCAAAAGAAATAATGAAATACAGTCAAATTCTATAGTATACCTTACTCTTTCACGTCATATCATATTAATAATCTAATTTATTAGGCATGCAGCCTTGTATAAACTCTACTCTTTTGTTAATGAAAAGTATTTTTAACACTAAAGTGAGATGTAGACACCTTTAATGTTTAATTTGTAAGAGAGATTGTGAAGAAAGAAGAAGTACAAATAAAAAAATAGGTAAATACTTTATGCAAAAAAAAAAAAGTCAAAATAGTTAATATATCATGCATAATATAGATAATATAAATTACAGAACGTATATCACATACCGTGCACAATATAAATCACATGTTACAACATTATCTTTCTTTATAACATATAATATATGTTGTGTTCGCATATCATGTGATATATAGTATGTATAATATATAATATTTATTGTGCATAAATTTATATTATATATGTTATCTTCAGAATATTTTATGAATGAATGAAAAGCTAGGTGTTTTGAGATTGAACGAAATAACATTGATCTTTGTTAACAATTGCTCATAGATCATAAAACAAGTTCAATGATTAAAATATTTAGGAAAGTTTAAACACATCTCCATTACCTACTTTCTTTTATTATTATTATTTTTGAAAACATTGATATATATACAATAAAAAACAACCAAAACAATCAACATATTATGCACAACATATGTAATATAATATACACGACGTATATCACATGTTGTGCATACCATATATCACATGATATGCATAACATATTCACATGTTACAAAAAAAATGATGTCACAACATGTGATATATATTGTGCACAATAAGCTAAGTGATATATAGTGTGCACAACATATTGACTATTTTATCTGATTTTTTGTTGTTGATCAAGTATTTAACTTATTGTCTATTTATAGTAAACACTCAAAACTGATTCTCTCAGAAAATAATCGAGGACAAATTATTTTTCCTCAAGATCATAAAAGTCTTTAATATATAGTCCATCACATGCTTGAAATAAAATAAATTGGCCCTCATGATTTCTAAAAAGGGGCAAATTGATCGGCTATGAAAATATAAATTGTACAAATTAGTTCGTTCTTTGAATATTTTAATCGACTAATTTACCATACATACATTTATAATTTTGATAGATATTGGCGTATTAACAAGGATATCCAATCGTATACCATTGTGAATAATTATCGTTACCATGAGGATTAATGTATTAATCAATATTTCATTAATATTATCTCTAATTAGAACAAGTAAATGAATATTTGGATTGAAGATAGAGTTCGATCAAAGTGAATAATAAAATAATGGAAATTGCAAGTAATTAAGTTATCAGTAAAAATCAATTAAAAATAGTTAAGGAATTAGGGCTATGTCATTTTCTAGAAGTGAGAACGATTACTACTAACTCTGAATTGTATAATTGTATATGTACAACATAAAATACACACAATGTATAAAACAACGTACATTACGAAAATTAGGCAATAAAATTGAAAAGCGCGCGTTTTATATACCTACTCTCACGGACGCGCGAGTGTACAGTACGCGCGTAAGCGAACACATTCCAACACATAAAATGAACACATATTTCAATAGCAAATGAACACATTTGATTATAAGAAATTAACACATTTATTCATTATAATGAACACATTTAATAAGTAGAAAAAAATGAACATGTTTACTTAAAAAAAACATCTCAAGCTCATTAATCTTATCTATTTGCATTATATTATGTGTAATTAGTTAAGATGTATATATGTGTTCATTTTGTATTGTATTATGTGTTCAGTTACAGTATAAATATTATTCATTTTGCATTGTACTATGTGTTCAGTTGTAGTATATTTATGTATGTGTTCAGTTACAATATAAGTATGTGTTCACATTACATTGTATTATGTGTTCAATTGCAGTATATATGAATATGTGTGTTTTCATTATTTCATATATTATGTGTTTATTGTGACTTAACTTTAATATATATGTATTCATTTGCTAATAAAAAATTTTATGACCGAAGTATTACTTGATGTGTTCATTTTAGGTTGTAATATGTGTTCATTTAATCTTATACAATGTGTTCGTTGCGCAGAATTAGTTCTAATCTGAGAAGAAAAATAATGTTCTTGTTTGAAACTAAAACAACATGATATAAACAAAGATTGAGTTGTATGATAAAAAGAAATCAAGAATCTCATTAGATATCACAAGAATCATTGTTAAAAATGAATTTAGTTGATAAATATATGAAATCCAATTCTTCTTCATCATCAATAATGTCATAGAGCAAGTTGCAGAGAAGAATTACAAAAAAAAAATTCTAAAAATAAAATGAAATAAAAACAAGAATCATACAAGAAAAAAAAACTGGGTATCTTGATTGAGAGAAAAATAAGAGTAGGTATCTTGCTTGAGAGAAAAATAAGAGTGGGTATCTTGATTGAGAGGAGGAAAAGAAGAATAAGAAGAAGAAAAAGAATGAGGAAGAAGAAGGAGGAAGAATAAGAAGAATGCAAGAAAAACAACTGAAAGAAAACAAAGAAGAAAAGAAAGAATCGGGATTTGAACAGTAGCGCGTTGGTGTTATTTGCATTGATTCTGTATATGTGCATTACTTCTACGTTGTACACTACGTTGTTAGTACACAGCGTTGTATAACTAGAATTTTCGAATAATAAATTAAAGAACGAATCATAAATAATAAAATTCCATTTCTTGTAAATCCAATCTTTCTCCTAACCTAACAAAATAACAAAATATGATTCCTTGAGGACATTATTATCAAAGAGAGTTTAAGTGCAATAAAAAAAAGCCTCTATTTTTTTTTGGCTTAAAAGGGTATGTAAGGTGTGTATGGGTTAGAAGAACAAAAAAGGCCTTTATTTTTCTTTTCTTTTCTCATATATATATAGGCTACAAAGACGGATCTATGATTATATTGATAGGTAGGCTTGAAAGGTTCAAATGGTACAAACATTTTCCTTATCATTTCATTAAGAGTGCACCATGCTAGAATTTTGCCTCCATAGGAGTTTAGACACACACAAGACCAAAAATTAGTTCAAGGATGATCATAAGCTTTCTCTAAACAAAGCTCCTAACTAAATGTATAGGCATAAACATTGCATAATCAAACAAATTAAAGAAAACCCTGAGAAATTAAATATGTTTAAAAACATGCATTTCAATAATAGTGCATTCACTTATAACTTTAGACCTGATAGAAGCCTCTCAATCCTAGAAACTAGCCTTGTCTCCAGCATGAAAACATATATATATATATATAATATGAGGATTCATTTATTCTAAGGGTAAAATTTGGTATACTTATTCCATCATATAACTTTATATTCTCAATTAATTTAATTAAAGTTGAATTATAAGTTCTCATAATATAGATCAAGTGTATAAAATTTCAAACAATTTGATATTGTATTATCTCGACTTATTTTGATGTATAATATCTATAACTTTGAAAATATATATAAATATTGATAATTAGATTATATATTTATTAAGGTCCATTTTTTTTTTCAAAATTTGATATGCTTAATCATAAAATTAATATCATATAATTTAATGGTTGAATTATTCTAATTTGATGTTTTTAAAAATAATATTGGATGGTGTAAGTCTTTATTTTAAATTTAATGTATATATATATATATAGTCAGAAAAGCATTATAATCATTGGTTTCTCATACACGTGTTTTTGTTTTTCAATTTCTTCCATTCAAGTTTTTAGAACCCATCTAATTAAAAGTAAGCTTCGTCTTTTTAAGTACTTCTTTTATTTTAAAATAATAATTACTTTTTAAAAAATTAATATATTTTAGGGATTTTGTTAATAAATATCATAAAAACACTTTTTAAGGATAGTTTAATTTTTTAATATCCATAAAAGTGTTCTTAGAAAACTTATTAGCAAAATTCTATATTTAAATACAAATTATATTTAGATATATTAATTTTTTAATATATTAAAAAAATTAAAATATCATTATTTTAAAATAAAAATAGTACTATATTGGGCCAATAAAACAATCTCTCATTTCCATTGTCATTGTGAGTCAACAAAGTCGGTGTACAGTTCTTAATTACTTCTTAGGAATAATAAAGTCAGCAACTTCGGCACCTCTTTGTTTTAAAATATCCATTTGGATGGTTTTCATTGTCCATTCAATTTCTTCTATTCATGCTCATCTTTAGATTCTCATAATTATTATCAAAAACTAAATATTCACAGTTCCATACGTTCTAATTACCTTATAGAGCATATAGCTAGATTGAAGCAATAATATCACTAAATAAAATTTTCAAATAAATAATTGGAAAAGGAATTGCTCTATGAATAAATAAAAACTATAATTGCCTCTCATTTCCCTTGTATTTTTAAATTAAGTAAAAACTTTTTTTTTTCTTTACTTTAACATCGTATAAAAGATCCTCAAATTTCCGTTGGCAAAAGGTAAGATGGAAAAGGAATTATAGTCAACTAGGGTCAAGTCACATTTTTTATTTTTTAAAAATTATTATAGTTAATAATATAATTTATCTTAATTATATTTATAAATTTAATAATATTTAATACTTAAATTAATTCTAATATCTAATATATTTTAAGAAAAAGGAAATAAATAGAATGATAGAGATAGTTATAGTAAAGAAGTTAAAGAAGAGAAATTATAATTTTTATTTTTTTAATATTATTTTTAGAGATAAAAATTAATTAATTTTTGACAATTCTCTTTATAAGTAGTAATAAATATATATTTTTCCTCAATTATTAAATGATATATCAATAATGATGTATACCCTATTAAACATCCTATTCCTTGCATTTAACATTTCAGTCTAGTGTGAACTCAACGACCCTTTCACACATAGTAGTCTTACTTGAAATTTGAATATGCATGCAATGTTATGGAATATTGCGTTTACACATTTCCATATATATTTTTCCCTATTATTTTTTACACTAAGATAAAAATTAATATAATACTTATTTTAATGCTTATGTATTATACTGCCCCCAATATTTAATTTTTTTATA
This sequence comes from Aeschynomene evenia, assembly GCA_013621005.1. NCBI lineage: Eukaryota > Viridiplantae > Streptophyta > Magnoliopsida > Fabales > Fabaceae > Aeschynomene > Aeschynomene evenia. The sequence continues at coordinate 31,136,279 of CM024268.1, read as the reverse complement.
GGCATTAGACCTAAATTAAGTGAGATTTGCACAACGTCTAATAGTATATGAAATTGTTTCGACACAATGATTTTGTTACGTTTGATATGATATACAGGACATGACAAGATAGAAATATAGTGACAATAAAATTAGAAACACAAAAATATAAAGTTCTTATATCACATTTAGATTAGTATAAAAATAATATTTTTCATCTCATTATGCTTAATTTTATGACTCATCTCTTTTTACTTGCCAAGAATATAGAAAATACATCATTTATATATTTTCTATCATATTTGCATAACAAAATACTCATTTATATATTTTTGTCTCTCTGTTTATGTGTTTCAGTTGTATATTTGTTAATGTCTTATATATTAGAGTAATATTATTTGAACATCTATCATTTTCAAACATCCAAACATCTTACTCAAAAAATATATGGATCACATTATTTTTATTATTATTATTATTTTAAACTCATTCCATCTTTTTCTCACACAAATGGATGTGTACGTCCATTGTCCAACGAGTATCTAACATGTGCTATACGTATGTGTGCTATACATATAGCACACATTCCATATCATGTATAGCACATGTTGGATGCTCGTTGAACGTAATTTTGTTGTACAACAATAATTATTGATTGTCAAACTATCACTTCCATATAGATTTTTGTCAAAAAGTAGCATTCTCTCCACTCTATTCATAATCACCCATTCTCTCCCTCTAACTAGAGCTACAATTTCAACCATTTTCAGTGACAATTTTCTTCTCCACATTGCCCAAATTCTACCTCCTTAAACAGCACTTTCTTTAGCTATTTGGAATATATGGCTATGTCTAAACCAGAAAATGCAAAATCTAGTTGTTTCTCTGTTTTCTTTCACCTCTTTTCTTGTAATGAGAGTGGAAATACTCCTCAACTACACCCTCTTGATCACATCATCACAAAATCACATGAAACAGAAATAATACATCAAAAAAATAAGGTTCCATTATTGGCTAATAATTTAGCCAAACCAGGAGTGGTAGCAAGATTAATGGGGCTAGATTCAATGCCTAATACCATCTTGGTACAAAAAGGAACAACCCCAGATTCAGTAATTCCAAGAAGTAGATCAGTGAATTTTTTGGATTACATGCTCAAGTTTGATATAAGTCAAACCAATTACCAAGACCAAGTGAAAAAAGCTACTTCAGCTTCATTCAGAGAGGTTCCTAAATTGTTTGAGCAGAAGAAAAATGAGCTATATTGGGATAGTGGAAGCAGAGAAATAATCATGGGTTTTGGAGAATCAAGACAGAGGAATAACAGAGGGAACAAGAACAGTAATAAGGAGATAGAAAAACAGAGGAACCAGAGGAAGAAGAAGAGCAAGAAGATTTCTAAGTTGAAGAATGAGCCTAGAATTATGGTACCTTCAAAGAATAGTTCAAAGATTCAAAGAAACAAAGATGCTAATAAAGTTTTGGCCTCAGATTCTGCTTGCTCCTCCAAGAATTGTAGTTACAGAAAAAGATGTTGTGGTGGGTCAAGGTCAAGTTCTGCATTGCAAAATAAGCAGAAGAAAGTGTTATCTGAACCAAAGCAAAGGGAAAATGTGAGGAAGCAAGAGTCATCAAAGAAGATAGAGACTATCTCAGAAAATCTCAGTCCTGTTTCAGTTCTTGATGTCAATGACTATTCATATCTTTATGGACCTGATTTTCTAGGTTTGTTTTCTCATTTCTGTGTCTCTTTAAATTGTTTATTAATGAAGATAATTGAACCTTTGTTGCAAATTTGATTTGCATCACAACCCATTTCTTCTGCTAATTAGGTTGATATTAAGTTAGAGAAATGTTTTTTATACAGATACAAAATCAGTCATCTATCAACCATCATATGCAATAATTTAATTTTTTAAAATTATTAATCCAACTATATATTACACGTTAATTCAATATTTTAAAAGTTGGATTAATAATTTTAAAAAGTTGAATTAATATATATAATAACTGATGATGACTAATTTTATTTTATATATTTGTAATATTATTTTTTTTGGGCTTAATGTAAATGTACACTTAACCTATGCTTAATGTATTTTTTATCAAGGACTATAACCTTGAACATTTGATAAGAAGGTTCTAACTTCTAACATTATAGCTTAAGTAGTGTTAATATAGATTCGCGTTCACGGTAAACCCTACACGTGACAACATATCAACCATTCAAGACATACTTAAAAGTTATAACTATAATAATATTATGAAACTCTTCATTGATATGGTGCCACGTGTAGAGTTCATCATAAACTTGAGTCTATATTATCATTTTTCCTATAGCTTGAGGTTCATTTATCATTTTATATTCGTAATACTGAGTAGAAGAGAAGAGTCATTAATGAAATAGAGAAAAAATGTAAAGAGTAAGTGAATGATGAAAGACTAATAGTACATGTTCAAGATGATAAGGAGAGGTTTTCTCATCCCTCCTTTGGCATGTTTTGCACTTCTTATATACCTTTTCCAAACACAAGATGAGGCAATCATGCCTCACTCTTTCAGCCATTGCTTACAAACAGGGCTAAATAATTGAGTTGTGTTAGTGGCTTAGTATAGATTAGGGTTTATTATAGATTCTTTGTGTAGCAACCATTTTATTTAGTTTAGATTATTTATATGGTGAATCAAGTTATAAATTGTGCATGTAAGAAATTGGTGCACAACAAAAAGATTTAATATTTATTCATTTATCATCATTATTGAATTTTAATATGAATCTCACTTTTATATCTGAACTTTTAAAATTCAGCACTATAATAAATATGAGAACGTTATTCGTACATACAAAACTGTCATACATCAATTTCTCCTGATGTTAGTAACTTTGATGCATATGTTATTATGAATGGAAAAAGGGGACGTATGACCATTTTATATGTACGAATAATATTTGTGAATGAATATTGACAAATGTTGACTAATTTTTAGGTGGACATCAATTATTGCTAAAAAAGTTAGAAGTAATAATAAACATGTATCTTACTCACATATAGATTCATCAAGAACTCTTAAGTCCATTGCAAAGAAAAATTCTAACTCCTATGTGCACTTTCAAGTTTCAACTTTCTTTGTACTATCTCTAAATGAAATACATGACTATTGTCTTAGATTACACAAGTCCCTTGATGGCAATATCAAATTGGGAATCTTCAGAGAAATTTTTCTTGGGTGATAGTGTTGAAGACATGGCAATAAAAGATAAAGTTGATGATACCTACCATGACATCGAAAGGGTAAAAGAGTATTTCTCAGAATTAGAGGTGAAGCTTCGCACGTTGACTGAAAATGACATTAGAGAGTCAAATTCCACACAAATAGAAGGTTTTGAGGAGGTATGTTTGGAATATGAGCATACAATTTTTGACATTTTACTAAATGAGGTTGTCAAGGAACTTTATTGTTCAGCATTTTCTCATGTTGATTTGTAAAGTAAAAGTTACTAGTGTGTGTTTTTGGTTAAGTTTTTGTAGAATTCAATTTCTTAAATTTGATTTTAAAATGAACTAATTTATGTTTGATTTTAATTTCAATCCATTGGTGTGAAGTAATTTTATACAGACATCCAATCATAAATTGACACATTAACGATCTTAAACTTAACCACTCAGTAACTAAAATGATTCACAAATCAATGAATATGATATAAAATTTTTGGAAAATGTTACTTGTACATATAACAATACACATTCACCTATTTTCCACTCATTTAAAAAGTTGCCAATTTTTATGAATATGTTAGCAATTTGTCAACATTTTCACAAAAATTGCCAACTTTTGAATGGATGAAAAATGGGTGAATGTCAATGTTGTATATACAAATAGCAGTCCCCAAAATTTTCTACTCCGTCATGTAAAAGTATATAAAAACAAGTATTTCATACATAAATACAAACAATCCACCGCAAAAGCATGACTTTTTTTAAAAAAAAAAAATCACTCCCTGTTAGAATCGATTTTAGGTATTTAATAGATTTTGAAAATTGACCGTTCATAAAAACCAAACATGTTAGGAACATAAGGAAATTGATTTTACCACTGTAAAATCGATTTTGTCTTCCCACCAAAAACACCAAATATTATTTTGTAAGCAAAAATTCAGATTAGAGTAGACATACCATCTTGTACGATCATCTTGTAGGTTCAATAAGGATTTATATTAAAATATATCGATCTCCAATAAAGAGGATTTCTAAAATTCGAATCAAAGTCATACTTAGAATAGGAGAAAAACTGAATCTGGTATGCCAAAATGCCAAACATGTTAAAACATAGAAAAATCGATTTTACTGTACCTTTTGAAGATGAACGTCTGGCAAGTACGTGACAAACAGAACCAATAATCATCATTAATATTAGAATTTAGATAAAGGAAAAATTGCACTTTAAGGATAAAGTGAAGATATTTTATTCATAGATCAATAGAATTAATAATAGGACTCATTTTCAACTTATTAATTCAATAGTAAAACCCTTTAGAGGGTGTTTGGTACGAGGTAATCTGCATAGATTATCGATAATATTGTAATTAAATTACCTGGTAATCCAGATTGATTCGTTTGTTTTGACAAAGATATGAGTAATCCACATTACCTCCAATGTGGATTACCTCTGTATCAGGTGGCAATCTGGATTACCACTCCTAGGTAATCTTCTAATTTATTTTATTACATCATTACCCCTCTAACAAAATACACTACTATTCCTAATTTTATAATTTTTTAACACAAATCCTAATCTATCTCAGTAACCCACATAGCCTTTGTGTCTGTGTTGCTGTTGTTTTTTTTTTTAATTTATTACGTTATATTTACTTTTTCTATGTTGTACTCTTTGCAAGAATATTATAATTATTTTAAAGAATTTTTATTTTTAGTAAATAATTATATTAATGTCAAAACTGAAAAATATTGATATTAAATTCAAAATATAATTATATTAGATTAATTTATTTTATGTGTATTTTACGTATTTTAATAATATATAATATAATTATATTTGATTAATTCATTTTATAATTATTTAGAGGGTATTATAGTAATATATATAGATTACCTTGTAATGTTAATAATATACCAAACAACAGGGACGGATCCAGAAATAAAGATAGGGGGACCGAATAATAATATATTAAATTATTAAATAAATATTTTAAACGTATATAAATTTATATATTAAATTTTTATTAAAATTGAACAATGTATTAGCATATAAATTTGCATTAATTTTAAATTTTTTCAATTATTGAAATATTTTTTTTCATCTGCATTTTTTGTAATTATTTTTTATTTTCTTATTATAAAAACATAATAAAGCCAAATAAATTAAATTAAATTAATTAGCTTAATATTAAAAATTAAGGAGTTATATATATATAGGCTAAGGATTACTTGCGCCTCACATGTTTGGGGTTATTGTTGAGCCTGTGTACTTATTTGCAGAAATGTCCTTCCGTATTTTTTATAAGTTGTTTCATTAACTTGTGTTATTTTGCAAAAAAAACCACTGAAACTCTTCTTCTCTTTGGTCTTTTAAGTGTTCTTCTCCAAACTTCAGATCTGAAATACTTTTGTTGCACCCTTCTTCTCTCTTTGGCCTTAAAGTGCTCTTGCCCAAACTCCAGATCTGGTATATTTTTGTCGCATCGAACAAATCGAAACGCGCATGATGCGAAGCGAGGAGCACTGTCTCATGAGTTCCTCAATGTGTTGGATTGGAACCACATTGCAGCAAAGCGAGGAGCATTGTCTCATGAGTGGTATGGAAAGAAGGTAGATATTAACTGTGTTGAGGATGATAACCAAGTGGGTTAAATTGTCAAATTGTTGCATAAATGGTGAAGTCATGTCTGCTTTTTCATTTTTTAGCTTTTAAATGTTCAAAAATGGAGGTCCCAACAATGATTTCCTGAAAAACCTGTAACTCCAAAACCCATATCATTCACCAAAATCCTGACAAAGCTACACACAATCAGCATAAAACAAAACAATCCAAAGGGATAGGGTTCTAGGGTTTTGCAATTGAAGTAACTCCTCATTCCACAATCCATTGTGAACTTTAAAATGAAAACGAAAACGGACCCAGAATACTCAACGGCGCCGGTTTTCGACATGCCTCCACACGACCGCAAACCACATGGCAAGGTCAGCTGACTGCGGCGCCAGAAGTCGACAACGGAAGCACACGACCTAAACGACGGTCTTGATTCACTAGACAATCGCCAACACAGTATGGGAAAGATAGGGGTGTTCTTGCAAATAAGAAATGAGCGACAATAAAAAGAAAACCAATAGAAATCATCTTCATCAAACTTTCAACGGTTGGATTGAGGGATAGTAGAATTTGACGGTCTCCAATCACCCACGACAACAAGGCGCAATCTTAACGCACAAGTGTAAGGGCGCAAGTAATCCCTAGCCATATATATATATGTAAAGAGAAAGAGAGTAGAAAGAATTGAGGGAAAAAAACCAAGGGAAGAATCGAACCTGAACCTGCTACCTTGCATATAGGTTAAAGTACTATCACCACCAAACTAAAAACATGTTTCAGAATGAATGGTACTAGGCATGTCACCCGCGCAGGGCGGGGGGCGGGGAGTACTCCCTCGTTCCCTGCCCCGCGACTACACCCTGCCCCCCGTCCCCGCCCCACTCCCCACCATGGGGACTTTTTTTTCCCTGTCCCCGTTCCCCGGACTGCGCGGAATTTCCTGTCCGTTTTTTTTTTAAATTAAAAAAAAATAAAAAAATTTTGAAATCACAAATCAACCACAAATTCTAAAATGTAATCCAACCATAAATTCTAAAATGTAATTCAACCACAAATCCAAACAAAATATAGTTTTACAATAATGAAAAGTAAAATAATAAAAAAACATTCAAAATAAGGATTATAGCATCCATGCAAGAATTCATTGAACATCCCCTTCAGGTAAATATAAAAACATCCTGCAAGAATCCATTGAACATCTATAAATCCATTGAACTCTCCATTGACTTTTTAGTTTCTACTTTGAGCGACTGTGATGTAATTGATGTTTTGTAATTTATGAGTGTTAAGATTAGGGTTAGAGTCTTAGACTCACTGACTTTTTAGTTTCTACTTTGAGTGGTTGTGATGTAATTGATGTTTTAAAATTATAATTTATGAGTGTTAAGATTAGGGTTTTATAATAGAGGTATAAAATATAAAATTTAATTTATTTATAAAAGAAAATGTTAATGACTAAAATATATAAATTATATATAATATTAATTTAATTTATAAATATAAGATTTTATATAATTACACACTGCAGGGTCCCCGCGGGGCGGGGGAAGAGATCCCCACCCCCGTCCCCATGTTGGCTACGGGGGAACTTTGTTCCCCATCCCCATCCCCACGGGGAAAAAAAACATGCCCCACGGGGCCCCATCGGGGCAGTCCCCGCAGGGATCCCCATTTCGCGGGGAAAATTGACATGCCTAAATGGTACATGTAAATATATATAAAATCATTTTCGTGGGGGGGCCAATGCCCCTGCTGCCCCCCTTGTAAATCCGTCCCTGCCAAACAAGGTAATGTGGATTACCGGTAATCTTATTTTGTATATACCAAACAAGGTAATGTGGATTACCGGTAATTTAATTGGAGGTAATCTATCTGCAACGTAATCTAGATTAACGATAATCTTTCACGGTAATGTACCAAACGCCCCTTTAGAGCTTTGCTAGGGGTACAACATTATACCAGCCAAAACGGTCAAAAATATAATTTTGGGTTTAAATCACTAAGTCGATTAAGAAAAACACACATAATTAAAAATGTTATTTGGGTCAAAAGTGTTAAAATGGACTTTGTTGGCTGTTTTAGCTGAAAAATTGTTGTTACCTAAGAATTTATGAACCCTTTACTTTATAAAAAAAGTATATATAAGATTTATTTATGAAATTTTTACCCTCATTTTTATTTTCTTATGTTTAGATTGCGATGAAATTATGGTGTAAATTTTCATGGATGAACCACCTTCAACCAATTACGTTTCTCTCAAACTTGCTACTTAGAAACAGTGTATGCACTAGCCAAAATGCATGCACAAAGTATAGAGAAACGTTTGAGGATAGGATAAAGGAAAAAATCAAGTGACTAGAGATATTACATTTTTTTTTCATCGACTCTGATGAAGTCAGTAGAAAATAATTATATTAAGTGTTTAGTAAAAAAAATCACAATGAAGATACATAATCACAATGACTCAATTAATAAAATTGACAATTTTTTATATTTAGAATCAAGTTTGAAATTATTGTGTCTCTAGTCCAATGACACCTTCATGACTCTCATAACTCTATCCACAAAGTCAATGTATCTTTGGCTCAAGGTCCAAAAATCTAACAAATTATTTCACATTCCAGATTATGGATTATATATTTGAAGGACCAGTTTAATTTCTATACGTTGTCACCACAATATTTTGTAACTTTTTTATAAAGTTGTTCAATGATTCAATCATATATTTCTGTGATTAATTCTTACCGCCACTACTTAAAAAGCTACGCAAATTGAATAAATATGTAAAAAAGTTAATACTCTCAACACATCAAAACTAGATTCATAATGTATCATATTATTATTATGAGCATAAATTAAAATTTTGAAGTTGGTATGAGTGAAGTTTATTATTAGATGATACGCTTACATATGGTGATGCCATCACCTAATGGAGCATGTGAAATTTGGAGTCGAGAATCAGATGCAATTAGTTTGTTGAATTCAATCGTAAGGTCTCTGCCTTGTAGAAACTGTTGTGGAGTGTCCTTATCACTCATTGCTACAGAACCTCCCCAGAGAGTGTTATCATAGACCACAATTCCTCCAACCTTGAGCAACTTCATTAGCCTTTCATGGTAATTCCAATAGTTGACTTTGTCAGCATCAACAAATGCAAAGTCAAAGCTCCCTTCATTCTCATGCTGCAATCAATCCCAAAGAACAAAATGGAAACTTGTGAGAATGAGGCTTTAGAGCCTTAGAGGAGGTCTTTTAATTTGAAATGTACAAAAGTGCATCAAAGTCTGTCGTTTTGGTTTCTGTTTTCATTTTCTGTGTTTTTTTTTATTAAATTTCCTCTGTTTCTTGTTTTCAGAATTCTACGAAGTAAATGGTGAAAACAAATAATGAACAATGAAAACAGGATTTGATTGGTTTTCAGCATTTTCAGTAATAATTCATTTACAAAATTCTGAAAACAGAAAACACAGAAATTGAATAAGGAAACAGAAACAGTAAAACAGAACAAGGTTTAAGAATTCTCACATCTTTCAAGAGCTGATCTAGAACAGGTAAAGCCTCAGACTCATGAAAGTTGATCTTGTGCTCAACACCAGCTTTCTTAATTATTGGTAATCCAATCTCATACGACTCTCGATTTACATCGATGACGGTTATCTGCAGCGATACATTTTGTCAATCTAATAAGAATTTCAAGGAATTGGATTCTCTCATGTTATTTTTTAACATGAGAAGGTCATGTTTGAATCTATACCTTTAATTATGTTGAAAAAATAGTTGATGATATAATGAGTTAACTAAATCAATGGTGGAGATTTAACATGACAATAAGACGAGAGGATCCACACCCGAATTTCAACAAGTTCAAAGGAACCACAACAAATAATAAATTGCAGAGATGTACTTGACCTTCCCATCCTCAGGAATTGAAAGTGCTGTGAGTAAAAGAGAGTATCCAGTGAAGACTCCAATCTCAATAGTCCTTTTAGCATTCACTAGCTGCAGAAGCATTGTAATGAGTTGACCAGCATCTGGTGCAGTAGCCATTACTTTCCTTCAAATACAAAAGTGAGATACAGAAAATGCTCATTATCAACCCATTTTGTAAGCACAAATGGTACATCATAAATTTCTAAGGAATTTTCATTAGTTTGCAAAAGTCCATACAAAAGCCATTTTCAGTGTAACAATTTCAGGACTACAGCTTCATCAACAACAATTGATCCTTGTTCCACTCGGTAGGGTTGGCTACTGTGACGGATGTACTTACATAAGTGTGGGGGCTTTTGCCCCCATTACATTTTCAAGATTCCTTTGAATGTATACAGACTTATATATATATATATATTGCTCTCCCTGTATTATTAAGTTTGACCTCACACCTTAAAAATTTTAAGAAACATCATGTTATAGTTATACATATAAGTAATACAATATTTTTGCCCCAACTAGTAAAATTTTCTGGATCGGTCACTGATTGACTACATGGATCAAATAACACCATAGTGTTCTATCACAAATCATGTTTATATTTAAACAATTAAAATCTAGATTCTGCATTGTTCCCCTAGAAAGGGTCGACTACATGGATCAGACATCAAATTGTTCGGTCATAAATCAATGTTACATTTAAACCATTAAAATCTTGATTATTGCCTCTACCATATAATTTTCAATAACACTATGCGTACATTGCCACACTGGTCATCAAATCTGTCTAATAACTTAAAAGAATTAACAGTATTGCAGAAAAGGGGCTAAAGAAAAGTCTATCAAATGTGAAATTACAATTTTACCTTGGATGGTTAGCAGTAACATCCCTTAGCTCTTTGAGAGGCTCCGGCTCACGAGGGTACACACTAGTCTCCAGAATATACTGCCATAAAATCCAGATATTGGAATATTAGACAGTTATATCATATAGCATTAGAGAAAGAAAGAAAGAAAGAAAAAAACAGAAAATAGAGATCAATGGCAACCAATAATAATAATACCTCATACAACTCAACTGTTTGCAGTAAACCCTTTTTTGGACTTGCCACATTCTTGATCTCTTGTGCCATTTTATCCTCAAACTACACCAAGGAATGAGTTAAACTGATGAGTTACATCATAATTGTGAAACCATTCAAATCACCATACAATTTGTTCAAGGTAGATGCTTCCTCAATATAAGAAAAAGGCAGGACTTACAAATCTATGCTGGCTAAAATTAACAGTATTGTTCAATACTAGATTGTGTGATCTGTTATTCTTTAACACAAATGCTAGGGGAACAACAAAAAACCAGTCAAAACAGCCAACAAAGCCCATTTAGCATTTTATGGCCCAAATAGCATTATAATCATGAGTATATTTTTAATGGGTTGGGTAATTGTTGCCCAAATTCCTATTTGTTGGCTGTTTTGGCTGGTTTTTTTTGTTGTACCCCTAGCAATGCTCATTGTTTAACTACTTAATCTAGTTTAGATTAACATTATTTAATAAGATTAGTTAATGACTGCTGCAAAGTTTGTTATAGTTAGTTCTAACTAACCCTATTAAATAATGTTAATCTAAACTAGGGTCAGTCTAGTTTCTATTCTGTTTTTCTTTCACCCTGTTTTCTATTTTCTTTTTCCTCCAAAACATTGTGAAGAAATAAGGGTAAACTATAATGAGATCTCATAAGATTTTATCATGACTCTCCTCTACTTTGTTTAGGTGACACTGATCTCCTTTAAGTGCACTAGTTTAAAAATTGAAAAATAAAATTTCACGATTTCTTTTAGAGCATTGTTTAAGGTACAACAAAAAATCAGCCAACAAATTGTGCACAACATATGAAATATAAATTGCACAACGAATATTACATGTGCACGTCATATATCACATAATGTGCACAACATATATTACATGTTGCAAAGAAAGATAATGTTTCAACATGTGAATGTGATATATGTTATACACAATATATTGACTGTTTTGCCCGATTTTTGTTGTGCCCCAAATATTCCCCTTTCTTATATAAAATTCTATGATATATTGAAGGCAAAAACCAAGCAGAATCTCTTGTTTTCATTCTGAAATTATGCACTCATCTGGAAAAAAAAAGATACATACCATAACTCGATTGAAAAATTGGATGTTATAGATATAAGGAAATGGTCCCAGTTTTTTTTTTTTCCTTTCTCAAAATGGTTAAAGCAAAACAGATTGAATATTGGTACAAATCTAGTAACCCTATACTAAGGGGGCCACGAATATATCATTCAGCACTACTACAAGAACACCCACTATACGTCCACCTATATCATATCGCACACAATCTACTGAAACTGCAATAGAGATGGATGTAAAGGTAAAAATATATTTGAGTGTACATGAAAAACTTCTGATTTTAAAATCAACATAGATTATACAATTCATATGAAAAATTAATATAAAATGATTTATTCGCAAGATAGGCACAATCTTGGAAGTTTTCTGAGGTGCTACTACTACTCAATTGCACGAGAGTTAAACTTAAATGGTTTAGACCCAAAACAAAATTGAACCCTCCTTGAAAAGAGAAAGCACATTAATAGTTGAAAGAAATACTTACTTACCAGTGGGAATTGAAAGGGGGGTGTGGGTTTGTGGCTATCGTTGACCTCACAGGTGAGTACAGTGATACTGAAAGCTTCTCAGTTTGGTGGATTAGCATGAATACGACGCGTCGTTCATTCAGAACAACATGTATGTGTCCACAAGAATCACCACGGGTCCTACCTCTATGTTTACCAGCTACTACTCTTTCCCTTCTCAAAATTTATTTTAGAAATATTTTTTTATGCCATATATGTAATTTTATAAAATTATTAATTTAATTTTTAATATTATATATTAATTTAATATTTTAAAAGTTGAATTAATAGTTTTTAAAAATTGGATTATTAGATATAGTGATTGATCATGACTAATTTTATGATGTATATATAACACTACTATTTTCTTTTTAGTAAATGTCTCATTTGATCCCTCAAAATTTAATCTATGGATAAAATTGTCTTTTATGATATGAAAGTAATAACGTGATCCTTTAAGAGTGAAATTTTAGAATAATGTAGTTCCTCAAAATTGAAAATGTATGACAAATTGAGGAACTATGTTTGTCTAAAATTTTAATCTTGAAGGATCATGTTGCCACTTTTATATTTTGATGGACCACATTGTTATTTTCGTATCTTGAAGAACTATTTTACCTCTTGTGTATATCTTAGGGTACAAAAAAGTATTTACTCTATGTTATAATTTGTGTGTTGACAAAGTTTTATCTATAATTAGCCATGTTTTAAATGAAATTGTGAAGTAAGTTATATGAAAACATATCTAATTTATTTTTGAAATTTAGTGAACATGAGACATCTGAACATTATCGTATGGGTTACCAATATTGACGAGGTTAATAATCCCATTATGGTGAGATTAGTCTCTTAAACCACCTTGGTTGGCCAAGCGAAGGAAATAAGCACAAAGCATATATAGAGCAAATAACACTTTCAATTTAACTTGTCAAATAAAGGGGTACATGGAGTTATTTATATTAGTGCTAAGAGAGGTGATTTCAGAAACTAAGCAATCTAGGACTTCCAAAGGTGGAACTTTATAGCCTAAACAATGTGGGACTTTATTACAATTACCAACACACTTAATTTTACTTGCTCCTGCATCATTCTCCTTGGGTTGGAAGAGCGATGGTGTCAACATCGGACGAATCTTCATCTTCGTCGTAATAAAGTGATAGATCAACGACATTGAAAGTGACTGACATGTAATATCAAAGTATCATTGAGTTTGGGTCATCTAGCAAGGAAAATAGTGAAGTCATTGCCGGTAAATCAGAATTCATTGAATTTTGTTAATTTTGGTACGAGGTTACTCCCTCCGTCCCAAAATATTAGTCGCTTTGGCTTTTTTGATTCATTGGAAAATTAATGTACCTTGTGTATTTTTTTAATGTGTTAAGTGATTTAGACCCAATTTACTATTGTTGGCTGTTTTGACTGATTTTTTATTATACCTCTAACTATACTCTTTTGTAATAAAAAGTGTACCCATAAAATAAAAGATTGAAACAAAACCACTAATTAAAAGTCTAGGCTAATTTATTAGTAAGGAGAAACAAAGAGAACAAAATTGAAAGATACAAACATAGATGCAAAATTAAAAGCTAACAAAGAAACTACAATCCACCTTGCATCTTCAAAACTCCAAGACTTTTGAGCAACTATATATGTATCTTTCATATATTTATTTAGCCTTAAGATATTTTAATTTTATTTTCCATGACTTCAAACAATACGAGTAAAAGTGGTGTGCATACGATGATAATTTAGGTGGCAACCACAAGTACCACAAAAATAATTATTGTTCTCTACATATCCTTCAACAAACTCACGACACCCATCGTACACCTCGTGACCATGGAAAGCAGCATGGTTGTGCTTACATTCCATGTAGACAACTGTTTTTATAAAAAGTGATTCGAATAGTGAAATAATATTGATGATCATGAACATTGTTGATGATGTATTATTATATTGTTGTACACTTAGATAAACTGAAATATATATAATTTAAAATGGTAATATGTGTGTTTGTATTGATGTAAGGGGTTTATATAGAACATAAAGGAAAGATATGTGTGACCTATAATAGGGTTAGCATGCGTGATATGTACGTCACATCTCTTTTCTTTGTTAAAACTTAAAACAATTAACATTTTCAGTCTACTAAATATTTATTAATATTTTGTGTTTCTCGAACCAACCTAGGTATAAGATAGGATTAAATAACTATGGTATAATTTTAAGTAATTATTATATTGTTCAATAACTTTTAGCTAGAATAATAATTTTTAACTAAATTCAATGTTAGATTAGATGTTCATCACCATATAGATTATGTCTTTAAAATTTCAAATTAATCTAAAAAATTATTTAACATATTTTTTATGGGCATAAAAATCGATGTAATACATATGTTTAAAATTAATAAAAATAAGAGGTCTATGAATATATTTTTATTGATAGTCAAATTTTGTGAAGTTTTAAACAAACAATCTTAAATAATTAATTATTGTAATTCAATTGTTGAAATTGATAAAATATAAATCTCATAAAATGAGTAAATAATTTCATGTGATGGTAAATGTGGAGAGAGAAAAAGTCAATGGTTTGTAAATGCTTCTCACTCCACATTAATATATATGGGATTCTTAGTTTTAAAAGAATTGAAAGATATTTTTTTGTCCAATTTATTGTAGATAGAAAGTCAAACTCATATTTAAATGAGGAGAGACAAATTGACAAATTTAAATATACATTGAAAACTAATGTACTTAGATATATTTTATGTCTAGATACATTAATTTGTTAACGTATAAAAAAAATTGAAATAACTATTATTATGAAATGAATTGAGTATTAAAATAAATAAAAAAATCACTCCATTTGCTTATTCATGTTTAAAACTTTTCATTGTAAGTGTGAGAGTCAATCTCACATTTTTCAAACTTTCAGGGTCATTTTTAATTAAAAAATATATAAATTTTTTATATATAAGAGTAAGAAGAATAAACATGAATAATCTTAAAAGTTATGTGATTATTTTTTAAAACCAACAAAATTTGAATATACAACTTTCTATGTGAGAAATGTATACAGTCTTATAGGTTTTTTTTACATCAATAAACTATTTAAGGAAACTAAATAGAAATCGAAAGAAGTAAAAAAAACGGTAAAAATTAGGTTGTAATCTCTTGCACAAAATCGATACAACTTTAAAATGTTTTTTTTTTTTTTAATTTGGATCTTCTTTGACGAAATTCAAAGACATTGAAATTTATTTTATGCATTTTTACTTGTTATGCTGGTACGAGTGGTCCTGCGGTAAAAATCATCGGTTACAATCAAATCAGGAATTTTTGCCTCTGTGTTTTAGCATAAATGTCTTGGTGTCATCTATGCAAATCGGACATGCTAACTTCCCTTATGTTATCCACCCAAACAACATTTTGTATGTTGGGAAGTTATTGATAGTCCACATAACGGTGCCCTCATCAAAAAGATTTATTTCAAGGAAATGTCATACGTCATCACTCCTTCATTCCATAACTCATTTAATTAATCGATCAACGGTTGGAGGTAAACATCAATCTTTATTTTAGGGTTATCACATCTTGGGATTATGCAGGTCAAGAATATGTGTAAGGGTCTTTCATACACATCTTGGGCGGAAGGTTGTATGGAGTTACAACTACGGGCCAACAAGAGTACGGTTTACTAAACTGAGTGTTTGGGGTGAATCCATTTGCACACAAACCCAACCGAACATTTATTGGCTCAGAGGCAAACTCCGGGTGTATATGGTCAAAGTGTGTCCATGCTTCTCCATAAGAAGGATGCATCATCACACCATTACTCCTTCGGTTATCATTATGTCATCTCATGTGCGGCGCAGAGCTCATTGACACGTACAAATGCTTAAGCCTTGGTATTAAGGGCAAATAATGCATCATTCTTCTAAGGATCGACCTACTACTCTCACGACCACCTCGCTTTGGTTTGAACCTAGGCTCATCACAAAATTTTCAATTTTCAAGTTCAGTGTCGCCCTTGTAATACAAGATGGATCCGTTCACACAACAGTCAATCTTCACTTCATTCAATCTAAACTAATTTTTTAGTTTGGTAATAGTTATTAGGGATTACGTCCGGTCGTTCTGTAAGCTCACCAATCAACTGACTCCACTGTTCGAATGAACTTTGGCTTTGATTCTCATCCGACTTAATGCTCAGCATTCGAACGACCAAAGACAACTCCGAGTGTGCGCACCCTATCCATAACAGTTGATTAGCGGCCTCTAGTAGTGTGAAGAAATTAGCTAGGGCCAGTTTGGATTACAGTGGTTCTGACCTTTTTTAACTTCTAACTTATCCGAAGTTATATCTGTCATGTTTGACTATATAACTTATGACTTTCCCATAAGTTATTTCAGTGCTTTTGGAAAAGTCACAATATTTGACTTCTCTAGAAGCACTTTTCAAAATAATTGAAATAAATTTTTTATTATTTTATATTCACATACAAAATAACTTATTCATAAGTTACGTCTCAGAAGTTATTTTTATGTAAGAGCTTAAATAAGTTGTTTACTCAAATTGATCGGAAAATTGGATTTTAGTTCAGTTCATGGCCATTACTAGTTTACCCTTCAAGCCAAGTGACCCCACTCAAAAAATATACAAATCCACAACTTGTACCAAAAACAAACCCAATCCAATTAAAAAAAAAAAGCCTCCACCTTAGTCAGTCACTCTCCTTCTCGAAGTCTCCAACCCTTAACCCTAGCTCTCTGCCTGCCTCAACACTTCAAGATCGCCATTCTCATTCTCCAACCGCCAACTTCTCACCTTTCTTCTTTTTCTTCTCGCTCGCCGTCGTCTTCGACCCTTCTGGGCTCCGACCACAGATTCTCCGCCGTCGGGTTCGACCCTTCGTGTTTCCTCTCTGCCGTTCGCGTTCCTCTCCGCTGGGTCCTGCTTCTTCTCCTTTCAGCCGTTCCCAGAGTTCCTTGAAGGTAATAATTTTGGGTTCTGTGTTATATGTGAATCATGTTGGGGTATGTGTATATATATGGATTATGCTGTTGTGATTATATACATTAGAGAACTAAACAATTTCTCCTTTATAGAATTAGGTATGAATCATGTTGGGGTCTGTCATTTGTGTTTATATATGATACTGATAGTTGTTTGAATTTTAATAACAGTTTGTGAATATTCTTAATTTTTTTAGTTACAGTAGCATGTTAACCTGTGAGTCTGAAATTTAATTATTAGTTACAACATCAACATCAACTGAAAATGAAAATCACCTTCAAAATGAACATGAGCCTCAAGATGTTGTCACAACATCGCAGGTAGAAGTAGAAGAATTGGGTAATAGTGAGGGAGAAAATAATGTTGGGGCTGATTAAGATCATGATGTTGATGATAAAGAAAAATCAAATTTTGAATTCCTTCTCAAACATGATAAGAAAATATTAGTTGAGTTGTGGTTTCACCAGGATGCTCACCATTGGGCAAAATATATGTATGTGGGCAAGTTAGATCAAATCAAACTAAACAATCATAAGCTATCAAGGTATAAAACGAAGCCTAAACCACTATTTGTCAATAAGATGGCATGCAATCATGAGCCATCAAGGTACAAAATGATTTCCATAAATTGCCAAATTTGTCATTAAGATGGCATTGTAGATTGAAGAGAAGGAAAAACCTCAAAAGGCATGCCAAAATAAACCTATATAAAGCTATAATAGCAGTTATTTGAGGGATTCTTTTTCCTCATTTTTCTCCAATCCATATTTGGATTAAGCTTTGTGTTTCTAAACCCTAATTTCCTATTTCCTTTTTATATTTCTCTATTTCTCAGCTCCTGGTTCTCATTCTGAAAGTAAAAAGGTAAAATGAGGACAGTATATTTTTTGGCTCATATGTTGTAGAGGTTTTTCCTTTTTTTATGGTTTGATGGTATTTGATCAGTTTGCAGTTTGAAATTTTTTAGCTTAAACATTTTAGGGTTTTTCTTTTTGATTTTTTTAGTGGGGCTTATTGATTTGTGTAATGTTTGCAGTTTAAAGCTCAGGCAAAAAATGGCTGGTGGGAATTTTTTGCACAGGGTTATTTCTTACGTTGTGAATGAGGTGGTTGTCAATGGTCTTGCCAACAGGTAAATAGTTTTGCTTATGCTTTTTTTACAAGAAAATTAGAATTGGTTTTTTTTTTATTGATGCATATATTTCTTAGACTGTGAGCTTCTTTCTCTGGCCGATTGGAAAATTTTATTTCTGATTGGCTCGTTCCATTGAAGCAAGAGAGATCCCTCAAATTCCTAAGTCTTTATTGTCTCCAGGGTGACAATATTGTTCCACTGGAATCTTAAGGAATTTGAGATATTTTGTTACACTTGCTTTTAAATTATGTTTGTGCTGTGATTTCTGTGATCCCGGAAAATTCTGGGAAAATGAATGTCCATCTTTTATTGTGATGTGGTTGCATAGATGGTGCAACAACAGTTGCGGACTACAATCTAATCTCATTTGTATTATATATCAATGGCAAATCGTGCTATTGGTTTTATAGCAATGTAGTTAGATTAGGGATGATGTTGTGAATGGATCATATGGAGTTGATTTGAATAGAGAAAACATTATTATTTTAATCTTTTATCATATACACAATTTTTGGATTGAGTAAATCAAACAAGAAATGAAAAATGGAAATTTTGGAAATATCAAATTAATATCTGTCCTTATGTCAGGAATCTCCCCACAAAATCATGCAGTTATAATTGGTATAGATTAAGTTTTGAAATATTCAGTAATCGCATTTATAGAAAAACTTACATTGTAAAAGTGTTAAACACTTAAGTTCCAGAAAACTCTCCAACTATATGGTTTTTTCTCTTCAATCTCTAAATAGTCTAGCTAAGATTTGATAACTTTGTCATCTTTTTTCAGCCCTGATCTGTTACGGCTAATTGTTTCCGTTGCAAATGATGACTCCATAGGCTTGAAATGATCCAAGAGATTACTTTAAGGGTATGTTTGGTTGACGGCTAAAAATGGGGTAGGAATTTTCATAGGTAAACTTTACATGAAGTTTTTAAATTTTAATTCATAAAATTTTGGCCCCATTTTAAACCCCTAACCATACAGACCCTAAGGGTATGTTTCATTAGAGGGTAAAAATGGGGGGTAAATTTTCATGGATGAGCTTCATGTGTAAATTTACATATAGAGCTCATCCATGGAAATTTTACCCCGCATTTTTACTCTCCAACCAAACACACCCTAAGAATTAACTTTTAACGACCGAGGCTTTTTTAAATGTCATAATTATTTTATTTTGATAATGGTTTGCTTCTTCAACTGTTAAGGGCTTGTGCTTAGTGGTGTTTACAGCTATTAATATGTACGTCTATTATATGTCATCAATCAGCTCAAGTTTTTAAAATACTAATATCCATTTTTATGCTTTTACTTATGGTTATTAACTGATTAAGTTTGCAACAGCATACATTTACTGTGTCTTTTAGTTCTTGTTACCCTGTTTGCATGATCTCATGTTAATCTTTTGGTGTGTTTTTCCAGCCCTGCATTTCAGAGGTTTGCGGTGAGGACATCAAAGAGAATCGAAGACATTTCAAGCAAAGGTAGTTATAGAAAAAAAAAAATTATTTGGCATTTTAGTGACCACATGAACAAATCAGTTTTTAACCATTGTGTTGTATATATATTCTGGCAGCTGCACAGAAGCAGCGGGAGTTAGCGGAGCAGATTAAGGACATGTCGAAAAATATGGAAGATGTATGCAATCAATCATTTATCAAATCAGCTACTAACAATTTGATAATGCCATGATGGTTTTCTACTTTTACTAACTTCTTCCCTTTTCTTCTTCCAGTCGTTGAAGAAGTAATGATTTGGATCTACGCGCTATGTTACCGGAAGGAAATAAAGTGGCGGCTCTGATCGCTCATCGCCAAGATTTTGATGATGCAAGCCTAGGTATATGTAAATTTTTTTTGTAATTGGTCTTGGCTGGTATGCATGGTCAAAAACTAGATGTTATTGTTATGGCTGCTTCTAGTGTTATTTGTTGAACCAGAAACAGGAATTAGGATACCAATGATAGTTTATTATATTATGCTATGTTGCAGCATATTGGGGTTGCTATTTATATAAAATCATTAATTTTTAATACAAATCTTTGTGTAAAATAGTTGGGATTTTACAAATACTATGTTCATTATGTGGTAAGTGTGGTGTTGAAGTGTATTGGGGTTGCTATTTATAACCATTAGTGTAGATATTTTGTTGAAAGCATAAAAATTGCACACGAATTTCGTATCATTGATTAAACTTCAACCCTATATGAAGTAACAACTTGGTAGAAGAACATAAAGAACCTTTTTTTTCCTTACTGTGAGCTTTTGTTAGAGTTCTTGAAACACTATGAACCCTAAATTCTTGATTCGGGAATCAAAAGAGAGAGAGAGAATCATACACACACATGAAAGAAGAGCTTTTCTTTGAATTGGAATTGAAAGAATGAATAATGTGTTCATTGCATTAAATACAAACCTCAATATATAGAAGAATAGTAAAAGGGGTGAAACAAAAATATAACACCTACTGAATTAAGAGAGAATTATACTAAAACATAAACTAATCTTAGCCCAATTCTATCTAAGTAATTACAAACCTCATCAACACCCCAGAAAAAGGAAAAAAGACTCAAAGTTCCAACATTAGTGGCTCTGAGTTTGTGCCCAAAATCAATATTTTAAAAACTGGACTGTACATTGAACTAGATAGGGGAGTGATTCATAGGTTCAATCGGTTGGACTGTGCTTCAACCGTATATAATTAAATATATATAAAAAATATATATTTATCTAATAATATACATGCATATGATGATATATGCTATAAAAAAATTAAAATGCATTCAAAATATTGAATGATAGTTAAAATATAGAGCATTTAATAAACTTAAAAGTTTAATAGTCCTTAAATTTAATAATAAATTATATTTTATATTATATTTTATTATAAAATAGTTATTAAATTTTAAAAGATTAAAATTTTTATTTTTAAATTAGTTGACCGGTTCAACCGATTTTTTTGTCGGTTCATCGATTTTGATCAATTTTTTACCGATTTTTATCTCAAAACCGGACCGGGCATGATCTGACCAATCTAGCTTTGCTGAATGGAGTAACAAAGAAAAAAAAAATGTGGTTAAAAAAATCACCTTTACCTTAACTGAGCAGTCCCCATTCTGTTTATAAAAGTAAGAGTTTAAAGTTTCTAACATATACATATATAGTAAGCTATGTATACATTGCCAACTATTTTCTAGTTGATAATTTTTCAACCCTTGCCAACTGAAAGTCAACTCTTATCTCATATACTCCCTCCGTTTTTTTTTTAATTGTCCAACTTAGAGTTGTGTGCGTTTTTTTTTATTGTCCATTTCAAATTTTAAGACAACATTTATTATTTTTTTTCAATCTTACCCTTATTTAATACTCACTATCTCTATTAATTGAGGAGAGATATAACAAAGAAGTAGAGGATAATTTAGTAAAATATATATACATTTTGTTAACTTTAATACTCTACCAATCATTACCTAAATTTCCGCGCGCATTTAAAATTGGACAATTAAAAAAAACCGAGAGAGAAATATTCAAGCTTCACTATCTGTTTGACTTTATTTTCTTATTTTCTTTTTATTATTACTATTAATTTATATTTTTTGGCTGAAAAGAACAGTGAAGGTGAAGAAACAGACATTTGGTATAATGTTGTTGGAACTTGGAGCCCCCAAGTTACCCTCAAATGCTCCAAAACTAATAATTAAAAAACATTGAGGTGACCAATTGAACATATCAAAAGGTCAATATGTCTCAATTCTCCATCTAATTGTAGAATATTACTAGTGTAATAGAACTTTTTTTAAAACTATTTGTCATCACATTTAATAATTAACTTTTTAAAATTATTAATCTAACTTTTAATATTATATATTAATTTAACATTTTAAAAATTGAATTGATAATTTTGAAAGATTAAATTTTTACTTATAATGACTGATTTTGTGATATATTGATATACATATAGTATTATTCATGTTGAAAAGAATTATCATAGTAGATACTTTATATGCTAATAAATATAAAAGTATTTTTTTCGAGATAAATCTTTCTTCTTTAGATTCTTAGCAAATGCTATGAGATCACTTGTGAGTCGTTAGTAAAATCCAAATAAAAAATAAAATAATATAATTTAGTAGAAAAGAAAATTATAGTTTGATCAGAAAGAGAAACATGAAAAAAATAAAGTTTTTTATTTTGCATTTAATTTATTAAATAAGTGATTAATTTTAAAATTAATTGATTCTAATAAAAATTAAAAATATTAATTTTTTACTTTTACTATTTTATAATAACCCTCTTAAATCTATTTTTATACATCAAATATTTTAAAAATAATATAATTCTTTTAATATCAATTATTTTAAAAATACTTTTACCAAAATTTAAATCAAACATGTCCTAATAACCGTAGAATAGATTCTATTTAAAATAGAATTCAAATTATCCAATTTGAGTGTAAATGGAATGTAAGTGAATATATGATATTAAAACAAATTTCACATATAATACAAGTTAGAAGAAAAAGAATTTTATTTTGATTATATTTTTTAACTTATTATTTTGTTATTATCAGATGTGATAAATTAATGGAGTGTGTATAAACAATTATATCCAATAATGAAAAAATGGAATGCACTATTAAAGATGGTAAGGATATGTGATAACTAAATATTGCTCATAAAAAAAAAAAATATTAGCAAGAACTTTTATTTTTATTTTTATAAAAAAAAAAAAGAGAGAGTGAGTGTGTGTGTTTTTCCTTAACCCCAGTTCTGAACCTGGTTGACAAACTGAAAGATTGTACAAGAAGAAAATGTGAATAATTACTTTAAAAGAATAATATAAAATTAATTTTGACATTGAGTCGGTGATAATAAATTAAATTTACCTACTACTGTATTGGTAAATATAATGTTGTGTGTCAGAAACGCGTTTGAACTTTGAGAGCTCAGCTTTTGGAAGGAATCACAATAAAAACAAAAACAAAAATGAACTGGGAACACCGTATTAGGCAGACCATGCTGCAGACATTATGCATTTCGCAAAAGAGCATCACTACATGTATAATGCAAAAATAGGTTAAAATAATAAATAATAATGTTTCTCTTACAATAAAAATACGTCTAACAACTATCCAACGTATGCTATATATGATATGGGATGTGTGCTATTTGTATAACACACGTACACGTATAGCACATATCTCATATCATATATAGCACATGTTGGATATTTGTTGGACGTATTTCTGTTGTACACGTAGCATTATTGAAATAATAAATATAATATGTAAAATATATATTGCATAATATATCATATATTACATAAAGTATTGGGGAGTAATATATTTTGAGGAAAATTAGTCAAAAAAAAAATCTATTATAGTATTTTATTATTCAAATAACATTTTTAATTATATGTGCGTTTTTAATGAGTTAAGTAATGGTGATCCAAACTGTTATTTTTTACTGGTATGATTTTGTACCCCTAACAAAATTCTACATAACATATATTATATATTATATAAAAAAATAATATTACACATAATAGATCATATATAATATGCACAATATATAATATATTGTGTATATTATATATTATAATGACTATTTTATCTAATTTTTTATTTTTCAGAGATGGTTCCTTCGGAGAAAGTTATGATTGCTCGCTGAGTATGATCCAAAATGTAATTAAGTGTTCCATTCTTGCGTGTTGCGAGGGCTGTGTTTGTGTCGGTGCTTATCATATATAGAGCCAAATCCATGCCCACTCTCTCATTTATGGAATTCACAACTCAAACAAAATTGAACCACACAATCCAAAACACTGCTTCAATGATCAAATTATGCAAGTAAAGAACATCAACAATTAAGAAAGAGCTTTACTACATATAATTTAAAAAAACACTCAAAACAAACAATCAATATGATATGCATAATAAATAATATATTTTAATATGTATAACATATATTATATAATATATGTGTATCACATGTTATAAAGAAATTGAATATGATATTTCAATATGTGAGATATATTGTACACAATATATTATACACAGTATATTAATTATTTTAGCTGAATTTTTACCGTGCAAATTTTGTCATATATAATTCTTTACTAATCTTTCTTTAGGAAAAAGACAGATGTAGTATATTTACTTTACTCTAGATTATTTTAGTTATACACATGAATTTAAAAAATTGAAAATCGTTAGACAATACTTTAACTTTACTATATATATCCTTTTAAAATAATCTAGAGTAATTAAGTTACAAAATTACGTGAAATTCAGCTTAATTTTTAATTAATTTATTTAGGTGATATTGACACTGACTTTTTCTAAATATATTGTTCAAAAGATCTATTTAAGTATAGTTTTTTAGGAGGGTTTAATATAAATTTTTGAGGATATTAATGTAATAATTTTATAAATTTATAAATTAAAAAAAATTATAAATAGAAGAAAAATAAAGTGAATTTTATCAAATTTTTAAAAAGATTTCAATAATGTATCTGAAAGGTGAGCTCCCATATGCTAGCGTGGAACAAGACCTGAGTCAAGAAGAGGAAGAGGTGAAAAGGGCCACGGCTGTTGCCCTTGATGCTGGGAAAGCAGCGAGATTCCCGATTGACTCTGAAGATGATGAGATGTACCTGAAAGTCATGACCAGAATCATGCGACGCCAAAAACTTCAGCCAAAAGCTATATGAGGGCTCAAGATATGCCCACCCCTGATATTGTTAGAAGATTGAGAAATCGGGGTTTGTGATCCAAATGGCCTAAAAGTAATTAATAGTTCCAACTAATAAAGCTTACAGAGCAAGATGACATACAAATTTGTTGAAGTATAGGTAAGAAATAAATTGAATGAGGGGGAAATACAAGTAAATCATGAGCATGTTACAGAATAAATTGGTTCAGGAGTGATAAAACAATCGGTAGTGGATGGCTCTTGTAATTGATATGTAGAATTGAAGAGAAAATGGATTATGAGGTGGCAGTTTGGTTGTTTAAAGGTGTTGTGAAGTGGAGTCTTGGCAATAGTATGACCTGACACGACATCAAGTGCATGCAATGAAGGGGCTATGATGAAAAGTTCTACCATTTCACTCATTAAGCCTTTGAGGGTATACTATGGTGAGAATTGTTTTTATTAGGTGGAATATACTTATTGGTTGTGGTGGTGATTTGTTGATCACTTCTTTCAAGTTTTTATTTTGGATTGTTGTGTTATTTTGGTGTTATTTATGAGCTTTACTTGTAATTCTTGTTAGTATGATACTATTTTTCCTCATTTAGGTTATGAAGTTTTTTAATGAGATCACACTAGTCAAGATTGGTAGGTGTTTTCTACCTATGAGTTTCCCTATGTTTTGGACTCTCATGTCTATCTATGGAAAAAAAAATTTCAATAATGTAACTTATTCAGGAAAAAAAAGACGTGATTTTTTTCTTTTGCACACATTTTTATGGGACAGAATATGACAGCACATTCTTTACTGTGAAATCGTATTGTTTCGCAAAATGTAATTAAGATATAGTTTTTGGTAATAATATTTATTGTACAATATAAATATAATTAATTAGTATCTAATATATGTTATATATTATAAGTAATAATGTATATCATACGTAATGTATTATATATATAACACACATTGGATACTAATTAAATGTATTTATGTTGTATAATAAATATTATTGATTTTTTTTGTTTCCCACGATATCCCCTAGTCCGGAAGGCTAAGGATTAATCCGTAGCGGATCTGAGCTCCATTTAAGGTTTGTCGCAGGCCAATGAGTTGCTGTATACACAAGGCGAGGATCGAACCCCCGACTACCCTTGCTTAAGCGGACAAGTGAGCTTACCACTTGATCAACCCAAATTGGTTAAATATTATTGATTTTGATAAGTGACTATACTACATAGTACATACTGTACTGTTTTATTGGAGAAACCACCTTATAGGAGTAATAAAAAGAATGACTTCTCTTTTCTGGAAATATAAAAGCAAGAAAATTCCACAAAATCTTAATCAAGTTCTTCAGTTCCCACTTTAGAGATCTGAACGAGAGGCACGATAGATATACATAAAAATGATTTTTCTATTCCTTTTCGTTCTCCATAAATATATAATCCATGCAATAATAGAAAAATATGCATGAGCTACAAAGGTATTGGAAGGTTTTTTACTTTTCATTTTTTCTTTAAGATTGAAATGAATTTCTATTTTCTTATTGTTTATACTTTATATGGTATTTATCATCGGTAACTAATTCTTTAAATCGAGACATGAACTCTTTTATAATAGGTGAACTTCGGATCAAAAGACTCTTTTTATATACTTCTAATTATCAAACTCTAATTGAATATGTAAGAAATTCAGTTAATTACCAAATATATTAGAAATCGTAATTTTCTATTTCTTTCAATATTGATAGTACAGTACGTGTATTAGCTGCTGGCAACGGATGTTTAGCGAAAGTCGAATTTCTACACTCCAAATAAAGTTTGCCGACATATGTAACACATATATATACATCTAGGATGTCACACTGCAATATAATAGTTATTAGAATTCATGTCAAAATTCAAGAGTATTATTAAAATTGCATTAATATATGTACGATATGAATATTATCATCCAACAAATATTCTACGTGTATTATATATATATATATAATGTGTATTATACATGTGTGAAATTGGTTGAGCAAAAACATGAAATATCACAAAAAAAATATCATACATGTGTGTCATTATTAAATACGTAATGTATGTCACTTCTTTATTTATAATATGTTATATGTTGGATACTGCTAGTTGCATGTATTACTGTTGTACAACAAACATTTCCCTTAAAATTGATATCAACAAAGGATACAAGGAGATTATTGCTAATGAGCATTGCTATATGAACAATAAAAAATAGTCAAAATAATCAATATATTATGCATAACAAATATTATGTAATGTGTATAACATATATTACATATTGTACACAACATATATCATATATTATACATAACGGTATCATATGTTGTAAAGAAGATAATGTTACAACATGTAATATATGTTATGCATAATCTATTAACTGTTTTAACTTGGGTTATTTTTGTCGTTGTATATCAAATTTTGTCTACTTCAAATATTTAGTCCTATTTTATATCTCTTCACACAGTTTCTAAACTTTATCAAATAATTAATTAATTAGCGTTTTCTTTATTTTTAGTTTTTGGGTCAGACACATACATGATTAATAGTGTTGATCCTACAAATCTTTTATCTTTATGATGATGATCTTGATCCATACTAAATCATTTATATATATGTTGCCAATTCATGAAGTATCAAAAGGATAGTGTGAGAAAAAGTGATATGGGACCAGGATTAACATTTACATTAATAAAGTCATAATTTCATACCTGAGGCCGAAACTTTATTTTCCAACTCCTATATCATGGTGTGAGCTCTCACATGCACAGGTCAATATCAATATATAACCATTATTTGTGATATCTCTATATATTTGCATGCAAAAACCAAATCAGCTAGCTGTCCAAAAAAACCTAGTGCATACAAATTAAGCTCTAACATGCATTCAAAACTTTGAGATAATGATTCATGTAAAAGGTAAGCTAATGATGTTTTTTTCTTTCTTTCTAGCTAGTACTAATTAAGATCTAGTTACATACACATAAGGTCTATCAACACATAAAATCCAGTTCATGTAAACCAATATATAAATTGAAGGACTTAATTTTAATGTATTCATAATGCCATCCAATTATGTATTATAGTTATGTATTATATAGCTAATAATTATCCTATCAATTACTTAAAAAAGTTTCATAAATAAAAAAATCATTAAATATACTAGTACCAATATATTAAAATTAAATAATAATATTTGGACATCTAAAAGTGAATGTCCATTTATCATGATCAAATTCAAAATCCATAAATAATAAATTGATGAGTAGAAAAAAAAGTAGAATCACAATTAATCTAATAGTAAAAAAATTGAATATCCAAATAAAATATCGCTGTCAAAATAATATTACTGATTTAATTATATTGTCAGATACATTAATAAAACAGTTTAACTTTTACACACAATTAATTTCTTAAAAAATCATCTAAATAAGATAATTTGATTTGATGACCCACATCAGAAATTAAAAACTAACCAAAAACTAATAAGTTGACACACAAACACATACATCATAATTATCTCATAGCCCAATCACTCAACATGTCATTTCCAATGTCAACCATGACACAATTGCTACATTTACCGACACCCTATAGGAACAAGAATCTTCATATCAACCAAGAATATATATATATATATATATATATATATATATATATATACACTCAATATTCATCACTAAACTGAAAACCAAAACCCTACTTCATCTATTGATACAATCAATGTACATATATACATACATATACACATGGAGAAGAGTAATTAACATGATGCATATATACATTAGAAATTCCTTCTTTGAATCAAAAAGTGAAAGCAACAACACTTAATTGGTATGTGTGAGTGTAGTGATCCATTTTCACCAAATGCTCCATTAACCTTAAAACTGTACATATGGATGGATGGACAACATAATGACCATATCTTGTGGACAATGTTTTGTCGATCTTTTGCCCGTTTTCGGTTGTTATATAGTTAGGTGCTGCAAATTGTGCACTTTTTCTATATAAAAATATAATATATATATATATATATATATATATATATATATCAATAATGCTAAGTGGACAATGAAAAACCAGCTCATACAGCCAATTGACCTATTTTGGCTTTGATTTTGGCCCAAATAATCATTGAGATTGTAATGGACTGAGTAATTATAGCCCAAAATCTTATTTATTGACTGATTGGACTAATTTTGTATAGTTGATATAGTATCACCCTATATATATATTCATCTACACCAACTACCGCAAGAATCTCTATGAAAAACCATTGATCATCTTTTGGATATATGAAACATTGGTCATGTCTAGATGATAGCAATGTTGCATGACAAAAAAAAAACATAATTACTACTAGCTTTGTGCCAAATAAGAAAAATTGAAGAGAAGAGAATAAAAATATAATAATACTTTATTTGAAGCTATATCTTTTTCATTGCTAAAGAAATAAAGCTTTGTTAGCTAAGAGAGGAGAAGAAGATATATAATAATAATTAACAAGATGATGATGATAAATAAACCATAAGAACCAAAGTTATAAATTAATCAATAATGCTAGATGAACCATGAAAATTCAGTCAATGTAAACAATGAGCCCATTTTAGCTTTGGTTCGAGCCCAAATAAGTATTGAAATTGTAATGAGCTAAGTAATTGTGGCCCAAAATCTCATTTATTGGCTGATTGAGCTGGTTTTTTTATTGTGCATTTAGCATCACTCTAAATTAATATGCTACTCCAAGAGATAAAATTGAGAATGTTATAAGGAACAAACCTCCCAAATTAAGCTTTGCTTCATCGTCATAAGAAGAAACACATATATAAAAGTTAGCCAAACAGTAGCATTCACAATACAATAATATATACTATATGGACAATGAAAAACCAGCCAATGTAGATAATGGGCTCATTTTGGCTTTGATTTGGGCCCAAATAATCATTGAAATTGTAATGAGCTGAGTAATTGTGGCCCATAATCTCATTTATTAGCTGGTTGGGCTGATTTTTCATGGTCCATTTAGTATTACTCTTCACAATATTAATATTTTGAGGTTATTGCAATCACAATTGCCACATTGATCTCAAAACGGGAAATGTTTGCTATAAAATAGAAATACATTCAACTACTATTCAACGTGTGCTATACATAACGTGGTATACATACAACACACATTACATATAATTTATAGCACACGTTAGATACTAGTTGAAGTTGTACAACAAACATTATTGACCTCAAAACATATATAATTGCATATCTTCGAGTGTACCACCATATTGAAACAGCCATCAATTTTATGAAATTAACCTTTTGCACTTACCTAATTAAGAAAAATTCTTAAATGAAGATGGAGCAAAAATTTCATTTGTTCTGCATTCATTATTCATCTTTTGACACATAATTATACGAGTTAATTATAACAAGAAGAGGAAAGAGTTAATTTTCAACCATTAGTATAAAATAGTTATATTTTACTTATGTATCAAAAAACAAATAATGCATAACAAATAAGTTTTTGTTCTCATAAGTCATAACTACACCTAAAGAATCTCTCCCTAATTAATTAAGCAATTAACTACTACTACATCTCCTCTCTTCTTAGCTTATTGAGAAGTGCATTGATTAGAGCATCTCTCTTATCAGCCCTAGCTTCCTCCCTAATCCTCCTTTGCTCCTCCCTCTCCCTCCATCTTTGATCCATCATTATCCTCTCATTCTCCAACGCCTCCATCGTTTGCCGCCATTCTAATTCCTTCAACCTCCTCTCATTCTCCCTCGCCTCGAACGCCTCCATCCACTGAGCCTCTATCTGTATTTGCTGCCTCATGAAATCCTCCAAAATCTCCTTCAAATTGTTCAAACTATTATTACTACTACTACTTCCACCGCCGCCACTTATTACCATTTTGCCCTTCTTATTCTTCTTCTTATTTGCGCCTTTGTGATGATCTCCCCACTCGCTGATCTCCAATTCATTACCTTCCTCGTCGCCATCATCGGAAGATAATTGCGCCGTCGCCTTCTTCTTATTGGACCCGGCGGCGGCTCCTCCTTCTGCTTCGGCCCAAAGCATTCTCTGCATCCTTGCCGTGAAAATCGCTTGAAGCTCATTGTAAAATGGAAATTGCTGCCTCATCGCTTCTGCCTCCATCGTTTCACATCCCTTTTAATTTATATATATATATATATATATCTCAAAATCAAAACACAAAAATAAAAATAGTACCATATATTTATATGTAATTACTATATATATATGTAAGAAATTAAACCTTTATTATTTGATAAACTAATAACACTAACATGCATCACTAACACCAATTTTTCTCCAAAACAAGTGTGTGTCTTTATATATATAATAAAGTACAAACAAAACTTTAACTAATTATTTTTAAAAAAATTAATTAATTATTTACTCTCTTTATTGTCATGGTCGATCGAGAAAAGCTATTAATTACCCCGTACGCGTTGGAAAAAGCCAAAAAAAGTAAAAAAGAAAAAAAAAGTTATATATATATATAACTAATATGGATTATAGAATTAATAAGAAGACACGGTTTTGTTTGATATAATTCTTTTGGGGTTGGTATATATAGAATATAGCAAGATGAATAATAAATATATAAATTAAGATGAAAATTAATATGATTAAACATATACCTTGTAGCGGGTAACGAGGTTTTTCCACTTGCACTTGCACTGGTCGGGGCTTCTATTGTAACCTTTGTCCTTCATCTTGTTCGATATAACTTCCCAAAGCTGTTTGTTCCTCTTGGTCTCCATGAAAGCTTGATCCAACTCTGCTCTTATCATTAGGAACTCTTTTGTCTCTTGGATGCTCCATTGGGGGAACCTATCTGTGACATCCCCAACATTCACAATCCCATGTTGTATTTGATGTTGTCTTTGATGGTGGTGACCCTCCATTTTAAATTATATAGAGCAAAAAATAAGAATTGATCAAAATCTTATTGTGTCTAGAAAGAAGAAGAGGGAGAATAATGAATGGTGTGAAGAAATTAAAAAGGTGAGTTTTTTTGGGGGGAGTTGATTGTGGAAGAGGAATTAGGAGAGAGAAAAAGAGAGAGAGAGAGGAAGAATATATATGAAGGGTGTGAGGGTTGTGGTGGTGGTGGTGTGAACAAGAGGAAAGTGTGAATAGAAGATCGCTTCATTGACAAGAGAGAAAATTATTAGAGTTTTTTTTTTTTTGGTTGCTTTTTCTGTCAAAGATAAACTAAAAGGGGTTTCTATATTTTCTTAGAAGATTACTAAGAAAGCTATCTTAAATAATAAATATATATATATATAAATAACATCAATATGGTAAAAAGAATAGATAATTCACAATTTTGATATTATTAATTCATCGGTTATTAAAATGTTGGGCATCTTTAATTGATTGAATTTTTTATCTATAAATAAGTGATCATATCATAGTTTTTATGTGGTAATAATACTACTCGTACAATAATTAGGAGTTAATTAGATCTATTTAATATGATAAAATATATAAATTATTAATAATATTTAATTTTAATATTTTTAAATTATTTTTATAATTTAATGAGTTAACTATTATTTACTCAATTTGATTGTACATAGAAACTTTTTCATTTTACACGTTAGTTATAAATTATTTTCTTTTTCGCAATTCCTAATTCTTATTGATCAATTTGAAAATAATATTGCTACATGTACGATAAAAAAATAGCCAAAATAAGCAATATGTTATGTATTAAATTATTATGTAATATGCATTACATATATTATATATTGTACATAATATATATCACATATTATGTATAATATATATAATATATTCCGAAGAAATATTATATTTTGATATATATCTTTTATAACATAACATGTTATATGTTTTGTAATAGTCTATTTACTATTTAGCTAGCTTTTTATTTATACCAAAATTTTCCCATTTAGAAATGATAAATTAAAGAAGGGAATTTAATTTTTTCTTGATTTGCAAAGTTATTATGAATGATCTCATATATCTATCTACGCGGAAACTTAGTGTCTCAGTATGTCTCTCTCATGAAATTGAAATTGATTTTGTGTTTAGTTTATTAGGCGTTCCCATTGCGTCAAAATTCCGTCACGATGACGACAAAAAGTCTCACCCGGCGGTGGGGACATTTATTCCCTATCACCAACACTACCACTTCTCAACTTGCTTCCCAAGCTTTTCTTTCTCTCTTTCCTTTTTTTTTTTAATTTTCAAATTTCATGATCTAATAAGTACTTCATCTATTTTTCTTATTCGTCTAATTGTAAATACGCAATTTAAAAGAAATTTAAAAGTAATATTATTTTATTATATTTATTTTTTTCTTCAATTATTAAGGGATATAAGGAGAAAAATCTAATAAAAATTATTCAAAATTAAAAAATCTACAAACAAAAAAGAAAAATTTAATTTTTAAATTGAATAAATTAAAAAAAGGAAGTATATCTTAACTTTCATTATTTATGTTTTAGCTATAATCATCTAGGTATTTTTATAAATATTCGTGTATTAGTTTTTGATTGAGACCGAGCTTTGCTCTTAAACTAATCTTTAATTAAAAAAACAAAGTATAATATTACTTTTGAACATAGGGTACACCTAATATTACTTTTAGTTATAATCATCTAGTGTATTTTCAGAAATATTTAATGAGTCTTGAAATATATCTTCATTTTGGATATAGATTTTCTCTAACACTAATCTTTAATTTAAAACAAGAAAAGAAAAAAGCGGAGTACGATTTTAATTAATATAGTGTACAGCTAATTTTAAAGTAACAATATGAATAGATGAAACTAATTTTTTGGATAGAATTGATGACGAATTAATTTTCATGTGAATCTTATTTATATAAATTTATTTTTTATTTACATCCTCAAAAAAAATTTATTCATATATTTCTTACAACGAATTCAACCAAAATAGTTATATTCTCACACTAATGCGTGCTGGATCCGACGACAAGCATAAATTAAATCCGACGACAAGCATAAATTAAAGATTGAATGCTAGTTGGATGATACATTGATTGTACATATAGTAGTATTGCTCGGTCAAATATATTGTTAATTATTTTTAATCGTAGTTGAGTTGTTTAATTAGGGTTTATATATATATATATATATATATTAAAAACATATAGTATATAGTTAAAGTTTTTTTATAATGTTTTTCTTCTTGTTTAATGCGGATTAACTTTATGATGTGTTTGGATAGAGTAATTTGAGGAGACAAAGTAATTTTTGAGAGATTTTGAAATTCTTCGTCTAAACATCTAAACATCTCAAAATTATTTAATATTATTTAATTAAAATTAAACATCATAAAGTTACTTTGTCTCCTCAAATTACTCTATCCAAACACATCGTAAAGTTAATCCGCATTAAAAATAATTTAAAAATATTAAAATTAAATATTATTTTTAAATTATTTTTAAATATTTTTATGTTTAGATGTTTAATTTGAAGATATTGTAAAATATAAAAAATTTTGAGAAAGAATTTTTTTAAAAAAAAATACTTGGTGTACAATAAAAAATTAGTCAAAATATATGTAGTGCACAATACATATAATATAAAATGCACAATGTAAATCACATACATACCGTGCACAACATATATCACATGTTGTGTACAACATATATCACATGTTGCATCATCATCTTTCTTTACAACATGTGATATATATATATTGTGCACGTCATGTGATATTTGTTGTGCATTTTATTATATTATGTTAACATATTTACTATTTTGACTGATTTTTTTGTTATACATATGTATAGCCATGTTCTTTTATTTTTCAAATTAGAGAATTCTGATTTTCATCTAGAGAGAATTTTGAAAATTGTTTCTCTTACATCTATATTTATTATTTGATTCTTTTTTCCTTTAACTAAAATTATCATTATAATTACCTTATTAAAAATGTAAAAAATAACTCAAAAGTTAAAATCTTTTTTTTAGTAATACTCTATCAAACACATCATATGTTTTTGTGTAACGCTTTATCTAACTTTCTGCGCGTTCTTTATCTACCCCTCGTGGGAGGGTGACATAGAAAGGGCTTTTTTCGCCGGTAACCCCTGGATTTATCTTTAATTACTTTTTGCATGGATTTCGGAAATGTTTAACTTTAATTTCCTAAATATATATATCACAAATTTTTATATTTTTCTTTTCAATGTGTTATTAGAGCACATCGTATAGCAAAATCTAAATTATAACTGTTGAAGTGCGTCTTGTATAAAAAAATTTCAGTCATATAATCTCATATATTCAAAATAAAGAATTTTAAATGGACAAAATAATCATGATGTGTATGTCAAACGATTTCCTAAAAAATGTTGTACACACATAAAACGATTTTTAAGGAGAAATAATAATTAAACGATTTTTTGCAAAAAAAATTAAATATATAAATAAAGATCACATTAAAATTCAAAAATAGAAGAACGATAATTGATACATAGTAAAGAGAAAGTGGATATTGTTTTGGATTTTTTCCCCTAATAAAACCCTAAAATGCATTAATTCTACAAACAAGCAAAGAGAAACAATAATTCCAACGTTGTCCTGTTTTTGGGCTTCTTATAGGGAAAATCGTAGGGATCCTACGATTTCAGTTCAACTCCATTTCCATTGAAATCATAGGGATCCTACGATTTCAGCTCAACTTTTTTTGTCTCTAGAAATCGTAGGGATCCTACGATTTCAGCTCAAATCATTTCCATTGAAATCGTAGGGATCCTACGATTTCAAAGTGCTATATAAGGCGCCCATCCCTACGATTTCACTCGCATTTCCCCTTCTCTCTCTTCAATTCTTCTGCTTCTCTCTCTTCAACTTCCGCCTCTCTCTCTCTCTAATTTCTTTGAAAAATTTAATTTGAGTTGATACTAGTAGTTCCCGATGGCACAAGAAAATTTCAGAGTTACGTCACCGTTTCATATTGCATGGAAATTAGCGGCTGTGGTTAGTTATTTTTAATTTATATGTTAATAATAATATGTTTTAGTGATTATTAATTTAACTGTTAATAGTAATATTAGGTTTTAGTTATATTCACTGTTAATAAAATAATTCTTTAGTTTTTATAAATTTAGTTTAGGGTTTAGGGTTTAGCTGTTAATAATATGCTTTAGTTATTATTAATTGAATTTAATTGTTAATAATATATAATATGGTTTAGTAATTATTAATTTAATTTAACTTTTAATAATTTATGCTTTAGTTATTATTAATAAAATACAATTGTTAATAATGAATTGCTTTAGTTATTATTATATAATTTAACTATTAATAATTTATGCTTTAGTTATTATTATTATAATTTAACTATTAATAATTTATGCTTTAGTTATTATTATTATAATTTAACTACTAATAATTTATGTTTTAGTTATTATTATTATAATTTAACTATTAATAATTTATGCTTTAGTTATTATTAATTTAATTTAACTATTAATAATTTATTTTTAGTGATTATTAATTTAATTTAATTTAACTATTAATAATTTATTTTTAGTGATTATTAGTTTAATTTAACTGTTAATAGTAATATTATGTTTTAGTTATATTAACTGTTAATAAAATAATTCTTTAGTTTTTATAAATTTAGTTTAGGGTTTAGGGTTTAGGGTTTAGCTGTTAATAATATGCTTTAGTTATTATTAATTGAATTTAATTGTTAATAATATATAATATGGTTTAGTAATTATTAATTTAATTTAACTTTTAATAATTTATGCTTTAGTTATTATTAATATAATACAATTGTTAAATTTTATAAATTTAATTTAGCTGTTAATAATATGCTTTAGTTATTATTAATTGAATTTAATTGTTAATAATAAATAAAGCATAAATTTTAGTTCTTTTAGGATTAGTTAGATTTTCAATTATATTTTAATTTTCTAATGTTTTGTAGATTTTTTTAATTTTATTCGCTAGCCTCCACGTGTACTACGAGTTAGATCTTGTGGCGCACCTAGGCCGCACCCTTTATTAGAGTATCATTTACGCACAGCCGGTTTTTGGGAGGTAGCACAGTTATGTCATCGTACATTCGATTGTGACTACGGTCTGGTTAGCGCTTTGGTTGAGCGTTGGCATCCAGAGACTCATACCTTCCACCTACCATATGGTGAGGCTACCATCACTCTGGAGGATGTAGCAGTGCAGCTGGGTTTACGTATTGATGGGGAGCCAGTTTCTGGTTGCATCGGTCATTGGCCGGAACACCACCAGGGCCGCGACATCTTGGATTATTGTCAGTCTCTACTCGGTGTTATCCCCCCTGTTGAGGAGCGTGACGGGAGTTCTGTTAGTATTCCTTGGTTCGAGACACAGTTTCCAGAGTCGCAGTTAGTTCCTTCAGCATCTCCGGTGGTGATCGAGCGGTATGCCAGAGCTTACATTATGAGACTTATCGGGGGCTTTCTGTTCCCCGATAAGTCTAGTGCTCGTGTTCACCTGAAATTTCTACCTTTGCTCGAGGATTTCAGGAGATGTGGTCAGATGTGTTGGGGAGGCGCTGTTCTTGCCTGTTTGTATAGGACTATGTGTCGAGCGACGAAGTACACAATGACTGACACTGGTTCTTGCTTGTCACTGCTTGTTTCTTGGGCGTACTATCGCATCCCTCACTACGACCGGCACATTTTGATGATCTTTTCTTTCCGCTCGCTGGGAGGTACAATCTTTGTTTCATTATATTATATCTAATTTAATGTAGTACTCAGTATTGTCCTAACTATCTAATTGTGTACATATGTTTGAGTTGCTTAGGTGGGCGGTCTCCGGTCATCTCGCGGAGATAACAGTGCACGGTTGGTGCAGTATCGACGGATACTGGATTTCATCTCTATGGATGGGGTAAGTGTCACATTGTTTAAATGTTTGTTCATATGTTTGTATGTAACATTGTGCCATATTCTTCGTCGTCATTAATCTAATGTTGAGTGAAACATTTGTGCAGTTCCGATGGACACCATATTCTGACATGGACGTGATGCAGATTGTTCCGGATCATGTCCAGCAGCACTCTGTGCTGTTTCGTTCAGTTATTCCCTTGCTTTCGTTCGAGATAGTAGAGTATCATCAGCCTGATCGTGTGTTGAGGCAGTTCCACATGATGCAGCATATCCCATCTCCTCCGGCTGACCTCAGCCGCGTTCATGGCATTGATGGAGAGGACGTCCCTCGAGATGGTGGCCGAGGGAGCACAGAGATTATTATGATATATGGGGAGATCGATACGATCGTGGTGTTCACTGGGATGATGACACATGATTATCGTCCTTCAGCAGAGTATCTTCAGTGGTGGTCTTGAGTCCGTTTAGATATCTAGGCGGAGGTCCCCCTGGCCCAGACGAGATCCCTCCAGGGTTGCCTGATGGAGTTGGCCTTGGTGCAGGTCCTCAGATTCCACACCCACCAGCAGCCCCTGATAGGAGACGTGCACACACGAGAGCACGGACGGGCACACGTCAGAGCAGACGCCAGTACCCTATTGGGACTGCGGATGTGGGTGACTACTTTATTCCGCGCCAGACCCAGACTCAGACGCAGTCGCAGACTCGGTCGCAGTCCCGGACTAGTACCCAGATACCGCCGCAGTCCCAGTTGCCCCAGCAATCGCATGTCGCACCGGATACGCAGACAGAGATGCACTTTGAGACTAGGGTAGCTGCTGGAGGATCTATGTTTTTTGCTGGATTATCGTCAGATTGGAGGAGTGGTCCTGGGCAGAGCTCGCGCGATGCACTTGGATCGAGCTCGCGCGATGCACCTGGATCGAGCTCGCATGATGCAGCAGGGGGAGACAGTGATTGTTATAGGCCGACGATGGAGTCAGTGGACGATATTGGTATATCCATCACTGATGATGATCTTGATATGTTTGATGCATATCTTCGTCGACAGCTCCATAGTGGTGGTGATGTTATTACCCCAGCACGAGGTGCTCAGTTGGACCTGAACCAGGCATCATTTGATATTATGTCTGGTACACCTGCATCTGCGTTACATGGACCGCCACCACATCCAGAGCCACAGCTACAGCCACAACCACAGCCACAGCCACAGCCACAGGCAGAGCCAGAGCCACAGGCAGAGCCAGAGCCACAGCGACAGCCACCTGATCAGGGTCGACCTAGGCGCCAGATCAGGCGGCGTACTTGTCTCACGGGCTCACATATTGTACCACATCCGACGAGGGATAAAGGCGATTGATTTTTATTTTGTTTTATATGTATTTGTATTTATTTGGGTTACAGACTTATTGTATTTGTATTTGATTTTTATTTTAGTACCTTTCATTAGAGACCATTAGAGACTTTACATATTTGTATTTGTATTAATTTTATTATATGTTTACTTTTTGTATTTTTATTTTTATTTTAATGCACACAAAACGTTACCAAATTGTTGGAATCCTACGAATTTTATGCACACAAAACGTTTACAAATCGCAACAATGCTACGATTTCAGTACACAGGAAAAGTTAAGAAATCGCAGCAATCCTACGATAATAATGCATATAAAACGTTAAGAAATCGCAGCAATCCTACGATTTCAATTAAGTACTACTTTTATAAATAACACAACTCAGATGTTAGGATTGCACACTTCACTATTAATCATGAATTTTTCTCCCCCCATAGAACCTATTCCTTACAATGTAACGGTGGTACGGATAAGATCGGAAATTGAAGAAAAAACTGTAAGTATTTTTTCATATATTAATTAAATACA
This sequence comes from Aeschynomene evenia, assembly GCA_013621005.1. Taxonomy (NCBI): domain Eukaryota; kingdom Viridiplantae; phylum Streptophyta; class Magnoliopsida; order Fabales; family Fabaceae; genus Aeschynomene; species Aeschynomene evenia. The sequence goes on along the minus strand of CM024268.1, from coordinate 31,096,208 downwards.
AAATTCAGTTAAACATTTGAAAATTTGTGTTAATTTATAGGAACTTACACCGACATTTGCACAAAAATATCGAAGACGATTACCTAGTCAAATCAAATTGAAAACTACGTCCGGAAAAGAATGGCAAATAAAATGTGCAAAAAGAGGTGACAAGGTATGGTTCACAGACGGTTGGAAGGATTTTGTACAACATTTTTCAATGTGTTATGGTTACACGGTATGGCTCCACTATGATGAAGAAAATATATTTGACGTTGAGATATTTGACGAAAATGAGGTTGAAGTCTCGTACGACTCTGAAGGAGATGAAGGAGACAGTAGTTTAGCTGACGACTAACTTAGTTGTATGTTTCGTCCTAAAATATGATTTATTCCGTTTTTTTAATTTCGGTTCTATCGCTAGTTTTTTAAATTGTACGTTATATTCGAATTAATGTATTTAATTTCTATGGTTTAATATCTACGTTAAACTTCGATTAAATGTAGAGCAAAAGGAATAATAGACAACAAATAAAAAGTAAAACTGCAAACAAACATCAATAAGAAGTATCAACAACCACAGTGGACAAATATCACAAGTCATCTAAGAAGGACCAGCAGAAGATGATGCCCGCAGAGTTGGGCATGTCTTGCGAGTATGACCAGGATTTCTGTAACGAAAATGATGCCCACATAATAAGGTTTAGTCTGCAATGAAAATATGGTACCTAAGGAAAAGCAATATGCATTTTTGTAACATTAGCAATTCATCAGAATACCCAACAAATATCAAATATGTAACTTAAATCGCAAAACACACGCACAAAATATATTGTACCTGGCATGAACTGTTGAACACCCAACAACCACCTAGGGAGTTCATTGTATGACTGTTCCCAATCTCCATATATTTTTGCAATTGCTCTCTGTTTCGCAAGCCAAGCTCTCTTATATGATATTTTGAAATTGAATCTTGACTCCACTGCACCTTGCAAAACTCTTACTGGAACATTAGGGTCATTCTTGACCATAGGAAAAATTAAATCACATACCACTGCGCTGTCCAGCTGAGGGTGAACCTGTAATGTACTTTCGGACCTCCCAATTGCTTTTTTTTTTCCTATAGCTCACACGTATGCTCCAACTGCATCCATCACCAAACTTTACACATCTCCCATGATATTTAATGTGGTCAGATTCCCGGACCTTGTATTGAACACGCCTCTTTATACTATAATTTTTCACGGCATACACTGCTGATTCCTTGTCTGGAAAAATCTGACCAACGAAAAATTCAGTCTCCCCCTCTGAAGTCCCAGATTCTACTGAAGGTTGTGTAGAACTATGGGGGGCCTCTGCATCCAAATTCAAATTGGTGTAATGTTCAGGGACACCACGCATCATACTTGCTGTCCTAGACTGGTGCACATGTCCACCACGTGCTTGTGATTGCACAGGCTGAGACTGTGGGAGAACATCAGCCTCTGCAGCAACCTCTTCATCACTCAGTTGTTGTAATAAAACATCCTCAGCCTGCAAATCATCATCATCATCATCTCCCCTAATATTGACTCCTTCATCAGCAACATAATCTATGTGTTGGAACTGAAGATTATTCTGAACTGGAGAAGGTTCAACATTCACTGGTTGTGCAATTTGAATTGCAAGATCAATGTGTCCATCCCCTATAAATATAGACATTCAATAGATAATACATAAAACAAAAAAAATAATTAATCTAATAATATTATTATTATAATTTTATCAGCATTTATTAACTCCTATGTACCTCCTATATATACAATATGAAATAAAAAAATAGAATTAAACTAAACTATTGCTACAATTAAAATTAAATTATGCTAATCACCTATATTTATTTTCTACGTAATAAAATAATTTCCTAAAATAGAATTAAACTAAACTATTGCTACAATTAAAATTAAATTATGCTAACCACCTATTAATTTTCTACGTAATAAAATCATTTCCTAACATATTTCTATAAAACATTTCAAATTATAAATTTATGGTACTATATATACAATATTAAATAAAAAAATACAATTAAACTATTGCTACAATTAAAATTAATTTATGCTAACCACCTATTAATTTTCTACGTAATAAAATCATTTCCTAACATAAAACAATTCAAATTAATTTATGATAACCACCTATCAATTTTCTACATTATAAAATAATTTCATAACATATTTTTATACAAAAAAAAAAAACATATCAAATTAATAAATTATACTTACCTGCTATATCTGCGATATCATTATCATCTTCTTCATTAGAACCGATATCTCCTCCAGTAACATTTGCAGGAGCCACGGAAGGTGATGCACGTGCAGGATTTGGTACGGATCCGTGTGAGCTGATCGTGTCTTCTAACACGACAAATAGCTCTATAGCTCTAATTTCTGGAAAAGTATTGTGATAGAAAAACATTCTACGAATATCCCTATCGTCCCGCAATTGCTGACATCCAAACTCCACCCTACCAAGACCAATTGTAACTGGCACTCGATAGAACAATTGAGTGATTTTTTTCACGTTCTCAACTCTTAATTCTTCAACCAATAGACTCTCCAGCTCAGCAAAAGTAACTGATTCATTAAGAATGAAACCAATAGTACTGGGTGATTTGAAAATTACACTACCTCGACTATTAGTTTCAATTGATCCTTGGTGATGTATGAGTGCATAGTGTGAATTTTCAGCCATGGTTGTATGTCAAATAATGGCCGAGGGATGGTCTTTTATAAACACTTTTATAACAGAAATCGTAGGAGTCCCACGATTTCACCCGAAATGAACTGAAATCGTAGGACCCCTACGATTTCAAGCCTCAGCTTGAAATCGTAGGGGTCCTACGATTTCAGTTCATTTCGGGTGAAATCGTGGGACTCCTACGATTTCCCCTAACAAATCCAAAAACAGGACATCGTTGGAATTATTGTTTCTCTTTGTTTGTTTGAAGAATTAATGCATTTTATGTATTTAATGGGGGGGAAAAATCCTATTGTTTTATAGTAGAAAAAAATAATGTTACGCTAATATTCACAGTTAAATATTTATATCATATCTATTAAGATTACTGATAAATACAAATTTGAATATCAAAACGAAAATTATATCAATATTTATAAATAATAGATTGAATATTGAAATAAAATACTAAAAAATAAAGATATTGAGTTCAATCCACTATCAGTGTAAAATAATTTCAACAGATATTCAATTATATGGGTTGATACATCAATAAAAGTTTTTTATTTAACAATTCACTAACTAAAAATACATATAAATTAACATATCTAATTCACTGACAATGTAAATTTTTTTTATACTATCAATATATCATACGCGGTATTTGATTCGGTAATAGTATATATACAACATAAAATTATCCAACTTTCATCCAACTTGTAATTATATGTTAATGAGATTCATTAACAAACCAATCCTACAATTGTGTTTACTAAGTTGGATGCTGGTCGGATTAATTTTAGTTGTATAAGGTATTTGAAGGGGTGAGGTCCACAGTATCTCGCGCCCATGGATCAGGGATTCACCAAAAATATTTATTTTCGAACAAGAGAAAAAAATGGTGATATTTTATATTTAATTACAATTTATCGCATGAATTCTATGACTTATGTCATGGTGCCTTTATTTTTATGATTTTTAAGCTTAAAGTATGTCTCTGTCCTTACAAATTTAGTTTTTATATCCCTAATTCTTTTAATTTGTTGTTTATTTTAGCTTTTATACAAATCAGGTTCAGAAATTTATTAACTGAAATCAAATGAACGTTTTTTTCAAACACCAAAATTAATTTTTTAATTATAAAAAATATATTTAAGCTAATTTTCAATATAAGAAGCAGCGCATGGTCTTGAACAGTATAAATGTCATTTTGTTTTCCTTATTTTTGACATTTAACACTTTTCTTAGGTGCTTCTGTTGTTCCATGTGCTCCCATGTGCCAATGAGGATGAGACACGTCACAGAGGATTCGGTTAAAATGTGAAATTAGTCGCGCATGTTGCTGATCAACGAAAAATATTATTATGTGTACAATAAAAACTGCACAATTATAATATCATTGAATTATAATATGAATTTATTTAATAATATAGCCTAACATAAATATAATTATTGTACAAGTATTGCATAATTTTTATTATAATTTAATTTTCATTCACTAACAGTGTCCCATTTTTTTACACAGTCATCCAATCATGTTCTGTCATGCCAGTCATGATTGTGTTTATTCTCTCCCACTATCTGAAAAATCATATAAACAAAACATTTTGATTGAACGACGGTGTAAAATACTTTTAAACGGTCAATGCATCAAAATTAAACTCTTTTTTGTTATACAGATATTATTCATGGTGACCAATAGATTGACACGTCCATCATATTATAGTTCGGTTGCATGTTGTGAATCCCAGCCCCTAAATTTCGGGTCATAACACGAAATTTTGGATGAAATCATGTATATATAAGGTTGGGCTGAATTTGACTAAGAGAAAATATATTTGAACATATTATGTTTCATAATTTATATAGATATTTAATTTATTATTATTAATTTTTATAATATAGATGTAATATTACTTTTTTTAAAATTTGAACTTGGTCATGTATTGACTAGATGAATGATTGGGTGACACATATGTAGGACATGTAAAAATTTGAACAAAATATAATTATAAAATATCATGCATAAGCAATAAAATTTAAAATATATTTTTAAAAATAAATCATATCAATATAATATAAATTGAATAAATATCAATTTTATTTGTTAGCTGAACATATTTTACTGTTCTTATTCAAATAAACCGAATATATAAACCAAAGTTACTTAAAATTGATTAAAAAGTAATTTTTTGTTCAAAAAATTAATGCAAAAAAAGTAATGAATTTTATCCCAAAAAAGTGAGGTCAATGAATTATATCCCAAAAAAGTGAGGTCAATGAATTATATCCCAATATCTTACTTAGAAAATATCTTTTCGTTTTCTCTTGTCAATGAATTTTTGTGCTTCCGGAAAACAATCAAATTGACCATCCGGTGAACTGATTCCATGCATGACCTATTCATAGTTAATATCGTGTGAACAAAGTTAGAAAATTATACCCGTGAAAAATAAAGTTATAAAATTATATATAACCTAGTTGGAGTTTTATGCATTAATCTGTTCATAATATCACGTGTTACTTTAAAATTATAGTCTTGATAAAAAAGTATAAATAAGCGAAAGACAGTTTATTAATTTTGAAATAAAACAAAAATTATAATGCAACTATAAGAAATAAAAATTTGTAACAAAAGTCATGAGGTTAATAAAATAATTTTGGATCGTTTATTAAACGCAAATTGAAAATGTTTATGTTGCATTGACTGTCCATTGGAACTTTCTGTCAATTATGATAAAACTTACTATTGGCCTTTCTTTAATTCTTTTGGTCAAGACAAAACTTGCTTGTTTGTGTTGGAATGGACGGAGCTAGATGAGAATTTTGGGGATTAACTTCTTTTTCATTTCTTGCAAGTGTGTGATATTTAAGTTATATATTAAATATGATTTAATAAAATATGAGATAAAGAAAAAAGGTCTAGAAATGTCAAATGTATGATTTTTTTAAATAATAATGCTAAGTGGATAATGAAAAACCAGCTCATACAGCCAATGAGTCTATTTTGACTTTAGTTTTGACCCAAATAATTATTGAGATTGTAATGGACTAAGTAATTATAGCCCAAAATTTCATTTATTAGCTGATTGAGTTGATTTTATATTGTTCATTTAGTATTACCCTTTTTTAATTTATTTTTACAAATAAAATTAAAATTTTTATGGATTCTCACCCCCACTAAGCTACATGTAGCTCTGTCTCTGCCTTGGGGCACAATCGAGGACTAGGTAAAAGTTAAACATGATTGAGCCATGTCCCTGTTCATTCAACCCTCTCCATGTTAGGGCCCTACCTTTTTTTTCCATGCATCTTCATTGGTGACATTCCTTTTGTTACGATGTGGTCATTAATCAATTAACGGTAGCAACATGGAAACATACAATAAGACTACGGTTGTAGTTGTTTTTTTGGGTCAGAATCAGAGAGAGTCAGGAAAAAATTAGCTTTGTTAAATATTTGGTACTAGAGTCACAGTGACTCAGTGAACAGAGTCATAGTAACTCAGTAAACAAAATTATTAAATTTTTGTTCACTCCAATTTTAGAGTTATTGTGTATTGGAAAAGAGTCATTGTGTGCTGGAAGGGAGACACAAATATGTAAGAGTGTGTTCAGAGTCAATTTTGGAATTATTGTGACTCTGACTCCAATGATACTGACTCTATGACTCCATTGACTCTGACTCCAGAATCACTGATAACAAACGCTACCTAAAAAATTTTAAAACTGTGTAGATAATTTTTTTAGTTTAATTTTGATGCACCGACGACGTGTCAGAGTGTTTTATATTATTATTCAATCAAAATTCTTCATTTGTATACCTTTTTTTAAGGTAGCGGGAGAAATTAAAAAAAACACTATCATATTAGATTAATATGGTCATACATGATTGGATGACTGTATAAAAAATTTGTATATTAGGAGATAAACATTAAATCCTAATTCTTTCGTCAAGGATTCCTATATGGAATTGTCATCATTTATATTCTTAGTATATGGCGTATTATTATAATAGTCATATGGGAAAAAACAGGGGATAGAGTTTTGTTTGACGCCAAAACACTGAAAAGGATGCATATTCTAGAAATATTGCTTAACCTGGAGTATTTTAATGAAACTAGCTTGCTAAAAAAAAGTATTTTATTCTAGCTAATTAAGGGAGACTATGTATAATAATCATGTGAACATATTGTTTAGTAGAATTAATTAACAAGGTAAATGACAATTTGATATATATGAAAAGAGACCGAGATTGACATTTTCTGATTTAACTAGTATATATTATATCATCGATTAGCTCAGCAATCCTATTTTGGGACTAGAGTATTGGCAAACGAAAACATTAAAAACACACACAAAATAAACATATTTAAATAGAGGTAATACAACAAAAAAATTATTTGCAAGGGCAGAGTTATGTCTCCACTTGTATTTTATGTAAAATAATGTATGACGTACAGTAGAAATACGTACAACTCGTATCCAACATGTGTTATCCATGTTACAGAATGTGTGCTATATTTATTGGTGCTATACGTATAGCACACGTCCTGTAACATGAATATCACACGTTGGATATAAAGTTGAACGTATTTCTGTTATACGTCAAACATTATTGCTTTATGTACGTACCTCCATATAGCTAGAACAGATAGATAGATTCGAGAGACAAAAACTTTTTTTCATTAATACTCTTTTCCAAAGTGGTCCGACGATGGTATGGTATAGTAGCTCGGTAGTGGCTGCCGATGGTGGTGGACGGTCGTCCGATAAGAGTCAATAATGTTAGATTATTTTTGTTTATTATTTCCATCCAAACAAGCAAACACAATATAAAGATAATCATTTTTTTCGCATTGTATCTATCTTCATATCTATGACTCTTCGACTATATCCACCGTAAATCCAAACACAACCAAAGAAAATAATTAACACAAGCAACCAAAGCCTCTATAATCCAAAATATTTACAAATCTTCTACTCCTATTAAATGTGAGACTTTGAGTTAACATCCAACAATTTTCCTTAATTCAAAGTCTAACAAAACTTTGTAAAACTTCTAATCATATTATCCGTGTGACTTTGGGTTAACACTAAAAGATACCGAGACAACCTTCACCACTTCAATTTTTTTATTTTTTTTACTACTTAGTTTTAGAAGATTAACTTATGGATGGTGTTAGGGTTAAGGGAGTCCAACATCCAGAAAGACTCAAGTAGGTTGGACGATATTTCTGAAAGTAAAACCTTAAGGCAAAATATTTATGGGCCTTCAAACTTATATGCATATCACTTAGTCAATTATTAACTGATATGAGACATCATCTCACATTTGAAGCCCAATAATCTTCTTCTAAGTATGAGATCTAACACATCATCCGCACTCCTCAATGACCCGATTATCAATCGTAAACCTATTATCACTAGGCTGCCTAAATCATCGGCTCTTATATCCCATATTAGAGCTACAATAACCCAACATCCTAAAAGACTTAAACTAATAGGGATAAATGAGAATCATATAAACAGGTCAGATGTCACATTCCAACTCAAAATTTTGGGTCTCTAAACTTATTTAGACCTCTTAGTCAATTACTAAGTGAACTAATGGGACACCATCTCTTAAACTTAAAAGTTAAAACCCAATAGTTGGTTGTTGTGGTGCGACTTGTGAGCTCACCTCTCTATTATAGTTGAACTTTAGGATTGAGAAAAATTTCTTATTAAGAGATCTTTATTTAATTTTTAAAAGAAGGGCTTCAATCCAAAATTTAAAATAATTGATTTAAATTAAAGGATTTCAATTGATTTTTATTTTCAATCAAGAACTGTATTTTTTTAGTCGGCACCATAGGTTCAAAATAGAGCACATGATATTAAGTTTCACAGTAGAAACAGAAAATGTGTTGGCGGCAAGAGAGAGCTCCAATATTCAGCACACATTTGGAGACAAATTGATCTTAATTTCAGTTATATTGTGGGAAATGAAAAGTCTCCAACACTTCGAGATTCTTCAGATATTGTGGGTTTGATGGGTTGTTGGTTACACAATCAAGCACTTTCAATTTCAATTCCCTGTTCCATCTTCATCCAAATTTTGAATTAGAACAGAGAAAAAACCAGTTAAAATAGTCAACAAATTATGCATAACATATATAATATAAATTGCACAACGAATATAACATGTTATGCACGTCATATATCACATGATGTGCACAACATATATTACATGTTGCAAAAAAAATGATGCTGCAACATGAGATATATGTTGTGTACATCATTGTAATATATGACGTGCACAGCATGTAATATTCATTGTGCAATTTATATTATATATGTTGTGTATAATTTATTGGCTGTTTTGACTAGTTTTTTTTGTTGTGTCCCAAATATTTCCCTTTGAATTATATTTTCGGCTTGATGGGTTCTCGTACTTAATTAATTGATTTAATTCTCATATACATGTGAATCAAACTTTAGAAATGACTTTAATAAATAATCAATATATATATATATATATATTTGAAATTTAGCAATAAGAATTTTAGAAGTTAAATTTTAATCTAAAGTATAAAATATATGTATAAGCTAGTCATGACCTGATTTCTTTTTTATACTAATGTTGGTCAAATGAAATTATATCACGTAATTACGAAACTGAAATATTTCACATGAAACATGATACTTGCATATCAATAGTGTTTGGTTATGAAAAGTACTTTTCACATGAGGCATGCTCATATTTTTTAATGTTTTTATAAAACCAGTTATCATATTTGTACTTCTCTTAATTAATAATCAAATTTTACTTGTAATAAGATGCTATATATTATTTTAAAAGAGATTACATACATATTCCAATCAACTAAAGAAAGACATATATATACACACACAAAATTTATCTACTACAATATTAAAATATCTAAAAACATATTGAGATATTGATATTATATAATTTTTTAAATATTAATATATCATTCTAAAAGTAATTTTAGAAAAGGAGTTCAAAATATATATATTATTTATATAAAGATTATAAATTTCAGAGTATATATGATCACACCTCCTCGTGTATAGAAAAATGATATAGTATAAATTTGAGTTTAATGAATTCTATACATAACAATATAATTATAAATTTTGATTGAATCTAATTTTCATTTATAAAATTCATAATAAATTCCAATCTATATTAACAAAATTCTGCCCTTTGCAAGGACGCATGACATCACCTGCCAATGGATCATCATATTAATCTCCTTCTTGTGAAGTCTAGTGTTCTCTTTTATCAACGTAGAGTCAACCTTTATCTAAACATTTTAATCTTTATCTTCCATTATTCAAGAAAATAAATAAATTAGTCAATATTTATAAAATTAAAATAAAATAAAATATCTTTTGGACACACTAGTCTATGGAATTTTATTATAATCCGGTACAATTTGTCAATTTTTTTTTTGGTGGTTTCAATTTGTCAATTTTTAAAGTCTCTTTGTGTAATTCTTTGGTCTCAGCAGGTAGGTGGTGAAAAAACGGTATTGTGATGTAAAAGCTAAGTTAGACAAGAGGTGGATCAGTCAGCACCATAGCTTGAATATATATATATATATCCTTTCGAAATTATAGAAATTAAAAACTCAATATATGGTTCTCCACTAAATATTCGGATACCTAATTCATTTGAAAAAAGAAATGATGATTTGATATCTTATGTTTTATACTTTATATAAATATTTAATTTATTATTTTTAATTTTACATTTTTAATTTTATTTTATTGTTTAGTTTAAATTAAATTAGTATCTATAAACATCCATTTGTTGAAGTAGCATCCTTAATTTGACAATGAATCAAAGTGATAGCCCTTCACATCAAGGTAATCAAACTCAAGAGTCTAAGCAAACTCGTGGGAGCTCCGTGAACTCGACTCGTAGACTCGACTCGTAAACTCATACGAGTTTACGTACCTATTAAAATATGTTTAAAAATTATATTATTAAACATAGAATATAAAGAAAGGTAACATAAAACTATTACATAGAATTGAAATAAAGGTATCATAAGCACATTGCAAATTTATAACTCATAAACACAAATATTTCCAACCAAATCAAATCATACATTAACTTAAATTAACACAGATTAACGTAAGTTAACACAAAACCCGAATGAATCATAATAGAACCCAGAAATTATAGATGTTATCAACAATCACAATTATTATATATATTGGTGTTAAGATTGATTGCAATTCTTGAGGCTTTCTGAAGAGAGAAGGTGAGGTAGTGTTGAGGAGCTGCCAGAGACAGATGAGGTGAGGCGGCGAGTGAAAGAACCGTGAGGCAGAGGTGAGGCTACGATAGGTCGGAGGTGAGGTGGCGGGTGACGTTGAGAAGAAACTAGAGTGAGAGACTGGGAAGAGGCTGAAGCCATGAAGGGTTTCAAAAGCCTAGATTTGTTAAATAAATAGGGGTATAATAGTGATTTTTAGTGTATAATGGTCACTTTAGCATTAAAATTGATGTCGTTTTGGTAATTTTGTGTAGGCATATCAAACTCGTAAACTCTCTCATAAACTCGCGAGTTTGACCGAGTTTGCATGAGTCTGCTAGAGTCTACCCGAGTCTACTAAAAAGAGAATTTACATGCGAGTCAACTCGTTTCTATGGTCTAGAATCGTAAACTCGTAAGAGTCTACGAGTTGACTCGAGAGTTTGATAACAGTGCTTCACATGACACTGATGATATATCTTCTTCTTCTTTAGCGCATTTGGTTGGGGAATAATATTGCAAAATTTTTACGAAATTTTGTGAAAAAGTTATTTTTTTTATATTGAGTTATAATATTTGAATTTAATTTAAATTTACTTTAAGTATAAAATAATTTTACATAGTCCCAATCATAAGTTGACATATATATATATATATATATAAAAGTCTTTAACTCAATCACCAACTAACTAAAAGTTACACAAATCAATGAATGTGATTGACTGACTATATGTAAAATTTTTTACACTATCAATATATCATAATTAAACTCGTAATATTTAAACATGCAAGAGTTTATATTTTAATTATATATGTACTTTTAATCTTTTAATATTATACACAAATATAATGAGTGAGAACTGTCACATCTAATAATAAAAGAAATATTCTCTTTATTCTGCCAAACTTTTAAGGTTTTTGTACATTCATTAATAACACTAATAAATGAGCATCGCTAGGAACATAATAAAAAATCAGTCAAAACAGTCAATAAATAGGAATTTGGGTCAGAATCACTTAATCCATTAAAAATATACTCATGATTAAAAGTGTTATTTGAGCCATAAAGTGTTAAATGAGCTTTGTTAACTATTTTGACTGATTTTTTATTGTGCCTCAAATATTTATGTTAATGAATATTCTTATTTAATTTGTTAAAAGAATATACTAAAATAATTAAATTATCCTCTACTAGCACATATATTTTCCACTGATACGTGCACTTATCACATCTTCACTAGTTAGGGATATACAGTAATTGATATGATATTATTAAATATGCATTGAATGAAATTTTACTCTTAAAAGTCTATCAATATAAAATGGAAGGAATAGATGTCTAATTAAAACGTCCAATTTTTAATATTAAAATAATATTTTCCAAGCCTATTTGTTACCCTCTCTCTGAACTTAACATTCTATAATTATTGGGAAAATAATAATAATAACAATAATAATAAGAGCATTGCTAGAGGCACAACAAAAAAACCAACCAATAAATAGGAATTTGGGCCACAATCACCTAGTCCATTAAAAATATACTCATAATTAAAAGTGCTATTTGGGCCATAAAGTGTTAAATGAGCTTTATTGACTGTTTTGACTGATTTTTTTATTGTGTCCCAATAATAATAATAATAATAATGTAGGTATGGTTGTTCTATTGCAGTGCATGCGTTGTGAAGTCTTAGCCTAGTAAGAAATCACGTGGGGCCAGAAGGTCAGAGTCCATTTTCAAGTCAAGTTTCTTTGGATTTGATTCTTTTAGGCCCTTTCTTATTTCTCTATCTTATTGGGTCCACCATAAAACCCCATTCACATTCTGTACAAGCCTCTTTCACTTAACAATTGGTTTCTTTTCCACACTTGTTCATCTTTAAAATATCATCCTACGATCCAACTTGAGTTGGCACAGATGCTGTATCCCTTAGCCAGCTCTTTCGAGTTCGATTATGTCAAGTTTGGATTGGAAATGAGGGTAGTTTCTAATGGGCCTCTCCGGTACTCGACCGATTAGTTATTAGGGTCCGCTCGGGTGGATATCGCGATTTCAACAACAAAAAATAACGCCGTACAAGGTAGTGTTTGGTTTCATTGACTCTAATGTCAGAGTCAATAAGTCAGTGAAAAAATGACTCTGCTAAGTATTTGATGCGAGAGTCACATATAGGAACAGAGTCACAGTGAAACATAAATTGTTAATTTTTTGTTCACTCCAATTTTGGAGTAATTGTATGTTGGAAGTGAGTCATTGTGTATTGGAAGAGAAACATAAATATGTGAAAGTATGTTCGGAGTCAATTTTAAAATTACTGTGACTTTGAATCCTGTAACACTGACTTTATGATTTTCTTGACTATGATCTCAAAGTTATTGAAAACATACATTACCTATCGGATAAAGAGATACATGAGTATCAATTAAATTTATTTTGTTTTATTTATAATATCCATCGATAATAGGAAACTAATTGACCCTCTTCGTATACGTATACCACCATGATTCAAACCCTAAAAAACACTTTAGCTATAGACTGTGCTTGACCTCATTCTGTGAATACTAATTAAAGATCCTTGTCATATTCAAAATAATTGAATAGACAATAATAAAAAATATATAAAGAAATGATCAAAAGCATGAGAGCAATAGTGACCATGACATGGGATGATGAGATATATTGAGAATGATAGATATGTTCCATCATAAGCTGTCATGTATCAATAAAGCTAAGTGATAATTAATCAGCCATAATGTTCAATCTGTATTCATTTGTTTTCCCATTTGTAGATACTAAAAGAATGAAAGTTAAATTGAAGTTTGTCAATATTTCAATGAAGACACATTTATTGAAAAAGTTTTAGTTGTTTGGCCTGTTTTGTTATATGAAGATAATGATAAATGATGATATAGTATAGTATATTACTAACAAACTAGAGTTGACACAAGTGGTAAGCGGTTTGTTATCCCTTAAACAAGATCTCAGGTTCGAGTCTTGTGGATGGAAAAAATTCTTGTGGGAGCCTCATCAGGTACGCGATCCGGGACGACGGATTAGTTGAGACGAAATTCCGAACACCATGGACAATAAAAAAAATAGTATATTACTAATTTTCCTATATGTGTCGAATATGAAATTATTGAGATTTACATATGCACGCATCAGAATGGAGATGAGCCTAATCTAATCAAATATGATATATATGCCACTTCCATTGGCATCTCTTGCACGCATCAAACTCAACACCATTTGTCATCGTTGATAGAAATAATAGTGTGTCATTTCAAATTATTATAAATAGATTTTGATTTCTATATATATACAAAATAATTATGTAAAATTATTTTGATTTGTTAATCAATAGAAATTCAAGATTATATTATGCCAAATTATAATGGATGGATGGATATCATAATAGGTAGTTATATAAAATGATTTGATAATTTTAATTTCTGAAATTTTATTTATTGATGATGCATGATAGTATAAAATCATACATATATAGTGCGATATATAAAATATATTCTTACATAAATATATTACCAAAAAAGAATGGTTTCTTCATCTTCTAGACGGTGTTTGGTTAGTGGAATAGATTTATATTTCTAAAATTACTATTTTTATATGATACAATTTCGGGAATGTAATATAGATATATTCAAGTACTAAATGACATTTTTTAAAATAAAATATATTTTTTCAAAAAATACCCAACAAGTGACGGTGGCCCGATGAGAACTAGCGGTGGTTTGACAAAAGTAAATGGTAGTCCTAGAAAAAAATTTTTAATCCACGACTCAAATATGAAAACATTTCTTTTTCCATTTTCATATTTTCAAGAACAAAAAGGTTAAATATTGAGAGATTATATATAAAGATAATAACACTACAACAAAAATGATCATTTTCAACATGTAATTGTCGAAAAATGTTTAAAAAAGTATTGTCAACAAAAGATATATTGACATTTGTTGACCGTTGAAAATAGTCATAAACTTTTCTTTGACAATTTGTGGCTGTTGAAAATACTCAAAAACTAGTTTTAAGTATTTTCGACGGCCACTAATTGTCAACATTACTTTTATTGACACATTTAATGTTAAAAATGCTCATTTTTCTAGTAGTGTAATTTATTTATATTTATAATTTATCATTTAAAAAATATTAGATTAAATTAGGGTAATATTTGTTGTACAACACAAATTCATTCAGCTAATATCAAACGTGTGTTATGTGTCATTCGTAATGTGTGTCAAACGTAACAAATATTACGTATGACACACATTATTACGTATGATGCATAGTACACATTGGATATTAGTTGAATATATAATTGTTGTACATATAACAGAAATTTTATTCAACAATTAACCAATATGTGCTATATGCAATGTGTATTATATGTAAAACGAAACTGATCGAGAAAAACAGAAAATAACATACAAAAAATATTACATGTGTGTCATTACTAAAATAAGTAATGTGCATCGCTTCTTTATTTATAATATATATGTGCTATTTATTAGATACTAAGATGTATTACTATTCTACAATAAACATTTTTTCATTCTTGCTTAATGGACATCTAACATTGTTGTCTCACTAAATGCTTCCTTAATGTAAAGATTATCTGAACTGTAAAACACTAGCTTTTTCGATGAAATTGCATGAAGATTGGTGCACCACCACATAAAAATAAAAGAACAAGAAGTTTTATGAAATAAGCATTAGACTATTTGTTTTGACAATAATTTTATGACGAGTTTGCTTACGTAAAATAGAAGTCTCTTGGGCCTTGGCTTTGTAAAGTGTCTCAATGCATGTTTGTGTCCATTTGTCGTCAATTTCTTGCTTTATTATTTCTCCTTGACCTTTTATATTTTATGGTAAATGGTCTCGTGACTACAACCTAGTAGGGTCTAATAAAGACTACAAATACTTTCATGATATATGCTTGACCTTTGCCTAAGTTCCCATTTTTGTTCCATCAAAACTACGCGGTGGATGGCTCATTTTGTTGGCCTTTGAGATTGATTCAAGTGTAAATTAATGATATATATATTGACATGACAATTAGCACAAAATAAAATTAATAGAAAGCATAACTTGAAAGCAATAAATAAGTATAAAGTTGAAAACCGAGTTTAACGTAGAAAACCCTTAAATACTACGAGACAGTTTCCGAAAATATTCACAATATTCAAGATAAGAGTATTGCTAGAGGCACAACAAAAAATCAGTCAAAACAATCAATAAATAGGAATTTGGGTCATAATTACTCAACCCATTAAAAATATACTCATGATTAAAAGTGCTATTTGGGCCATAAAATGTTAAATGAGCTTTGTTGGCTGTTTTGGCTGAAAAAGTGTTGTTACTCAATCATTTGTGTCAAGATAATTATAAAGTATAATTTTCACACTCTCAAACCCAAGAGGTAAATATAGTGAAACCTAATCAACAAGGATTTGCACAAGTGGTAAGCAGCTTATTGTCCCTTAAGCAAGGTCTTGGGTTCGAGTCTTATGGATGGAAAAAATCCTTGCTGGGAGCCTCACCTACCCTTCTCAAGTACGCGACCCGGGGCGACGGATTAGTCGGGGCGAAGTTCCGGACACTGTGGACAAAAAAAAAAATATAGTGAAACCTAATGAAATCTCTCTTATTCAAATACTACACATTTATAGTACTAATGAGTAATAGATCAGATATGATACCCAAAATTATTCTCGAAGTGTATACACACACCTTACACTTTTTAGGATTTACTCACACTATATCTATTATACAATAATGTTTGTCATACAACAAAAATACATACAACTAGCATCCAACGTGTGTTATACATGATACAGAATATGTGCTATACGTACATGTGCTATACATGTAGCACACATTGTGTATTATGTAATAGCACACATTGGATACTTGTTGGACGTACGTATTTCTGTTGTACGTCAAACATTGTTGCATATTATGTCGTATGGACCAAGCCTTGAAAAAAACAAAATGATTTAGTGCTTGTTTGGATTGGAGTTTGCAAACGGGAGTTTGAATGAACTTGATTTTGTAAACTTGATTTTGAGTAAAAGTGAGTTTGTGTTAACATGATTTATGTTTGGTAACTCTTATATCAAAATTGATTATGACAAAATGAATATTGTTTGGATGATGTTATCAAAATCAATTTTAGATAAATAATTAAAAAAAAACATAAACTCAAAATATTCTTCAAATAATTTTTTGATTATTTTATTTTTATTTTTAAGATATTTAAATATTTTTCTATTAATTAAATAAATACAATTCTATAAATAATACTATAAATATTATAAATATAAAATGAAAAAATATAAATAAAATAAAAAAGATTCGAAGGAACTAGAGCAAACATTTGTTAATTTTTTTATGAGTAAAAAAAAAAAAAACATTCGTAAGTTGCTTCTATTTGGCTTTATATGTTTCCTTGTATTTTATAGTTTGGACTAATTTCTGTTTGTAAGTCCATTTTCTTTATATCAAAGTGTGACAAGTTTAATTACTATTCATCTTCTTCTTCACAGAGATCGCTCTGTAACCGTAATTTTACTGTGTGGCTTCTTTCTTCTTCTCCTATGTTTACAAATTGATCCTTTAATGCCCAAATAAACCTGAACGCAAAAGTGACAAGTTTTCACTTCCATATGGACGGAGGTTTGAGGCAAAATCAAGTTCACGTTGGGGAAGTAAATATCTGCCAAACAAAAAAATGAAGCGTTCAAAGATATTAGATGTGCGTTTGAAGAACCAAACGCCAATCCAAACATATCCTTAATTTTCATCTACCGACAGTGTACACATTTTTAACATAATTATCCAATTATATGCTGTCATATCAGTTATGATTGTAATTTTTCTCTTCTATTATCTGAAAAGTCATACAAACAAAATATTTTGATTGGATGACAGTGTAAAATTTTTTTACATTGTTAGTGCATAAAAAACAAATACAAATAAATTTTTAATTTAATTAGGATCAAACTGCCGTTTTACAACAGTTTGTAGTGTGTGTTCTGGTGGTTTTGTTTTTGTGTTTTGACAGTTTCCTCTTAGCTTGCAATTTCAACTCCTCGTGTGACATTTACACAAATTTTTATTTGTATCCTTTAATTGAATCAGGGATGACTATCTGATTTTGACTTTTTTTTTATTATTTCCCAAGATATCTACTGGAGCATTCCGATGACTAATCCTCTGCCGATTTGTGCGTGCACCTAGCTCAAGGGTAGGACGGCTGGCTAAGATCCTCTCTGCATACACACCGCCCCGGAATCGAACCCGGAACTAAATGCTTAAGCAACTAAAACCACTACTACTTGTGCTAAAGCCCTTAATTATCTGAGTTTGACTTCTACTAGCAACATTATTGTGTACCAAGAAGTGCGCTTTACTTTTGTCTATAAGATGATATCATTATAGACGAATTCTCTCATAATTCATTACCAAAGCTAGCCAAGATTATAAATTAAAGGATTAGCAAAGCTAGCTAGTCAAGAAGAAATTAAAGAAGCATATACTTGTTGAATCTAGCACTCGCCATTACGCAATAAATTATAAGAACTCGTTTGGCACGCTTAATAATATAAAGATTGATAATATTATGTCTGATAGGATAAGATCTGATTGTATAAGGTTTGATAAATTTTTAATACTACACAATATTATTTGGTGCAACATAGTATAAATAATATATTTTATATTTTATAATAATAATTTGTGATTAATTAATAAATGAATATATAATTGTATAATTTATATTTAAATAATTTATTGAATTAATTAATAATTGTAAAATAATGACATAAATAAAAATATTTAATATAAACTCAATTTTAGTTAATATACTTAAAATATTATTTGAAAACTAATAAAATATTACATCATATAAAATATAATATATTATATAATGTTATGTCAAATTAAATATTGTATTATCTTAAAAGTTATCACATCTTATACTATCGCCCTTTGTACAATAAGGTTTGATACAATAATCGGCCATTGTCTAGTGAAAATCTACACTTTTAAATTAGGAGGAAAAATTGTGCGTGGATGGAATTAAATAAGTGATAATTCTCAGCTAAATTAAGAAATGTATTTTACTTACTAAAATTAGGAATATATCAATTTGTTAAGTTTGTTCCCATGTGAGTTTCTTATGGTAATTAAGCCTGTTAATTAGCTGATACCTATCCTAAAAAATAAAAGAAATAATTAATTCCATGAGCATATCCAAATCTTATATATATATATATATATATATGGTGAAGGATAATATGGTCCCAATAAAGTTGGGACCATTACATGGATTGTTAATTTTATTGCAAAACCGTCCCTCCTTCCCACACATGTATATTTTATTGAAATTGTTATTAAGTTCCCCAATTATTTTGTTATTTTACTAAAAAGTCACAGACCACACATGTAATCCGCCTTCGCCTTTGCCTTCACCGTCTTCCTCCGGCGCCACCGCCTGCTGCTCCTCGTCCTGTGGTGGCGGTGATGGTGGTTGGTCATCGTCATCAGATTGCCGTGTGGTGAGGGATGGGCCTCATGGACGTGACAGCAGACACTACGGAAAGTGAGCATGTAGTGGTCGCAGATGGTGCAGAGGAAGCACCTTCTGGTCATGAAGATAGAAATTCAGACATTACAGCAACAATCTTCCAAAACTCAGGAAATCGGAATTCCAAGTAACCTTCTAAGAATAGTGCAGAACCGTTCATCTTTTTCTCTATCTCTTTTTTTTTT
This sequence comes from Aeschynomene evenia, assembly GCA_013621005.1. NCBI lineage: Eukaryota > Viridiplantae > Streptophyta > Magnoliopsida > Fabales > Fabaceae > Aeschynomene > Aeschynomene evenia. The sequence continues at coordinate 31,076,451 of CM024268.1, read as the reverse complement.
TTCTTTTAAGTAACAATCAACAACCATTCTTGAACAATCTGAAAATCTTCAACCCTCAACTTTAGAAAGTGGTATCATGTATACAGACTAATTATAAATCCACATGTTCATGATGAAGCAATGTCACAAACACCTTATGTGCAACAAACCTTGAATAAGAGCCAATAATCTTCAAACACAACTTGCAACACTAAGCCAAATTAAGGACAGTAAACCAACCAGAAACAAAGTCCAATCAGCCCTCAAGTCTTTGAGCAGCTTTCCTTTTTCTTTTTCTTTTTTCTTTTTAATTTTTATTGAACAAGAACAATTTTTTTTGAAGAAAAAGTTGAATCAATGAACAAAGAAAAGAACTCAGAACCCATGATTCAATGCAAGAATCTTGCTGGAGATGAAAGAACCTGATTAGACGAGACGATGAACGTCACGTCGGAGAAGAACCATGGCAACGAAGCACCACTGCGTCAACGAAACGGAGACGGCGGAGCACGATCTGAACGCCGAAGATATAATGAAGATGATGAAATGTCGGTGACGCGGACAAGAACCAACACGAACAAGAACCGACTGAACATTACTGGAGAAAAAGATTGAAACTTTGCAAGCGGTTCAATGGTCTTGGAGCTTTGATAATGGAGGTGGTAGGTACTGAAAACAGAGGAACCTTTAAAGAACACACTTCGATTCATGGTGCTGGGTTTGGTCTTCTTGAAGATCCTTGGATTTATCTATATATATATATATTTTTTTTTTGTTGAACCCATGAAGGCACAGAACTTGGTCTCCTCATTGCCACATTGAGAATGGAACCTAGCATCTTGATTGCAACAAGAAAATAATATGACCAAGATTCCATCGAAAAAGTTTCCATTGCTTGCTAGGCTGAAGGGTGGGTTTGAAAAGTCACAGCAATTGTGGCTGTTTACTGATTCTTGGAAGAACAAGGTTTATCGGAAATTGAGCTTCTTGGTGTTAACAAGAAAAGAATGAAATATGAATTTTAGGGATTTTGAAAGAATCAGAAAAGAAGAAGATGAGTCATAAAGCTTAATACACAGCGGAAGAAAATTAATTATGATCCAATGGCTCGTAGGTGGCGGCGGAGGAAGACGGTGAAGGCAAAGGCGGATTACATATGTGGTCTGTGACTTTTAGTAAAATAACAAAATAATTGGGAGACTTAATAACAATTTCAATAAAATATATATGTGTGGGAATGAAGGACGATTTTACAATAAAATTAACAATCCATGTAATGGTCCTAACTTTATTGGGGCCATATTATCCTTCACCTATATATGTACCATATAAAAAACAATTGTTGATGAAATAATTAATCTTGACATACATTAAAATGTTGAAATTAAACTTTACACAATAAGAAGTTTTTCTCTTTTCTTTTGAACCATCAATGTGTTTTGCATGAAGAAGATTTCCACATTCTGATCTCATGGAAATTATTAAAGGATCCATTTTTTCCACAATTACCAACAAACATTACATATTCTCTCACTTTTTTCTTCCTCAATTATGGGTTTCTTTTCAACCAACAAAACAGTCTCTGGAAAATATGATGTGCTGAAGGAGACCAAAAGACCTTTTGTAACATTCTGTTCTATTTTTCTATCATTGCTAATTAAACAACTTTAAAGGAAGATTTATAGCTTCTCTTGACTTTGCGAAAGTTAAAAGTTAGAGACTAAAGTCCACTTTAGATAATGAACTTATTTAAGCTCTTATATAATAAAGTAACTTTTGAGAAGTAATTTATGAATAAGTTATTTTGTATATGGATATAAAATAACAAAATTTTTTATTTCAATTATTTTGGAAAGTGCTTCTAGAGAAGTCAAATATTTTGACTTCTCAAAAAAGCACTAAAATAACTTCTGGAGAAGTCATAACAGGACAGAGTAACTTCTGATAAGTCAGAAGTACTATAATCCAAACGAACCCTAATTTGTATATGTTTAAAGTTATTTTATACTTCAACCAGTAAAAATTAAGGAAGATATCAAAACATGATAGATAATTATTATAATATATATGTTAGTGATGACTTGCCAATTCCTTGTATTTTTATATTGATTAATGTGTAAAATAACTTTATATTGTATGTATATAAAAATTAAATTCTAAAATTTATTATGTATATGTTTGGATTAATTTTTTGTGTGCATTTTAACTTTTCAAAAAATTATTTGAAGTATTTCATGGAATATTAAGGTGATGTTTGGTTTGTTTTCTGTTTTTATTTATTTTTTAAAAATAATTTTTATTTTTAATTTTCAGATTTTAGAAAATATGTTTGGCAATTTTGGTTTCAAACTGAAAAAATAATAAAAATATGTGGATCTTGACGAGAGTGACAGAGATAATATAGAGGTTGTGCACTTGTGTTAGTGGATAATATATTATGATGTTTTCATTCAAATTATTTTATGTTTTTATACGTTTGGCTAAAAATATAGAAAATAAGAATTTAATTTTTTCTTGTTTTCACTGATTTTAGAAAATATTTTTTGAAAACATTTTCAATGAAATAAAACTAAATATTTTCACTTGTATTTTCTATTTACAATGAAAATGAAAATAAAAATAAAAATAAAAAGAGAAAATTGTCAAAGCAGTCACGCTCACACACTAAAATATTTAATTTTTTAAAAAAAAAATATTTACACAACTTTATAAAAATTAGCATTATAAACTAAAAAAATATCTATTTAACTATACTTCTAAACAGAAATTAACTTTTTTTAAAAGTTACTAATTATTTAAGTTCTTATATATATAATAAGAAGTTCATTTAATATATTTGAGGACTTAATTAAGATTTTTTCCCAAACGGACCCTAATTAGTTCTTATTATAATAATTATGTATTTTTTTATGATCTTATTATAATTATGTATGTTATTAGATATAATTAATTTTAAGAGTTTAATTTTGATTCATTTTACACTCTCATCTAATTAAGATGATTTAATTGTACGGATTTTAATTTTAAATAATTAGTTATTAAGTCAACTATCAAAATATATGATAATTTATGATCGATTGAATTTGTAAAAATTTACATGATGATTGTATTAAAATTAAATTCTAATTTTAATCGTGTGTAAAGTATTTCGACTTAATTCGCCTACACTACTCTTACGAATTCCTGTTTTTGTGTCTCTCTTCTTTCAATGACAACAAACATCAACAATGATAATATAATCTCACACAATTACTATTCCTAATTATTATTAAGATAATTATTTTTGTTTAAAAGTCAAGTTTCCACAATGTACTAGAAGTAATTATATTACTACGAAAATGGTGAAGAAACTTGAACAAATTCTAGGATTTTCCTTTGGCCGTACCCCACTGTATTGAACATAATCTAATATGATTTTTAATAGTTGATTTTACGATCGAATCTCTATGTTAGTGTAACATGTGATTCATTCTTAATTACACATTTTTTGACTAATATACCAGTACCTTAAATTTCAATGGGATATTAGAGAAGAGTAATTCTATACATCCAGAATATTATCATGAATATATGATGGTGGTTAAATTAAATGTAGTGATAAGACTTACCTATTTATTTAAGAGTTACTCCCTCCATTCCAAAATATTAGTCGTTTTAGGAAGAAAAATTTTTTTTTACAATGATTGTCATTTTCAACTTCCAATACCAATTTAATTTTTTCATACCTATTATACCCCTAGTATCATTTCTCTTTCTTTCTTGAATATTACTCCAAGGGACCACTAATCATCTTTCTTTCTCATTAATGCTTTAGGTAGTTTAGTCATTTTAATATATCATTTTATAAAATTAAGAATATTTATTGAATTTCTTAATCTACGTGTAAAAACCTTAAAAGACTAATATTTTTTTGAAATGAAGGGAGTATCAATTATGTCAAGTCATTTTAACCGTTATATTTTCTTAACAAAATGATGAATGTTAAACCATTTGAATTGGAGAAACCGTGTTCTAGCTTTCGTCTAAGTGTGTCTTTAGATTAACATTTATTAAATTTAAATTTAAATTAACTTGATTTTATACAATTAATGTTGATGAAAGTGAATTTGTGTTAAAGTAATTTATGTTTGACAACTGCTAGTTAAAAAATCACTTTTAAATGAATAATTACTAAAAATGATATGATATTAAATTATACTTTGATAGTTACTTTGATTTTTTTTTTGTATTCTTATTTATATGTTCTCGAGATATGCTACGCGTACACTCCAAATTAGCCACCAATCAGCCACTGTGACTAAAATACGTATTTTGTATAATTTAACTTTAAAACATCTACTTGCACATTTGAAAGAGTGAAACTCACGCGCCTGAATAATTCAACATAATTTTAGGAGTGACTAAATAAATACTACAATTCAACATAAATAAAGACCACAATCCAACATAATAAAGACCACAATCCAACATAAATAAAGAACACAATCCAACATAAATAAAGACCACAATTTAACATAAATAAAGACCACAATCCAACATAAATAAAGACCATAATCCAACATAAATAAAGACCACAATCCAACATAAATAAAGACCACAATCCAACATAAATAAATATCATAATCCAACATAAATAAAGACCACAATCTAACATAAATAAAGATCATTTTTCATTTCATTACACACACATGTTCTCAGAACCATCCTTATTCATTCATTATAAGCCTCGTGGTGGTGAAAGTGGCAGAGAAGGTGGTGATGTAGATTTGAACTTCGGAACACCACAATCCAACATAATAAAGATCACAATCCAACATAAATAAAGATCACAATCCAACATCCAAGAGGGTGAATATGGACACAAAAAAAAATCAGATTTAATATATGCTTTCATGTTGTCTCATGCTCTATTTCATCATATATAAAAGCCATTATTTCTCACATGCTCTGTTTTTTCTTTCACCACCATGGAAGCAGAAGCAGAAGCATTAGTTTCGGGGATGAGAAGGCACAGAAAGTGTCTTGTGACCCTCTTGATGGTTATGGGGTTCTTGAAGGAGCTTAAAATGAACAAGCGAGTGGGTGGAGAAAATTAAAATGAACAAGCGAGTGGGTAAAAATAATCATACTTTTGAATTTATACGCTAATATATATGTATTTTGTATAAAATACATTGGTGGCTGATTAGTGGCTGATTTGCAGTGTACAAGAATCATTTCTCATATGTTCTCTATTAAGTATCAACTTTTCATTTTTAACATTTTTTAAGAAAATGATCGATTTATATTGATTTGAGAGAATTTTATTACTATAATACCCCTATATTATTAGTACACTCTCTCATTTATTATATTTGGTGCTGGTGACATAACCAAAAATTTTTAGAAAGGGTACAATGGGACCAAAATATTTAATACTACATAAAAATTTTTAATAGATAAATATTAATAGAATTATAGAAATACAAAATGTGAAAAATGAAACTTTATTATTCAACTTATCACAAAAATAAATCATATTTAATGATGAAATATGAGATATTATAAATAGAAAATGACAAAATATAAAATAAAATAAAAAATAGAGTTATCAAATAAATATAGAAAAAACCAAAGTTTATCCTGTAAAGGTAAATGAGTTTGTAAAGTTAAATTACAATATTATAATAAAGTGCACTTAGAATAATTTAGAAATGTTCTACAAATTTGAATATAAGTACACTTTTAACTATGTTGTATTACATCAACAATTTGATCTCAAATAGTGTCTCAGATAAGATCCCATTTTGTGGAAGAGGCAACATTTAAATTTGTGTTAGAACCTTCACCCATATAAGTATATATATTCTTCCATCTTAACACTACTAGAAATTATCGTATTATCGATAGATTTTATTGATAGATAATTCAACTGTATTTATCGACGAATGTTTCGACGGATCATGTGGATCCAATTTTTAATTTTTAATTCATTTAATTATTGACAGATGATTTGGGTATCATCCACCGATAAAGTTCTCACACCCAAGAATTTGTTTTTTGGTTAGATTCCTTTTATCGATAGATGAAATTGAAATTATCCGTCGAAAAAACTCTATACCCTAAATCCTAACCTTGTGAAGGAAATATCGACAAATATCATCCGTCGATAATACGCTATACCCTATACCCTAAACCCTAACCGTGTGAAAGAAATATCGACAAATGACCTTAAAATCACCCGTCAATATATAAGTGAAACGCACCGTTTCACTAATTGTACCCGATGATTATCGGCAGATGGAATAAAATTTCATTCGTCAATAATCATAAAATATGAGGAGTCCTGAGACTCCTCCTTCCCCATTTCGCGAATGCATTCTCTCTCTCCTTCGTAAACTCTCTCTCTCTATGAATCTGCCATTTTTAAGGCCGATTTCGCCGCCATAGGACCTCTGTTCGGCTATCCGAAGGTACCTACATGTTAGTCTCTCTCGTTTACATTTTAATCGGTTTTAAATTTTGTTTGGAAGTCTCTAATGTGATCTCATTTTTCGCAGCCCGCCGCCGCCGCCAATTGCCACCAGAGCCCCGCTCATCCGTCGTGAAACCATATCTATGTATATTACCGGTAATCTACATTACCTTGTTTAGTATATTAAAAAGATTACAAGGTAATGTATGTATGTTACTATAATGCCCTCTAAATAATTATAAAATAAATTAATCAAATATAATTATATTACATATATTATTAAAATACATTTTAAAATACACATATGACTATAATGCCCTCTAATTTTTAGTTTCACTCTCTAAACATTTTTTATTAAGTAAAATTTTAACATTTTTATATTTAATTAATTATTTATATACTATAATACATAACATGTTATATATAAATTTCTAATTTTCTTTAATTTTGATAGTAAATTATTGAGTGAATAATTACTTTAGTCTTTATATTTTGAATTTCATATAAATATTTTCAATTTTGACATTAATATAATTATTTAACAAAAATAAAAATCCAATAAAATAATTATATTATTCGTGTGAAGAATAGAATTTGTGTTACAATGATTACTATTTGTTACGGTCGGTTAGAAAAATATAAAATTAGGAATATTAGTATAATTTGTTAGATGAGTAATTGTGTAATAAAATAAATTAAAGGATTATCTAGGGGTGTTAGTCCAGATGGCCACCTGATATGGGAGTAATCCACATTATCAATATATTTACCAAACCAAACGAATCAATCTGAATTACCAAGTAATTTAATTGTATGATTACGCTCTATTCACATTATTTCCTAACAAACACCAATACTATAATGAATAAATTGATTGAATTAAGAAATACCAAGTCATTCTAATAAGATTGTCTTTTTTTTGGGTGTACGACTGGGTATTCACTGTCGACCACAGTGATTAATCCCTCGTTGGTTTGTGGGCACCTCGAAGGGTGGGACAACTGGCCCGGAGTTTTAAAGTTTTTCTATACCCAAGACTTGGTTAAGGGAGGATGAGCCCCAACCGCTCAATTACACTTCCCGGGTTAATAAGATTGTCTCTTATATGTGAATCTCTTTTTTTTTTTTTTGATTGCCCACGTGTCCGGATCTTTGTCCCGACTAATCCGTCGCCCCGGGTCGGGTACTTGGGAATGACATGTGAGACTCCCAACAAGAATTTTTTCCATCCACAAGGCTCGAATCCGAGACCTTGCTTAAGGGACAACAAGCCGCTTACCACTTGTGCCTACCCTTATACGTAAATTTTTTTTTTTGTTTAGCTTATATGTCAATCTCTACTACCAAATATACACATATATAATTTTTATTTTTATTTTTATACTTTTTGTCAATTGGCCGGCCCAAACAGTAGTACTTCATATGGGGGAGATCACGGAAAAGCAATCTTAGGCCGAAAGCCCAATTCACTGTTCCCCTCAAATTTCACAAAACCTTTTTTTTTTGTTTCCTCCATTTCCCTGAAAAGGGTTTCAATTTCATTCTCAGCTTTCGATTTCCATTGGGAAATTGAAGTTTCTACTTGCACCCGACGAAACATTCATGGCTGATTCAGACACGATTAACGATGACATATCGAAGATTCCAGCGCTGGGAACCGACGATGATGCTCCTAATGGTATTTCCGCTTAATTCCCTTCACCTCAGTTTCGCTTCATGTGCTTTTTTAGTTCACACAACCCCTTTATTTTTTAGCTATTTGAATCCTTTGTTGATTTGTTGGTTTTAAATCTATCTTTTCATAATCATAACCATTGGCCCTGTTCTTATTTTTTAATTTCCCATTCAGTAGAGTAAACTATGCTATATTCTAAGATGAATTGATGCATTTTTTTTGTCTTATCCTTCTTTTTTTGTGTTTTTAGCTTTAGATGTATTGATGTAGTGCTGTGGTAGGTTACGAGTTCAAACAGATTTGAGGAAATACCAATCCAATTGAGCTAATTTTATTTTCTTATTTGTTTTATTAGATGTAGAAGATGATGTGAAATTCAGTTCTAGAGACCAAAGAGAGGCTCTCCCAGGTGAGCCCAAGTGTGTTATATGCGGCCGATACGGCGAGTACATTTGTGATGAAACTGATGATGATATTTGCAGTTTGGAATGTAAACAGTTACTACTGAGCAGAATTGCCAGACCCTTACCTCCTCCAGCTGGTGGAGGCCTTCTGCCACCCAAAAAGCTACCTGCAGCTGATGAGTGCTTTTATGTTAGGGACGGCGGTTGTGAATCCGGAACTTCATCTTTAGCTAGGGATCAGGTTGAATTCCTTAGAAAGAAACTTGACATTCATGTGAAGGGTGATGTAGTTGGGCCGGTTTTATCATTCGCTTCCTGTAACCTCCCGGATAAGCTACTCCACAATATAGAAGCAGCAGGGTATGACATGCCCACACCTGTCCAGATGCAAGCAATCCCTGCTGCCTTGTCAGGCAAAAACATGCTTGTTTTGGCTGATACAGGATCCGGAAAGTCTGCTTCATTTCTTATTCCGATAGTTTCTCGTTGTGTGAGCCATCGCCTTGCTTTTGTTTCGGATAAGAAGCCTTTGGCTATTGTGCTAACACCTACCAGAGAGCTTTGCATTCAGGTTGAAGATCATGCGAAATTGCTCGGAAAGGGGTTACCTTTCAAAACTGCACTTGTGGTTGGTGGTGATGCCATGGCTGGACAACTATACCGCATTCAGCAAGGAGTGGAGTTGATTGTGGGAACCCCGGGAAGGCTTGTTGATCTTTTAACGAAGCATGAGATTGACTTAGATGATGTGACGACTTTTGTTGTGGATGAAGTGGACTGTATGCTGCAAAGGGGTTTCAGAGATCAGGTCATGCAGATATACAGGGCTCTCTCACAACCGCAGGTCTTGATGTATTCTGCAACAATGTCGAATGATTTAGAAAAGATGGCAAACTCTCTGGCAAATGGTACAGTGGTTGTCTCTGTTGGGAAACTGAATAGCCCAAATAAGGCTGTTAAACAGGTAGCTATTTGGGTCGAGTCAAAGCAAAAGAAGCAGAAGCTGTTTGACATATTGGTGAGTAAGCAACATTTTAAGCCACCTGTTGTAGTATATGTGAGCTTGAGACTCGGAGCAGATCTCCTGGCAAACGCGATTACAGTTTCCACAGGAATTAAGGCAAATTCAATTCATGGAGAGAAGCCTATGAAGGAAAGAAGAGAAATAATGCGGTCATTCTTGGTCGGTGAGGTTCCAGTGGTTGTGGCTACTGGAGTTTTGGGTAGGGGGGTTGATCTGTTGGGCGTAAGACAGGTAATCGTGTTTGACATGCCCAATTCCATCAAAGAGTACATACATCAAATTGGAAGGGCATCTAGAATGGGAGAGGAAGGTCAAGCCATAGTTTTTGTGAACGAGGAGAATAAGAATGTCTTTGCAGATTTAGTTGATGTTTTAAAATCTGGTGGAGCAGCTATACCTCGTGAACTTGCCAATTCACGGTATACCACTGGATTTTTCTCTGGTGGTAAGGGTTCAAAGAAGAGAAAGCAGAGATGAAGTTGTTTCTAGTTACTTGCTTAATTCAAGCATTTAATTTTGATCTTGTCAATGAGGGAATGACACAAGAAAGAACAATACATGCATATATTACACCTTTGAAAGATGGAAGTTTCCTTCATATTGAAGAATGTGGAATATTAATGTTTGGAGATTTACATGACCATTATAAACCTTGCACACTTCAAAGATTAGAAACCTAAGAAACACAGACATGTGTCCACCGCGTGTCCATCGTGTCGGAGCAGTAGCCACAAATATAAAAGGTTGAGATTTGAGAAAGGATGGCATAAGTGTTTGCGATTATCGTATCGTCTCTTCTCTGTTCTTCCAAACTTGACATGGAAAGCAAAGTTTAAAGATTGTACAGTGGAACTGGAGATTTGATACTAAACTTTTCTGTGTTTGTAGCCCATCACTGTATTGGCTCATTTCTTGCCCTGTAATGTTGCCATCAACATTATGACATATTCTCTTGCTGTAAACCAGATTGCTGAGCTCCTTTGTCAGTAAAATGATGGGCTTTATTCTGTAATCTCATAGTCACATTCAAAGAAACATGTGACTATTTTTATCCTAAGCTTATTATCAAACAAGAGGGCTTAGCAGTTGCAGAATTCCCCAAGATCTGAAGCACTAGTCTGTCATGGAACAGTCATAGTCAAATATCTGTTGCGACTGGTATGTCTAAGAGGGCTTTGCAGCTTTGGCTATCATGATTTGCATGATCAAACACAGCCATTGAAATTGAAATATTATCACTACTCTGACAAAATTTGTAACAAACTGACATTTTAGATGACATCCATTTGTTCGAGTCTTTCGAATGGAAAAAGTTCTTGTTGGCATATAGAATACAAAAAAAATAAAAATTAAAAAAATTGTCTATCTATCTCTGACCCAAGTTGTATTTGTTTGGATTTGAGTTCGGAGACAAGGGATACTAGAGTACAAATTTTTTTGTATCATGTTTGATTTGTGGAGACAGAGACAATTTTCTAAAATTGTCCATGTTTTTTGCCTATATTTTCTGTACCTCAGGTGGGATGGAGAGACGGAGTCGGGCGATGAAAACTTTTTTACAATAATACCCTTGTTTGGTGATGGTCCAGCGACATAGTCAAAGACCAATTAAAAAAGATTAACCCACATTTGGTCTTCAACCAGTTCAAGACCAATTAAAAAACATTAACCCACATTTGGTCTTCAACGTTCAAGACAATTATTGATTAGAGGAATGTTGCAATATTCATTTTTATCGTTGGATTGTAATATAAGTCCACTCTTTCTAACGGTAGAGATTATTGTTATATAAGTGTTGTATATTTTTTGTTGTTCATGTAGCATTTTGCTATTGATTAAAAGCAAGACTAAGGAATCTCAAAGACACTATATGTATACTTTTAATATGGTTTGTTTAATGTTTAAACTATGTTTAAGGAAGTTCCTTTTCTGAATCAACAATGAGATTTGCATGAAGTAAACTTCGGCATGTTAATTTCATGGAAATGGTCCTCTTTCCACAGTATATATATATATATATATATATAATATGTTCTCCATTTTTGTCAATTATAGTTGTTGCTTTTCAACCAACAAACAGTCTTTGGAAAATATTAGTGTGCTGAAGGAGACAAATAGACCTTTTCTACCATACCCTTCTCTTTTTCTATCATTGAAAACAACTTTAAAGGAAAACTTGACTAATTATGTTCTTCTAGATATGTAAAGTATTTCCGCCTCCACTACAATTAATTTATAGCTTTCTTTGGAGTTCTAATTTTATGTCCCTTTATTTAAAGGACAGCGAATATGAAAATCTATAATTTCACATTACTTTTGTTCCTTATTATTGTCATTATCTTTGTTTAAAACTCAAGTTACCACAAGTAACTTGCATAATGATACTTACATAATGATTATAATTCTTAATGAGTATAGCTCAATAACCATTTCGACTAATTAGTGGTCAAGGGTGCATTTTTTCTTGTCACCATGCATAAGCACAAAGTAATGAGGACACATTTGTTTCCGAACCACACAAATCAATCTTTTAGATTATGCTAGTACACCTGGCTACAAGACTCTCTCTATATACATCATTAGAAATCAAATTTCTAACTAAATGCTTTAGAAATTTAACTAGCTATCAATTATGTTAGGTCTCGCGATTATATATATAGTCTTAGACTTGCAACAATCAAGATCCTGAGAAAGTTGATCCTTGACCATTCATTGTGATCTTGTCAAAGTGATTCTAAATGTTTGTGTGGTAGGTTTCATGAGATGCTTCTGTTCATATTCCAAAAGGGGAAAAAGCCGTTATTATGTTCTTATTAATTATTCTCAAAATGAAATCAATTCTATGTGGACCATCGATTGGTTTATAGTGTACCAGATAAGCAAATAAAGGGACTAGATAGACCATCCAGAAAACAAATACAATAGCCATCAAAGAAAAGTCATCCGAATGACCCAAATTTAGCAAAATCAACACTTAGTCAATTGCCTAGCATATACTTATTTCACTTAATCAATGATATTGGTTTTATTCTTGTTAGTGTCACCCTTAGGATTTAATGAGTTGATATGATCATTCGGCCCATTGCATCTATAATAGGTACAATGCCTCAAGCTAGATAAGACTCTAGATTATAAAGAAATAAGGTTATACATTTGCAAATAGTTATAACTCAATAATGTTTGTCGTTAAACAGAAATACGTTCAACGAGTATCCAACATATTATACATAATATCTAATGTGTGTCATACGTACGTGTGTTATACATATGAAACACATTACGTATCATGTATAACACACGTTAGGTACTAATTGAACGTATTTGTGTTGTACAACAAACATTTTTTATTATAACTTTTGATTAAATGATAATATCGAAGAACTCATACCTTTTGGGATTTCAAATACTCTAACAAGATTATGTTACAAGTCTAACATAGAGGAAATTAGAATAAAATAAAGAGCCAATAATATTTGACATACAACAGAAATACGCCCAACGAGCATCCAACGTATGCTATACATAAGACGTCATGTGTGCTATATGTATAGCACATATACTTATAGCACACATTACGTCTTATGTATAGCACACGTTGAATATTCGTTAGACGTATTTCTGATGTACGACCAGCATTATGAATAAAGACCACAACAGGGATGTTAGAGTAAAGCAGAGGTCCAGAAGTGGAACTCGTAAGACATTGCCTCTTATGAGAGACATCTTATGTAATGTATATAAGGTATAATAAGGACCAGCACACAAAGAAAACTATCAGGTATAAGTGGAGTGCTTCTGCAAGTTCAGGCCATGTTACTCATTTTTTCGTGTTTCCTAATTTCAAAACATGTCTACTTACTGCTCATGTCTTTTTCTTATAAAATAACAACCAAGATTCAAATAGAAGATTCTGCTGATGAAATATCAAGCTTGAATGAATATTTACCACTGAGAAACTCATATATCATTATAGTTTTGTGCACAATATTGTCACCTATTTGAGCGTAAAATACTTCATGTACACTAAATTTGATATTAAATCAGTCATTCAATTCAACTCTCATACAATCCAATATTTATAGCTATTCAATTTAACTTATATTCTAACTCAATCCAAAATTATATTCAAATTTTTATATTGAGACAATGACAATTTTTATATTGATGACACAATTCAACATTTATACTTACTCAATCAAACTTTTTATATTAATGACTAATTTAATATCACTTTTAATATACATGTAACTTTGCTCATCTTTACTAAGTTGCAGGGTCTTCTAAATGCATTTTGCTTTTTTGGGGGATCTCTTATTTTTTTATTAGTTTAATTTGTATGCACTAACATTATATAATCCAATAATGTACCGTAATTTCAATAAAAATGGATATTATCAAAAAACCATATAGAAGTTTTACAGAATCATTTCATTAAAATTAAGTTTTATTGACATTGAAGTAGTTTTTATGTTTATTATTTTATAAAACACCATGATAATTTTTTATATTTATTTTTCATTCCAATTCATGTGATGGCATTAAGGTGGTTTGATTAATTAATTAGACCCAATATCGAATCAAATCAGAATAAGATTTGTCAATTGTGACCTTCCTCTGACTGTTTTGTCTCTCCTTTCTTAGTTATTTGGTAATATTTGTCTTTGTTCTCTCCTTCCAATGAGAAGAAAATCTATACAATAAAGAAGCATCATAACTCTTGCTCCCCAATAAATAATGAAATGCAACCAAATGATATAATATAAAAGTCATTACATAGTAATAAAATATATTTAATGGATATTTCAGAAACTTTTATAATCATTAATTACTTTCAATTTTTATATTAACTTTTGAATATTTTTAATTAAAATGAGTAGTTATGAATTTAATTACCAGAACATATATTAATAATTTCTCTAATATAATGAACCTTAATAAAGATCAGGGTAACTAATAATTCTGTTGCCATTTCTTTAGGGTGTGATCTAAGGTTGCATTTAATATGATGTAGAATGACAAATGACAAAAATATAGAACAAAGATATTTGATGTTATATAATTTGTGTTCTAAGAAAAAAAAAAAATTGTGTATTTTCAACCCTTCATTAGCAAAGCAAAAGTGGACACAAACTAAGACGAAATCCATGGTATTATATATTAATTCAAATACTTTAAATTTTTACATCTCTACTTTCATTGTCTATGTATTTTTATTCTCAATAATGCTACAAGTACAATCAACATCAGTCAACATAGTAGCCAACTTAATTAATACAGTAGAATATATAGTTATTAAAACTTTTCACTTTCCTAAATAAAATACAATCAATATTTTTATGTATAGTATTTAATAGATAAATTTAATTTTCATCCACTAACAGTGTACCATTTTTTTACATAGTCATTCAATCACATGCTGCCACGTCAGTTATGATTGTGTTTTCTCTCTCCAACTACCTGAAAAGTCATACAAATAAAATGTTTTGATTGAATGATTTACACTGTCGGTGCATCAAAATTCAACTCTTAATAGATCAACTAATAGTTGATTAAATTTTGTTTTACATGGAGAATTTTCCTTTTATCTTCTTCTTCTATGTTATATACCTGGCCAATACCTAAGCCTTAGTAACAAATATGTGCAGATTCTAAAACAAGCACCCTTAAACAGCCCAAGCAAGATAAAAAAATGGAAGTGGGAAAAGCTAAGCTAGTTTGGTATGAGAAGGTGCCTTATGAGACCCACTCAATGTGGTCTTTTGACACAAAAACGCAGAAAGAAAAGAGACAAGATGGCCCCTTTGGTTTCATATGTTTGTATATTAAAGAGACAACACATGGCATCTTCTCTTCCTATTTCTCGCATCCTTTTTCTCTTTTTGTTCCTGGTTTTTAATCTGAAATTAATATGCTCCCATCTACTTAATTTGGTCATTCTTTTAAACTATTAGACCATGTTTGTTTGATGAAGATGTACAAATTTATATGGATTTTTGTGAATATAAAGGAATGCTATTATAAATTTTGATTTAATATTTGACCAAATAAAGTTAAAGTTATTTAGATTTAAATACTTTATTATTGAGTATGGACTTATTATGTGTAGATATTGAGTTATCCAACCACTAATTCTATGATGACTGAATTAAAAATTATCGTTATATAAAAGGGTTAAATTGTATGTGTATGTGCATCCTTTTCTCTCATTCTATCAACAGAGAGTTAAAATCCTAATTTTCTACGTTGCACTACTAATAATTCGGAAGACTAACCTTGTAGACCAAGAATCAAAGAGCCTCCAAGATCAATTGATTCTTATAGAATCAGGTAGGCTTCCACATTTGTTTTTATATTTTCTCTATGATTTAATATGAATGGTTTTAGATTATTATGGATTCAAAGATTTCTCAACGAGAAATGTTTTGTGTACACCACAAAATCAATCACCATCAGCCACTATGTATAATAATTCAACATTTTGAAACTAGTAATTCAACTTTTAAAAATGTTGGATTAATGTATAATGATAAAAGTTGGATTACTAGTTTCAAAATGTTGGATTATTACACATGCATCGTGACTGATGATTGCTGATTTTATGATGTACATGTGGTATTACTCTTTTCCAACAAAAGAGAGAATAATGTTGTGAAATGGATAGATCCACAAAAATAAAAATAGCACCTACTAGTGGAAGTGTAAGAACAAATGACAAAGAAAGATTGATAGATAAAATAGCCTAGATTCATGAACAAATGTGATAATCAAATATTTTATAATAGAAATATAATAAAAATATAAAAGTGATTATACTTCACTCAAATACATCTATTTCATAATATTTTTTGAAAGAGTGATGTTATTTGTATAATGAGATACCGGTTAAAACCAGTCAATATAGAGATTTAAGAGCACAATAACTCAACCCACTAAACATTAACTTTTTAAAGGGAACAGTTATTGGGCCAAATAGATCTATTTACTGATTTGACTGATTTTTCATTGTAAAATGTATACATAATACACTCGTAATTTTTTTTTACTTTTATCTTGTAAAATACACTTAATAATGCAGTATTGGTTAATAACAATTCAATTCTAAAATTTGAGGATGAGCTTGACATCGCGGTAAAATTACTATCTTATTGTATAGATCTTATGAAAATGACTAGAAGCTTATGATTATGTCTAATTCAAAATTGAGAGACAAATAATACAGTACATAAGCATTATAATAAGTTTGATATCAACTTCTATTTTTAGTTATACATGAGACTATTTAATCAAATTAAAGATCAAACTTAGATTAATTAAAAATTTTAGTTGCATGCATGTTGTGATATTAGGTATAAATCATTGACCATATAATAGTAGAGATTTATAATGTTCATCTAAGCTGTTATTAAATACTTATACTTTTCTCTCTTAATTGCAGACACATGTGTCACTTTATAATTATTTTTTATCAATGCTACCTTTACTTATGACACTATAAACCACCTTGTTTTTAATTTGTAACTTCTTCTTTGTCAGTTTGTAAAAAAATTCAAAAGGAAAATACTAAATGTATATAGTATAGTACCTTTCAATTCATTTTTCACCTCATTCAAATGTTGGCAACTTTGATAAATATTTGCCAACATATTCATCAAATTGTCAACATTTGAATGGATGAAAAATAGATGAAGGGATACTGTACTATATACCAATAGTATTCCCCAATTCAAAATACTAGAATCTTGTTTATATACTCTAGTATAGTCAATTAAATACACATACCTGCTTCTAATTTGAAGATATTTTTAAAAAAGTAAATAAATGCATTCACCAAACTATTTTTTTTCTTTTGCTGATAAGCTTTAACCTCAATTATTGATTTTTGTCGTATAATAAGAATTTCATTTTGTACACTAACTATTTATAATTTAGGAATAGTACGTAGTACATATTCTTTTGCCAAAACATTAAAAACAATTAGCTAGGCTCAAGTAGCATTTTAAGAAGAAAAAAGAAGAATAGTACTTTGTAGATCTTTAAACTATTTTGCTACTGTGATGAGATGAATTGTGAATATAAACAAAAATAATAGAGTTGTGTGATTTATACATATCCAATGATACGTAGTGTACATACGTATATTTAATTTAAGAGTGAAGAATAAAAATTTAACTATTAAAATAATATGATACATTAAATATATAAGATAAATATATATGTATAAATATAATAATAATAAAGCATCAATTGACAAAAAAAATATCTATCCTTCAAATTCAGTATATCAAGAAAAACAAAATATCCTGCAAACTCATACCATTAATTAATGGTTTTTTATTCGGTAATCATTTAACATACAATTTAACTATTGCATACTCACACTATAATATCTTAAATGCTAGATAACTACCTAAAAATTAGCCACCTACTTTAGTCACATCTATTTCCACGGTTAGATTTTTCATTGATCCACTCTTACATCCAAACTTTTAAAATTCTATTGTGGGAATTATGGATGGCAATGGGGCGGAGCAAATGCGGGGAGTACTATCCCCGTTCCCGCCCTGACCATGAATAAAAATCCCCGCCTCATCCCCGAAATCCACGGATCCTCGATCCCCATACCCATAGGAAACCGAATGGGGAATGAAAAAATAGAAACAGAGCAAAAATGGAAACAGAAAAAAGTAGAGCTCGAACAAAAAATAAATGGAAACAGAAAAAAGAATCAAAATACAAAAAAGAGAACAAAACCAAAACTAAAAGAGAGCTCAGATAAAAAAAATACAGAACAAAAACAGAAACAACCAAGAACAAAAAAAAAACAGAAACATATCTGGAACAAAAACAGAAATAGATCTAGAGATAGTGAGTGACAAAGGCGACCAGTGCAATCGAGAGTGACGAACTCACGGGAGTGAGTGACGAAGGGCGAAGGCGACCATGAGAGAAGGGGACAGATAGTGACGAAGGCGATCGCGAGTGACAGACGGAATGAAGGCGATTGTGGCGAAGGTGACGAAGGAGGATGGGAGGCGACGAAAGACGAAGGGCGGCAACGATGGAGGAAGGGCAGCAACGAAGAGTGACAGTGAAGCCCTGATGAAGGCGGCCAGTGAGAGACTGAGAGAATGATATTATAGTGTTAGAGATAAGGGTGTGATGAGTGTGGGAGCCGTGAAAGTGAAAGAGTAAATGAGTGAGTGAAAGGTTTCTAATGTGAGCCAAGAGAGTTCAAAAACTAATGTGGGCCGTGAGAGTGAGATAGAGAGTTAGAAATTAAGTTTTTTCTAGTGAGCTTTATATACTACTAGGTATAACGATACCACTTACCAAATATATATATATATATATATATATATATATAACAATACTAATATATATATACTACTAGGTATGGAAATTACTAAAATGTCCTCGGGGCAGGGATCTCCACGGGGCGGGGAGTATAGTCCCCGTCTTTAATCCCCATCCCCATCCCCACGGGGACAAATTTTCCAATCTCGGGTCTCCAACTTCGGAGATCTCCACGGATTTTTCCATTCTCAGATATCCATTGTCATCCCTAGTGGGAAAGTAGGTGGCTTTAGTAGATGACTGATTTTTATGTTGTCAATCAACATTTATCTATTTCTTATGTAAATTGAAAAAGTTTCTCAAATATAAATTTTATTTATAAAATAAAATAAAAATCAATTTTATTCTAAATTTAACACACTTTTAATTTGGTCCTCGTAAAAATATGTCCTAGCTTCGCCTTGATAGAAAAGGAAAAATTATCTCTCTACTTGGTTGACCCAAAGATTTAATTAAAAATAATAATAATAAATATTTATATGCGATAAAATTTCAGTCAAACCAGCTAATTAAAATATTTGTTTTACCTGTGGTTATCGAGAAAATTTTCCTAGATGATCTACTTTGATCCTCGTATTTCTAAAACCCAATAAGCCTGTGCAACATCCTCTACAAAATCATTACTAAGGTTATTGTGAACAGAATAAGACTGATGTTGAATTATCTAATTAATCAAGGGAGTTTTATTTCGAGAAGAGGAGCTACGGAGAACATTATTCTAGACCAGCAGGCTTTATACACTGAATGAGGGGGGTCTAGGAACAAATAAGGAGTGGCTACCTTCAAACTTGATTTGGAGAAAGCTTATGATCAAATTTGTTAGTCCTTCCTAAAAAAAAAAAACTCTTATGGAGATGAATTTTCGTACAAGGTTAATTGAGCTAAACTTGTTATGTGTTTCTTCCTTCAATTATCTATTGTCTAAAATAGGGGGAAGCTTGAAGCTTTCAAACCGTCTAGAGGTCTAGGCCAATGAGATTCCTTATCCCCCTACCTTTTTGTGATTTTTATATAGAAAAGTTATTGGCTCATATTCAGTCTAAGATTAGTGTTGTTGTACTTAGCCCCATTTCTATGGGGAAAGATTGTCCCCCCTTTTCACATATGCTTTTTGCAGATGATCTTATTCTTTTTTGTAAGAGGAAAAGAAATCAAGTGAGTTGTTTACTTGGCATTATAAATAACTTTTGTGCTATGTCCGGATTGAAGATTAATCAAGTAAATATAGAGCAATGGCCTCAAAAATGTATTTCTAGAGCTAAAATAGAATCCTTGAGGCAGACGATGCAGATACAGTTCACCCAAGATTTTGGGAAATACTTGGATGTTCCTTTGCATAAGGGAGGAACACCTAGAGCTACCTTCAATCCAATTATGGAAAAAGTAACTCTAGTCTTGCAAATTGGAAGAAAATGGTACTTAATAAAATCGGCAGAGTGTGCCTTGCCAAATTAGTCCTGAGCTCAATTCCTATTCATCAAATTCAATATGGATTCCACAGTGTGTTTACAATGATTTTGACAGGAAGATTAGAGAATTCTTGTGGCAAGGGGGCATGATGGTAAGGGCATTAATTTGTTGGGCTGGAGTAAAGTTAATTTACTAAATAATTGGGGAGGGCTTGGAATTCGTAATTCCAGATTCACAAATGTTTCTCTACTAGGAAGTTATGGGTCCAGGTCCTAGTAGGGGTGGCAATTTTTCTCGCCGGACTGGGATCCTGCGGGGACTACCGCATTTGGGGTCCCACAGAAAATGGAGAATTTTTCGTGTTGGGGGTGGGGGTGGGGGTGGGGGCTAAATTCCCTTGTAACAGAAGTGGGGGTGGGGTGGGGATCAGTCATCTCGCCTCACAAGGACCCCGCAATAACTTTTTGAGAAGTAATAAGTTATATTGTCAAATATGAAAATTATGACTATTGACTTTCATAAAGTTTTAAAAAAATCATAAGCACTGTTGTCCAAACTTAATCATATGGTCCATTGCACCCTCTTCATTTTCTTCCACCTAAATAAAGTTTTAAGTCATTTCCCTTCTCTGCAACCTCTTCTATCCATCCAAATATATAGTCTAAAAAAAGGTAATTATTAAGAGATCTTTTAATTTTGACAATATTTCAAGAAGAAAATATAATTATTGAGATATTTTAATAATGAGAATGTTCTAAGATATATAAGTTTATGAAGTAAGTTTGAATTTCAAATGTATTCTTCAGTGGTTCAACAATATATATTTATACATTTGCTTATATAACTTGAATGTATGTCTAAAATTAGTAATTGGGACAACCATGTCCCTTAATTTATAATTCTTATTCTTTTAGTTCTAATATTTATCAATATAAAATAATATATATTGTATATATACTTTTATATCCAAAGATTAAAAATAAAAGTTTAAATGTTAAGATAGGGACATATTAAAAGCTATTTGGAAATACAACTTGTTAGGAAATAGGTGGGTCCAAGAGTAAATTGGTACTAAAAAAATAGAACAAAAATTAATATGTTCAGAATCGTAAAAAGAAGTGACAAAAAAGGATTAACATGGTTCGATAAGATAACCTACATCCACGGACAAAGGGGGTAACCAAATATTCTATTATGGAAATACGATGGAGATAAAAAAAAATTAGTAATCATTCTACCCAAATCAACTCTCTAACGAGATGCACGCAAACATGGATGATAATCCACTTAAACGAAACTTCTACGACAAGAGATACAAAGTGATAATTGGTGACACTCCAATCAAACGCAAATCCTAAATACACCTAAAATAACACACAATATTTTTCTCAATAATGCATATTCTCAATAATCACAAAATTACAAAAGAAAGCCAAAATAACTTGAGTCACAAATGGCACCATGCACGACTTGATGATTCAATGTCATATTTAATCACCACATGACTTTCAAATACTTCCTTCAAATATATAGAAACTTCACCATAAAATCAAAGCATATACAATTATTCATTTCCTTTTTTTCTTGCTTTTCCGAAAAACATGCTTGAAAAAAAAACAAGGCTTGTGTTTTGTGCTTGTTTTGTGGGTTGTCTTGTGAGGTTGAATCCTATAATTCTTCATCTCAAACCGATGAAGTAATAATCTAAGAGCAATCAACTGATATTCATACTGATCAACCGAACATAAAGTTGACGCTTGTCACGAGCTCTTGACATAATAGACATCAAGTTCCAAAACTAAAATAAACAAACTTGATCCTGTGAGTGATATGAACAAAAAGCTTGACAGGAGTTTGCCTCCCGTAGTTACAAAGTTTACAAAAGTCAGACATTACAAATTAATTTCCGATCTCAAAGCAAAAGGTCATGTTTGCTTAACAAGACATAAATTTGTGACACCCGCTACTAATGAGTGTCAGCGTAGAGGGTTGTATCCCTCCGAACGCATTAGCTTACGTGGCATACTTAATTAATCTCAATTTATAAACATAATTATTCATGAACAACTTATCATAATCTTGATCATAACATATATATTGTGTATGAAATCATACATATAACCAGGACATACATAATTTATACATAGCGTGGGTATCCAACCCGTAAATGTTTGGAGCAACTACATGAAAACTTAACTGACATATTATAATATAAACAAAATAATCTAACATAGACTCCACGACTTACGTGGAGCTCAACAAGGATAGCTGGGACAAGACCTGTAGTGGATCAGGGGTTCATCGTCAGCAACAGGTTTGTACTCTGAAAAACATAAGTGGTAGGGAGTGAGTCATAAGCTCAATGATGAGGTATTATGCATGCAATGCAACATTCATAACATATAATGCACATACTAGCATATCGTCAATCATACAAATAATATCCTATCTATGTTGTAGTGCTTCACTAGCGGACGCGTACCGATAGAAGTGCGCACTCGAGCCCCCATGCTATAATCTGTAATATGAGATCTGGTCCTCATCAACCACGTGAGTGAGGCTAGTCTTAATATAATTGTATCTGTATATGGCAAAACACAGATCGCCCTACTATAGCTGTAATCATACATATAAACATACATATGACAAAACACGAGTCGTCTTGTTGAACATAACATATCTGAATCTGGGGTGAAGCTCGAGGCGTCTCGTAATAACATGTCACAACTAAACTTAATCGGGAGCTTCATCCGAGCTATAGCGTAAATACATACTACTATGGCTATCACATATTACATAGATAGTCAACATATATGTCACATACAACATACCACTTACATATCATAATTCATCATGCATAGTTCATGATTCATTTATCTATTTGTCTTATCCTACTTGATTTCATGTTATATCATAAGCAACCAACAATCACTAGCATCACAGAGCATATATCACAACCTAAGGGTCTCTACAGTCATCTGTCCTAGGTTCCCTAAACACCTAGCACGTTACTAACTACATCTATCATAACAATCACATGCATAATCATTATTTATCAAGCAATTATGTTATATATGTGGCAGCACATGACACATCCACCCTAAAACCTTCACTCAATCTGATCTAATCGATGTGGGACTTCTCTCGCCCAGCGCGAGTTCGCCTGGCACCGCTCAGCCGCACCCAGCGCGGCCGTGCCTGGCCACACTAGTTCTCGCCCAGCGAGACTGTGTGAAGGCCAATGAAGTCTCTTTCCGTTCTGGTCATTCCTAAGGCATTTCAAACTTCTTTTAACATACTTGGATTATACTAGATACTTTCTAAGGAATACTGTGATACGGTGTATCACAAAATCCACCTACAATGCAAATGAATAATGCTCTAATCTGAACAAGATGATCCTAATAGTAACACACGTAAACAAAATACCTAAGTATATGACAAACACAAACAAATCTATCTTTGATCATCACAAAAGTACCTCTGAATATTTTTCTGAAAAACTTCACCTTAAGCATAACATCACCACGAATTGAATGTGTTGAAAACCTTATACATTTCAAAAATAAAGTGGTAATCGATGACACTCCAACCAAATCAATGTCCCAAATACACCGAAAATAACTAAATATTTTTCTTAGTGGTATATAATCTGAATACTCAAAAAATTACAAAAGAGAGGCCAAATGACTTGGTTCACAAATGGTACCATTATTTGGTGCTTCAATGCCTCAATTGATCACAAAATTAAAGCATTGTTTAAATATATAGAAGGTGCAACACAAAACCAAAGCATCTGCAATTATCTCTTTCATTTTTTTTTTCTTCTAAAAACAAGGCTTGTATTTTGTGGTGGGTTGCCTCATGAGTTTGGATCTCACATAACTTATTTAAATTTTTATGCAAAAGTAATTTTTAAAATACAACTTACTAATATGTCCTTTTAAACTTATATACATTAATAATAAAAATACCTATTTTAAACATTTTGAAGAGTATTTCTTAAAATAATATGACTTTTCACTTTCTTAGAGGTTGAAAAAAAGTTGTAAACACTATAATCTAAACACATCCTAACACTAAACAAACAAAAACTTAAAATCACAATAATGCGACCAAGGTATCACATTTTAGCATGATGATTAATTCTTTATTGGTTTGTAGGGACATCAAAAAGTTGGATAGTTGTTTCAAAGTTTTTTCGTACTCAATATAAATATCGAATCTCGAAATTTGAGTAAAGGAGGATGAGAACTACATTAAAAGATAATAAATAAATGCACAAAACATATTAAAAATAAAAGTTTGTCACTATGGATTCCAAGAAAGGAAAATTTCTATGCACCTACCATCTAAAAATTTTTAATCAATTACCCATGACAATTGTTAGGAAAAAAAACACTAGAGTACAAAATAATTTATGTTATTACTTTAAAAAAATACAATTAATGATTTAATGTGAAACCAAAAAAAGAATAATTTAAATTTAAATTTAATAACCAAAAAAGACAGCAGCTTCCTCACTCCTAAAAATCCGCATCCCCAGCCGTTACCGTACACCCTCTCTCTCTCTCTCTTCACTGTCACTCTCTTCCCTTTCTTCACTTCCCTTCTTCCTCTTCTTCTCATCTTCCTTCATTTCATTACCAAACTCATTCTCCATTTTTCACTCTTTTCCCCAAATCTCTAGGGTTTAGGGTTAGGGTTTCTTCATACTACATTCCCCCATGTGAAACCCTAACACAAACCTTCTCCCAGAACACATTCCTCCATTCCCCCATCCCGATCCACCACCATCACCACAATCTCTGCCGCCGCAATGGGAAATTGCTGCAGATCTCCGGCCGCCGTCGCCCGGGAGGACGTCAAATCCAGCTTCTCCGACCATAAGCGTGCCGCCGGCGCCGGAGGAGACTCCTCCTCCGCCGTTGCCTCCGGCGGCAAGAAGAAGCACAACCCTCCTCCTCCGATCACCGTCCTCACCGGCGTCCCGAAGGAGAACATCGAGGACAGGTACCTCGTGGACCGCGAGCTTGGTCGCGGCGAGTTCGGAGTCACGTACCTCTGCATCGACCGCGACACGCGCGAGCTGCTCGCGTGCAAGAGCATCTCGAAGAGGAAGCTCCGCACAGCTGTGGACGTTGAGGACGTCCGCCGCGAGGTCGCCATCATGCGTCACCTGCCGCGGAGCCCGTCCATCGTGGCGCTCCGTGAGGCCTGCGAGGACGACAATGCTGTACACCTCGTGATGGAGCTCTGCGAGGGCGGTGAGCTCTTCGACCGCATCGTCGCCAGGGGGCACTACACCGAGCGAGCTGCTGCCGCGGTGACTAGGACGATCGTGGAGGTTGTCCAGTTGTGCCATAAGCATGGGGTGATCCATAGGGACCTCAAGCCCGAGAATTTCTTGTTTGCAAATAAGAAGGAGAATTCGCCACTCAAGGCCATTGATTTCGGGTTGTCAATATTCTTCAAGCCAGGTACATAGATAAAATGATTTGAATTGTTGGAATCTGAGGTATAGGAATGTAGGTAATTTGTGAAATGTAGGTGAATAATTGAATGTTGAATCTGAGGTTTGTAGGAATGTAGGTGAGTTGTGAATGGGGAGGCTTTGAACTTTGAGTGTGGCGTTGGAGTGGTAGTTGTTGATTAGTGGGGCTGAATTGTAGTGCATTCAGTAGATTTGGTCCGGAATTGGAATGCAAATAAATGGGGAAATTATTGATTGTAGCTAGTTCCGTGTTTTGTGGTTGAAATTGATACATTATTGATAGTGAGTTGAACTGTTCAGTGCTTGTGTTGAGTGAGTTATACTTTGAATGAGTCTGTTAGTGTTGTTTCTGTTAGGGGCGCCCTATAATTGCTGCCTAGTGTGGTATACTTGATTCAATTAAGCTCCGTGCGGTCTACATCTGCATCTGCTGCATAAAGGGAAAATAATTGGAGCTTATAATTTCCTTGATGTCTTTAATCTGAACTTTTGAGCACCCTTTTTTTGTTAATGGGATTGGGGGCCTTGAGTTGACGGAGCAACATTTGTGTTAATGGGGGACCTTGAGTAACACTGCAGTGAAACAAAATTTGAGAATTGGAGTCTGCATTCGGTATAGGTCTGTACTGATAATGACTAATCAGAGAGCAGTGAACCGTGAGTACGGCAGTAGCTTTGTTTCTGTGTTAAACTATGTTTGTTTTGACAGTTTTGGAAGGAAATTTAAGGGAGTAGATTATCTGGACTACAAGTTCGCCCAAATATATCAATCCTTTTATTTTTCCATGCCAGTTCCCACCAACTGTCCTGCAGAATGTTGCATAAAGTGTGGTCTTTATTGGAAATGCACTATGACATGCAACATATAATATAGATCAGCATTAATAAGATTAGGAGTAATGTGGTATTTCCCTGGGGCCACTGCTTGTGTTCAGTACAAATAGCAGATAGTATTATGTTTTGTTTTGATGCTTATAAATAGGATAAAGCACTCTATCTAAAATAATATGGCATCTTTGTTTCATATTCCAGAACTACTAAATCATGGTATGTCAGTTACTAAGGGCATTATGGTATGTTTTAATTATTACCACAAGAATGCTACCTTATTTTTATTTTGTTTCTTGCCTTAAAATTTTTACAAAGAAAATGCTGAAAATAATATTTTCCCGAATCTCGAAGACAAAGACTGCCTGCCTACTCTCCACTGACATTAATCGTTAGGTTGAGCATATATAACACCAGTCCTGAAAATAAACCATGTCCATACTTTTTCATCTGATAGCATATGGTATTTCATTGGCTACTTATGTTTCAATTTTTTTAGTTGCTTACAGCCTGACATGTTTTCCCTCTTGTTGTCTTATGGGCAATATTCAATTTTCCAGGTGAGAGGTTCTCAGAAATTGTTGGAAGTCCATATTATATGGCTCCAGAGGTGTTAAAGCGGAACTATGGGCCAGAAATAGATATATGGAGTGCAGGAGTAATTCTCTATATTTTGTTGTGTGGTGTTCCCCCATTTTGGGCTGGTAATTACATTCCTTTGTCCCAAGATTCTTTTGTTGCTCTTAAAGCATGTCCGTCCTCCTTTGCATGTGCATGAGAATCTAAGGACATTCATGTGTGCTAACTGTTATCTGTAATCTGTACCTAAAATGAACGCTAGCATGCTTATATTTTTTTATCATTTTCTTTTGGGTTGAGCAAGGCATCCATCTTACATCTTTTGTGTTTTCTTCTAGTTCATGTGTAATTTATGCTTTGGACTTTTGAAATTCTGGTCTTTTTGTTTTCCCATCAGCTCAGATGAAATTTTTTTGTCTTACCTGATGGTTATTCTTTTGCAGAATCTGAACAAGGGGTTGCTCAGGCCATTCTTCGAGGACTTATAGATTTCAAACGAGAACCGTGGCCGAGTATTTCTGAAAGTGCTAAAAGTCTTGTTAGGCAAATGTTAGAGCCAGATCCTAAGCTTCGATTAACTGCCAAACAAGTTCTTGGTATGTTTGTCTACGGTGATGTTGAAAACTCAGTTGGATGCTGAAAATTTCTGCACAGAAATGATATGATGTTGTTTGTTTAATATACTCTAAATTTAATCAAGTGAAAAAGTGCCATAAATTCTTTCCTTTGAGAGAATTAATACTCAAACTATCTTCTTTACTTGGGTTTGATTGATGATGTTTTTCTCTGTATTTTATATTCTCTTCTACTTATGGTGACAATGTGAATGAATCATCAAAATGAATGGATAATTTTCATTGTGTTTTTTCTGTTCTTGCCCTGCAGAGCATCCTTGGCTCCTAAATGCTAAAAAAGCTCCAAATGTTCCTCTTGGAGATGTTGTTAAGTCAAGGCTTAAGCAATTTTCAATGATGAACAGATTCAAAAGAAAAGCCCTCAGGGTTGGTTTGCTGTACTTATTGATATCTTCACCCAGTGTTTTTAATGTATAATATGACTAAAGTTATACATTTGAAAACAGGTCATTGCTGATTTCTTATCCAATGAAGAGGTTGAAGATATCAAAGATATGTTCAAGAAGATGGATAGTGATAATGATGGTATTGTTTCCATTGAAGAACTGAAAGCTGGATTTCAAAATTTTGGATCCCAACTTGCTGAGTCTGAAGTTCAGATGCTTATTGAAGCTGTATGGTCAACTTTCTCTTGTTCCTCTAATTTGTCTTGCCTCCTACTTGCATCATGTCATAATAGTGCATCATATTGACCTGCAAAATTGTTACTTGTGCTTATCAATGTACAAATGAGAATTAAAATGCCTGGAGCACACCTCTAATATATTTTCTATGTATGAGTAATGACTTCACCCGAGTCATGTTCGGATTCATTTTTCCAAAACCAGGACATTTTGTTCTTTTTCACATCACTGGTTTCTCTTTTTCATTTGCTATGCCCTATGTTCATGCTAACCCTTAAACCATTGGTTGAATAATACTAAAAGCGTAATATTCCAGATTGAAATCCTTCTTGTTTTGTCTTTAAACCAATGTATGTTGACAACAGGTAGATAATAATGGGAAGGGAACACTCGACTATGGAGAATTTGTCGCTGTTTCTCTTCATTTAAAAAGGATGGCTAATGATGAGCATCTCCGGAAGGCCTTCTCGTATTTTGACAAGGACGGGAATGGATATATTGAACCAGAAGAGCTGCGCAATGCCTTGATGGAAGATGGACCAGATGATTGTACAGATGTAGCAAATGATATTTTCCAAGAAGTAGACACAGATAAGGTCAACAGTTGATAGTTTTTCCTTTACTTATATATAGACATACTCTTGATTAGGGAATCATACCCACTAACATTCTTGAATCATTACAGGATGGACGTATCAGCTATGATGAATTTGTGGCCATGATGAAAACTGGAACTGATTGGAGAAAAGCATCTCGGCATTACTCGCGAGGGAGGTTCAACAGTTTGAGTTTAAAGTTGATGAAAGATGGTTCTTTAAACTTAGGAAATGAGATAGTTGTCTGAGTGTTGGCATGTGTTTGATATGTCTTTCCCACTAGTGTAATATTCCTCCTACATTCTGGACTTTGGCTTCTTTGTGATGATTATTTGGTTCCATGTTAGATGGGGGATCCTTTTCACCTGGTGCTGTCATGCTCTGTACGGATCACGATGGAACGAGTGCGCCAAAATACATACGTTCTTCGTTGCTTCTGTATAACAATGGTGCCTCGGAGCAAACGGTGACGACATGTGTGATTCCACTGGTTTTTTACCACTCCTCCTGCCTTCTGTTCTGGTTTGACAATGTTGAATCGAAACTGTTTGGTTCGATCAGCATGTTTATCCAAGTTACGAATATCTTGTAGTTTGTTTTATGATCAAAAAAAAGAAAGATATCTTGTAGTTTGTATCCTTGACCCTGATTTGATAATTCTATCCTACTTACCACTCCCCATTAGATTGCCAGAAAATGGTTGTTTTCAACTTTTCATCTTAAATTATCTGATTGCAGCTTACTCTGTGATTTAGTATGGCTGGTCACATAGTATAATACTGTAAAATATGCTTGCGATATCAAGATTCTTGCATGAATTTATGGTACACTGTTGAATAGTTTACTTACGGGAGCTATCAAATACAAACGGAGAGGCAGGTCCTTAAACTTGCACTACTTTAGGCTATGTTTGGTGAAATAAGACAGAAAAAAAGGGACAATAGAGACATATCTTTTGTATCACATTATAATAGTCTTGATTTTTTTTTTATTCCTTTAGGTATCTACTGGAGCGATTCTGGTGACTAAACCCCTGTCGGTTTGTGCGTGCACCACAATGGTGGGATGACTGGCCAAAGTCCTCTCTGCATACACACAGTCCCGAGATCGAATCCGAGACTAAATGCTTAAGCAACCCATCTTGATTTACTGTTGTCAATTTTGTGCCACTTCTTTCTCGATGTTTAGGAGTACGTTTTCTATATTTAACTCATAATATATTCTTTTTGTAATTTTATTTTTACATTTCTATTTATGATGGTACTTTCTCTCACCAACAAAGGAAGAAAACTTTTTATTTTTATTTTAGAAACAAAAGAAGCATGGCAATTTTCTTTTTTTTTTTTTGGGTTAGGCTCCCAAAAAATGGGCTAACCTGTTCGTTTCATTCTAATGATCATTTCCAGGCCTAACCATACCTCCACAACAGAAGCCCTTGATTGAGAGCTAGACCATGCTATTTTGGATCAAATAATGGGAGGACCAAATTGATTCATAGAGTGCAAGGTGAAGAATTATTTTGAACGAAAAATAAAGTGGAGAACCAATTTGATTCACATGTGCAAAATGAAGGACCAATTTGAGATTTAACTCAATTAGGATTTAATTTTCATCCATTGCTAGTGTACAATTTTTTTATACAGTCATCCAATTATGTGTTGTTACGTCAGTCATATTTATATTTTCTCTCTTCCACTATCTAAAAGGTTATACGAATAAAGTGTTTTGATTGAATGATAGTGTAAAATAAATTTATTTGTCAAGTGTGAGTACATCAAAATTAAACTCATAAAATTATATATATGTGTGTGAAATGATGACATATTTACTTGAGTAATGATTGGCAATTAACTGAGAAAAAAGTTTGCCGTAACAAAAACATATTATAAATCAGTTTAATCATGTATTTACGATTTTATTTAAAAGTTAAATAAGTTATTCGTCCAAATTGATGGTATGTTTTAATATTGTTTTTTTATATTAATAACTGATTTTATTTTTTCTTTCTCGTTTACATGTTTCTGTACACATCACACAGGAGGAATTGAGTCACGTGCTTTAAGACCAGCATTAGGTTTGGCCTTAACGTTTTATGTAATGCCCACGTGGCCTCAAAAGTTGTAAGACGAAATTTCCGACAAATGGAATGGAATTAAAGTAGTATTGTCTTGTTTTCTTTTGTCAGGTGTGATATATATGAAAAAATTTTAAGAACACCAGAAAAAAAAAATTATTTACTCTGCAAATTATTGTATAACATATAATTCAAATAGTCTGGGAGTGGATTAAATTCTAAACAACAGGATATAATAATTTATGCGTCAAATATATTTGATTTAGAACAAATATTTTTTTTTTTGCTCTCATTGCATCTAACAATGTTTTTGATTTTATTACATCTAACAATATATACAGAGTAATACAATATGTACACCATAAAATCAGTCATCATATGCAATAATTCAATATTTTAAAACTATTAATCCAACTTTTAAAATATTATATTAATATATAATAATAATAATTAAATTAATAATTTTAAAAA
Source organism: Aeschynomene evenia (assembly GCA_013621005.1). Lineage (NCBI taxonomy): Eukaryota > Viridiplantae > Streptophyta > Magnoliopsida > Fabales > Fabaceae > Aeschynomene > Aeschynomene evenia. The sequence goes on along the minus strand of CM024268.1, from coordinate 31,044,851 downwards.
GTTAAATTATTTTACTCAATGATTAATGATGATTGATTTTGTAAATACTTCTTTTATATATATATATAAAAGATTAAGAATAGAATTACGTGATCCACTTCATCCTTACTATGTTAAATTGCTTTTATATGGGCTTATTTACAAAACCAATCATCATTATAAATTATCAGTAAAATATACACAATTGCACACATCAAAACATCTAGAATATATACATTAATATAATCGAGGATTATGATTTAATTATTGATTCTATAGATCTTAAAAAATGTACATAATAGCTAATGAGTGTTAGAAGTCAGAAATCATAAATTTTATTAGATACCGAAAGAAATTAGCTAATTCTTTTAGTATCAATTATTTTAAAAATAATTCTTCTAAAATTTAAACCTAACAAAGTGAATTTCTTTCTCCTTAATATAATAGTAGTACTCTTTATGTTTCAACAATAGTGGTATAGTGGTGTAACAATAGTGGTATAATGGTGTAACAATAGTATTCCACTTTCACCACTTTTCATGCCATTTTAACGAACAAAATGTGATTAATATGTTGGAAGTAGTCATGTTTTATTTATAGTACAATTTAAAATATTCTCATAAACTACAAAGTTGATCTTCCTTATCCTAATGGGATCTATAAAACCATATCTGTGGCTTAAATAAAAGCACATAACATGATTTACATTGTTATTGAATCAATTCTTATTTGACTTTGACTAGTAAAGCATTAAACAAATTAATGTGCACTTGATTGACTATATATATCATCGACTAAACCATTCCATATCTCACAACCCACTTGGCTATTTGTAATTGACTCTCTTTTCAAGTTATATGGCACATGTTTGATTTGAATTTAATTGATTCGTGATTTTTTAGCATATAACTCTTTTCAGCCAAAATTAATTAGCTTTTTCTTTTATTTTTATATATACTTTAAAATGTAATTTAAATATATTGAGTGATATTCTATCTCAAATATATATATATATATAATTATATATTATATGATCAATTTACATACATCATTGTAGTTTTAAGTAAGTTCACATTGTATATATTTGTCCATTTTTCTACTAATACATTTGTTATGAATTCTTCAAAGTGCACTCCTTATTCATTAGTTACACATTGTACTATATATTATGCACAATATATATAACATGTTGTGTGTGCACAACATATATCAATGTGGTAACATTATCTTTCGTTACAATATGTGACATATATTGTGCATAATATATGATATATATTATGCACAACATATAATATATGTTGTGTACATCATATAATATATGTTAAGCATACTATATATTAGTTAATTTTTTTTATTATTATACATATAAGAATGCTCCTATTTTATTACTGTTGAATATGAAAAACAAGTGAAATGAGTGAGTGATGGCAGTCGTTAGATTAAATGGTAATAAAATGATAAATTACAAAAGGGCGAGTAAATATATAGCAAGATGTTATTCAAACAATTTTTTTGGTAACGTATAAAATCTTACTATATTATCCTATTGAAAGTGTGAAACACAATGAATTCTATCGAAAATAACATAGGAGGAAATAAAAACAATGAGCTTTGATTTATTATAATAAAATCTTCAAAAATTAATTTCCTCATATAATTATAATTTTTTTAACCTTAAATTTTTTTATTCTTTTGTAAAATTAGTTTAAAAAACGGTATTTTAAGGCCTCAAAGACTTAAAGACTTTAATACAATGTAGTAAAAGAAAAAGACTTTAATACTTAACAATTTTCTGTTCCAGAGTGAAAATGCACACGCAAAACCCATGATTATACTTTCAGCTTCTTCATCTTATAAATGTGTAGGCCATTCAATAATTATCGTCTCACATATATGAATACATAAATGCTTGTCATACAACAGAAATACGTATAACGAGCATTGAACGTGTGCTATATATAAGACATAATGTATGCTATATGTATAGCACACGTATGTATAGCATACATTATGTCTTATATATAGCACACGTTAGATATTCGTTGGACATATTTATGTTGTACGATAAACATTATTGCATATGAATATATGATGTCATGTTTACGTGGAAAGTGGAATATATATAAAGGAGACATAGAGAAATAAAAATAGAAGAAATAATCTTAATTATTAGATCTTACTTAAATAATTAAGATTTAAACATAAAGTCATTTAATTTTTTAAATGATCACATGACATTTTAGAATCTTTTAATTTTAATCATTATTTAATTTATATATATGATTATACAATTTAAATTTAGTATATATATATATATATATATATATATATATATATATATATATATATATGTGTGTGTGTAATAATATTGATCGAGTACGGCACATGATGAAATTAAACAACTTTTGAATGAATGAATTGAAGCAAGAACCCAATTTGGTTACGGTTCTAACAAGCTACATATGGATCACATCGTGAATAGAGGCACAATAAAAAACCAGTCACAATAGTCAATAAATAGGAATTTGGATCACAATCACCCAACCCATTAAAAATATATTCATGATTAAAAGTGTTATTTAAGTCATAAAGTGTTAAATGGACTTTGTTGACTATTTTAACTGATTTGACTGATTTTTTGTTGTGCCCCAAGCATTTGTGTATCCATCGTCATCTATACTTAATTTCTACTCATCTTATCGACTTTCCATTACAATATCTAACCAGCAATTTGGCCAAGTACTTAAGAACGAACAATAAGAATATATATATATATATATATATATATATATATATATAAAAGAGGAGGGATCCACTTACTCCAAGAGTAAGTTTTGATATACTTACTCCATCTTATAACTTTATATATACAATGAATTTGATTAATCCAATCGTTGAAATATTAATTTACAAAACATAGATCAAGTGTATAAAATTTCATAAAATTTTAATATAATTTGATGCTTCATCATCTCATGTTATTTCGACGTATAATATAGTTTTGAAAATATATGTAAATGTTGAGTGTTAGATAATATATCTATCTATGTCTGATTTTTCTGAAATTTGATATGCATAATCATCAAGATAATATCATAAAATTCAATGGTTGGATTGATCTAATTTTATGTTTATCGAAAGTTATTTGATGGAGTAAGTATAAAAGACTTACTCCTGGAGTAAGTGGATCCCTCCTCATATATAAAATAAAAGCCTGTAAGGGTCGCAATCAACTAGATAAGACGGATAAATTAGACATTACTTGAAATCTAACAATTAATTTAGGCAGAATACTTTTAGATAAGAAGTATAATTAACTATGAACATTAAAAAAATAATTAGTGTGTTCAATACTTCACTTAAAAAATTAATTAAGGACCCCTCGGTTTGGTTTGCTAGCTCCCATAAATAGCGGTTGTGTTTGGTTTTTGAGATATAGAAGCCACTAGTATGTTTATGTTTTTTAGAGTGTTTGGTTTTGTTTGCTATTTATAATTTTGGGAGTGTGTTGTGTATATATTATTGAGAAAATAGTAAGATATTTTTGGTATATTTGGAGCTTGAGATTTAATTAGAATCCCACTTTTGTACCATTGTTATATCTTCAGTGAAATAAATTATTGTTACATTTGTCCATAAATATAGATTATTTTTTCAAATCACGTAAATTTTCTTGTGTCCTTTTATTCCTATACTATCACGTATTTTTTTATCCGGTACTATTTTTACTATTATTTTTTTTTTGGTAAAAACTATTTTTACTATTATGGCCCATTCATTTCTCAACATAAACAACTGGTATCAAAATCGATGATTTAAGTAGGCTAGTGATAAAGTATTATATAATATGGTGGGTTTTTACCATCAAAACTCGGCCCAATGAGATGTGATGTCTTATATCGATTAATTAATAATGAACTAAGTGAGATGTATATAAATTAAGAGATTCATAAATTTATTACCTTAAAATGTTGGATTCTAATGTGATGTGTAACATGTTTGTGTTATATTTATCACAATATATACTAGTTGTGCACAAAAAATAATTAATTATCACAATACACATGCAATGCACAAAAAATAATTAATTAATTTAAAAAATGACGTAAAATACAATTGATTGTAATAAGAAACTATTGTATTTAAGATTTTTTTCATTGGTGTTTTTGTTTATACTTTAAACCTCAAAAATAAAACATATCATGAATTTTTGACATTCAGTAGCCATTGTGCATATGTTATTAATATAGAAATAAGAAAAAATATCGGTTCACAAAGTATGTACGGATCAACAAATAACAGACATATCGTAACATTATTCAAATAACAATACATCAGTTACCTGCAGAAAGGAAAAAAGAAGCATACTATTTTATTCTAAATAAGAATAACCTTAATCTTATGCTTTCATATCAATATAAAATCTTAATATTTTTCATGCTTTTCGTCCACGCTTTTTAAAAAGAGTAGCCTATAAGTAAATACGTTACCTTTTTAGAAGTGTGATGCACTAATAACAAATTGGTCACATTTCTTTTTACATATTTTTATCAATATTTATCATTTCTTTTTCTTTCAAATTCTTTTCCATGGGGAAATTTTTATAAGGCTTTATTTGGGAGTTGTGGTTGGGAGGGAAAGGGAAGGGAAGGAGAGATTTTGAGGGAATGAATTATGTCCGGGAGTTTTAAAATTTAAGAAAGGAGGAATTTGAGATATTTATAAAATCCTTTTAATAAATCCTCAATTCTCCCTTATTTTGAGATATTTTAAAAGACATTTAAAATTTAAAATATTATTTTATCCTTAATATTCTTTTCATTTTATCCTTAAAACTCAAAACAACATTTTTTTTAAGTTGTGATTGTGCATCAATTTTATAGTTACATTAAAAAAAACAAATCGTACGTTATTATAGTATAAATTTTAATTTTTTTTCATAGGTCTTATTGAATAAAATCTTGATGAGAATATCAATTTGTAAATGATTATTTTATAGATGAAAATTAAGAGATGCACCTTTTTTAATAATAGAAATATGTTGTATAATATAATTTTTAAAAGATAATTATTTAAATAATAAAATAACTATCTTAATAAAAGGTAAGATAATACAAAATATATATTTTCTATTTAATATTTTTTATAATTAATAGAAATATATTTAAATAAGATAATTAATTTAAAAAAATAATTAAGTAGACTAATAAAGAATAAAAAAATTACATTATAAATACTCTAATTCTCTTTCTTCAATCAATTTTACACTTGCAAAGATAAAGAGAATTAAGTTTTCCTTCCATTTTTTCACTCTTTTTTCCTCCCCTCCAAGACCTTCTCCTTCTCTCCCCTCCAAACTTCCACCCCTCCAAACTCTCAAACAAAACCTAAAGGTTTGATAGAAGATACAGTGATAAACTAGTAATTATAAATATTAGCAATAATGGATAGGTTTAGAATATAATTTTATTAAAAACGACCAGCTTTTCAAATTAAACTTGTGTTTAGAAATTGTGTATTAGAGGAAGCTCATAAAATAAACAAGTGATAATATTATGATTTATTTACAAGTATATTTTAAAATATATATATATTTGAAATAATTTATATAAATATATATATATAAGCACTTTTATAAAAAAAATGTTCTTTCCCTTCAAAAACTCCAATTCACACGTTCTCTATATAGGGATGCACAGAAATCATCACTTGCTTTTTTCCTTGTATCATGTCCCATTTTTTTTCTAATCTTTAATTTGTTAATATAGATAAATCCAAACTGTGGAGTAATACTATATTTGGACTGTAATTTCCTTAAAAAAATAAAAACAAAAATTTTAAAAGATTATAGTAGTTGATGAAAATTCAAGACAAAGCTGTCAAAGTATGTGATCCCATTATAGTTTGAAGCTTTAAATGCTTGTTAAATTTGACAAGAAATTAAAATTAAACCTTGGGAACATATAGTATATAGCCATAGTAACCTCAGTTTCATTGGAGTCATAGATTCCTATACAAGCACAACACAAAATAAAGTTTTCATTTACATGGTTTCCCTTCTGAGGAACCATTCAATTTTATTATTTTATCTTGGGTTATTGAATTCCATTGAAGAACTATTGGTTTCACTTTCTAGCCTCTTGCAATTTAGATACTAAATAAAGCATATATCTGAAATAGGAAGAAAAGAAAAAAAAAATAAATTAAAATTCAGGACACCTATTAATTAGCTAGCTAGCCCAATAATATTCAAGTAGCTATTCTCAATTCTATTAGAAGGTGTATTTGTTGTGTATTCGAAAAGAAGATTAGATTTTTGGATATTCAATAGCTGATTTTATCAATTAATTATTGCAACTTGTTCAAAATAAAAGTTGGTTTTACAATAATGTTTTCATCCAAGAAAAAATTATCCTAAAACAACAACAATATATATTAGAAGAATATTTTGTATACACTATAAAATCAGTCACCAGGCCATATATAATAATTTAATATTTAAAAACTAGTCATTTAACTTTTAAAATAGCAATAAACTGTATCTTTTCATCTATGCATAGTAATTAAAGTAATAATTAGATTATATGAAAGATTTAACCAATTAAAATAGGAAGATAAAAGTACCCTTTATATCATTATGAATATCCATTTTTTCTCTCCTCATTAACTTTCTATTCTTTTCACTTCTATCAAATTTCTCTCTCCATAATACTAATAGAGATATAATAGGTAAAATTTCATGAATTGTTTTTAAAATTAATAAAATGACAGTTAATTTGCAATAAAGAAAGAAGTGAAAAGAGATAATAATTACTTTAAAAAGAGAAGAATATATATATATATATATAATATAGATTTCTCCTGAGATTTAATAAAGTTTACTTCATCATCTTTTTTATTTATAAAATTGACATAAAAGATATGTGAGTTTATAAAATTATTTAATAATCAACCTCTCATACATTATCCTCTCTTCTATTATATATGAACAATAATACATACATTCAAGGAATGTCAACATCATCTAGACAAATAGATATCACCAAGTTTCAAAATATTATTTACTTTTCAAACTATCACTATATTAATTTTATCAACTCTTTGTATAATATTTAGACACATCTTTAAAATTTTGTTTAAAACTTACTTATTGTTTGGAATATAACCTAGCTAGCTATTATATATATCATCATTCAACCAATGTTTTGATGGGTATTTACATATTTAAGCAGCATTGGAGGTTTAATAATCAGCTTGATGTATATCAGAAATACATTTATCGATATTCAACGTGTGCTATATATATATATATATATATATATATATATATATATATATATATATATCATACGTAACGTGTGTTATAAGTATAACATATTATGTATAGCACAATACATTACTGATAGCACATTACGTGTAGCACAATAACATATTACGTGTGACATATAGCACATGTTGAATACTTGTTTGATGTATTTTCAATGTACAACAAGTATTACTGATTCAATAATCAAGTGCAGTTGTCACTTCATATAATTTGATTCCCATGAAGATTCGTCCATACTTGTCAATTCTAATGTACTCACATCACAAATAATTGAGAAGTTTTGCATAACTGGTTAAACAGAAACCCCTTATGATGAAAAGTGAAGTACATTGGCTTACACAAAAATGTTATGATGTACTCTTTGTAATGTGAAAGAGCAAAATTCAAGATAAGAAAAAGGTAAAGGGCGTTAACTCCCTTTTGTTAACAATTTCCGAGGTCGATCTCCTTTCAGGAAACCCATTCACCACATGTGGATATGGTTGCCTTGTTTTTCTTAGACATGATCCTCAATAACCAATTACAAGCATAAGAAATATAATATCCATAGTTTTATTAAGGTAATAATTGAGAAACAATAATGTTTAGTGTACAATGGTAAACCAGTCAATACAGTTAATGAACTTATTTTGACTTTATTTTTTGCTCAAATAATCATTGAGATAATAATGATTAGCTGAATAATTATGACCCAAAATCTCATTTATGACTGATTTAGATGGTTTTTTATTGTTCATTTAGCATTACCCATTGAAAAAATATTCCACTAATAGAATATGTACAACATGAATATCTTTCAACAACTATTCAAAATCTATGTTATATATATATATATATATATATATATATATATATATATATAATGTGTGCTATATATGTGTGAAACTGATTGAATAAAAGCAGGAAATAGGACAAAAAATATATCATACATGTATGTCATTACTAAAAATACGTAATGTGTGTCAATTCTTTATTTGTAATGGATACTATATGTTAGATACTAGTTAGATATATTATTTTTATATATCAAACATTTCTCAAAATATTCATACTTAAAATATGCACTTTTATCTCTTCTATCAAAGAGAAAAATTGTCCATTTTAATTATAATAGTTGTATTTTCCATTTGATACCCTTATGATTATGATAGTACTAAATAAATTAAATATAAGAGAGAATATTGATAACGATAACGTAAAATACACTATAATTTACTTATTCCCGAACTAATCAAATAATTTCAGTTAATATGTGTGCACAAGTTAAAATGAACAGTTATTAAATAATAAAGTTAATAGTTTTTTAACTATTGGATTAATTAAGAAACCATTAAAGATATCATGCATGAAAAAAATAGTGGAATTGGCACAATCACGCCCGTTTTAATAGAGAGTAAATGCATGTTTGGATATACCGCATAAAACCTTTTTTTTTTTTTCAATAAAAGCTGTTAGGAAATATATAGTTTATTATCATGCTAAGGGTGATATATCAAAACAATTTATGTTGTAAAATATGAAGAAAATTTTGTGTAGAGGCAAAATAATTAATTTAAGCTAACATTTAATTTGGACATTATTTAAAAAAACTTTTCTATCAATACCCAATAGAAAATATCTAACCTAGCCCTAATTATCATTAAATTATTTTATAATTAAATTATTTTATAATTAAATTATTTCATACACATTATAATTTAATTCATCACAATAATAAGTAATTATTTTTTAATTTAAACAATACAAATTAACCTAAAAAACAGTTAAAGTGCTCAAACATAAACTTATCCATGAATAAATGATTATATAAAAAAATAATTATACAAATAAGTATATATAATCTTTCAATTTATCCATACATGTTTTAAGGTACTCCCTCCACTTTTTTTTAATTGTCAAGTTTTAATTCTGCACTGAAATTTAGGTAATGATAGGTATAATCTTGAAATTAACAAAAAATATATTTATGTTATTAAATTACCCTTTATTAACAATTACATATGTATTTATTATATATATTGAGTAAAGTACCAATAATTTGGTCCTTCACTTTATATGCGTGAGTCACTTTGGTCCCTCACTTTTTAAAATAAGTAAATTGGTCCTTCACTTTACAAACTATTAATCACTTTGGTCCTTCAGTTTACAAACTATGAATCACTTTTGTCCCTCACTTTTCAAAATTAGAGAATTGGTCTCTCACTTTACAAACTATAAATCTTATTGATTCCCTACATTTCAAACTATGAGTTAAGTTCGTTAGTCCATCTTTTGTCCACTTTTGTCTCATGAGAGGGACTAACTTGACTCATAGTTTGTAAAGTGAGCGACTAATTTGATCGTTTTAAAAGTGAGGGACCAAAGTTATTTACAATTTATAAAGTAAGAGATCATTTTGCTCATTTTAAAAAGTGAGAGACCAAAATGACTCACGTATACAAAGTGAAAAATCAAAATGATATTTCACTTTTATAATATTACTTGGTAAAAGAGATAGTGGGTATTAAATAAGGGTAAAAGAGAAAGAAAATAATAAAATTTACCTTAAATTTTGAAATAGACAAAAGTAAAATATATATATATATATATATATATATATATGCATCTTTAAATTGGACAGTTAAAGAAATGGAGGGAGTAGTTCAGAATTCATATGAAACTATCAAATAATAGATAATGTTGGATAAATTTTTAAAAAGATTTATGAAGCATATATTAAAGATGTTTAAGAATCATTTAAAATTTCCGCTCCATATCCAAGAGGGATTCCTTACCCACTTAGCTCAAACATGGTGGTATCCAATTTAATTTGGAGAATTGGACACATCAAGGAATTGATATAAGCTATTGTATGATTTCTTATACTCATATGGTTTCTAAAAATGGAGAAAAGGCTCCTCCTAGAATTATAGCCACTTGGCATCATGTGTTTCACTAAGTAACTTAAATGTCATATATTGGGACCAAAATTTGCAGCATGCACATGGCTATGGAAGACTCTATGGACCTTCAATTGATGAAAATTGACATCACTATACTTAATAATGAGTAATGAGTTTTGCACATGTTCTTGATGTCGGTTCAGAAACACACTATTTTTTTCTCTTTAATTTCATCGAAAGAAAAGGTCTAAAAATAAAAAGTGATGAAAGAAGACCAATCAACATGAAATATTTATGTTGGAGATATGATATATCAAACCATAAATAAAACTGGTCCCCCTATATACATGCCTATTGCCGTGTCGACAATTTGTGCATTCAAGTTGATAAGAGTATAAGAGAAGATTTATTATTGGGAAATAATTGTTATACAACGTAGAAATATATTCAACTAGTATCTAACATGTGCTATGTAACATACGTAATGTGTATCATACATAATAAATATTACGTATAACATACACATTACATATGATACATAGCACACGTACTAGCAGTTAGATAATGTACAATTATTATACATATACTATTACCAATTTATTATTTGACATGACAACAATTATAATAATAGATTAAATATATATATTTTTAGAGTTTTCTAATAAATGTTTTAAAGTACTTGTTAAGTTAAAGATAATAAAAATAAAAATATTTATCTTAATTAAAAAGTAATATTTTATATTTTTTTATACAATAAATTCACTATAAAAATTTAAATCTTCACATCTCTTTTTATTTGAAATAACCTTAATTAATAAGTATTTTGACTAATTCTAAGAAAAAAATTAGGAGATGAATATTAGTTATTTATACACTTTATCTATTGATATATATTTGAGAAAAAAAAGTAGGGAAAGAATTTAGACCTTCTATAGTTTATTATTGAGATATGCAAAAGTAATTTATTATGGGATTACAGACTCAACTATGATGAGCCGATATTATGATTTTTGGTGGAGATAACATATTTATATATAATAATGCTTGACGTACAATATAAATACGTCCAACTTGTATCCAGTGTGTGCTATATGTTACAGGATGTGTGTTATATATGAGTGGGGATTTGAGCTAAATTTGGTAAAACTTTTTGTTGGGGTACTTCTGCTCTTAAAAAGTTGAACAACTTTTGTTTTTTACTTTTGAAAGTAGGAGGTGCTCTTGGAAGCCATCAAGAGTAATTTTTTAGAGTCAACATTGGCTCTCTGAAAATAAAAATACATAAATGACACTCATTTATACAATCTCTTTTAATATTATGTCTATTATGGTCATTTTATATCTTGAGAGAGTCACTTCTACATTATTTTAACGAATATTATAATGATAGCTCATGTTTATTGAAAATAATTATACCAATTATCATATAAATTTAATAATTTTTCCCCTTTCAACTCTTATACCACTATCATTTCCATTACCTCTTCCATTTCCATTTCCAGTGGCCAGGTGTTAAAGAAGTGCACGCATTTGTGAGTGCAACTTGCTCCCGAAGAGCTGTCGCTACCTCCTTTATCGAGGAAGCTGCTTCATCGTTGTTGTTGTTCCTATTGCATGCTAGGACGTCTAACCATATTGTTTTCTACGCACATCAAACAAGACACAATAGAGTTTATCAGACCTAATATATAGCGCATGAGTGCGACAAAATCGATAGTAAATCATGCATTATTTTCCATGTCCTACATATTCGCATAACTTAATATAACATTGAATTATGCTTAAAAGCACAGTCGGTCTAATCCTAAGGCTCCGAGGAAATCGAACTGCTCTGATACAAAAAATGTAATATCCTATAAGCTCTAACTTATTGTTGGACTCTATAAGAGTTACTTCACAGTTTTTCTTTTTCTTTACAGAAAATCATAGTTTGAGTTAAATCACGAAAATAAAATATTGTTGAAAAGGTGCAACCAATAAAACTTCATGTAACGAGAAATAATCGTTAACTTCTATAACAAAAACGAATCATCCTAATTAAGTATTTCCAATCACATGTTTCTAAAGCAAATACAACATAAATTCATAAATAGAAACAAATCCCAAAACAATACAATACCAATACCAAACGAAACGAAAAGAAAAGAAACACATCACCTGTCAAATAAAAAAAACTAACACTACTACTACTGGAGGTATAGCCTGACCCTACGTCTAAGTCTTGTAGGAACATAGTATATGGGCATTGTCCCTCTTTCCCTTCCTATGCGTGGAGTATATATAACGCATGGTCCGCGAGGATCGCGGAGAATACAACGTTTAGTCGGCACCTTCGAGTACCAAGTATATATGATATCAGGAAGCTTCATCTCTCTAAGTTTGCTAGTTGTTGTAGACTTCGTGGGACAAGTCTGAGGAGTAGTCAGGATCCTCCTCAGGGTCAGTATCCTCTCGGGTCAAGGGGGTGATAACTCGGAATCTCGTTATCCTTCGAATCGGAACTCAAATGTGTTGTTGTCTCAGCTACAGGTGACCTCGATGTTGGTAATGGCGGCTTCCTCTAGTGGTTGGCCATCTGAGTATCTCTCAAACGGGGGGACCCTCAGCAGGTCCTTCGCCATCTTGCTAGGGCTCTCCATCTAGAGATCGTACGGAATAGGGATGAGAAATGAGAATTTCTCAGTAGGGTATGCATATACATAGGTGTCATCATATCCATCTCCGCCACTTTGAGTTTTTTAGAAAAAATGTGATCATACATAAAGTTTCATTCAATTTTAAATAGCCAAAAATTTTCTTAGTAGAAGTGGATGGCTTTTAATCATGCTTCTTAGTAACATATTAAACATGCTATGCAATGAACATTTTCATAATAAAAGTCACATAATAAATCATTCATATGACAATCAATCACATTTGTACGTCCTCATCATAACTTTTAGTTCTTTCTTATTTTCAACTTTACTTTACTTTAACTTAGTCTATAGAACCTCCCTTAACTTCTTGATAATGAGCTCATACTGTGATTGGTTCACCACCTTGGGTTCCCTTTCGGGAGAGGGGTACTTTGAGTATCACATTTCCTTACTGAAGGATCGTCACCATCTTAGCAAAAATCGCATCCCCTTATCAAAGGATCGTCTCTCTAATCTTTATATAACCTTTAAGTGTCTTTTAATTTAATTATGCATAAACTTGAATGCAATTATAAAATATGTAACACATATACACACTTACTCTATCTAACATCATCATATGAAAAATATAAATACAGCACCTCATAAAATGAACATGACATAGTCACTTATGAATATCATTCTTAGACTTCTATATATTTCATGTCATATTATCTTATTTACTTATATATCGTATTTAATATTATATTATATTATTCTTAATGATAAAATGTTAACATTACTACTATCTTATTACTTTTATTATTATTTATTTGATTGCTTTGACTATTATCAATATCATTTTTAGTATTGACTTACAAATATTTTTCTTTTTATATACTTTCAGTATTTTTAATATTTTCTGTGCTACTAATTTTATCATCGACGAGGTCGTCGTTATTATTACTCTTAATATTATTCTTGTTATTAATATTTTTATCATTTTTATCTATTATTCTTATTAGTGTGAACATCATCACCAATTTTATTAACAGTATTTATTATTACTATTATTAATTTTATTTTATTATTATTATTATTATATTTATCATTCATGTTATTACTAATAATTATTGTTATTGCTTTTGTTTTATCTATTATTCTAATTATCATCAAGTACCATATAACTCTTCAGAACCAATATAATATTTATTTGAAGTTTCAAACTCCAAGTCATCACCAAAAAAGAAAAATAACTTACAAAGTAAAACAAAATGATTTGTGGTAACATTAATTTCGTATGTACACTTCATATTCATTCCCTCCACTAATTACGAGAGTCATATCTAGAGAAGAAATAAAAATCTAATTAAAATACTCTAACTTGATATACACCAATTTAATATGAACATATTTCATGAAATTTATCTCTTTCTTTTCTAATTATAAGCTAACTAGTATTGTAACTAATGTATCCTATACCTTCTCCTTTACGAGAAACTAAAATATGTTTCTTATGCCAAACTTTGTTTTTGTTTATGTTTAATTTTATGAAATCATTTAGTGGCACACCATTTTTAATGTCTTGTACCCATCTATTTCGATAGCAATAATACTTATTGTACAATATAAATACATTCAACTAGTATCCAACGTGTGCTATATATCATACGTAATGTATAGTATCCAACGTGTGGTAATAGAAATTGGGGTTTGACAATATATAGTCATTCTCATATTTGTAAGATTCACTATGAAGCTATGAGATTAAACGGCCATTACATATCATTGAAAAAAGGAAAAAGTTCGTTGACGTGCTTCTAATTAATAAGATAAAATTGGAAAGTTTTTCTTTAACTCTACAAAAGGGGTCATAATTGATTAATAAAAAATACTTACTTGACTAGTAAATTTAATAATCCAAAAGTTAGAACTTTAGTAATTTTCTAATATGAACACAGCTTGCTTCTTAGTTGAGAGGTCAACAATATATGACCGGTAAACTATATTATAACCTCATCAGTTTTTCAAATTACGAGATCAAGTTGATGCTAATTAATTTCTCTTACTTTAATTTTCGGCATATATAATATGAGAGAAATGTCTAGGCTATAAAATCATATGTAATAATTCAATTTTTTAAAATTAATGATATGATTTTTAATAGTATATCTTAATTTAATATTTTAAAAGTTGAATTAATAATTTTAAAAAATTAAATTATTTATTGAGTAATGCTACATATATATTATAAAATCAGCCACCATGTGTAATAATCTAACATTTTAAAACTAGTAATTCAATTTTTATTATTATACATTAATCCAACATTTTTAAAAGTTGGATTAGTAGTTTTAAAATGTTGAATTATTACATATACACCATAAAATCAGCCGTCATTAGTTATCATGTGTAATAATTCAACATTATTTTGAAACTAATAATCCAATTGTAATTATCATACATTAATCCAATATTTTTAAAAATTAGATTACTAATTTCAAAATGTTAAATTATTATATATGATGATTAATTTTATGGTGTACACAAATCATTTCTCTACTAGTGGTGCTAGAAATTCTTAGAATTTCAGTATATAAAGATGACTTAATTAGGGGTAGTCTTGTCTATTGAATCGTCAAATAAAGATATTGATGACTTTATATAAATTTATTAAAACGTGCCAAATTTTAATTTCTATACCGAATTATATATATATGGACTGAACATAAATATAATATAGTGCTTTAATGCTTTTTTAGATAAGTAAGGTTGAACATAAGCAAAGCAAGAGTTTGGTAGATGTCTAAACCAAATAACCGGTTGAATGCTGTGTGACGAAAAGCAAATGTCGGTCAAAAGTGACACATAATAATAATGTTTATTCTCATAAAAAGCAAGTACTGTATTTTTCAGGTGCAGTTTAGTGGATAAAATATTATACATTTTTTTAAAGAAAATTAGGTGGGATTAATTAGGTGCCATTGCCCATTATTCCACCAAAATTAGGGAAGATCCCAATCTCTTTAAAATATTTCAAAAAATAAAAATATCACAACTAATAGATCCGTAATCAACTAGACTCATTTTTGTTGGCAGATAAAATACATCAATACATCTTTTATATATCTCAGTTAAAAAAGGAATTGAATAATAAAAAATTATAATATTTTAGAGAAATGAATATTTGATAGTTATTTACTTTTTTAATTCAGTCCTTTTTATTTGTAATTTTAATTCAGTCCTTTAATTTTTAATATTATTCGAGCTAATTAACCTTTTATGTTTTAATTTGCTTGTTCATCCCATAAATTAAATCTAAATAATGAAATAGTAAATTCAATTAGAAAATTCAACAAATAGGTAGAATTCTAACTTAAGAATTTCAAGTTGCAAGTTCATATCATTGAATCATGATTCTTTCAATAATTCTTTCAAGAATTCAAACTTATTTTTAAAATTTGGAACATTGAAAGTGTAAAAAATATATTGTTAGTAAAAATAATCTTAGTAATTGATGATCTTAACAACTAATAATTAAAAAGAAAAGTATACTAATTTCAATAATCAAAATAAATTGATAAATATTTTTCACAACCCCTAATTATTAAGATTATTTTTTAAGAGTTTAATTTTGATGCATTGACAGTATAAAGATATTTTATACTGTTGTCCAATCAAAACACTTCGTTTGTATGACTTGTGAGAGAGAAAAAATACAATTATGACTGACATGACAGTATATGATTGGATCATTGTGTATTACACTGTCGGTAAATAAAAATAAAATCTATTTTTTAATAATATTTTTATCAATATTTTTTAAATGAGTAAAGAAAAGTGTAACTAAAGACCCTTTTTCATGTAGTGAACTAATGACTCAATAATTCAAATGTATGGCCAAATCGATCAGCAGTTTAATTTTTATAATTATTTTAAAAAAGTTTCTAAGTGAACATAATAATATAAATTGGGGGCATGTGTCACTATCTCCCATATTGTCACGTGACATTTAGAACAGCTGAAGCGAATGTTTCCCACGTGACAACAATCTGGAAGCCCCACATTTCCACAAAACCAGTTGGATTTTTTATGTCGGCAAAAATATTTTTTTTCTTTTTTATTAGAACTTGATCCACTCTAGCTAGTGATCTTTATGTTATGATTGAATTGATCATAGTAATATATTTTCAAGCATTTAAAATGAAAAATTATTTATCATTTTATATCCCAGCAATATATAGAGTAAAATATATAGGCATAATTTCATTGTCTGTCCTTCAAAGAATTGCAATTTTATTAAAATATAATTATAATTTTTAAATTAAATTAATAAATAAAATATTATAAAAATAATTTCTATAACATAAATATTTTAACATATAATGTTTCAAAAATTTATAATAGTTTTAAAACAAATATTATGTGTATATGTATTACAATTAAAATAAAATGTGTCGGAAAGAGAAAAAAATTGTATGTTATTTTCAATAGTTAAATGAACTTTAATTAAAAATATATTTATACATTCATTATTTTGTATATTGCGTTGACATCCAATTTCTCATTCTTAATTTTTATGTGATTATATTATAACTTTCAAACTTTACTTATCTACCGTTGATCTTAGTGGATGTCCTATAAATATCCGATATTGAATGTCAATATATCATTAACCATTTAACCTTTATTAAAATAGTTTACTTGTAGTCAAATTAGCATGTTTAAATTGAGGCAATTAGTGGACAAATACATTTGTGACTGGCTTTTCAAAATAAAAATGATTGGCAACAACAAAAATTCAATATACACCGGTCAATATATAGATGTATGATCAATAGTGTGTATAATGCACATATATTATTAGAGAAATATTTCTGTACATTATAAAATCAGTTACTATTAGTTATTATTTGTAATAATTCAACATTTTAGAATAACTACCAATCCACCTTTTAATATTATATATTAATTCAATATTTTAAAAATTGGATTGATAGTAATTTTAAAAAGAGCAATGCTAGAGGCACAACAAAAAAATAGCCAACACAGCCAACAAATTGTGCACAACGTATATAACATAAATTGCACAACAAATATTACATGTTGTGCACACCATATAGCACATGATGTGCACAACATATATAACATGTTGCAAAGAAAGATGATGTTGCAATATGTGATATATGTTGTGCACAATAGATGATATACATTGTGCACTACATATAATATACATTGTGCATTTTATATTATATATGTTGTGCACAACTTATTGACTGTTTTGGCTGATTTTTTGTTGTGTCTCAAGTATTTCCCTATTATATATAATCCATGTCATATTGCACTTAAAATACACATCAATACACAAGTAATTAATACTAAAAAAAATTGTATCACATATCACTGTTCATACATGGATGCATATATTATGCAGATGCATTACTATATATAACACACATATATCATTATATTTAAAATGCACATCCTCTAGCTAAAAATTTATTGTTCATATGACATTATTGTTTTGAAAAATAAAAATACATAATATCTGTGAGTTACCCAAAAAAAAAGGGTTATTGACTTGAATTTGGTTAAGAAAAAATTGTACGAGTCTTATGCAATCAAGTATTCAACCGATTTATTAGCTACTGACCTACAATTATTGTGCCTTATTAATTAACTTATTTTTCTATTGAGTCCTAACTTTTCCCTAATTTATTTGTTGAATTATATGCATGCTTATTCTTTATCTAATGAACAAATTATAAATTTAATTTATATATCCCGATAATATAAAACATTTTTACAAAAATCATATGCTTATATTTGATAACTTCTATATGATTCTCCAAGTAAGGTGTGTAAGAAATCACATATAACTGAATAATTATATAAACAAATTTTATATTGTCAATACATAAAACTTAAATTCATAAATTATTCAATTCATACCTTTATTAATTAACGAATGAGTGGAATTTTACATATACCTGAAACACCATTGACGTAGATATGCTCCAATCCATATCTAATAACATAATTAAAATAAATAAAAGTAGAATTTGAAAGTGATGATTACTGTTAGTTGAAATAGAATTCAAAAGTGATGATTAATTTGAGTTGAAATGTAGAATTTGAAAGTGATGATTACGTAGATACTGTTAGCGCTCTTTTTCCTCATTAGGTTAGATAATGTGATAGGTTAGGAGGTTTTTTAATGAGGCTTGTGTTCTTTGGTGCCGACTTCACTGTCTATCCATTTTCTCATGGGTTTTTGTCCCTCTGGACCCTCATGGTGCAATTTATCAAAAAAAAATCAACGTGATACCCGAGCAATATATCTTAAATTTCGAGAGTGATAGATAACAAAGTCAGTCAAGGTCCCAATCCATTTAATTTATTTGTGTTTTGTACCAATCAACAAGCTATGGTTTTAACTTTATCAAGACTTTAATTTTGCTTTGTTTTTTTAGTCATATGATTCTTATTACTTTAATTTGAAATATAAATATAATAATAATGACTCATTGATACCATCTCATTAGATTGTGATCAACGCATATGGTGGACCATTCATGATTTACGTACTATGGATATATATTCTTCACAAACTATCAAAAAATTCAAAGTAGTAAGCACTTTAAGCTTTCTTTTTTTTTTTTGATTCACCGCACTTTAAGCTTTCTATTTTGCATGATTTACACGACCCATTCAATTTGAAGTATATAGCTTGAGAGGAAGCTCTATATATAATACACCTTTTCTCTCTTTCTTTTTTAGTCTTTTTCTAATGAGCTAATGTGAGGGGGATGGCCTCAAAATCTCACATGGAATTTGGTGGAGGAGAAGGATGATTATGTCTGGACCAAAATATTGGAGAATAGGATGGAAAGTTGCATGTGGAAACTCAAGGGACAATAATATATCAGGAATTGAAAAGGCCAAGGAGATAATGGATGAGGAATATTACTTAATAAATCGTAGGTGAACAATGGATAATAAGCTAAATCAGTCAATTGACCAATTGGACAATCTTTGACCCAAAAAGAATTATCTTTGAGTAGGTAGTTTTCAGTGGGCTGAAATATTTGTAGCCCAAAATCTCTATATAAACTGATTTTGACTTATTTTTAATTGTACAAATAACAACACTCTCTACATAAATAAGAGTCCTTGGATTATATTGAGATGCTATTGCATATGCATAACAAATTCTCATACTCATATACACTCATTATTTATAAAGGAAAAAATACATGTATACATGATCTATCAAGCCATCTATCATATATATATATATATATATATATATATATATATATATATATATTATAACTAGAAATTATAATGATATTATAAGCATATCAATTTTATATGCAATGATCTTCAAGAAAAAAATCACACTCTTTATAAAACACATATTTATTGTTTGATAAAGCACACACACAAATATATATACAATTAACGAATAACATTATTCACAAAAAGCATATATCACATTACTTAATATAACGCACATTTATTGTTTATCAAAAGCACATAATTATTCATAACAAAGAACACATAAATTTATGAAAATTATACATAAATATACACAAATAGTATAAATATACATCAGATGACTTGATGGATGTATTTTGATTATAAATGTAGTTTTACTTATTCATAATAATAGGTGTGATTCATTGTTTATCTCTTACAGTAATATATATAAGATTACACATATTAAAGAATGAGTAATGTTTGTTTTACAACAACATAAATATGTCCAATTAGTATTCAACGTGTACTATACATAATACATAATGTGTGTTATATGTATAATACACATACGTATACGTATGACACACATTACTTGTTATGTATTGCACACGTTAGATATTAATAATTGGACGTATTTTTGTTGTACAAGAAACCTTACTGATGAAATAATTATTCTTCTTACACAATATTTGGACGATATGTATAATGGAAGAAGTAAAAGAGAAGTGATGAGGAAGGAAAAATGTTAACTTGTTTGGGATTTTAATTAATGAGAAGAATATATTAAAAATCATGAAGATTTTCCCTTCAAATACTATTTTTTTTTCCTTCAAGGGTGATATGGAACGAGGGAAAATGAATTTTATTTTAAAGCTAAAATATGTTTTACAGTTTTATCCCTATATGTCAATAACAACAAATAAATATTAAAAAAAAGTTTTTTAGACAAGTGTCCTTATCAACAAGGATACTTCAAATAGTAAAATTTTGTTAAAGATTTAAGATATTTTTGTGAATTTTTTATATTAAAAATATAAAAGTACATCTTTCAAGAAAAATATTTCATTTGTTATTATTATTTTAACAAGTAGTGCTCTTAATTATTAGAGAACTTGTTAGCAAAACTAAAAAAATGAGAAGTTATATACTTTCTTTATTTTTTTATTTGTTCATTTTAAAAATTTTGTTTTCATATATATTGGTTCATTTAGTAATTTTAGATAATTTATTAATTTTGTATTTAAATCTCCAATAAGCCTTTGTGGAATCATCTTCACCACAAGTGGCAAGTGGCAACAGAACGTAACTTAGTTTAATTAATATAATTATTATTACTAGTATTATTTTAAATTGCCAATATGAACTTAAAATAATATTGGAGATTCGCAGTGCAATTTTTGTATATTAACATTATAAAATAATTTGACATTACCAATCAGTAAAATTTTGTTGAACCAAAAAAATTAATATAATTTTACTAAAATAATAAATTATAATGAACCCAACATTAATTATAACTACTGATACATACCCAAGGGGATTAAGTTGTATAGTTCAGCACAGCATCAAACAAAAAGATGCTTATTATCAAGCTAATTTTAATATTTTAATTTTTACTTAATTTATATATTTAAGCTTTCTAAATTTGTATTAAATTCATCCACGACTAACACTACTGAAAAATTGAACATTTTCAACAATTTAGACATTAAATATATATCAATAAATTTATATTAATATAAAAGTAATATTATTAATTAATGACCATTGAAGATTATTAAAAGTAATTTATAAATATTTTTAACGATTATCAATTATAAAAGAATAAGTTATAACTATTTGAGCTTAATTTTAATTCACTGTCAATGTAAAGTAATTTTAAACAGACATCCAATCATGAATTGACAGATCAACAAAAGTCTTTAACTCAATAATCCACTAACTAAAAAGCCACACAAATCAATGAATGTGATTAACTAAGAGTGTAAAATTTTTTACATTATTAGTATATCATAATTAAATTCTAACTATTTTTAAATGGCAATAATTGTCGATATAATTAATTTTTTAAGCAATGAAATCATAATGCTTAGATTCGATGTGCCAACTATATAAACAAAGGACTAAGAAACGAGAGAGACAAATAAATCACATGGGAACTATTCCTATTTGGGCTAAAGGGGTTGAACATTATAAATGCATGCATGATAATTAGTGTAAGTGCGGCTAACCAAAAAACAAAACGACAAAACTACGAGCAATTTGCATTCTCAACTATCATCGAACCCACCAGCATATCTAGCCACTTGCACCCAAGGTTAGCAATTATGTTAGTATTTGTAACAACATTTATGTATGTGGCTATGATATTTTATTTATTACTCCCTCAATTTTTTTTAATTGTCAAGTTTTAAATGCGCGCAGGTATTTAGGAAAGTTGTATAAAAATTAACAAAATGTACACCTACTTTACTAAATTACCCTTTATTACTTTACTTGGTAAAAGAGTAAAAGAGATTAGTGAGTAGTATTAAATAGGGGTAAAAGAGGGAGAAAATAATAAATTTTGTCTCAAAATTTGAAATAGACAATTAAAAAAAAAACACACGCATCTTTAAATTGGACAATTAAAAAAAAATGAAAGAAGTATTAAATAGAGTGTAATTTTATTCATATATACTCATATTTTAATCGGTAGTGAATGAAGTATTTTTTGATATGAAAATTGATGAATGTTTGTATAGATATTTCTCTAGCACATAATAGTGTTTGGATGCATAGACCGTGTTTGGTTGGTCACGAGATATAGACACTAGAGTCTCAATCTAACAGCTTAAGTTTTTAGATGAGATAATTCCTTAATATGGTATGGGTTCAAACCTCAATTCTGATTAAAATTAAAATAATTAAAAACTAAGAATAAGACTAGATCAGTCGTGCATTATTCACGCTTCATGTCCAAAAGAGGCATTCACGTTGGATAAAAGTTGGACGTATTTTTATTAT
This sequence comes from Aeschynomene evenia, assembly GCA_013621005.1. NCBI lineage: Eukaryota > Viridiplantae > Streptophyta > Magnoliopsida > Fabales > Fabaceae > Aeschynomene > Aeschynomene evenia. Next base: position 31,021,779 of record CM024268.1, on the reverse strand, counting down.
ACGTGAAACATTAGTGATTATGTTCATACCTTTGTGTCTCATCTCATCAGCCAAATATAAGTATACAAGGCATAATATATATATCATGGTATTCTAATACTTGTGTCCATAGAACATTGTCCAAATTAAATACTATCATAGGGTTTTGATTCGCAAAATATATATAATATTAGACATTTAATTTATGAAAATTTTTTTTTGATAATATATTTTTATTTAAAAAAAAAAAAACTCAAACCTGATGAGTCTCATTGACAAGACCCAGTAATGGATTGATGGGCCCTCATAATCTATAAGGTATAGAGGATATATACATAGAAAAATAAGTTAGATGAGATGAATATGATTGAAATTTACATCCCAACAGTGATTTTTTCATTTCCAGCCTTCAAATGTGAGACCTATGATTTAAGGACCTACAAATGCTTTTGCATATTAATTATTATTTTAACTAATTGTTTAGTACATTCAATGTATCTAAATTTATAAATTATAAAATAAAAATAGAAAAGACCTATAGTTCACAAAGGACCAGTAAACATTAGTGGTACATTTTTAAAAGATAGAACGTAACAGACCTATAGTTCACAAAGGACCAGTAAACATTAGTAGTACATTTTTAAAACAGCATTTGTTACGTGTACAGTAAAAGAATAGTTAAGCATAATATATATTATATATTATACACATTATATATTACATATTGTGTACATCATATATTACATATTATAAAAAATAATAATATTACAGTATGTGATATATGATATACACAAGATGTCATATATATTGTGCATAATATGTAATATACAATGTGTATATTATATATTATTATTATGCATACTTTGTTGACTATTTTATCTGATTTTTTTTATTATGTACCATTATTTTTTGTTTTTAAAATGATAAATATTAAGTATATAATAAAAAGTTAAGTTGTTATACAACTTATCCATATGGTTAGAATATAACATAAACTCACTCATTCATTCATTTAAAATGTTACAATCCAACAATGAGAATGCATATTGTACAGAGTATTGTACAATTTTTTTTTTGACACAAATCATTTTAGTTTTTAAATTTTGGGATATGAAATAAAGTGCAATTTTTCGGCAAAATATAATACACTAATTCTTATCCTTAATATATTATTAAATAGTTAATAAGCTCTTATGGTCTAACCTTCACAATGTCAAATATTTTAATTTTATTTTAGCACATAATTTATTATAATTTATATTATTCCCTGATTTTTCTGTTTTAAATATGTTTTTAATTATTTTTTAAAAAATAAGTAAATTTTAATTTTGATCTCTCTGGTTAATGAGAGATTGCATATTTAATCTTCCATGGAAATCAATAACTTATAAACACCGCATAAATTCAAAATAAAAATGAATAGAAATATAATAAGAGATTAATTTTGATTCACCGGTGATGTAAATGTATTTTACACTGTTATTCAGTCAAAATATTCTGTTTATATGACTTTTCAGGTAGTGGAGAGAGAAAACACAATCATGGATAGTGTGACAATACATGATTGAATGTCTGTGTAAAAAAGTTATAGTTTGACTACATGTACCACGAAAATCTGTGTCATCGTATATCTATCATATAAAAGGCTGATGTGACATGGAATTCGATGTGCGCTTACTGTTCACACAAAAATTGTTTTTGTATGTTTAGTGTGTGCATTTTTGTAGTTTTGGCGTGTGTGAAATTGTATGTTTGGTGTGTGCATTTATGTATATTTGGTGAATGCATTTCTGTATGTTTTGTGCCTGCCACTGAGTATGTTTGATTGTGTATTTCTGTACATTTGATGTGTCGATATGATATGTTTAGTGTGTGCATTTTATATATGTTTGATGTATATAATTGGGTCATTCAAGTAAAAAAAATTAAAATTATTGCCTTTCAATCTAATTCCCAGTTGTTAAGGTAACCCACCATTTTTTTGTTTTTTTTTATTTAATTTGATTATATTATATATTTTTTCAATATATTCTCTTTTTATGTTATTAAATACTTAAAAATTAAAAGAAAAAATGGTCTGAAAGGTAAATAATTAGTTATCTCTTTTTTATTAAAATAGAAACAATAATTTTGGAAAAAAATTATATGATTAGTGTGTGCATTTCTATATATTTTGATGTATGCAATATTTTGTATGTTTGTTGTGTAGAATTGTTTACCTTTGCACATAAAAAATCACAGTTTTGCACGCACCAAACACATATAATTTCACATCAAAACGTACAGAAATAATGCATGCACATGTCAAACATGTAGAAATAATTTTAATGTGTAGTGTGCGTAGTGAAGAGTGTTTCCACCTTAAAAATAATGGATGTATTTTCATGCTACACGTAACTTTAATGAAAATTATAAAATTAAAATTAAATCCATATAATAAAATAGTTTACAGATAATTATATATTCACTTATATTTTTAATTTCATAGGCACAAATTACACATATTTGATATATTTTTAATAATTTTTAAGAGAATTAATTAATTAAGGGGAGACAAGAAGAAATGGATGCAGGTAAACACGCAGCATACACATACACACGCAGCATACACCACTCAACGACATAGATAGCACCAATTGATTAACAGCTTGTGTGGACCAATTATGCATATTGTGTAAGCCGCACTTAATTTCTTATTCCTTTGGCGTAACCGATTCTAAAATCAATAATATTTATAGTACAACATAAATATGTTCAACTAGTATTTAATATGTGCTATATATAATATATAATGTGTTATATGTATAACAGATATACATATACACACATCTCGTATTATATAACACACATTAGATACTAGTTGAACGTATTTCTGTTGTAGAATAAACAATACATATTTTATACATGTGAAATTAATATAATAATTCTAATTATGTGATAGTGTAATTAATTACATCAAATGCTTGAGTGAATTTCTTAATCAATAATGTTTATTATACAAGAAGAATACCATCCAACAATTATTTAATGTGTTATACATATTATGCATCATACGTAATATGTGTTATATATATAACAAACGTTACATATGACACACATTATATATAATACACATTGAATACTAGTTAGATGTACGTATTATTACTTATTTTTTAACAACATACTCATTTTTAAATGTTAGAAGAGTGACATCTCTCATTTATAATATCATTATTATATAATTCCTTTGTTACTATAGTCTTTTATGATTATACATGATAAACATGGGAATCAGGGAAAGGATAGAAGAGATATAAAGGATCCAATGGGGAGAGAGTACTCAAGAGAGAAATTTCATTAACAATTCAAATCATGTCTTTTAGTTCTTATTACTAGTCTATTTAATATTTATATTCTTTCTAGCTAGTGCAATGTTGTAATTAGTTTTTTTTTTAATCACACTTACAAATATTACAAGCTAACTATAATTAGATTATATATGATGTAGAAATTCAGATGAAGAGATAAGTTCGCATCAAGTCTAGCTAAGAACTCTAGAGCATTATTGGCTAGGATCTAGTGAATTTGGCATGCTATGTGTATTGAATCAAATGAAAGTTTTGACTCTATTTAATTTTGAGCCGTATATGATTTTATATACATCACCAATATAATCAAAGCTAGAATAGTCTAAACTAACCGCTAAGGATCTAATATAATCAACAAAATAATACAGTTGACAAAACTTAATGAATAAACAATAGATTGAAGAGCATTGCTAGGGGCACAACAAAAAACCAGCCAAAACAGCCAACAAATAGAAATTTGGGCCACAATCACCAAGCCCATTAAAAATATACTCATGATTAAAAGTGTTATTTGGGCCATAAAGTGTTAAATGAGCTTTGTTGGCTGTTTTTTGTTGTGCCGCAAGCATTTGTGTTAATTGAATTGGCATAGCTAAGTGTGGTAACAATAATCGATAAGACCAAGTTGTTGTAGATAAATACTATAAGAGCAATGCGTGAACACTTAAAAGTGACACTAAATTAGTCATTTCTGTAAAATTTAATTGAATAAATATAAATATTGAGTTGTGTCAGTATAAAAATTGTCATTGTCTCAATACATATAAAAGTTTGAATGTAATGTTAAATTGAGTCAGGATATAAATTAGATTAAGTAATTATAAATGTTAAGTTGTATCATCCTTGAATTGAGTGACTGATATAATATTAAATTTAATTTACATGAATAACTTCATATACTATAAATACTATGAGCAAGATATTCATTCCAATCTTGATAACTTTTGATGACTTACTACACCAACAATGTTATCTTACATACATATACACATATTCAACAAATGTTATTTTTATATTCATTTATCTTATAATCTAAACATTTTACTTTTAGTAGTGCTACATGTATAACACTAGGTGCCAACCAAGTAGCCAACTGATTTAAAAATGGAATGAAATAATATAATGCATTTATAGCTATCTTATACACATCTTATTTCTCATAAATGATGCATCAATTAAGGCTTACAGGGGAAGAAAAAAATTAAATTCTCTCTCTTTCAAATCTCAAAAATATATAACATCAATTAGTATCATTACACAAACCAATTTCAACTTAAATAAAAGTTCAACTTTTATCACTACACACTTCAATCACACAATAGCCCACATGTAAGAAAACTCATATCATATAAAAAACGTGTATTATACATAACATTCTAATAAAAATACACATACCTAAATACTTAATATTAGATACTGATTGTAACTTACACCTCACAGATGTATTTTACACATACCTTGTAATATCTATTACACATAATATTGTAATAAGGTTCATGCATTCAATTGAACAAATTACATATTCCATTCATTTAACATAAATTTACAAAACATACTACACATGTCTTATATAACTTATTACACATATTATACAAAACATACAACAAATACCTTATATAACTAATTACACATACCGTATAAAATTAATTACACACCTTATGAACCTTATTACACATGCATTGTTTATAATATACATGAATCTCACTATTTACTTTTTTCCTTATCTTATTTCCTCTCATCACTTTTATCATATTTTAATGGAGATATACATTAAAAAAGAATATTATATGTACAATAAAAAAATCAAAACAATCAACATATTATGCACACTATTGGATCCTTTTATATTGTTTTTTAACAAGAGAGAGAGTGATATTTGAATGATTAAATCTATATCTTTGATCATAATGAAAAGATGGTTGATGATAAAAAAGGTTGGCTAAATAAATGGTGAAAATTTAATATTATGATATCATATCAAATAATAAAATAAGAGGATATACTTCCCACTCTGCATATTATATATTACATATTATACACATCATATATTACATATTGTACACACCATATATATATTATATATTGCAAAGAAAGATGATATTACAACATGTGATATATGATTACACTATATAATATATACTATGCATATTTATATAATATATATTGTGCACAATTTAGCTATTTTGACTGATTTTTTACACAAAAGCTTGGGTAACAACACTTTTTCAGCCAAAACAGCAAAAAAAGTCCATTTTAACACTTTTGGTCCAAATAACATTCCTAATCATGTGCGTTTTTTCATGAGCTGAGTAATTTAAGTCAAAACTCATATTTTTGCCTGTTTTGACTCGTACAATTTTATACTACTAACAAAGCTCACTGTACACAATATTTACCCATCTAAAGTAGACGTCAAAAAAGTTTTTCACTTAAAAGAATGAAATTAGTACTCTGCATACACATATGTAATGTTAATTAGTAATCTGAATACGTATATGTGTTATACGTATAGCACACATTCTGTAATATGGATAGCACACGTTGGATACAAGTTGGACGTATTTATGTTGTACTTCAAGCATTATAGTTAATAGTAATAATGTATCTTTGGCCTGATAAACTCAAATGCGGAATCCAAGACTTAAATTGAGCAAGGAAGGTAGATGGGGTGAGAGAAACAGAGAGAACAGGGGAAAAAATAATTGAATGGCCATAACTCTGCATGTCTTGTGATTTATAGTAAATTCTCATACAAATTATTATTCCAAAATTCGATAAGATAAAAAGGGGGAAACTAAATTAGAATTATGTCGACATACAACAAGAAATATAAAATTTCTAAAATCTTTACGGCACAAATAACATATGCCATTTATTTTTTGTTTTATGCAGCTGACCCATCAAATGAAAAGAAAGCTTCGGTTTTTCCTCATGTACCATTTATTCATATATGTTTTATGCACTTATGTGTATTTTTTTAGACTATAGAGAATAACATTAATATTTATTGTATAACAAAAATACGTCTAACTAATATTCAATATGTGCTATACATAATACGTAATGTGTGATATATGTATAGTAGACGTATGTATGACACATATTACGTGTTATATATAACCTACATTGAATACTAATTGATCATATTTCTGTTGTACAACAAATACGATTGAGAATAATATCATATCATGGCCATTGGAAACAACCCACAAACAACAACTCAATTTCATCACGGCGCCGAAATCATTTAGCATCTCATGCTATCTCTATATATAGCCCCTCTTAGTTTCATCTTCCAATCACACAACTCACACTTCTACTTCCTATAGTATCCCTCTTATTCCTTGTGCTTCAATAGTTTCTCTCTTTTAATATTATAAGAAAAAAAAATGATGAGTTTGCAAGCATGGCCAGAACCAGTTGTTAGAGTCCAATCCTTAGCTCAAAGTGGCCTAAGCTCAATCCCTTCACGCTACATCAAGCCACACTCTCAACGACCCACCAATACCACCACTAATTTTGCTAATTCCCACCCCCAAAAATCTCATCAAACCCCCCATGATCATGTTGACATCGATATCCCAGTCATTGACCTCCAGTACCTGTCCTCTGGTGCAGAGAACAGGGACAGGGAGGAAACTCTCCGGCGCATGGCTGAGGCGTGCCAGGAGTGGGGGTTCTTTCAGGTGGTGAACCATGGGGTGAATCATGAGGTGATGAGGTGTGCGAGAGAGCTCTGGCGCGAGTTCTTTAACCTCGCGCCGGAGGTGAAGGAGGAGTATGCCAACTCCCCTGCCACTTATGAAGGTTATGGGAGCAGATTGGGAGTGAATAAGGGTGCCATTTTGGATTGGAGTGACTACTTCTTCCTCCATTACATGCCTCCTACACTTAGGAACCAATCTAAGTGGCCTACACTTCCATCATCATTAAGGTATATATGCATGTGGTACTATTTATCTAGTGTTCTCCGATTTTAATATTTAATTCACTATTATAAAAAAATAACATATAATTAAATAATTATATAAAATTATTTATATCACGTGTATTAAAACAAAACTTGATTCTCCATCTAGAGTATTTCATATCTTGTTGTTCTTTGATATACTTTAATCTCATACACTTTAATTTTTTTTAATTTTTTGGCAAAGAAAATAATTAAACTTACACTACTTATTCTCTCAACTTTATATGCTCTGCCATGATTTAATTAAGTTGAATATTTAAAAGATGCTTATCTTTTAAAAATATTCCTACATGTTTTAAGTCATAGTTTTAACATTTATGATGTAAAAATAGTATTAAATATCTTAAATTACATACCGTAACATTTCTAAAGAAATAAACCAGTCAATATCAACCCAGTCCTATTGTCTTAAAGTATATTGGCAACTAGATAGTTAGGTTGCTTAATTTAACTCTCTATAACTCCTAAAAAATATTATTTGTATATTTTAAAATATAATATATATATATATATATATATTATATTGACATTCAATTTTTCATTCTTATTTTAGGATGTGGTCTCTACTTAAATTTTTTAATTTTTTTATCTGTTATTAATCTTGATAAATATCTCATAAACATCAAATTTTAAAAGTCAGAGCATTAGGATGTTTCTCTGATGATGTCTTCATTTGTTAGTTCCATTTGCAAGTTGTTTGTTATCTGATTTTGTCACTTAAAAATTATTTTTCAATTTAATTATTTCACCAACCAATTAAAGTGGGTGCATGCTTTTTCCATTACATTACATTATTATTAATCAAGGTCTTATAAATAAATAAATAAATACTAAAAAGTGAGGCTTAGAAAAGGTTCAATTTAATTTGGACTTGTCAAATAAAATTAATGAATCAACTGGAAGGTGTTGGAGAAAGCCGTGATACACATGAAGTGAATCTTCAATTAAATAAAACTAAATTAAATTAAATTAAATTAAATTAAATTAAATTAAATTGAAGTGAAGCATTTTGACACGTTGGATTAGCCTTAGGAGACTAACCTATTACCTACCAGTGGTGTGCCTCTTTGTATGATCCAGTAACTAACGCTTGTTGAACACTATTTTCAAGCTTAAACACGTATACTCCACACACCCACATGAAAAACGTGTTCTGCTATATAGTATAGTATATTTAGTATATACCATAATATATATCAAAATAAAAGACAATCCTTTTTAGACTTATGTTATTGAAGAATATAATGTAATAAAATAAGCTATATGATAAAACTCACGAATCTCAAATATATATTCAAACATTTTTTTATAAAATATATGAGATTCACTTATTTATTTTTTAAAAAATTTTCTTTTCATCATTTTTCTCACACTGATTTGAACATAGTTTACACCTAGGCGAGTGTTAAAATAATATTTTTAATCATTAGACTAATTGTTGGGTGCATGATTCTAAATTACATGTATGATTGCATTTAAAATTGAGTAATACTTTGAAAAAAAAAATTATGAAAAAGATTAGTTTTATTAGAGGTATAAAATTGTACCAGGTAAAATAATTAAAAAATATGAATTTTTATCTAAATCATCTAGTCCATTAAAAAATATACATCATTAAGAATGTTATCTGAATCAAAAATGTTAAAATAGATTTTTTTAGCTATTAAAAAATGTTATTATCTGAAAATAAATATTATGTACTATTAATGTGGCTGTAGTTGCCGTTGTCATGCAATTGTGAAGTGCCCTGCAATCATAATAGATACTATTTATACATCCATTTATTCTAAATATATAAATATTTTATTTAAAAAATATATGAATTCTATTATTTTTTTTCAATTCATTGTTCCTCTATTATTTCTTCCAATTCTTAAGATGTCTACATCCAGCAATTTGTTACTGTTTCTTTTTTTTTCTCTGTTTTTTTTTTCCAACATAGAAGTCAGTAAATTTATTGTTATTTTCTATGAACTACCTAGCTAAACTCACGACCAGCGTATATTGATCATTATGAAATAGTATTTTTGGCTAAGTGGTATCATCTCTCAATGTGACAATTAAAGAAAATAATAATAGTGGACGTAGACATTCAAAATAAATGAAGAAAAAGTATGTTAAAAAAATAAATAATAAAATAAATGTTTTGATATTTAAAAATAGTGAATGTTTAAATAACACTGCTCATCAATAAATATATGCAGTACATTTTGCTTGAAGATTTAATTAATGTTGCTTATACATTGATAGTACAATCTTGTCACTTTATGAGACTAATAAGGGTGGGTTTGGTATTACATAAGGAAGAGGTATTTGTATTTTTTAAAAGTATAAGTAATATTTTATTGATAAATAAAAAAATTTATTTATTTGTACCTTTTGCTTTGAAAAATTATGGATATTTTTAAAAATATTTATAGAGATATTTTTCAAAATTGTCTTGTACTTTTTTAAATTAAGAAAATTTAATATAACATTATTTATTTGTGGAATATATTGAATTATTCATAAATTTCAATATTTCATTTTTAAACTTTCTCTCTTCTATAATTATTTTAAATTTTAGAAGCAATTTTACTAAATATTATTACTATAATTTGTGCTTACCAAAACAAATTTTTATTTATTTTACCAAACATATATATGCTATAATTTTTAAAAACAACTTTTTAAAAACATAAAATGATAAGAAACTTTTAAAAAATAATATCAAATCGATAAAAAAAAAACTTTCCTTAACACAATTATATTTATGTGATGAAGAGATCTTGTCTAAAAACTTAAGTCATTACGAATGAATTTAAACTCTTACATTCTTCCTTATACAAATGACTCTTTCGAGCTTTAATTTTGAACAATTTTTATAGTAATAATGTTTGTTGTATAACAAAAATATGTCAAACTAGTATCAAACGTATGCAATTATATAATACGTAATGTGTGTTATATGTATAACACACGTACGTATAGCACGTGCACATTCTGTATCATGTATAGAACACCTTGAATGTTAGTTAAACGTATTTTTGTTATACGACAAATATAGCAAGGAGAATTTGAAATCTCTAACCACTTAATCAACCATAAATTCTAATACCATGTCAAACTTTTAAATCGATAGATTGCAAGACAGATGAATGGTTTAATACTTCTAAACAATCTTCAATTTTTCCAATTTTCCCCTGATTGTTATTGGCTCTGTTTTAATCAAAACAGGAAAGTGATAGGAGAGTATGGAGAAGAAGTGGTGAAGCTAGGAGGAAGAATACTGAAAGTGATGTCAACAAACCTTGGGCTGAAAGAGGATTACCTAATGAAAGCATTTGGTGGAGAAGAAGAGCTTGGTGCATGCCTGAGGGTGAATTTCTACCCAAAGTGCCCACAACCTGATCTCACATTTGGCCTCTCACCACACTCTGACCCTGGTGGCATGACAATTCTTCTGCCTGATGATTTTGTCTCTGGACTTCAAGTTCGAAGAGGGAATGATTGGATCACTGTTAAGCCTGTTCCTAATGCTTTCATCATCAATATTGGTGACCAAATTCAGGTCCTAATACTTATACTCTCACTTATCTTCATGTTCATGCCTTTTTTCTTCTTAGATCAGAAAATTCCTATTCATGCATTTTTATTGTGAGTTTTTTTATTTGAACAGTAAAAAATTAATAAAAAATAAGTTAATAGAGAGATTTTGGATCATAATCACTCAATTTTCTAAGGCTGAGTTTGGTAAAGATCGACTCTCAAAAAACTACTGAGCTCTTAGAGAGTCATGACTGTATCATTTGGTAAAATAGTGTAGAAGTGACTCTCAATAAGTAAGAGTCATGATTATATTGTTTGGTAAAATAACATAGAAATAGCTCTCAAAGTATAAAATGACATAATATATATAATATTAATGCAGATTATATAAATGAAGATCATTTATGTATTTTCATTTTCAAAGAGTCAAAGCTGGCTTTGAAAAACTACTTTTGATGGTTTTCAAGAACATCCCATGCTCTCAGAAGCTATGAGCAAAAGCTGTTTGACTCTTTGATTTACTAAACACAAAATAAGAGCTCCAACTTTTTGAGAGCAGAAGCACCTCAGTGAAAAGCTTTACCAAACTCAGTCTAAAAATAAACTTCTTAAAAGGAGTTTTTTAGGTCAAAAAGTTGTCCCGATTCAGTCAATATCTATATTGGTACAATGAGAATTATATATATAGCAACAATTTGCTATTTGAACAATAAAAAATCAGTTCATATAGAGATTTTGATCCATAATCACTCAGCCCATTAAAAATTAACTTTTTAAAGGAAGGATTTTTGGAAAAAAAATGATTAAATAGATCTATTGGCTAGTTTTCTATTATTTACTAAGTATTTGCCAAAAACTTTTCAAAAGTTCAATAAACTAACAGATCCACTAACAAAGATTAATTTAATTAACATAAATGCTTGAGGAATAATATTTTTACAGCCAAAACAGCTAACAAAGCTCATTTTAACACTTTTGGTCCAAATAACATTATTAACCATGTGTAATTTTTTCAATGGTCCGAGTGATTTAGGTCCAATTTCCTATTGTTGGCTGTTTTGGCTGATTTTTTGTTATGCCTCTAGCCATGCCCTTTAATTAAATGTTTTAACTAATGCCATGATTTTGTTTACTGTTTTTTAAGGTGATGAGCAATGCAATATACAAGAGTGTTGAGCACAGGGTGATTGTGAACTCTAACAAAGATCGTGTCTCATTGGCTTTCTTTTATAACCCCAAAAGTGATTTGCTCATTGAACCAGCTAAGGAGCTTGTAACCAAGGAAAGGCCAGCTCTGTACCAACCTATGACTTATGATGAGTATAGGCTTTATATTAGGACCAAAGGGCCTTGTGGAAAAGCCCAAGTTGACTCTTTGACTACTTTTCAAAGGTGATCATGGATTATATTTCCACCACTTGTGTTGTAGTTTGCAAAATAAAAATAATATTTTAACGTTCTAAAATGGATATTTCCATAAGACATTCATTTAAAGATGGATGATGATATCTACTTTTGCACTTACCTACTACGTTTAAAGATGATGAAATAAATGTCTCAATATGATATCTATTTTAAAATGTTGAAATGTAGTAAAATGGGCAATTGAATATTGCATCTAAATAATTGGACATCTTGCCCTTCTATTGGGTGGTTGTAGTTGTATATTATTATAATATTTTCTTTTTGGTGGATTTGGGTGCAGCTAAGAGACTAAAGTTGTAAGTTTTATCTTTAATTAGATCTATATTAAATAAAAATGAATTCCACTTTTAATTTTATTGTTCTAAGAATAAAATTCGCTTACTTTACTATTATTTTGAGGATCTTTCTTTCTCTTTGGATGTAATAATAATATTACACTAATGTTATATTTACAATGAAAATTGTACAATACTTATATAACAATTATATCTATCGTTGGATTGTAATATGGATTTATAAACTAATACAATCTAGCGATGAATATAAAAATTGTACAAATATTATACAATTTTATTGTACACGTAACATTCCTAATAACATTATATATATCAATATTTAAAAGTGAGTATTTAATTTTACTTCGATATTTATTTTATATATTATCATTATATGAAATGGTAATATAGTTTATCTTAAAGTGAATATATCAATAATATGTTAATTTTTCACTCTTAGATGATATAAGTAAATATAATGAATTAGGATCATCTCACATATAAAGATAATGTGTAAATACCCGATAACTAATATATGTATTTTAATTATATATAAAATTAGCATTCTAGATTGAAATATCATTATTGAGATGTGAAATGTTGGAATTGAAAAGGAGGAACTTGAATCACATGTGAGAATTTTCCATACATGTGTTTCTCATCTCAAATTGAGTAAAAAGTTAAATAAATACATCATATAATGGCGACTGAAATAGTTGAGCATATATACTTTTTATTATTTTTCTAGTTGCTTAGTGGGATGCTGACTAAAGCTCACTTACTTGTCAGTCATATCACATGAATTTGACCAATCAATAGTTGATAGAAAATATGTTTATTCAACCACCAACATTCGGAGTTATCTCTATAGTACCTCCAATAGTTTATACAAAATATCAGAGAATTCATTTAAATTTATCCTGTAAAAATTATTATCGATCAATATAATTATTTTATAAATAAAAATTTAAAATGTATTCTTCTTAAATTAAAATGTTGGGTAAATTGTTCCTTAAAAATATAATAATAAATTATTAGTGGCTCAAGATTATGAAAATTGTTAATTTCATTCATATGGAAAGGATTAATTAATCTGTTTATCATCTTTAATTGATAAGGAATAATTTTACTTTTTTATAATCGATCAATTTATTTGATATTTTAATTTATAAGATATGCATTTTGAATTTCTGCTTATAGAATGACTACTTTGACCGATGATAAATTTTTATAAGGATAAATTTGCTTGTTTTGTCAAAATATTAGTATGAAAATATACTTGATTAAAGATGTAAGAAGTATTATTGAAATTCTTTAGCAATATTTTCATAGATTTTTTTTTTTTTTTGGTAAAGGAAAAAAGAAAACCAGAACTAGTAGGCTTTTAGCCTACCCCTTTTTGTACCCTGATATTTTATATATTTGTGTATATATGTTTGGCCATCTCTAGAATTTGTATATGTTAGAAGAATTTTTAAGATGATATACTAATATTTTTATAACAAATTAGATAAATTAAAAATTAATATCTCAATAGTTTAGTTATAATATTGTTCCATTTTATATTATATTCATTTTGATATATATAAATTAGAAAATATATTAGTTCAAATATTTGAAATAAACTCATAAACATTTTACTTGGTTATTATGTATTTTAATATTACAATAGATAATTTTTTGTGTATATATCTATCTGTTGAATTTCCATTATAGTTTAGTTGTGGTCTGCAAATTGATGTGGCAAAAGTGATTAAGGAAGTTGAGTGAGATTTTCAAATTGAACATGCACAATTTCTCTTTCTTCCACCCATCCCTGGAGTGAAAAAAATTAGGTGGATCCCATGCATTCTTTTTCACTATTCAGTTCTATCCAAACCTATTTTTCTTTCCAACCAAACAAAAGAGAAAATCTCCCTTTTCCACTCCATTTCCTTTCTCTTTCTATTTTTCTTTCCATTTTTATCTCAACCAAACATAACCTAAGGAACTCATTCTGAAAATATATTTTTATTTTTATTAATATAGAAAATTTAAATTTTTATATTTTTAATGTTTTTAATTTGGTGCATTAAAAACTTTTTGAATATTTATAATTTCAACCCTTGAAAAGTATTCAAACTAGGACACTGGTGAGTTAATCTCAATTCTTAAAAGGTTAGTTATGTTACTTATAGGTATTGAAAATATTATGTCAATCGACTTATATTATTGGATAAAGTATGAATGTTATTTAAATACTCCTTCCGTCCAGTTTTATTTGTCTTTTTAAGAAATTCATTTGTCCACTATTACTTGTCATTTTAGATTTTTAAGGAAACATTTACAATCTTTTTCCAGTTTTATCCATACATACACTCTCTTTTTTATCTCTTACAATTATTATTGCACAAAAAACTATAAGGATAATTTTGTTATTGTATATTTACTTCTATATATAGAAATTTGTGTGTTTTAATCACCTTCTTAATAAGTGTGTAATACTCTAAAACGTCAATTAAAATTGGACGGAGGAATATGAGTTATGCTAGGTGTATAACATAAAAGACTGATAACGTATTAATTACTGTACAATACGAAAAACAAACAACAAAAGTGAAAAGTGTGTATTTTGTTTATTTACTCTCATGACGCGTGTGAATAGTACGTGCATAAGCGAACATATTCCAACGTATAAAACGTACATATATTTCAATAGTAAACAAACACATTTAATTATCAGAAATTAACATATTTATTTATTATAACCAACACACTTAAGTATGAGAAATGAACATATTTACTTAAAAAAATGCCTCAAGCTCATGAATTTTATCACTTTGCATTATATTATGTATTCAGTTAAAATATATGTATGTTTTCATTTTACATTATATATATTATATGTTCAGTTTTAGTTTAAATATGTATTTACTTTGCATTGTATTATGTATTCAAATACAGTATATGTATGTATGTGTTCACTTTGCATTGTATTATACGTTCGATATGTGTTCACTTTACATTGTATTATATTATGTGTTCAATTACAATATATATATATATATATATATGTGTGTGTGTGTTCATTATGACATTCCTTTGCTAATAAATAATTTTATGACCTAAGTATTACATGATATGTTCATTTTAGATTGTAATGTGTGTTTATTTAATCTTATCCAATGTGTTCGTTATGCAAATATAATGAGTTCTAATCTCAAAAGAAAAAATAATGTTATTGTTTTGTAACTAGAATAACTTGAGATAAATAAAGATTGAGTTGCATGATAACAAAAATTAAGAATTTTATTATATATCACAATAATAATTGTTACTGGACCTAACGAGATTGGGCCTCCAGACCTTCTGTGTTATCGGGCTCCAAATCATTGGGCCCTTGAGTTACTCTCCCGAGACCCGCACCAAGTCGCGAGGATCAGATAAAGGGAAAAAGCATGTTATCACGTCTTCCCCACGACCAAAGCACGACTCTTAAACCCGTGTAAGTCGCTTAGAGTCGTGGGACCGATAGAGCCGTTATCCGAGTTAGAAGCGGAGATCATCACCCCTATAAAAAGGGAATCCGGGTACTCTGTGAAGGTAAGCAAACTATTCCCCCTCATTATGTATACACTCTTTCTGACTTGAGCGTCGGAGTGTCCTCGCAGGTACCCACTCCCGCTTTGGTGAAGGAAGCAAGAGACCCTCGAGCTTGGAAAAGTAAGGACCTACCGGGCTATACCTTCGTAACAATAATTATCAAAAATAAATTTAGTTGATAAACATAATAGAAAATCCAATATTTCTTCATCATTACTTGTACCATGGTTATACAAGCAAGTTGTATAAAAGAACAAGAAAAAGATGAGTTTTATAAAAGTAACAAGAAACAAAAATAAGAAACGTACAAGAATTAAAGAGCAAGTGTGTTGATGGGGAGAAAAAAAAATTTGATGATTATAAAAGATTGCAGTGTGTTGATTGAGAGAAAAAATAAAAAAAATAAAGAGGAAAAAATAAAAAAATAAAGAGAATGAACGAAGAGAAGAAAAAAATGAAAAGAGAGTTAAACTGGTATTTAAATAGCGCATATATATATATACATACGCAGATATATATACGATGTCATCATATATGTTGGTAGTATTTGATATTATATAAATATATTTTCTTATTTGAATATTACTTATTTAAGCAATCTTCAATTGCTAACTTGCATAAAAATACAAATAATTAAATTATTTTAATATTGATCTAGGAAAAAATAACAATAAATATAAAATATTAATTAATTATATGACAAATAATTGATGATATTTATTAAGTAATGTGATAGAATAAAAATGAGATAGAACAACAATTTCCAATTTAATTGGCTAATTTAAATGACTAAAATTTTGGAGAGACCAAACTTATCAATCATGACACCTCATCAATTTCTGAAACTTTCCTTTAAAATAACATAATAAAAATTTAATTTTAAAAATTATTCAAAAATATACACACAAAAATTGTTTGGTGCAGAACTAATTCACGTGAAACAAGCCAGGCCGACAACAGTTTTATGTTTTCTTAACAAATAAATAAATTACGTTTATAATATTTTTCTCTATTTTCCATTTGTTTTTATATAGATGTCAACATCACAAGAAAAGTGCATACACCTTTTTCTCTTGATAAATGCATATACCTTTTTTAACAAAAAGACATCACATATTGAGTTATTTCCTTTCCTTTTCTTTGGAGCCTGCTGCTTCTTCTTCTTTTATTTTTTTTCTTTGTTGATTTAAATAAAAATAATTTTTAAAAAAATACGTTTTGAATTTATGCAAAATAACACCCTAAAATTTCTAATTGTGCAGAAACTAATTAAATATACTTCTAAACGGATCCCTAACAATTAGATAATATGATCCTTATTAATTGAAAATACTTTAACTAATTTCTGACAATGTCAAAAGTCAAATATTATAAAATTTCTAGACAAAAAAACTAGCACTATTAATGACAATTTATTTTTAGATAAATTAGTCCCTAACAATTTTATTGTTTAAAACATTAATTCCTAATTATTTTTAAATTTTTTTATCACTTCATTAACATATTTAACTCTAAGCATTCTTAAATCAAATCTATATATCTTCTATTTGAAAATTGTCACTCACTCTTTAAAATGCAATTATTTTGGTATTTCTAAGAAAAAAAATTGTTAATAAAGTATTGATTTTTTAAAAAAATTTAGGTATCACACCTCTTATTTTACTTATTTAAAGTAATTTTTCATTATTTTTCTTGAAAATATTAAAACACTTACAATTAAGATAATAGATTTATTTTATTCTAAATTTTATATAACTTAAGATAGTTAATTTTCATATTTAAATATTAATTATTAGTATGCATTTTAATATACATAATTTAAAATATGAAGATTTAAACAAGTAAGAGTTAATATGATATTTTAGAAATAGTAAAATAAACACATTAAAAACGAGTGGTAATAATCAAATTTGATATATATATAGTTGATTTTAGAATGCTTAAAAATGCATATTATAATAAAGAAGATAAATAATAAAAAAATTTAATAAAATTATGGATTTATTTTTCTAACAATAAAATTATCAGATACCAATTTGTTTAAAAATAAAATTATCAATAACACTGTTAACTTTATTTATCTAAGGATCTTATGATATTTGACTATTGATATTGTCAGTGACCAATTAAAGTATTTTTTATTATCAATAATCACTTTATCCAGCAACATTGAAATTGTCAAGAAACAATTTGAGGGACTACTGTTAAATTTTCAAACCAATTCATAATTAGTTTAGTATGCATACTGATTTTGTGTATACGAAGATTCTGAGAGAAAATAATTTTTTATTTAATTTGAATGAAATATTTTTTCTAAAATAGTTGAATTAATAATTAATTATATAATAAATATTGTTTATTATATCATATTAATTATATTATATATATATAGATATATATAGCATGTATTTATTACTTGACTATTTTATTGGTTATCTTAGTTGTACATGTAGCCGTGTTGGTGCGAAGCTTTCTCTAGCAAATATATTTTTGCATAGAAACTTCTATTCGAAAATAGATTAAGGAATTTCTTAGTAAAAGATTTTTGTTTTTTGATTATTTATTTATAGATTATTTCTTTCGGATTTAGTACTTATTTTCCTTTTTTTTATTACTACACTATTATTAAAGTGCACTATTATTAATGCACAATAATAATAATTCACGTGTACCATATTGGTTATTCCTTTTCCCACGGGCTCCTATTTATGGTTGGGAGAAGACATGCTTTATTCAAGAGGGAATGAGTTATGAGGGCATCGGCTTCAACCATATCTTCAAGAATCCACATAAATTGATCATTCTCTGCCACACTTTTAAAACAAGTCTTATTTTTTTTTTTTTCACAAACATCCTCAATCAAAGCAATTTTATTTCACTACAAAAAAATATCCCTTTAGCCACACTTTTTTCAGCCACATTTATAAAGTGTGGCCTATAATTATCAATGGCCACACTTATGTTAGGGTGGCGCTTCTCTACAACTTTCGGCCACATTTTTTAAAAAAGTGTGGCCGTAATTATAAAGGGTGGCTTATTATTAAAAAAACGGCCACATTTTTTTATAGTATAGGCCACGGTTTTCTATTAATTTTTTTTAATTTTATTTTTTATAGAATTTAATATTTTTAAATGGAACAAATTTTTTTTTAATTTAAGTCCAGTAATGTTTTTTCTATATTTTTTAGAGGGAAATAAAAGTTTACATCAAATTTAAATTTTAGAGAATTTATTCCGTACCCAATATTTTTGTTGGATACCGGTACCCAATTGTATTTTTAACATATTAATATATGAAAAAGTAAATATAATTTTTTTCATAAATGATAAGTTAGAGAATACCAATATAAATTAAATTAATTTTTGAAGATTATATGTCTAAAATGTTACCAGTTATATAAATTAAAATATTTGAATTAATTTTAACTATAAATCATGACATATACATGTGTTTGGTATAAGTATCCAATATTTTTCTGGGTACCGAATCAAAATCCTTAATTTAAAAATAAAAATAAAACCAATTTAACTTAGTTACAGTTTACAAAATCCCCAAAATTTCAAATTGGGTTACCAAATTCATCTCTTCCTTCCAGAGTTACGCAACTTCCTTCTAGAGTTACGCAACTGCTCTCATCGACTACCGCAACTGCCACCAAGAAAGCACCGAACCACCACCGCCCTTGCAACCACGTCGTCTTCCACGACTGCACCAGAGTCGTTGCGCGCTCGACCACCACTGTCCTTACCTGTCGTCCATAAACGCCGCAACATCGCTGCGTCTAGAAGCAGTCATCGAAAAAAGTAAAAGAGAGAGAGAAAAAAAGAAATGGTAGGGGAGTTAAGAGGTAGTGATAAATTTTTTTTCAATACAACTATACGTACAACACTTAGGGCGTTTGCTATTAGGTAATATGCATATATCATTGATAATCTTGCAATTAAATTATTTGGTAATTCAGATTGATTCGTTTGGTTTGGCAAAGATGTTTGTAATGTGGATTACCATCCCTAGGATGTATAAGATGAAGATTCATAATGGATACCAAATAATGGTATCGTGATGCTAAAATAATGACTTCTGATGTCAAATTATTATAGATGTTCACCTCATACATCCTATATGAATGTCAACCTATCATTACCCTTAAATTTTATAGAAATGGTGATAATCTTGAGTAGTACGAAAAAGGAATTCTTCAATTGGCACAAACAGTTCAATTAAATTGCGTCTACAGAGAAACTAGGCACAAATAACATACACAGATCAAAGATCAAATAATACTTGCACACAATTGACCATTACCAAAATATATGATCATAGTCCAAGCTAGCCAAGCAGAAATTTTTATTTAGTCCAACAACATATTATTTTACAGACATTAATTTTTCTAATTTTGTTCCTTTCTATCTAGGCCCTCCAAGATTTAAATAAATAATGTATCCATGAAATTGCTTTTGAAGGTCCAAAACATCATTCATGCAAACACACCATATTGATATAACATTAACATCCATCATCACTAATTCATCATCATAATCTTCTTTTATTTGAAAACCACTTATTTTTTAATTATACAAAAACTTAATTATAATAAGAATTCAGGCACCAAAGGTGATTGGCATGCTTCTGCAAGCTGGCTCCATGAAAGATCCCAAGTTTGGTTATTGTTGTAGAATTCTTCTTGTGTAGTAGTAGTGGTGGATGATCCTAATTGTTCTAAACTTGTTGGAAAAACACCCTTTTCCACTACCCTTTTCTTTTTTGAATATGATCCATAATCTTCTGATTCTTCTTCATCAAAATGTGTTTTCAAAGATTCTGATTCCTCAGATAGAGAAGGCAGAGTAGCACCAAATTGTTGCTTCCAAGGTTTTCTAGTAATTGTTCTGTTTTGATGGCTCTGTCCAAATCTCTCTAAGTACTTCCCTTGTGCTTCAATTTTCATCTTCAAGCTTCTTTGAACCTTCCAATTTAAAAAAAATTAATTAAATTGTGAAATTCTCTCCATATATATATTAGTCTTTTCAAAGAAAATATATCGCATGTTTTTCATGTCTATTTATTAATCAATAATGTTTGTCGTACAACATAAATACGTTTGACTAGTATACAACGTGTGTTATATAGCACACATACGTATATCACACATTACGTCTTATTATGTCATACGTTGGATACTAGTTGGACATATTTCTGTTGTACGACAAACATTATTGCTAATTAATGGGCTAGATTCCATTATAGAAGAAAAAGTGCAGCATAAATTTATCTTAATGACCTTTAAGACTTTTTATGAGTATGATTATATTCTTGACCAAACAAAGTATTAAGAGTAATAAAAACTTTATTTAGTGGCTTTTGTACTAGCAAATTACGACTAAGAAATCGAAATATACAAAACTATCAAACTTGTCCCACCAAATGATGTCGACTAAGTGCTTGGTTCTTTTAGGAATATATAGAGACCTCAAATAAATTAGTCTTCTATTATAATAATGTCTGACAAATTATTACTCTTTGAAGAAAAGAAATATCATCATTTGGTCATTTAAGATTATGAATATAGGACACCATAATCACTTAAAAATATTTTAAATGATTAATTTGTTCTATTAAATTATATTTTTGTTGAGGACTAGTTTTGTTTTGTTTTTATAAATTACGATGGATTATTGGATTAATTTGTCAAATCTTAATCATAAAAGACTAAAAATATACTCCCTCCACTTCTTATTTATTTATCCAATTTTAAATGCACATATGAATTAAGATAATAATAGAAAAAATCTTAACTTTAGAAAAATTTAGGGATATTTTATAATAGGGTAAATTACACTCACCTCCTCTGAGATTTGACGAAATTACACCTGACTCTCATCTATTTTCAAAACCTTACACACAGACCCCCTGAACTTATAAAACTTACACTGACCTCCCCTGACAATTATTAATTATTAGTCAAACTGATAATTCTTATGATATATAAATGATACATGATTTTTAACGACATATTTGTAATAATAGACATCTCTATGAAGTCAAAATGATCAAATATTCCATTATGTATATTAAAATTTATTTCTCTTATTTCTTTTTATACTTAGTTTTATTATTGGTTACACGGTTATTTGCTCATTTTAACTTAGTGTATATTATTTATAAATTTGTCGTAAAAATCATGTATATCTCATATATCATAAGAACCATTAGTTTTATTAACAATCAATCATTGTCATGAGAGATCAGTGTAATTTTTATAAGTTCAAGGAATCTGTATGTAAGGTTTTGAAAATATAAGGGAGTCGGATGTAATTTCACCAAACTTCAGGGGAGGTAAATGTAATTTACTTTTTATTATATTATCTATCGTCTTAATTATTTTATCAACTCTCTTTTTTCCATTAATAATGAACATAATTGAAAAAAATCAATAAATATTATCTTGAATTCTGAAATGAATAATTATATATGAAAAATATGAACTTTTAAAGTGGACAAATAAAAAAATAATTGAAGTATTTCTTTATTTGAGAAATCAATTTGCCTAAAATTATTTTTTTGGAATACTAAACGTGACAAATAATTTGCAAATTACAAATTTCTCATCTCTCCCTGCTGATGCTATTGTATCCATCGTTAGATGGCAAATACATGCATAATAAAAAATTAGTCAAAATAGTTAATATATTGTGCAAAATATATATATAATATAAAATTCACAACGTATATTACATGTGGTGCACAACATATATCACATGTTGTAACATTATTTTTCTTTGTAACATGTGATATATGGTGTGCATAATATGTAATATTCTGTGTAATTTATATTATATATGTTATGTACATCTTATTGGTTGTTTTGACTGACTTTTTGTTGTATGTATAGCAATACTCTTGATAAATATAAAGTGAGTCTTACTTGAAGGTAGTCTCACACTTCTTAGAATTTGTTTGTTTATACACTAGAATCAATTTTATTCAAGACAACAATTTATAACTTCTCACAAAAGTTGTCTTGGGAAGTCCCAATATTATTTTAGAAAGTCACGGAATAAAATAACCAAACATACATTTTATTTTGATGGTAAATACAACTTAGTTGATGTAGAGTCTATTTGGTTTACTTTTGGTCTTACTTTTGAAGGTAATAATATATAGTTTGAAGTTAACTTTTGTGAGAATAAAAAAAAACTTCTGTTGATCAAAATTGATTCTAAAAAGTTAAACAATCAGACACATAGAAGTTGAGAAATTTTCATACACTTAACAAAATTCTACTGCATAGTATATGTTTACTGTTACTTGATTATTGTTGACTAGAGTTAAACTTAAGTTTGACTTAAAAAAAGGTTGGAGCAGTCCTTTTAGAAAAGAGCCTATTGAAAAGCAAACTTTTTTAATTTTGGGCTGAATAAAAGTTAAACCAGTATCAATATTATAATTTTTAACATTTTCTTAACAAACCATGAGTATATGAAAGTTTATTAGACTAATTATGGGTGTGACTGCTAATACCTCTACTTGATCACTCAAGCGATTTTGCACCTCCATCTGCATTTGAAGAACTTCCTTTAGCTGTAGAGCACTTTTTACAAAACATACAGTAACAGTAAAAATATAGTGAGTAATGCTAGATGTACAACATAAAATCAGTCATCATCTGTAATAATCGAACATTTTGAAACTAGTAATCAAACTTTTATTATTATACATTAATTCAATATTTTTAAAAGATGAATTACTAGTTTCAAAAGGTTGAGTTATTATACATGGTGGTGGATGGTGGCTGATTTTATGGCATGCACAAATCACTTCTCAAATATAGTTAATAAGTTGCAAAATAAAAAATTGGTAAGGAAAAATTAAAATAAACAAATTGTTGTTGAAGGACTTTTGACTCACGTTATAGAACTGAAATTTGGCAGTATATCTGATATGCTTCTCTTTTCAAGCTTTCCTTCTTCACATGGAAAAGTCATAGAAACAAATTTATCAAGGAGCTAGATTATATAACTATTTTCTCGTGAATTTAATTATTTTTCTTGTATTTATAATTTGAATAATAATTACTTGTGAAGGTTTCAAAAACTTACTTGTGGTAGACTCTGGAATCAATTTGGAGATCCGGTATTTCTGAACACATAAAAAACGAACTTATTATTAATAGTCAATTTTAAGAATCCAACACTTGCATTTCAATTTTTAAATTTCATTATTTGTTTTGCTGAATTAGAAATTAGGGCAATTTGAGAGCATCAATTTTTAGTAGTCAAAATTGAAATTTGGAATTGCTGAAGATATTGAAATTAATATTTTATGAGCGAAGAGTACTTTCAGTTGACATGTCGGCTGCTGCCCATTAATTTTTTTTAGATTGATTACATTATTTGGAATTTCGTTCTTACTTCTTACTAATTTGTCACCACGAATTGAATATCTAGGATAGTAAATGAAATTCCTAACAATAATTTTTTTCATCCATAAAATTTGAACTCAAAACTTTACTTAAGAGTGTGTTTGTAAATTTGGATTTGGAGGGGAAGGGAATGAGAGATTTTAAAGAGTGTAATTATGTTTGAGGGTTATATTGGGAGGAAGGGAAGGTGTTTGAGAGAATTTTAAAATCCTCCAAACTCCTCAATTTTTAGTTCCTCCAATTTGGAGGGTTATCAAACTCTCAAATAAAAGAAAGATCTTGTCTCCAAGTCCCTTCCTTCTCTTCCCTTCCTTTCCTTCCATAACCTCCACCTCCCTTCCCCTCCTAACTCACAAACAAAGCCTAAAGGATAACAAACTGTTTACTACTTGTGTCAATTATGTTGGTCCTATCAATTATTAAACTCAACGTATGTGGATGGATTCGATTGACAAATCAAGGTATTTAATAGCTAATTTAACCTGCCTACTAAATATAATTTTAAAAATATATATATAATATAATAAATAAATTAAGAAAAAACGTAAATCTTATATAAAAACGTGAACTGCCTATCAATTTTCAAATACAAAATATATATAAAATAACAATGCAACCACAATTGATAAGTTTAACATAATTAAGCAAATAAAGTTTCAACTCAAATATTACAATAGTTATAAGCTTATTGTAAGTTAGAGGGATTTAGTAGGGTTTCAAATTGATTTTGGAACGGTATATATATTTTAGTTTTTAGGTTTTTTCTTATCCATGATCAAAATGCACAATTTTGCTAAGTTATATAGGAGTATAAAATAAAATAAAATTTAAAACGACCTCATTTTCAAAAAAATAAAATTGAAAAAAGCAAACATAACTGATGGTGGACCGACTAGGTTCACCATGATATTGGTTTGAGTTTGATAGTTATAGTTACCACATGAATTAAAATGGTTGATTTTTAAGTTATTGAGTGTATGTATAGAATAATTGTACAACTTTTATTTATGTGATAAGATTATAATTTTTTTTATAGATAAATATGTGTTTCTAAACAAGAGAAAAAACTCATAGGTAGGAGACAATTATCAATCTTAATTAATGTGATCTCGTTAAAAAATCTCTCAAACCTAAATGGAAAAAAGAGTATCACAGTATGTAAATAGTACAATCTAGTTCAGAGTATCCACTAGAACAATACTTAAATTATATACATACATCATCTAGCTAATCACTAATTAAACACACACACAAAACATCATATACAAAACTTAAACAACTAATTCAACATGTTGCCTATTTCACTAATGCAACACATAAATAATATGTAATACCTAATCTATTAATGCAAAATATAATACATAAAAAAATCTAATTCACTAAGACAACATAAATCATCTAATCCACTCTTGAAGCACATAAAAAAAAACCAAAATTTAAAAATCGGGCCGACCATTGAATCAGATGGCAGATAGGTTCAGAGGTTTAGAGTTCAACTCGGAGTTCAACCGTATATGATGAATTATATGCTATAAAAAAATTAAAGTGTACTAAAAATATTAATTGAAAGTTAAAATATAGAGCATTTGATAGATTTAGAGATTTAATAGTCCTTAATTTTAATAATTAAATTATATTATATATTATATTTTATTATTAAAAAGTTCTTAAATTTTAAAAAATTAAAATTTTTTATTTTTAAATTAGTTGATTGATTCAACCAATTTTTAGCCGGTTCATCGATTTTTTTTTTTATCAGTTTTTTTTTGATTTTTATTCCCCACCCGGACCGAAGATGAGTCTGGCTTCCGGTTCAATAGGTCAAATCGGTCGGTCCGGTGTGATTTTTAAAACAATGAAAAAAACTAATCTACCAATGCTACACATAAAAGATAAAACATATATAAAACTTAATCCACTAATACATCTTATATATTCCACTAATACATCATGTAGAAATATATAATGTCTTATACACTAATACATAATATAAATCATATATAACACTTAATCCACTAATACAACACAAATTATTATCGTAGAATATAATCCACTCAAACAATGTCTTACCTAATCTACTAATGTAATACATAAGTCATATCAAATCTAATTCACTAATACAACACATATAAATATATAACACATTAACACCTAATCCACTAAGCATGCAAAAATTAAACTCATTATTGTTAAAGAAATATTTTTATCGGGAAAAATTATTAAACATACAAAAGATAATGTTCATTATCAAATAGTCAGGTCCAGTTAAATAAAATGTGTTCTTTATCAAACAAAGTAAGTTGAAGTTGTACCATAAATTAAAATGGACCCATTAACCCAAAGTTGACTAAGGGAATTTAATGTAGGTCCACACTGGGAAAGAATGTGCTGGAACATTTTTTATGATCACTGATATGAAAGAAAGAAATGCTTATTATAAATGTGTATCTGTACTTTTACTTAATTTATATAAAACTACAGAGGAGACTTTAGTTATTAGGTTTTCAAATGGAACATGATATACATGCACAAATTTCACATTCCTCACATTTTTCAACTTGGAAAAATCTCCATCACACAATCAATAGTGAAAAGTAAGATGAATTGGGGTAAAAAAAATGTCATATTTTAAAATAATAATATAAACTTGAGTTAATAGTAAATTTTTCGTGTAATAATATATTAACTAAAAATTTCATAATATTAATATAGTTGTAACTTTAAATTATATCTTAAATGATTGATATGTTGTCATTTATAAATTTTATCATGAATTAAATTTGGATCTATATTAACACTCGGTTAGGCATATTTGCATAAACAATCACTTTTTTTTTTCCAGACGAAGCCAGTGATTGTTGAATATGCTTAATTATCATTTAAAAAGAGTGATGAGAGAAAGAACCTGCAGGTGACTTTTGACATGATATATGTTTAATTTAGAGACACCCATAGCCTTCATTCCCTTCAATATACCTTTTGGTGTTGCCCCTAGCATACCACACAAAGCATATCATTAGTGCCTGATTCTTAAAATTTAATATGACTGATTTTCAAATAACATAAATATACAATGAGTTAATTTTAATATATTGTCAGTATAAAAGAATTTTATACATTCAGTGAATCACAACACTAAACTTTGATGATTGTTTCAAGTAGTTGAAGAGAAAATAATTTGTGTCATGATTAATGTAGCAGTTTATAATTGATTGAAAGTGTGATTTCTTTACTAACACTAATAAAATCCTCATTAAAATTTAAAATCACAAAAGCTACAACTACAATTAATTAGTTCATCTACATTTCCTATGTCTAAAAGATTGGAATGCACGGAAAAATGTATAAATCATGATATAGCAAAACTTTTTAAAATAAATAAATAAAAATTTAGGTTGAGAACAAGCTTATCCTAAATCAGATTTAGGCCTAGTTGTTTTTAGGTTGAAAGAATGTTGACAAGGTTATTTGTAAATATCATTATTGTATTTACAAATCATATATACCAACGAAAGTTCGACTCTTATCTCTACCTCCTATTGTCTAATTCCTTAGATAAAAAAAATGAAAACACATCACAAGATTTCATAATATATTTGTATGAAAAAAATTTTAGTGCACAACAAAGAAAAATCAGTCAAAATAGTCAATAATAACTTATGCATAATATACAATATGTAATATGCACAACATATATTATATATTATATATATCATATATATATGACATGTTGTGCACAACATATATCACAACATGTTGTAATATCATCTATCTTTCCAACATGTGATACATAATATGTACAACATATAATATATGTTGTGCACACTACATAATACATATTGTGCGTAACATGCTAGTTGTTTTATCTATTTTTCATTGAACATATACCAATACTCTATTTGCATTATAGACATTATTATGATCATCATGCACAAAATATTGTTGCCAACAATTATTATTATTATTATTAATGTTAAAAAGGACTTACTATCAGGGCCCCCAAGCCTATTTACAGCCTCGACAAATCGATCATGGAGTTCTTGTGTCCATCTTAGGCGTTCTTTTCCATTGGCAGAGCCATCTGATGAGCGAGTGGAAGAAGAACCCATAACTGAACTCTTTCTCCTTTTTGGGGTCTAAGAGGCCCAAAACATAGTGCTACTAAAGAAGAGCATTATACTACATAACAGGACCAAACAACGACAAAATAAAATTAAAAAAAAGAAGAAGATAATATCATTAGTTGGACACAGAATTAATCAAGGTTTCGATGTTCACTAAGGTGTAAATATTGATTGCATTAGATTCTGATTAATGTCTGTAATTGCTTAAAAGGAAATTAATATTTTAAAATACTTAACAGTTAGAAAAAAAAGAGCATTGTTATGTGTGTAATAAAAAACAATCAAAATAACTAATATGTTATGCTGAAGATATATTATATAATATGCACATTAAATATTACATGTTATACACATCATATATCACATATTGTAAACCACATGTATTACATGTTGTAAAGAAAGATAATGTTGTAACATGTAATATATGATGTGTACAACATTTATATATGATATGCATAATATGTAATATACGGTGTACATATTACATATTGTGTACAATTTGTTAGCTATTTTGACTAATTTTTGTATTGTGCACCAAAACTTCCTAAAAAAATTATTGGTAGTTAGCTGAGCTCCTTAAGTATCTAATTAAGAGTTCAATTCCTTGACGATGTGTATGGAGAGGATTTCGTGACCAGAGATTTATCTCGTTATGAGGGAGTCCTACATGAAAGGAATTAGTCTCTGCTATCGACGATAGATACTCTAAACAATAAAAAAACAAATGTGAGAAGTCCACCTAAAATTTTTCAACACCCTATCATTTTCTTTAAATCACTTAAATCATGTCACATGTATTCTAACCGTTTGTGATATAAATATTATGACAACCAATTCTGGACGTGTAGTATTGCCATTGTCTATGATTGCTCCAAAGCTTAACATTTCATGTCCAAAGTGTTGTGTTGTTTTTCCTTTGTCTATAAGGCAAGGATTCATTTGGCGAAGATGCCTATGGTTAAGTCAATATCCCTTTATTGTGTGTGTGTAAGGCGAGTGCATAGTTTCCTCGTCAATTCAAATTTATTAGAAGAGGATTTTGATTTCTGTCTCCTGTGCTATGGTTGTGTCTTTTTCATTAGTCATTGTTATTAGTTATCATAGGTTTTGGATCCCACATCATGCCTTGTCATGTATGTTATTACCTTGTTACTAAAGCTGTGTGTGAGAGTTTTTCTTAGAAAGAGAGTGACTTATAGTGAAATGGAATGGCAAGGTAAAGAGAACTTTTGAATGAAATAAAACATACATTACTTTTATGTAGTTGAATTTAATGGTAGCATAGATATTCTTAGAGTATTCAAGATAGGAAAAACCTTTAGATTCATAGAGCACTTACAAAAAAACTTATCTTTATCTAGAAATTTTTCGGTGGCAATGTGATGATATTTGTTCGATTTTGTGATCCAATTTAGATTTTGACCCATAAATCTCATTTTAATTGATTTGACTGTCCATTTGTTGTTACTCTAGCACCGTTAATATTTATCTTATCTGAAAGAGTCAAATGAGAAATTACTACTGAAAAATTAAACTTATAATCTGTCATATATGAAACCATGCATGCTCCATTTAATCAACCCCTTGTATTATAGTTTAATGAATTTAAGGGAATGAAAGTAAACCATTTTTTTCTTTTTAGTATTTAATCCTAAAATTTGAAGAGACAAAAAATAGGATAAAGTGGAAAGGTATGACAAGGTGCTCTTTCCTTGGCCTTCTATTTTCTCTTATTGAATCGCTCCTAAACACATTTTTAATAATGGTTAGTTCTTTTTTCTTAGAACTTAAAATCTCTTTTCTTTGAGTAAAAGAGAAAGGGATACTCCAAAATAAACTTAATGTTCACCCAATTGATTATTATTCACTTCAGAGTTACACTAGTATATTACTGGTAACATACTAATATTCCTAACATTTCCTTTCTTTAATTCCATTTATTGCCTGAAGGAATGATGAACTTTATTAAAAATGTTTTTGGAAGTTACTTAAAAGAGTGAATATATATAGGTGTGTCACTCCCTGGTTCTCAATATCATCATTTTGTCCTTCAAATTAAAAAAAAAAAGACAATGTCATGCATTTTCCCTCTCATTACCTCATTAAAATAAACTATTGAACAGCTAGGCAAGAAAGTGACATTTCCACTTTTTATTATTCTACTCTACCATGAGCCATTCAGGACAAAATCTCTCAAATACACCGTAAGAGAAATTACAATTTCAGAAATCAAATTGATTAAGACAGCTTTTTTTCGATGTTAAAGTAACCCTACTTCACCACCAATAACATCAAGCCTTATCTCACTACGTGAGGTCGGCTACATAGATCAAACGACATCATTACGCTCTATCGTGAATAATGTTAAAATTTAGATCATTAACTCTCAAATATTTTTTGATAACCCCTTTTATAGTCTTTTATGGTCTCTTTCTACCCCTAATTATCGTAATATTTCTCGTCTGATCCATCCTCCCTCTTGACTAATGTTCATGTAAAGATATTTATCTCATCAAGTTCACAATCTATACAACACATAATCTAATGTCTCCTTAATTTCACACATCATTTTATTTGAACTCAAGTGAGACAAGTGTTGAAATTTTGGAAAATTACTAAAGGCAATTTTGGAAAAGAATTTCATTAAATTGAACTCTGACTCCGTGTCCTCTCCTATCCGTGACTCATCCGTGACTCTGACTACAGTTGTGGAGTAAATAAAAATGGGATAATTTTATTCACCTAGTCAGACTGACTTCGACTCTCTATTTACAATGACTCCAAAATCAAACGTTGTACAAAATCATATTTTCACTAACTCTGTGACTTTGCCTCCAGAGTAAGTGAAAACAAACGCAGCCAAGGTGTCAATTGCCAAAAGCAATAACTAATTTCCTTGAGGCATAGAGTTCACATCAGTAAATTGCCTCTAATCACAAGAGTTCTTCCATACATGCTATTAGGAATCAAATCTACTAGATGCTTAAGGAACTCAAGCTAACTTACCTATATAATTTCACATATCTTAACACATGCAAACAAAGTTTTTCCTTAAGCTTCCATGCTTCATGAGGCATACCATTCATATAACCCTTGATTAACCAAATAAGCAGCATAATAAGATGGTGATTAGAAGTGGAGGAGGGAAAAGGTGAAATAGCCACCTTTATTTTCAGAAACAAGGTAAAAAAAGCATACAATGTATACATTCAAGCAAATTTCAATTGATTGAGAGATTAGAGTTTTATCATATTCTATTCTGTAAAATAAAAATATGTAACATACACTAAGGATTCATGTTGGTGAAACAGACTTAATCCCTGAGACATTACCCATTAGACATAGATTAGGCACTATACCCATCTCTTAACATAATACAGTATCATGTCAGCGGCGACACGGCATTCTTCAAGTATTGCCTTCAGACTAGGGCCTGTTCCGCCTCATGCTGCATGAAGGGCATTTGTATTGCTTTATGCTCTCAGCCTTTGCAGGGGTGATCTTCACACATTTCCCATGGAACCACTTCTCGCATATGTCGCAGCCAATCCAGAATTCATCTGCACTGTAGTTTCCACCACAGCTACCGCAAAAGGTTTCACTGTGCTCGTCTTCATCTTCCTCATAACCCTCATCTGCAAACTTTGGGTTGCTTTTAACTTGCCCATCACTTGATCTCTGCAGGCAAACATACAAGCATGTATCATAGGGGGAAAACAGATATGGTGTGACATGACTGTGCACATCGTGAAGCCCTTAAACCATATAGTCTTAATTTAATAGTATTTGTATTAATGGCGCAACAGCATACAAAACCAACCATCATGGAATTGATAGATTTGGAAAATGCAGACCACTTATACTCACTAGATTCAACTTTCTCTATACATATATTGCATAAGCTTGGAAAGAGTCGAGTATAACAATGTTATATATTCCGAACTTAGGTAGTGTTTGTTTCAGAGGTTGATACAATACAGTACAAAAATACAGATACAATACAATACAATACAATACAATACAATACAGAAAATTTTGTGTATTTTGTTTTGAGTTTGTTTTAGTGTGTACAGAATAAAATTGTGTTTGTATTTATACAAAATTTTGTTTTGAGGCTTTGGTAAAAAATGAGAAGGACAAATGGTGGAATTATAGATTAATAATAGGGATAAACTTGGAACAAAATTTTCATTAAAATTCCTATATCAGCACCTGTATTTTGTGTACCTATTCTAAGTGAAGACATAAAATACATAAAAAAATTTGTACAGATATAATTTATCTTGTATGTGTTTGTACTAAACAAACATGTCATTTTTTGTTTTGTATTGTATAGTGTCTTGTACACATTAAACAAACGCTACCTTAGTTACCAACAATCCAACATCAAAATTGAAAAATTCTACAACCTAGTTTAGTATTTGACCATACTTCACAAAAGCTGCTGAAAGTTAATGACAAAAGCTACAAGAAATAGATATGTTGATATGTCCAGGGGCATGTGCCAATATCATGTTTGTGTTTCTAGCATGTTAGAGATACTTGAAGAAGTGACCTGTGCCCTTTTTTTTGTCAAACTTGAACACAGAAAAAAACCTGACTATTTGATAGGAACCTGGTCATGAAACAGTACGCCTTGTTGGTAGGATTGTGACTCCTGGAGTTGTTGCTAACCATGGGCTCACGTCACGGCATAAATGTCCCTCTGATTGTTCTTTTTGTTACATGAAGTGGTGGAAGTGGAAAGAGGACAATGGGACCTTGGTAGTAGATCATTTACTACATTCCATAGGAAGTTCTAAGGTGTTACATGATATCTTTTCCACATCATCACCTTGAGGACAAGATGATTCTTTTAGGGAGGAATATTACTAGGGATCGGGCCAAGCTTAATGGGCCTAATTGTAGTGTTGAATAGGAATGAGAGAAAGAGAAAGATAAAGAAGAGAGAGAGTTAGGTAACTATGAGTATTGAGAGGTGGATACAAAGCATAGTTGTCGATTCTGGAAGGCGGTCTGAAAAACCCCACTGTAGAATGCTGCCATGGCCTCATTTAAGCCAAAATCATCATGGCGGGAAGGCCAAAACCTGCCATGGTGCCATGGCTCCACCATATAACAACACTGATATAAAGGAGGGAATAGGAGAGAAAGGAGTTAGGCAGATATTAGGGCTAGATTTGGGAGAGAATGAGCAGGGACTATTTTTGTTTCTTGGTTTTTGTATCAGCTGGCTAATCTCCACTCGATCGGTTATACTGATCTGGCGCTATCATTTATAGAGAAGAACATTTCCTTCAATTACTGTTCCATGAAAAGGTTCCTAACACTATTTTAATTGTCATACAAAATGATGATATTGGCAGTTTACAAGCAAATCAGCAATTGTCCAAATGCACAAGCATCACCAAACCCTTTGGTCGTGTCCCAACCAACAGAAACATTAACAATTATCAAAGGGAAAGGAAAAATAAATACTAACCTTGGTGCTTCCCCGAGATTTGCTTCCACTATCCACAGTGGGCTTGTCCTTATTTGGTTTCCTTTCAGTCACAACTTCGAAGACAGTAGGAAGATCATTGATCAAGCTGAATAAACGCTTCCTGCCATAAAGAATCAGGAACAATTGATAAAGTGAGTTATATCCAATGCTCTAGCAGATGTTGAGCAAAAATGCAACAATAGTCACCAAGAATCTGATAGTTGTATCTATTCACAATTCTTCAATCGCAGCAGTTTCTAGTCGAAGAGACCAGAAGAAACCATGGGAACAGAGTATCTACATACAAATGAATGAATGATAACGCGAAGAACACACATTTCCCTGAAATATATTTGGGGTCTACAACCGTCCAAGTACCATAATCCAAGTACACACACAAGAAAAGCATGAATGGGAAGAGCTAAGAGCATTTCAGATCAGGATCAATCATCAAAAGTTAAAATCAAATTATCAACGTCTGTCACATTTTCAAGGAAAATAGTTGATTACAAACATAAACCCTTATGAAGGCATTCTATACTCTGGTTACCACCATCAAGTCACATTTTTTCAAAAACTTCCCATCAAAGAAATGCATGTATAAATATCTAGAATCACCACAGACCAAAGAAAAATAGTAACATTGCTACTTTACATTAAAGGTGTAGTTTCTTATGAGACATTCACCAACCATGATAATTCAGAGGCATGTTGAGCAATAACTCCAATAGTTACCCGTATCATTCAATATTAAACAGCATGCTTATACATGTCACAATGAACTTGAATCATCACCACATGCATGCACCTCCACCAAAGCCAAATTGTACCTTTCATTGCGGTTAAGGCGAGCTCCAAGATAGAAGGCCACAGAAAGCAACCATGAATCGCTGTGCACAGCAACCAGAGAAAGCCAGTCCCTGCGGTTCATGCCATCTCTAGCGAAATTGATTCCAAGAGCTGGCTCAGGGAGCTCGGGTGGAACCTCCTCTGCTGGCAGAGTTACTTCCCAGCTTTCATTGGGATGTCCATAGAGGCACAAGTTCTCCTTGTCTTAAACAATCACACAATAAACTTATAATTTAACAGAAGGGCACATAAATTAACAATAAAAAAGACTTACTTTATCGTTATTTTGATAGAAATAAATAACTTAATCAATCAATTACAGGACACAGAAATAAATATTTTCAATTAAGTGAAAATAAAAATCCAGCAAGCTAAACATGGATGTGAGTCCACTAATCACATTCTCAAACAATAACATTGAAGAAACCCAATACTAATCAATGTAAACATGTACTTCACAAGAACTAAAACAGCATAAGAATCACTGAAAAAACTTTTGACTTTTATTTTCTCTCAATTCAGCGCACTCATTTTGTTTTCCCTAAAATTCTCCGTATATTATATATATATATATATATAAAAAGTCAACTTCAAGTAGCTCCAACAACCATGCATAATTCACACAACCCAGAAACAAAAATTCAAAACAAAAAACCAACCATAAAAAAATTCATTTTTCATAATGTAAATTAAAACATAACACAAAAACAATCAGATCCACTGTTAATTAACTCTTACCTGGATCACAGAGGCCGTAAAAATCATCAACATCTGAGAGAATTAAAAAAAAAACATAAACAAAAGTAACAAAGTTAACAACTTTAATATGCAAAGCACGAAAACAGAAAAATTAAGAGAGACCCAGATGAGAAATTCGGAGAGAGAGAGTTACCTTGAGTGAGAGCACGAACAACGGCGGTTCTTCGAGCGCTGTAGTCTTTGAAGATCTCTTCAACGGTGCGAGGGCTGGCAGCCATTTCCATAACCCAATTGAGAGATCTAAGCCTAAGGTTAAAGGGAAAATTGGGATTTGGAGATTGAGAAGAGAACTAACTAGATGGGATTGTGAGGGGAGAGCATGAGAAAGAATAGATCAAACGGTAGATAAAAAGAGTGTGTGTGAGAGAGAGAGAACTAAGAAGGGAGAAAAAGTGAGTTAAGAAGGCAAATTAGAGAGTGGATGGGGTGTTTGTATTATTTCTTTTAGTGGGTTTGCCCTAGTTATTTTATAACTCGAACCACTAATCTCTAACTCCGAAAAATTACTTTTCGATTAATAATGAAATGTTATAAATATATATATATATATATATATATATATATATATATATATATATATACGGACTCGAAATTTAAAATCCATATTCAAGATGAGGATCGAACTCTGACACTTGATTAAGAAAGAATGAACTTCTACCGTTCAACCACACTTCCCGAATTGAATGGTACTAAATATGAACCTTGAGATATGATATTTAAGCAATTTATATCTCCTACTTGTACTAATATATATGATTATAATGAATTATTATTTTGTAAGGAATCTATTATTTATTTTATTCTAGGTTAATAACACAAATTGCTTTAAAATTCAACTAAATTTCACCTTAACCTATTGTAGAGAATTCGACTTAAAGCTATTTATTTTTTATACACGGTAAAATTATTTAAAATTGATAGTACATAATAATTAAACTCATTATCTAATATTAAGATTACTTTTTCTTTATATTTTATTAAAATGAAAATAAAGTAAGAATAAGTAAAATTAACATGTAATAAAATTAGATCTTAATAATTAAACAATTATTTATAACATAAGCTGAATTATATATAATTAAAATATAATAATTAATAGACAGATAATTTTCTTATTATAAAATTTGATATTAATTTCAATTAGTTTAAAAATAATTAGTTTAGTATAAACTTTTATATAGAATATGATGAAAAGTACAAGTTAAAATATTAAAATCAAACAATCAAAATGAAATAGAGTATTAGATGTTTTAAAAAACTTTAATCATAACATTAAAATTTAATTTTTTATTACTTATTTAGTAAATATAGAATTGTGTTATTTACTTTCTATTCTACTACAAATATATATTTCATTAATTGTTAAAATAATATATATATATATATATATATGGAATAATGAATGAATTCTAATAAAATAAATGATATGTGTACATTAAAATTTTACACTAATTAACCACAAATACAAAAATATGTATTTTTATAATTATTTTTAGTAAACCCTTAAACTAGTCCCTGAGAAGTTTAGCGTCGGACAAGTTGGTCTTTGACAATTGAAAATGTAACATCCACCTCCTAGTAAGCTATTTGATCTAGAATAATTAACCTTGTATTCTATCTCGTGATTGATGAAGTTAATTGTGTTAATTAAGGCTTGTGTACGTATGAATGCGTGCTATTGATTGAGTTTTTATGCTTTTTGAATTGAGTGAGTTATTGATGAAATTATGTATATACATATACATACACATAAATAAAAACTAAGATTTTATTCTCATGCATAACAAACATGAGATACATGCATGCATATGCGATCATTTAGGTGGTGCATCTCTAAGCTTTGCGAGTTTAGTTTTTTAACGGATGTCTAGCATAATTCTTCTTGTACCCCAATGATAATAGAAATATATTACATCTTAGACCAAGTGTATTCTTCTCATTAATTAAATTCAATTATGAATTTCTCTCCAAACCATCACCTAATTGCAATTTCACTATCTCATATAAAACGTGACATTTGTCACCCGTATCCTCTATGCAATTGTGCACTTAAGCCTAGATGCATAATTTAATCCTCTAAGACTTGAAATATTAATTATCCTCTTCCTTTTAGACATCCAAAACCGTGACATACATATACATATTCATTTTCCATCAAATTCGACATCAAAAACACACATATACCTCATTAAACAACCAATATCACTCATCCACTTCTCCACCATCCACCAATGGATGGGACTTGGGAGCATCTTCTTACACCCCACTAACACCAACATGTCAGCCCTTCCACCCTTCATCAGACCCTTCCATGTTTTCCACCACATCAGTCCTCCAACCAACCATTTTCTTACAACTACACCACCTTATGACACCTCCACATGAGCTCTTACACTCCCTTATATCCTTTGGTACTTGGAGAAGTATTTCAGACCTGGAATGGACCTCATTCCCCTCCATATTTTGTGCATAATACTCCACAAACATTTCCCTCACACATCGAAACCAAAAAGTCAAGCGACAGCCTCACCCAATCAACCTATTACACTACACTATATTGTATGACATAACTCCACTTAAATTCTCATATTCTCTTGAAACTTGAGGGCATTTTCAGACTTAGTTTTAATCCCTTCCACCCCTTAAGTTCATGCTCCATATGTCTCTGAAACATTTCCCAAACCTCAGAACCCTCAAAGAGAGCCATCAACCCCAAAAACATTCCAAATCCTCTCAAACTCTCCCTCTAGCACACTTCCTCCAAAAGCTTCATTCTCTCCACTTCTGAACTCCCTCACTTCACCACAACTCTCTCATCATCCTTAGCCTCTGGTGAAACATCTAAAGCTCTCTAACTTGGTCCAAGAACATCAGAAGCAAAGCAAAGCATCTCACACCCGTAAAAGCTTGAAGATCACCACCATCAAGTGTGTTGTTGCATAAATCATTCTGGAAATCTGAGCATATCACTTTGAAAAATCATATTGCATGTATAATCCACTATATTTTCATGAATGTTAACCAACTATTTCATACCTTGATCATTCATGTGTTGGAAAAACTTTAAATCCATGAAAAATCCCAAGATCATTCATATTAAACCATGGAGAAGGTACATAAACAAATGCAAAAGCGTACCTGATGCCATAAGAATTGATTGATGTTTGGGTCTCTTCAATTTTGATATGATCTTCCAAACTTGTAGAATGTTAGGGTTCAACCTCTCTGCTGATGGGATGATAAAAAAAGGAGGTTGCACTCACAGTTTGAGGACCATAACCCTTTTATAAACAAACATAACCCTAGTTTCTAATTCAGCCCATCATAGAATTAGGAACTGAGCCCAAATGGTATTTACACATATAAAAGCTCATACTCACTTAATAAGATGTTTATGCTCATACACTAATAATAATTAAATTTATCAGATCACTTTAATATTGGGCTAAACCTTATAATAGCACATATTTATATTTACACTAAGTCTATAAAAATTCTAACAATCTCTCACTTTGACATATATGTATATATAAATACAAAACCATATGAACTCTAAATTTGCTATTATATCAAAAACATCTTTAGACAATCTCGTCTATCAACTATGTAAATATAGGACCAAAGCAACTTTCGTCATATCTTTCATAACTAAGTTTTTCATGATCACAAATATCATCACAATTAAATGACATAATATAGATCAAACATGGATGTGTAGCATGGAAATTACACGTAATGTGATCAAGCATGTCTATTTCCAACTGGTCCAACAATATTCCTGATGAGACCATACAAAAATTGAGATAGAGTATAAAAGAAACTGAATACTTTATTATTTCTACAGAAAAATCCATAAACATAATAATGTCTATTCATAAATTGTTAAGCACCTAAATGTACAATACTCCCACTAAAACAACATATCATCAAATGATATCACACCCATGTGAGTTGTGTGCTCATGAAAGACCTTGGGTGGTAACCCTTTAGTAAGAGGATCCGCAATCATGGAGTTTATGTCAATGTGCTCTATAGACAACTGACCACTCTTTACTCTTTCCTTAACAACCAGGAACTTGATGTCTATGTGCTTTAACTTTGACGAACTCCTGTTGTTGTTGGAATAAAGGACTGCAGACTTATTGTCACAAAATAACTTAAGTGGTCTTTCAATTCCACCCAAAATTTGCAGCCTTGTGACAAAATTTCGCAGCCATACAGCATGATTGGATGTCTCATAACAAGCTATGAACTCAGCTGCCATGGTGGAAGAAGCTACGAGTGTCTGCTTGACACTCTTCCAAGAAATTACTCCTCCAACAAGCATAAAAATATAGCATGAAGTGGATCTACGACTGTCTTGACATCCAACAAAGTCGGAATCCGAATAGTCAATGATCTCCAATTTATCCGACTTCCTATATGTGAGCATGTAATGTTTTGTTCTTTGAACATACCACAAGATCCGTTTGGTGCTACCCAATGATATATTCCTGGGTTGCTCAAATATCTTCCTAACATCCCAACAATGTACGCAAGGTCCGGACGCGTATATACTTGGGCATACATAAGACTTACCACTGCCGAAGCATATGGTATCTTTTGCATTTCTTTAGTTTCAAAATCATTCTTGGGACATTGACTGAGACTAAATTTATCTCCCTTAGCAACATGTGTATCTCCTGGCTTACAATTCTGCATGCCAAATATCTTGAGTACTTTTCAATATAGCTCTTTTGTGCAATCCAAGTGTACCTCGAGAACGATCTCGATGTATCTGAATTCCTAATACAAAAGAAGCCTCTCCAACATCTTTCATCTCAAATTTCTTTGATAGAAAATTCTTGGTTTCAAGATCGCAACCCCCCTTTGATTTATTCCTAGATCCGCCCTTGTGTAATAGTATAAAAGTTTGTATAATCTCAATATAAAAATTGGATTGAATAATTATAAATGTTTGCATAAGTTGTATTTAAGTTGGATTAAATAACTGTAAATGTTGGATAATATTAGAGTTGAATTGAATAACCATAAAATGTTATATTGTATCAATATAAAAATTAGATTGTATCAGTACAAAAGTTTGATTAAATAGTTATAAATGATAGATTATGTCAAGAACAATTACAAAATATAAAAGTTAGATTGCATGTACTAAAAAGTTGGATTGAACGCGTGAGTACACTTTCCCAAGATGAGAGTGAAATTAAAAAAAGTGAATTGTGTAAAAAAATTATTTTATATTATTGGTGGCTAATTTATCTGCAGTTTTAATGTACATGTAATAATACTGTTCTAATAATAATAATAATATAAAGTTGGATATTTTGAGAGAAAAAAAAAAAATACAAATGATTGATGTGGTTGACCTTCTAGAAAATTTTTAATTGATTTTTTTAAATAGGATTAGAAGCACATGTATTTTATGTTTTTATATGAAATTAATTTATATTTTAATATAATATTAAATATAATATTAAATTTAGTGATTAACATATTATTAATTTTTTTATAAGATGAAAATAACAGTTTTGGAAGAAAAAGATATTTTATTTTTATTTTTTTAATGATTATGTTTTTACTTTAACAATTATATAAATATATTAAAAATACAAAAAAATCTTCTTTAATAAAAAATATTACTTTATTAAAATCATAGTATCTAAACAAGCACAAAAGTTATATAAGTGGTAATATTTTTTATAAAAAATAAATGGTAAGCTTTTTCCTATCAAAATAAATATAATTTTATTAAGGTAATAATTCATTCAATATATTGATTTATAAGGTATATTAAAAAAATGTTAAAACTCCATATATAACAAAAATACACATTCAACTTCATTCAATGTATAAAAATATGGTTCCTGAATCCACTAACTCCAATAATATCCATAGCACTCATCCATCAATTTCATAAAATAATTTAGTTATATATCATTATGTTTAGAAGTTTAAATTATGAAAATTGAAATGAATTTTTTCCAAATTCAATTAAAATTTATAACATTTAAAAATAAATTCAATAAATTTAATAGAATTCTAAATAGAATTTTTTTTTATTTTTATTCATTTCAAATAATAAAATTAATTTATTTCCCATAATTTAACTTTTTCAGAACATTCTATAAGCTCACCCTTTGAAGCGGAGCGGGAAGAAAGAAGAGGAACAAGTAGCATTACTCCTTCAACAGTCAAGCAAACACACTATAGCTTCTTCTGCAACCTTCTCTCTTCATCTCTTCCTTCTTCTTCTTCTTCTTCTTATTCCTCCATATCCATGGCTCGAAACAAGGTTCCATTTCTTCTTTTTTTTTCCTTTTCATTCTCTTTTCCGTTCCCCAACTTCAACCAAATTGGGTTTTAGGGTTTTGTTTTTTTATTCAAATTAAAATAAAAATGTCATTTACGATGTTATTATCCCCTTTTTTTTTTCTAATATTTGTGTTTCTGTTTATTATAATTACTGGTAATA
Source organism: Aeschynomene evenia (assembly GCA_013621005.1). Classification (NCBI taxonomy): domain Eukaryota; kingdom Viridiplantae; phylum Streptophyta; class Magnoliopsida; order Fabales; family Fabaceae; genus Aeschynomene; species Aeschynomene evenia. Next base: position 30,979,561 of record CM024268.1, on the reverse strand, counting down.
AAATGCAGGAAGCGTTGGTTCTGTTGCTCGATGTGGGCCCATCCATGTATTCAGTTATTCCTGAAATTGAGAAACTTTGTTCCATGTTCGTGCAGAAGAAGGTGCAATGTTACTCCAATTTCTCACACAATATTGTCTTTGGTTTTTGTTTTGGGATAACAGATTCTAATCTAAAATAAGTTTACTTTGAATAAGAATGGTTTTAAAACAAGTTGTTATGATTTAGTAAGAAAAAGTAAATACTTGGTAAGCAAAAATTATATTATCTAAGCTGAAAACTAGCTCATAACAATAATTTTTTTAAAGCTTCTGATTATAAGCAATATATGTTACTTTGAATTTTGAAATTGCTTTCGAGTTAATATAACCGTTTTGATCCAAGATGTTGAAGAGTGATTTGAGTCACTAATCAATACTATGGCTATTTCCGGGTTCATAATCTAATGAGGAAATTGTGAGAAAAAGAGAGCATGGATGAAGAATTTAGCAGGTAAGGACTACTCCTTTCCTCGACTTTAAAGTAGAGGTAGCCAACTTAAGAAGCCATTGGGAATGTTTAGAGACTTTTCCTTATCAAATGGAATGGACGGCTGGACGCCGATGGGAGTATCAGGTGGGATGCAGGGTTTGGACAAATATTTGATATTAGGTGATTAGTGAGTGACATGTTGTGACATAAAGTCGGTTTTCTTTCCATGGGTGAGGGGCTCTAGGGAATACTGAATAGTCTGAGCTGAGGATTGGTTCCTGATTTTCCTCCCCAACTTTATACGTTTAAAAGCTCTCAAGAGATTGTGTCGCTTAGGAATTATTTAATCTAGTTTTGGTAATTTTTCTAAGGAGTCTAGTTTGGGCTGAACTTTGGGATAGCGTGTGACGGCGTCCATCCTTATTCTGGAAATGCCTCTCAATGCCTTCTTGGGCAGCTTCCATGAGACCTGCAAAATCCCATGGAATGGAAGAGAGCAACCCCAAAAAGCTTTCTAGGCCACGAAGAGTAGTAGTTTCCAATGGGATAGAAGTGGGTCGTTCCAAATATTATTTATCCATTAACATGTCATCCTCATGTCAACTTGGGTCAATCCCACTCCAATCCCATTGTTGGGCTCATTATTCTTTTAATCTTGTACAGACACAGTACTAAATACAAACCCATAATTTAGGTTAGGAACAATAAGTAAACATAAAATAATTTTCACATAATTAACAGTATGAAAATGATTATACTTGAGATTAATATTAAAATAATTTTAATCAAATTATGAGCTACAATAACATGTCATGATATCGCCTGACTCCTGACCCTTTCGGTTTTTTGGTCTAATGTGTGTGCAGCTGATCTATAGCAAATATGATCAAGTGGGAGTTGTCTTATTTGGAACAACAGGTTCTTACTTAGATCTTTATAATGCCTTTTTAATTGCTAGTAATTTTCAATTCCAAAATGGAGGGTTAGAAGTTAGTGAATCTACTTTTCATTCTCATTATTGTATGTTCTTCACACTATTGTGTTGACTGTACGTAGTTTTTGCCATGTTGATTTACTGTGGTTGGTGTTACTGCTGCTGCTCAGGATGCAATATGTGTTGCTGGAATGATCCTTCTAATACGTTGCTGATTGTTTTCTTTGATTCAGTGAGTCATTTTGTTGTGCATTGTTCAATCAAAGGCCTGATCAAAGGCCATCCTCACTGGTATTCTATGTTCACATTTTTCAGGCACTGATAACGAACTTGCTACAGAAATTGGCGGGTATCAACATGTCATGGTTTTGAAAAATATTAAAGTTGTCGATGGAGATATTGTTGACGCTTTACAACAATTGCCTCGAGGGACTAGTGATGGTGATTGTATCCACAACGTTATTGTTTCTGTACTCTGGAAGCTTTTACTTGTTTAATGCTATTATTTTTTTTAATATTTAATAAAAAAAATTATATGCTTTAGAGTTTTGTCAACATGAAAAATATTCTTACTAATTGCTACTGTCTATTGTCTAATAACTAGACCATCTGTTATTAAAAGTACCTCTTGTGCAAGTTCTTTGACTTTAGACTATAAGGCTGCGTTTGGATACACCACTGGAGACAGAGACAGAGGAACAATCCCAAATTGTATCTTGTTTGTTTTCTGGGACAAAGACAATTTATTTACTCTTCTCTGTACATGTCTCTACCATAAATTTCTGTAAAGATACAATCCCAAATTGTATTTACAGAATACCTCATTTGTTTTTGGGATTGGGAGATGGAGACGAGAGACAAAAACCTTTTTACATTAATACTCCTATTCGGTGGTGGTCCGTCAGCAGTGGCAACGGTCCGACAGCATACCAGCGGCATTATGGCAGTGGTCTTACGGCTTTCCGGGAGCAGTGGACGGTTTCCCGGAGATGGCGGGCGGTGGTCCAGCAAAGGTCAAAAATGTCCTTTCATTTTATCTTTTTGTCTCTTTCCATACAACTAAACGAGATACGGAGACAATAGTTTTTTCCGTATTGTCACCGTCTCCAGGACTCTGTCTCTGTACTTCCATATATCCAAACACAGCCTAAAATCTGTAAATTTCTGTTTCTGATTTCTGGCTTTCTGCAATGTAACACACTGAAATTTTTGCTTCTTTTGTAATCCCTTTTCTTTTTCTCATTTTGCAATAATTGGCTGCCAAAGATTATTTGGTATTTCTGGTTCCATTAATTTATATGCTTTGTCAAGAATAACAATTGCTGTTTCAGTTAACTTTTGTCAATTATATTTTCTTATATGATTGTATATTAAGGTTATCTTTTACAGGGCTCAATCTTGTTTTTGTTATTTAAATTGAAAGGATGTCTATAGCCTAGCTATCTTAGGTTAAGTATTTAATTTTGAAAATGCAATTTGTTCCCTTAGTTTGGTAGTTGGGAAACTGGGCACAAAGACATTGGGGATATCAGAGATAGTGACACTAGGAACAAGATACTGAGACATAGTGTCGTTGTACTTGTTTGGTAAAAATGGGGGACAATACATAAAGTATTTGAAGTGGACAAAATTACCCCTGACCGGGAAAGCAGTGCAATCGGCGGTGGGTGGAGGTGGTTGCCGGCGGTGGTGGGTGACGGTGACGGGCTGAGGTGGAAGGTGGCGTCGACCATTGGCGGTGGCGATGGGTGGTGTTGGTTGGCAGAGGCTAGTGGTGGTGGCCAGCAGTTTTGTGAGGTGAGACACTATGTCTTTGTCTCCCAAATTAACAATATCTCCAAAATCAAACAACTCGCTAAATATTTTAGTTCATTAGTATCTTTGTGCTCAGTGTCCTCGCTACCAAACACTACCTCATGGATTTCCCTCTCTTTTGCCCTTTTGTGGATACCTTGACTTTGATGTTAGTTCTCGATGCTATAGTTGTTGGTATGGATATGATGATCAAAAAGTTTGGAGGTACTAATAAGGGAAATAAACGACTTTGTCTTATTACAAATGCACAATGTGCAATAAATGACCCTTTCGAAGGAACGAAAGAAGAACAAGTTACCACCATTGCTAAACAGATGACTGTCCATGGCTTGAGGATGGAAAGTATAATTGCAAGAGTAAATCCTAATCAAGAGGAAAATAAGATAATAATGGATGAGAATGATTGTTTGTTAAATATTTTTTCAACGGAAACATCTACCAGGTTATTGTACGTGGAGAATCCAGTTTCTTTGCTTGGTGCTCTTAAAACCAGATATATAACTCCTTCAACGATTTTCAGAGGGGATCTTGAACTAAGCCCGAAATTGAGGATTAAGGTGAGATCTGTGGTATGCTATACAATATAATTCAATGTCCAGGTCCATGCTGGTTGTCATTTTTGAAGTGTCATTACTCATTATTTTATTTTTTTTGAATTTGAGAGGGCATAATTGCTATGTTTTATCTTGCATCTGCATTATATTATTTAACATGCTATTTCTTTCATTTCCTGCTTCACGCTCTGCTACTGCACCTAGTGAATTTTATTTATTCTGTGGTCATTTATATCAAGTGGCAAGCACAATTTCATCAGTTACTTGTTTATTTTTATCAGTCTAGCAACTGGATGCACCCTGCAAGTGTATTAGTTGTCCTACTGGTTCCTTAAATAAAACACTGGGGAAAAAGAATTTTGTTTTCATGAAACTTCCATGATAATCAGGTATGCGTATACAAGAAAACAGCAGAAGAGAAGTTTCCGACTCTAAAGAAATATTCTGATAAGGCTCCTTCAAATGATAAATATGCCACACATGCACTCGAAATAGATTATGATTACAAGAGTTCTGAAGATCCTGATAAAGTTGTCCCTCCAGATCAAAGAATCAAAGGTTATCGTTATGGGCCTCAAATAGTTCCTATATCCCAGGCCGAGTGGGATGCTGTTAAATTCAAACCAGAAAAGGGTGTAAAGATTTTGGGATTCACTGATTCTTCTAATGTATTGAGGTATTGTATATACGTGTTTCTATTTAAGAGACAAAGAGAAGTTGTGTATGTTCAATTTGATTTGAATTTGCTGGAGATTTCCTGACTCTTTATTTCTTCTCTTCTCATTTGTCTTACAATTTTCACTAAAGACACCAATACATGAAAGATGTCAATATCTTCCTAGCTGAACCAGGAAATACAGAAGCCATGCATGCAGTTTCTGCACTAGCAAGGGCTATGAAGGAAAATAATAAGGTGGCAATACTTCGTTGTGTTTGGAGACGAGGACAAGCGAATGTTGTCATTGGGGTATTGACGCCCAATGTATCTGATAAAGAAAATATTGTAGGTTTTCACCAAAACTGTTTCATGCATTCTTTTATTGGTTTACATCCTCTGCCTTGATTTCTTGATTTCTCGATTTGGTTTTCCAATAACTTCTGCTTTCCCTGGCTATGCTGTGTAGCTTGATTCATTTTACTTCAATGTACTTCCTTTCGCCGAGGATGTGCGCGAGTTTCAATTCCCTTCTTTCACTAGTTTCCCAGCGCCATTACAGCCAAATGAACAACAGCTAGAGGCAGCAGCTAACTTGGTAAAAATGCTTGATCTTGCACCACATGGGAAAAAAGAAGATTTGCTACCTGATTGTACACCAAATCCAGTCCTTGAGGTATGAATCCTCTGCACTTTCTGATTTTCTAGTTTATTTCCTGCCTTCTTCTTTTCATTTCTATTTTCATGTTTCATTCGCATAATCACATTCAACTTGCCATGTTTTGGGTATAGCTGTTAGTGGATGCTGTACCATGTAGATATATATTATGCTTAGTCCTTGCTATTATATACAAGCTAAGCAGCTTATATACCCTACCCCCCCATCTTAAATCAGCATTAAGATGAACTTGAAGGTCGAGAGTATAGAGTAGGGACCTCAAACTTAATATGCCCTCCTCTAAGAAAAGAATGGTAACTTCGAGATAATTCTATCGTATATTCTGATAGAGAGCAGCAAAAGAGGGAATTAAAAGTCTATGTGAGGAAAAAGGGTAAGGGCAAAAGAGAGAATGGCTCCTCCAGCCATGTGGGCAGCGTAACTATTTTGGGTGGTTAGGACTTAGGACCATGTGGGGTCTCTTTTGTAAGGGGAATTCCATTATTGGAAATAGCTATATGTGTAAGAGGTGGGTCAGGGAAAAAGGTAGGCTAGATTATGCTAAAATTGGAGTGAGTGTGCTATTGAGTGCTCTATATATCCTTCCTCGAGCTTTGGCTGATTCTGAGTACTTTCTTTAATAATACACCCTTACATCATATTTATTCTATTTCCAATGCTTTATTACTCTTTCTATCCTCTACTTCTATATTCTGTTATATCTCATTACTTATCATTTGGTATCTTAGAGCCCGTTCCTCGGTGCTGTGCGTTACTTCTCTACGTTGCTCCGAAATGGAGAATCAAGTGGGTGAATTAGAGAGGAAGTTTGATAGGATTTTGTTGCTGCTTCAGGAACAAGGCCGGGACCGTCGCTAGGGCCATACTTCCACATCGCGGAGAAATCACACCCGCATGGAGTCGACCAATCGATGGAATGAGGGTCATAGGAGGGACCAATGGTCTCATCAATCCCCTCCGCCCCACCGCACAAAGTTTCTGCACTCTAGGTCACAGGACCAGGAGAGCCGAGACTCCCCTCGTTCTCGCGATGATCTGTGTCACCAATGGGACCCACCTCCGTGGCTTCAACAACCCTTGTAACACCAATAGGACGATTTTCAGGCCCGGTATCGTCCTACTGAGAGGAAATTGGATTTACCCCTGTCCTCTCGTGATGATGCGTATGGGTGGCTCACGCGTATTGAGTGTTATTTCGCAGTGAACCACATTGAAGGAGAGGAGCGACTGGAGCTGGTCGTTGTGGCCTTGGAAGATCGTGCGCTGAATTGGTTTCACTCGTGCGAGGCAACTCACTCCCCATTTTTCTCTTGGCGGAAATTCCATGAAGCTCTCCTCCGTTGCTTTCAACTTGGGGTGGTGAAGGACCCTTTTGGCCCATTACTCTGCCTCTGACAAACTGGATCGGTGCTCGAGTATATAGATGAGTTCGAACGGATCTCCAGACCCATGCTTGGGTTGGATCCAGAGATGTTGAAAGGAATCTTTGTTAATGGGCTTAAAGGCCCATTACGGGCCGAATTGAAAACGTTGGATCTGGGCGCTTTGAGTGCATTCAAGGACAGGGCCCTATTGTTGGAAGAGGGAATGGAGGAATGCTGGAGTGGGCCCAGTTGATAGGAGTGAGAGTGGCCCATCTAGACCCCCACCTCCCAACAATAGATTACTTCATCCCTCACCACGCACAAGTAGAGAGACACCTCTGGATGAGAAGCGGTTCTCTCTGATGGTGAGTGGAAGCGTCTTTCCCATTAACAACTTCAAGAGCGCAGCCGTAAGGGCCTTTGCTTCAAATGCGGCGAGCGGTGGGACCAAGGGCATGCATGTAAGCTTAAGCACTTTAAGCTGGTTCTGGTGGAGTGGTCCAGCGAGGACGAGGCGGAGGGCGAAGAGGATGAGCCTAAAATTGAACCTAGCTCCGATTAAGAGATCCCAACACTCACTATGAAATATCTTCACCTTACCTTGAGAAGCTTGCAAGGTATGGTCACAGAGAATAAATCTTTCAAGGTTTGAGGCTTGATTGGGGGAACCAAGATTGTGATTCTCATAGATACAGGGACTGATAATAATTTCTTGTCTAAACCCTTGGCTAGACAACTCAGGTTGGTGGTCACAGATATTGTTCCGCTTCTGGTCGAAGTGGGTACAAGGGATATGACTCGCAACTCTGGGTTCTATGCTGGAGTGAATCTACTAGTGCAAGATATTCCCATTTCTCAGCCCTTCTTTCTCTTGGGATTGGGTAATGTCGATGCGGTTCTGGGAATGAGCTCGATAGCGAGTCTAGGAGACATCAGGGCCAATTTCAAGAAATTGACACTTCAATGGGTGGAGGATGGAGTGGAAAGATGCATCCAAGGGGATCCGAACTTGAGTACATCTCAGGTTTCATGGAGAGCAACCTTGAAAGCCCTGCATGCTGAGGGAGAAGGGTATGTAATCACCCCTGCACAGACGATATTGGCACCAACTCAATGACAAAGGAGACTGAGCAAATGCCGCCTTTGTTGAAGCTGTTATTGGGGAAATTTGAAGACCTCTGCGAAACACCGGAAACTCTTCCCCCCAGAGGGAGTTGGATCATGCCATCAACCTGAAGGAAGGTGCCCCCATACCCCATGTTAGACCATATCGCTACCCCTACTTTGAAAAAAATGAAATGGAAATGATCATTGAAGAAATGATGAAGTCAGGGATAATTAGACACAACATCAGCCCCTATTCAAGCCCAGTTATATTAGTGAAGAAGAAAGATGGCAGGTGGCGCTTTTGTGTTGATTACAGGGCGCATAATAAGGTCACTATCCCGGACAAATTCTCAATCCTGATAATTGACGAGTTACTGGATGAATTGAGTGGGTGCTAGAATATTCTCCAAGCTGGATCTTAAATCTGGTTATCACCAGATAAGGATGAAGGAAACAAACATAGAGAAGACGACCTTCCGGACACACGAAGGGCACTACGAATTCCGTCATGCCCTTCGGTTTATTAAATGCCCCCTCAACGTTTCAAGCTTTGATGAACAGAATTCTTAAACCTTTCCTCCGTTAGTTCGTCTTTGTGTTTTTTGATGATATATTAATATTTTGTCCTTCCTTGGAAATTCATGTGCAGCAAGTCAGGCAGGTGTTGGAGCCGTTACGTTTTCATGAGTACTTGCGGGATATCATCTCTAAAATGGGATTTCTACAGACCCAAAAAAGGTTGAAGCTATGAAGTCGTGGCCTGTCCCGAAGGACTTGAAAGGTTTGTAAAAGGGTATGGAAAGATTGTATGGCCTCTAACCGAGCTAGGCAGCTACTTTGGAAGGACGCCTTTGCATGGGGGGAGGAGGCTCAAAGAGCTTTTGAGCAACTGAAGCTGGCCTTAACTTACTTGCCGGTACTTGCTATCCCAGATTTTGCAAAGCCTTTTACCATTTAGATAGATGGATCAGGGAGAGGTTTAGGGGCTGTATTAATGCAAGAGGGAAGGCCAATCGCCTATATTGACCAGCGGATTATGGGGGAGGTTCAGCAGAAATGGATTGCTAAACTTCTGGGATTCGACTTTGAGATTAAACACAAGGCAGGGAGGGAGAATGGAGTCACGGATGCCCTATCTAGAAGGTTTTCTTTGGCTGCAATCTCAACAGTAACCTTTCATGATTGGGATGGGCTGGAGGAGGAGATACAGGGAGATGCCAAGCTAAGGAAAATTCTCGAAGATTTGCTGTCGGGAAGTGATGAGCAGCAGGGTTTTGAACTCAGAAATGGTTGCTTATACTACCAAGACAGGTTGGTGATTCCTAAGAATTCCCCTAAATCCCTCTAATCCTTCATGAATTCCACAACTCAGTTGTAGGGGGCATTCGGGATTTTTTAGGACTTAGCGGGACTGGTTTGGTGGGAAGGTATGAGGAGCTCTATAAAGAAATACGTACAAAGCTGTGAAATCTGCTGCCGCAACAAATATGACACCTTGTCACTAGTCGGGTTGCTCCAGCCCCTATCGGTACCGGATAAGGTTTGGGAAGAAGTGACAATGGATTTTATTGGAGGATTGCCAAAATCTCAGGGATGAAATACCATAATAGTGGTCGTAGATAGATTGACGAAGTATGCCCATATTATTGGACTCAGACACCCTTACACAACCAAAGATGTGCCTGCCTCTTTTGTCAAAGAGGTTGTTAAATTACATGGATTCCCAGCAAAGATCTTGACAGATAGGGACATGGTGTTTGTGAGTGCTTTTTGGACTGACATGTTCAGACAAGTGGGTTCAAAGCTGCAGTACACATCAGCCTATCACCCTCAAACCGATGGTCAAACAAAGGTGGTAAATCGATGCTTGGAATCTTAATTGAGATGCTTCACTTGCACTAAATCTAAGGAATGGGCTAAGTGGCTGAGTTGGGCTGAGCTATGGTTTAACACCACCTACCATGCGTCAGCAAACACGACCCCCTTCAAGGCCCTCTATGGCAGAGACCTGCCGGTCCTGATTAGAGGAGATGTTCAGTTCTCAGCTATTGAAGAATTGAATAACTTGTTGGCTGAATGAAATGCTGTCCTCAATGAACTGAAATGGTTTCTGAACAGAGCCAAGGAGAAGATGAAACAACAATCTGATAAGAAGAGAAGGGAGGTGGAATTTGCAGTTGGGGAACCTGTTTTTCTGAAGATTCAGCCGTACATACTTCATTCCCTAGCAAGGAGGATTAACCAGAAATTGAGCCCCAGGTATTATGGCCCTTTTGAGGTCGAAGAGAGGATTGACAAGGTTGCAAATAGATTGAAATTACCCCCTGAATCCTTGGTCCATCCTGTTTTTCACACATCATTGCTGAAGAAGTGCCTAGCACCGGATATTCAAAGCCAACCACTACCCAAGGGACTGACAGCGGAATGGGATTGAAGCTTCAACCAAAGGAGATCATTGCTGTAAGAACTAAGACAGCAGGTGAAAGGGAAGTACTGGTGAAGTGGCAAGACTTACCTGATTTTGAGAACTCTTGGGAGCTGGCCCATGACATAAACAACAACTTTCCTCTCCATCTTGAGGACAAGCTGGACGTTTTGATAGAGCAACAAAAGAGGGAATTAAAAGTCTATGTGAGGAAAAAGGGTAAGGGCAAAATAGAGAATGGCTCCTCCAGCCATGTGGGCAGCGTAGCTAATTTGGGTGGTTAGGGCCATGTGGGGTCTTTTTGTAAGGGGAATTCCGTTACTGGAAATAGCTGTGTCAGAGGTGGGTCAGGGAAAAAGGTGGGCTAGATTATGCTAAAATTGGAGTGAGTGAGGTACTGAGTGCTCTGTATATCCTTCCTCGAGCTTTGACTGATTCTGAGTACTTTCTTTAATAATACACCCTTGCATCATATTGATTCCATTTCTACTGCTGTATTACTCTTTCTATCCTCTACTTCTATCTTCTGTTATATCTCAGTACTTATCATATTCATATCTCTTTTTCAGCGCTTTTACCGTTATCTTGAGCTGAAATCAAAGCATGCCGATGCTGCGGTACCCCCACTTGATGACACACTCAAGAAAATTACAGAACCTGATCCGCACCTGCTTTTGCAAAATAAGTCTGTGATAGAATCATTTCGCAGGTCTTTTGCCCAATTGGAAAATCCCATAGTAAGAATGTGCGCTTTGCTCTTAGTCATTACAATTTTAGAACATTAAATACATATTTTACATTTAAATTTATCTTGCAGCGGAAAAAATCAAGGCGTTCATTGCAAGAGAAGAGGCTTGCTTCTAGTGAAGAAGAGGGTAAAGGAGACCTTGCTGCTCTGCCTTCAAATGTCATTGAAGACAAGTCTAATGTTAAAGTCGAGAATATCGGGGATCTGACTCCAGTCCAAGATTTTGAAGCCATGTTTGCACGTAGAGATAGTCCAGACTGGGTTGTAAAAGCAATTAAGGATATGAAAAATAAAATATTCGATCTGGTAGAGGACTCATTTGAAGATGATAACTATCCTAAAGCATGGGAATGTTTAGTTGCGCTTCGCAAGGGATGCATCCATGAGCAGGTAATCCATCTCCCTCACTTTCCAAGATTCGGCCATGGCTTTCCATGCTTAAGCTTAACCTCTTTTTATCTGTTATTATCTATCCCTTCTTGGTTGTATTTGAGATCCATCATTACTGGTGGTTAAACTCACCAACTTTTTCCTGTAGGAACCAAAACAGTTCAACGATTTCCTTCGCTATCTTTTGAATTTCTGTGAAGAGAAAAACCTTCGGAGTTTCTGTGATTATCTTACTTCTAAGGGACTCACCTTGATCTCCAAATCAGAAGCTGTGGACAGGTATTTTTGCATTCTCTTTCTTTGGTTGGATTATTTAATTCATGTTTCGGAGAAATTCTTAGGTGGTTCTAGACCACATTTAATGCGTGGTTCAGAAATATTTACAACCATATTTTGTTTTATATATAAAATTTTGGGTGTCATATATCTAAATATGTGATTATGAATGTTCCTGGACCATGCATTAAATGTGGTTTAGAACTTACCTAAGAATTTCTCAATGTTTCTTGTTTCCTAATTTGGTATTGGGCTTCAATTTACAGCGAAGTCACTGATGACCAAGCCAAAAGTTTCTTGGTTAAATCCGATCCAGAAGTTGTTTGAAATTTCCCATTGTTATTGATTAGATATCTTGTACATCAAGCATTCTTGTTAGTCTAAATAACTGTTTCGGTACATGTAGCAATACATTGTACATATTAGCTGCACTCTCACAGGAGATTATGGCACTTGATTTTATTCATGACAGATAGGAAATTCAGATTATTTGGGGGGCCTTGAATCCTCGTGTTCTTATAAATTCTTGTAGCATGAAAGAATTCATGCATGCTCATGTATCATGTAGGTAGAAAATTGCTAAATGAGACATTTGCTGTTGTTTGATGAATGTCAAGTTAATTCTTCTAAGAAAAATCCTTAGGTGCAATGAGATCAAAAAAATTCATTTGCTCTGCATCTAAGAATTTTTTGAAAAATAATTGAGTAAACTTTCGTAGTTGATTGGTGCAACCTGTTAAACCATCCAGAATCAACATACTTTTGATTGATTTTGATCAATTTGATACTTTTGATTGATTTTGATCAAATTGATTGGTACAAACTAAACCGCGAGGAGACTGAATTCTTTCTATTTTTTATCAGTTAAACATAGACAATTGTGATTAATCTTTTTGAGATGAAAGATTTTATAAAAGGGTAAATCTTTGGCGATGAAATTATCTCCATTCATAGTATCAAAAATCAAACTCATGACTAGATGATTAATTTATATTGCGTAGATATAGATATGGCTACGAAATTTTTTGCAAAAAAATGAAAAATAGTACGTTTAACAATAAATATAATAAAAAAGGGTGAAATATAAAAAAAGAACGCAAAAGATTTCATTGATGACAAAATCAACCATCAAAGATATTGTTTTGACAAATACATTCATGAAAGATTGTATAATTTTGACAAAATGCACATCTATTGTATTCACAAAGTTTGATTAAAGATAACAATTGATTCATTTTATCGAACTTATATAATCTTTCATGGATAAATTTTTGAAAACATTTTTGGTGATGGGTTTTGTCAGCGATCAAATCTTTCATTTTTTTTTTGATATTTTACCGTAAAATATATTAAAACTTTATAAATTTCATATAATGAAAATTAAAATTTTAACCGACAAAACTGTAAATTATTTATCAATAAAATCATACAAAAATATTTGAAAAATATGGATTTAAACAGTTTAATTATAATGTATTAACAATAAATCTTTTTACACTATCAATCATGTTCAACTCTTTATAATACATTTTAGTTATTAAGTCAAAATTTCTTGTTGAATTATCAACGCATAATAGAATGTCATTGTAAAGTAAAATAATTTTACAATTACTATTGTAACACAGAAGTTCCAAGAATTTAACTAATCTCGAATCCTATATATCAATTGATGTCAAAATTAATTTTAGCAACTAAATTATCAAAACATTAAAAAGGAAGAGCTAACTGCTCAGAGACAGCCTCATAACTTGAGCAAATCGTCGCCGAGACAGCCTGGACCTGTCCCGGACTAGACTGTATTCAGTTGCCGTCAAAGTGTGCTGCTACATCGTGTCAAGAGAGGAATCATGTGCCGCATGGTGAGCATTGCTGCCGTTGTCGGGTCGCCGATGATGAAGAACTTGGGAGGAGATTTACATGGTGGCTAGGGTAAGATGCATGTGAAGAGAAGGAAAGGAAACGAAATGTCTAACATTACAAAGATCTTAACAAGCAAGTACAAAGAGGATAAGAGATTCAATCTATCCAACACTTCTCAAAGAAACAAAGGGATAATAATAAGTGATCAAGAAAATAATTCACTACCAAAAACTAAAGAAGGCATGAATCAGTTAATAAATAATAAAAGAAAACTCTAATGAACTCTTCTAGTTGAAATCAAGTTCAAAGAGGCAAGAATTTACATTTGAACATGGAAAGAAAATGACACTAAAAAACAGATAATCAAAAGGAAAAGCTACCATCACTGCTTATAATGATGTGAGTAATCGCATAATGCCACTTTTCTGCTCTGATGTAAGCTTGGAGGGAAACTTGACACTGAATTTTATTCTCAAGTTACCCTTCTTGGAAGGTTCTTTGGCAATAGGCATGCCCTCCCCTTTTACAACTTCTTCATATGTAGGACTAATGACCGTGTTAACGGGGATGGTAAGATTCCGCCCGTCAAGGGTCGTCAGCTGCACCGTGTAACCCGTCAGGGCTTCTACAAGGGATATCTTCTGGGTGACAATAAGGTCATTTCCATCCCTCTTGAAGACGCCATGAGGCTTCTCATCGATAATAAAGACAAGGTCTGATGGTATAACTCCTCTCTGTTCGTTTCCCTTTTGTGGAAAAGTTATTTTTGTTCCTTTCTTCCAACCTGGCTTGATCTCAATTGTAAGGATTTCCTCTACTGTGGTGGGCCTTCTACACAAGGTGAAAACATATTGGAGGTTAAGTAGTCATTATCAACCCCCAAGAAGCAAACATATAGTGAAGTATCATAATCATAGGTAATATGGGAGATTTCAAACAGATTCGGCTCAATCAAAAACCCTTAAAATGACAATCTTCCAAAACCTTAACCAATGCCTACATGATTTATGATAGAACATTGATATCGCCTAATCTATTCAGCTAACCCCACCTAATAGGACAAGGTTTAGTTGTTGTTATCATCTTATGTTCCACATGAAATTCCTCCCAAAAAGATTCTTAAGGCGATGTCAAAATTGCCTATTGTCTATCATATGAATAAAAAGGTAACAAAAATGAATCATAAAAATCACCCAACAAGACCAGCATTATCACTTGACTAACTTCGTAAAAGTTATGTCCGATGAAGTTCAAGCATCACTTAAGTACTTGAACTTCCAAATGTCAATAAGGAAATATTGACTCCAATAATACCATATACAACCCATAAGTCATAATTAAACTTATCATTCATAATAGCTGGTGCAGCACTCCTAAATGGTTATTCATCTTAAATGCACAACTCCGCATTGGTTGAGACCTATACCGAGTGATTGCTATTAAGAACAGGACTATATTCTCAGGTAACATTGTCCTTCCCCATCTTAGCTTTAGGAGCCATATAAAATGATTGCATAGAGCCTTTGTTTTAGAAGAATGAAAACAGAGTAAAGGAACAACCAAACAAAGTGTATATATTACATAACAAGACTGTAAGTGTATGGCACAATTTCAAATATATAGCAGCGATCACCATACAACAAAACATGGCTACACCCAAAATAAATTAACAAAGTTGAATTCAAATATAAAAATCTATATTTATATAAATCAAGTTGGCTCTAGCAACTATATACTTGTATAACTTCCCTAAATTTGTTAATGTCACTTCTTTACAAATAAATAACCCCATTATATCACTTATATTTATGAGGGGTGTCCGTTGCATCATAACAATCTCGTCAGTTATTGCAATGAGGAATGATTAATGAAAACAAATTATTAACTACATGTGACGACCGATGAATCATCGGTAGTGGTTAAATAGAACAAGAACTAAGTCCTATTTCGTCTATGGTCCATGTTATAAAGATTCGACAAAAACATTGAGCACACTGAATTTTAATTATAAGTAAAAAGGCTTCCTCAATAGGTTAGAGGACTTTAGGCTAGGAGGTTTTTTAATGAGGCTAGGTGATTGTAAAACTTGGTTGTTCGGGCAACGTAACGATAGGGAGGGGGTTTTTCATGCTGTCAATAGCTGCAATGTGTTTAGATGGCTACAAAGGTTGCTGATTCACTAGGCGGTTGATGGTTTCCTGAGATATGGATAGAAGAACAAAGGAAGATATGAGGCGAATATGAGGGGTTCTGCGAGGTCTACTGAAGATTTATTTTTGAAAGGTTGAGAAAGATATTTGGTGGTTTGTTTGAACATAAAGTTTAGAACAGTGGAAAAAATGCAATTTGGAAGTGGTGTGCGGGGTTGGCTGGTTAGAGCAAGAGTGTAGCATTGTATGTGTTGGAGAGTTGGTGGGAAATTGATTGTGTGTGAGTTCTAGTGCACTATGTAATGTATCCCTACGTGCGGTCTATTAATTATCAAAAAAAAAAAAAAAAAAGAGTAAAAAGACCGGTATACTAGATACTTAGCATATTAACAATTACCTAATTCAACACTAATGACGCTGCAAACATTAATAACCAAGTTTCAGCGCAACACATGAGTTCACTGCCTAGTTTAATTTCATCCAATAAGATTTTCTTCAATCTTCACGAAATTGAAAATCAAAACCTGGCTAACAAGTAAGAGTAGGAAGCTCACCCACTGGCATCACTAACATCCCTTGAAATCTTCATTTTCTTTGTTGTCCCTTTATACAAATCCTCCAAGCTACATTGCAATGTCTTCTCTATGGGAGCACCTTTCCTTGGCATATGGGCAGATCCCTCTCCGGCTCCACCCCTAAATTGAGCAAAGATATCTTCACCAAACATGCCGCCCCGGGAAAAGCCAGAGGCACCAGCATGGCCCCCTGTATCCCCCATTCCACCAAATGGACCGGAAAACCCGAAAAACTCCGAAAATATATCATC
The DNA here is from genome assembly GCA_013621005.1 of Aeschynomene evenia. Taxonomy (NCBI): domain Eukaryota; kingdom Viridiplantae; phylum Streptophyta; class Magnoliopsida; order Fabales; family Fabaceae; genus Aeschynomene; species Aeschynomene evenia. The sequence goes on along the minus strand of CM024268.1, from coordinate 30,963,309 downwards.
TGCACTTCTGGTGTTGAACCGGAATGATGTCGCCCTGCCATCACCCCCACCGGGGAAACCGCCGGCACCCGGTGGTGGTACCTGCCCATTCAACCCCTCCTCACCATATTGATCATACACTGCACGCTTCTGTGGATCACTCAAAACCTGTTCAAAGTTCAAATTAGGGAAACATAATAAAAATAGAGTTTAATTATGATGCAATGACGTTGTCACTCAATAAGAGTCTTTCATCTTCATGACTTTTCAAGTGATGCGTGGGAGAATCAACTACCACGGATGTGGCAATTAAAAATTGGATCACAGTAAAATCAGTGCCTTGAATAATAATAATAATACTATAATAGTAGTAGTAATAACTCCATCACTTCAAGATTAATAGCACAATCACCTTAACAAAATGAGAAAAATTCCGAACAATCAAATTCAACTGTTTTTAAAAACCTCAGCATCTCGGGTTCGAAATTTGGAAACACCACAAACTCAAAATTGAAAACCCTTCCTAAAAATTGCAACTTTGGAGGATAAAATCAACTTTGACTTGCGTTAGAAATACTTAGCTATTCTTCAAAGAGAGAAAGAGGGGAGGCGATACTACAAGTTCAAAAACTACTCTCTAGCTGAAACCCCTTCTTCCAAAAAATGCAAACTTTTGTAATGAAAATTCTCAAAATTTGAGTTACCTTTAAAAATAGAGAAATGCTTCTTGTACACCACTAAATCAGCCGGCTACGATCACCCCAATAATCCAACATTTTACAACTTTTAGTCTAACTTATAATATTATACATCAATCCAACTTTTCAAAAGTTAGATTAATAGTTTTAAAGAGTTTGAATCGTTGCCTAAGAAGATAAATAGTGGCTGATTTTGATGGTACAAACGTAGCATTACTCAGAAAATCTCACTCTTGTAACCCAAAGAAAACAAAATTAAAAATAAAACCCTTTTTTTTTCTTTTGGTTTGGTAAAACAAATAGCATGAGATTGAAAAGAATGGGAGAGTAGTATAGAATACATCATAGGCTTGGGAAATTTGCTTGAATTTAGCTTCGGCTTGTTTCTTGTTGTTAGGGTTCTTGTCAGGGTGCCACTTCATGGCAAGCTTTCGATAAGCTTTCTTGAGATCATCGTCTTTGGCGGTTCTATCGACTTGAAGAACCTTGTAGTAGTCCACGCCCATACCCCTCTTCTCTATTTCTCTTCAATCTTCGTTACCTCTTTGAAATGTGTGTGCACTCTCTCTCTCACTCTCTTCTCTCTCTCTCTCATATAGTCATATGAGATGAGATAAGTTGCATTGAATTAGTATTAGGAATGCTGCGATTTCAGGTAGAATTGGTGCTATGTTAGTGAAATTGTAACTACGATTTACAAAAATAATTTTAAATTCAGAATATGTAGTGAAATTAATATATTTTTCACTGTATTTATGGAAATAATATATATTTTTTATTTTTTGGAGAAAAAAATCCTAATTAAAATGAGAATTTAATTTTAATGCACTAAAAATATAATAATATTTTATACTGTCATCCAATTAAAATATTTTATTTGTATGATTTTTCAGGTAGTGAGAGAGAACATATAATCATGACTGACGTGATAACACATGATTCGATGACTGTATAAAAAAAATGTATATTATTAGTGGATGAAAATTAAATCCTTAAAATAACTCTAGAAAAAAACAAATATTCAATTACTATATCACTTATTTTCAATTCTACTGAAAAAATGAATATTATCTAAGCAAACTAAATTACATATAGACATATTTCAAGGCGAATTTACTCAAATAGTATTGCATATGCACCATAAAATCAATCGTCATATGTTATAATATGTAATAATTTAATTTTTTATAATTATTAATATTCTAAAATGTTAGTTTTAAAAAATTTAATTTTTGTATACGTTAATTGATGATGACTAATTTTATTATATATAAAATTGCTTTTCAATTTACCCCAATATACATTTTTAAATAAAAATTGGATGAAATGTAATTTAGTCCAACTTTGTGCTATTTATATATATTAACTTTAAAATAAGAAACAAAAAGGTGATTCAGAAACAATATTCCTCTGGTTTAGAATCAAACCCCTCCTTCGCTTACCTTATTCAGCCTCTCCCCTCCCTCTCTCAGCTTCTTCAACGACAAGAGAGAGAAATTTATAGATACATAAGGAGAGGTAGTTTCCATGTACCTAGGAGAAACTTTGCTTTTGATTTCAAGCCCCTTTTAGCATTTTCATTTCAGGATCTCGATTTTTCAATCTTTGCAAAGGTTTGCTTTTTTCATTCTTTTTTTGTTGGTTTTATTTTAATGAAATTTTGTTTAGACTTTATCAATAATCTCCATTTCCATGCTCAATTCGTTTGAATTTGCTTAATATTGCTGATTCATTCATTCCCGAGCTCCCAATGTTGCAGAATTTCGTTACTTTGTAACTACTATTTTCTCTCTCTCTTTGTAGGATTTTCTTCTCATTACTTTTCTGAATGCATGTTTGAAATGCTCATTTTCCACAATTGTTGTATGGTTAGATTCTACGCGAAATGTAGCAAAATAAAGTTTCATTTTTTGATTATTTATTTATCTTTTTCTTCACATGGGCTCTCATGTAAAAGAAAAAAGATGAGAAACTTTAGCTAATTGAGATAGAACAAGGTTATCTATTTTGGAACCTTATCATGATTTTTTTTTGGAGTAAAACCAAATTGATTCCCACAAATTGCATGTTGGCCTCGTTAATCATTGAGAAACAAAAATAAGGTACAATTGTGTGATCATATTAATCCGATTTTATTTGTCCTGTGATTAAGGACTAATGTTACCAACATGCTGGTGTTATTTTTGTTCATGATTCGTGTAATTGTGTCAGATAAACATCATTTGTACCCCTTTTTTGAATAGTATCTACATAAACCAGGAAATTTGGGTTGTTCATGCAATGGCTGGAAAAACTTTAGACTTAAACTTTTGGGGCTCACAAAGAAAAGTGGAGTACCATTAATCTGCCAGCATGTGGTGGAGTTTTGTATCAATTATTTTTTTAATTATTCTTTTCTTGCTTCCTAAGCTATTACGATCTTATGTTTTTGTCTGAATGAAGTATCTTTTTATTCATTTATGTCATTTTATTTTCATGAAGCTGTCTTTTTAACATGCAATTTCCCTATTGTCCAAGATTCCAAGTAATTATAAAATATCGGATCTTGGAATGAACCCTTTTTCACTGAATCAGTGTATTGATTTTTGTAAGATACCTTCTGGTTTTTCTGCAGTGATTGTGAGTGCATTGCTTAAAAATCAAATTTCAAATACTTGGAAATATTTGCAATAATGCTTGTATCCCATTTGTCTTTTAGACTGCTATGAAAGACATTTGAAGTAACGTGGATGTTTGGTTAGATTTTTTAGCTGGGAACGTAGGCACGTAGGATTGCATCTTATTTAAATTTTCACTTGAAGATCCTTAAGTCATTGTTCATGTTGCTTTTGTTACCTTCTTTATCATTACCCTTTAATGTATTACTTAAGCACACACATTCTTTGATAATTTTGATTCATAGCATGTTTTTGACAGGAACTTGTTCTCCTTCTATGGAAAATTCAAAGGGCTCATCAGGCATTGGAAATTTTATGTATTCTGGAAATCAATTTCTGCTTCGTCCTCAAATCCCATTTCCTAATAATGTTTCCCAAGCATATGTTGACTACGAGCCAAACCCTGCAATTAGTGCAAAGCATGTGCAGATAGCTAGGGAGGGAAACACACTCCACCATCATACTTCATCTGAGAACTTTGTCATAGAGGAGCAGCCTTCATGGCTTGATGATCTCCTTAATGAGCCAGAGACACCTGTCCGAAGAGGAAGGGGTGGTCATCGACGATCATCAAGTGATTCTGTTGCATACTTAAACTCAGCTAATTTATCTAACCTCAGTTATGCAGACAACGATGAATTCAAATTTAGGAATTTAGTATCTACTCCATCTTGGTCTACTAAAAATTTTGATCACGGCAAAGATGCACGTTACAAATCCCCGTATGCAGAAATGAACTCAGGAAAGCTGACCAATAGAGCATGGGACTCTTCTTTAACTAATTCGAAGCATCTAGGTACTATTCACTCTGGCAAAGACAATGTTGCTTTTCAGAGTTCAGGATTGGCATGCCCACAACATGAATCAGATGGGGTTCCATCAGCTGCAAATGAAAATCATGATTCGGTAGAATCTAGTCATCAGGAAGTGAAATTATCTTCTGAAAAAAAAGATAGTTCAAATGCAAAGTCGGCTGCTTCTGAAATAGATACGAAACGTGCTAAACAGTATGTACTTAATCTTTTATACTATATGGTCATTTTAGTAATTTCTTTGGATTTAGCACCCAACGTGAAGGCTGCAAGTTCTGGTGAATGTTTTGATCCTCTGCTGCACTTTTCTCTGTTTTCTTCTCCACATAGAATGCTTTTTTATCGCATTCCCATTAAGTCATTTCTCGCTCTATTCTATATTTTTCTAAGTTCTTCCAGATAGGGTGCTTAACATTTAGTTGTATTGTTAAAGTATAACTTTCTAATAGTATACTTAGAATGAATAGTTTTCACAATTAGTTCTGGCATGGTGTGAAGTTTGTATTACCAATGCTCTGTGGATATTAATTCTGAAGCACATAAAAAAAAAACCTAAAGCAATTATTATGTATTGCAGGCAATTTGCTCAACGCTCACGGGTCCGTAAACTTCAATACATAGCTGAACTGGAAAGAAATGTACAAGCTTTACAGGTAGGTTTCAGCATGAGGCAATGATCTGCATGAATTCATAGTGACGTTCATTAAAAATACATGTTTATGCTTATATTGGAAAATTCTGAATCTAACATTTTATATGCCAATTCATAGGTTGAAGGGTCTGGAGTATCAGCGGAGCTCGAGTTTCTTAACCAGCAGAATCTTATCCTGAATATGGAGAATAAAGCTCTCAAGCAACGCTTAGAAAATGTAGCACAAGAGCAGCTTATTAAATACTGTAAGTTTCTATCACTGAGAATAAACCAACAGGTTCTCAAGTAACTCGAAAGTCTCTTGTTTCTTGGAAATGTCAATTTCAAAACTGTACTATATTTCAAGCGAGTTCTTACATTAGTGTTAGCATAATCCTTCTAGCAAAATTCTAGTGAAAATATGTTATGTTGCATTTATTTATTTATTTGTTTATTTATTTATATACTTATGTATCTCTTAATATAAGAAGCACATTTTGTTTACCCAAGTTTTATGTGTATCTATGCCGTGTGAGATTCAGTGGAGCAGGAAGTACTGGAAAGAGAGATTGGTAGATTGCGTTCGCTGTATCAGCAGCAACAACATCAACTACAACAGTCTCCACAACAACCGATTTCTAGCCATTGGCGCAAGAAAAGTAGAGACCATGAATCCGAGTTTGCTAACCTTTCCTTAAAACACAAGGACTCTAATTCAGGGCGTGATCACATGACTGGCGCACTGCGAATTTAGATTTGCAGTAGTTCTGCCTCTTCATTGCCATGCCTGAGACCAAATTGTTTACTTTCCGTCTGCCGGTATGCCCTCTCTCTGCCTGGTTTGCTCATTCTGGTCGTTGTCTATGTCGTTTTTTATTTGAATTGACACCAATACCCCAAAAAATATATCATTTCATGTGCACCTGGTGGTCAGCCGAAATCCTACCCTTTTATGGTTAGTTGACCTACCGGAGGTGTTAACCGGTAACCCAACAGCTTCAAACCTTTCACTGTATGTTCTAGGGCTCATTATGTATCTGTAATCCCTTGTGAATTTCTACGGTTGCCAAATTCATCCTAGTGCAAACAGCAAAATATCCTTAGAGCTGTTTGAATGTGCATTATCTGTATGGACTATGTTAAGCTAATTTATAAATATATATAATTTTAATTTTGATACACTGATTGTGATCCTTTTAGTTACTTATTTCTCTATTCTATCAAATATTGTAAATTGGTATTTATTTACTAGAGATTGGTATTAATATCAAAGGTACTGTTGTAAATTGCATTTAGATTTTGTTAAAATTGATGTAATTAGATTTAGGGCCAGTTTGGATAGCAAACTTATGACTTTTTTTAACTTTTTATAAATTATAAGTTATTGTATGGATGTTTGGATTAATTTTTATATAACTTTTCACTTTTTAAAAAGTTATTTTAAGTGCTTATTGGAAAAGTTAAAATATTTAACTTCTTCAAAAAGTTTTTGCACAACTTTTTAAATACTACCACTATAAACTAAAATAAGTACTTATATTATTTTACTTCCAAACATAAAATAACTTTTTCAAATGTTACTTACTATTAAAGTCCTTATTAAGAAGTCCTTTATATATAAGGACTTAATTAAGCTCTTTATCCAAACTGACCATTAATTTTGATGCAACGTAAAGTGTTACATTATTAACCAATTATGTACGTTAGCAAAAGAAGTTGACTTAAGCACTCAATCACTAGGAAGTCTCATAAATAGATTAGCACAATTACTTGATAGGGTAAAACTTGAAGTTGACTTAAGCACTAAATCACTAAAAAGTCTCATAAATAGATGCACATAATTGTTTGATAGTCTAAAACTTTAAAAAGTCCATGTATCAAAATTACTCTAATAATTATATATATATATATATATATATAATTAGTTCTAGTAGATACTAAAATTGGACAAGTATTTCCTAATGGATAAAGTAGCAAATATCTTAGTATAGTCCTATAGTAAGGTGTTGCGGTAAAAGGAAACTACTTCAAGAATTTTGATGGAATTGCTTGCTCTTATTGGCAATGTTTGCTCCTATATATTTCTTGTTGATGCAACGAAGAACTCAAGAAACCTAATAAATCTCCCAAAAACTACTTTGACTTTATCCTACCTTCTCATACTATCATTTTGACATATAAAAGAAGTTACATAGATAAACTTGTGTACATTACATTACGTGCACCTAAGAAAATACACGAAGACATCGCATCCAAGGACACAAATCTCCAAGATCATTCCAACTACAAATCTTTCCCTCCTAATTCATCTCTCCTTCTCCTTCTCAGATTTTGCTGAAATGGTCAATGTGACCCTTACAATCAGGTACCATTATAACCTGATCATTGTTAATGATTGCCATGGAAAAAATGAGTACATAGAAATTGAAAATGACCTGTAGCTCTGGTGGTCATTCCGTTGTTTGTGAAATAACAATGTTCACTGATCAAACAGTGAAAATCTTCCTCACTTTTTTCATGCTCCTACGACAAACAGGGCAAGTACCAGCTGCCTCAGCTAGCCTGCATAGAAACATTAGAGTATATACTTAAGATGCCTACCACTGAGTATATCAATAATGTTTGTCTTACAACAGATATACATCCAACTAGTATCCAACATGTGTTATACATGATATGAATGTGCGCTATACGTACGTGTGGTATACATATAGCACGCATTTCATATCATGTATAGCACACATTGGATACTAGTTGGACGTATTTCTGTTGTACAACAAACATTATTGCTAAATATATGATCTAAAGAAGTAATGGACTTGCAAACCATTTTTAACTAACACATTCTTTGATCTTTCATCTAAAATGTAATGGGAATTCATAGGCCATTTGATAGTTGCTATATTGTTGTCTACTAAAATTGGGGGCAAATGGCGAAAGCTATGCTAGTCCAAGGAAAATCATGGGTTTGAGGTGTTAAATTAGTCCATTAATCATGAGCTGGCCTCTTAAGCCCCCTATTTGGCTCATTAAAAGTGTGGTTTAGCTCATTTAATTCTCTTTATATACTCTTTCCATTTCAAAATAAGAACTGCTTTTATTTTTTTAGTACATTGAAAAATTAATTTATCTACATTCAAAATGTATCTAGATACATTAGTTTTCCAATGTACTAATAAAATAAAAACGACTATTATTTTGAAATGTAAGGAGTAATTTTTATTTTTTTATTTAAATGTCATATGGTAGAGTTAGGTCGGTAGGTCAGGTTGGACCAAGTCTGTGGCTCGAGCCAAGTCAAGTTTGTGAGTCGGTCCAGAGCCTTGTCAAATTGGGTCGGGCCGAGTCATCTTGCTAGGTCGAATCAATGGGCTGAGTTGAGTCATCCGACTGAATCCAGTCATCTGAATAAGCCAAGTCGGGCCATTGGATTGGGCTGGTAAAATTTTAAATTTTGTGAGTTGGTTGGCTTATGTGCTAGCTCTGCCCCACTAGGTCCATGTGGGCCTTTAGGTCATGTGAGCTTTTTCGTGTAGACCCATTTTTCCTTTTTGAATTTTTGATCATGGCCCACATAAATGGTGTGCCGGGCCATTTTGACATTACTAGCAGCATCAGGCTACTGCAGGTCTGCAACATGGTTCTTGAAGCTATTTTTCTATGAAAATGCTAGTAGTGTTTGTTTTCAATGATTCTAAAGTCAGAGTCAAGAGAGTCATGGAGTTAGTGTTTCAGGAGTCAGAGTCACATCGACTTCAAAATTGATTCCGAATACACGCTCACATATTTGTGTCTTCCTTCCAATACATAGTGACTCCAAAATTGGAATGAACAAAAAAATTGACAATTTTGTTCACTGAGTCATTGTGACTTTGTCCATTGAGTCACTATGACCCTCAGAAAAAACAAACGCAACCTAAATGTACATAATACAGTACTCCTCCATCCATTTTTCACTTTATTCAAATGTTGACAACTGATGAATATGTTTGAAACTTACCAACATATTTATCAAAATTGCTAACATTTGAATGAATAAGAAATGAATTGAGGGTACTGTGATATGTGCAAATATCACTCTCCATTTTTTTATTAAACCAAATCACCCTAGAATTTTAATTTGGTAGTGATAATTAGTTGTAATAACAAAGATTTACCTAGTTCCACATTCAAAACAAGCTGCACAGTGCCCACACGGAAGGAAGAAGCACTCCCTTGGAGCATCGAAGCAAATGGCACAGAGACGCTTGGTATTATTATTACTGGTTTCACCATTAACTTGAGACTTTCCGTCGGTGGAACCTCCAACCAGAAGCTGATCAAGATCCTCCTCATCTTGTGACATTGAATCATATGATGAACCATAACTTGAAAGATCATCATCTTTTCTAGGAAGCAAAGGGGCTACCCCTGGTCCTGTTCCCTCATACCTAACTCGTGCTGTATCTTCACGGCCACATTGGATCGTGTTCAAGATGTTGAAACCCCAAAACATAAGCAGAGTCAATCCACCTGTGCCGAGATGCAGTAGGAAATAGCGATATATTAAACCATTCAAGATAAGTAATCCCTATGTATTTCTTTACTTAAACCATTCAAAGCAGCAAACATGTTATACACAACAACAATGATGTACAGTAACATAGTAATGGTTGATGTACAATATATCCGACATGTGATATACATAGTAGTACGTAATATATGTACTATACATATGACACACATTACGTATTACGTATAGCACATGTTGGATATTAGTTGGACGTATTTATGTTGTACAACAAACATTATAGATGTACAGTAATGTGCACAACATATATTAAATGTTGTACATAACATATATCATGTATTGTGCACATCATGTATTACATGTTGTAAAGAAAGATGATGTTGCAACATATGATATATATTGTGTATAACATGTCATATATAGTGTGTGTAGTATGTAATATATTGTGCATATTACATATTATATGTTATAAAGAATCTATTGAACATTTTGACTAATTTTTTTTATTGTGCATGAAGATTTTTTCATCTAGTAATTATAGGTGATATTTATTTTTCTTTTCTTCTTATTTTATCCTTAATTAACTCGTTCTCTTCTACCATGAAAACTGTGAGTGAAAAACTAAAATATGATTGAGGAAGTAATTAAGTATGTGAAAACTATACCTGTGCCAAAAATATATGTGACCCATCTAGGGCCATAGGACACTTTCACACTCCACTCATCATTGGATGCATTCTGAACAAAACAAAAGAAAACATAATGAACAGCACAAGCAAAAGAACCAAAGTACATCCATATTCTCAATTATTAAAGGATATAAATAGTATATGATAACTATTTACTTTTTTTTAATGAAGCAAGTTAAATGATAATAATCTTGCCTGTTGTGGTGCAGGAGAAACCAAGGTAGCAGCATTTCCTTGCGGAAAGAAAATAGTCAAACTGCATGGACTACTAGTCACAGCACATGTGTAGAAAGCATTTGTGGTATTGTGCAAGAAGCCTCTCACTGTGAGGTTTAGTTCCATCTATTTTGTGAGAAAAGACCAAAGGAAGTGACTTAAAAAAATTATCAGTGGTGACTAAAAACTCATCACAGTAGCCATAACAAGATATAAACCTGTTAACATTATAATGATGATGAAGGGAGGAGAAGGGGAATGATTCCCATCTACTATTACAAAATATAGTTAACAATATCTGAGTATTACACCTTCACCAAATACCAACTTTCTCAAACTAAGAATGATTTGTGCCAGGGTTATCCTGATATATTAAAGGGTACCCCAGTGCACAAGCATATTGCATTATGCAAGATCCGTGGAAGGGCCGCACCCAAAAGTGGATTATACCCAGTTTAACCTGACAAATACATCAGTGACGATTTCCATGGCTTGAATCCGTGACCTTGAGGTTACACGGAGACAACTCAAGCAATTGCTCCAAGAGACATAACACAAGGCTTTGAATACTTGATATTATTATACCTTAGGGTAAATTGCACTCATTTCCCCCTCAGGTTTGTTGAATATGATGTGTAAAACACTAACCTGACTTGTTCTGAATTTGGCTTCTCTGTCTTAAGTTTAACTAGATCTTTGTTTCTTGTCTGGTTAATCAAGCAAAGGAAGTGGGATGCTAAGACCTGAGATAGTTTCTTGCACATGTTTAAGGGTCAGGAAGAACCAATTATGGAGGAAATGATCTGATTGGGGCAGAGAATGATGTGGCATAGCCTATGGTAGCATTTTGGCCATTCAGTTTACTAAAAAGCAACAAATTACTAGTTATTAGGCTCAATACGGTTCGATTCAGGTTCATAGTTGTCTGTTTTGCAACTAATTGCTGCTCAAAGCCACAGATCTCATGCAGTTAGCTTTACAAGCTGACATAATTGTGATTAGAAACTCCATAATTTTTTACATGATGCCAAACTATGTATATCTTAAATTTAGTTCTCATGTTCCAGCTTTTCATATGCAGACACAGATATGCATATTAACAACCACCAAGCCTAACCCCACTAGATGGGATTGATTACATGTATCAGACGATAGCATAGTATTCTATCATAAGCCATATCAACTATATCCTGTGTCCATGATTTTTGTAGTTAAATTTTAACAACTCAATATTATGCAAATCCATTTGAAAAAGAGACATGAAAGTTTTCATAGTATAAATCTAACCAAGCAAAACAATCTATTGGAACTTAAAGTTCAATTTATATTTTACATTCGCTACTTAAGCTATGATACTTCATTGAACAAGGGATATTGTAAAATAAAAACAGCTTAAACTATGGATTTAATCTCTATACATTGTCATCCAATCATGTATTATCACATCAATTATGATAGTTGACTCAACCACTTATTACTTGAAAAGTTATTCAATTGAACAATTGTGTCAGTGCATCAAAATTAAACTTTTAAACTATTTAAAGGATACTTAGAGGTAGTTTGTCCTATAGATCCTTATGAAAAAGAATTAACAAGTCATGGCCTCATTATCTATCAAAGCTGTTGCTTTCAATCACTATAGAGTTCAAATTAATCAATCCAACAACAATAGCAAGATATAGGATTACAAAAATACCTCCACTTTCGCATACAAATTACCCAATGCCACATAATAGTTTGCCGACTCGAATATTTTCTGTGTAATCATACCAGTTCCTGTGAAGAGATAAGCAAACATGAATATAGGATTAATATGAATACAGACATTGCCTTTACCACTGCCTTACCATGGATCACGTTCCATGAGAGAGTTGTATTAGGATATGTTGGGTCCTCGAGCCACTGAGTTAGGCCTTCAGCACCTGCAAGTAATGGCAACAGAATAGCATGTTTACATGAGTACTATAGCCAATATGTAGTAAATAGTAGCAGAAACAATATATAGTATTAGTGATGTGATGGGTACAATGGAATTTATGGTAACTAAAACTTCTGAGTGCACTGCAGAGCTTCTTTCATGCTTAGCGAATATCATATAATACCAAAACCTTATCTCATTAGGTCAGCTACATGAGTCATGTAAGTTCAACAGATTTGTTTTTAGAAAAATTATTTGTTTATTTAAAGCATAATAATATAATAATAGCAATAATTAAATGTATTAATAATTGGATAGTTGTTCTTAAATAGAGTCAAATGAGAGCAAAGGAGATATGGTTGTGTGAAGTAGAACCAAGCTACTAGTAATCACTCTTCAAAGAGAGCATTCTCTTTTGTAATTTAGATGTTGATGTGTGAAGTAGAACCAAACTACTAGTAACCACTCTTTTGAGTGTATTCGGGGTCTGATTAAATGTAATTTTGAGTGAATTCGGGGTTTGAAATTTGAGTGAAGTGTGATCACTTTTGTATTCTTGTTATATTTTCTCTGCATATTTGTTAGTCCGGTGCTTTTTTTATTTTTGTGAGCACACCCGTTTCCTAAAAAATCAAATAGCGTACTTGCACCATATTTTTACTTTAATCTATATCAAAGGATTCAACAAAATTTTACTTAACTTTCCGGTCTAATACAACCCTCTTCTTTTTTCTTTCAAAATTAGCTAGCCAATACAAAAATGGAAATTGAAATAACCAAAATGCATATTCTCTACTAGAAGGCATACCTTCTGCAATTACAAGGAAAACAGAGGTGTCCCCAGAGCCCAAGCGATATGAAATATTTACTTCTGACCCTCTATTCAGATAATATTCCCACTCCTGGGCAAGACAACATTGAGTAATAAATTAAGTGATCTTAGTTGCACAAAGTGTGCTACTCATGAAACTTGAATATGGAATAATTGAGTACCATTAATATAGATGAATAAAAGGGAGAGAGCAAATTATGAATGAAAGTTATGAGAGTTATGTAACATTATTGTGACTATATGTGCAAGCTTGGTAAGGTAGAGTAGTATAATGTCAGTGAGGGTAAAAGAGAAAAGGGAAAGTACATATACTTGCCTGATGAGAATCAGAGGGAATAGATACATTAAGAGTTTCTTCCCAAGTGGCAACAACATCAAGAGGTGGATATTGATATGTACCATAGAGAATTGGTCCTGGCTTTTCATCTAAGTTTTCTACCTAATGCAAACAAATCCAGATTACAAGACAGTACTAACCAGGAACCTATAAATAGAAAATGGTGGAAGAAATTGCAATAACTGAAACTGACCATCACAGATTGGACGAACACAGCACTAGGTTGGAACACAATAGAAGATGCTGGACTGAGCACGAGATTCATTGACCCATAAACCCCCAGAATCATAGTCACCGACACTGCAACGTTGAAAAGTAATGTCAAAATTCTACCAAATCAAAAATATTGCCAAGTTTGCTATTGAAAGTGTAATGCACTGATTAAATTTGTCCAATTTGGTCCGTAGTTCCTTCAAATTCACTTTGGAACTTTAAAAAAAATAGAGTAACCTAACCAAATATTGAAATGAAACAGATTTGCATGATTTGAGGCACAATATTAATCAAAATTAAGAATTAAATTACGTGCAGAGTATATTTTCAGGATCAAATTTCTATTCTATCTGCCCAAAATGCATCAAGAGCAACTAATTGAACTATTTAAGTAATTGTAGTTTCCGTTATCTATCACAGTTTAAAATCATGAAAGGTGATTAATGACAAATAACAAAAATGTTATGAACCATCATTTCTAAAAGCTCAAGACTTAGCTATTAAATTATTTGATAATGCACATTGCACATGAATGGTTTTACAGCAAATACAGAAGATTTAACACAAATTTGAGTAGCTTCATATACAAGTAAGATAAATTACTAACTAATTTACCAACTGATAGGGATATAATTGTCTTTTAAATATTAGTGCTTTATTGTGACTATATATACTATATAGATCATCATACTCATTGTAATTGATACTTCAAGATTGAATATAATTTACTATCTATTCTCTTTGTTTATTCTTTAATCTGATGCCTTCAATTCTAATACCAACAAACTACATTTTTTATGATCTCGTAACTATTCTAATCACAAAGCACCGAGAGCTCACATTTTAATCACAATCGCGATTCAAAACCATAAATTTAATCTCATGAAATAAAACGCAAGTTAATCAGAAGAGCATAAACAGAGCAGCACGAAACGAAATTGAGTGGTTTAAAGTAAAATTAAGTTGAATTAAGAACTAAATTAGGAAGGAAGATCAGAAATTGTTGTTACCGAAGAACCAAAAGGTGAAAACAACGGCGAAGCAGGACCAGGCATCGTCCCTAGCAACAGAAGATCCAGCACCACCGTATCCCCAACCGATTGTTCCTCCTCCATACGCGACGCTCGGTTGAACTTCCGGCGACTGGAACAAAGTTCGAGAGCGTTCTATCGCATTCGAAGACGATGCCGAAGCTCCCGCAGATTCACGGTTACCAGCGTAAGAAGAAGAAGGTTGATTAGTAGGTGGTGGAGTGGAATTATTGTGAGGCTCTGCCATTGAAGAGAGAGAAGAAGCTTAGCGATAAGGAGAGAGAAATGGTGAGAAGAGAAAGGAGCGAGGAAGGTGATGGTGTAAACCACCGGTGGGTCAGTGTTTGTTCTTCGTCTTTCCTTCCTTCCCATTGGAATGGTAGTTGGCGACTATGTGTGTGATTGATTCTGTCATTCTGTGAGTTAGTGAGAGTGACCGTTTTTTCTGTAGCTTCCGGATTTTGTTCTATTTCACTTTTTTTCTACGCATTCGGGGTATTTTCGTCATTTCATATCAACATCTACATTTTGCTCCCGCCATTACTTCTCCCTCTTTCTTTCTTTCCCTTAAAATAACGAGTAATTACTCCATTTACTCTAAAAATACTTACTTTCGTCTCATGTACTTTTTTTTTTTCTTCTCCTTATTTTTTCTCTATTTTTTGTATATATTTCTTTCTTTTTATTCTATGTGCTACTATTTCTTTTCCTTTTTTTGTATTTTTTTATATTACTATTTCTTATTTTTCTTGTTATTTTTTAAAATTATTTATTTATTTTATTTTCATAATTAATTTTATAATTTTTTTCATTAAAATTATTTTTTATAAAAATATTCAATTAATCTTTTATAACTAATTTTGTAACTTTTTCTATCAAAATTATTTTTTATTTTCTATAGAAATATTTTTTATTATTTTTTTAATTTTATTTAAATTTCTTAATTCTCTTAACCTCATTCTCAATTGTACGTGTATCTTCCTCTAGTCTCTCCTCGTTGTGGAGTGGATCTTGCTTGAAAAATTTCTCCCCACTAAGAGGTCTAAGGAAAGGTGATCCGATGTCCCCTTATTTGTTTGTTTTGTGTATGGAAAAGCTGGCCTCGATGATTCAGCAGAGAGTGGATGAGGGCAGATGGAATCCACTGAGTACGTATGTGCAAAAATGACCCCTTGATCTCCGATTTGTTCTTTGCTGATGATGTATTGTTGTTTTGTAAAGCTAAAAAATCCCAAGTTAGGTTGATTTTTAAAACTCTTGAGGATTTTTGTTTGTTGTCTGGGCTTAAAATTAATCAGGATAAGTCCAGTATGATGTGTTCAGCTAATATTTTCAGGCATAAAAGGGGCTCTCTGTCTCAAACATCCTTTATTAGGATGGCTAATGATCTTGGGTTTTACCTTGGAGTTCCTTTACTGAAAGGACGCGTTACTAGAGCTCACATCAATCCAATCCTTGAAAAAATTCGATCTCGCCTTGTATCATGGAAAAACATATTGTTGAATAAATTATGGAGGATTTGTCTCGCACAACCAGTGTTTTCTTCTGTGCTTGTTCATGGAATGCAGTCTTTATGGTTTTCCACAGGGGTTTGTGATGAAATTGACAAAATCACCAAGAATTTTATCTGGAGCTCAAGGAGTATCAATAGGTCCTTGAGCTTAGTAGTTTGGAAAACTCTTACTGAGCTAAAGGCTAAAGGTGGGCTTGGAATTCAAGAAGCTACAGACACTAACATTTCTTTGTTGGGCAAAATGGTACGAAATTGACTTAATAATGGTGATGTTCTATCTTCTAGAATTATTGCCAGTGTATATTTGAGGAAGGAAAATGTTCTCTTTGCCTTTTGCTCTTTTCGATGTTCTTATGTGTGGTGCAGTATAATTAAAATCACCCAAGTGTTAAAGAGTGGGTTTAAGTTTCGTATGGGAGAGGGTAATGTGTCCTTGTGGTATGATGTATGGTTGCATAGGGGGAAATTATGTGATGAAGTTATGTTTGTGCACATTGTTGATAGCTCTCTCACGACAAAAGACATTTGGTGGTTTGGTCATTGAGATTGTTCTCATCTCTATACTTATCTCTTTCGAGATATCATTGAGGATATTAACAGCATCCCTATTCCAGCTTTGGGTGCGTGTAAGGACTATTGGATCTGGGACGACTATCATTTTAGGGTATATTCAGCTGCTAAATGGTATGTGTGGCTTCGAAAGGCTAGAGGTGCTAGTCTTGTTAGGGGGGAATCTTGGCTATAGCTATATATGGAAACTAAATTACCCCAAAAAGTTTTGTTCTTTATATGGTTATTACACAATGCTCTTCCTGTGAATTCTTTCTAGTTTTATTGAGGAATGGAGAGTTCTGCAGATTGTTTAAGATATTATGATGGATTTGAGGATGCTCTCCATTGTTTGAGGGATTGTCCTCATTCTGCAGAGCTTTGGTCTAGAATGAATCTTATCCATGAGTTTGGTTTCTTTTGATGTGGAGTCCTGGACTCAGGATTTCTCAAAGAAAAAATTCAATTTGAATTTTGTTGCCACACTTTGGTGGTGTTGGGATGGCGTATAATGATATGGTTCTTGGTGGTTGCGAGTGGAATATTGACAAGGTCTATCGGTTTGTTCGTTGGGATATTGTCCAGATCCAAATTTGCTTCGTGTAACACCCTACTAGATAGCCCCTAGTGCTATAGTCATTTAGGGCCATTTCATAAGGGTTACCTCCTGTTATCATACTTATACTGATTTTTAAAATACTTGTACGCGGAAAATACATGGGAGAATTTTTTCGAAAATCGTTTGCGGAATATAAACGTAAGGGCATTGCGTATAATATAACGATAATATATGACACATGATGTAGTCTGAATAATACCTCATAAAATAAATAGAAATAAACAAACATAGTCTCCCCTAACATACAATCAAGAAGGTAAATAGTAATAGTAGGTGTCATCTCATGAGCCTAAAACTGAGACCCATAAGACTCCACGAATACAAACCATAACTGAAAAGTAAATACCGGCTAACATATGTCCGGACTCAAGGTAAATGCAAATAAAGCTAATATCCATAATAAACATAATCCATAACGTAAAAGCAGTAACTGATAAGTCTAGAATGAATAAGTAATCTGCAAAGAACTAAAGCTGCGCGGGCTCCTCATCCGCTCCTGTGTCCTGTAGAACCTCATCATCTAACATGGGGGAAAAACGAGGGGTGAGTACTGGGAAGTAACTCAGTAGGGGAGCCGCTCCGGGTTTATTAATAAAATCGGTGTAACATGAATGAATTCAATTTCAGTTATAAGTTCTAAAATCATCTTTCCCGGAACGACTTACCTAAGTGCCTCTTGTTCATTTTACATCATACATACATTATACATAATCATATCCCTCGTGTGTGTGCTCTACGTGCCATCTAGTCATATAGGGGAAACTTAATCAAATATCATGCTATGTTCTCTGACACTTTACTGGACTGTAACTCATTATCACTTTATCACTTATTATGTCTTATGGCATATCCACCCTCCTGTAACCTCCGCTGCACCGACCCCTAGGTAGCGGATATGTAGGAAAAGGGGAATATTCACCAACTGCAAGTGAAGGACCTGTAGCGCCGAGGATGCCAACCCCCTCCTACAGCCTCTCAATCACAAGTCGAAGGCTACTCTGTAATCTTTGCGCCACCCAGTGACGTCTTTATTAACCACGCGCCACCCGGTGACGTCTTAACATCATACGTGCGCCACCCAGTGACGTCTCAGTTCACAACACATAACACATACATGTATCACATAATTCACATAAACATTTATGATCATCATTTATCTCATGCAAACACAACATACCAACACAACATCATCCAATCAGCATTTAAACTTGCATACAAATCATAATTAACTCATATATATCATCCATACTAGTTGTAGAACGCATTAGGGTACATAAAGGGTCAAAACGGTTCATTTTCGCAAAAACAGCACTGTTGTAATCGATTACACGGGCTGGTAATCGATTACTGTAATCAATTACACGAACTGGTAATCGATTACGCAGCTCTGTAATCGATTAACAGAGAGCAGCGTTTTCTCGTGATTGGAAATTCGGACATCGTAATCGATTATGAACCCGTGTAATCGATTACGACGTCGTGAAACACGATTTTGGAGTTCCAAAAACACGATTTTCAATAGCCAATGGCCAAAATATGAACCCAACATCGTCTCAATCGATAGAAAACATAGTCATACCATTAACAATCATAAAAATACTTTTAAAACGCTTCTCAATTCATAAAACCCCTTTCTTTCTCAAAGCCAATTTCATAAATCAACCCTTTCATGAACCCTAATGGGAAAAACAACGTACAACATTCAATACTCCATTAATTTATCAACAATCATGCAAATACATAACGTTTAGAATGCCTAACCCCTACCTCTTGATGACAAATCCTTGTTCTAGACGGAATCCTAGTTTCACGAACGGTCCGGCTCCAACGATGACCCCTTTCCGGAGAAAACAACTGGTAGAAACGTCCGGCTTGGTGAGAGGATCAAGAATATGTAATTATCTTTGGGGTTGGGTGAGTATCTGTGGGTGTTTCTTGACGTGGAATGGCTATGACTATGAGGGTTCTTGAGAGAGAAAACTATGGAGGCTCTGGGATGGTGAGAGAGAGTGTTTCTGACCAAATGAGTTGGAAAAATAGGGTTTATCTTTTTATATTCTGAGCTAATAGGGTTTAAGAGTCATCGTGGGGCACACCCGTCACTTAAAACATTCGAAAACTCATTCTGCGCGCTGTGTAATCGATTACATCGAACTTGTTATCGATTACAGGCCTTCGAAAAAGCCCAAAACTGAAACTTGACTTGCTGTAATCGATTACCAAGGAGCTGTAATCGATTACTTGGCACGAAAAATGCCCCAAAACACTTCCAAAGTGTCCCAACTTACATACTAACATTCATATACCTATAATGACTTAATGTAACATCAAAGCACACATAAATACACATAAATACTCGTAAAAACACATAGCATAGATACTTTAAACCAGGGGAAACATGTTCACTCAAACCCAATTAAGTTCCAATTAAAGTCCATTACCCTTAATTTCCTTTAATTATGACCTAATAAAGATCGGGGTGTTACACTTCGACTTAGGGAGTGAGCAGATTTGAGGGCCTCGTGAAGTTGTGTGGAATCTTCCCCACCCGCTAGATTAAGTTGAATTTTGATGGAAGCTTGATGGGTTCTCCACCTACATCGGGTTTCAAAGGAGATGATCACGTTTTGTCACCCCTACGTTTATTCAGTCAAAATCATTTTAATACATATGATTTTGAGTTGTGAATTATTTAGTTAACTATCATATAATTATATCTACTAAAAAAATCATATAATTATACGAATGTGTAAAAATTTTTATCATATTAATAGTAAATAAAAATTAAATCATTTAAGAATATCAAATGAGAAAATATATCAGTCATTCATTTCTAAAGATTAAAAACATTTGCAAATCATTCTAACGTAAATTTAGTAATATCTATAAGAGTATTATTGAATAAACTTTTAAGGAATGATGGCTACTTATCAAAATGTTTTAAATTATTCTTTGCAAATGTATTAATTACATATACTAATTATAAAGTCCTTCTTTTATTTTTAGTTTACTTATCTACACTAATTATTGGTCTTGGTCCTATTATAGATTACTAATTGGTTGCACTAATCATAGATTTATATATGCATGCAAGATACATTTAAATTATTAAAATAGACAATTAAGATAAGATGGGAAAAGTATGACCCATTGCATAAATATAATATTTATTATTGGTATGGCACTTAACCATGCGTGATTGACAATAAACTCATTACAAGACAATTCAAAACTCTTGGTATATTTTTCGAATAAAATGGTATATCCTGTAATGCTATATATTGGTTAGTGAATGATGTAACCTAATAACATCTAACAAATAATAATAATAATAATAATAATAATAATAATAATAGTTATTATATATTAAAAAGTCAGTACTTAGTGTGTAGTCATGACTGCTAACCCAAATATAAACCAACTAATTAGTTTCACATTATCAATTATATTAAGATATGTAAGCATGCTTATCACGAAATATATATAAATATTTAAATCATGAATTATTTGGATAATTATTGGCCTTTCTTATGTTTTCAAAAGGATTGATCCATTTGCAAAAACTATGAGAAGTGCTTTTCTTGGATGAATATAACGCTTATATAGGCCATATTCATCGACTTTCATCAAATACAATAATAAGTGATATATAATTCGCGAAGAATACGTAGTTGATCGGTTGAGACTCATTCTCTCTTAATTAATTGCCTAAAATTCGATACTACTTTTAATATATATTGGTTGTGTCTCACAAGTGATGAAGTCTCATATTTAAATTTTTCAATACTTTTTTACTATTTTCTCTTTAAACATAACAAAGCATATTAATTTTCTAATAGCCAAAATAATTATAAATATTTTCCCAAAGGAACAATTATACATACACATATATAAATAAATAGTAAATTACTAGAATTGATCTTATGGTGAAGGATTTGGATATTATATATGAGGTCCTAGATTTAAACCTTTATGCAAGATCGAAATGTAATTTCTGAAATAATTCATAAAAAATATATATACATATATAGTGCAACCCATTATTAACTTCAAGAGATTAAATTTTCTATGCTTATTATATTCAATAATTTATTGTTGAATCAAGCATCTATCGGTTGATCATAGGCCATAGCTTATAGTAACCTTATTTTCTTGTAGGAAAACATTGATTCTAGCTTAAAAGGATTGCACCCATTACATACATTAAATTTAAGAGTGATGCTGATTAAATAAAGTTAATAATTTTATAAACATCAAAATTAAACATTGAATCATATAATTTTATCTTAATGAACTAATATACTCAATTTCAGAAAAAAAAAAAGTATACAATAATAAATACATAATCTAATACTTATATTTTTAAGAACATAAATAATATATTTGTTTTCCTATACAAAATAATAACCTTATAGCCTGTTAGAGTGGCTGGTCAGCGTAAATCTAGGGAACTACTGTAGTAAATGGAATCAATAATGATTGATATACAACATAAATACGTCCAATAAGTATCCAACATGTGCTATACATGTTATGAAACGTGTGTTATTTGTATAGCACACGTACGTATAGCACATATCCCATAATATATATAGCACATGTTGAATATTTGTTAAACATATTTCTGTTGTAAGAGGAGCATTATTATAGATGGAATAGAGGTAGAATCGTGCACAATAATGGAACACCATTTTTTATTTATCATTGTATTATATTAAGTCCAATTATTGAACCCAACAAGAATATTCAGAATCCAATTATCAAGCGCATTTAACATTATTATACTTAATTGAATCATATGGAATATGGAAAAAATGGGAAATAAAATTCCATGAGTGACAGCTATCTATGCCCATCCAGCAGGCATGTGACGTGGCCGAGTTGGCAAATTGGCATTAGAAAATTAAATTAAATTAAACTAAATTAAAAGAATAAAGAAAGAAAAATGGGACAATAATCCCCAAATCGACGTCTATAAATTAAGGATTCAATTCCAATGTGAAACTTGTGTGAGTGTTGTGTACGTGTTTTTGTTGAGACTTGAGAGTGAACCAAAGAGGAGAGAAACTCAGACACAAACGAAAATGGTTGGGCCAATGAGACCTCAAATTGTGCTATTTGGTTCATCCATAGTTCAGTTTAGTTTTGATAATGGTGGTTGGGGTGCTATTCTGGCTAATTTGTATGCTAGAAAGGTATGTAATTTTCTATTGCCTTTCATCATTTTCAAGCTATATATATTCTGTTTTGCTTATTAGGGGCTACTTTTATCCTAACAAATCGTCGATGCCTGTAACTACACACTTTCACATTTTGCATGTTACATATATATATTTATTTAAAAAAATATATTCTTAGTTTACAACAAAATTCTAGTTAAATCATTCAAAATATTGTACATCATATATTACATGTTATACAAATCATATATCACATGTTGTACATATCATATATCACATGTTACATTATCATCTTTCTTTGCAATATACATATGATATATGGTGTGAATATTATATATATATATATATAACATTTTGACTGTTTTAACTGAAATTTTGTTGTACAACTTATTTATGAAAGTGCAAATATTTAATTTTTATGTAATAATTCCGTGATGGAAAATGAATGGTTCATCATGAATGTTCACATGGCTATGCACACAGGCAGATATAATTTTGCGAGGATACTCAGGTTGGAATTCAAGGCGTGCTTTGGAGGTTATGGACGAAGTTTTTCCCAAGGTAGTGAGAAACTATCTGTTAAACAATAATGTTTGTCGTACAATAGAAATATATTCAATTAGTATTGAACGTGTGTTATGTATAATACTTATAGCATATATTATGTATTATATATAACACATGTTGAATACTGGTTAGACGTATTTATGTTGTACAAACATTATTGTCTATTAAATGCCTATATGTAGATTTTCATATTATTGTATCATTTTGAATATCTTTTTAGCCTCAAAAACTTCAATTGTATGTTTTACTTCTTGTCATCTAATAATGGCTTATCTCAAAAGAGTAGTCAACACTATTCAATTGGTCTACTACATAAATAATCTTTAAGAATTTTGCATGTATTTCTGTTATACGACAAATATTATTGATATATATATGAGTTCGATCATATCATGAATATTTTTTTTCATAGATGAAGTGAGCATGCATGTCATTAATTGCGTTATTTAGCTGTTTACATTTTGATTCAGAGTGACATTGCATCTTGGAATTTTTACAGTGTGATTTTTGGTGATTTTATATTCTTATTGTTTGCACGATTATTTCATTTTTTGGTGATTTACAATGTGATGTTTAGGAATTTCTAAATTTTATATGACAACAATATCATATCATATGTAATCGATCTTTTAGGAAATATATACGATATAAAAAGAAAATTAAGACTGATAAGAGATCCTACATATAATTTATTTAGCCATATGAAATATTTTAACATGAGAATAGAATATCCCTTGCTCTCTAATCTTGGTGGGTGTGTATAAAACAATAAGTAAGATTGCAAAACATAAATACGTCAAATTAGTATTCAACATGTACTATACATAATATATAATGTATGTCATATATACGTATGATACACATTATTACGTGTTATGTATAACATATGTTAGATATTAGTTTGAGTTATTTCTATTGTACAACAGATATTATTGATAAAACAATGCATGTTATTATATAAATAATAATATACATCATATTATATGTAAAATATATATTAATATAGAGCATATATAATTAATTAAAAAACTGGTATCACATAATACTCATTAATATACAATTATTAGTTTGTATGATAAACATATATATATATATATATAACTTTTTTTTCTTAACTCAAACATTACTATATATATAAAATACAAATTAAATCTATTTAATTTACCGTTTGTTCTGTTGTTTTGTGTCACACAGGATGCGCCTATACAACCAGCATTAGTAGTTGTATATTTTGGCGGCAATGATTCTATTCACGCTCACCCATCTGGCCTTGGTCCTCATGTGCCTCTCCAAGAATACCTTCAAAACATGAGGAAGATTGCTAATCATATAAAGGTAGTGTATATTGATATATATGTTCCACCCAAAATAATTTGGGAGATACATATGATAATAATTAGGTGTACGGTAAAATTATATTTCAGCTAAAATAGTAAAAATATTATCAATGTTAAGTGTACAATGAAAATTCAGTGAATACAGTCTATGAGCCTATTTTGACTTTGATTTTGACCCAAATAATAATTGAGATTGTAATGGACTGAGTAATTATGGCCCAAAATCTCATTTATTGGCTAATTTGGCTGGTTTTTTAGTGTACATTTAGCATCACCCAATATTATACATATTATATATTATATATTCTGCTATATGTACAATGAAAATTATATAATATTTGTACAACAATCATATTTATCGTTAGATTGTAATATGAATTTACAAAATAATGTAATTTAATTATGAATAAGATTGTTGTACAAATATTATACAATTTTCATTGTAATTAGAGATCCAACAAAATGTTATTTAATTTACACAATTCATGAATCACGTGTTTCAGAGCCTCTCGGACCATATTCGCCTAATATTTCTCACTTCTCCTCCCATAAACGAGGAACAGATTCGCAAGAAATTCGGGTACTTTTCCTATTAATATCTCCTTATTATTATATAAAAAATTCATTTGAGATATAAAGTCCAGCAGCATATTCTAGACAGATATATTATTGCCACATATATGTAGAATAATTGGATCATGACTTGTATGTGTACATTCACTTATCCCATATTCTCTCACACATGTCTTAAAGTATTTCTTAAAATATTTAGTCCGGTGTTCGATTTATAATGATATATATAGAGAAGATCTCATAGTCAGAATTGTATCATCTTATAATAATGGAACTTCGTCTCAAAAGAATTAATACGGATATATAAGATATCATAAATCATCAACTCTTTCACAAGTATTCTTGAAGTGTCATGGCTAATGCTACGAGTGGTGATCATATATATTTGAATTGAAATTTTCATGTTCCTTTAAAGTTTAAATTATAATATTCTAATAAATTTATGGTTGGATTGAATTAATAATACAGAGCAACACAGTCGGGAAGAACAAATGAATTATGTGGAATATATGCAGATGCGTTGGTGGAGCTGTGTGAGGAGATGAATATAAAGGCTATTAATCTATGGTCTGCTATACAGAAAAGGGAAGATTGGTTAGATGCTAGCTTCACGTAAGTATATATATATATACTCTTGCCTCTTGGAAGATTTAATTAATATATTGATAGTGTAAAAAAAAAGAAAAATTTTGGTGCATAATAAAAAATCAATCAATAGATTATATACAATAATATATAATATGTAATATATACGTTGTGCATATATGCACAATATATATGACATATTATGTACAACATATATTATATGTTGCAATATCAGTTTTCTTTACAACATGTGATGTTGTTGTACATAATATGTGATATATGTTGTATGCAATCATATAATATATGTTGTGCACATTATATACTACTTATTGTGCATAACATATTGGTTATTTTGACTATTTTTTTACCGTACATATAGCTTGTAAAAACATATAAGTAATGTTATACAATAAAAAAATAGTTAGAATTTTGTCTAAAATAATATATGGTAGTGATTATTATATCAATTATAGTTGTAGGATTACTCATTTATTTATCTATGAATTATCAATTACTATACCAATTTATTGTAGCACTTATTCTTTGAAAAATAAATTCAGGATATATTTGGGAAAATTGCATTAGCTTGGAATTATAGTTTATGTGAACTAAAACCCAAGATTTTGAAAATTTTGGCATGAATTTTCTTGAATTTGCAAATTGACTATTTGATTAACTTTTTTCTTATTAGTAAAATAATGTCATAAATTTAGAAAAGTTTGGGGTGTCGGGTTGCACGTTTAGAAAAGTTCGAAAGTTCGATCTAGATACAGTAGAGACGTTTCAAAATGCATGGAATATAATACATTTACTTTGAATAAAATGCATATTTGTGAAAATTCATGATTTTATTTAATTTGTACATTTTTTAAGTTTATGCCTAAATAAAGTGTACATGATCTATAGCTCGAAGGGTGAATTTCAATTATATTTTCCCTATTTTAATAATCACACCGATAAAGATTGACCATCATACTTACTAAATAAAAAATAATGTAAATAACAAGATTTATTTGATTTTAATTTAATTGAATAATAATATAAATTAAAAATAAATAAATAAATAGTAAGAGAGATTGAGATAATAAAAACTATTTGTTATTTGTTTTATTATTTTTAGTTTTTATATTTAATTTTAAAAATATAATTGCTGTAATGAGTATGAATATTAGAAAGTAGTTATAATATAGTATAGATAATTTGATTATGTGGTTTGGTTATTATTCCTTAGGGATGGAATTCACTTTTCAAGCGAGGGAAGCAAGGTGGTAGTGAAGGAGATACTAAGGGTCCTAAGAGAAGCAGATTGGAAGCCAAGTCTGCATTGGATGTCAGTGCCAAATGAATATGCTGAAGACTCACCATATTACTCTCCAAGTCCAGATGGAACAACCACCATTAATGTCTCATACCTTATCTCTAGGAGAAGTTTGCAATGGGATTTATAGAGCCACATGCATTTTGTTGAAGAATAATACCAGGGATGAAATAATTTTTCATTATACGAAGATGATATTAAGGTCTTTCAAAATTTGATGTTATGAGTAAAATCGTCTCTCAAAATATGAAAGTGACATCATGATATTTTAAGATTGAAATTTTAGGACAACATGATCCGTCAATTTATCCTAAATTTTAAATTTCGAAGGATCATATCGTTCAAAAATTATTTCAATCTTAAAGGATTATGTTAGCATTTTAATATCTTAAAAGACTATTTTATTTAGCTATTACGTCTGAGGAGTTACATTATTTTGTTTTCATCTTTGAAAAACTATTTTATTCTTATGCTAAAGTTGAGTGACCAAATAGATTGTTTACTCTAGTAATAATTATATGAATGAGACTCTTTTATGGTAGAGTCCTTGATCTATTGGCAAAAGATGATGTTCTCCCCTATATATCCAATAATATATTATGAAATGGGGAAAGTCTTAAACCTTCGAGGGTTTGATGTGATTTGTGAACTTATTGTGGTTCTATTTTTTGTTTGCTCAAATTAAATAAACATGTTTAGCATCTTTCTTCTTCTGAAAATGTTTAAGATATGAATATGTTGCTTGCTCACACGTGTGGACAAAGTATTTTGTTGGTAGGTAAAGATAAGCTTAACCACATTTTAATAGTAGTTGCTATCCATCTTTATTATATTGATTATATAGCTTTTTAATATTTTTATTTTATTAATTATTTAATAATACATGTGTATCACACGAATACAAAACTAGTTTGGATCCTAAATATTCATTTTTATTATTTGAACGAAACAATATGCTTAAAAAAATTTAATCATTCACAAGTTATGTTGTGTTACATTTTGACACAATAATTTTCAATTCCAAATCAAAGAAAAAAAGTTGCTAGTGAACTTTAGTTTGCGTACAACCTAATCATGCCCTTCACACTATATTGAGATATTTTAGCTCTTTTTGGAGCTCCTTCCATGGCTTCTTTGTTTGAGTGAGAAAGTTTTGGACTTGTAGTTGATATTGAGGAGAGAATGCTGATTTTATCTGGTCTGGAGGTTTAGGGTTCATGATTGCGATTTTTGTGAATTTTGAATCTTTGTAGAATGTGTTTTGAATGATGTGTGTTGATAAACGAACAAAGGTGATAATGAGAGTGTGTTCATGCTCTTTTAGTGATAATGGAGAGTTTTTTTTTTTTTTTTTGATAATCGGGACCTAAATCCATAAGAAAAGAACAAGACAAGATTACATCACATAAGGCATAGAAACCTCATCCTTATCACTGTGGATCAAGAGTGTCAACTCCTCAGTAGGGTGCTGCATGCCACCTTCAAATTCCATATTTCTGACCAAGACTCTCTTTAACCAATATGCCACATGATTCCCCTCTCTCAAAGTATGCATAAACGACACCTGCCAGTTCCTCCTAATCAAGAGGTTGATATTTCTAATAATTTTAAAGGGATTGTTGTTGAAATTGCCCCTCCCCATTAGTATCTGAATCACCCTCAATGATAATATTTCTATAACCAGTGTCCTAAGCTAAGTTAAGCCCCTTCAAGACTGTCCACAGCTCAACCATGTGAAGAGAGCAACTTCCTATGAATTTGAAAAAATCATTTAAGAAATTCTCAACCTCATTCCTCAACACACCCCCACACCCGGCTTTTCCATTAAAGGAGGAAACAATTATCTGTGTTAACTTTAACAACTCCCGTGGGGGCTTCTTCCACTTGATATAAAGGTAAACCTCTTGATGGTGGCTGAAGAAGTCTCCTTCTTCACAAGCGCCTTTCTGTGGAATTTCACCGTGTCCATGATTCTAATGTGCTCTTTTGGAGGCCTCTTATACCCACCTTCATGAAGTTCTTTGTTCCACCAATACCACAATAAGTCGCAGGTTGTAAGGAAGATATTCTGCCAGTTAGCATGATTGTAGAAGCCATAATCCTGCGTAAAATTCTTCTCCACCCAATCCTTCAAGTTTATAGTGAAAAGTTGGCCGATATGCTTCGATTTGATTAAGTGGATCCACACACGAGAAGCAAGGGGACAATCTCTAAACACATGGAGAATCTATTCCTCCTTATCCCCACAACCTTTGCAACTAGGGTCTGAACTAAAGAATCTGAAAGCTCTATTGTTGGTGAGAACTCTCCCTTTATGCAACATCCAAATGAGGGTTTGAGTTCTGGGGGGCCCCTTCCATTTCCAGAGTACTCTTCTCCAAAAAATTGACTCTGCCTGCTGGGAAGTAGTCAACGTTGTATAAGCACTAGCCACCTAGAAGCGACCATCAGATGTGGGAAGCCAAAGGATGGTTTCTACGCCTTCAGTAGCAAGAAGAGGAGAGATGACAGTAATTTTTGAGACAATACACTCCGAAAGCTAGGATTGGTTCTTTTCCAGATCCCACCATATATGGGATTAGTCATTTTCGCCACCGTGATGTTCATGTTATCGTGGTCGATATATCTAAGAGCAAAAGGGGCTAGGGAAGGAACATCTGCCACCCACCTATCCTTCCAAAATGATGTAGATCTGCCATCCCAATGCTGATATGTGTAAGGTCCTTGAATCTTGGCCAAATCTTGACCAATTCCTTCCAAAAGCTCGAGTCGAAATTCGACACTTTAATGTCCCTCATGAGACTCACCCCCTCCCATATCTGTTTAATAAGACTTTCACCCAGAACACCTCCGAATTGGAGACAATTCTCTATAAGCACTTCATTAGAAAGATATTATTCATCTCATTCAACTTTCGGAATCCCACCCCCCCCCTTTCGATTTCGGCTCACACGGAACATCTCACCCAACATCTCCTTCGTGCTTTTTGGGTTGGAAGTTGGGTTAGTGGGCCTATACACTCAAAGATATGTTATACATACGGTGGATTTGTGTACTACACGAGCAAAGCTGTAAAATAAATAAGACAAAACAATAGAATGTATTGTAATATATTTTTATAATGGTAACGGGTATAACCAAAGTTAACTAATAAATAGTCAATCTATTAAATGATATACATAAAAAAAATACTAAAAGAATATATTAAATAGATTCATTTAATATTTTTTTATGTATAACTTTATATAAATTCATTGACTCCTTGTTGGTTCTCTCTGGTTATACACATAAACTTTTCCTTTTTCGAATCTCATTTTTATTTGTTAAATTGGTATTATAAGACTTAAAGAAAAATAATTAATTGATATAAAATTTAAATGAATAAGTAAAAAAAGATATTCAAATATTTTAAAAATACAAAAGTAAATCAAGTTTAAAATCCCATAATTCGAGGAAGTATAATTTAGGATTTTGAAGGATTTTAAGGGAAGGAGACAAATTCTTTATTTTTTATTTTTATTTTTAAGAAGACAATAAGCGGAGGCAATCCATTACTAATGGTAGGGTCCAGTGCTCTGAATCGAGGACCCAGCCAGTAGGAAGTCAATGAGTGTCATATCCCTAGCTTCTTCTATACTGAATCGATTAAAGGTCACTCTGACGACTTATTTAGATGCCTTCAGAGCGATAAAAAATCTCTCTATAAAGATTGTTACCAACGTAGAATTTTGCAATTAATGAGTCAAATCCACGACCCGTGAAAAACCTATTATATGTGAGTTTGTTTTAGATCTTGATTCCTGCTGCTGCTTTGCCAACCACCTGTTGGCATTGAAAAAGAATAAACCTAGTTTGAGCTATTGAGAAAAGATTTTAAACCTCTTTCCCTCTTAAAAATAAAATTTATTAACGCATTTTTTTTAACGATGCTAGTAGTACATCAGAAATACGTCCATTAAGTATCCAACGTGTGCTATACATGATATGAGATGTGTGCTATTTGTATAACACATACACGTATAACACACATCCCATATCATGTATAGCACATGTTGGATACTTGATGGACGTATTTCTGATGTACGACTAGCATTATTGCTTTTTATTTGGGCAGGATGAACAACGCATATTTAAACCCAATAAATTTTTTCTATTCCCTCAATTTAATCATCTTAAAACGAACTCAGGAACACATCCTGCACTTGTCTTGATTTGCTGGGCTGTAAAAGGTATTTCGATTAAGCCCAATAGGTTGATGAATTTAGTAATGATATGGCCCTTTTAGATGAAAGGATTACAAGTGAATTCTAAGGACATCTATGACATTTGAAAAAAAAAATATCTTTATACTATAAAATTAGTCACTATTAATTATTATATATAATAATTTAATTTTTAAAATTATTAATTTAAATTTAAATATTATTTATTAATCAAATATTTTAAGAATTGAATTAATAGTTTTAAAAAATTAAATTATTATCTTAGTGATTGATTTTATAATATACTTATTATAGCATTACTATTAAGAAAAACATAGAAAATCTATGAATAAAAAGGTAATTAAGTTTATTTCAACCTACCTTGCGTGCGGAGAATTAGCATAGTAAAAAATTCAAAATTAAAGCGATTATTTTAAAAAAAAAGGATTATGTATGTTTGGAATAAGCAAATAATTAATAGTCAAAATGCGATATATTCTACTTGCTGATTTGTTGGCACCTTGTCATGTCATCAATCCATGACCTGGGATATACTTTTTCATCAAAGTTTGGAGATGAGTGTTATTCTGTGTTTTCTTAATTTGCAAATTGTTGAATTTTTATTTCCACCAGGAGATCTGAATCAGATCCATTCATCATCATGTTATTCTTTAATCTTTCTTCGTCTTCACCTATAAAGTTTATATATTAAGTTTCAAATATTTAATATTTTATAGGCTTCTACTTTCGATTGTTTCTAATCGAGTATTATAAATATAAGTTCTTTTATCACATAAGCTCTCCATGTATTAATTATCTGTCTAGTTAAATTTTTCCTTGCATAGAAAATTTATATAAAACTATCAAATGAGAGAATATATATTTAATTTATTAATACTAAAAAATTGCAAATTTTTTTAAGAATAGTTTTATAATTTAAAAAAAAACACCGTAAGGATTTATTTTAGGGAAATATTTGGTGCACAACAAAAAATCAACCATTTCAGTCAATATGGCACGACATATATAATATAAAATGGACAAATATATCACATGTCGTGCACAACATATATATATCACATGTTGTATGTGCACAATATATATCAAATATTGCATAATCATATTTCTTTGCAACATGTGATATATGATGTACACATATGTGATATATGGTGTGCACAATATATAATATTCATTATGTATTTTATATTATATATGTTGTGCACAACTTATTGATTATTTTGACTGATTTTTTTTTATGTAACAATGCTTTTTCTTTTATGGAAACCATAATGATGCCCAATTATTAGATAAAACAAAATGGTACGGATATCAAATAAATAAATGTTTACGAAATCTTAACATACCTTGGGAATTATCTTAGCTTAGGTGTCAACATGTGACGTACAAGTGTTCCTTTGCTTTTTAATTAGGGAAATTTTAATTAACTTTCATTGATCCCAACTTTGAAGCCTCAACTTTCATTAATTAACATATAGTAATGGAGAAATGTTGGTGGTACAACTAGTATACATTCAATCGTGATCCAACTAGTATTTTATACGGTGAGGGTCCACACACATGTATAATAGCACAAACCACTTAATACCAATTTAATTAAGGGGCAGCAGTTACAATTCACATTATATCACGTTTAATGACTGCAATTATTTTTTTAATTAATTTAGAGAGTATCATGGGGTTGAATAATTTCATTTCAATTAGTTTGTTTGTCTTTTATCATACACATAAACCATAGAAATTGTTTGGGGATTCATCAAATCATATTATACTGTATTCACAAGTCATATTTGCAGTTGTGGAATGACTTTTTTTTGCAGAGCACATGATGGAATTAAGTGAGAGTATGACTCAGGTAAGAACATTCTTAATTTTCCCATTACAGCAGTGTGTTCTTCATGGATATTTGCTCACTTTGCTTATATAGTTTTATGAATTCTGATATATGTCCATTTTCTAATATAAAATTTTGATATAAAATTAAAGTTGTTTTTACCTATTGCTCATTATTTTAGTAATACTTATTAAACGGGAAAATACCAAGTTGTGTACTTTATATATATCCATTTATTCAACAAGCCATGTTTAACGTACTAGGATGTGTACTTTTTAGCAATATTTAAATTAGTGATTTTCACCTATTCCTTGTGTGTGTTGTTCCTGTGTGCTATAACATTGTGAGAATGTGTTATTTCATTAGTTTCTTCTTTTTGCTATGAAGCGTAGCGTAACAATAGAACTTATTTTTTATTTTGTCTGCTAATTTTTTAATATATAATATATTATTTGTTTGATAAAATTGGAATTCGTGACTTGCTACATTTTGTTTTTTCTTGTATGTGTGTTTTTTTACCAAAGGTTAATGCGTGCTTTTTACCTACATGTTAATATGTGATACTCACGTGTTTTATAAATGGTATGTCCTATGTAATATTTTATAGAATGACAACCAATTAATTTTTTATTTATTTACTTTTTAATACGCCAAATGATATGTCAAGATGTGTGCAATTTTTCTTAGAACTCAATGTGTGCTTTTTACTAATTGATAATGTGTGTCATATATAGTTGTGTTTTTGAAATACAATATGAGATGCGTGTCTAAAGTGTGTTTATTTTCTTTTTTTCGACTCAGGCACCGTTTATTTTCGTTTTTTCTTAACATATTGATGTGTGCTATTGTATTGAGACAAATACGTACTATACATATGATGTGTGCTATTATATTGGGACAAATGGGTACTATACAGATGATGCGTGCTATTGTATTGATGTGTGCTACTACTACACAAAGTACATATTATTTTTATATTAACAACAAAATCTGTGTGTTCTAAAAGAATCAATAAAATCAGTGTTGTTTTTTGCATTTTAATTGTCGTCTTTGTGTGTGTGTTTTCCCTATTTTTTATTGATTTTTTTATTTTAATTTGTGTTTGTTTTCTAATTTTGTTAGAATGAAAGGAGAGATTTTAGGAGTGAGAGATGTTTGGGAGAGTGAGAGAAATTTTGGGGAGTAAATGAGATTTTAATTTCCTTTAATGAGGCTAGAGGGATCAAATAATGTATTAATGATATAGTTGGATGAGAGTTGGATGTATTTTGGTTGTACGTGTAGCATTACTGTATTTTAATGTATGTATACTAAGAAAAAATATTTGTGTACAATCAATAAAAAATATATATAGTATTATTACACAATATGTATAACATATTATGCATATTATATATCATATATTGTAATGAAAAATGATGTAATCTATATATATAAGGTGAAAGTGAAGTTTGAAAAAGAATGAATTTTACGTTAATTATAATTCCAAAGAAAATTACATGAACATTTTTAGTGAAAATTGACAAGTAAAGTTGTGTTTTTTTATTGGCTTTGAGTAACTGGTTTGATTTTTTTTTCTTGTACACGGATCAAGACTCATTATTAAGCAATGATTTAGAAAAATTCAAACAAATCAAACTACAGCCAAACATAGCCAATTGCTAGACTTAATTTATTATAGCTTCATTTGAGAAGACACGTGACTTGTAACTTTAGATAACTACATCTCAAAGTAAAATAAAATAATAAAAAAAGAACTTCGTCTATAAATAGAATTTCGACCACGATTGTTGTGTGATTGTGTTTGTTTGATACAATATTCATTAATTTAATCAAAGAGCGAAACAAAATATGTTAGGACCAGTGAGGATGATGATAAGTGGTTATGAATATGATGTGTCTCGTTTTGTGATACTATTGCTTTGTATATGCACATGTTCGATTCTTGTGTCTTCTTTTCACATTCTATTATTTCTTTGTTCTTCTTCGGTTGGTGTGTCCTCTTTTCAATTTGGTGCTTGGTGGATTTTGGGGTTTGTGGTTGTTTTCTCTGTGGCGGTTTTGATTTATGTGTTGTTTCAGAATCAGAGGAATTTGGTTTGTTGTTATAGGCTGCCTTTGACTACTACTAGTACTATATATGATGATCATGGAGTTTCTGGGTTTGAGTCATTTTATCGTAAGAAGAACAATAATAATGTGGGAAGAAATATGATTGGACCTGTGAGGCCTCAATTTGTGTTGTTTGGATCTTCCATTGTTCAATACGGTTATTATGAAGGTTGGGCAGCTACTCTCTCTCACTTGTATGCTCGTCAGGTACTTTCTTTCATTTGAGAAATGTTTTTTTTATTGGAGTAAGTATTTTCAACATTAAATGTAATAAAAGTATAATTGATAAATGTTACGTGTACAATAAAAATTATATAATATTTATACAATAATCATGTCCATCGTTTGATTATAATAAAGAGTTACAAACTAATGCAATCTAACGGTGGATATGATTATTTTATAAGTATTGTACAATTTTCATTGGAGTAGTGATGCTAAATGAACAATACAAAACCAGCCCAACCAGCCAATAAATGATATTTTGGACCATAATTATTGAGCCAATTACAATCTCAATGATTATTTGGGCCAAAACCAAAGCCAAAATAGGCTCATTGGCTGTATGTGCTATTTTTTCATTGTCCACCTAACATTATTGTTTTCATTGTACACATAACACTGTTACCGATAAAAGTAATATTGACAATTAGTGACCGTTGAAAATACTTAAAACTAGTTTATGAGTATTTTCAACGATCATTAATTGTCAAATAATAGTTTATGACTATTTTCAATGATTAACAAATGTCAATATATCTTTTTCTAACAATATTTTTATCAACATTTTTCAATAATTACATATTGGAAATGATCATTATTATTGTTGCATTGTAGTGTTTTTTACACCATAAAATCAATCATCATATCTAATAATTTAAGTTTTAAAAATTATTAATATATATTAATCTAACATTTAAAAGTTAAATTAATAATTTTAAAAAGTTATATTATTATATATATGATACTGATTCTATAGTATACATACATGTAACATTCTTCTCCCTCATCTTAGGAATCATTTTCTCTATCTAATTATATTCATCATTTTTTCGAAATATCAGGTTATATTAATGGCAATTATTGTATTCAAATACATTAAAAAAACTAATATAGTTAATTAATTAGTGACAATATTAAGTATGGTTGATTTTTAATATAATTATAGACATTTGCGAATGAGGATTAGTACACTATGCTAGATGTGATTTTTGCTTTGTATTTTAAGGAATCCTCCTAATTTACTAGATAGTAAGTATACAAAAATAATTATCTTTGTACTAGGCTGCATATATGCATAATTAAATTCTTAATCCCAATTGATCACGCCTTTGACAAAATCGATCGATACTGTGTGAATTAGTTATCGTGCACACAAATTATATCAAACCCCCCATTATTTGACTTTATTTTAACGTTTTGTTAAGGCACTTGCTAGCATAATAAAAATGAAAAATTTTATCTTAAAATTATTTATTTTTATATATTGAATCTATCACAATATATAATTTGATTTTTTTAAAAAAACTTCATATTTATAGTATCCTTAACATATGTTCTTAGAACATGGTTAACAAAATGAGTTTGGCTTGATATATATCACTAATACACATCTTCCGTAAATCCATTGTACGTGGCACGGAACCCAATGTTTGCATATTGTTCACACATAAATCATTTTAGTATGTTTGGTGTGTGCGTTGTTGTATTTTTTGTATATGCAATTGTCTATATTTAATGTGTGCATGTATGTTTGGTATGTGCATTTGTATATAAATGTTTGGTGAGTATGTTTTGTATGTGTCACTGATATGTTTGATGCGTGTATTTCTGTATATTTGTTGTGTGCAATATGGTATATTTGGTGAGTGCATTTTCCGTATGTTTGATGTGTACAATTGAGTCATTCAAGTAAAAAATCTAAAATTATTATTGTCTTTCATTCTAATTCACAAGTTTTTTAACGTAACCCATAATTTTTTTTTACAATTTATCTAAAAAACAGTGAAGTCTTGCATTTTAAAGTATAAAGTCTTCAATTTCTACTAGGTGTAAAAAATCATATAATTCAATAATATTTTAAAGACTATTATCTTTGGTTTTATACATCATGAAAAAACTATGTAATATCAAAATTAAAAGTTTATAGCCTTTAATTTCTATTATAGGCTAACAAATTATGTAATTCCATATTTTAAAGTCTATAGTATTTTTCTTTTATAGTGTATCAAAAAAATTATGAAATTTTATATTTTAAAGTATATATAGCCTTCAATTTATACTATATGTAAAAAATTCATGTAATTTCATATTTCAAAGTCTATAGTCTTTAGAGTTTAGTTTTATATTCCATGAAAAATTATGTAATATCATAATTAAAGTATATAACCTTCAATTTTTACTATGTGTAAAAAATCATGTAATTTTATATTTTAAAATCTATAATATCTTTCTTTTATGATGTATCTAAAAAAAAGTTGAAATCTCACATTTTAAAGTATATAGCCGTCAATTTCTACTATATGTAAAAAATCATGTTATTCAATATTTTAAAAACTATCTATAGTCTTTGGTTTTATACTCCATGAAAAACTTATGTAATATCATAATTAGAAGTATATAACCTTCAATTTAATTTCCAATATTTGTAAAAAATCATGTAATTTCATATTTAATTAAAGTCTACCTTATTTTTTTTATAGTATACCTGAAAAAATAGTGAAATCTCACAATTTAAAATATAAAATAGACTTTAATTTCTACTATATGTAAAAATAATTATGTAATTCCTTTATTTCAAAATCTATAGTCTTTAATTTTATACTATATTAAAAATTATATAATATTATAATTAAAAGTATATAGCCTTTAATTTTTACTATGTGTTAAAATCATGTAATTAATTCTATATTTTAAATTTCTATAGTACCTTTCTTTTATAGTGTATCCAAAAAATAGTGAAGTTTCATCCTTTTTTATTTTTTTTCTATTTAATTAATTTGATTTTATTATAGATTTTTTAATACATTCTTTCTTTGTGATATTAAATACTACAAAATTAAAATGAAAAAATGATTTAGAAGGTTAACAATTAGTTATTTTTTTATTAAGAAAATTATAGTTTTGCACACATCAAACATAAAGAAATGAACACACCAAACATACACAATTGCACGCACCAAAACATACATAATTCTCACACCAAATATTCATAATTGCAACAAGCACCAACACATATATAAATGCATACACCAGAACCGCGGAAATGCATAATGAACAATATATTTTCGCATTAAAAGTATGCACATTAAATTTTGTGTCATATCAGCCTTTTGTACGAAGGATATACGGATGATTGATATAAGTGATGTAGATTAAACTTTTTTTTTATAACTTATTTTAATAAAAAAAATAGCATAAGAAGAGTGTGTGTATAAAATATGTCTCTCTTTGAATTATAAGCATGAATAAAGGGGTAGATATACACATAAGATGATGATAAATGTACAATAAAAATTAGTCAAACCAGGCAATAGATGAGATTTTATGTCATAATTATTCAGTCCATTACAATTTTAAAAATTATTTAGGTCAAAACCAAAGTCAAAATATGTTTATCGGCTATATTGACTGATTTTTTATTGTTCACTTAGCATTGATACCTTTATAATTTAGTAATCATCCATTCACTTTGATTTTCACACATATCACACTCTTATGTCAAAGCTCAAAATTATATACTCTATCTCGTCTTTTACATTTTTTTTAAGGTAATTTATTAGATTCCATTAAAAATCTAAATTTTAAAATTAAAATTATAAAAATATCACGCTTTTATCAATTATTGTAGTTTCTGTCAACTTTAAACAGGCAAAAATATAAAATATATATATATATAATAGGAAAAAGAAAATAAATATTTCTTGAAATTATAAAAAGAATAAATAAAAAGGATCAAATAAAAAGTAAAAAAGACATTTAAAAAGAATAAAAAGAAATATTAATTAACTTTTAATTATATATTAAATATTTTTTTCTATAAATTAATTACCTGTTATGATACAAGTGAGAGTACAATAATGCATTAGGGTATTATTGTTTTAACAATTCTTTTGTGTACTCTATTTAGGCGTGCGCGACAAAGGATGATGAATCATCCAATGAAAAATAAATTCAAAGAATCACGTGATTAATGATATTTATTAGGGAAATGTTTGGTGAATAATAGATAATCAGTCAATGGATTTATTGAACAATCTTTGGCTAAAAAATTATCTCTAAGTAGTTAGTTTATAGTGGACTGAAATATCTGTGGTTCAAAATCTCTATATGAACTCATTTTGACTGGATTTTTATTGTGCAAATAGCATCACTCTATTTATTATTTGTTAATATGGGAAAGGATTTTATATTATATTACCACAATATTCAGGTATATGTCTATTTAATTAATTAACTTAACAAACTTATCAATGAACATTGATCACACATGACACAGGCAGACATAATTCTGCGAGGATACAGTGCTTGGAATTCAAGACGTGCTGTGCAGGTTCTGGATAAAATCTTTCCCAAGGTAATTCAGCTTCTTATTCTTGTTAATTTTACAGGTAAAATCAATATCAGTTAATATAATTGTGATAATTAATGTAATAGAATACACTGATATTAAAACTTTCAACCTTTCTATCATTTCTAAAAGAATAACATAGATATTTTTATGTACAATATTTAATAGGTGGAATATATTTAGTTGTATATGAAGAGTAGTTTTCATAAATTCATATGCCTATATTGAATTAGGTTTTACTTTCCCCCTTCTTTCTTCTCTTTGACATTTTTATCCTTTCTTAAAAAAAAAATGTAAACATTTTAAAATTTGTAGTTACAAAGGGAGTTTATATATCATCTACAGTAAATGCCGGCTCAAAAAAGTCAAAATATGAGATATTGATCATTGATGGTTAGATAGAGATGTTATGTTTAATTGAGTTCAACTTCTAGTTTTAAGGGCACTTATTAAGAAAATAAAAAATAAAAATATTTATTTTGAAAACATGTATTTTTATATTTTTTATGTAATGGACTCATCATTATATTTAAAAGTTTTTTTAAATTTATCATTTTAAGTATCTTTAGAACACTTATTAGCGAAGTCCATAAAAAAAATCTCATTGAAAGATACACCCTTGATTTTGAAAGGATCTCAAATCTCAATTATTGAGGATTTCTGATAATTGGACTTTGATATCATACTGGTGGTTACATGCATTGAGGAAAAAAATTAGCAGATTGATCAATATATATATATATATATATATATACACTAGGGACTCGACAGGCCTGTCGAGTCGCTTTTTTATTTTTTGATGAATATTTTATAAAATAATATTATTTAATTTAATTTTATTGACAATTTTTTTATAAAATAATACTATTGAAATTAATTAAAGTTCTCTCATTTTTATTTTAATTCATTAAAATATTAATATAAAACATGAATAGAAAGAGAGAGAAATTTTGAATAATAGAAGTTATAATTGGTAGTTAATTTTAAATTTTTTTAATTTTGGTTTAATCTATTTTGAGAGACCAAAAAGTAACCAACTTTTTGAATATTCTCTTTATAAGTAGTATAGAATAAGTAGTATAGATATATATACTACTTATAAAGAGAAT
Organism: Aeschynomene evenia; assembly: GCA_013621005.1. Taxonomy (NCBI): domain Eukaryota; kingdom Viridiplantae; phylum Streptophyta; class Magnoliopsida; order Fabales; family Fabaceae; genus Aeschynomene; species Aeschynomene evenia. The sequence continues at coordinate 30,922,700 of CM024268.1, read as the reverse complement.
TGACAAAAAGTTGGTTACTTTTTTGTCTCTCCATTCAAATTAAATAAAAATCTTAAAAAAAAATTAAATAAATAAAAAGAATAACTACTCTTTCAATTCAAATTATATTTTAACTACCTCATTTTTTTACATATAAATTTACTATAATAATTTAAAAAAAAAAATATAATTCTCTAATAATAATCTTCTATATTATTTATCATTTTTTATAAATTATTATAAGAAAAAATTCAAAAAATAAAAAACATAAATTAACAAAAAAAAAATTAAAAAAGCGTCTTGACGGGCACGGAGTGTCCGACAAGACGCTAGTATTACTTATAAAGAGAATATCCAAAAAGTTGATTACTTTTTTATCTCTTAAAATTGATTAACAAAAATTAAGAAAAATTAAAAAAAAATTAAAGTAACTACCATTTGTAACTTCTATTATTCAAATTTTCTACCAAAAGTAACTACCGTTTTATACTAATATTTTAATGAATTAAAATGAAATTTAAGAGAACTTTAATTAATTTAAATAGTATTATTTTATAAAAAATTTGTCAATAAAATTAAATTAAATAATATTATTTTATAAAATATGTATCAAAAAATAAAAAAGCGACTTGATATGCACGGAAGTGCCTGTCGAGTCGCTAGTATATATAAAAGAAATCCTTGATTAATAAAATCCAGCTAAAATAATTAATGAATACAGCATAATATATAATATGTAATATGCATACTGTATATTATACATATTATGCATAACATATATTATATGCATACGTATATCATCACATGTGGTGATGACATCATCTTTCTTTGTACAACAATGCTATATGTACACCGTTTATCAGTCACTTTTCGCCACCAACACACTTTTTAAGGTGGCAGCATTGTTGATATATATTATATAATATGCATAATATATATTATATGTTGTACACAACATATATCACATATTGTGCACACTATATATAGCATGTTATAAAAAAAATATGATGCTACAATATGTAATTGTATATAACATGTCATATATATTATGCATAATATGTAATATACGATGTACATATTACATATTATATGATATGTACAATTTGTTGATCATTTTGACTCATTTTTATTAAACAATTAAAAAAAAACTCGAATTTATAATAGACATATTCTTGGACTCTTTTTTCTATTGTTGTTATTATTTTATCATGATTTCTAACATTCTATTATTCAGAATGCCATTGAGCAACCATCCTTGGTAATTGTGTATTTTGGTGGCAATGATTCCACTCTTCCAAATCCATATGGCCTTGGTCCTCATGTTCCTCTTCAAGAATATGTTGAAAATATGAGGAAGATTGCTATACATCTAAGGGTAAAAATCTATTTCACATAATAGCACTTCATTTATCACATGAAAGAAATCTTCCATACTTCAAAATCTACTTAGTCATCATTAATATTTTTTAATTTTTTCAGTGCCTTTCAAAGAAGACTCGAATTATATTTCTGAGCACTCCTCCCGTCAATGAGGCACAAATCTCTGGAAACAGGTTCTATCTACAATCAATTTATTGTTTAACCGTTTATATATATATATATATATGTAATTCAATAGGACTTAAACTCCATTCAAATAGGATCCGCATTATATCCAAGTAATAATGTTTGTCGATTGTATTAATAATTATTCAATATTTATTATATATAATATGTGATATACATGATGTGTGTCATATGTATAATACATATTATGCATACGTATGATACACGATATGTATAATATATGTTGGATACTAATTGAATATATTTACGATATTATTGTAAAACAAAAATATGGTTAGTCGGCAAATTAAGTATATATCTCATGAAATTTATGTACACAATCCTAGTTGATTAAAGTGTATGTGGCTGGTTGCTTTACTAGAATCTTTGACATGGTTATTATTTCTTGATTATTAGTATTATTATTATTATTTAATTTGTATTTGCATGCATTTTAGTTTTAAACTCTGAAGACTAAAGTGTTGGATTGAAAACAGCGATGCTGAGGGGCGACAATTAAAGACAAATGAAGAGTGCAGAAAATACTCAGAAGCATGTTTAGAGCTTTGCCGCGAAATGAACATCAAGGCCGTTGATCTCTGGACTGCAATCCAGCAAAGGGAAGACTGGCGAGAAGTTAGCTTCATGTAAGTATATACTTCCTCCCTCCAAAAATATTAAATGTTTTAAAAATTTTACACTTATTAAAAATACAATTAAAATACATAAATTTATAAAAGAATTAGTATATATACTAAAATTATTCTTTAAGTTTTTTTTATAATAATTATTATAAGAGACGAGAGAAAACATATATACGGATAAAATTGGAAAAATTTTTTTAAATTTATAAAGTGATAAATAATATCGGACAAAAAAATCTTAAAAAGACAAATAAAATTTGACGGATGAAGTATTATTAAGAACCATATCACCTAAAAATTTAACCTGTTGGGTTGAGACCCATTAATAATTTTATATTATATCACACTCTCTCACGCGAATGCCGTTTTTAGGCTTGAAGCGCGGATAATGCATAATTTTTAATTTCTTTTTATTTTTATATTAGAATTGAGATTTGAACCTCTAACCACTTAGTCAAAAGGCTCCATGTTAAGAAATTATCTTACCTAAAAATTTAAACGACATGTGATATATGACGTGCACAACATGTTATATTCGTTGTGCAATTTATACTATATATGTTGTGCACAATTTGTTGTCAGTTTTGACTGGTTTTTCTTGTACATCTAGCAATGCTCTATATATATATATATGTGTGTGCTACATGTATAGCACACATACATATAACACATATTCTGCATCATGTATAACACACGTTGGATGCTAATTAGATGTATTTATCTTGTACGACGAACATTATTGTTGACCAAGTGATGATTTTGTTGTATCTTTGGCTATAAATTAAATTGTTGATTCAGAGACGGAATTCATTTGACAAATGAGGCAAGCAAGATAGTGGTGAAAGAGATATTGAAGGTGATAAAAGAAGCAGAGTGGGAACCAAGTTTGCACTGGAAGTCAATGCCAATTGAGTTTAGTGAAGATTCACCATATGATCCAGTTGCTCCTGATGGAACATCAACTGTTAATGTCTCAGGCCTTGTCTTCCCTAGCCCTAAGGAATGGGATTATTAGACTAATTGTGTATGTGCATTTTAAATTAAACTGTATATATATATATAGACATACATGTCCCCCCCCCAATTCATTCAATCCTTGATAGACACTAGACCTATATAAAACAATTGAAATATAGTATTATGTACATGCCTAAGGAAAATTAGACATATATGGTGTATTTAATTATTATTAGATCTTTTAGATGTTCAGCAATAAGGTTCCTATATATATATATATATATATAGTGATCAACACACTAGTACAGAGAAGCACAAAAACATGTCATATAACCAACAAGAATGCCTCATATCTTAGCTTGATGGACCCAGCAGCACACAGGGCAGAAAGGAGGAGAAACAGAATGATGCTTGGGCAACTCTGACCCTATTGGGCCATTTCCCAGCCCAAAGCCTCAAACAATCATCCACTCTAAAACCAGATTTTGGCTGTTACTAATGTAGCAACACCAAGCCCAATCCATGATTGCAATTTTTTGGATCCAGCTCATTTTTGTTTGTTTTTTAATACCCTTAAGCAGTAGAATAAAAATAAAAAATAAATAACAAAGACCCTAGCTTATGTGGTAGTGGCTTGAGTTGTTTAAGTATTTAGTCTCGGATTCAATTCCAGGGCAATGTGTATGCAGAGTGGACCTTGACCAGCCATCCCACCCTTGAGGTGCACGCACAAATCACCAGAAGATTAGTTATCGAAATCGCTCAACAGTGACGGCGCTTAACGCTGACGAAAATACAGCCAAACAAACAAACAAACAAAGGTGGTGGTTGGATTTGGATACCTCACCTTCCAATTTCCAAATACAACTTCAACTAACTTAGGTCGTGTTTACAAAATAATCTTGGGCTAAGTAAAATTCTCAAATCCATAAGATTTCGGCCACATTGACCAATAGTATTGTGTAAGTGTTTGTGTTTGATTTTAAGAGAAGATAATAGAAGGAAATGATGGTTGGACCAATGAGGCCACAATTTGTGCTGTTTGGTTCTTCCATTGTTCAGCACAGTTTCTATCATGAAGGTTGGGCAGCCATTCTTTCTCACTTGTATGCTCGCAAGGTACTTCCTCCTCCTCCTTCTTCTTTATATTTTATATTTCATGTGTTTTCATTTCAGTCTTAATTATATTTTTTTCATTACTTGAAAAATTATGCAAATGAAGTGCTTTGAATAAGTGCATCAAAATTAAACTTTAATATTTTCGCATCAATAAAAATATTTGACCTAATTATCCATTATTCTGAAATCTCGGAAACTAATTTTTGTACACATGTATCATCAAAATTAATTTCAACTTTTATCCGCGTGTATGATGATTTACGTTTATCCAATCTTTGTCCTCTTGTCAGTTCTGGAATTGTTTTCGTTTCTTGTTACACAGTTTTTGGCATAAGAAGGCGATGAAATTGGTGTAATTATCGGTCATGATTTCACACGGCTGCTACTACCATTTCATTGTTTTTGTGGAACACAATTATTCAGATTTTTGTTTTAATGTTAGTTTTCGTTTTGCTTGACTTTTTCTGAGCACTTTTCATCTATCAGAATAAGAGTGTACAGAGTGTTATAGACTTATAGGTCCATAATTTGGTGTTGGGGGGAGCCCTGTTTTTGCCTATAACTCAGAATAATATTACCAGCATTGCAAGATAATATAGCTTTTTGTAAAATGGGGAAATTCTTGATATCCAAAATAAGCCTAAATCATTGAGGAATATTTTCTTACTTCATGAATTGGTGATATAACTATTCAATCTTCAGTAATCCTTCTTTGTTCAGTACAAGGCCACATATCAGAGTATCATCTGATTGTTTTAGAGAGTTGATTATCCCTTACCAATGAATTCCCTAATTAAGTAGAATTGATAGCATTGAATATATCCAAAAAATAGTTAAAGGAAAGGAAGACCAAAACTCTACTCTTAGAATGGACTTACATGAGTTAGATCTAAATGGCCTTTTTTGTGGACTTAAGAAAGAACACACTCGTGTCATTTGGTCTATGTAGCTGACTCGACTAAATAGAAAAAGGCTTTTGTTGTTGACTTGTTGTCATTGTACACTGATATGAGGAGCATCATGCATTTACAATGACATTGTTTTATATTACATTTATATATGCCTTTCCTGGTGTAAAATGCATTGGTGATGGATTAAGTTATCTGACATTGACATGACATAGGCAGATATAATCGTGCGAGGATACACCGGTTGGAATTCAAGGCGTGCTCTGCAGGTTCTGGATAAAATTTTTCCCAAGGTATTGAGCATTTGTTTGTTAAATGGCTCTGTTGAATCAAGTTTATCTCCTCTTTCTTCTGCTTAAAATCTTTCATCCTTTCTTATATAGATACTTGGATTTTGCTTTTTGGTCAAAAGTTTCAACCAAGGAGGTGTATGCTAAATGAACCTCAAAAAAGAGTTAGCAAATTGACTTCATATGCTAATGTTATAGATTAGTCTGATATGTTGAGTCTAAGAAGCTATCATGGGCATGTTAACAATAAGTTTGATTCTTTTTCTTGCAATATTATATTTAAATGTACAATTATGAACTTCTTTGTCATCTGAAGTTGTAGCTTTCACAATATTGTTGCATTGATTCTTGCTGTAATCTTCTGTGACTCAGGATGCTACCGAGCAACCGTCATTGGTAATTGTGTACTTTGGCGGTAATGATTCTCTTCTTCCACATCCAAGTGGCCTTGGACAACATGTACCTCTCCAAGAATACGTTGAAAATATGAGGAAGATTGGTAACCATCTGAAGGTAAACTTTCACACAAGATCAGCACTTTTCTTGTTATAGTATTTGTATATATGCATGCTTGCAAAATCTGGGTTTTCTCTGCATCTAATATCTCTCACTGCAAAGTTTGACATAAATGCCAATGATTGCCAGAGCCTTTCGAAGAAGACTCGCCTCATATTTCTTGGTGCTCCTCCTATCAATGAGGCACAAATTGATGGAAACAGGTTCGGAATACATTTGGATTACAATTTGATTATTTTAATTCACAAAAGATAAGGTAGAGATATACGTAATTGTGATTCCTGTAGAGATTATGATTACATAGTAACAAATATAACCTTGCTTATGCTATACTACCATATGATAAGTTTAGAGGATGTCGGTTGCTTTCCAAGAACCATTAGAATTCTTATTTCATGTTATTTCTTTGTGGATTTTGTTTTAAATCTTAAAACTCCGATGAATTTATTGTTGGACTGAAACCAGTGATCTATTGGGTCGTCCATTAAGGACAAATGAATCTTGTCGAATATATTCAGAAGCGTGTTTGGAGCTGTGCCGCGAGATGAATATAAAGGCCATTGATCTCTGGTCCGCAATCCAGAAAAAGAAAGACTGGCAAGAAGTTTGCTTCCTGTGAGTATGCTCTTCTATGTCCCTGAATTGAACTCGTTTACAAATACGTGTTTCCTTTGTTTGATTCGGTGGTTTGGTTATTCCTCAGTGATGGGATTCATCTGACAGCTGAGGGAAGCAAGGTAGTGGTAAAAGAGATATTGAAGGTCCTGAAAGAAGCAGAGTGGGAACCTAGTCTGCACTGGAAGTCGATGCCAATTGAGTTTAATGAAGATTCGCCACATGATCCGGTCGCGCTGGATGGAGAGACGACTAGAAATATCTCTGGTGACCCCTTCCCTTCATGGCTGGAGTGGGACTAATTTGCGAAATTCATAGATTCCTTAGGCAGCAGTCACAATAGCAAGCTATTAGTGCTGTGCCTAAAGATATAAAAAAGTGTTATTAGTTTCTCTATGTTCAATAATGAATAAGGGTCAATTCTTCTTGTTCCTGGTTTTTTAGGATTTCAGTGTTCTGAACTTGTGATTGTGACTCTGAAAATGCACTTTGCTTGAACTAATTTCTTAGGTGGTTTAATGTTGTTATGGCCTTTTGTCTTTGATTTGAAAAATGTTACACAAGTTGTAAGGAATGCCAAATCAAAAGGAGAGACATTAGTGAGCCATATTGATAAAACAAGTTAGTGGAAGCATCATAACATTTTCACATGCAGAATTGGGAGCCTATTTTTACCCTAAACAATTTTAGTTTTGTTCTCATAAATCAGCAAACAAATGAGAGAACTATAAAAAGCTTAAATTTTAAACATGTGGACTCTGCATAATAAAGATAGATTAACCTGGTAGCTAACTACTAACTTCATAAACTAATCCAATACGAAGCACGGACACACTGATTCTAAGGCGTGTCCACATGTCCAACACCCGGTGGATATCGACACTCGTTGGACACGCAGTGGATACGTCTTCGACACGCATTCGTACGTGTCCGAGAATTATTACATTGTGGTGATTGATTTTGTAGTGTATAAAAGTCATTTCTCTTATTTTTTATGCTTAGCTTTTCATTGTTATATCACAATTCAGTCCTCAATTCTTAGACCTTCAAAACACACTGATTTTCATTTTTATTTTGCAGTGCCAACTACATTATTGCCTTCATAAATTAAATGCACAAAAGTAAAAAATATAAGATGGTGAGCAAAAACATCATTTTAACATCCACTTTTTTGTACTCCATGATAACAATATGCTTACCACTCTTAGGTTTTAATGTAATCTCACTGTAATATCTTAACTTCTTTTATCCATCATTGATCATGATTAATATCTCACAAACATCCAATTTTAGATGTTTATATAGCATTACTCAGTGGTAAAACCAGCTAAAATTGGTTCATTGAAAGAACAATCATAGAGTTACAATCACAAGTTCACAACAAGCTGAAGAAAAGAGTAACATGGAGAACTGAAACCCTCCATTTATTATTATTATAAAGCACATACTAGATATAGGAACTAACAACACCACATACACAAATCTTCACACAAACATATAAATTGGGGTGATGATGCCAATAGTACTATTAATAATTGAAATGCATATATATATATATATATATATATATAGAAGGCTAGTTACACTTAACAGTGTCAAGAGGGGGTGATTTTCCATCAGGTGCAACAGGATCATAATCTGAATCTTCTCCAAATTCAGATGGCATTGATTCCCAGTGTAGACTCGGCTTCCAATCTGCATCTTTGATTACCTTTAGTATAGCTTCTGCCACTACCTTGCTTCCCTCATGTACTAGATGAACTCCATCATCACTGCAAAGATTAACCAATACAAAAACCACTTAATTAGTGCTGTTAAATTAATTAATTAAGCAAATGCAGACTTAATTTAATTTAACCCTACGTACGAGTACGGATATGAATACGAGTACGTGGTACGGCGATTATATATATATATATATATATACTTACTGGAAGTAAACATCTCTCCAATCCTGCCTGTTCTGAAGTATAGTCCACATATCAACGGCTGGGATATTCAACTCACTGCACAAATCCAAAAGCGCGTCCGAATATTGTTTGCGCACTTCATTTATGTTTCCTATGTTCCCGTCACTAGTTCACCAATAAGCAACAATTCATTCATTTAGAATTTTGGATTCCCAAATACTAGGAGATGAGACCAGATTGAAAAGCATTTGTACAAATTAAATGGGTTAGCTAGGAAGGATCAAATTATATATGTTTGGTACAATAACTCTAACTTTTTACAAAATTATGTAAAGTATTTTATTAATTCAACTACAGAATTATAATTACCTATTACGAAAATATTTTTTTCTAATTTTTTAAAAATTAATATCGGTAAAATTATAATCAAATAGCTAGCTAGCTGCAATACTTATGTAAATTGCGAGTATGTATAAATAACAAAAAGTTTTAAGTGCTCTTGTAGCAAATATTTTCTCTTCACTACAAAAATTATAATTATTTTTAATATTTAATTATCGAAAAACATTGATAAAAATATAATAAAAAAATTATATTAACATTTATTGACCGTTGAAAATAGTTATAAATTATTATGTGATCATTAATATATAATCCTTGAAAATGTTTTAAATATTTTAGATGGTCACTAATTTTTAGTATTACTTTTATTAATCGAATGTTTAAAGTGTTGAAAATGTTAGTTTTTGGTAGTTTATTTTTAATCCACCGGCATAGTAAAGTAATTTTACACATACATCCAATCATAAATTGACACATCAATAAAAGTCTTTAATTCCATCACTACCCATGATGAAGTAGCAAATAGTTTCATAAATAAGAACCTGTTTTCACACATTTTATCATCTTCGACAACGGGAGGAGTACTGAGAAATATAATACGAATGTTGTCTGAAAGCCCCTGCCAATCATCATCATATATTCGTGTTAATCAAATTTTGATGAAATAAAAATAAGGATTATTTAATTTGAAATAGGATTTAATTTTAATACATTTAGTCATTTACAGAATAGAAACTTTTATAATACAAATCAATAAAATCTTTTCTTTTTAGATAAATAACAAAAGGAAAGTTCATGAGTAGGATCAATAAAATCGTAAGGAAATATCAAAACAATATAGATAACCACCGGTTATAACAAGAGTTCAATTGTGACAAAGTATATTATATGTGTAAAACAGTTTTACACTGTGGTCTAATTTTCGCAATTAAATATATTTGATTTTTGTATCTATTATTTTAAAATGAAACTACTTTTACTAATGACAATATGTGATTAAACGTCGGTATAAAATGGTACATCACAATTAAACTATTGTAACAATTATTCAATGTAATTTAATTGATTAAAGAATTCTATATATTGAATAAAGTTATAAAGCTTAGTGCACTAGATGAACAAATTTGATATAGAAATTAGGTAATTACCTTAAGATGTAGAGCAATGGTCCTCATATTATTAACATAATCTGGGAGAGGTACATGAGGACCTAGACCGGAAGGGTGAGCGGGAGCAGCATCATTGCCACCAAAGTAGACTATAGCTAATGCTGGTTGCTCTGGGAGAGCCTGAGTTTAAAGAAGATCAAAGATTAAAAGGTTGATTAATTCTTAATTTCTAGTCTAATTAAGCAAGAATCATATTAAGTAACCACATGATTAGTGTTGCTGTATATATAATGTAATATATTTATTGTACAACAGAAATACATCCAACTAGTATTAAACGCATGTTATATATCATATGCAATGTTTGTTATATATATGACACACATTACGTCTTCTGGTATATATATATATACAGACATAAGCAAGGTAATCAAACTCGACAGTCTAAGCAAACTCGTGGGAGCTATGTGAACTCGACTCGTAGACTCAACTCGTAAACTCGTACGAGAGTTTACGTCGTACCTATAAAATATGTTTAAAAATTATATTATAAAACATAAAATATAAAGAAAGGTAACATAAATATAGTACATAGAATTGAAAGAAAGGTACCATAAGCCCATTACAAATTTATAACTCATAAACACATATAGTCAATTCAAGTCCAACCAAATCAAAACATACATTAACTTAAATTAACACAAATTAACGTAAGTTAACATGGAACCAGAATGAATCAGAATAGAACCAGAATGAACAGAACCAGTACATAATGAGGCGACGATATCCCCTTGCGATTCATGAGGCTTCATGAAGAGAGAATGTGAGGTAGTGTTGAGGCGTTGTCAAAGAGCCAGAGACATATGAGGTGAGGCAGCCGATGAAAGAACCGTGAGGCAGAGGTGAGACTACGGAAGGTCAGAGGTGAGGTGGTGAATGACGTTGAGAAGAAACTAGAGTGAGAGACTGAGAAGAGGATGAAGCCATAAAGGGTTTCTAAAGCCTATATTTGTTAAGTAAATAGGGGTACAATGGTGACTTTTAGTGTATAATGGTCACTTCAGCATTAAAATTGGTGTCGTATTGGTAATTTTGTGTAGGCATATCAAACTCGTAAACTCTCTCATAAACTCGCAAGTTTGACCGAGTTTGCAAGAGTCTACCAGAGTCTACCCGAGTCTACTCAAAAAAGAGTTTACATGCGAGTCAACTCGATTCTATGTTCTAAAATCGAAAATTCGTAAGAATCTACGAGTTGACTCAAGAATTTGATAACATTATGAGATTCTTAGATGCACTCATGCACGTTAAGCATAACATACACCTCAATTAGAAGTCCAAGATATATATGAATTTTATATATCTTAGAGGCATTGAATACATGCACGATAAAAAATCAGTCAAAACAATCAATATATTATGCACAATATATATAATATAAAATGCACAATTTATATCAGATACAATGCACAATATATATAACATATATATTGTGCACAACATATATCACATGTTGTAGCATTATTTTTCTTTGCAACATGTGATATATGTTATGCACACATCATGTGATATATGACATGCACAATATGTAATATTCATTGTGTAATTTATATTATATATTATGCACAATTTATTGACTATTTTGACTGATTTTTTTGTTGTACATCTATCTTTAAATGATATTATTGTTTTATTAATAGATATTGAGCATATCGATCTATATGATGTTTCAAGTATATTTAATAAGAATTTCATCATGAATATATGTATTCAAATACAATTATATATGTTTAAATACATTAATTTTTATATAATGAACCAATTGCATCAAAGTATACTAAAATAGATCTCAAGCCTCAAGTACTATTCCTTACGTGCCCGTGCATAATTCTTGGACAATTATAAATACAAGATTATTCATGCTAATTTGTAGCACATGCGTCCAATTTGCTATTCCCTTCATCCACTAATTCTCTGGTAATTTTCTATTTGGGATACTCTATTACATTAGAAAAATCAATGTGTAGTATATTTTAATACATTATTACATACTCTTTTAATGTATTCTCTTCATTTCATATTAATTATTTCTTTTCACATATACACACTAATTACGATAAAAATGAAATTTTATAGAAAAATTAAATAATAACAATACAAAAACAAAAATATTTCGTATTATATTATCAATATTTTCTTTATTTTTATTAACTTAATTTTTTAAATTAATTAATTACTTCTTAAAATTATAAAGACATAGATAATCTGTAACAAAATAAAATATAAAAATAGAACAATGAAGATGAGCAACCGGTAAAAATTTCAACAGATTAAGCATTTTTAACACTAAATAATTAGATGGTCTACTACATTCTCTTCAGTCTCTTTTAGATGTTTTTTTATTTTTTTATTTGGTCCATTTTATTTATCCGTTATAATAATGGAATATTTTTATTATTTTAATATTTAGATTTTTAATAAAATTTAATGATTATCTTGTACCTTTGTTTTTTTAAATTGTCCAATTTTAAATATGTAAAATTTAGGTAATGATTGGTATTATAGTATTAAAGTTAACAAAATGTATATCTATTTTACTAAATTACTCTTTATTTGGTAAAAGAGTAAAAGTGACGGTGAGTATTAAATAAAGGTAAAAGAAGAAAAAAATAATAAAGTTTATCTTAAAATCTAAAATTGATAATTTAAAAAGGACATACATATCTAAATTGAACAATTAAAAAAAAATGAAAAGATTATATCATGAATAATTGAAAAAGAAACATTTAAAATGCAGCTAAAGGAATAAAATTGGTATACCTTGGGAAAAACATAATCAAGAATATCGACAGCACGCTTTGAATTCCAAGCAGCATATCCTCGAAAGATGAGATCCGCCTATGTCATAAATTAGTTAAATGTTTCTAATTAAGGCATTTTAATTATATGCATATACTATTATTGTGTTCTTAATTTTGTCCATTTAGTATATGCTTATGTTTATAAACAAGTGTCAATTTTTAAAGCCACACTTAACGAAGAAGTACCTTACGAGCATAGAGTTGAGTAAGAATAGCTCCCCAACCTTCATCGAAATGACTGTACTGAACAATGGAAGAACCCATTAGAACAAACTTAGGCCTCACTGGTCTTAACATCTTTTCTTTCTCTCTCTCTTTCTTCTTAATAATTACACAGTGAGAAACGATGGGCTCAAAAATTATTTATATAGCGCTTTTGTCATTAGTAGTGATATTTCAGCGTACCATTTATTTGGTATTTACATCCACTAGTTGGAATAATGTCACGTTAAAATTTAAAAAATATTAGGATTTTGATTCGGTATCCAGAAAAAATATAGGGTATCGATACCCAACACATGTATGTGGCATGGTTTATAGATAAAATTAACTTAAATTTTTTAAATTTATATACTGATATACATGTTAGGTTAATAATCTTCAAAAATTAATTTAATTTATATTGATACTCTTTAATTTTATCAATTTAAGAAAAAAACTCAATCCATAACATGTCGCGCGAGAGAGAGCGCAATATGTGAGAGGAAGATGAAGAAGAGGTGTGATTGGGAATGAGAGTGTCTAGGAAGGCTGTGACCGCGATCATCGTACTCCGTTGGTACCAAATTATATTTATTTTAACATAGATTAATAGGTTAAACACATAATTGGATATCGGTACCCAACAAAAATATTAGGTACCGAATAAATCTCCAGAATATTATTATTTGAAAATAAGTCAGAATTAGTTAATATGATAATTTTGGACTACAACTATTCAATTCACTTAAAACTAACTGCTTAAAAGGAGATTCTTTTTAACAAAAATTGATAATTGACTTATTGATCGATTTAACTAATTTTCTATTATTCACGAAGTATTATTAAAATTTAAAAATAATAATGTACGTAAATAAAATATATAAAAGAAAATATAATATATGTATAAATATTTTTTTTTCACATGTCTATTTCAATAATTGGTCCTCAACCTTATCACTTTCTATTTATCGATAATAATGTTAATCAAAGTTCTAAACTCTCCAATACGTTTGATTTGTGTATTAAAAATTTATTTTCGAGAATAGAATTTTTAAAAATGGTAAATTTCAGAATCATTTTTTCTAGGAACTTTTGGTTTATACACTAAATTTTTAAAAAATTTGTACAATATTTTTGGAAATACACTACAAGAATATTAGTCATCTTCAACATTCGAATATCGAAAAATATTGATAAAAATATTGTAAAAAAAAAGTTATATCAACACTCGTTAAAAATAAGTACAAACTCTTTTTTGACAATTATTGACGATTGAAAATACTTATAAATAGTTTATAAATATTTTTTATGATTACTAATTGTTAATATTACTTTTATAAATAATATTTTATGCTAAGTGGACAATGAAAAATCAGACAATACAGCCAATGAGCCTATTTTGACTTTGGTTTTGGTCCAAATAATTATTGAGATTATAATTGAGATTATAATTGGCTTAGTAATTATGGCCCAAAATCTCATTTATTGGCTGATTTGACTAGTTTTGCATTGTTCATTTAGCATCACCCTTAACATTTTTATTGTTAAAAATATTCATAGTAGTGATGATTTAATTTATTCATGTGTTTAGTTTGTAATAATATTCTTATGATAAAACTGGTCATTTACAACATCATCCCTTACATAATAAAATAAAATAAATAAAATATCAAGATAATAAGTAAGATTAAAAATATCTTTTATATATTTATAAAGATTCTTATGACATGGAAAAGGAGAGTAAAGTTTACTCTTAAAGTATTTATTGAATCAATTATAAAAGAATAATTTAGGCCTATAGTAGCTTTTAGAAAATTTTGTACTCACATATATACACCCATCCAAAGCATAGTTGGCTCAATTGCTTATTTGGTCCCACACTCTTTCTCCTTATCTAGATTTTTCAATGATGAGGATGATTCCTCATAAGTTGTCTCATTAATGGGTTGTACTATTGGAGTGTTCCGATTATGGGTATTTCGTTATCAATTACCAAAATAAAACAAAAAGCCTCTCTCGATGGATCGTATTACTTTCTTTTTCTTTCCAAGTGTGCTTTTTTTGTATAATTGAAAGATAGTAGCTACCTATTGGGATGACAACGAGATGAGGTGGAGTAGGAGAGTATAGTCTCTGTCGTCCTCGTCTTCATTCTCGAAAAAGTCCTCCATCCATCCCTGTTCTCTATCGCAGGGAACTTTTCCACCATTCCTGATTCTTGCAAGGCCTAGAATGGAAAGGACGGCATCAGATAGTGACTAGGTAGTGTGTGTTATGGTTTGAGAAATATAAATAGAGAGAATGAGGGAGGAGCGTCGTGGGAATGGTTTGGTTAAGATGTTAAATTATTTTAGAGATTCTCAATTCTGCAAAGGTAGAATTATATACATTTATGTTATATTACAAATATACCCTTGAGACAGGATCCCCGCGGGGCAAGGAACATAATTCCTGTCCTCATATATCCTTGAAGTATCCCTTGGGAAGATTTTCCTTCCCGTCCCTATCCCCGTTCTTGCAGAAAAAAAATCCCCGACCACAAGGTCCCTTATTTAGGGTTTGCGAGGATCCCTGCCCTTGCATCCCCATTGTCATCCCTAGCTAACTTCTGATAAAAATACTAAAACAAATACTCAAATTCATCCTTATAAAATTTATTATCGGCAAAAATAATCTCTCTGGAAATGAAAATTCAAAATACATCCTATAAAATTTAAACGTTGAACAAATTGGTCCTTAAAAAAATCAGACAAATTAGTCATTCAAGATTCATGAAAAATGGTCAAATTTATCCTACCAATTAAGGACGTTGGACAAATTAAGCCTCCCATATAGGGATTAAAATTTGATTGTTTTCATAAATATTGAGGGATTAATTTATCTAAATTTTTTAGGACCAATCAATTTGTCTAGTTTTTAGTTTTGGAGGAATGTATTTTGAAGAGACTACTTTGACTGATGATAAGTTTTGTAAGAATGAATTTGAGTGTTTTGTCAAAATACTATTTTAATATACTTTTTCATACACAGTGTTCATATTCATATTCATTATTTTTAACTTTTGATGTGAACTGACTCTCGTATTTCAATTTTTTTTATCCATAATTAATAATGAATATCTCATAAATATTCAACTTTAAAATATCTAGCATTAGTGACAAATAGAGCCACTTCAAAAGTAATATAATAAGTAGCATAAGAGTACAATACACTTACACAAGTAAAAGGCCAATCACAGAATATAATACAACTCATGCAATACAAACACAAACAAACAAAGTGACAAAACCACTGAAGTATGACAACCCATGATAAGAACAACAATTCAAAGCATATAGACCACTCTCTCATTTGCAAGAAAATCCATTTTCCAATCTTATTGCAGGCCATAAACTTACAAAATCCATTTTCCATGTGTGCCTAAGCTCTGCCTTTATCAATTATTGAATAGTACTAGATGTAAATAAAATAATTATCCAACACTTATTCAATATCTATTTTAATTTTATCATTGAATTTTAATATAAATTCATTTTTACATTTAAACTCTTACAATCCAATTATAAAGATAAATATTGGATAATTTTTTATCATACATAAAATATTTTACATTATTACATCCAAACTCTTACAATACAATTCTTTATATTATTATTTGTAAAATGTTTCTACTATTTGCAACGTTTAAAATTTTTCTATCAGTTGTAACCATGGACCACCCGTCCATGTCCTTGTAGGATGGGGATGGATGTTTTGTAAATAATTAATAATAAATTGAATTTACTAGCTTGTTTAGTTAAAATAATAAATTAAACAAAAATATTTAATATCTAGAATTTTTGGAAAAAAAATGCTCAATATTCTCAGGAATTTATATGTCTATCAAACACATAGATACTTTATTCCATTTATATTATACAAGACTTCTAAGATTTTAATCTATTTATAAAAAAGAAAGTCTCGTCATGCGTCAAGTTTCCACCAACAATCAACCAACAATTAATTAACTACTAAAAAAATTAGATTTTTAATATTAAATGCGTCAATAAAAGTATTATTAATAAAAGTAACATTGACAATTAATGGCCGTAAAAAATACTTAAACAATTAGTTTATCAGTATATATTTTCAACGGTTATTAATTGTTAAAGAATAGTTTATAACTATTTTTCAAATAAATGTCAATATATCATTTTTTTATAATACTTTTATTAAAAAATTTCGATAATTACACGTTGAAAGTAATCATTATTGTTGTAGTGATTGTAAGTAATAATATTCCTAAAATAGTTTTGTGTAATTATGGAAAAATAGTAGTAATCGTATAAGACTTAGTTAGGAGCAAATATACCCAAAATTTTATTTGGGTAGTCAAGAATTATTGTGTGCAAAATTGATTCGTAAATATTTTTATACAAGTTGTCTTATTTCTCTCGTAGGCGCACAATCATAATCTGATCATCTTCTCTATCATGATTGGAATGCAACCATGACCAGATAAGTAAGTTATTTTAATTTTACTTTTTTTTTTGTCTCTTTTTCCTCGAGGTGTGCAGTCATCTCTCCCGTCTCGGCTAGAACTAGTAAGAAGAGTAGGTTTCGTTTAGATTTTGATAAAATTGCTTTCGAAATAATTGATATTAAAAGAAGTTTGTTTAAAATAAGTGAGGTAGAAAAAATTGATTTGTGTTTGGAAAAAATATTAAAAAAGTGGATTTGAGAGAGTTATTATAAGATAATAAAAGTAAAAGTTAATACTTTTAGCTTCCATTAGAATCAATTATTTTCAAAATGATGCATTTTTTTAGAAGTAAAATAATAAACCAAACACATTCAATTATTTTCAACACACTTTTTCCAAACTCAATGTAAAAAAGTGGTGCAACCAAACAGACACTAAGTAAGGTAATTTCATTTTTTTTTCGTTCAATATACTTTTACTATTCTCTTTTTATCTTATTCATTTAACTTATGTCAATCTTTTTTCTTTTTTCTGATCGAGGGTGGTGAAGATACCGGTCAATGAAAGAGTCTAATGAATAATTTATTAATAACATTTTTTAGATTAATGCTTCATATATTGAGATTTATTTGTCTTTTTTATGACATGCATCTATTTTAATCAATTTAATATTTTTTCTTAGCATGTATAATTCTTTATGTGATGTTTTGAATCCTTTTTTACACGAGTATGTGTAATATCTTAACATGTGAAGTATCCTTTACGTGGTATGTGTAATACATTTTGTATGATATGTGTAATACCTTTTATGGAGTATGTGTAATCTTCTATATATGATATGCGTAATACCCTTTAATTTATGTGGTATAAGTAGTACCTTTTATGTGATATGTGTAATTTTAGAGCATTGCTAGAGGCATAATAAAAAACTAGTCAATAAATAGGAATTTGGGCCATAATCACTCAGCCCATTAAAAATATACTCATGATTAAAAGTGTTATTTGGATCATAAAGTGTTAAATACTTAAATGAGTTTTGTTGGCTGTTTTGACTAATTTGACTGATTTTTTTGTGTCCCAAGCATTTGTGATAATTTTATATACGCGGTGTTCCATTTTTTTCCATATTTTGCAAGATCTGCATAATCGTGTCTTGTATCAATAAGATTTGTTAACTGATGATTTTCTATTTTTAAATTGAAGATTTTCGTTTTAGTAGGATGTATAATTTGTCTTCACAATAATATATATATATATATATATATATATATATATAATCTCTTTCTTATTATTAATTATTATCAAGATTAATTATATACTTTTTATATACATTATTTAATAAATAACTAATATGATAACAGATTTTGATGTACATTTAACATAATTATTTATTAAATGTGTTTATACTTTTTGTGTGGGGATACGATTCCAAGAATGCTAATTTAAAATAAAAATTGAATCCACGTGATACACACTCCATTGTTGTTTTCCTTATTGTTGTGGTTCTTATTTTGGTTGTTTTCCATATTTGTTGCCATTTCCTTATGTGTTGTCATTCATCTTTAGTTGTTATCATCCGTCCTTTTTTGTTTTTTTTTACTGGACCGGTATCCCCCAGCCCGATAGGTCAAGGACTAATCCGTCGCAGTGTGAAGCTCCATTTAAGGGTTTAACCGCTAGCCAACGGATTGCTGCATACACAGAACGGGGATCAAACCCCCGACCCTTACTTAAGCGGTCAAGTGAGCTAACCACTTGACCAAACCAAGTTGATTACCGTCCTTTATTTTTTGTTGTCACACTAACTAGTTGCTTGTCATCCATCCTTATTTATTGTCATTGGTCCTTATTTGTTGTGGTCCATCCTTATTTGTTTTCAACTTTTCATTGTTATTTTGTTGTCATCCTCATATTTGTTGGGCTTTTGCCCCGTTTAGTAAAAAAAAAATGTTCATATTTGTACGATAAAAAATTAATCAAAAATAGTTTATATAAGAATTTGGACCATAACTACTTAATTCACTAAAAATTAATTTTTCAAAAAGAGTTTTTTAGACAAAAAAATTAGGCAAAAATATCATTTTGATTCTGTATCTCTTTATGATTTTTTATTTTAATCCCATATCTTTATATAATTTTTTTGTTTTGGTCCAGTATCTTTATAAATGTCACTCATTTTGATCATGCATTTAGTGTCACTAACTGAAATTGCTTTCGTGGACATAACGTTACTGACGTGGACGAAACAGTATTGACGTGGACTTAACAATTTTGATTTTGGTCCTGTATTTTCTTTTTCTAATTTTTTGTTTTGGTCCTGTATATTTTCATTTAGTTAAAATTTAATTCTGCAAGTTTCATCTTTTAAAAAAAAAATATCTCATTTAAATTTTAATCTCACTTATACAATTATATTATGAGCAATAATCAAAATAATAAAATAATTTCATTATATTTTTAATAATGTTTCTGTCAGTTCACAATCAAAACAAAATTATTAGTTCACTTTTATTTTATAACCGATTTTACTCAAAATGTTATTGCTGAGGTTTTTAAACTTGATGTTAATTTGAAATTTTATTGTGCTTTTAATTTGTTATTTATTATAAATGTGTGGTTAAAGATAAAAGAAAAGAAAATAAAAATATTACTAAATTTTAATTATATAATATTTATAGTTTTTTTCTATTTTGTACTTTTATTTTGTTTTTATTATATTTTTATTTTAATTTATTTAATTTTTTGTTATATTTATTTTGATTAAACATTTAGTTATATAGTATGAAAAGTAAATTAAAAGAAGTAAATATAAAAAATAAATGCATAAAATTAATTATAAATAAAATTCAAATAAAATTCAATATAATATAAAATATTATAATTTAGCTATTTTTAAAGTCTTATTATTTTCTTTTTCTTTTCTAATATTTTGTTTATCTTATTTTTAATTTTTAGTTTCTTTTCTTTATCTTTTAATTTTGTGATATATTTAATTTTATTTATAATCATTTTATGTGGTTCTTTTTTATTTTTATTTTTTAATTTACTTTTCATAATATATGAACAAAAATAAATAAAAAATAAATTAGTTAAATAGAAAATTGAAATAAAAATATAATATGAAAAAAATTAAATTATTAAAATACAAAAATAAAAAATAAATAACATGCACATAAATAAATTTTAGTAATATTTATTTTCCTTTTATTTTGTTTTTAAAATAAATTTTTTAACAAAAAATAGTGTTGGGGATACATTTAAAAAATTAAAATTATAAGGACTCAATTCCAATTTTTTATATTATAAGGGATCAATTAAAAAAATTGTAAAATTATAGAGACTTATAATATAATTAAACATATTTGATATTATTGTTGTGGACTGTGGTGACTGGTGTATGTTGAGAATAATTTATTATTATGGTTAGCTATTGTTTCACAATATAATTATACAAGTGAGATTAAAATTGAAATGACTTAAAAAGTTTTTTTAAGATAAATTTGCAGGACCAAATTTCAACTAAATGAAAACACACCGGACCAAAACCAAAAATTAAGAAAGAATATAAGAACAAAATCAAAATGAATAAGTCCACGTGGATCAGCGATGTTACGTACATATAAGCAATTTCTGTTAGTGATACTAAAAATTAAAAAGATATACATGACTAAAATAACATTTTTGTAAAAAATTATCAAATAAATCAATTGATTGATTTCACTATTTTTCACGAGGTATTATTGTCATTATTATTAAGATAGACTACACCCCTAGAAAAGTTTCACAATATTGTACTTGATTCCAAAGTTATCAAAATCACACTCTACTCCAATTAACTCTTGATTAGCAATTAAAATCTCATACATACAATTTATTAGTTTGAATAATATGGTTTAATAATTAACTCATCATATTTAAATATTTTAATACTATTATTTTTCAAGATATATGATTGCATAATTTTATATTAATATTAGACATGACTATCATTTAATATATAATTTAAAATTATCTTTAATTTTTTATTATTTACTAATAAAACAATCATTATTTTCATATAAATATTAAAATTTAAAATATATTAAAAAATAAATATAAATATTTTTTAAAAGCAATAGTTTTATTAAAGTATTTATATGAGCGTTAATAATTAAACAATAAATTTAACCTAACAAATTTTGTTTGAGCTTAATTATTGATAGTCAATACTTGATTAGAGTGTAGTGAAAAACCTCTAGAGATGTTATTGCTATTTACGAAATACTTTAATATAATAGTACAACTGTTTTTTTAATATTTATATTTTATTTTTTATATATTTTATTTTTTTAAATATTCATATGATTTTAGTAAATAATAAACAAATTAAAGATAATTTTTAATTACATATTGAATTTAATTTTTATTCATTGACATTGTACAAATTTTTTATACCGTCATTCAATTATGTGTTATCATATCATTTTACACTGATAGTGTTTTCTCTCATTTACTACATAAAAAGTCATATACACAAAATATTTTGATAAGATGACAGTGTAAAATATTTTTACATTGTCGGTGCATCAAAATTAAACTCTTTCATATTAAATTATAGTCGGGCCTAATATCAGTATAAAATTATGCAAACATATATTTTTACAAACAATAGTATTAATTAATGTATTTAAATAAGAGTTAATTGGAGTGGATTACAATTTTGATACAAATTTATTTTGAAATTAAGCGCAATATTGTGAAACCTCAAGAGATTAGTGTTATTATTATTATTATTATTATTATTATTATGATTATGTGATTGGCTTTCTTTCTATAATTAAGTTGAAAATTGTGAAGGAACATACATGTGGTTGCTATACGTCTATAAATTTTCAGCCACATTATCTGAATGGATATGTTTGTTTATGTTTTAAGAAAGAAAGAATAGAAAAAAAATTAAAGAGAGAGAGAGAATTGAAAGAAAGATGGCAGAAATGGCAGAAATTACCCAAAAACAGAGGCATCAATTTGTGTTGTTTGGTTCTTCATTTGTTCATGACAGTTACTCTACTCTTCAAGGTTGGGGAGCTACTCTTTCTCACTGCTATGCTCGAAAGGTACATACTATGCAATAATTATTTATTTCTTC
The DNA here is from genome assembly GCA_013621005.1 of Aeschynomene evenia. Classification (NCBI taxonomy): domain Eukaryota; kingdom Viridiplantae; phylum Streptophyta; class Magnoliopsida; order Fabales; family Fabaceae; genus Aeschynomene; species Aeschynomene evenia. The sequence goes on along the minus strand of CM024268.1, from coordinate 30,900,114 downwards.
TTCTTTAATTCTTCTCATAACATTATATTATTGGGGAATAATTAATAAACTGGCCATGCTTACACTTTTTATATATATATTGATACGTTGAATATTGAAAGTCTAAGATATGAATTATGACTTGCAAGAACACATTTGTTTTTTTTTTTAATAATAGTTTAATTATGATGCACGGATATTGTAAAAACTTTTACATAGTTAGCCAATCGCATCCATTGATTTGTGTGACTTTTTAGTTAGTGTGATTGAGTTAAAAAATTTTATTGTTGTATCAATCAATGATTGGATGTGTAAAATTACTTTAAACTAACCGTAGATTGAAATTAAACTAAAAAAATAAACCTAACTTTACAAAATAAGCACAATAATGATGATTGGTGAGTATAAAAAACCCTTCCAACAATTGTGGAGTAACAATAGTGTAATAAAGAGTTTAGTTTAAAATTTATGTTAGTAAGAGTTTAGTTTAAAATTTATGTTAGTAAGATTATTTAATTTGATGACAGAGTAAAAATAAGTGAACATTATGAATATTTTTTGGTCAATTATTTTAGAGGAATGTAATGTGTACAATGAAAATTATATAATAATACTTGTACAATAATCATATTTATCATTAGATTGCATTAGTTTATAAATTCATATTATAATTCAACGATAACTATGATTGTTGTACAAGTATTGTACAATTTTTTATTGTACAACTGATATTAGTGATTATGTTATATTTGTTTATAAGTTTAATTATGATAAATGATAATGTAAAATAATATTATATTGATGTGATGATTCATCATCACAATGAATTATTTTCTTTTATTAACACAAAGCAATCATTAACATGAAATAATATACACAGTCGGATATAGGGTTGCGAGGATACGGTGGATGGAATTCAAGGCGTGCTTTGGGGATCCTTGATCAAGTTTTTCCAAAGGTATATATTCATAATTATTTGTGTTTTAATGCCACGCACCGTAGCAAATTGGCTTGAAGAACAGTAAAATTATATGGACCAAAATAAATATTGTTTTCATTATATTATATTACCTCTTATTTAAAAGTAATTAAGGAGTGGTAATTAACTGATCTGCTTTTATTTGTCATTGGAACTTAATTATAGGATTTGGTTGTGCAACCATCATTGGTGATTGTCCACTTTGGCAATGAGGATTCTACTCGTCCTCACTCATCTGGCAAAGGTCCTCATGTCCCTCTTCAAGAATACCTTGACAATATGAAGAACATTGCTCTCCATCTCAAGGTACGTATTAATTAATATTTTATATATATATATATATATATATGAGTTAAACCTCAAATTGGTCCTCCACTTTAATTTTTGCTCAAAATAGTCCTCCACTTTGCACTTTGTGAATCGAATTGGTCCTCCATTTATTTTTTATGTTATAACTATGTTAATTTCTGCTGAAATGAACTGTTTATTGCTAACTTAGCAAGTACTATGTAATCCTAGAAATTCATAACTCCTATAAGTCCTCCAATTTACTTGTTTTGAATCAAAATAGTTCTCTTTAAATAAGAGTAGATGATTATTTTGATTCAAAACAAGTAAAATGGATGACTAATATGAGTTATATGTATTTATAGGGTTACATGTAACTTGTCAAGTTGGTATTTAACCTTCCATATTAGCAGAAGTTAACGGAGTTATAAAAAAGAATGTCAGAAGGACTAACTTGATTCACATATTGCAAAGTGGAGGACTATTTTGAGCAAAAATTAAAGTGGAGGACTAATTTGATTCACGCATGCAAAGTGGAGGACCAATTTGAGGTTTAACTCTCTATATATATATATATATATAATTTTCATCCACTAACAATGTATAACTTTTTATATTGTCAACCAATCATGTATTGGCATGTCAGTCATGTTTGTGTTTTCTCTCTCACTACCTGAAAAGTCATACAAATAGACTATTTTAATTGGATGACAGTGTAAAATATCTTTACATTATCATCCGTGTATCAAAATTAAACTTTTATATATATATATATATCAATCTTCTTCATTTGATACTTACTAATTATTATAAACCTTATATAAATAAAATTTTCCTTTTATTATATCTCGGACATACTCGGATAAATTTTTTTAAAGTAGTTATTAAAAATTTAATCAATAATGCTAAGTGAACCATGAAAAATCAGCTCATATAGCCAATTGGCCTATTTTGGCTTTAGTTTTGGCCCAAATAATCATTGAGATTGTAATGAGATGAGTAATTATGGCCCAAAATCTCATTTATTGGCTGGTTGGGCTGGTTTTATATTGTTCATTTAGCATCACCCAAATTTAATTTATTGTGTAATGAACTAGATACACAATATAAAAAAAACAGAGAAACTATAAAGGACTAGTCTTATCCTTTATATATTTAAAAAGATTTATTTGAGAAATTACGGTGCTGATCAATTTTTTTTGTTTTTTTTTTACTTTTTTTATTTTCAGATTTTGTGAAAAAAATATTAACAACAGAACAAACGTAATTTTTTTATTTTGTCTGTTTTCAGTATTTTTTTCATAACATTTTGAAAATAAAAAAATAAAAATAGAAAATAAAAATAAAAACTAATCAAATTATAAATATTTTTTAAAAAAAATACTAAAGCTACTTTTTAAAAAGTACAAAATTGTTAATCAAATGAACTAAATATGACCTATATATCGATGTGAGCTCTTGAATAAATTAGTCTGTTATCTTTAAAATAACATTTATCCGTTGAACAAAGGATAAATGCATGATCTAGTAATGAATAATATTGTCTGATGCAAATGGATCTATATATATGATTATGATATACTCTTAAAGTTTAAGTATGGAGAAAGAATAAATTCCGGTTGTTGATACAATTTTATTTAATCCAATCTTATTATTATTATTTTACTTTTCTTTCTCCCAATTAATTCCATGATTTGATGCTAAGTTTGACATAAACTATAAAACAATTGCCAGAGCCTTCGAGGTACTAACCTCATATTTCTCAGTAACACCCCAGTCAATGAGGCAAAAATTCCTGAAGACAGGTTTTGACTAAAACTCATTTACCTTTCTATTATCATAATAAATTCAATTATATATATATATATATATATATATATATATATATAAATAAGGCCAATAATATTTGTCGTACAACAGAAATACGTCAAACAAGTATTCAACGTGTGCTATACATGATATGAGATGTGTGCTATTTGTATAGAATATGTACGTATAGCACACATCTCATATCATGTATAGTACATGTTGAATATTTATTAGACGTATTTCTATTGTACACGTTGCATTATTGTATTTAAGACTGATGAATAAATTGTTGGAGTGAAATCAGTGATGGGAAGAAAGCAAGGACAAATGAATTGTCAGAACAATATAAGGACGCATTGAAGAAGCTTTGCAGTGAGATGGGCATCTTGTTCCTTGATCTCTTTTCTGCAATCCAGAAAACGGAAAACTGGCAAGATGTTTGCTTCTTGTAAGTTAGCTAGCTAGCTCTTAATATCAATAATCATTAGTAGTATAGACTTGGGTAGGTTCATTTAAAATATGATTTAACATTATAATACATAGATGCCTAAATATGTCTTAGTTAACTGTCCCTTCAAATTGAACAAATAAGGCAAATTAATAATCACTTTTTAGATGTATGTACATACAACTAAAAGAGAAATACTATTACTTATATAAAGAAATTATTTTGTCCCAACTTTTTTTTAATTTAATCCTCTTACCAATATAAGACTTTTAAATTTGAAAAAGTTACTCCCTCTTGTTTATTTTATTTGTTCAGTTTTAATTTCGTACACAAGTTTAGGAAGAGTTTTACAGTATCTTAATTTTTAAAAAATTAAACATATTTTACATATTATTTTTAACATTCATTATCTCTATTCTTAATTGCTTATTATATTTATTCTTTTTCTTATATTAACTAAGAGTGAAATATTTCATGTACACTAAATTAGCAACTCAATTCAACTTTGATATAATCAAATATTTACAATTACTCAATCTAACTTATACCTAGCTAACTCAATCCAACATTATATTCAAACTTTTATATTAAAATAATTACAATTTTTATACTGATACAATCCAACATTGATACTCACTCAATCAAACTTTATATACTAATGACTGATTTAGTGTCACTTTTAGTATACACGTAGCATTGCTCTAATTAAAGGTATAATTAGAAAAAAAATTAATAAAAACTACCTAGAAAATTAAAAAGAAAAAATTGATTCCTTATGTTTTCATCGCAAGTCAACACACATAAATACAGTCTTATTATCATTATTTACCTGAATTATTTATCAGTAATGTTTGACGTACAACAGAAATACGTCCAACTTGTATCCAACGTGTGCTATTCATGTTACAGGATGTGTGTTATACGTATATCACATATACGTATAGCACACATCCTGTAATATGGATAGCACACGTTGGATACAAGTTGGACGTATTTCTGTTGTACGTCAAACATTATTGTTTATTTAAAAGGTGGTAATTAATCCTCATTTCGTTCACTTGATTATAATTTTCTTTTTGATTTTGCTTAGAGATGATGGGGTTAGTCTTTCAGCTGCGGGACACAAAGTAGTTTACCTAGAGATATTATTATCAGCCCTCAAAAAAACGCATGATGAGTGGGGTCTGTACTGGCTCAGAATGCCAAGTGAGTTCGGAGAAGATTCACCATATGATCCTGTTGCCGATGATGGACAGACAACTTTGAATGCCTCTATGTTTGTTTTCCCTAACCATGATCTTTGGGGAGAGCCTTTCCATTTACAATCTGCTATAACAAACAGATATCTCCGATTGTTACAATAATTATTATATACCTTTTCACTTATTTGTCATCAAGCAGATGTGTATGTGTGTGGTGTTTCTTAGTTGCTATATATGTTGTGTTCAATAATAAATGGGAGAAATTGTAAGTGTTGTCAAAATTGTTGTGGTGTCTACATGGTTAGTTGGTTCCCAATGGGTTGGGTTCTTCAATATTATGTTTTATGTACTAAGTGTTGAGAACTTTGTGATTGTAACTCCTTAATTATTATATATATTTGTCCTTTGATTTAGCTAATATATGGTTTGCCGTAATGTTTGTTGTACAACAAAAATACATCCAACTAGTATCTAACACGTGTTATATATCATATGTAATGTGTGTCATACGTAACATGTTATACATATGACATATAGGAAGAATATATGGTTGAGCTACATGGAAGACAGACAAATCACTCTTCCTCTCTGTCAACCGACACAAAATAATTTCTTTCAAAACGAATGATGCTTTCATCATCATTGAAAAGAGATGTGCCTAACACTTCCATATGAACCCAAGAGTAAGGGTCCTCTGTAGTGGGAGAGATAGTTGCTTCCGCCATTGCAACCTCCACATTTCCCTCACCAGACATTTTTTACTTGAGAAAGGGAAGAGCGGAACACTTAGGCGGCAGTAATGAAGAAACAACCAAGTAATAGTAATAGAACATTTGATTTAAAAATGAATGTAAAAGCTGGAAGAATGGATGGAGAAGAAGTGACAACAACAATGGCATATCCTTTGCAGAAGAAACCACAAAGAAGAAGGAGAGGAAGAAAAAGGGGAAATGTGATAAGATACGTAAAGAAAGTTTTCTTTAATTGAACTCTAGTAGAAACCGCAAAATCCAACGGTGCAGAGAGCCCTTACCCTAAGCAATCTCAACAATTCAAGCTTGGGTGCAAAAGAACATTAATGGGACCTGACTACACAACCAATAAGAAGTTGCCACATAACCCATACACGAAGCCCACTACGCACATAACTCCATAACCGCCTAAAGGTGAAAAATCAAGAGACGCATTATATGTCAAATACAATAGAGCTCATACTCATGAAGTTTCCTAAGGTTTAATTTTAAAAAGAGTTCGGTGTACAGTAAACTAAGACCTAGCTACTCTCAGAGGATCTCGACACTTGTGATTGATTTGGGCCTTGAACTCATTCAGGCCCAAGCTCGGGGTTGTATTGTAATGGAGTAAGTAAGGTTCCAAGGGATCTTGACACTTATGATCGAGCTCGGCCCTGAAACTCATTCAGGTCCAAGCTCGGGGACTGTGTAGTAGACTGGGCCCATAAAATTCTGGTACATACTTCAGCTGACTGAGCAGCCGCAAATGATACCTAAATTAAGGAATGACAGAAGATCAGTAGAGATACAAGCGAAATGAAGGCATTAGAATGCGGCTGAGCTGGATAAGGTCGTAACGTCTAAGATTCTACCATAAATGGCAATAATGAAGAGAGGGAATGTTCAGTCTTTATATTGAAAGTGAGCTTTCTCTCTAGGATAGATTGAACTAAATACTCGAATACTGACTAGCTAAGAGTGAATATTTGATCTCTTTTGTAGTTGTCTCACTTGTGTTGACGTGAGCTAAGTTCTTAATTCTAGAGGCTAAGACCTCGATTGGACTTACAGACAAGAACAAAGTATTTGTGAAGCCAAGGGTAGTGATCAAATTTACTTATGCATTGTTGTTAGTTGATTAATTGTGTTAAAGTGCTCGACTAATTGTCTAGGCCCAAAGGATCTATCTGCTAGATCCAAATAAGCCTAAATACTTTACTAAGGAAAAATGCTCAACTACTAGGTCAAGGCTAACATAATCATAATAAAAACTATTATTGATATATATAATAGTATTATCCACCAATTTTTCCATTTCATGAAATATTGACAACTTCGATAAATGTGTAAGTAGGTTACCAGTATTTTTGTCAAAATTGTCAACTTTTTATGGAGTGAAAAAGAAATAAATGTACTATTATATGTATTAATAGCACCCATGAATCATAATACCCCAATATATAGTCGACATCTAGGACAACTGAGCGATGAATTATAGTTATTACTAGCTCATCTATATATTTAGGGTCCTTTTTAGCCCTGCGAGGTTTGATTTAACTCATAATTCATTTACATGTTCGTTCTCTCTATATAACTAAACACTTACGTTGAGTATCGCGTCGCGTCCCTTTTCAGACACTTGCCCTATGTTCTAGAGCTCAATCATCATTGCAAAGAGATCGAAAACCATCCATTAAAATCAAATCTCTCTAGAGCAATGATCTAGCTATCAACTCTTTCATCCCACTATCCTACTATAAAGTATCTAGTTGTTGTACATATAGTAATACTTATAAATTAAATACACAAAAGCATAAGTAGGGTGAAACCAACTTATAAATTGGAGCATACAATATCAGAGTTCCTACAATCACAAGTTCACAACATGCTGAAAAGAAAAGAAAAAAGAACGTGGAGAACTGATCATACATTCCCTCCAATTATTTATTATTTAGCACATAAGAACTACAACGTCACCCACTAGTAGAAAATGGAGCATTTTCAACATTGAGTGTGTCAATAAAAGTAATATTGACAATTAGTGACCGTCGAAAATACTTAAAACTAGTTTATGAGTATTTTCAACGGTCATTAATTGTCAAAGAATAGTTTATGACTATTTTTAACAGCCAACAAATGTTAACATATCATTTTTTGACAATACTTTTATCAACACTTTTCGACATTTGCATGTTGAAAATGATCATTATTGTTGTAGTGACCACACATATCTAGGCACAAACAAACAAACATTTGAATTGGGGGGTCAATAGTATTAATTAATTCAAATGCATATAAGGCTAGCTCCACTCTTTAGGGTCATGAGGGTAAACAAAGTCAGAGAAATTAATGGTTGACTTTCCATCAGGTGCAACGGGATCATATTCTGAATCTTCTCCAAATTCACTTGGCATTGATTCCCAGTGTAGATTTGGCTTCCAATCTGCTTCTTTGAGTACATTCAGTATCGCTTTTGCCACTACTTTACTTCCCTCTGGTGATAGATGAACTCCGTCATCCTCGCTGTGAGATAAGAGTAGTGTTAGTATAATCTGGAGTTTATTGTAAATCTTATAAGTGATGGCAGATTAATCATTATTTAATATATAAATAAATATTATTTATATTAATATTATGACATTTTTATTTGATATATTGTGTATGAGGTCATCATAAACTCAATATATATTATTATTTTCTTCAAAAGGGAGTAGTGTGATTTGTACAATTGTCTGATTTCTAAAATTATTTTAAGAAATCAGTTGAAAATAAATTGATTTTGAAACATATACCTCCAACTTAAATAAATTCATCAATTTCTAGTTTGATCATTTAAAACTTAGTATATTGTATTTTTAAACACAATTTTTTAAAAAAATCAGATCATCAAATTCCTTCTTTTCCAAACACAAAATTTAACTTATAAATCAAATCTATGCAAATAATTTCAAATCGAATTAAATCATTTTGTAATTAATTTTAATCTTTCCAAACAATGTACGTATGACACAGCAAATTAAATACTTACAAGAGGTAAACTTGCTTCCAATCTTCCCTGTCCTGGAGTGTATTCCAAAGATCAATGGCTGTGATATTCAGCTCGCGGCACAATTCCAAACAAGCCTCCGAATATTCTCTACACCGTTCATTTGTCTTTTCTTTCTCTCCCGCACTAGTTCACGTATAAGCAACAATTCATTCACAGTTTTAGATTGGAAAATTAATTTTTGTATCAAATTTTTCTCCAACTTCATATTGATAAATATTTTATATTATTAAATAAAGTGTTCGTCGATATAAGGATGTTGGAAAAGATTCCGAACAAATAAACTAAAACTACATTGACTAAAACTTATAAACTATTTCTTTTACAATACATAACATTTTTTATATATGGTCAATAATCGTAAAAATTAGAATTTTTAATATTTTAAGGATTTAATTTTAATATACTAACAATATAAAAGCTTTTTATATATTCATTCAATTATATATTGTCATATTATTTATAATTGTTGACTCAATTATTCACATGCAAAGAAAGTATTCTGGTTGGATGAATGCGTAAAATATTAAAATTGAACTTCTTAAAACTATTAATTTAATTTTAAATATTATATATTAATCCAATATTTTAAAAGTTGAATTAATAGTTTAAAAAAATTAAATTATTATATATGATGACTAATTATGACGGATTGTATGATGTAAATATAACATTTATCTATTTTAAATTACCATATTCTTTCAAGTAAAGGTATGAATATATATAAAAAAAACTCATAAAAACTGTAGATATCATATTTATGTACTCTCTGAGTTTGATAAATTTTAATAACTAATTCCACTATCATGTATCTGGTCACCATTTCTTTTGTAAAGTGTAATGATGAAGTAGCAAATCAGAGTTGCAGTAATTAAGAACCTGTTGTAAGGGATTTTATCATCATCGATTGGCGGAGTGCTGAGAAATATAATACGAGTGTTGTCCGAAAGCTCCTGCCAATTATATTTGGGTTAATAATTAATCAAATTTTTATTAAATCAAAACCTCAAAATTTTCATATATATTAAATTTGATATTAAATTAGTTATTTAATTCAATATTGAGATAATAATATTTTTTATACTGATATGTACAATTAAATATTTATACTTATTCAATTAAACTTTTTGTATTGGTGACTGATTTTTTTTTGTAAGTGTGTATTGACGATTGATTAGTGACACTTTTAGTGTACACATAACATTCTCAATAAAAATTTATTTTGAATAGCTGAATTAAAAAAAAGTTTTACCATCAATGCATTGTAATTGCAAAAAAAAAAGTGTCAAATTAATATAATTGTCCATTATGTTAATTATTACTTCTTATTTTCCTCCAATTTCATTGGTTGTAACCATAGGGATAAAATCAGTGAATTAAAAATAAATTTAAAAAATAAATTATGCAGTTAAAAAATAGAGTTATATATAAAGCTTACTGCACAAGATGAAAAGTTTAATTTGATGTGGAAAAATCAATTACCTTAAGATGTAGAGCAATGGTCCTCATATTCTGAACATAATCCTCGAGAGGTACATGAGGACCTAGACCAGATGAGTGAGGGACAGTAGAATCATTGCCACCAAAGTAGACTATAGCTAATGCTGGTTGCTCTGGGAGATTCTGATTGAGTTCAAAGAAGATAAAATATTAAAAGTGTGATTAATTCTTATTAATTGCTAGTCTAATTAATCAAGAATCATATAAATACCCCGGCTAGATATACACCAATGATACACATCCTCCATATATTCATAGTATAAAAAGGCTGATATGACAGGAAATTCGTTACACGTAGCGATAATATTTTTGCATGTTTAGTGTGTGTATTTTGTATTTTTTGTATGTGCAATTGTGTGAGTTTGACGTGTGTAATTGTGTATGTTTGGTGTCTGTCACTAGGTATATTTGATTTGTGCATGTGTGAAATTTGGTCATTTAAGTAAAAAAAATTTAAATTATTGTCTTTCATTTTAATTCACTAGTTTTTTTAACATAACCCACTATTTTTTCTTCTTTTCTTCAATACATTCTCTCTTTTGTGATATTAAATACTTCAAAATTAAAAAAAATAATTTGGAAGGTTAACAATTATTTATCTCTTTGATTAAAAAACTATAGTTTGACACACATCATACATAAAGAAATAAACACACCAAAACATACAGAATGCATACACCAAATATTTATAATTGTACACACTAAAACATATAAAAATGCACACACAAAAAATGCAGCAACAATTTTAGCATAGTGAACATACTGTGTTTACGCGTTAAAAAGTACGTACATTGATTTTCATGTCACGTCAACCTTTTATACGATGGATATAGGAAGAACGAGTATATGTGATGTATATAGAATTTTTTTTATAAGTATTCATATGGTTATGGATGCAGTATATAATCTGTACGGACTCAAGTTATTATAAGATGCAATTGTACTAAATAAATTCAATTAAATTCAATATTCATAGATATTCGATCTAACTTATATTTTAAATTAATTTAATATTATATTTAAATTTTTATATTAAAATAATAATAATTTTTATATTGATATAATTCAATGTTTTAATTTACTCAATTCAATAATTTTTTATATTAGTAACTAATTTAATGTTATATGTCCATGTATCATTGTTCTTATATTTATTAAGAAATTAAAGCAAGAAACATACACCTCATCTTAAAATGGAAGTTATATATACATATGTGAATTCTAGCTAAAATAAGTTATATATACATATGTGAATTCTAGCTAAAATAATATTATTAATTAATTAATGGATATTGAACATATTTATATGATGGTCGGTCTACTAATATATATATATATATATATATCAATAATTTTCCATATACATTAGAAATATTTTTATACATACATGATAATCTAGTATTCTTTTTTTTTTTACTTCTTCTCCTTCTTTTTTATTCCTTCCGTTTCAATTTATTTGTCCAGTTTTTCTTTTCACACTAGTTTAGGCAATGATTAATTTATCCTTAAAATTAATAAATATAAGTTTAATTTATTAGATTACTCTTACTCTATTTTTAATACATTCTCTCACTACCGTTACTAGTTCTTGATTATAGTAAAAGATAATAATTTAATTAGGGGTAGAACAGGAAAAAACTAGTAAAAACTATCTAGAATTTTTAACTGGACGAATAAATTGAAATAAAATGAAAAGAGAAATTAGACAAATAAATTGAAACGGAAGAAATATCTTTTAATGAGAATAAACATAATATATGTATTGTTGGAGTACAAATAACAAAAACACTATATTATACTTTACCTTGGGAAAAACATCGTGTAGAATATCAACAGCACGCTTTGAATTCCAAGCGGCATACCCTCGAAAGATGATATCCGCCTATGTCACCACAATTTGTCATCACTTTAAAAATTGAAAACAAACCAGTTTATTGAAGAATCAATATATTTAAGAACGTGGCTAACAAGTGTTTTTAGGGTATTTGTTAAGATAGTAAAAGATGAAAGATTTATCTCGAAAACATGTACTTTGATATTTTTTATATTTAGGCACTTGTTGCTAAAATCCTATATTTAATTAGTACAAATGATTGAGGAGTAATATTTTTCTAGTTAAAATAGCTAAAAAACCTATTTTAACACTTTTCGTCCAAATAATATTATTAATCATGTGTTTTTTTAATGAGTTGAGTAATTTAAGTTAAATTTCTTATTTTTAACTATTTTGACTAGAACAATTTTATACCCATATTAAAATTAAAGTTCTTTAATTAATCCAATTCACACGGAGAGTACAAATCTATTGACCATCTCATAGACTTATAATGTGTCTTCCTTTTTGGAAAATAAAAAAGGAATGAAGGATACATAATGCAATATCACTCCAAAGTCATAGTTCTGAACTTAGATAAAAGCGTGTAATTTGTAATTGTGAATGTAACACCCCTGAAAATCCTAATTTAATATATAACGTACATTAGAATAATTCGAAATTTAATTTATTATTTTGTTTGACGAATTAGTGCTCCGATAATTTGATAATGACGAAATTACCCCTATATATATATATATATATATATATATGTACATGCATGTTCAGTATGATGAATTCAACCCCATGCAAAATTATAATATTTCATGCATGCATAAATATCATATGACATCATCATATGCAACTTTCATACAAACCATGCAAAAGTCATACAACAACCATGCAATCTTTAATAACAAAGAATCAAAAATATTTTTATTCAAGAATGAAATATTTTGACTGACCATGTTTTAATCTTCGGGACCAAATACTTAATCTAGAGCCGAGAAAATTTTGTACGTAAAATTACCAAAATACCCCTACTCAAACCGAGACCTAAACTACACAACCTAGTATCAAAATTTGAATTTTTTTCCTAACCTAAATAGCCACATGGCCGATTACAAGGCTTGGAAACCAAGGGGTGGTCTTAGCCACCACATTAAACACATGACAAAATTCTTGGGGAACAAAGACATTAATAAGGTTCCTAAATTAACTCAAAACTCATTATTAAGCCTCCTAATCACTCATTGGCCAATCTTAATCATCATTGATCCTCATCCAATGGCCACAAACATTTCCCTCCCTTCCCCTTGGATGTCACGGCCATGCTCCCTCCATTTCCCTTAAATGTGAGCTTCTTGGTTAATAATTTGACACTTCAAGCTACCTCAAGGTTGTGTTAAAACTCTAGCAAATTTTCTCTAGAAATTTTCTCATAGAAACCTCTCATTTTCCCTCTCATATTCGGCCACCATACCACCACCTTCAACCTCCACAATTTTATTTTATTGTTCTCATTTTCTACATCAAACACCAATAACCTTCACAAACACCATCAACTCTCAAACAAGAAAACACCACCCCATTTCTTGTGAAGCATTCGGCCAAGAGGAAGGAAAGCAAGCTCTCACCACTTCAACTTCAAATATCAACATCCTTGAGTCTATTTTAAGTGAGTCATCTTCCTTAAAAATCTCTATTTCTTGAATAAAAGTGTTTTTGAGCAAAAACGATCAGTGGAAATATTTTGTTTTACTCAAAATAATATTTCGAAGCACATTTGATATTCTCTAAAATATTTACCGATTAAAAAGCATATTTGCATTGGTTATGTGTTTGTATGATGAAAAAGCTTGCATATTGAAGTGTATTTTGAATATATGTTGCTTGAGAGTATTGAGACTAATGTGTTGTTTATTTTTGTCACCCTTGGGGACATATTGCTCGCGGCCAAATGAGGGAAAAATGTGGTGTTGTTGTTTCATGTGTTAAAAATGACTATTTGTGGTTTAAAGATTCAAAACTTGAAGAATGATGATATAATAATAAATCCTAATGAAGTAATGAATAAACATGCATTTTTTTTTTATTTCATAATATTCAGAATAAAAGTACGAGGTTGTGATGAAAAGTGTTGCTGAAATATTTATTTTACTCAAAAGAAATTATATCTAGAAAGTATAATAGCAAAAGTCACCTTTGTTCAAAATAAAAATGGTTTTTATGAGAAAAATATATAATAAAATAAGGCTTACTGAAATAAATAATTTTTTAATAAAATAAAAAGTTTAGGTTCTGATTTAAATATATTTATTATTTATTTGACAAGAAAAAGCTTTAAAAGTACATAGTTTTGTGAAAATAGGCACTAGTAAGTATTTTAATATAATAAAATGTGATTTTAAATAATTAGAATATTTTTATATGGTTAAAAAGAAATATTTAATATTTATTTAGGTTCTGTCCAGAATTAAAAAGTGACTTAAAAATAATTTAGAACCTATTTTCTAATAATAAAACTAGTCTAAAATAAATAGTAACTACTATAAAAATTTTGAGTAAATTTCCTAAAATTAATAAGACCTGGCCGAATGGTCTAGAGCAATATCAGTAAGGTAAAAATAATTATTAGTAATAATAAGGTGATTAAAAGTTAGAACCATGTATAAAATAACTTAGTTTTTACGTATTCGGGTAATACTGAGTAAGCTTTTAGAAAATAAAGAAAATAGGAGAAAAATATAATAATAAGTTAAAACTAATTCTGAAATAAAAATGAGATGAAAATAATTTAAATAATTATATTTAACTTAAATAAAGATTTATTAATCATAATTACTTAGTAATTAGTTTAATTAGAGTATAGACGCAGAGAAGGATAAACAATTAAATAATAATTAAATACCTAATTAATTATGACATAAATAATATTTATAAATAATTAGTAATCATAAGAAGATATTAGAAATATTATCTCTTCATAAGACTTTAAAGAAATTAATAAAAGATAGATTATTTCATAAAACACGTAGAGCCTGAGAGGGAGGTGTGCAACAACGTTCTAAGTATGTATATGCATTATGAATGATGGATGCTATTGTTGACACATGATTGATGTTTGAGATGATGATGAGAATGATCTAGAATGATGAATGATTGATGATTATGTAAATGATGTGATGACTGTAAGACTTGACAGTGATATAATGTTCTCATGTGTTGCATTACTGCTGTGATGCGTTGGAGTTGCGTGGGAAGTTTTAAGGGAGGAATATGGGATATAGAAGTGTTTTGTTTGAATATAACCGTCGAGTGGAACTTTTGATTAGCCTAGATCCAGCCGTTCGGCAGGGCGAACGGTGGTGCATTGCGCATACTCACGAGATGGGGTGGCCCATGAGGTGAGATGTGGTTTTCATGCATGGGACATATAGTCCTACTTATGAAGGGGAGTATTTATTATTATGTTGATTATGATGAAATGATTATGATTTGTTCCGAGGTGTTCCCGATGATGATTTGATTTACGTACGCTCATGAAAGTGGAAAACAGCTAATCCCTAGTTCCATGAAGACGAAGAGTTCTAAGCTTGCGAAGTGTCTCGGAGAACTTTGTTAGTACAGCCTAAAAAGGACTCTGGGGTCGCGACGCTTGATAAAACTGACGTAGGTTGCTAGATACGCGACAACTTAGAAGAACTCATAGGTTCCCTTAGTTCGGGCAACTAGGTTGTTGTCTATTCAAAGCAATGTGTCTCGCTTTTTATAAACAAAGATTATTTCAGAAAAAGAGGACGTTGGTTTGAATAGCTAGAACTGGCATAAGCGGTACCAAGCCCGAGTATCGTACGATGATTCACTGAGAATTCTTTTCTCTTCTTATGCCCCAATTCTAGGTGATGGAGCAGCCGCCACCACCCCCCGACCATGACCTTATCAAGGTCAATTTCGTTCCGGCTACCGGATTCGTCAAAGTCACGGCTATTGTTCCTGCTACCTTCGGATTCTATGTGTCAGATCTCCAGTGGAACGTGCCGCCACCACCTCACCCTATGCACCATCATCTACCTTATCATATGCCACACCACCCATCGCCACCTGGTGGATTTCACCCAGCATTGCATCACGGATTTCACGCTCCACCTCCGCCTATCCTCATCCTAGAGGTCGAGCCGGCCCGGGATGAGTTGGAGTTCCCTGAGGATGATATCATGGGAAACTCATTCCTATGGATTGACCCCGACGACGGCGACGCTCCTGATTTCGTGCCCGGCAAGGCTGGATCTGACGATGAGAGCATCCCAGAGTCAGTCGTGACCTACCAGTCTATTGATGACATGGAGGAGGAGGAGGACCCGGAGGAGGATCCGGATTGGGACCCAGAGGAGGAAGATAGTAGCCTGTGATCGACGATAAGTAGTTAGGAGATTTATTTTAGTTATTTTCATGTTGTTTCCTTTCAGACATTTCGGTTGTATCTTTTTGAAGTCATTATGACTATTGATGTTATTTCCATTGTAATCCCGTTCGGTATACTTTGCCGAGGTCCATTTTGAATTATTGAGACCTCAGGATTATTTCTAATGTTATTTCAGTTTTATTATCCCTTTCAATGAATGCGCGTATTTTAATTCCGCAATTTTATTTGGCAAACACATTCAAAAAAAAAAAATCCAGTATTTTCGGTATGTAGATTTAGGATGTTACTGTGAAAGTTTAAAAACCAGACCAGTGATTTAGAAGTTGAATCGGTTTGATCTTGGAATTCAACATATATAATAAAATATATGTAAAATATATATTTATCTAATAGGATATATATATATATATATATGATAAATTATATGTTATAAAAAAATTAAAGTGTATTAAAGATATTAATTAAAAATTAAAATATAAAAAATTTAATAAATTTAGAGGTTTAATAGTCCTTAATTTTAATTAAATTATATTTTATAGGATTTTAATTCGGCACCAAGAAAATATAGGGTACCGATATCCAAAAAATGTGTATCATGGTTTATAGATCAAATTAATTTAAATTTTTAAAATTTATATAACTAGTAACATGTTAGGTAATAAATTTTCAAAAATTAATTTAATTTATATTAATATTCTCGAACTTTATCAATTTATAAAAAAAAATTCAATTCATAACTTGTCGTTAGAGAGAAAGCGCATTATGCAAGAGAGAGATGAATAAGAGGTGTGATTGGGAATAAGACGGGTCTAGGAAGACTGCGATTGCGACCACCGTGCTCCGTTAGTACCAAATTATATTTACTTTAGCATATATTAATAGATTAAACATACAATTGGGTACCGAATAAATTCCCTATTTTATATTATATTTTATTATAAAATAATTATTAAATTTTAAAAAAATAAAATTTGTAATTTTAAATTAATGGACCAGTTCAACTGAAGTTTTTACTGGTTCACCGATTTTTACCGAAATTTTAGATTATTTACCAATTTTTTTAAAATCGATTTTATCCCCACTCAAACTGAACAGAGTTTAGTTCTACCGGCCGATCTGGTCCGATCTTTTAAACACTAGTAATTACACATAACTAATTAGTACTACAAAACATCATGCGCAGAGAAATGAAACCAGTGTCATTTTCACACTTTAAGAGAGTGTGATCATATATAAATTCACAATAATAATTCATAGCTTAGCTTAAAGTTCAATTAATACATCATCCTCTAATTAAATCACGCCATCGAGGGTTTAAAGAAGTACCTTACGAGCATAAAGGTGAGTAAGAATAGCTCCCCAACCTTCTTCAAAATGATTGTACTGAACAATGGAAGAACCCATCACAACAAACTTAGGCCTCACTGGTCCTACCATCTCTTCTTTTTCACTCTTTCTTTCTTCTTTATTTCTTTGTCAAACACAAACTTATACACAATGAGATAGATCGAAACAACAAGCTCAAAATTTATAGGCCTTTGTCGAATGTCTAAATCAATAATTGGTCAGCGAAATACTCCTCAACCTTATATTTCTTTTCCCCCCCGTGTTCCACAACATTTATTGTTTATTAATTATTATACTTTATTTCTATTTAATTATACTTTGTTTCTAGCTATTTAATAATTAGTACTGTTTCTATTATTATTTCTAGTGTTTACGTGGCCCATGCATGCATGTGCATTAGGATGGGGATTGAATTGATGTTTTCTAAATAAATACTGTAATAAATTGAATTTAATTATTGTTCAATAAAAACTCAAAAGTAATAAATTAAAAGAGACCTAGCCATGTGACCACTTTAAAATATGTCGGTGTTTCCAAGATTGGAGTCAACTTTTCCATAACTCTACCTTAAAAATAAAAAATAAAAAGAAGAATTGAGAAGATAAGAAGAAAATAAATGTGATTGATGATCCCATTCGTTTTTATGTGTTCTTTTTATAAATTTTTTATTAGTTTTAATTTTGTGATATAGACATTTTCAAGCTTATTTTATTCTCTATATATATTGGGTTTTGCTAACAAGTGTCCTTAGAACACTTGTTAAGGATACTAAAAGATGTAAGTTTTTAAAAAATTAAAAAAAGTTATGGTGGGTCAATTATATAGAAGATATCAAAATGCATGTTTTCAAGGTGAATCTTTCCTCTTTTACTATCTTAACAAGTGCTTTTAGGACATTTGTTAGCAAAACTCATATATTTTAATTAATCTATGATTTTAGCTGTATTTTATAGGTTTTTCAAGACCGGTTCATCATGAAACAATTAAGTTAGAAATGTACGTAAATAAGAATGGGAGCTAAAAGTATGGTAATGAAAATCTAAGTGCTGCAATAGAGTTCTCATAACCCAAACTGGACCATCATCGATGATGTACAGGGGGGGCATGCACGTTCCCTATAAAGTCTTTAATTCTTAGATAAAGTTTTCAAAATATTTGACATAGTTTCCTCTATTTTACATTGCACAACCTGTCACTCAAATCATTCTAGCTAACATAACATGCACTCACATATCCTAGATTAATCATATAATTAAACTCAACATCAATCAAAGATAGTTTCATACTTTATTTAATTCATACAATCTCAAAACATAATTTATTCCTATATACTACCCATTATAATAGTTTAAATAAGGATCCCTATAGGTGATAATATGGAACTAATACGATATGAGTAATAACATGAATTTCAATTACAAAACATTTATGACCCTTGAACGAAAATGGCTCACAAAAAACTAGAAGAAATTCTTATGCAAAAATGGAGGGTTAGAACTTGGGTCAACACGTGTATCTGTAAAAATATAAATAACAACCACGAAATGAATTTTACAACTCAGTAAACAAAGACAACAAAATGTCCCTGACTCACACAAGCTAGTATAATTATATAAAATCCAGTAATGATATAACATATGATTTATATTATATATATTGTGTGCAATATATTAACTATTTTTATTAATTTTTTTTCTGAACATATTTTTTTTCACATATATAATACTAGCAATGATTATGATCGCTACATTGCTTAGCTGTCATTATTATAAGTATATTTCTTACTCAAATTTTTATATCATATTTTTTAATCAATTATTGCTATAAGTGACGGTGCATGTATCTCTTCATATATTAAATCAATAATGTGAATAGTGCAATAAAAATACATCTAACTAATATTTAATGTGTACTATATATGATGATATAGAATGTGTGTTATATGTATAGCACATTGTATATAGCACACATTATATATCATGTATAACATATATATAATGTCATGTATAATACACATTTAATACTAGTTGAACATATTTTTGTTATACTGTTATATATTAAACTACCATATAAAAACGGAAGCACATTGTATTAATTCTCATTTTGTTTTATCCATCGTATTTAAATCAATTGTTTTAAAATATAAACTCGTGAATCGCATGGTGATATATTAACTACTTTTGATCTATATACTTAACGATGTATGTTAATTAGTTATGTAGTGTACATAAAAAAGTTATATAATATTCCTCATATTATTATATTTTAACATAGACTCAATTTTATATTTAATTCTTAAAATCAAATTATATAAATAAATATTGCATAAGTGTTATATAATTTTTTTATTACATACTAATAATTTTATAATTAATAACTACTTTCGATTATCAAACAAACACTAGTGATATAGTTAATGCTTTTCATGAGGAAAATCTCAAATTTCATGGAAACTTCAAAGGAAAACAGATCGGGGATCTTGCTTAAATAATACAAAACATAAACACGTTTCATTATTTTAAAGCAATAGTTGTGAATAGTTGACCTCCACAATATACGGAACATATCCTATGTTCTATTTTATATTTGTCACATGTTTTACGTTCTATTATTATTATTATTATTATTATTATTATTATTATTATTATTATTATTATTATTATTATTATTCAAACAATGTTGTGTACTTAGTTTGACCTAGAAAATACTCGAATCCCATTCCACATGCACAAACATTATTTCAACATACAGTAATGAGATTGAATTATTATTATTATTATTATTATTTTGGCGTTCATACTGAACATAGATGTGATTACTATACGTCTATAAATTTCAGGCACATTGTCTGAATGGACATGTTCGTTTGTGTATTAACAAAGAAAGAAGCTAAGAGAAAATTAAATTAAAGAAAGAGAATTGAAAGAGAGAAAATGGCAGAAGTGTTCCAAACAGAGAGGCCTCAATTTGTGTTGTTTGGTTCTTCACTTGTTCAGTACAGTTATCATACTCGTGAAGGTTGGGGAGCTACTCTTTCTCACTTGTATGCTCGCAAGGTACGTACTTTTACTATTTCTTCTTTTTCTTCTTCAAACCTTAGCTTAGCTCGCTAGGGAATAATCTCCTCATGGTTTCCTTTTGCTAATGAGGACATAAATTTCTCTATATACCAAAATATCCAAATTCTTGGATGCAAACTTATCATTACTCAAAATAGTTCTTGCATAAAATCAAAATACATCATCTCAGATTAAAATGTTGAACGAATTGGTTCTTCAAGAAAAAAAAAGATAAATTAAGTAGTCCCTCAATATTTATGAAAAATGGTCAAATTGATCCTCGTATGAGAGGATTAATTTATCCAACATCTTTAATTAGTAGAGAGTAATTTGATCATTTTTATGAATCTTTAGAAACTAATTTATCTAATTTTTTTTTCTTGAAGCACCAATTTATCTAACATTTTAATTTTAAATGAATGTATTTTGAATTTTTGTTTCTAAAGAGATTAATTCGACCGGTGATAAATTTTGTAACCACGAATTTGAGCATTTTGTGATTTATATATTGAATATTGATTATTGATGAGACTTTGATTTATGAATATATATGGCATCCAGAACGAATTAAAAAAAAAAAAACCTAACTCTTGTAGTTACCAAAAAGAAACGGCCTAACTTTACAACATAAGCATAAAATGAGCGAAGAGAAATGAGAAATCATAATTTTAATTAAATAAGTGTGTTTTTTTTTTCATTTTATACAAGAATTAAGATAATAATTAATTTTCATTGGTCTTTAGAAAAACTTAGGTGTTGTTTAATTTTTATTTTCATTTTCTATTTTTATTTCCTACTTTATCTATTTTTAAAATTTTATAAAGAAAATATTAAAAAAGAGAAAATAATAAAATTATGTTTTCCTTTTATTTTATTCTCTCTGCATATAAATTAATATTCATACAGATCTAAATGAAAAGAAAGATAAAATTAAAGATTTATTGAAATCTTTTTTTTAAAGGAGAATTTGTTGAAATCTAAATACAACATTTAATTATTTGAAACAAAAAACAAATGGAGGGAGTGGTAGATCTTATTCCTAATTTAAAATCTCATATTAAATATAATAATTACTAGATGTTCTACTTGCACTGAACAATTATTTAGATTTTTGGTAAATTACTTTAATTCATTTCATTGTAAATTTAATTTTAAATTAAAAGAACTACTAAGATATTTATTAAATATTATACGTGTTGGCCAATTATTTTATTAAAAAATATTTGATGTATAACACAACTATTTATAATTAACATTATACAATATTTATCCCTATCATTAAATTTTACTCATTATTATTAACATGACATATATACAGACAGATATAGTGTTGCGAGGGTATGCTGCTTGGAATTCAAGGCGTGCTGTGGGGATCCTTGATCAAGTTTTTCCAAAGGTACTAACGGTGTGATTGGTTCGCGGTTTGAAATTTTATTTTCGGGAATAAGATTTTTAGGAATGATAAATTCGGGAATCATTTTTCCAGGAATGTATTATTCATATGTTTGGTTTGTACACTAAATTCCTGGGAATCTTGTACAATATTCCTGGGAATGATTTATTCTCGTGTTTGGTTCGTAGTAACATTCCCGGAAAAAAACTTGTAATTTACAAAAATACCCATGCATAATAAAATAAATATAATATAAAGATAATAAATGAGGTCATAAATGTACTTTTACACATTTAAGAAGATTCTCATGCTATGGGAATAAAACTTACCCATGGTTATGGATGGAAATAAAAATGGAGGAAAATGTTTCCCTGGAATGCAATTTTTCCAGGAACCTTTGAAACTAATGTTGAACCAATTATGAAAAAATAATTTTTCCACAAAAATTTCCCAAGAATCTTACAGCATTCCTCCCAACCAAACACCCTCTACGAGTTAGTTTGGATTGTAGTGTTTTTTAGAAGTCAAAAGTCATAAATTTTATTTTTTAACAATATAACTTATTATTTTTCAGGAAGTTATTTTAGTTTTTTTTTAAGTTAGATATTCTTCAAGCACTTTTCAAAATATTTAAGAAAAGATACTTTTGTTAGTTTATATTTAAATATAAATAATTTATTCATAAATTACTTTTTAAAAGTTATTTATGCATAAAAACTTATTATCTAAAATGACCTTAACACTGTGTCACAAATGCCACTGTTTAATCAAAATTCCCTTTTCTCTTTTTCAGCCCTTTAATTCTTAAATGTTTAGAAATGTTTAATTAAGGAGGTAACATGAAAAAACTAAGCTCACAAACCATATATTTATTAGCAAAGTGACTATATATACATATATAGTAGTATGCAACAAATTAATTAGCTTAAAGAAACCTAACCTGCACATATATAATGAACTTGTTTTAGAATCACGCATCATATAAGAATATTCGATTTAAACAAGATTTTAGATCTGACTCTATTGCTTTATTTTAGTCTTGATCTCTCATTCGTTCTGATTAATCGAGTTTAATTTTTATATATGGATTTTTTATATTGTTATTTAATTCAATTAATATTATATTGTCACATCAATTAAAAATAGGGTAGTCTTACTCCTATTTTAAAAAAATGTAAATAAGATAAGTTTATTCAGTTAGATAATAATGTAAATAGCATCAAAATTAAGTTTATAAAAAAAATAGCATCAAAATTAAACTTAATTTTATTTTCTTTAGATTTTAGTTTTTGTTGTAGTTATTATTTATTAAATGAGATTATGATAGTGTAAAATTAGTTATTATTTATTATATTATTTTTTTATATATTTTTTTAAAAAATAACTACCTGAGTGTGAACATTAAAAAGGTAATTATTTTTTGTAATCCCTTTTATAAAATAGTATAGATATATTCCATAATAAATTATATGTCCAAATAACATTGAAATTAATAATTATACCTCTTGAATTTCCTCACCAAAATATAAGGAATTAATATATTAGACTCTGCAATTTATGATTATTGTCTTTGTCTATGAACTCAGATTTCCCTTGTACAACCATCGTTGGTGATTGTCCACTTTGGTAGTGAGGATTCTACCCGTCCTCACTCATCTGGCTTAGGCCCTCATGTCCCTCTTCAAGAATACGTTGAAAATATGAGGAAAATTGCTCAGCATCTCAAGGTATTATTATATGCTTTTTACAATAACTTTCAATGTTAGATAACCAATTTGGGTTGGTCAAGTGGTTAGCTCACTTGTCCGTTTAAACAAGGGTCGGGGATTCGATCCCCGCCTTGTGTATGCAGCAAAACGTTGGTTAGCGGTTAAACCTTTAAATAGAACTCTAGAGCTCTACTGCAACCAATTAGTCATTGGCCTATCCCCCAATTTTTTGTGATGGGTTCGGCATGAAGAGATGCTAACCTCTGAGGCAAGGTGCTTCTTTGCTAATAATGGACCAATTAATATATATATAATATATCTAATGCATTTTGAAATTAATTAAAAATTAAATAATAATACATGAAGATATACCATGGAATTATGTGAGTCATTTAAATATACTTATATAATTGAGCTATTTTATGTTGTGCATTGTTCATTTATGAAAATATTTATTATGTAATAATATTTTTAAAATTTAATTTTATATATTGATTAAAATATTTTTACTAGACCGGTTTAATTATCGATCGATTGAACCATTGACCCACCGGTCAAACCACTAACCCAGTGACCCAGTACCTCGACCGAGTCGAGTTCCGGGTCGAGTCTGATAACTATGAGCTAGGGGATACCGTTGGTCCAGTAAAAAAACTTTCAATGTTAGATTTTTTTGTTCAGATAATAAATATTTATCTAAATTCTTTTTTAAAAGTAATTTTTTGTTATAAAAGGTACATTGTGAGAAAATTTGTTGTGGTTAATTAGAATTATGTGACTATTAACTTTTAGAATATCAGAAAAAGTTATTAGTGATATGATTTTGAGATACTCTTACGAAACTGAGAGAGAAATATATTACAGTAATCCAATCTTATACATCAACGACTAATATATTGTACCTCCAAATTTTAGGAAATTTAATATAAGTCCTTGTTGCACTACTTACACAAAATTGGTTTTTTTTCTTTACTTTCTTTTTTCTCCTCTTTTTTGTCTTTAATCATATTTTTAAAATGTGATTAAATCATCTTTTTTAACAAAAATTAGTATTAAGAACTTAATTAAAAAAATTGAAATTATAGAGATTCAATTCTAAATTTTTAAACAACATGAACTAAATTGAAAATTTGATAAAATTATAGAGACTATAATATTATTAAACCTTAATTAGTCTGTTTGGATGAAATTTTGCATCACGTAGCGTACATTCCGATGCACTTTTTGTGGAAGGAATGAGAAATTTGATTCTCCTAAATACGTATGGAGACGTGTATTTTGACTTTTGAGTTAAACAAACGGACTCAATATTATTTGCTGCTAAGTTTGACATAAACTATAAAACGATTGTAGGGCCTTCCAGGTACTCGAGTCATATTTCTCAGTACTCCTCCCGTCAATGAGGCAAAAATTCCTGAAGACAGGTTTTGAAACCAGACTATTCATTTACATTTTTATCATCATGATAATTTTACATTTCAAATTCTATATATATATAAGGCTGATGAGTAAATTGTTGGGGTGAAACCAGTGATGGGAAGAAACCAAGGACAAATGAAACGTCTAAAAAATATTCAGACGCATTGTTGAAGCTTTGCCAAGGCATGGACATCTTGGCCATTGATCTCTTTACTGCAATCCAGAAAAGGCAAAACTGGCAAGATGTTTGCTTCTTGTAAGTATGTTCTTAATAATATGAATAATCATTAGTACTATAGACTAGGGTTCATTTAAAATATGATTTAACATTATACTATATAGATGACTAGATACCTGTAATGAATCTTTATAATTCACAACAAGAATATAAATTGATCTCTCCGTTTATGTCTGTATAACTAAAATAGAAAAATAAAATATTATATAAAGGGATCAATATCTATCTTATTTTCTAATCATGATGGACCAATGTAGAAGTTTTAAATCTCTAGGAATCAAGATTATCAAACTCTCGAGTTAACTCGTCAATTATTACGAATTTATAAATTTAAAATCTTAATCGATTCAATAAGTTTACAAGTAAACTCTTACGAGCTTACGAGTTTGACTTTACGATTCAAGTTCATCTAAACTCGTAAAAGCTCAACAAGTTTAGATACACTCTCGAGTTTGATAATCTTGGAAGGAACTACATTATCATAAGTCGGGTCACATATAAACCAAGTTCTAAATTATCATCATTTAACTGAACTAAAAAGGTCCTAATCCTCATTTCCTTCACTTGATTATGTGTTTTTTTTTTTACCTCCTCTCAGAGATGATGGAGTTAATCTTTCAGCTGAGGGACACACTGTAGTTTATCAAGAGATATTATTATCAACCCTCAAAGAAAATCATCAAAGCTGGGGTTTGTACTGGCTCAGAATGCCAAGTGAGTTTGGAGAAAATTCACCATATGATCCAGTTTCCCCTGAAGGAGATTCAACTATGAATCCATCCTACTATGCTTTCCCTAACCCTGAAAAATGGGGAGAGCCTATTCCTTCAACTAAATTGATCCCTCTCGGTTTGTTGTAATAATAATAATGCTTCGTGGAAGTCACAACATAGTTTTTACTTGTTTGTCTTAAGAGTCAGGATGTGTGTGGTGTTTCTTAGTTGCTATATATGTTCAATAATAAATGGGAGAAATTGTAAGTGTTAAGAAATTGTGGTGTCTACATTGGTTTGTTCCCTATGAGTTCTTCATTGTTAGTGTTGAGAACTTTGTGATTGTAACTCCATATTTGTCCTTT
Source organism: Aeschynomene evenia (assembly GCA_013621005.1). Taxonomy (NCBI): domain Eukaryota; kingdom Viridiplantae; phylum Streptophyta; class Magnoliopsida; order Fabales; family Fabaceae; genus Aeschynomene; species Aeschynomene evenia. The sequence continues at coordinate 30,873,647 of CM024268.1, read as the reverse complement.
GATCTACCTAATAATTTATCTAATTCATGTTTCTCCCACCATCTAATAGCTTGTTTTGTCTTTAATTCATCGAAGGTTATATACCTTTTGTAGTTGGCCCAGCAAAATTAAAAATGAAAATCATTGGTAAACCAATATAACATCTTATTAAGTTCACTGTAAATCCTCATTAAGGTTGGTGATATGTCATGATCCTGCATGGAAATGTGCCTCCTCTAATCTAAACCTTCTATGTACCCAAAAAAAAAAAAACATCTTATTAAGAGCATTGTAACAACACAACTGGCATGATGCTGGTGCCTATGTTACTCTTTTTGTGCAAATATGTCTTGAACAGCTCAAAAATACATGCAATTCTCAAGAAAAATATTACTATGTCATTCTTTAACTTAAGAATTGAATTAAACAAATATAAAGATTTGGATTTAAGTAATTCCCTGATGCATAACTGTTCTACCGTTTTTCATCAGTAGCATCAAAATACTTGATCTGCTATCTGTTACATTTTCCGAGTACAACACATAAATAGGAGTGGTCAAGTAAGAAATTAGAAAACAATTTAGACCTAAGGTATAATGAAAAATTCTTCTATGTCATTTGATGTGATTGTTGAGTATACATAAATATTACAGTGAGGAGAGAACAAAGACAAGGGGAAGGATCTAACTAGATATATGACGCTGGCTACATAATCAACATCAAATGAAAATTCAAAAAGAAAAGCCCCACTAATTAATTCCTATCATAAGATACCTATTGACACTATGAATTTGTTGCTACAGACACAAATAAAAATAACTATAGAAATAGAAAAAACCCTGCTATTACAACACTTTTGGTAAGGGTGCATTTACATCAGAGCGTGATCTTGGAATCCACTTCTCTTGCGAGTTCGTAAAACTAATAATACCTATGACACACGTCAAACAAAGGAATAATACATACAAGGGCAACGAAAGAAGCAAATACCTATCCGCAGCACAGGCACGGAACTAATGATTGCACTGCAGGAATGATTGATTTATAAGATGTTGATTAGCTTACTCTGCAAAAACCAGTTTCAAGGAATTCCAATGGCTCCGGCCAAAAGACATTCTTCCAGGCTAAGCCATACCTCATGTCGACAATTCAAATCTTCCACTTAGCTTTTTTCTTCTCCATCCCTGACATTTGGAAATTCACCCCCCTTAGGATCAGCAAGCATATTAACAACCAGGAAAAACAAGAAGGAAAACTTTCCAGAAGTGAACTTACAAAGGCAGCATAATACACAAAGGTCAATCCAGCCAAAACAACAAAAGCAATCTGGAATACATTGTACCTGTAATGTGACAAGCAATAAGTCAAATTATATTAAACTTAGTGGTTAAAAACCCTAATAGGACTAGGGGCATCATATAAGCAAGTTATGCTACTCACACCCAAATCACATACACACTAAGACAAAAGATCTTCAGGCCTTTGGATCTCTATTATGTTTGACATGTCATATCAATTTACTCTCCACATCATCCAGTGGCCTTGTTAATTATGTATTTTTTATTTGTGATTTTTGAGTGAATCAAGCATGGCTCCACATAGAACCTCAACTGAAAATACCGGATTAATAAGAATAAGAAGAAATGATTCAGCTTGACTCACTTGTACAAATACTTAATTCCGCGAAGAGACTCCAAAGTGTGGCCAAATATTTCCTGTGCTGCAGTTGCTTGAGCATAGTAGGCAAATGCTGTGGAACAGAACTGAATCACACTGAAAAAAGCAGAACAAACACTTTCAGGACAGCTTAACAAATTCCTTCCACTTTATATAGAACACTACTTGCTATTTGCTACACTCTGAAACACCTGTAATACTTAAATTTAAAAAGGGAAAATCAGAACCTAACAGCAACACCATGTTAAATTTAACTCGTTTGGAACTATCTTAATACTATTACAGTATGTAGCAAAAGAATAATAATAGGCAACATGATGGACTTTATAATGCTTTGAGGAAGAAACTTTAAATTCAATATGCAACGTCCCATTTGGAGATGAAGTATACAGACTATACTGACCTGATGGAACAAAGAAGAATAAGGCCCACATTAAACAGAAAAGAGTTCATGAGAGTCGCACCCCACCTGCCAGAGGTAAGTTCACATTGTAAGAGATCAATAAGTGAATTAAATGAACAATAAATAGAATTACAAATCTGTCAGCACAATTGAATTACTTCATTGGATGTATAGTAATGAAAACTAGTCGAAGCCCAAGCATTGTGGAACCAGCAATCACAGCAAGGAGAAGGTAGAAGCAAAAAAATGCAAATGCAACTGTGCCAAGAAGACCTGATGAAAGAGCAAAAATACATATATTACCAAGAACTTAGTACTAAGTATTCATAATTATAAATAGCAGATGGAAAGAAGACAAAGAGCATGAGTAATCCAACATACCCCAGACATTATCTAGCTTGATGAAAACTTCATTCAGGAAAGGAGAAAGGGGTGGATCAATTAATAAATAGATGATGATATGAGCAACCCATGCCACTGAAACAATCAACCTGTCACAGTTTAACGAACTTGGATCAGATAACATGAAACATAACACCAAATAAAGTGTTAAACTAAATACACCAGAACAAGGTATCAGCACCTTTACTGTATTATATATATACAGTGTTGTTAAAACCGGATCGCGGAAAATAGCAGTCTCTCAAAATTCCACTATGAAATAATAGCAGATAGCATAGCGGCCTATAGCGGAAGGCATAGTGGCCTATAGATATATACATCTATACTACTATATAAAAGGGATTGCAAAAAAAAAAAAACACTACCTTTTTGGTGTCCACATTGATTAAGGTAGTTATTTTTCAAAAAAACAAATATACAAAAATTAAAAATAATATAATACATAACAAATAATAACTACTTTTCCACTATCACAATCTCACTTAACAAATAATAACTATTTTCTCACTATCACAATCTCACTACTACTTAATTTGATTATATAATTATTAAATTAAAAAATCAAACAAAAAAATAACAAAATATGAAACTAAAATCAAATAAAAAATAATAAAAACGCGCCTTGACGGGCATGGAGTGCCTGACAAGGTGCTATTATAATAAATAATGTTAAAATAATATGAAACTAAGTGAAAAAATGAAATCACAGTCAAATTGGAGGAATATCATTGCTTACCCTAAAACTCCCAAAACAAGTTTTGCCAGATAACCCAGAACTGTTAGAGCCCATGCTGTCTCAGCCTGCATTCACACAAGATCAGTCAGTCAGAAAAACATTACACATTGTTATGCATATAATTTAAAGTAAGAAATCCAATTATCAACCTTTTCCCCTTGTGGATACATCTCTTCAAGAAGCTTAACATCTTCTTCTAATTGAAACAGCTCCTGGAAAATCAGCCGAGATGGGTAAGTTACCAGTATCGCACATAACAATACAAAAAAACAGTAGAGGCCACTGATAAATCACCAATAACTGTTTACCTTTTCTACTTCCTTCACATTTTTACGGAATTTTCTACCCTTTGATCCACTTCTTTCTTCCTGATGGAGTTCCTCAGCTGCTTTCTTCAGTTCTCTTGCCTTTTTACCAAGATCAGTTGCTTCCTAAAGCATCCAACCAACCACACAATAAATATAGAATGACAAATCATATAAGAGATACACATGTAGTCAACATTTTAACATATCAATTTCATTGACAATGAAGTGCACCTTGATATACTGTGAGCGAGTGATAACAGCCTTTGGGCGTCGAATAAATGAAAATATAAGTCCCAATGGAAGACAAGCAATACCAACGCCGCCAAATATCTGGATTGAATGGTAACAAAACAATGGTCATTTAATATCATGGGTAGGAGAACAAGCATGCAAAGTGACACAGTATGTCAAGCTTATAGTAAGATTGTTGTGTATAGTAACTGATATATTTTAGGGAGATAACCATATATCAACCACTAAGGAGAATAGAATAATAACACAATATCACAATTCATGCACAGTAGAGGAAAAATATATTAACTGCAATGGAGTAATTTATTTTCTCTTGCTAAACAATAAGGTTATTCAGAAATGTCCAAACCAAGGCAGAAGCAGGAAAAATTAAGCTTACAGCGAAAAGGACAGATCCAACAATAGTAGCAAGAGCAACAACATATTCTGGAAAGGTAGTACGCATGGTCCATGTTTTTTCTGATGAAGGACTAGCAGAGTAAGCCGAGCACTGTTTTAAGGACAAGGAAAAGGCAGAGTGAGCAAGAGCAAAAAAAAATCAAGAAACAACAAAGACAGACCAAAAATTAAACAATTAAAAAAAATACCTGATGAACACCACTTCCAATACATTGTTGGCTACTACTGAAGTCCCATGAGCTAGGAAATGAAGCAGTGGATGAAGAGAGATGCCTAACAGTAAAGTCCACCTTCCCAACAAGCCCTGATATATAAATCATCAATCATAGGATGAAAGCACGATCAATCATAGGTTAAAGCTAACATAATCAAAACCATGGTGATATCATTCAAGATAGAGGGTGGATAGTGTTGCTTTTTTATTGGGAGATCAAGCTGTATCTTTATTGTGCGGTGGAATGGTGGTTCATACAGTGGCATATTGTTCACTCAAGATTGTTTTGTATTACTTAAGTTCAGTTTCCAATCACATCATAAAGGGAACATTGTAAAGGAAATAAACTGTTTTAAGTTAAAATTTTCAATAACTTCTGTTTTCTTTGTATTTTCACCAAGTCCCAGATACCACCTGCCTGAGCTTCCAAAACTAATGACCCACAATACCCACCTCTGAAACAATGACTCCAGCATAAATGTGTTATCACTACAAAGATCAACCTAATATGAATTTTTCGTGCACAATAAACGAACCCTAGCGAGTTATGTTATTTGAATTATTTTTCACAGTTTCCATGCCAACCAACATTTCATCTACCATTGGAAGAGGTGTGGACCCCCCATTCAAATAGGATCTACGTATCATCATTCAACGGAGGATGGAGTGTTTGTTAGCATGTAAGCTGAGAAAAAAAAATAGTTCAACTATCATTTCTCTAAAATGAATCCTATCCACTACCCAACGTTGACAACTGAAGTGAACACACCAAGGCTCCCATAATACTCTTAGCCCTTGAAACTTAAAGGCACAAAGTAAAACTCAGTCCAACCTTATACAAACACACAATAATAAGTAACTGCAAAGAAAAGGTCAAATTCAAAGTACAAAGTAAACAAGAGCATCATAATCATAACCATACCGTATAGAATACCCAGAATGAGAGCGCAGACAATAGCCGTCGTCACCATCCACAACAACGCACTCTTAATCCTTTTACCAACACTCCTAAACACAAACCACACGAACATAAATTTTGGTTCATCGTTAACCATACTAATTCAAATGGTTCGCTTAAACAGTGTCTATAGTTCAACCATAGTGGATATATATATATATATATATATAGAATCAGTAACAAAATTTAAAATTAGTTAGGAATTTAGAATCAGTAACAAAAACAGAATGCGACATTGAAATTTGAAATTGAGACAACGAAACCGAAAAAAAAAAAACTACCTACTTGTCCTGGTCGCCTTCGTAGTAAAACATAGCGAACGGAATGACGAAGAACACGAGCACGGCGTCGATGATATAAACGGCGAGCCACAAGTCCTTCATCGGGAGCGTGAGATTACACGCGCCGTTGTAGATCGCGTGGCGACACGCCTGGCGGTTTGCCACGTCAGCAGGGAGCATAAGGATGGAGATTGCGGCAACAGAGAGCCCCAAAACGACGACGAATTTGGGGAAGTAAGCCTGGTTCGCATCATCAGGGTGCTGGTAGTTCACAAGAAGGTACACGTTCACGAGGAACACGATCACGCACACCACCACCGCCACGATCACCAGGGCGAGGTTGAAATCGCCCATTTTTGTTGTTGTTAGATCTCAGAATCGAATTTCGGAAGTTTTTTAGGGTTTGTGAAAAGTGTTTTAGTGTTAGGGTTTGTTTGTGTTTTTGGATCTGAATTTTATACAGAGAGAGAAAAGAGAAGAAGGAGTGAGAGGTGGGGTTTGTGTGTTATTCCGGTGGTGGTTTTTTTTTTTTTTTTTTGCTGCGGTTAGTAGTGGTGGGTTTTTTGATGGGTGAGGTTTTGATTTGACGGTTTTGTCCTTGGTAACTGAACGAAGGTGTGGGGGAGTGGGGTGTAACTGTTTTAGGGTATGGATGTAATTTCAAGTGACGGAAACGTCTCTTCCTGTTGTTGGAAGTGAAATTCAAAACCAGGCTGTACTCCAAATACAAAAACGAGGGGGAAGGTTGGCGTAGTGGGTTGTGGGTTGGGTAATGGGTCGACCCGGCCCAATATATTTTGATCTGGGCTGGGTTAGTGGGTCATTGTTAAAGTCTTTTCTGACCAAAAAAGAGCTAAGTCTTGCTTCAATCTTGTTAAGTTTCCGTTTTTAAAAGACCAAAAAAGGAAAGAATCAAAGAATAATATTATTGAGTCAAACTCACCAAAAAAAAACACATTATTGAGTCAAAAAGGAAATACTATTACTTAAACTATTTGTTTCTCATTCTTCGTGCTAACTCACACCTCATTTATTATTGGATATGGAATGTGAATCTTGCTTTTATGCAGTGAGAGTTAGCATAGAGGACAAAGAAAAATAGTTAATATAGACCAAACATATCTATCTTCGGTCCAACTTCTTGGGTTCGAGTCTTGTAAATAAAAAAAATTATCGTCAAGAGCCATACCTACCTGTACTAAGTATGTGACTCGGAGCGAGCAGATTGATCGAAACAAAATTTCGAATTTCGAATAGTGTGGGCAAAAAAAAAAAGTCCTGCTTCTTGAGTAGTTTTTGGTCCATTAATCTAGTAACTCTAATATAAGGATTGGTCCATTTTGTAGTGAAACCGAAAGCCATTGTAAACCAAAAATAATAAAGATGACCCAGAGGCATGCGGAAAATTAAAACTTGAAAGACTTTTGGACCCAAAATAAACTGGAAGAGTGGTCCATTAATAAAGCTTTCTCAATCCATTAAACGGAGTTTCTATATCAAAGCTAGCTTATGTAGTTGCTGACCAAAACAAAAAAAGCTTATGTAGTTTGATTTTAAGCACGTAGATACTAGATAGTAGCTAGTAGCCAGTTCAAAGTTTAGACCAATTTGAGCTGAGAGTGATGATTCCAGATTCAATAATATTTGTCGTACAACAAAAATACGTCCAACTAGTATCTAACGTGTGCTATTACATAAACAAAATTAGTACATGTTGGATGCTAGTTGGACGTATTTCTATTGTACAATAAGTATTATTAGTTCCAGATTTATTCTTGAATTAATTTTATTTTATGGTTTATGGTACGGTTATCAGTTATCACTATCAACATCGATGAAATTCGCTTATTTTGGTTCTCAGTCAACACAGTTAGAATCACGTAAAGATTGTTGATCTTGTATTTGATCCATGAGGTCTTTGATGGAGAAAATATTAATACAGATAGAGGTCCTATTAATATTGTATGTCAAAGAAGTAAATTGTTAGTAAAACGTTTAGGTTCAGTTTGGACGATAAAAAATCATGAAAAAAAATAATTTTTGCAGTTTAACTTATTAACAAGTTATTTTATATTTAAATAATAATAAAATATTTTTTAAATATTTTAAAAAGTGTTTCTTGAATGTTAGAATATCTTACTTCTTAATATATATATATATATATGCTAAAATAATTTTTTGAGAAGTGATAAAGTTATATAGTTTAATTATAATGTATTGGTAGTGTAAAAAATTTATATATCCATTTAGTTAGGAGGTGGTTAAGTTGAAGACTTTTATTGATGTATCAATAATCTATGATTGGATGTATGTGTAAAATTATTTTATAATGACAGTAAATTGAAATTAAACTCTAAATTATATTATAAAACAGAAAAATTATAATTTTTAGTTTCCAAAAAATTTAAAAAATTCCTAAACACTACTATAAAAAAAGCTAGCCCTTATTTTTCTTTGCTAATTCTCTCTCAAAATTTATGGTAGAATACAAAACCATTAATGAATCTCAACCTAATAACTTATAGAATATAATCTATAATATATATTATAAAGAGAATTGAAAAAAAAAGTTTATTACTTTTAGTCTCTAAAAAATAAATTAAATTAATAATTATTCCCTCCATATAAATTACTTCAACTACCTTTTTTTTTTTTCTTTTTCTATATTTACATCTTCTATGATTTTTTTTCAAAATTGTCATTTCCTTTATAATCATCTTCAATACTATACATCTATCATCATTAGACAAATTTAAAAAACAAATAAAATATAAATTCACAGAAAAATAAAAAATGTGACTTGAGGGACATAAATATTCAAAAATGTGCTAGTATCATTTATGAGTTTCAATTTAATAACTTAAGTTTTTATGTGATATGATGTTTTAATATAGTATCAAAATTTTCCGAGCAAGTAATTATGTTTCTACCAATATTTTCTCTACCAATAATCCCCTTAGCACTTGTTACGGGGCCTGATATTAAAGGCCCGGTAGATCGGGACTAGTACGGTCCTAAAAAGGAGACTCAATACTCATTTTTTCATCTACGATGTTGACTATCCTCGTCACCCCTACAAGATCGGGAGATCATCGTGGGATCGTCACAATCGTCATCCGCGCGCATAGATGGAACGATTGAAGGCACCTCTATTAAAATGGAGCCGGAGTGCTTAACAATGTAAGTCATTTTCTACCAAACTACACAAATTTTGTGCACTTCTACTAACTTGAGCGTCGAAGTGCCCTTGCAGATACCATCCCGCCTTGGCAAAGACGTGAACACAGAAAACTCAAGAGATTGTGAGTATCAGGATTAGCCGGAGCAACCTTCACAGTACTATTCACATGATCCTTTTCCTTTTCAAGGAGAACTATTCGCATGGTCCCATTACGGAGTTGTACTTGCTGCCTCAATGGCTCAAAATCGATCCCATGAGTAACTATATCAATATTTCGCCCCCACAAAGAAAATGAACCTTCAAAATGAAGAAGTGATTCCTTGCACGATTTGGCTTCTTGCATCACGTGCAAATTATAAAAGAGGCTTGGTTGAGAAAATTAAACGATTGGGAAAGTACTGTCCCAATATATTTAACAAAGAATAATGTTATTCTATCATCTAAAATTGAGTGTTTATTAAATATCTACTAAAATCAATGATAAATAAAAAAATTAAAAAATTTAGATAGAATTCATTTGATAAATCAAGAGTGAGAAAGTATCATATTTAAAATCAATAATGTTTGTTATACAATAAAAATACATTTAACTAGTATTCAACTTGTATTATATATCATGTTTAATTTGTGCTGTACATAACATATTATACATATGACACACATTACGAATGATATATAGCACACATTAAATACTAGTCGAATATATTTATGTTACACAATCAACATTATTATATTTAAAATGTGTAAATAGTTTTTTTTTATAACAAGTCATATGAGATACATAATCAATGAAACCCCACTCGTGAAGCCACGTTGCTATATATTGTGGACTGAAACCAAGACTTCGATATCAAATAAACCATCATAACTGCGGCCACGTAGTCTTCATTTTATACATTCAGAAGCTAAGCTAGATTAAAATTTTGGTGTTTGTTCGGACACTTTCAATAATTAGAAAGTATCGTACATATTATTATGTGGCATTTTCTGATTGATTGTACTAAATTTAATAACTGATAACTAGGCGCTGACATAAATAATACAACCAATCAGAAAGTGCCACATAAAAGTTTGTATGGGTACTATTTAATTATTGGAAGTGCCCAAGCAAACACCTAAAATTAGTTTTGTATTGAATAACGTTTGTATTGAATAACGTTGAATGCTGAAAAATTTATATTAAAACTTCACAATCAACCACCTGTTTAAATAACGATGTATTACTTAATTATATCACATAAGTTTAATACAATATTATCTTAAAGCATTTATATTTTTAATCAATTTTTAAGTAATTATAATAAAAGTTAAATAATTTCAATAATAAAATACCATATTTTTCATTTATTGTCAAAAAATATTAATAAAAGTACGAGTTTAATTTCAATCCACTGACAATGTAAATAATTTTATATAGACATACAATCATGAAGCAAAAGTTTTAACTTAACCACCCACGGACTAAAAGTTACTCAAATCATTGAATGTGATTGGTTATTATCATAATTAAACTCTAAAAGTATTGTAAAAAAAAGTTATATTGACATTTGTTAGTTGTTAAAAATAGTTATAATTATTTTTAACAATTAATGGCCGTCGAAAATACTTATAAATAAACTACTTTTAAATATTTTCAATTTTATTGACAATATGTTTATTGACACATTTAATGTTTAAATTGTTAAAAATATTCATTTTTCCAATAGTGATTATCACATTGATGATACTGATGTTTGAACCTACAACTTCATGTAAACTACCAACAAAAATTAATTAAACTATAATTAATTGTAATTAATCATAGATTTTAATTTTACTAACAATTTGTTTAGGTTGTATATAAGATATAAAATACAGTACATATACCTATTTGTATCAAGTTTGTATAGAAAGCACACGTACAAGATAATATGTATTTGTACAAGTTTTTGTATCCATATTCAGAGTAGGGACACAAAATACAGATATATCTTTTACTTCTTGTAAGGAGAATTCTCAAAAAGTTGGTTACATTTTCGTCTCTAAAAATAAAATAAATAAAAAATTAAAAAGTAACTACCATTTGTAACTTCTATTATCCAAACTCGACAGGCACTTTCGTGCATAGTCATTTTTTTTATTTTCCGGTGAATGTTTTATAAAATAATATTATTTAATTCTAATTTATTGATAATTTTTTATAAAATATTATTTAATATAATTAAATTCTCTCTCATATATTTCATTTTAATTTAGTAAAATATTAGTATACAAGATGAATAGAAAGAAATAAAGATAATTTGAATAGTAGAAGTTATAAATGGTAGTTACTTTTTAATTTTTATTTCCTCTATTTTAAGAGACAAAAAAGTAATCAACTTTTTAAAAATTCTTTTTATAAGTGATAATAAAAGACTAAAAAGTAATCAACTTTTTAGAATTTTTTTTATAAGTAGTAATAGATTCTCTCTTTCTTTCTCTCTAATATTTTAAAGTATGATGTATTTATGCTTCTAAAAGTTAAAACATGATACATTATTGACAATTAAATTCATACAAAATCACAAATTAAAATCATTTAATATCTAGCAATTTTCTAATAATTAAATAGTTGTCCATTTATTCACATAATAAATTATATGATGCTCAACATCATCAGTTATATATATTCATCATTTACTGCTAGCACACTTTCAATATCTATAGGTACCCGCGTTTCCCCCGATGATGATATGCACGAACAATAATATTTGATGTACAATCGAAATACGTTCAACTTGTATCTAATATATGTTATTCATGTTGCAAGATGTGTATTATATATCATGTAATATGGATAGCACATGTTGAATACATGATGTATAACACACATCCTGCAACATGAATAACACATGTTGGATACAAGTTGGACGTATTTCGATTATACGTCAAACATTAATGTATCCACAAAATAACATAATATATAATCATATTGAACAACGAATAAATGTACAACCAATATATTATCCAACTAGTATCCAACTTCTAATATATGCTTGTCGGGCCCACTATAGCACACATTAATGTGAAGTGTAATTGCTTTTATTAGATATATGTTGTAAGGTATATATACTCATTGTACGAATAATTTTTTTAATATTATATATATATATATATATATATGGTCCCAAATCAACATACCTAGCAATGGAAAACTAGTAGATGGCATTTCTATCCAGATAGAACCCAATAGTGAGACAAAGGATCAAGGAAATTAAAGCTCATCATATATATGTCGAAATACACAAATTATAAATTTGATTGGAGCCAACAATACACATGCATGTCTCCTCAATGATATGGCAAATGTTTTATATATATATATATTATATATATATTATTATATATATATATATATATTATAAACTAGATATTGTAAAGAAAGATGATGTTATCACCTCTTCTTCCTTTTTCATTATCCATATTTGATTGTTTTTCATTGTGCAACAAGAATTTTTGAATTTTAAAATTTTCCAAAACCGTTCAAACTCTCCAATTTTTAATTTTCTAGACTTGAAGGATTATTAAAGCGTCAGACAGCTTTCCATTCCCTCCAAATCTATTCCTCCCCTCCCACTTACTTTCCCTCGAGAACCTTCACCTTTCCTTCTTTCCTAACTTACGAACAAAATCTAAGAAAAAAAAGATAAAATGAGGATTAGGAGAAGTGTGAGATAATTTGCTAAATAAATAAAGGTTGAGAAAATGATGCACGGTTCTTATACAATTTAATGAATAGCACCCCTTCATAAGCGCTTTTAGTTATTCTATTCTTAAAAGGTGATGCTAAATAATGAACAATACAAAACCAGACTAATCAGTCAATAAATGAGATTTTAGACCATAATTACTCAGCTCATTACAATCTTAATGATTATTTTGGCCAAAACTAAAGCCAAAATAGGTCATATGGGCTGATTTTTCATGATCCACTTAGCATTATTGATTCCTGAAAACAAAATTGGGTTTGTTGAGCATGACAAAACAAGTTACTTGCAGAGATTGGCGAGTGTGACCTATGTTAGGATCAAGTTATTATTATTATGTTTAGAATTGAAAGGAAACGAAGGAAACTTCGCAGAAGCTGTGAGATACTAAGAAACAAATGCAGGTGGGGGATATATGTCTTCGTCTATCATAACACCTCATATCCGCCAAAATATATTCTTTCATCCCTAGATGTATCTTTATTACATTTTTAATATTTTGTTATTTACACAATATAAAATCAATTAAAACTAATTAATATAGAGATTTTGGATCACTATCACTCAGTCCATTTAAAAACTACTTTTCAAAAGAGCTTTTTTCAGATCAAAAGGTTGCCAAATTAATTTATTGACTGATTTTTCAATATTCACCAGGTATCTTCCCGATTTCAATTGATGAATGAATATGTGGTAGTGGAATCACTTGCTATTTTTAGTTGATAAATGATATAATAGACAAATAGTGAGTGTATATATATATATATATATATCAGTTTTATATGTATTTATACTATACTACATTTTGATTTCTACACTTAGATAGTTATTTTTAAAAAATAAATATAAAATAATAAAATAAATAATAAATACTTTCTATTATCTTAATTATATTAATTTATATAATTATTATATTAAGTTAAATTTAAAATAAAATAATAAAAATACGGCTTTCCTGATATAATTACTCGATAATACTATGCTAGTATATATATATAAGGGGCAAACATATTAGTGACTATTGGGTGTGTTGAAGGGTGAAGAAGAGGGAGAAATCTACAAGATTGGGTTGGGACACTGCAACCAAGTGATGTGTTTTGGAAGCAATTGATAATGCGACAAGGGGATAGCGCTACAATGTCATGTGAAGAGATGTTTTTGAGCATTTTTGGGAGTTGTGGGATCAATTTTGATTATATAATTTAAGAAATGCTACATGTATAATACATGTATAATGTAATAAAAATACGTTTAACTTGTATTCAATGTGTGCTGTCCATGTTATATGATGTGTGTTATACGTATATGTGATATACGTATAGCACACATCTTATAATATGGATAACACACGTTGAATACAAGTTTGACATATTTATGTAATTGTACGTGAACTAGTGTTGTATTTTGCATGATGAGTGTATGGTGTTGTATTCCTTCTTAATTAATTGGAGTGTTGATCTTTTACATTGAAATTGTATTATTTTTTTTCTCTCTAAGTAGGTTTTTAATGAAACAATTTCTAAATATAGATCCATAAGAAGGTTAAAAGGATGAAAAACTTCTCATGAACTCTCCTTTTTTTTGGACTCGATCATAACTACTTATAAAAAAAAGAGGTTAAATCGATAATTCATAAGATAAGTTTATTGAGTTAAGTAAGGGAAAATGTTAAAAATGAATATATCTAATAGGATATCTAATTTTTAGATGTTAAAATATTATGTTTCATAAATAAATTATATTTCAACTTACTGAATTATCAAGTTTTACCATCTATCTTGCCTTTAATTTCACACCCCTAATTAGTGATAATTATGTTAAGGGAAATATATATATATATATATATATATATATATATATATATATATATATATATATATATATATATAGTTTCAATTGATTTGAACATATTCTTATGTGGAAAGCCATAATTAATATTGATCTTAATCAAAGGCAAGCAATATATATATACTAATGATTGAAAATGTCTTTTCAAATCAGGGGTTATGATTCTGTTGGTTTGATTGTAATTCAAACTTGAAAGAAAAAGGATCTCAATATGATTTTAGTGACACATGGTTGTGTCCTTCTATTATTGTTTACTATTATTTGATAATTAGTACAAGTAATCAAGTATTTAAAAAAATAAAATAAAAATATTTATAGTCAAATTATAATTTGCATCTAATTAATTAGTTTGAACTCATTAAAAAACTTTCTAAACTGAGATAACACTAAAAACTTCAAGATAAAGAAAAATTTTAACTATTCTAAAGAATGAATAAATATCTAAATAGATATTATTTAACCAAAAATACAATAAATAATTTCTACTAATAAAATAATCAATATAGAAAAAAATCTAAATCAGTATAATGAACAACAGAAAAAAAGTACCAGATCTATCAGAATAGACACATGTACAAATGTTATAATAAGAAATCAACTTATTAGATAATTTGACTAGTTTTTCATCATTTATCAAGTATTTCCTTATAATATATCTATATTACATAGACCTTCTTCTATATATTATTAATTTATTATATACATTGGTGAGATATATAGATGAGTAAGTTGAACCATGCATGTGCTATGGTCCTACCTACTGACAGATCTACACAATAAGTAGAACAATGATGATGAATCTGCTGAAGACATGCAAAAATAATAGAGAATGATTTATGGAGGAAATAATTAAATATATGTGTATGTATATATAATATAAATATAAAAATAGCAAGCATATCTGCAAACATTCCTTATCTTGCAGGGATTATATATTATACATTCCTTAATTACAGAATTTCAGATAAAACTAACAAGGCAATATTAATTTAAAATTACAACTTCCATTATTATATAGAATGAAGAATGATTGCAGAGAAGGGAACCGAAATCACATACATAAAATAATACTTGAGAGAGATGATCTCTAGACTCTAGCATGAGTTAAATTAAAGTGAGAAACTAGAATAGCAATCTTTTTTAACCTTTTATCTTAATTAATAAAATCCCCTAAACAAAGAATTTATTATAAATTTCTCTAGTCTCATGTTCATCATTTTTTTCCTATAGTAAACTAATATGGAATTTCAATATTCACACTTGATATCCCAATAAGTAACTCTACTTATTACAATTAAATTCAAATTCAAATTATTGCAATTCTAAATCAATAATGTTAATTTATTGTACGTCCAACTAATATTCAATGGGTTCTATACATAATATGTAATGTGTGTGATACTATGTTTATTATACATATAACACAAATTACATATTATGTATAGCACATGATGAATACTAATTGAACGTACTTTTATTATACAACAAACTGATTCTAAATTACAAGATTTCAAGTGCAATGTGAAAATCACAATCCATTTCACGTATTTCACTCAAGAAATTTTTCTATAAAACTCGTCATCACAATTGGGACCACAGTATTATTGTCAATTATGGTTCCTTCCACATCGTCCTCAACATACTATATTGACAATATTTTTTCATAATTTTTCATATCATATTACAACTACAACTGCAATTACTATTTAAAATCATGCTACCATCTAATTCAGAGCCTTCAAAAAAAAATTTATTAGAAATGTGGCCAAATCCAAAGAAGTAAACAAATACCTAATTTTACCTAACATAAAAAAAATGGAGAAAGTGGATTGTGTGATATTTTTTTGCCTAATTGCATTAAGTCAAACACTGACCATTTACCAATTTAAACAGAACCCGTGAAATTAAAGAAAGTGCAGGACACATATAGTACCTTTGGGATCATTGTGCTATCTCTCCCACCTTGTGAAGTAAAAATAAGACCAACCTTAGTTTCTTCACCAATCACTTCTTTTTTTGGTGCAAATATGAGTCTCTACTCTCTACCAATATATATATAGAGAAGATAAATATATATAATGCACTTTTTGTCTTCTTTTCTTTTTGAAATTTCTTACCATTTTTCCTGTCTGAGGCACTTTAACTTCTTTCCAGCATATTATATAATTGGATGTTTTCTCTTTTTCTAGACACAAAAAGTTGATAGTAAGTTTCATTTGTGCTAGCAAACAATTTCAATTAAAAGTGAAAAAGTGTTGTTGTGGCTGTAGGTGAAAAGTGATCATCATCAGTTATAAGTTTAATTTATTAGAATGTAAATATAAAATATAATTAAATATCTATCAAGATGACCTTATCAGTACTGTGCTAGCAGCTTGAATTTTGATGAGTATTATTAGAACCATAAGAATATGATTACTTAATGTTTAATTAATAGTTGTCATCCACAAATTTGGAACGGAGATAAACTTTTTACAATAATATCATATTATATTTTTTAATAATGCTAAGTGGATAATGAAAAACCAGTCTGACCCATACAGCCAATGGACCTACTTTGGCTTTGGTTTTGGCCCAAATAATCATTTAGAATGTAATGGGCTGAGTAATTATGGCTCAAAATTTCATTTATTGATTGATTGAGCTAATTTTGTATTGTTCATTTAGTATCACCCTATATTTTTATATCTATAATTTCACATTTAAGAGATGGTCTGATGACTTTGACGGTCCGTCAACCTCTAATGGTAGTGGAATTTGGTCACAAACTCAAATACCAAGTTAAGAGAGTAGTAAAAGAGAAAAGAAAAGGAGAGAAATAGATAAGAACAAGAGGATGAACTTGTGAATTAGATTCCTCTAAGAAAGATTGTACAAGAGTTTGGTATTTATACATTGTATTAATCTATCAAGATCATATATAATATGTTCTAACTAATGTTGCTTACTAGGATAACTAACTTTTAACCAATTTATCTACTTAGGAGTAATTTACTGAGTTTAATTATCATACATTGACAATATAAAAAATTTTACACTATTAATCAATCACAAGTTAATAGATTATTAAGTTAAATTAAAGACTTATGATGATCTGTGAATCTATGATTAGATATATGTGTAAAATTACTTTATCATTACTCTATCAATCATCAAAATAAGAAGTCTATTATGATTGATATTTTTTTATCTATTTGAAAATGATATAATTTTATACCGCTTATAAAAGCTTTGATTATTATATTGCTCACTAAATACTACTAAATATATGTTATAGTATATATTAGTTTATTACTAATAATTCTGTATTTTGGAATGTTATTGCCATCAGTTTCCAGGAAGTTTCGTTCTTGCATGGCGCCGTACAGATATTCTGTACTTGCAGTCTTCTGTACCATAATAAGTACGTAACCCATTATATTTTCTTTTCTTGATATTATTTTTGTGGTTTTTATTTGTTTCTTTGGCTTCCATATCTCAACATATATACCATAACATGGACAACATATAAGTCAAATAACCACTTGATTTTTATTTTGGAGCTATATATAGCAACTGTACGTACAACAAACCTGAGTTTGTGGCTTTCAAATTTTCTTCTGTTTCAATAATTGTGATT
This sequence comes from Aeschynomene evenia, assembly GCA_013621005.1. Lineage (NCBI taxonomy): Eukaryota > Viridiplantae > Streptophyta > Magnoliopsida > Fabales > Fabaceae > Aeschynomene > Aeschynomene evenia. The sequence goes on along the minus strand of CM024268.1, from coordinate 30,855,665 downwards.
CTCAAAACCCTATAAGTTCAGTCTTTTAATTAAAGCCACTCAATTTTATATATGTTCAGCCCCTAAATAAAAATTAACATTATTTTTTTATAATTCAATTTTTTAGTTAATTTTGATACACTTATATTGTAAAAGTCATCAAATTAAAATATTCTGTTTGTATGACTTTTCAGATAATATAAAAGAAAAATATAATTATGACTGACATAATAACATATGATTAGATGAATATATAAAAAAATTATGTATAGAAAATAGATGAAAATTAAATTATTATTTTTCATGTGTTTTTATAATTATATTTTATATTTCATTTATACTTGTACCTCGGTTACTGAATTGTCACTGTTACATTGTCTTCTATGGAAGAGGACAGACAACTTCGGTCATCTATATCTTCCGGTCGAATATTTTGTTTTCTGTTTTTTTTTATTTAATTTGTTTTATTTGAGTCATACTCTCCGAGCATATCTTTATCAAGGTTGGACAATTTTTTATCTTAATATTTTTAATTTGATACCAATTTATCCTAATATAAATTTTTTACAATAATTTAGTCTTATCTTTTTAGTTTTGATATTTCCTATCTTTACTTTGGTATAAAGTTCGAGTTTAATTATAATGTACGTACAGTATAAAAAATTTTACATTGTCAGCCAATCACATCCATTGATTTGTATGACTTTTTAGTTAGTGGGTAATTTAGTTAAAGACTTTTGTTGATATGTCAATTCATGATTGGTTGTATGTGAAAAAATATTTTACACTGATAGTAGATTGAAATTAAAATTCTAAAGTTTAATTATTCTAAAAATTTCAATAAAATGGCCACCTTAATGTCAAAATTAAAAATTATTAGTACCAAGATTTACTTTATGTAAATGATCGACCACCTAAAAAACTTGAAATTAAAGTACTCTAAAGAGAAACTATATAATAAGGTTTTGCAAAATTTACTTTGTTTAATTCCCTCTTATTTAACTAGGTGGTAGATTGACCACCTCTAAATTGCATCGTGTCAATTAATATGCAATAGTATAAATTAAACTAAATATAAGTTAATTTAATAATTTTATAAACTCATAAATTTATTTAATAAACTTTTAAAAATAGAGAAGAATAATAAGGTTGAACTTAATCAAATCTCAATGAAGTTCATTATAATTTGCCCTAAAATCATATAATTTTTTGGGTAAGAAATTATTCATTGTTACTCATAATGGAAATATTTAGACAGAGAAGTAAGTTATTAGTGGCGACTACTGGCGACCATTATTGAAAGTTGTGAAAAATAAGAAAATCCAGATTATTAGTTATTTTGGCATCTAAAAAAAATTGTTTCTAACACTCTTTAAGAACTATTTGAATTTTAGTCTGTCATTTTTTTTTCTTGATTTTGATATCGTCACTAAAAGATTTCAAATTAAATCATGGTTGAAATAAAGTTGAAAATGTAATGCAAGTAATGGCATAAGAAATACTTGTTTAAATAACTTTACTGATGATGAGCGAGCTATTCTTAATTCTAGTTGAAATTCGATTTAATAACTCAAAGAGGTGAGAATAATAATCAATTCTAGGACCTTTAACAATAAATTTGTTATTACAAAGGCCATATTATAAACAAAACATAAAGTTTGGGTAACAAATATTTTTCTAGCTAAAATAGTAAAAACAATTTATTTTAATATTTTTTAGTTTAAATAATATTTTTAATTATATGTATATTTTTAATACACTAAATGATTTAGACTCAAATTTTAATTTTTGACTATTTTAACTGATATAATTTTTTATCAGTAACAAAATTCTAAAAAAAAAATACATAAGTCCTTATCAGAGATATATTTTGCAGCAACTACTATAGTGACTAATATCTTCTTGATTGGACACTTTCTCCTGCATTATGGTTTTTCTTTCAAACCGTTTTATTTTTTGTTGTTAATAAGAGACTCGCCGGGTAATAGAATATATATATATATATATATATATATATATATATATATATATATATATATGATCACGGGTGGAGCTACACGAGAATTTCAGGATTAGCCATTAAGAATAGGGCTATTTTTTTTCATTGGGACCAATATTAAATAAAAATATATATAGGGACTTAATGATGATACAACACTTATCTTTTTAAAATTTTCATTTTTATTTAATATTTTATATTAAATACAATTGTTAAACTCAATTTTATAATAAAAATTTTCAGCTAGCTCTCTCTAACATGAATATGTGATAATTAGATTATATATTACATGAAATTTAATAATAGATGAGACCAAAAACTTCTGAAATGATCACATGCATAATTTTTCATATTCAAGAGGCACCACAAATAGCTCCACCCGTGAATATGGTAAAAAAAACATTTTAAGGATAAAGATAGAGTAATAATATATTTTTCTCTAATCATCAATTTTCTGTAATTATATAAGTTGAATTTAATTATACAATATATTTGACATGACATACTTTCCGACGTAAAAAAAAATAAATATATATTTCATGATTGTAAAATACATATAAAAGAAATCTTAAACTCGGATTCAAGAGACTTTTTTTTACCCGTTAACTAAAATTAAAAGATTTGTAGTTTTTTTACAAACATATTAAACAAACAAATTTTAAAATAATAATATGTAAATAAAATATCTTGATGAAACTGCATAGAAAAAAAACTTAGTGGACTTTTTTACAATCACAATTTTTTTAAAAAATATTATATATTAGCAATCTTTTCCCTAAACTCTAAACACTAATAATTTTTATAATTATATATGTATTTTTTTATAGGTACAATAATATTTTATATATATGTGTTTAATTTTTTTTTTTTTAATATTGGATTGTGGGGTGCAAAATTTTGGCAACAACATATTTTTTATTATTGACCGTGTATTTGAGATATGTTGGTAAGTGGTTTATCCCATTATACAAAGGAAGTTCGTGTTAAATACAATAATATTTATCATACAACAAAAATACAATAAATTAATATCCATTTTGGGTTATACATGATACAGAATGTGTGCTATATGTACTTATGTTATTATACATGTAACACACATTATGTATTATGTAATAGCATACGTTGGATATTAGTTGAACGTATTTCTGTTATATGATAAGTATTGTTGCGTTACGTTAAATATTCTTACTAACACACAAAAAATCTTAATTGAATGATTAATATCAATATTGTCATAATGAAATTCCCCCTCTATATAATTTCTGTATCGGAAAAATCTAAAATAGAAATTTTTTAAATTCATTTTATGGCATGCAATATACACATATGTATATAAAATAAAAATTGAGGAAACTTCGCGGAAGGTCCCCTATGGGAATTATCTTCCACCTATCTTCAACTTCCACAACATGATTATAAATCTACATGCGTTCTCTCCAAATGATTCCATGAAGACAAAACAATACGTGTAGCAATATCACTACAAATCCAGTACTCTTCATTGTCACTACTTTGTTATAGCTAGCTAGTTAGTTGATTTCCTCATAATCACACAAATTAAATTTCACATCACTTAACTTCATTAGCATTACCCTTTTGTCCTAATTGTGAAAATAAAAATGGGGTCTCACCAACAACAACAACAACAAGACCAGCCATGGCTGATGGAGAATGGGAACATGAAGGTGCTGACAAAGGAAATGAGACATGGGAGAACAGCACACAACATGTCATCATCCTCGTTGAGGAAGAAATCTGATAGGACACTTGTGTCCAAAGTGAGGTGTGGTTTGCTTAGGAACTTGTTGGTGAATTTCCAAGAGGTCATTCTTGGTACCAAGTTGTCTATTTTGTTCCCTGCTATCCCTGCTGCCATCATTGCTCAAACCTGTGGTCTTGCAAGGGTGAGTTCTCAGTTATATATTCAATCTCAATTAATTTTACTCAATTTTCTGCGCATGATTTTATTGCGGTTATGGGCTCTAAAGTGTGAAGTTCTGAAGTTCATCTCTAAAGTGTGTTATATGTTTTTGTTTTGTCTAATAACTCTCTTTTCTTATATGAGACACATAAATAAATACAATTATGGTTTCTCTCAGTCTCTATATTTTATGTGAGATTTCTCTCTATATATATTGTTAATTTGGATAGAAAAAATATTAATAAACAGTGCAACATAAATTCAACTGATTTTGAGACTACTCCAAATTGGTTTGGAAAATGAATTCCACTGTCACAGCCAATAATGCTAAGTGCACAGTAGAAATACGTCCAACAAATATCCAACATGTACTATACATGATATGGGATGTGTGCTATACATCTCATATCACATATAGCACACGTTGAATATTCGACGTATTTCAGTTGTACGACAAACATCATTGCTATTACATCACATGGGTTTTAATTGTTTTCAGTTCTAATTGAAGAAAAGTGTATAATTTTAAATAAGGCTATATGATTGGTCAAAATGATGATTAATGACTAATATAATTATTATTATTTGTGAACAGCCATGGGTTTTTGCACTGAGCTTACTTGGGCTTACACCACTTGCTGAGCGTGTTAGCTTCCTCACAGAGTAAGCAACACAATCAACTTGTTGCATGTATTTTTTTTTTTATCTCATCATTCTTAATTTACACAACAACAAAGTTTTTGTTTAATTTCTGGGTTAATTATTTCTGATTCAATGTTTTTATTTTCTCTTTTGGTGTTTGCTACTTCAAATGTTGCAGACAAGTTGCTTATTACACAGGTCCAACAGGTATGAACCTGCTGTATATATACAATTCACTTAATTTTTCACAGTTTTTTAGAATCCAATTTGTCCATTACTTGTTATTAGTGTTCAATTTGAACCATAAATTATAAGCATTGAAGTTATGCCAATATGCCATTACTATCTCTCTCTCTCCACTTTGTTTTTTTCCTCATTACATTGCACCAATTGCATATTCTTGCAGCAGGAAATTTTTCTATGGTCCTCGAACATAAGTCTTTAAAATTGCACATTTTGATTTAATTAAAATGGTTAAAAATTAATATAAAAAATTTAGAATATATAATTATAAAGATTTTAAAGATTTCTAAGTACATGTTAAATGTATTTTAGGGTTATATATACAAGAAATTTTCTTTTAATAACCAAGTCGCAAGTGAAATTCTTAGATGGTCCTAGAACATATTTAATGTGTAATCTAAAAATATTTACAATAATATATTTTTTATTTTTCTATGTAAATTTTAAATATTATAAATCAAAATATGCGATTGTTAATGTTTCTGAATTATGTATTAAATATGATCTATGATCACACAAGAATTTCTTCAACTTTAAAAGGTAAAATTTTGATGACAAACAATGTGCATATATAAAAAAATAATTTAATTTTCATCTACTGACAGTATACTATTTTTTTTACATAGTCATTCAATTATATACTGTCATGTCAGTTATAATTATATTTTTTCTCTCACATTACTTAAAAAGTTTTCAAAATTAAACTCTAAAAAAAATTGGTCAAACAAATTGTTAAGAGAACAATTTATGGCGGTTTAATTGAAGCTAAATGTTTGAATGTGTTGTGAATTAATTGCAGTGGGAGGGCTTCTAAATGCAACATGTGGGAATGTAACTGAGCTGATAATAGCAATATTTGCACTTAGCAATAACAAAATAGCTGTGGTCAAATACTCTCTCTTGGGTTCTGTGCTCTCAAACCTCCTTCTGGTTCTTGGAACCTCTCTCTTCTGTGGTGGCATTGCAAACCTTGGACTTGAACAAAAATATGACAGAGTAAGGCCCTAGAAATTACAACCCCATTATTTTTATTTGAACTATTTTAGTTTTACCTTTGATTCCATCCCAACTCATGCCTTATCTACCATATCTATATATGATAAGATTAACTTTAGATCCTATTTGAAGAGATTGTAGAAAAATGCATAATTATATATTTTTATTTATAATATTAAAAAATTTATATAAAAAGTAAAAATATGTGGTGATAGATATTCTTGAAATCATATTTAATGTGTATTTCAGGAACATATACAACCACATACTTTTATTTACAATATTTAAAATTTATATAACCACGTATTTTCATTTACAATATTAAAAATTTATATAAAAAATATGTGGTTGTAAATGTAAAAGTTCTTTAAATATGTATTAAATATAGTCCAAAATCACTCAAATTTCTTCTATTTGAATAAATTCATATCCCATTTAAAAATAAGCTAAGGTATGAGATGTTACAAAGTTTAAGGTAAAATAATTCCAAATAACACAACTTTTATTAAAAGTTTCATTTAATGAGTTCACAATTTGCACAATTTTTAAGTCATTTATCTTATTTTGTATTGTCGAAGTGAAGGACTAAATGATAAGTATTGAAATTTGCAGAGACAAGCAGATATGAACTCACTTATGCTGCTTCTGGCATTGTTGTGCAACTTGCTTCCAATGCTGTTCAGCTATGGCGGCGGCGTCTCTGCCGCTCTCGCCGCCGACGCGTCGCTGCACTTGTCCAGAGCTGCTAGCATTACAATGCTGATTGCATATTTTGCTTACCTTATCTTTCAACTTTGGACACATAGGCAATTATTTGAAGCTGAAGATGTGAGCTTAATTAATTATTTCTTGAATAATATTATATTACAATAATGTTTGGCGTACAACAGAAATACGTCCAACTTGTATCCAACGTGTGTTATCCATGTTACAGGATGTGTGCTATACATATAGCAACTATACGTATAGCACACATCCTGTGTAACATGGATAGCACACGTTGGATACAAGTTGGACGTATTTTTATTGTACGTCAAACATTATTATACAATATTATGATTGAAGTTGAATTGAATGGAATTATGTTATCTTAATAAGTAATTAACATTATTATGCATGCATTGGTCAATCTGTGCAGGAGGATGGAGATGGTGACAATGGTTCAGATGAAGAAGCTGTGATTGGATTCTGGAGTGGCATTTCTTGGCTGGTTGGGATGACTGTCTTCATTGCTTTGTTGTCTGAATATGTGGTGGACACAATTGAGGTAATTAGCATAATTTCTTTCTCTTAAACAAATGTATAATAAATACAGATTAAATATTAAATTTAATTTAACTCCAAGAGTGATATGGTGGTAGCTTATTTTGTCCCCCAACTATGTGGTTGGGGGTTCGATCCCCAACTCATATGAATGGAAAGTTTATTGTGACCAATCATTTAGGGAGCGTTTGGTAGCTGTCCCAAGTTAGTGAAGACAGAGACACAAATGGACAGAGACACAAAGGGACTGTGTCTCTATATGGTGTTTGGTAACAGTGGACAAGACAAAAAAAATATTTTTGTATTGTGTTTGATAATAGTGAAAATTATACAAAGACATGTAAAAATGACATTGAGTATACATAATGTGAACTATGTGAAGTGATGGAGGGTATATTAGTCATAAAATTTCATTAAAAGGACCAGTCCATCTCAGTCTTCACTTCTGGAGTGGACACAGATTTTATGTCTTTTCTGTCCATGGACACAAATTTTTGTCCATCTGTGTCTCTGTCTCATAAACCAAACAGGATTAGTCTCTCTCAATCTCTGTCTTTTGTGTCCTGGGACAGCTACCAAACGCTACCTTATAGCTTAGTGCGAGCTCCCGAATATTAAATTTAATTTTGATACAGGGACACTCATTATCATCCTTAACCCCTAAAAGTGTGTTTTATTAAAGAGCAAATTTTTTTTTAAAAATGAACAAATTTGTCGTAAAAAACTATATATATATTAAACTAATGTATGGAATATTTTTATTCGATTTTATCCTTAAATCAAACACATAGTAAAATAATGATAATATATGCATATCTTCTAATTTTTTCTTAACTTACAAATTTTAAAAAATAATGTACTTCAAGTTGATATTTGATTAAAATTAATTTGTTATATAAGCTCTACAAAAATACTAAAATATTGAACCATTGAAGTATTTTTTTTATAGATGAATATTTTAGATATTTAAATTATTTAGTTTATTCTAATAATAATAATATATCATCTTTAAAAAAATAAAAATATATAAAATAATTTCAAGGGTGAGTTATGGGCACATGATTGAATATCTTTATAAAATTATATTAGAGTATTCAGATTAAATTCTTGAATACTTAAAGAAAAAGCAATGAATTTGATGTTGACTATAACTATAACAATAATGATAAATATAATAACAAAAAAATGTGAATGTTAACAGGATGCATCAGATACATGGGGTCTATCAGTTAGCTTCCTCAGCATAATCTTGCTACCAATAGTTGGCAATGCAGCTGAACATGCTGGAGCAATTATTTTTGCTTTCAAGAACAAGCTGGTGAGAATCTTGGAGAGTGCTACAATTTAATTTCTACACTTCCTTTACCTTAATATAAATTCATTTTGACAATTTTTCTTTTTCACTAAATTTCATCGAAACTAATTTAATGTCATAATAACTTTCATCAGGACATTTCGTTGGGTGTTGCATTAGGCTCTGCCACTCAAATTGCCATGTTTGCGGTAAGAACTCAACTTTCAAACAGTACCAAATATAGTTACTTTCATATAGATAGCCTTAATTATTTTGAATAATGAAAACTAAGGCTATTATCATTACAATATAAATAGGTTCCTCTGTGTGTGCTGGTTGCTTGGATAATGGGTGTTGACATGGACTTGAACTTCAATCTCATGGAGACAGGTTCTCTTGCTTTGGCAATAATAGTCACAACCTTCACTTTACAGGTATAGTATAGTGTAACAGAATTTTGACTATACACAATTTAGACTAATAAGTATTTTTACAGTTGGATTGAATGACTCTGATACCATGTTAGAATTCATAGTATCAGGATCCAATAATATTTGTTGTACAACAGAAATATGTTCAACGAGTATCCAACGTGTGCTATATATAAGACGTAATATGTGCTACATGTATAGCACACATACGTATAACACACATTATGTCTTATATATAGCACACATTGGATATTCGTTTGACGTATTTCTGTTATACGACAATCAGAATATAAATAAGTAAGCAAGCCTTACATAGGTAATTACAGATATATGCATAACAATATCAGTGAAATGTAATTCATGGCAACATCTTCACTTTTTTTATAGGATGGTACTTCTCACTACATGAAAGGCCTTGTTCTTCTCCTCTGCTACATTGTCATAGGGGCTTGCTTCTTTGTACAAAGAACACCATCAAGTAAGTAAAATATGTAAATGGTCACATGTATATTATATAATCAAGATTTATACCATTATTCTTATGAATTCTTAATTTGTAATTAAAATCTAAAAATTTGATTTCCTATTTTTCACAGACTCGGAGAATGTAACCAACATCACACTTAAATCAGCAACTGATGCAGTTTTAAGCGTTTAGTAGGTAAGTTCATGTTATATAAAGTTGTTATTTGTGCCATTTTTTGAAGAAAAAAATATTACAGCACCATTTTTCTTGTGCGAATATTTACCTTAAAAAATGTCTCAAAAGTATGTTTGGTTAATGCGTAAAAAAAAGAGAATAAAATTTACTTAAATGAGTTCAACGTGTAAAACAACAGATAGAGCTCTTCAAGTAAATTTTATCTTTATTTTTATCGTTAGCATATAAGTAACATTTTTATAATGAGAATATAATGATAAATAATATACTTAGAGCTAAAGAGTGGAAAACTTGAATGGCAGGCTTTGGCCTATTTTGGCCCCTTCTTGAGATGAAGCAGAGTGGCATCCAAACCCAAATTGCTGATTCATTGGATTGGTTATTGGTTAATTTCTTTCATTATGGTCATATCAAAGGCAAAAGGCAGAAGAATTTTGCAGCAGCTTTGCAAGTTATATTCAGTTGCAAGCCGTAAAGAAGAGATCTCTGCAAGTGATGATTTTGTGTTCAAGATTTTCAATCATTTTGTAATTTGTATGGCCTAGTGGCATATATAGGATTTATAGGGTGCTTTTTCATCTTGTACTTTGTAGTGATGATTATCAAATAAATGGAAATTGTGTTCTTGTGAGTTTGAGGTTGAATCATTGAGAATCCCTTCTCTCTAGTCCTTTTTTCTTTACATTTCCCTCAATCTATCACCCGTGATTCATGTTCTAGTAGACTATTTTTTTTTTTTTTATGGGTTTTCTCCTCGGGTATTCGTCGGCCGATAATTGACGACTAATCCTTAGCTTCTGCGGAGATCACCTTTCGACATACATACCGCCTCAAGGATCGAACCCGGGATATGATGATTAAGTAACCCAAGTATCTACCACTTGTGCTAACCCATGTGGTTTTCTAACCCACATTTTTCTAGTAGACTATAAAGTTTTATTTTGAAGCCAATTGTTTATCCTAGGTTGAGCTATTGAATAGTTTTTATAACCATGGGTTTAATTTATGGGACAAATCTTTATCTAATTCTTACCGTTGGCTACATTATTGTAGATTCTTTTATTGTGCTATGACATAAATGTTTTACATCAATCTTCAATTATGGGTGGTGTTGAACTATCACAGAGCCCACTATGTCGCTTTGCATAATTTGCACTCATAATAAAGATATAACCATAGGTTTATGGGACAAATCTCCATCTAATCTCTTACATATAACACATAAATGTACTTATAAATATAACACAAATGATATTACATGTACTACATAAAATGTATTACCCATACTCATATGAAAAAGGATTAAACATACCACTTAAGGAATTACACAAAAAAAAGGAATAAATTATTTAAAATAGTAACGTGTTATTAAAAAAAAAATAAACCTTAATATATAGAGCATTAAGGTCGAAATTAGTATTAATAAGTTCTTCATTAGACTCTTCAATTGGATGATGTCTTAGACTACCTTCGAGCAAAAAAAACAAATTTAATATAAATTAAATGAACAAAGAAAAAAAAAAGAATGACAAATTTTTTTTTTATTATTTACCTACTCACAATTGCATTCCTACTAGGGTGAGATGAATAATTGTAGTGACGTCTCAGTAAAAAAGAGACAAGAAAATAAAATGAAAAAAATTACGTAGCCGCAATAGAGAAGATGATGAAATAAGGTAACTTGCCTAAAAGTAATTTGGAATCAATTTTGCACCTAATAACTCTTGATTGTCCAAATAAAATGTTTAATGTATTTAGTCTTCATTAAATCTTATATTATTACTACTATCTTTCCATAATTATGTCAAGCTATTTTAGAATTAATCTTTTGCTAACTGTTGACTTAATCTTGACATACAAGGAGACTTTTTCAATTGAAATTATAGGGACTTGATTGAACAGTAATGAACCCAAAACCCGATTAAATTTTTTTTATTAAATATAGGGAATCAATTAAATTTTTTTAAACTATAAATACTTGGTTAAAAATTTAATAAAAGTATAAGGATAATGAATTAATTAAACATTTATTTATTTATTTATGTGTTGTTTGACTTTGACAAAGGTATGTTTATACTTTTATTTGACTTGGAGAGTGAGTATTTTGAACCCACCCTCTTCTTCCCTAGCGCCTTATCTCCTCCGCGGCGTTTCAAAATGTTCACTAGAGAGGAGAAAGCACTCGTTTCATGGCGCAAAATCCCCAACCTTCAATACGACGCCGTTCCACCCAAACCCCTCCTCCACTCCGCCACCGTCACCTTCGCCGGCGATGGAAGCCGCTATAAATTTGCCTGCGTTTCCGTGGCGGAAACCACCAAACTCCATCACGATTTCGCGCCAACAGTGTCTCAGCTCCTCAAGCACCCCCTCGCCGTCGTCGCCTTCGTACCCCGAGACGCCGCTCTCTTCGCCGCCGGAGCCATCGCTGGCGCCGCTGCAAAGACCGTCACTGCGCCCCTCGACCGCATCAAGCTCCTCATGCAGGTGGGGAACAGGATAACATTTTCTCTTTTTTTTATATATAATTTCTAAATGTGGAATTGCTTGCTATTCTGAACTGGCTTTAAGGCTGTAGTGCATTTATTCCAAAATGTTGCGGTGAAATTTTAGTGTTATTACTTTTTTAAGTAATAATAAAAGAAAAATCCTTGTTTGCAGACTCATGGTGTGCGGGTCGGGCAAGAAAGTGCTAAGAAAGCGATAAGTTTCATTGAGGTAATATTCAGTCTTTTTCATTTCATGCATCCTAATTTTGTTCTGTGTTGAATGGTTTTGTTATTATTTATTTATTTTATTTAATAGTTAGCTGTAGATGTAGTAAGCTGAAACTACTTAATGCATGTGTGTTATATGATACTTGATTTCAATTTGAGAACTAGGATAGCTGTACACAGGTCGATTTGGATCGGTTAAAAAAAATACCGGCCAAAACAGCCAACAAATAGGAATTTGGGCCCCAATCACCCAGCCCAATAAAAATATACTCATGATTAAAAGTGATATTTGGGCCATGAAGTGTTAAATGGACCTTGTTGGCTGTTTTGACTGGTTTTTTGGTGTGCCCAAAGCATTTGTGTTTATGAAAATATTGGCAAATTGCCAACATATTAATAAAAGTTACCAACTTTTTAAATGGGTGGATGGGTATTGTTGTATGAACAAGTAGTATTTTCCTAAAAAAAATAACCAATTCGGTTAAAGATGATTGGATTGGATTGAATCGGATTTTGTATTTTTTTCCTTTAAGCTCGATCCAATCCAACTCGATTACTAACGGGTTGGATCGGATCGAATGATCGGGTAACCAACTTGTGTTATATTTTTTCCTTACAATGACTCTAATCCTATCTATAAACCTTACACTATAATCACACATAATCACAAACATAAATGATCCAATTAACAAAAGAATAGGCCATATTATATAAAATATCCAATCCACATTTCCTAATTTCATAATTCATATTCAAGGTAGTAACAGATTAACAGTTAAACTAACAAGCTAACAAATTAAATAATCCAAAACATTGAAACACAGTCTTCTACTCTTCTTCGGTTCTCCTCAAAACAGGAGCCTTTTAGGCATGGCCTTTACGGGGCTGGAAAAAAAAAAAAAAGAAGAATTGGGTAGTCGGGTAACCGGGTCGGGTATTGGATTTAATTTTAAAATTCGATACCCAAAACAATTAACAATTGGGTAAAACAATTTTACCCAATAGTCCGATCCAACCCGCTTTTTGTGGTTGGTTCGGTGCGGATCGATTGCGTTCGCGAGTCTACCCGGACCCGTGGACACCCCTATGAGGGCATGTGAATTTGTTTTGGTTACTCAACCATTTGTCAGTTATCACTTGTGATGGATGGTGGTAGTATTCTAGTTCCAATTGTTCATTGGGAGCCCTTTTTTATTATTTGTTACATGCTTTATAAAACCTCGTCTCATCCAGTCCAATTCCAAGAGATTGTGAAATTATTTCATTCATCGTGTACATAACTTGAAAAGGTTTTATATTGTGTTTACACACACATTTGGGGCTCTCAAAAGTGGATATGGAGGAACAAAAGGGATTCAGTCCAATTTCAGACTTGTTTGTTTTTAGTTTGTTTCTTTTTCAAAAGAAGGTTTAGGGTCTACTCTTGATTTTGGACAGAAACAACATTTTAATGCTTTTGCAGTTGATTCACATTGACAATCAATTTTTCATTCCTGATAAAATCATTTTTTTTCACAAATCGACTCTACAATTTAGTAGTGGGTTAGTAGTCAATGAATAGTTGGTTAGCAAAATACGTGCTCATGTGACCATATTATAGTGGGTGCTTTTTTTTATGCTTATTGTGAAATAAACATGCTTCCCTTTTTTTCCTCATAATTTAGATAAACTTCTTTTGGGTACAAAGCAGCTTATAATCAAGAGCTCCCTAATATAGCTTTTAGAAAATGTTTACTTTTGTCAAACATGCACTATATTTGTTTTGAATCATTGAATAAGATTCATAGAAAAGCAGAATTAAATAATCAGCTTCTTACACTTTTGGAAGCAAGTAGGAGTTGCTTTTGGCAAAAATACTTTTATTGAAAGTACTTTTGAGTAATTTCTCAAGTTTTATTTTTAAAAATTTTGTCCACTCATAAGTGCTGTTATGTTCAAGAGTACTCTTCATTTAAGGAGTGATCCTGTTGTCGACCGCTAACATGATATTAAACAATCTAAAGATAGATGTAGCAAAGAAGGAACCTTAAGAGGTGTGGTGAGAAGTTCCAGACCTTCTTGTTAGGGTCCATTGCATTAGTTAAAATGATGTATCCTGTATGTATTGCTGATTGGTGAACACCAACGGTCCATTGTTGTTGAATGCAGAGTAAGGTGCTTGCATGAGAATTCTGTTTGTAAATGGTTAGCACATTTTTCTACTTGTTGCTTGTTAGTAATTGATAATTTATGGAGTTTGTCAGGCTTTTTACTATAAACGGTGGTGGCTGGGAATTGGAATCGTAGGCTTGTAGCTAACTTTTAGAAAGGAATTTGGCAAATTCACTTTGTAAAAATTTCCAGCTTACAAATAGTAATAGAAGGTAGCTTCCTTTTATGGCTATTTACCTTCTTTTTTTAAGGATTTATATTGTCACATCTTGTAAATTATGAAGTGTAGTTTATTGCTCTCTCAATCTCTTTGCTTGTTGATTTGTTGTCTTCTCATTTCTCAATCTTAGACGCACTAGGATCTCAGTCTGAACAGTATAGTTTTTTTTTTCTTGAATCTTACATGTTCATAAATTACAGGCCATAACTGTTATAGCAAAGGAAGAAGGCATTAAAGGTTACTGGAAAGGAAACCTGCCCCAGGTCAGTTTGTGAATGCAATTAGGAAAGATCGTAATTGGTATTTCTGCATTCACTTAGTCCTTATAATATTGACAAGTCTTTTCATTTATTTTAGTGTTTCTTCTTTAATTTTCCAGGTGATTCGGGTTGTACCTTATAGTGCCGTCCAGCTTTTTGCTTATGAAATTTACAAGGTTAACCATAACTATCCATCCAAGTATCTTTTTAGAAGTTCTGAAAAGTAATAACAATTCTATCCGTTCATGCGGTAAAGTTCTACTTTCTGGATTTATAGAAATTATTCAGGGGACAAGATGGTGAGCTCTCTGTTGTGGCAAGACTTGTAGCAGGTGCTTGTGCTGGCATGACATCCACTTTTGTAAGTAATTAATCAAAGTGTCAGGGCCCTAGAGTTTTCTTTGTTTCATTGGTTTTGTCATAGGTATACCTTGTATAAATTGGTTATTATGGTTAATGCCTATGTGCAGTTCCTTTTCGTTTTCCTTTTTTTACTAAACCAATCTTTTTTTATCCTGTATATCTTGCTCATTTCTTTTATATTTCCATTGAATATCTTTTCTGTAGATAACTTACCCACTTGATGTCCTGAGATTACGATTAGCTGTTGAACCTGGTTATCGAACCATGTCACAGGTATGATTGAACGACTGTAGTATTTAAGCAATATCTGCCTTTGTATTATTAAGTTAAACCATGCTGTGGCATTTTCAGGTTGCCTTGAGCATGCTAAGGGAGGAAGGTTTTGCATCTTTTTACAAGGGCCTTGGGCCTTCACTTATTGCAATAGCTCCATATATTGCGGCGAACTTTTGTGTTTTTGATCTGTAAGTTCGTTACAAATCTTACATCTTTTAAGTGAATTATGGGAGAATGGACTTGGGCATCAAAATTGAAACTTCCTTATCTTATTTGGATGGTAGATTAAAGAAGTCATTGCCTGAGAAATATCAAAAGAGAACTGAAACATCTATACTCACTGCCTTGCTCTCGGCCTCTCTTGCCACGCTTACGTGCTATCCTCTTGACACTGTCCGAAGACAGATGCAACTGAAGGGTACACCTTATAACACGGTATTAGAAGCCCTTTCAGGTGAAGATTACTTCTGTTTATCTTTTAGCATAAGAAATTTAGGGTCATACTCACATTTATTGGAAGTTATTACAAGCCTCTGTTCAATGAATACATTCAAGACAAGCATTAATAAATATGTGCCTACCAAAGTCCTCCAAACAAAAATATGATAACCATGATAGGATAAAACTTGCATTAAATTCCTTAAAATCTTTTCTATCCAATTTCAATTCAAGTAAAGAGATCTGTCCACATGCATTTTCTTGATTTGAGAATCAGATAACAAGGGTATAATGAAGTTAATCTAAGTTTCGTCCACCATAAATTGGAATTTATTTAAATGGTGGGAATATTGGATTCACTGATGCAGGTATTGTGGCTCGAGATGGAGCTATCGGTTTATATCGGGGATTTCTGCCTAATGCTCTAAAAACCTTACCAAACAGCAGGTTCATGCCAACATCTATTATCTACAGAAATAAGATTATGATAGATGATTTATCTCATCCAGATTTTCCTTCTTGACGCTTGAAATTTTCATGCTTTCTTGTCGGATAGTTTCTTGATCTCTCCCCTGTTTCTCTCTGCAGCATCAAACTTACCACATATGACATTGTTAAGCGCCTAATTGCAGCCAGTGAGAAAGAGTTCCAAACAATTACCGAGGAAAATCGCAACAGACAAAAGGATATCAACAATCAATGATAGTAGTAAACTTGGTTTTCTCATACTGTTTTAGCCATTTTTTCGCTGCCTAAAAATTTTTGCAGGAAGTGGCGAATCGGTTAGCCTAATTGCCAATGGTAACTATATCTTTCCAGCAGCCAATATTCCTGTAATATGTTGGCTGAGAATTTTGTTAGAATCTAAGCTTTTGCTATGTATGCTGTAAATGCTATATTCTTTTGATGAACTCATTGTTAGTTGTAGCTTTTTGGGGATGTTGTACTACCTAACTGTTGGAATCTGAAAAACAATGGTTATTTAGAAATTCTCCTTTGCATATCACCTTTTACGACTGCTCATATTGTAGTATCAGAATGATACTTTTTTTTTATTCATTTAAAATTATTTTTCATTTTGGTGCTTATTTTTGTTGTAACAATTTTTCTACCAACTAACATCTACAATGCAGTACATCCTTTTTATTATTTTTTTTAAGGGCGTGTTTGGAAGCTCTCAAAAGTAAGAAATGATATCAGTTGGATGGCAGTCATTTCATTTCTCCCCCAATCCATCCAAAATCCAAAGAATTTGTAAGTATACAGTAATAGAATTTCATAGAATTATAAATGAAATTACTTTTCATTTGTAACTCATTTCAAACATTGGAATTCATTTCCAAATCAAATCATTTCTCACATTTTGAGCTTCCAAGCACATCCATGGTTTTCAAGATGAAAAGAAATTAGAAATAATTGGCAGTATCATGCCAAATTTGAGGTTGAAAAAACCTGAAGACACTTCCATTTTATCCATCTTTCTTGATAGCAGCACAATTTAGTATATACAGTGAGATAATGCAGTGAAATACTCAGAAGCACCCAAACCTTTTCAACAGCATTTCATAATCATATTCATATTTTAACTTCTGTATTTCAGATTGTTTGAATGCACAAAATACACTGCTATTATAGATATAAGCCTATTGTGGAATTTAGATCTTCATACAAACGGTGACATTGCTCTATCTTAATGATCAAAACTCAAAATGGTATCTTTAGAGGTGCAGAAGACACCTCAGTGATTTCCCAGATATCAGAAGATCGAAGGCTTTGTTTATCTCCTCAAAGGGAAGCTCATGAGTGATGAAATTGTGCAGCTTCACCACCTAAAATGTTAATTAATACCATGAAACAAAAAAAGTATTAGACCATGCACCAACAGTGACGTGACATAATAGTTCTATTTAGAGCCAAATGTCATTTTGGTTTTTCATTTTTTTAGGTGAGTCACTTTAGTCATTTATTTTATAAACTATGAGTCAAGTTAGTCTATCTCATAGAGATAAAAAGGGACTAACTTTGAAAAGTGAGAGATCAAATCAATTTACAGTTTGTAAAATGAGAGATCAATTTACTAATTTTAAAAAATGAGAGACGGGAGTGGACGTCCAATTTACTCATTTAAAAAAATGTGGGACCAAAGTGACTTATGCATGTAAATTGAAGGATTAAAGTGACATTTCAATCGTTCTATTTAATTGTACATCAAAACTAGTTATTAATTCTTTTCCTTTTTTAAAAAAGAAAAAAAAATGCAGTTAGTGGTGTTCAGATAATTACTCCATTTATGCATTCTTTGGCAAAATGAGGCAACTGAGTTTTCCCTTTGAAGCCTCCAAAGACTGATCCAATAATTCTGCGACCAGCAAACAACTCCATTGGGTGAATAGGAAGCAACTGTGGTGTTGAGTGAATTCCTAGTATTACAGTCAATCCCCAACCCTGCATCACAAAAATTGACATGTAATTAATTTGAAAGTTCCATGTATTGTCCTGTCTTTTAACTAATAAGAGATTTTGGATAAATGACATTGTTTTCTTAGGTAA
The DNA here is from genome assembly GCA_013621005.1 of Aeschynomene evenia. Classification (NCBI taxonomy): domain Eukaryota; kingdom Viridiplantae; phylum Streptophyta; class Magnoliopsida; order Fabales; family Fabaceae; genus Aeschynomene; species Aeschynomene evenia. The sequence goes on along the minus strand of CM024268.1, from coordinate 30,837,258 downwards.
ATTCAGCCCGATTTTCTCTTTATTTATCTAAGTAAAACTAATCTTTAAATACATTGTTCAGGGGAGGTCGATATAAATTTTTAAATGGGGTCAATTCAATAATTTTACAAACTCAGAAACTTTTTGAGAAAATTTTACGAATAGAGGGGAGATAAATGGTATGTTATCCTTTCAGGAAGATTAATATAATTTATCCAAAGATTTTGTGATGAGCTTTGAGAATAGTCATTGATTTCAAATGAGGAATAAATTTATGGAGGATTGTTAATATTTATTAAGGAGATGAAACTAGACCATATAGTAGGATAAAACAAGTAGTAGTAGCTAATATGAAAAATAGAAAATATTAATTACCTCATGAGCAGACAAAAAAGCCTCCCTTAGAACTTCCAAGTTCCCAGCACATTCAAAACTGTAGTCTACACCTCCTCCAGTCATTTCTCTTATACTCTACAAATAAATTTATATCAATTATCACTATGCTGCTGAAAATGCATACGCAGAGCATATTTTCTTTTAGATCATTATTATATGTAAAAAAAAAAGTGAAAATATTATGCACATTATATATTATAGAATGTGCACACCATATATTATGTGTTATGCATATCATATATCACATGTTGTGCACATCATATATCACATGTTACAAAGAAAGATAATATTATAATATGTGATATATAATGTTCACAATATGTGATATATAATGTATATAATATATGATACATGGTGTGAATATTATATAATATATAGTGTGCATAATATATTTATTATTTTAACTGATTTTTTAATTATGTACCAAATATTTATTTTCTTTTATGAGATGAGAGGAATAAAAACACGTTTTTTTCTTCAATTTTTTTTATTGAGTTTGACCCCACATTAGTTATTATTATTAATTAGTAATGAGATAAAATAATAAGATATACAACATATATAGTTAACTTTTATATTATGTTGATGTATATATTCTTGTCCTTAACACACATTTTCTGAGTACCAACCTCAGATACTGGCTTCTCCTCATCCTTTGGATTTATGAAGTCTGTGATTCCCATAGCTTTGGCTTTTGACAACAAAAATAAAAGGTATTTAGTATCATATAATAATACATTGGATTAGTATCATTATTAAAAGGAAGATAAGTAAAAAAGATTTATCTTCTACGTTCATCAAATTCTACCTTTCAAAATCAATTAAGAAAATGAAGATATAATTAAACAAAATGATGATAATTGAGGGATAGTTACCTTTGATGAATTTGTCTGGGTTTATGTCCACACCTATTATTTTGGCTGCACCCCTGGCTCGTGCCCCTTCTGCAACCTGGACAAGTCAAATTAAAATGGTCTTTGTAAATTTTAATTTAGAACAATCTTATTTGTATATCACATGTTTTTAAATATTTAAACATTCTATTCATAAACAATAATATTTGGTGTACAATATTAAACCAGCCAATACAGTCAATGAGTCTATTTTGACTTTGTTTTTTACTCAAACAATCACTGGAATAGTAATGGGTTGAAAAATATGACCCAAAATCTCATTTATTAACTAGTTTGACTGATTTTTCATTATATATTTAGCACCACTCATTCATAAAATACGTGGCCTACTATTTTAATTACTTACTTTTTATTTTAACTCATTTTCTCTCCATCTTTTCACTCACATATCTTGGATGTATACATCTATATGGATGTTTAAAAAATATTTCCCTTTAATTAATTAATTTATTTATTTGTGAAGGGATGAGGTTGTAATTAATAACATCAGGCATTAGCATATTTAAATAAAAAAAGGCATATATCTACCAAAAAAATTTAAAAAAAAAGGTATTTGTAAGAAGACTGTACCCTAGAGTTTATTTAATTTTTTAGTGATAATATAATATTTTTATATTATTCTCTAATTAAAAAAATTATAATTTTTTAAATAGTGAGTACAAAAATTATATTAACTATCATAATTAACATGAAAACATATTCTTGTTGTATATATATTTTAATACTATTAATGTATAAATTAAAATTAAATATATGTTGATGTCATGTATTTGAGTTTTAGCATATCCCAATTATTGGTCATGGCCACGAATGAATAATTGAAAGTCAAACAAAAAAATGTGATGGCCGAACCCAGTTGTTAGTCCTAATAGTTTTATTACGATTTTTTCTCAATTTTTGTGCTATGAATATTTAATTTTTTTAAAATTAACATGGATCTAATTTAAATAAGATTTATATGCAATCTAACGCTAAATGAAATGTTTTTCTACACAAATTAAAGCTTGAGAAAAAAATTGTACAACTACAATAATGTTTTTCTTTTCACAATATCCTGGCCTCATCATCGGTCTAAAATTAATCTGTTATGGATAAGTGAGTTAAAATCACGTCAAATTGGTGAACGTAACTCCTTTCATCAAAGTTGTCAATATTTAAATGAGTGAAAAAATGAGTAGAAGGGTACTGTACTATGTATCAATAACAACCCTCTACATTAATTTGTGCAAATGGAAATTACAACCTTAAAAGCGCAAAAAGATGCATGAATATAACTCATTATAAACAAAAACAAAAATGAGAATGATAGGGTTTGAATGAACAATGGAGCAAGAAAACTCACAGCTAGCCCCACAGCACCTAAGCCAAAGATTGCAACAGAGGAACCAGAATGCACATTAGCACTATTCCATGCAGCTCCAACTCCTACATTATTTGTTATCAGAAAAATGATTTAATTACATTAAAAAATTAATCACTATATATAATAGTCCAATTTTTTAAAATTATTAATCCAACTATTAATATTATACATAATTTATTATTTTTAAAAATTAAATTAATAATTTTAAAATATTAAATTATTATATATGATAACTAATAGTGCTAATTTTGTAACATATATTTAACATTAATCTTGTTATTATTGAATTCCATTTCAACAAAAAATAATGATCACTATCACACCACACAACTGCAGATCATCACAATAAGATATTTTCTTGAATTCTATGTAACACACTCACCATCTTGAGCCATCAAAAGTCAAAACTGATAAATTCAACGCAAGCTAATTAAAATCAAGTGTAATAATTTCTTGCTAGTTCCCTTTTCTATCAAATGAAATAAGGTCCACTTTTCATTTTTTATTTATTTAAAAATTTTAGATAAAATTAATGTATAATATTACAAGTTTTTATTAATAGTTTTAAAAAGTTGAATTATTTATCTATAGTGACTGATTTTATAATGTAAAAGAATATTTCATTCTCGAGAATACGGCCCTTCCTTTTTTCTATTCAATTTTTTATTAATTCATTTAGAAATTTTAAATAGTTTTTATTAATTTTTAAAAAGATTTAATTTTTATCCACTGACAATATATCATCTTTTTAAACAGTTATCTAATCATGTGTTGTCACGTCAGCTATGATTATGATTTCTCTCTCTCACTACCTGAAAATTTATACAAACAGAGCATTTTGATTGGACGACAGTGTAAGTGCATCAAAATTAAACTCTTTTTATTAAATTATATGATTGATTAATATAAAGAAAAAAATAAATATAATAAATAATTAAGAATAGAGATAATAAATAGTAAAAATAATATCATAAAATGTGTCTATATTTTTCTAAATGTAAGATAGTGTAAAACTAACTCATCTTAAATTTGTGCCAAAGAATAAGAATAATAACCAAGATTGAAAGAGGAGGACATATCTGGTTCACTCCATTTTATTTAAAAACAGGAAACAAACAAACATTTTGAAGCTTTTCTTTTGCCCAAGAATTCCGAAAAGGAGAATACAATAGGAAACAAAAAAAAGTGAAAATCTGAAAGTGCAAGTATCGTAATTCCACAGATCAGAAATTCCATTTTATTTATTTATTTTGTCATATGCGATAATGTCAATGAGGATGACGCATAGATATAGATAACTGTACCCAAAAAAAAAATAGAAATAGATAACTTTATGATATTTTCATAATGTGATTTGTCTTTACACAACATCCAGTAGTATATATAGTAGTTATTTTAATGAATTTAGTTTCCACATATTGATTTATTACACATAAAACAATCTTGTCATTTTAATTAATATACTTTAAAGAAAACATTAAATTATGATAAATAATTATTGGTAAAATTTTCATTTTATCTAAATTTTTTATTTCATAATACCACTACATACAACAATTTAATAATGATTATTTTCAACATAAAATTGTTAAAAATGTTGATAAAAATTATTGTAAAAAAAAGATATATTGATATTTGTTAGCCGTTGAAAATAGTAATAATATATTCTTTAACAATTAATAATCGTTGAAAATACTCCTAACTAATTTTTAAGTATTTTCGACGGTAATTAATTATCAATATTATTTTTATTGACATATTTAATGTTAAAAATGTTCATTTTTTTAGTCGTGTACAAAAATATTTTATATTATATATGAATAAAACTAATCATAATTTTTAAGTTTAATTTTTTTATGTACTTATAATATTAACTATTTGTTTGGTAGATATATTAAATAATTTTATACTATCAACAAATAAAATTTAAAAAGATATGTCAAACTATGTTTGATATTATATTCACATGATAACTATCTACTGTAAGATACTTTTTCAGTTAGTATAAGATGATAACTAAAATTATTTAATTTTGAATGGTCATTATGTTTGATTTGAAAATATATTTTTCTGCCGCAACCTATAAATAATAATATTAAAATCCACCGTTGATGCATGTGTCAATCACTCAAATTTCTCCTCTGAATTTGAAATTTGTACTATTATATACTATACTAGTGTTAGTCTTCATCAACGTGAAGCACTTGAACAAGACTTTTAATTAATTAATTAATAGGGTGAATTAAAGTATAGATGAAAAGGACACTGGAATGCATAATCTCTGCACAAAATAAGGGAGAATCACGTTGTAGACATACATAGTGCCACATCGATTATAAAAATATTATTTATATAATTTTTGTTTACACAAAATCTAACATTTTTTTAAGTCAAAATAGTAAAAAATATTTTATTTTAACACTTTTTTAATTTAAATATTATTTTTAATCATATGTATTTTTTTTAATTGACTGAATAATTTAACCTGAAATTTCTATTTTTAATTAATTTGACTGATATAATTTTATATCTCTAACAAAAATTCTTTTATTTATTCATTGATTAATATCTCATCTATTACTTAAAAACCTATATAAATATATAGCATAATTTATCTATAAATATTGAGAATCAGATCCACAGCCCCACACTCATCAGCCTAAGTAGTGGCCTATATACACAAAGAGTGAGTGTAAATAAATAACCCCAACCTCAATATCGATAATTTTATATTAATTATTAGATAAAATATTATAATATGAGTCATATTTGAACATAATTATACACTCTATTTAACAATGAAAAAAGTCTGGTAGTCGATAATTGATTAGAGAGCAATGTTAGATGCATAACAAAAAACCAGTCAACACAGCCAACAAATAAAAATTTGAACCACAATTACTCAGCTCATTAAAAATATACCTATGATTAAAAGTGCTAATTGGACCATAAAGTGTTAAATGGACTTTGTTGGCTGTTTTAGCTGATTTTTTGTTGTACCCCAAACATTTGTATTTATTAGACATGACAAGTACCTAGTGATGGATTTAATATTCATCAATCATCAAGTCGACTTCGAAGAATAGTGATTTGACTGAATTTTTAGTTAAAAATATTTCTAATCATATATTAATTAAAAACATATCCAATTAATTATTGTTTGATATTAGTTCACATCAACTTTTTATGATCATCCAATTATGCATGTATTAATAAAAATATTTGACTTGCATACTTAATTACCATTTTAAATTAATTATACATAATAACCCTAGGTGAATGTGAATTAATACTATATGAAAATTCTCCATAATAATGTACTAAAATCTAGAATAGCCGTTAATGGAGAACTCAAAGGCTTAACTAACTTACTTAGCTTCAAATAATCCTAGGTGCATATGAACATACATTAGTATGTCATCTTATATCTTTGTCAACATCAAAAGACAGAAATAAGATTTCGAATGTGCAAAGGAATAATTAAAGTAAACTAGTTGTAATTAAATAATCGATTTATTTATGTCAATTTGCAAGAATATTTGTATTAATGCATGTGAATATATAGGCAAAGTTATATTATCATCACACAATTTAATTTATTCTGCAATACTTGATTTTTTATGAATAATTATTTATCAATTATATATGTATTGTATAATTAATAATCTATATAATTTTTTTAGTCAACCATAATATATATGATTAAATATTATTTTAATATGATTAAAAAACTTGTATTATGATAATAAACTATTATCATATTAATCACATAAAACACACAATTAATAATATCGTTATAAATCTCTTGCAATAAAACAAATGAATAAAACGAGTAAATACTATTTTCACATTAAAGAATAATGTTCACTCTTAAATAACTCAAAAGAACAAAACACTTCACTCATAAAATATACAGAATTTCCAATTTATTTATTTTTTACTCAATTTCTTTTCTCTCATCATCATCACACACTCACATATGTGATGGTGTCTATACCAAAAAAGGTGTTAAAAAATCAATTTTCCATAATTAATAAGTGGAATTAGTGATTTTCATCGTCATCACATCTAAACATAGCAGAATGGATCATTTTTATTTCTTCCCTTATTTAATGTTCTTTCAGTTTAAGTTATTGAGCATGTGAAGAAGAAAGGATAAGATATTGGGAGAGTCACATGTATGTAACCCTCTCTAACCTGAAGATCTGAAATGCTTCAATAGATTTGCTAAAGTTGGATAACTATTATTAGTTAGATATTAATTTTAATATACTGAGTGTAAAATTATTTTATATTGTTAACTAATAAAAATTGATGATGAATGACAAATTATAATGGCTGATTATTATAGTTGATAATTTTTAGTGATGATTTATCACTTAATTGAATTTCTATTAATTAAAAAATAATTTTACATTGTCAATTAATAAAAATTTAAATTTGATCTCAGATCATGTGGGTATTATAGTAACTAATTTTTAGTGATGATCTGTGTTTTTTTAAAATTTTTATTAATTGTAAAATAATTTTATACTTTTTGTATATAAAAATTAAATCATATTTTTATTTAAATAACAAAAAGCAAGTTTCCAATAGAAGTCCGTTCAATAATATATAGAATATGGTAGATGGATAACATAATTGATAGATCCAAATCGCGATATCCTCCAAAAAGAGATAGTTTATGATAAATTAATCCTTTAAGGAAAAAAAAATGTTTTTAATAGTCTTTTTTATAAATATAGGATAAATTAATCCATTTAAAATATTTTTAAGAATTAATTTGTCCAATCTATATTTTTATAAGAAACTACTTTATTCTATTCTTAAAAATACGATAAATAAATTTATTTTATTTTAGATGTTTAGTCTAATAGTAAAAAAATGGTGATACTAAATGTACAATAAAAAACCAGCCAATAAATGAGATTTTGTATCATAATTATTCAACTCATTACAATTTTGGGCCAAAACCAAAGCTAAAATAGGCCAAAACAGCCAACAAATAGGAATTTGAGTCACAATCACCCAACCCAATAAAAATATACTCATAAAATATTAAATGAGCTTAATTAGCTGTTTTGGCTGATTTGTTCTTGTATCCCAAGTATTTTTGTAGGAAAAAAATGAGTGTTCACTTAAATAACATTTATGGAGCAAATAAAATGATTACCTGTGGAAACACCGCAGCTGATCAAAGTGAGGTATTTGAGGGAAGGAGCGAGGTGAGGGTGCAGGTGGACCACACAAGCAGAGTCCACAACAGTGTACTCACTGAAAGTGGAAGTGTTCAAGAAATGGAATATGGTTTGGCCTCCGATCGTCGTGAACCTGCTTCTGCCGTCACCGTCCATCACTCGCTTCATGGGGTTCACTCCGAACCGCTCACACTTGTTGGTCCCTTCCGTCTTGCAGTAACAGCACTCGCCGCACTCTCCGTTGAATATCGGCACCACTATGTCTCCTTCCTTCACCTCACTCACCCCTTCACCCACGCTCTCCACCACCCTTCACAAATAAATACATACATATCATTAATTACTTCAAGATAAATTATGGGTATATAATAAAAATAGGGCACAACAAAAAACCAGCCAAAACAGTCAATAAATTGTGCACAACATATATAATATAAAATGCACAACATATATTATATGTAGTGCACAACACAACGTATATCATCTATTGTGCACAACATATATCACATATTGCAACATCATTTTTCTTTGCAACATGTTATATATGTTGTGCACATCATGTGCTATATGGTGTGCACAACATGTAATATTTGTTGTGCAATTTATGATATATATGTTGTGCACAATTTATTGGCTGTGTTAGCTATTTTTTTGTTGTGCCTCTAACATTGCTCATAAAAATATGAGTTTTGTTAATATTCATTAAAGATATCTATTTTGATATTACCATCATAATTTCTTTAATTTTTTAAAAAACTTATATTTTTTAAGTATCTTTAACAACCGTCTTAGATAAGTTGTTAACAAAACTCATATAACTTTTCTTCAATTGGGTGTGTTAATTTATTTATTTTTGTCAAGATCATGTGATCATAAATGAATTAGGAAAATTATAATTAAGTACAATAAAATATTTATAAAAGTTATGTAATATTTATCTTTATTATTGAATTTTATTTTTATATTTAAATATTTAAAATTTAATAATAAAAATAGATATTGTGAAACTTTTATAAATATTTAAGAGTAATGCTATACGTATAATTAATAATGTTTGTCCTACAGCAGAAATATGTCTAACTAGTATCCAATGTGTGTTATACATAATACGTAATGTGTATCATATGTATAATACGCATACATATAACATATATACATTCTGTATTATATATAATACACGTAAGATATTTTGAATATGCACAGTAGACAGGAGTTAATAGCGAGCCAAACAAGCATATTTAATATAATAGACTATATAAGTTATTGATAACATTTAATTCCTAAATATTCCTAAATTATTTTGTAATATATTTAATGAGTTAATTCGTTGTGACTTCATTTGACTGAACATAGAGAGTTTTTATAATATATCTTAAAAATTTCTCAAATAAAGTGGATACATATCAATATTGAGTTTGTTTCGTGTCATACCCGGAAGCTTCATGACCGAAAATCCGAGGATAAGCTCGCTGAGACTCGTTCTATTGGGGCACCGCAAAAAAGAAAGAAAGAAAAAAAGAAAAGAAAATTAAACCATCAAATATAGAAATATTTTATGCGTGTATTGATCTTTGAAGTAAAAAAAGATTATTAATTCTTTTAGTAATTTAAATCTGTTCCATTCCCATAAACATTACTATAAAAATAAATTAATTTGAAACTAATTTTATAGATCAAATCAATAATAACTTAACTTTTATTATTTAAATTGAAATAATTTGAAGAAGTAGGAGAATGAAGAAATAAATTACCTTACCAAGCCAAGCGCTTAGATCGGTGTGACATATAGAAGTGTAGAGGATCTTGATTCGAACTTCCATTTTCTGGGGAGGGTGAACATGAACTTGCTCCAACACTAATGGTTCTCCGGGACCATATGCCACCGCAGCTATTAATCATTCAGATTCAAGATCTTCTCACATCAAAATGACATATGCATCAAAGTTGCCAATATTTAAAAGGGATAAAAAATGGATGGAAGGTACTGTTATATGTACATGTATAATGTATTTTACATCATTACTACTATTTGTACGAAATAATCTTGTATCGGAATCAATAATTTCGTACAAATAAGTGACATAACAACTTTCATTTTGCATTGAGTAGGGAGGGAGTAATGTATAGGTTTAATTTATTAATGAGTTATGAGGTAGGTTTGGTACCTTTGCAAGTAATGGTTTTTCCGATGGTGGTCTCACTTGGCTTCAAGTTCAATGAGTAATTTCCATTTGAAACCTGATCTGGACCTCCCATCTTGCTCCAACTTGGGATTCTTTCTTTCTCTCTTTCTTCTTTCCTGCAATTACTGCAACCGGTACATGACAAAACTTAATTTGCTACTTTATGATGAACCAAACATTGAGCAATAAAGGGTCGCTATATATAGAATCAATACCAAAAAGTCAAATGAATTATATATATATATAATTTATTGTATTATTTTTCTTGATGATTCTAAATATCAATAGTTTTACTAGGGATACAAAATTGTACCAGCCAAAAAAGTTAAAAATAGTAATTTGGGTCTAATTCACTCAGCCAATTAGAAAAATAACATATGATTAAGAATACTATTTGGACCAAAAGTATTAAAATGAATTTTTTTACTGTTTTAACTGAAAAATTAAAAATTATTGTTACCCAAAAAATTTGTGTGATATCAATGATAATAATATTTATACATTTCTCTTACATATAATTTATGATTTTTTCTTCAACATCAATGGGTGTGGATACTTGTTGTACAATAAATAATTTTGATTTAATAATTGATTTGGAATTTTAAAATTGTACATGCAACTTTTTTATAATTATATAGCTAATAGATATCAATACTCATGAATCTTATTTTATTGGTAACAAAGAAATCACTATAATTTATACATACATTTTATTATGCTTTAATTTTAATTTTAATATAACCTTACTTGAACATCTGAATTTTTACTTTTTTATTTTTAAATTGAAATATATATATATAATAAACACATAATTTTATATATACAAATTACATTACTCTATGAATATATTTTAACTTAGTTTTGATTTAGTATTATTGTGACTTTTAAAATGCTACTCATGAGCTATTCTCAAAAAATGACTCTCAGAAAGCTACAATTATATTATTTAATAAGAAAAAAATTATTTTTTCTACCCCTTAAAATTAATCAGTTAATATTGTAATTATCAGAGAGCAAAGTTAATCAATTAATCAAATAGGTGAAATTAACTTGAGCTCTCAAAATATCTAGGCACCTCTCAAATAGTAATATTAAACCAAACTAGTTATTGATGGGAGTTTTTAACTAGCTAGGTGTCATAGGGGTGTTGGATGCATGCGACAGCAACAATTAACGGAGTGAATAATACGTATCACTTATTCCACACTCTGCCAAATGTTTATTTAGAGGGCGGCTTTGAATTGAAATGTCAACCATCACTTTATTTAGAGTCCATGGCTTTAAGTCCTCGCTTATATATACTATGCATACATGTCACTTAATTATTCAAAGATTTTTTATATGAATGATGTTGAAGTAATGAAATTTGTTGTGAAATTAAACTATTAATAATAATGGAAATTAAAGAAATACATTGGAAGATAAGAGTGTCTTTGGGTCGTTTGGTTCGCGGAATCAAATTTTATTCCTGAAATAGGATTCCCAGGAATGATAAATCCGAGAATCATTTTCCCAAGGAACGTATTATTCATATGCTTGATTTGTACACTAAATTTATGAAAATCTTGTACTTGTACAATATTTCTGGAAATGATTTATTCCCATGTTTGGTTCGTAGTAACATTCCCGAGATAAAGTTTATAATTTACAAAAGTACCCATGCATAATAAAATAAATATAACATCAAGATAATAAATGAGGCCATAAATGTATTTTTATACATTTAACAAGATTCTCATGCCATGAGAATAAAACTTACCCATGGTTGAGGATAATGGGAATAAAAATAGAGGAAAATGTTTTCCAGGAATACAATTTTCCTAGGAATCTTTAAAACTAATGTTGAACCAATCGTGGGAAAATAACTTTTTCTATTAGATTTTAGTTGAACTTCGTTTTTTTAATTAGATTATTAGTTGAAATTCGTTTTTTAAATTAAATTATTAGTTGAACTTCGTTTTTTTAATTAGATTATTAGTTGAACTTCGTTTTTTTAATTAGATTTAACAGTTGTAGGCAATTATTATTATTTTCAATAGAATATTTATTGAATTTAGTTTTGGTAATTATAATTTAGTTTTTAATAGAATATTAGTTTTATTGAAATTATATTTCTTAAATTATTAATTTTCAACAATGATAGTAACTATTTTCTGCCATAATGTGTTATAGGATTGTGTATGAGTTCTGAAATACTCGGATGTGTATTTTATAGACATCGGGGGGCGAAAATGAGTCATTTCGCGCATTTTCACTCATTTTCGCCCCCTAGGCAAAAATGAAGCCATTTTTCGCCCCTCCCGGGAAAAAATGTAGTGATTTTTGCCACCTGGAGGAAAACCAGAGAGACACAAAAAATAAGACATCTGTGTAGATATTGATACTAAATGTATATATGTGATGATATTGAATTTTTTTATTTTTTTTTGAAAAAACCTAATAATAATAGGTTTAGTCAACTTAAATTAACATCATGCCCTAATTAATTAACTTCTAATATCAATTATACATCCTCTAAACCCCCGTGAACTAGAAGATTAAGATATGATAATTTATAATAATATTACGAAGAGTTTTGCCTATAAATAGAGATATTTTTTAAGATTATTAAAATAAAAAAATTAATTTTTTTTTAAATTAATGACTAGATGATATAAAATTGTATATTTCTAAAACTAAACTTACTTTATAAATATTTTTTAATAAATACTCTCAAAATACTCATTTGTAAAAGAAAAATATAATCGTACACCGCTAAAACATATCTTATGGACGTGTGATTTTCGACTTTCGAGTACTGTCAATGACGAGTGCCTCGTTCCCAGTCATAAAAGGCACTTGACTTCTCATGTTGGCTAAGTACATAGCATGTGGAACTATATCATAGTCAAATTAAAGAATGCAAGTATTTTGTGCTCAGCATTTATTTTTGGGACCCTATATACGTCTTTCGCAATAATAATGACATAGGATTGTAGTTTTGTATCATATAGCACTCATAGGATAGGATGATGTCCCTTTCGCCCATTCAATGATCCAGCTTAGCTTGCACCAAAATTGGAATGCTCTTATTCTGATCGTAATTTATGGTGTGTTTGATTAAGGAGTATAAATGAAGTTAGAGGTGTATATGGGATCTTTAAAGAATGTTATCATCTTCCCACCATTCATTCTACTACTACAAACCATTACCTATATATACTTGATAGAATATAAAATTATTAATGTGTCTCAACCTAACAGCTTAAGTTTTTAGGTGAGATGGTTCATTGACATGGTATCAGATCCTTCTGACCAAATGGTCAAGGGTTCAAACCCCAATTCTGATAAAAATCAAAATAATTAAAAATTAAGCACAAGATTAAATGGATCGTGCATTATTCACGCTTCAAGCCCAAAAGAGGCATTCGCGTGAGGGGGTGTGATAGAATATAAAACCATTAATGAGTCTCAACCTAACAGCTTAACCTTTTAGGTGAGATGGTTATTTGACAATACTTCTCTCCATTCTCTTAACACACTAGTTTTTGCCTTTATTTGTGATCCTTCAACTAGTTTCCATTTTGCTCTATAAATTTCATTATAATGCTTCATGAATGTACTACCAAGATACACTGCAGGATACTAATGTAATATATATTCAATACATTGTTCTTCATTTATTATTTTGAGTACCCATGCATCATGATTTATAACATGATAACAGAGCCATGGTATTCTCCATGAATTTGTGATTGTTCTATTGTTGTAACTCTCAATTGAGAGAAAGTTTTATACACAAAAAGATTAATTTTTTTCGAGTTTGTTTCGCTTTGAAAAATTAATTTTTCGCTGCTCAAATTACAAAACCACCACCACCATTGGCTCTGCCTTCATCTGTCGACCTCACCATTGAAACCGCCATCGAAGAAACCTACTCACACGCCCATACGCGTCAGGAACAACCTCGAAACTCGATCCAGCCCCCCATCTCTGCTCTAGCTATGTTTTGCCATTTCCAGACCTCCGTTCATGACACCACCACTACCATTAGATTCGTCGCACTTCGCCGACCAAGCCACCCAAACCGCACCCCGTTCCGATCTCCCACACGCCCTCACACGCCGGTTAGGCCTTTGTGCGTGGATCCCACACATACACATTTAACCTGGATCTTCAACCGGGTGGAGAAGAAGACTCCGACCTCGATTCCTACCTGAACCACTCTACTTCTCAACACGGCTCTCTTGTATCCGTTAGATCAGAAGATTCTGATCTAATCGAACGACCTCTATTCTCTCTTTTAGATTAAAACACAAATGTTAGATCTGATCCATGATCTAACTACCACGAGCCTGCCACGTGGCACAATAAGCTCCGACCTGCTTCCGTTGCCCGACCCGATGGCCCGCGCCCTTTTTGTCATGCTGACATGGATTTTCCGCTGACGAGTCACCATGTGTCATCCTATGTTGACGTGGCATGCTGACGCAGTATGCTTATGTGGCACAGTAAAAATTGAAAAAAAAAACTGTTCTGATTCCATTTTTGGGCTATGTTTCTCCGAATTCTACTTTGATTATACTGAATTTGGAAATTGTTGGCTTTCATATATTACTACTTTCTAGTTTCGTCCAGGCATCGTTGTTGCTTTTCTTGTTTCGCCCAGGTCCCGATTTTGCTTACCTAGTTTTGCCTAGGTCATGATGTTACTTACTCGGTTTTGTCCAGGTCTCGTTGTCTTCTTGATTCCGCTCAGGCTCTATTGATTACCTGGTTTTGTCCAGGTCCTGTTGCTTACATGTTTCTGTCCAAGTCTCGATGTTGCTATGTGGTTCCGCCCAAGCTTCCTGTTGCTATCTGATTCCGTCTAGACTTTCTTTTACTTCCCTAGTTACGTCTAGGTGTTGTTACTACTCTGGTTCCGTGCAGACTCCGTGTTGCTTATGCCAACTCTCTGCATCAACCTCTCGCTTCACGATCAACTGGTGTAAGTCAGTCACCTCTTTGACACAATGTTGTGTCATCATTCGCATCAGGATCATCGATTTCTCAAGAAGTGTTACTCGCCCCGACTTCTCTAGCAGTATTGACTGCACCTCTCTGGTCACTGAATTATTATCTGTTTTAATTTTTCAAGTTATATTTTTGTTTGCATTTTGTGTTTTATTTTAGTCTATATTTCCTGTTATTGTAATAATTTGTAAACTCAAATTGTCTTCCACCAACATTTCTCGAGTCTGACATATAATCCAAACTCGATTCGAAAAATTCATGGTGTCAAATTAAGTTAACCACCACTTTAGTCCCTTACATTGCATATTTGTTTCACTTTAGTTCTCTACTTTACTTTTTGTTTGATTTAGTCTCTCACATTGCATTCCGTGATTCACTTTAGTCCTCCGTTAATGTTCCGTTACTAATTCCGTTAATGCTTTGCTGATGTGTACCGTTAAGTGCCAAGTGACAAATGAAGTGTACAACCAAAGTGAGTAATTCGATTTAGTCATCTTTCATATTACACCATTTGTATCACTATAGAACAAAGCCCATTCTAACTTTGACAGAAGAGGTGAGGAGATGTATCATGTAAACAATGACACAAAATAGACTGAAGTTGACTAATTAGCTTGAGAAGGAGAAAAAAGAAAACAATAAATGGACACCACTGTTTAATAGAAGCATGAAAAGAAGAAGAAAAAGAAGGAGAAAAATGAGAAGCAAGAAGAGAGACAGAGAAGATAAATAAGCTGCAAAAATCAGGTATGAGGTGAAGAAGTAATTTGATACAAATGGTGTAATGTGAAGGACTAATTCGAACTATTCACTTTGGTTATACACGTCATTTGCCACTTGGTACTTAACAGTACACATCAGCAAAACATTAACGGAGTTAGTAACAGAACATTAACGGATGATTAAAGTGAATCACCGAATACAATATGAGAGATTAAATCGAACAAAAAGTAGAGTGAAAGACTAAAGTAAAACAAATATATAGTGTGAGGGACTAAAGTGATGGTTAACTTTGTCAAATTTTATAACTGAACCCAATCCAAATAACTTGGTGCTTGGTTGAGAGGTCGAAACTTGAAAACCTCTAAATGAAGTGAAAAATTTTATGAATGTAAATTTTATTATTAAAATCACACATAAAATGCATAATAAAAATATAATTAGGATAAACTACAGTAATTTAATTTTTTTTGAGATTTGATAAACTTTACTAAACATCATCTCAAAAGATCTATGAATCCGTAAAATTATTATAGTGATCTCTACTAAAAAATTACATTAATTTTTCTAAATAAAATATACTGACCTCTTATGAACAATGAAAATAGAGGAGGTTAATGCTACCTAAATAAATAGATCAAATGATCTGAGAGCTAACCTGAATTTTATTAATTATGAAAATTCAATGTGATTTATCCTAAAAATTAACTTCTTTTTTAATTTTTCAATCTCATTTTCACTTTCCAACAAAACATATCTTTATTAAAAAATAAGTAGAAACAAATTTGTTTTTAACTTATTTTATTTTTAAATTAGTCTTATAACTATCAAATGTTCTAAATACATCCTTTTTTGGGTCGTCGAATTCTAAATACTAAATAGTCATTTTGAAAATCCAAAAATTGTGTGTTTGAAAATTAAATCCCAATTTTGTGTGTAAAATCATAAAAGTGACAGCTGTGGGATTTGAACCCACGCCCTTTCGGACCAGAGCCTAAATCTGGCGCCTTAGACCACTCGGCCAAACTGTCTTCCTTTACTTGATTATTCTTTAAACAAATTTATTATTGCACTAATTAGTTTTCGATAAGAATAGCTACTAATATTGAGTCCTTTTTCTTTTTGGTCGGATATTGAGTCTTCAACGTAAGCCACATAGCTTATCTCACTGGACCGGGTCGTACTGCCCATAAACCCATTATATGGGTCAGTCCATAACTCATATCCCCAAATTCGACCCGACCCGAAAAGTGTCGTGGCTCGTTCTTCTTCAGTCTTCACTTTCAGCTTCAGCTATGGATATTGTAAATTGCTAATAAATAAATGAATAAAAGAGAAGCTCTGCAAAATTTGGAACTTATTTCCCACAATTCAGCAGCCACAAGAAGCTTCGTTTTTTTTTCTTTTTCTAAAATGTATTTTTTGTCAATGTCTCGTAACTTGCAACTTCCATTCCCTTCTTCAACTGCATTCTTCAACTCTTCAGTGAAGAAGAGGAAGAAAACCAGGCATCGCTGCCTTCAAATCCAATGCTCTTCCAAGTTTTCAAGTCTCAAAGATGAAAATGATTCTAATAATGATGGGTCTGGTTTTATTTATTTATTTATTGCCCCTCTTTGTTTGTTTTTGTTGGGTCTGATTCTTATAATGATGGGTCTGTTTTTTTTTTTTAAAATTTTTTTTACACACAAATTTTTTCCTTGTTCATGATGGATTAGCATATTTGAGTGGTTTACCTGAAAGACAAGAAAAAAGGGTGGAATTATCTAGGGGAAAGATTGAGTTTTTATTTTTTTGTTTGCTTCTCCAGAAATTTCAAAAGTGCATAAAGCATTTGGTAGTTGCACTATTTCAAACAACAATGTCTAGATAATTTATCTGTTTTACTTAAGAAAAGCAAAATGAGTTCGGATGAAATGTTAATAAAGGGTTCACTTGAATCAATCTAACCATGCATTTCACTTTGTTGTGTTGTTTCAGAGGTGAAGGCTTATCTAGGGTGATATTGATTGAGAGATATAGCAATGGTACTTCTAAGAGGTTCTTAGTTCTTACTCTTCAGTCTTCACTTTTATCAATACCTTAATTGTGTTCTTAACTTCTTTCCATTTTGAAATTGCAAATTAGTAGTTCACAATTCATAAATACGTCCTCTATGGAAGAACCAATTTGTCTACTTTTTTTGAATTGTGAGGTATCATTTTGAGATATTTAAATTTCGAGGTACTAATTTGTCCTTTTTTTCTGAATTGTGAGGGATTAATTTGATATTTTCAAATTCTAGAGAACTAATTTATCCGACAATACATTTCTGGGGGACTAAATTAGATATTTATTATTCTTTTTTAACTCTTGAACTTCTCATAATTGCCATTTTAAACTTGTAATTTTTTTTTTTAATTACTATGAGCAGATACATATTAGGTGATGATTCAGAATCGAGTAGCTTCCTTGTTGAGGAGGTTAGGTCTAAAACAAACAGGTTTCAGGGTTTGCATTCCAATGATGAGAAATTATCATGGCTTCCAGTGATGATCAAAGATTTTATTCTACCAGCAGGCTTTCCTGGTGATTAACATGCATTTCCTTTCTTATTTATGCAGAACATGCTAAACAGCTTTCCTGTTGTTATTGTTGTTTTCTTTTTGGTCATGGATGCAGTACTTTGAAACCATAAATTCAGCTAAAATTGATGGATTTGAGATCCAATTTTTAGATAGATTGTGATTTAATGCTTTAGAACGTAGGATATTTCAGTGTACTTTGTGACATGTTTAATCTCATTTTTTTATTTGTATTTGGTATGGAGTTTCTTCAAAACTTGATGCTGCTGATCTAGACGTGTGGGGTGATAAATCTGTAATAATTCGAGACTTACGTATCTGATAGGCTAGTAGTGAATTGTACAAGAGTGGCAAACTAAAAGACTACGAGCAAACAACAGAAGCTTTAGTTGATCATGCATTTGGAAAGTTGTGGAGTTTTGACTCCAGTGCTTAAGTGTAGTTAGAGGAAACTATTTGTTTATTAAACTTTCTTGGTCTTAATGCAGGATCAGTGTCTGACGATTACTTGAACTACATGTTATTACAGTTCCCTACCAATGTGACTGGATGGATCTGTCACACCCTAGTCACTTCAAGTCTCCTTAAGGCATGTAAATCTTGCTTAGGCTGCTGATTTTTTCTCAACAATGTTTCAATTGTGAATTTGGTTAATGTTTGTGGTTCCTTTGTGTGTTTTTGGCATGTTTTAGCATTGAGTATGACTATTATAGCTTCAAGCTCCTGTTATACATCTCAATGTGGCTTGAAGCCAAATCTTATAAATCATTGTCATCTACTTGCTACATGAGTACGTTTTTTATATTGATTAATTTTTTCTGATCTATGTTGACATGTGTGAGGAAGTCATCTATGTTAATAACTGTTCCTTTAAATTTGTTCGATGAAACTTTTGCTTCCTATTTTTATATATGATTGTCCGGCAATGCGCCGTGGCAATATATGTTCTGCATAACAATGCCGTTTTCTCTTTTAAAATTATTTCTCTACCAAATAAATGCAAGGAATGATGATTCTGCTTCTGTCCTCCATGTCAAAACTTCTACTTCATTTGCAGGCTGTTGGTGTGGGCTCTTTCTCTGGAACAACAGCAGCTGCTTCTGCTGCTGCCATCAGGTGAATCATTAATTCTAGAGACGATACTTTGTTATGCAAATGCTGCATTTGTGTGCATACAATAATACCTTAATTAGTTTTATGCAGTCATTTATTTGTTAGTTTTTACTTTTATGTGGTTGATAGCATATCTTGTACTTTCATCTTTAGATGGGTCTCAAAGGATGGCATTGGAGCTGTTGGGCGCTTGTTCATTGGTCTGGCAATAAAGCTAAAGGAAGCAGGAAATTATGTGATGAAATTTTATTTTTAACTGACTGTTATTACCTTTTTTTCAGGTGGGAGATTTGGAAATCTTTTTGATGATGATCCAAAGCAATGGAGAATGTATGCGGATTTCATTGGCAGTGCTGGAAGGTCTGAATAGAACTTCTTGTTATTTTCTTATGGTAATAGACTAATAGCTAATAACCTGGCTTTTGATAAACCCTTAAACTGCTGATATCTCATGCAGCATTTTTGATCTGACAACCCAATTATATCCTGCTTATTTCCTTCCTTTGGCCTCCCTTGGAAATCTTACTAAGGTATGGTAATATCAACCTTATTATATTTCACTATGTTTTCTAGTAATTGCTGCATGTAGATGTGACAAGAAAGAGACAAGTGAGAACACACAAGAACAAAGAACCTGACTGTGATACCTTTCGATGTAGAATGATTGGACTGATAGTAGCACAAGAACAATAATTCCATGATACAAAATGAAAAATAATCACTTAATTAGTAGTTTAGTTTAATTTGATCATCATCAAAAGCTGCAGAACATAGGGCACCTAAAAGGCATTTATACACAAAGGTGGCCAAACCGTAGTCAAATAGTGATGCAGGGATAGACCAGACATTGGGATACAATGTTTGGAAATCAGAGAATGACTGTTATGAGACAATCATCTAAGTTTGTGGTTGAACATAGAAAGAAGAATGATATGGAAAACTTTTCCTTGTTTATTTGAAGGAAATGAAGAGACGATATATATGGTGATGTAAATTTTCATTTTTCTGAAGTTGGATAAAGGAACTGAAAAATGTCACTTCAAAGCCCAAAACAAAGGAAGGGGATTGTGGAATATTCAAAACAAACACTATTCGCAATTTGTTTTAATTTAAATCCTGAAATTGTGCTTCACTGATAGTAATGTAATAACAATGCTCATAACTTTATACTTAATGTATGCATAGAGACGACTGAGTAGCTGGCATATAAATAATTGTATGCATTTCTTAAGAGTTTAGCATTGAATCAGGCTGTTGCAAGAGGACTAAAGGATCCTTCCTTTCGTGTGATCCAAAACCACTTTGCAATTTCAGGAAATCTAGGAGAGGTAGCAGCAAAGGTATACCCTCATATATGATAACAATTATTTATTGTGAAACTCTCTTAATTCCTGATAAGAATTTGTTCTTGTGTTTATATATATTGGTAAAAACTTTTTAAGTTTTATCTGAACTTCATTGGTATTTGTCTTTTAATGGTTTCTAGCTTTAATCTTATAAAACTCTATATTGAGACCATATCTCATATTAATGTAAATTCTGTGTTGCATGATGTATTAGAGCAATGTTGGAGGCTGATTTTAAATCTCTCTGTGTCCAACATCATGCTTGACTTAACTTATTTAGAATTCCAGTAATGTTTGTTGTACAACAGAAATACGTCCAACTAGTATTCAACGTGTGCTATATATAATACGTAATGTGTGTCATATGTATAGTACATCTACGAATGACACACATTACATATTATGTACACGTTGGATACTAGTTGGACGTATTTCTGTTGTACAACAAATATTACTCTTAGAACTCTCCCTTTCTTTTATAGAGGCTAGTTATTCTTTGATGATTTGGTTGGAAAAATATAACTGGTTTTCCTCATAAAGTAATTTCATCAAAAAATCTCAGGAAGAAGTTTGGGAAGTAGTTGCTCAACTGGTTGGTCTTGCTTTGGGCATATTGATACTGGTAAAATACATAAACTTTCAGGATGGATTTATTTTTCGTCGTGGCATACTGTTAGTTGGTATATTACATTCTTTCAGGTTTCTGATTGCAGGACACACCTGGCCTTGTAAAATCATATCCTGTTATTTCATTAACTTGGTTGAGCACGCGACTTCTGCATCTTTGGCTACGCTATGAATCACTTTCAGTCCTCCAGTTTAACACAGTAAGCATCTAGTGCTTGAGCAGTAAAATATGATGCAGATACATTTCTATCCATGTATGATAATTTCTAGTGATTGTGATTGAGTTGTTATTTTTCTTTGGTATAATTCTTACAGATAAATCTTAAGCGTGCTCGCATACTGGTAAAATCACATGTGTTACACTCTACTGTTCCAGGTTACTTTCAGACAAATTCAGTGCTGTGCTGTGCTGTGAGTTGTTTATCTTCACAGAAATATCCAATTTGCTAGATTGGTTTATTTCAGGATGCACGGATTGCAACAGGGAAGAAAATATATTATCTTGGCCGCAGTTCATGAAGCCAAAAATTATTTTTGGCTTGCCCTTGGACAAGATGGATGGTGTGGAGAGATCCCATTTTATGGTATATTATCTTTATTTTTTTGTTAGTTACGAATTACGATTTTATTAAGGAAACCAAGAGGTTCATGATTATTTTCTCTATAGTTCGGATAAAGCTATCCGGCGGTCATTTAACTATTATTATTCTTATAATGTGGCAGGTGATGGAACTTTTAAAATTATATGTGAATGAGAAATATATTCTTATGGTCAACCAACAGCAAGAAGATCTTAAGTTCTATGTTTCTTTCAAGGTATGCTTTGAATTCGGTATGAGAATTAATTAAAAGATACTCGTCATTTGGCCTTAACTTTCAATCACACTTCAGGTTGGAGCTACAAGTGTTTCCGTATTGCGAAGCGTGTGGCAAACTTTCTGGCTAAGTGAGAACTGGGATGGCAAAGGAAATGTTTGTGATCAACTTGCTAATAGCATAATGGAATTGGAAGACAGGTTTGATGATTTCATTCAAAAGTTGAAAGAAGCTGGATGGGATGTCCAGCAATTAAAATTGAAGGTTCCGACAGAAATCTCCATCGATGACATCAATCCTCTCTAACTTCTACAATTTTAGAGCTGAGAATGTCTCATGTTTTTTCATCATTGATATGATCCTGGAGTTGAGGCCTAAAAGGGACTAGCCAAACTAAAAACTCTGGCAGACTCAAATATTCGGAGCAAGATATAGTTTTCGAGAAATGTTATTTTGACATACTATGAATGGGACATTGTGCTGACACACTTTTACCACCGGTGGATGAAGTGTGGATTCCACTTAGTCTGGGTCTCACACTCATCCAATAATGGATAAAAGTGTGTTGATATGGTGTCTCACAAATTGTATGTTCAAATAACGCTACTCGAACGTTGATATTCAGGAAATGGTGATAGAGTATTTATGGTGGCCAATTGGCTTATATAGTCTATCTCACTGAATACCATATACTAGTGTTTACACAACATTCATATGAAGGCTCCTACTGTAAAAAAATCTGCTCTCAATTTTGATTAAAATGTTTCATGTTTGAAATATTTTGAAGAGAAAGTTTATGCATGTTATTCAGATAGTTTATGTATGCTCAAACATCAAAAGTTTACCTCACATTGTCTTCTCAGCCACGGTCTCTATATATTCTTTGTGATGAGATGGAAATCATTTTGGAGGGAATGAGTTGTTAGGATTAAGTGCTTTTGAGGGAAATATTGTGAGAGTTTTGGGTTTTATTTTTAGGCCAACACTAGGGTGAAGTGGGCAAAATTGATGTGGTGAAGTGGGGTGAATTGGGCTTTTAAAATTCAACATCTGTCCCACTTTAATAAATGTGGGTCCATGTTAAGTGAAGGGTAGTTTTGTAAACTACCCCTTTCTTCTTCCTCCATCAGATTCTTTGCACTACACTATTCACCCACTCACTTCTGCAAATTCATGCCACCATAGAAGACCTCACCTATCTTCTTTGTTCACACTCACCAGAAAGGAGGCCCACACCTAGCTCATTCACACTTGAAGGAAGCTTTTCTATTGCAAAGGAAATTTCATTCACCTAGCTCTAAGGACACAGACGAAACACACACGAAGGGGTACCTCAACAACATATCGTCATGTCTTCTATTTATGGTATGCTTATTCCTATAGGTGTTTGGTCCTTATTCAGTTGGAGCATGTTTTAGGTTTCAGGTTTTATTGTAGTTTCATTTCATTTTATTTTTGTTTTGTATTTTTAGCAGTTGTGGGTTCTGAATTTATCTGCTAATAATTGGGGTTTTTTCACCTAGTTAGGTTGTTTATGCGGTCTTACAATTTGATTAAGGTTATCTGCATTTGAATGTGCTTCCAATTTATTACCATAAAATCTTCCAATTTATTACCTTGAGGTCTTTCAATTTATTATCATAAAATCTCATTCATCACTACAATTTTCTTAGTGCATTAACGACACTGTTATCAATTACACCACATGTTGTCATTTATGTAATGTTAAATAGTTTTAAGTGAACAATGTGACAGAAGCTGGTTATTAGTCCTTATTTGCTGGTTAGTAGATACAGTAAACGCTGATTTGTTTTTCAAAATGCTGGTATAAAATAAAATAAAAAATTTCTATGTTTGTTTTCATAAACATCTTTGTGTTGGTTATAATTTGATTAAAAAAAGTAGTGAAGAGAAGAGTTATTTTTCTCAGTTTAAACATGAACTACCAGCATTTTCAAGAAAAAACCAATATTTATTGTATCAACTTACCAACAAATGAGGACTAATAACTAGCCCATGTCACATTGTGCACTTACCGGTCATTGTCCCATATATAAAATATAAACATATTTAACATTCCATAAATGGAAACATGTGGTGTAATTAATACCAATGTCGTTAATGTAGTGATAAATGAGATTTTATGGTAATAAATTGGAAGACTTCAGGGTAGCCAACATGTGGTGTAACTAATAACCAACCGGTTGAATGAAATGAATTTGAACCTCAATTCAAAATTGCAGGATGTGATGGAACGCATGGACAAACTAGAAGAATCACATGAAGAATTGCGGAAGGATGTTCGAGATTTAGGATACTGGACAACTGCTTATGGCCAACACTCATGTGGATCATTTGAAAGGCGTGGAAAATGAGGCTCTTAGAAAGATTTTAATTATAATCTTTTAGTTTTAATGTGTGTGAGTTGTAGGCCTTTTGTAATCTTTGTAGTCGTTTGTCGTATATATTGATCGTTCTAGACTATCAAAAGTTGAAGTAATGCGTTGTTAATTATTATACACTTATTATAATGTTCCTTTTAAAAAAATTTCATATTTGCTGGTCATTTTTCTCATTTGTTGGTTAGTAGATACATTGAGTGATAGTTGTTTTTGTAAACTGCTGGTATGTCGTGCCTAGTATACTGGAACGACATTGTTACTTATTGGACAAGATGTGTTCATCAATGGCTTATTGAAGATGTTACTGTATGCAAAATTTCCGAAAAATAAATGATGGTTGTTGATTTAAATATTAGGGTGTGGCTGGTTACTCTTCCACATTTGCTGGTTACTGGATACACTCAATGTTGGTTATTTTTTACAATTGCTGGTAAGTCGTGTTTAGTAAACATAAAAGACATTGATATAAATTTGACAACATGTTCTCATCAATGGTGATTAAGGATGACCTTAAAAACATAACATCATCCACCTTAAAAAATATAACATAAATTGTTGAGGTACCCCTTCATGTGTGTTTCGTCTGCGTCCTTGGAGCTAGGTAAATGAAACTTCCTTTGCAATAGAAAAGCTTCCTTCAAGTATGAATGAGCTAGGTGTGGGCCTCCTTTCCGGTGAGTGTGTGAACAAAGAAGATAGGTGAGGTCTTCTATGGTGGCATAAATGTGCAGAGGTGAGTGGGTGAATAGTGTAGTGCAAAGAATCCGATGGAGGAAGAAGAAATGGGTAGTTTACAACACTACCCTTCACTTAACATGGACCCACCTTTATTAAAGTGGGATAGATGTTGAATTTTGGAAGCCCACTTCACCCCACTTCACCACATCAATTTTGTCCACTTCACCCAAGTGTTGGCCTTATTTTTAACCTAAACCAGAATGCATTGTTTAGTATTTTGGGGTTTAGTCATTTGGAATAACCTGATTTTTACTCTAACAAGCCAAGTCCTGAACTTAACATGACATTCAGACAATTTTGTTAACGTTGCAAACGATACTTGGTCGGAGGTACTAACATGTCTCCATTTATGTAAATCTCAAGGATTAAAAGTGGACTTTCAATTTTTTTAGTGACCAATTTGTCCTGTGTAGTATTTCCCTTGAACCAATTTGAAGTTTTAGTAAGAAACAAAAGGAAAAATGAGCTAACTGCGAAACAAGGGTGGTTCTCAACATATTCCATGTTGCTCATATTCTTGGTTTCCATGTGCATGACCACTATGTCCCTAAACACCATAAGTATTGGCGTGGAGATCATCGTCACAAGGTTAAACGAACCGACATCGTGAAGCCTCGATCATTATGCCACCATCTTCATGTCCACCATGACTACTTCACATATAGTTGTGTCTTTCTTTCAACCTCTACCATTGTAGCCTTATCATCTGTCAATCACAAACTCTATTGCGTCTCAATAAGCACGACAAGGTGAGGCCACATGAGGCGAAGTGATGTTGATAGACCAACTTGAATGAGTGGTGAGGTTATTGAAATTTGAAAGAGTCTATGAGAGAGGATTGAGGGAGAAAAATGTTGGCGTGTTAGAGATATTGACCCAAATCCTTCTCAGTCAGCGACACACAGTTGAACAAATGACTCTTGTCATGATTTCCATGAAAGCCCCTAAGCATAATAATCAAACCCGGCTTGATCCGGCCAGTTCAACTGCAAACCTCAACGAACCAGTTATGGGACCGAGTCGAATCTTTATTTGGATCAGTCATGCATTGAATTCGGTGTAACTTGATTTGACTCGATCAATTTTTAGCAAACCCGATAGCCTAGGGGTGAGTTTTAAAACTTGGACTGGGTCAAACTGTTTTTTATTTTTTACTATTGTCGTTCCTTTATACTTCAAAGCTTGTGTTTTGCGTTTTAGCAAACCCAAACCCATCAAAAGTATAGTTGATGGATGGGCTTTTCATTCTGGCCCCAAAAGCCTTAATCCTTAGATATTTCTTTTCTGGTTCATTTAAAAAAACAAGAAAATTTGACCCCAAAAAAAAAAAATACAAGAAAATCCGGGGAGTGTGGTTGAGCGCTAGGACTCATCATTCCTTAATCAAGTGTCGAGGGTTCGATCCTCGACTTGGGTATGGAAAAGCTTTAAAACTCCGGGTCGGTTGTCCCACCATTCGAGGTGCCTACAAGCCAACAAGGGATTAGTCGGTCGATGATGAATACCACGATCGTGCACCGAAAAAAAAAAAACAAGAAAACTTTGAACTCTATAACTAAGTACAAAAAAAAAAATAATAAGAAAAAGAATCAAAGAAGAACTTTGAAGTCTCAACTCTCAAGAAAATCGATCACATTGTATTCAATAATATTACAGTCTGATATTTACAAAATTATCCTTTAAACCAATTTACTAATTTAACCTTATCTCTAACATGTTGTACTAACTGCTATGAAATGAATTGAGTCATTTCTATTTTGATGATTTATTATTGGTTGACCTTGGTCATGAGTGATTATATTACTATATATTTTGGATTAAAAATTTGTGATTATGTTACTGTAAGTAGTTAAATTTATGGGTGTGTTATTATTTTTGTCTCATTAATAATTGTAGATGTGTTAGGCTCAAACACAAACTCATAAAATTAATCCAAATCACTTGTGCAATAACACAACTTTTTAAAATTATTAATCTAACTTTTAGGGTCCGTTTGAATTGCAGTGCTTCTGACGTTTTTAACTTCTGACTTATTAGAAGTTACTTTGTCATGATAACTTATGATTTCTCCATAAATTATTTTAGTACTTTTGGAGAAGTCAGAATATTTGACTTCTCTAGAAGCACTTTTCAAAATAATTGAAATAACTTTTGTTATTTTATATACACATACAAAATAACTTATTCATAAGTTATTTTTCAGAAGTTACTTTTATATAAGGATTTAAATAAGTTGTTTACCCAAACTGACTGACCCTTTATATTATACATTAATCCAATATTTTAATAGTTGGATTAATAATTTTAAAAAGTTGAATTATTACATATAATGATTGATTTTGTAATGTATATGTAATATTACTCTGTTTTTAATTTTAAATTAGTGGAATTGAGGTAGTAGAAAGTAATCATTTGTTCTATTATTTATTATTTTTTATATTTATACTACCTTAATGAATATGGACACAAAAAAGTATAGTTATTTTGAAAAATTCCTTTATATAATAGTATAGATGAAAAATCAAAATTACATTACTAATTAATCCATCCATTTCAAAATGTAAGTCACTTTTAGTTTTTCATATTTATTTGTATTGATATTATAAAAATGATTTAATTTTCATCAACTCACAATGTACAACTTTTTTTATGCAGTAATCCAATCATGTGCTGTCACATTAGCTATGATTGTGTTTTCTATTTCTTACTATCTAAAAAATCATACAAACAGAATATTTTAATTAGATGACAGTGTAAAATACCCTTAAACTATCAGTGTATCAAAATTAAACTTTTATAAAAATTTAAAGTGGATGATAAAAATATTTCTGTTCATATTTTTCCTAACATTGAAAATTTAAATTGAAATTTACGAAAGATAAAAATAAAAAAATAAAATAACATTTTCATATATATTTAATTTTCATCCACGGAAAATGTGCAAATTTTTTACACATTCAGCCATAATATCGTTTTCTCTCTCGTACTACTTTAAAAGTCATATAAATAAAGAATTCTGATTGGATAACAATCTAAAATACATTTACACTCCTTATATCAAAATTAAACTTTTTTGTACGAGTTTAATTTTAATCTACTTTCAGTGTAAAAAATTTTTATACAGACATCCAATCATACATTGACACATCAGCAAAAGTCTCAAACTCAATCATCCACTGACTAAAAAATCACAAATTGTGCTTGAATTACTGTGTCAAAACATCATAATCAAACTCTTTTTGTATTTTGAAATTTGAAATGGGGGGAGAAATATCTTTCCGTGTGGAGTGAGGAGTCTCATAAGTTGCCAGTAAACACATTAAAAACGAACAGAATTTAGGCACTGTTTTGTGTCATTTCTATGGCCAGCTTTCCGGGCGAACTCCCGGCGGTTCTTATGGCGAAGATCATAGTAATAAACATATTCACCTAACCTTAAAACCCTACTCACTCTTCCCCATAACCCATCATCTCCATTCTCCTCTCTTCTCATCCTTTCGATTAGACTCTGCCGGCGAAACACGCCACCGATGACGTCTTCACCGCATGCAAAACCCGACGAAACCATTCATCCCAGCCCCAATGTCGCACTCTCCTCCATCGATCCTTCACCGCCACCACAACCACCACCACAGCCCCTCCGCCGCCGTCGCTGTACCACCACCACCACCACCACGGCTCTCACGGCCCGTCGCCGCTCGCCGCGTCTCCATCGCCGCACCATCTCCAAGAAAACAGAGTGGAGCCACTACGACATCACGCACGAAATCCTCTCTCGGCTCTCAACGAAATCCCTTGCTCGTTTCTACTGCGTTTGCAAAGGTTGGCAACGCACAATTTCAACCCCTTTCTTCCTCAAAACCCTAATCCACAAAAGAGGGATCAAATCCACAACCGGTTTCGTCGTTCTGGACAAGTTCTCTACCAGCCACTACATTCCTGTTGACGATAATAGCATGAATCTGAAACCTATATTGTTCAGATCCCTTCCTAGAGATAACATCATCATAGCTTCATGCAACGGGCTTATCTGCTACCGTAACAACACTTCCCCAGAATCAGAATCAGAATCAACTGTATGTGTTTCAAACCTTTTAAATAACCAATTTATTAAATTACCTTCACTTGACATAACTACTGATTCAGAAACAAGCATAGCACTTGGTTGTGTTGAGAATTTTGCCAAATTCAAATTGGTAAGAGTTGTCCAAAAAATTAGGGGTAGTGATCAATTAGGGTTTGGATTTCAATTATATTCATCAGAAACAGGGGAGTGGAGAGTGACCAATAATTCAAGCTACATAGCTGCCCCATTTTTGGTTATGAATAACAGAAGCATATGCATAGGAAATGTCTTGTATTGGCTCACATATGATAAAAACTTTTTCACATATGATAAAAAAGTACTTGTTTTCGATGTTGAGAAGGAACTAGCTAGATTGATTAGAGGTCCTATCAAACGTTTTGACCATATGTCATATCACATGATTGGAGAATCCGAAGGTAGCTTGCACTATGTTCTAGCCACAAAGGATTTAGGAGTTCGTATTTGGTGCCTTGAGAGTTATTCAGATGTGAATTGGACACTCAAGTATACCATCTCATTTGACAAGATTTATGGAAATTTCCTACGCCACTTCCATGCTTTCAAGTGTAGATTATGTGAGCTTGAGAGTGACATTTTGATCCCTCTAGGCTTCAAAGATTCGATCTTGCTACTGAAACTGTGTAAGGATGTGATTCAGTATGATATTAGAACTGATAAGATGGCATGGTCTTGCCCCTTTAAAGATCTTAACTTGCCATGCTTCGATCCCGCTCCGTCGACCGGTGTTTTCCCGTTCCATCTGCTTGGATGATGCTTAGCAGGGACTTTGGTAATGGCTGTGTGTGGGTGCCATTGCTGCATCTTATGATTCTTTTGCTGGGGAACATATTATTACTATGAATACTTTGTTCAAATTTTTTTAACCACCTTTGTGTACATGAATGGTTTTATATTAGATAGAATACATGATAAACAAGTTTCTTGCTGTTGTTATTGTTCTATTCCTTTTGGTTTGGATCAAGTTCTCCAAAAGAAGTCACTGATATAGTGACAGGTGATAAATAAATTTGTAATGATTTGAGACTTACTTGATTGACTAGTAGTGACTTATACGAGAGTAGCAGACTAAAAGACTAGAAGCGAACAATAGAAAGCTGTGGAGTGGTTTTTTTTACGTAAAAAACAATTACTTTACAATAGTTAAATAGGTAGTTGCAGAATTAATTACGTGAATAGGTAGTGCGTTTTACTGAATAAAAGTCGATTTGAATCGACTTTACTCTGCAAAATTTCAATTTTTATTGAGCTAAAGTCGATTCAAATCGACTTTAGCACAAAAAAAAATTACAAGTTTGCATGCAAAGTCGATTTGAATCGACTTATGCATAGTTCAAATATATATATTTATATGCATGTATGTATGTCCATGTATATATGCATGTCCATATGAGTTTATATATATATATATATTAATTTTTTAATATATATAATTATTAAATTATATTTAATAGACCGGTTCAACTATCGACCAGTTGAACCATTGACCCACTGGTTGAATCATTGCACTACTAGAAACACGGAGATTTTCAACGGGCATTTTCGACGGCTTTTGAACCGTCGGAATATTTCGAGGGGTTTCCGATGGCATCATCCGCTGATCACAAAGCAACATCAGATTTAAGACAATCCGTCGGAAAACCCTCGCTAAATAGCGCGGGAATGCGCGGCATCTTTCCCGTCATAATATACCGATGGACTTTCGAGCGCAGGCCTAACCGCCGTCGGAAGCCCCCCGGAGGTAATAATATGTTTCGGCGGTCTTCCGAGGGTCCTCGACAGGGTTAAAGTTAGGGTATGAGGTTTGTAGCAACCGTCGGAAGACCCTCGGAGGTAATAATATTTTCCGGCGGTCTTCCGTGGGTTTTGCACAAGGTTAGGATTAGGGTATGGGTTTCTGGAAACCGTCGGAAGACCCCCGGAAAATCATATAATGTTCTGGCAGTCTTCCGAGGGTTCCCGACAGGGTTAGGGTTAGAGTTAGGGTATGAGGTTTGTAGCAACCGTCGGAAGACCCTCAGAGGTAATAATATTTTCCGGCGGTCTTCCGTGGGTTTTGCACAAGGTTAGGATTAGGGTATGGGTTTCTGGAAACCGTCAGAAGACCTCCGGAAAATCATATCATGTTCCGACGGTCTTCCGAGGGTCCCCGACAGGGTTAGGGTTAGGGTATGGGGTTTGTAGCAACCGTCGGAAGACCCTCGGAGGTAATAATATTTCCCGGCGGTCTTCCGAGGGTTTTGTACAGGGTTAGGGATAGGGTATGGGGTTTCTGTAAACCGTCGGAAGCCCCCCAGAAAATCGTATAATGTTCCCGCAGCCTTCCGATTGTCCTCGGAGGTAATAGTGATTTCCGGCGGAAACCCTCGGAAGGCCGCGGGAACATTATACGATTTTCCGGGGGGCTTCCGTCGGTTTGCAGAAACCCCATACCCTAACCCTGTACAAAACCCTCGGAAGACCGCCGGAAAATATTATTACCTCCGAGGGTCTTCCGACGGTTGCTACAAACCCCATACCCTAACCCTAACTCTGTCGGGGAACCTTGGAAGACCGCCGGAACATGATATGATTTTCCGGGGGTCTTCCGACGGTTTCCAGAAACCTATACCCTAATCCTAACCTTGTACAAAACCCACGGAAGACCGCCGGAAAATATTATTACCTCCGAGGGTCTTCCGACGGTTGCTACAAACCCCATACCCTAACCCTTTCGGGGACCCTCGGAAGACTGCTTGAACATTATATCATTTTCCGGGGGTCTTCCGACGGTTTCCAGAAACCCATACCCTAACCTTGTGCAAAACCCACGGAAGACCGCCGGAACATGATATGATTTTCCGGGGGTCTTCCGACGGTTTCCAGAAACCTATACCCTAATCCTAACCTTGTACAAAACCCACGGAAGACCGCCGGAAAATATTATTACCTCCGACGGTTGCTACAAACCCCATACCCTAACCCTTTCGGGGACCCTCGGAAGACCGCTTGAACATTATATCATTTTCCGGGGGTCTTCCGACGGTTTCCAGAAACCCATACCCTAACCTTGTGCAAAACCCACGGAAGACCGCCGGAACATGATATGATTTTCCGGGGGTCTTCCGACGGTTTCCAGAAACTCATACCCTAATCCTAACCTTGTGCAAAACCCACGGAAGACTGCCAGAAAATATTATTACCTCCAAGGGTCTTCCGACGGTTGCTACAAACCCCATACCCTAACCTTAACCCTTTCGGGGACCCTCGGAAGACCGCCGGAACATTATATGATTTTCCGGGGGTCTTCCGACGGTTTCCAAAATCCCATACCCTAATCCTAACCTTGTGCAAAACCCACGGAAGACCGCCGGAAAATATTATTACCTCCGAGGGTCTTCCGACGGTTGCTACAAACCCCATACCCTAACCCTAACCCTGTCGGGGACCCTCGGAAGACCGCCGGAACATTATATGATTTTTCGGGGGTCTTCCGACGGTTTCCAAAAACCCATACCCTAATCCTAACCTTGTGCAAAACCCACGGAAGACCGCCGGAAAATATTATTACCTCCGAGGGTCTTCCGACGGTTGCTACAAACCCCATACCCTAACTCTAACCTTGTCGAGGACCCTCGGAAGACCGCCAGAACATATTACTACCTCCGGGGGGCTTCCGACGGCGGTTAGGCCTGCGCTCGAAAGTCCATCGGTATATTATGATGAGAAAGATGCCGCGCATTCACGCGCTATTTTGCGAGGGTTTTCCGACGGATTGTCTTAAATCTGATGTTGCTTTGTGGTCAGCGGATGATGCCATCGGAAACCCCTCAGAATATTCCGACGGTTCAAAAGCCGTCGGAAATGCCTGTTGGAAATCTCTGTCTTTCTAGTAGTGCAATGATTCAACCAGTGGGTCAATGGTTCAACTGGTCGATAGTTGAACCGGTCTATTAAATATAATTTAATAATTATATATATTAAAAAATTAATATATATATATATATATATATATAAACTTATATGGACATGCATATATACATGGGCATACATACATGCATATAAATATATATATTTGAACCATGCATAAGTCGATTCAAATCGACTTTGCATGCAAACTTGCAATTTTTTTTTGTGCTAAAGTCGATTTGAATCGACTTTAGCTCAATAAAAATTGAAATTTTGCAGAGTAAAGTCGATTCAAATCGACTTTTATTCAGTAAAACGCACTACCTATTCACGTAACTAATTCTGCAACTACCTATATACATATTTAACTATTTTAAAGTACCTGTTTACGTAAAAAAATCCTGTGGAGTTTTAACTCCACTATTCTGGTGATTAAGTAAAGTTTGAGGGAAACTATTTGTTGTTGTTTGGTTTTCATTTCTTATTTTCTATTTTCAGAATTTTACAAGGAAGTGCCGAAAATAGAAAAAAATATAATTAGTATTGTACTTCAATATTTCCTTAATAAAATTCTGAAAACAGAAAATGATTGTTTGAATACGGTTCCCTACCAATGTGACTAGGGGCTTGTTTGGATGAACTTCTAAAAAAAGATATTTTTTAATTGATCTTTTTAAATAAGATCTTTTGAAGAAGAAGTAATTTAACGTTTGGATATAAAATCAAATTATGTTTGGATGTAATATAAAAAGGTCTTTACTATTCGTAAACATCTTTTCTGTGTTATAAAAAATATATTTTTTTAGAAGATGAAAATTATAGCTTTTAAAAAAAAAGATTTTTTTCTATTTTTTTTAGTGAGTTTTTTTTACTAAAAAATATTACCCAAATATATATTTTTTTAGTGACATTTTCTGCTTACTTGTACAAAGACTTCTTGTTTGACTTTATTTTTAAAATAGAGTTCTCTTTTTTTTTTTTATCTTTTGAGGAGGATATGACTGACACGAGGCCTTTTCCAAATCACATCGCAGAGATATTGTCTAACAAATATCTTTTGAATCTTGTGTGAAAAGATTCAGTTGTAGCTCTTGCGAGGATAAATATATCTTGATAATATGAAATAAATTGTCCTTCTTAAAAAGGTAAGAAAGTATTTTCTGACGTATAAATAAACCAGAAAAATACAAATATAAAAAGAAAATATGTGCCTTTTCTAAGGTATTACTGTTTCATATTGTGAGATGTAACATAACTTATTCTAAACTTAGTATATGTAATATTAAGCTAAGAAATGTCAGAAAGTACTTCAGATTCATTATACGGAAGTTTAGAAAAATTAATATCTAAGAAAGTATTTATGAGGTACTATAGCAAATTCTGAGGTCAAACAAACCTTTAGAATAGTTTTGAGGTATAAGAAATGTTTTTAAAAATGTTTTAAGGTAAGATAAGAACTTCATAAATGCAATCTATGAAAATGAGTTTTCTAAGAAAACATATTTCAGAATATAAGAAATGACCTTAAAAAACAAATAAAACTCGTTTTTAAAAAATTAACACGTGTAATAAATAAATTTTTATTTACTAAATATTTTGTTAATCATCAAAATAAATTATCTAGGAGTCTTCTAGAATATATATATATATACATATATATATATATATATATATATATATATATATATTTGGTATAACAGGAACTAACATATATGTCCCTACTAATCCAATGCAAGCAAAAAGCTATTTTGCTTTTTTTTTTTTCCCCAATTCGTGATTAATAGGGGGTTGAAATGTCATTTTCTCTATAAAATAATGTACTTTGAATTGCCACTTGTTAATTATTTGTCACTTTAGATTAGCATCAAGGTAACCAGAACTGTGGTCAAAGACATGCTACTTGGCTAAGTTATTAACCAGAAAATCATCATCACTTGCCAATTCCATATGCTAAAGACCAAAATAATGGTGATATGAATATATAGTTGTTTACCATAAGAATCAAATTGTGAAATGTTTCATGATCAATCAACATTCATTTTAAAGTCAAAACGATTTGAAATTCTAGTTTCTTGAACAATTGATCCACCAAGTTACTTGCAAGTATAGTCCAAAAAGTTTCATCTCTATTTTAGTTGGGAATGAAAAATTGTTCTAAACAAAAGGCAAGTTTTTAGACTCATAATGAGACGGAGATTAATTGCTTCTAATCAAATATGAAGATATCTTTTCAATAGTTAAAAGTTTTGACTCACAAAAGAGAAAAACAAGAAGAAATTCAACAATTAAGCACCTAAATAGTGAACAAATGAAAGAAAAATATATAGAGCTAATAACAACAAATAAGGCTTGCTCACAAAAATCAAAAGTAAGAAATATCAATGCACACCAATCGATTAAAGCAATTCTGAATGAAATAGTGAGGATGTGAAAATGAATTTGATCATATATGAATGTAATAGTGATGATATAAAAATGAATTAGATGGTAAATTACAGGAGTCCAAAAAAGAGTAATACTATTCAGTCATAAAAAATTGGATATACATCTAATAAAATAAATGGAAATAAGAAGAGTTGAAAAATTTAGATAAAGATCACACTATAAAATATAAATCAAGGATTAGATATTAAATATTAACATGATGTATAAAATAAATGAATGTACAAATAATATTTTTGGAATTATACGATCTTTAGCCTAGGTTATTACAGTTAAAGTTCCCACTGCATAAGTAGGGAGAAAAAATAAAATGTTATATTTATCGATTCTTGACTCAATAATTAAATAAGTCACGGAAAAGAAATAATTAAATAAGTAATAATATTT
The DNA here is from genome assembly GCA_013621005.1 of Aeschynomene evenia. NCBI lineage: Eukaryota > Viridiplantae > Streptophyta > Magnoliopsida > Fabales > Fabaceae > Aeschynomene > Aeschynomene evenia. The sequence continues at coordinate 30,801,082 of CM024268.1, read as the reverse complement.
CAAAAAAAAAAAGCGTAATGATATTTCATTTTAATGATAAAATTTTCGTAATTTTTATATAAAAATAAGAACATTGCTATATTAATATTTATAAATATATATTTAAATTTAAGAATTAAGAGTAAAATAATTAATAATGGATAAGTGAGGGTTCTACAAAAATTAAAGGTGATGGATTAGATGTATATACGGAGTATGAGATAATTAATAGATGTTAAAATAGTTTTATTATAAAAACAACAGACAATGCTTCTGGTTAGTTATATAGCGCACTGTTTAAAAAATCAGATCGGACCGGCCGGTCTGAACGGTTGAACCAGGAACTGGACCCCTGTCCGGTTCGGATGGGGAGAAAAAATTGATTAAAAAAAATTCGATAAAAATAGAAAAAATCAATCAAAGTTGGTCAAAATTGATAAAAATCGGTGAACCGGCAAAAAGTCGGTTGAATCAGTCAATTAATTCAAAAATAAAAATTTTAATTTTTTAAATTATAATAACTATTTTATAATAATATAATATATAATTTAATTATTAAAATTAAGGACTATTAAACCTTTAAATTTATTAAATACTCTATATTTTAATTTTTAATTAATATTTTTAATACACTTTAATTTTTTATAGTATATAATTCATCATATGAATATATATTGATAGATAAATATATATTATGTATTTTTATTATATACAGTTAAATACTGATCGAATCTTTAAATTTGAACCATTCTCTTATCCGATTCAATAGGCATGTCACCCGCGCATGGCGGGGGCGGAAAGTACTCCCCTGTTCCCTGCCCCGCGACGACACCCCACCTCCCGTCCCCGCCCCACTCCCCGCCACGGGGACTTTTTTTCCCTGCCCCCATTCCCCACAGGTCCCCACGGGGACTGCGGGGAATTCCTGTCTATATTTTTTAAATTAAAAAAATTTGAAATCACATATCAACCACAAATTTTAAAATGTAATTCAACCACAAATTCTAAAATATAATTTAACCACAAATCCAAATAAAATATAGCTTTACAATAATGAAAAGTAAAATAATAAAAAAATATTCAAAATAAGGATTATAGCATCCATGCAAAAATTCATTGGACATGCAGAGGGCGGGCTGGGTGAAGCAGCGAGCTCAGCTAAGGAGGGTGAGGCTGAGGCAGCAGTTGTGACACGTGAAGCTTAGGGTTTGGTGTTGGACTGTTGGAGTCTTGGAGAAGAGCAAAAGCCAATTGATGTGGACAGTGGTGCTGTGATTTTTAGTTTCTACTTTGAGCGATTTGATGTTTTAAAATTGTAATTTGTGAGTGTTAAAATTAGGATTTAGAGGTATAAAATATAAAATTTAATTTATTTATAAAAGAAAATTGTTAATGACTAAAATATATAAATTATATATAATATTAATTTAACTTTTAAGGATATTTTTGTAATTACACATTGTGGGGTCCCGACAGGGCGGGGGAAGAGATCCCCATCCCGTCCCCATGTTGGCTGCGGGGGAACTTTGTCCCCCATCCCCATCCCACGGGGTAAAAAAACCTGCCCCACGGGGCCCATCGGGTAGTCCCTGCAGGGATCCCATTTCGTGGGAAAATTGACATGCTTAGATTCAATGTCTCCTATCCAATTTTTAAAACCTTGTTATATAGCATTGTTTGTAATAATAAAAATTATTAGGTGCATCTAAGACATCATTCATTGCATGACACATCAACTATTCTATTCTGTTATTGGAAATTTAACCCCTTTTCTTCTCATTATAATTGACCTTTTGAATAATGAGGAGGGATCCACTTACTCCAAGAGTAAGTCTTGATATACTTACTTCATCTTATAACTTTATATATACAATGAATTTGATTAATCCAATCGTTGAAATATTAATTTACAGAACATAGATCAAGTGTATAAAATTTCATAAAATTTTAATATAATTTGATGCTTCATCATCTCATGTTATTTCGACGTATAATATAGTTTTGAAAATATATGTAAATGTTGAGTGTTAGATAATATATCTATCTATGTCTGATTTTTCTGAAATTTGATATGCATAATCATCAAGATAATATCATAAAATTCAACGATTGGATTGATCTAATTTTATGTTTATCAAAAATTATTTAATGGAGTAATTATAAAAGACTTACTCCTGGAGTAATAGATCCCTCCTCTTGAATAATATATCATGCAATGAATAGTGCAGGATGCACCTAATAATTTTTCTCCTAATAATACATACTCAACCTAATCATTATCCAATTCTTGGTTCGCTTTCAACGTGGAAGGAAATCATGTAAGAAAGAATATACTAACAATAATGAATCTACTTGTGTGAACTTCGTTACGTAACTGATTTACAGTTAGATATATTAAAATAAGCATTGCTAGGGGTTTGAGCCAACAAATAGGAATTTGAGCTACAATCATTCGGTCCATTAAAAATATGTTCATGATTAAAATGTTATTTGGACCATAAAATATTAAATAGACTTTATTAACTGTTTTGACTAATTTTTTTTTGCTCCCCAAGCATTTTATATTAAAAAATGCCTCATTTAATCCTTTAAGATTAATGTATAAGATAAAATAATTCCTCAAAATTTAATAATGACAATATAACCTCTTAAATTTTGACGTGATACATAAAATAGTTCTTCAAAATATGAAATTGTCCTTTAAAATTATAAATTTAGGACAACTATGATTTTGCACACATATCAAACATAAAAAATGAACACATCCACAATTGCACACATCTAAATATATAGAAATGTACACACCAAATATTTATAATTGTACACACCAAAACATATAAAAATGTACACACAAAAAATATAAAAGTACATAATAAACAATATTTCCACATTAAAAGTACATGAATTAATTTTTGTGTCACGCCCGTACTTTTATATAATGAATATACAATAGGATGATATTAATAATGTATACAGCCTAAAGAGCATTGCTAGAGGCACACTAAAAAACCAGTCAAAACAACCAACAATAGTAAATTGGGCCTAAATCACTCAGCCCATTGAAAAAAATACACATGGTTTAAGAATGATATTTGGGCCAAAAGTATTAAAATGGGCTTGTTGGCTGTTTTAACTGGAAAAATGTTGTTCCCCAAGCATTTATGCAGCCTAAAACCCTAAACTTTTTTATCCGATAAGTAAGTCGGAGTTAGTTTAACAAGATTTTGGAAAAAAAATTATTAATTAATGTTGAGAAACAAAATCTTTTAAAAAACAGAAAAACTATTTTATACTTAAATTTAAAATATATTTCCTAAAAGATAAACATTTATAGTTTCGAAAAAGTAAAAGAATCTTATTTATTTATTTATTTAATAATTCTACTTTTACTAGAATCTTAAATTATCACAAAATTTAGAGGGCGTTTGGTATGAGATAATCTGTATAGATTACCGGTAATCTTGCAATTAAATTACTTGGTAATCCAGATTGATTCGTTTGTTTTCACAAAGATAGTGGTAATGTGAATTACCTCCGTATCAGGTGGCAATCTGGATTACCACCCCTAGGTAATCTTTTAATTTATTTTATTACACCATTACCCCTCTAACAAAATACACTACTATTCCTAATTTTATAATTTTCTAACACAAATCCTAATTTATCTTAAAAACCCACGTAACCTTTCTTATTGGTGTTTTTTTTTTATAAATTTATTGCGTTATATTTGTTTTTTCTATGTTGCACTTTTTGCAAAAATATTATAATTATTTTAATGAATTTTTATTTTTAGTAAATAATTATATTAATGTCAAAACTGAAAAATATTGATATTAAATTTAAAATATAATTATATTTAATTAATTCATTTTGTATATATTTTACTTATTTTAATAATATATATAATATAATTACATTTGATTAATTCAATTTATAATTATTTAGAGGGTATTATAGTAATATATATAGATTATCTTGTAATGCGGATAATATACCAAACAACGTAATGCAGATTACCAGTAATCTTATTTGTATATACCAAACAAGGTAATGTGGATTACCGGTAATTTAATTGGAGGTAATCTATCTGTAAGGTAATCTAGATTACCGGTAATCTTACTCGGTAATGCACCAAATGCCCCCTTAGAGCAATGCTAGAGGCACAACAAAAAACCAGCCAACACAGTCAACAAATTGTGCACAACGTATATAACATAAATTGCACAACGAGTATAACATGTTGTGCACACCATATAGCACATGATGTGCACAACATATATAACATATTGCAAAGAAAGATGATGTGTAATATGTAATATATGTTGTGCATAATAGATGATATACGTTGTGCACTATATATGATATACGTTGTGCATTTTATATTATATATGTTGTGCATAACTTGTTAGCTGTTTTGACTGATTTTTTATTGTGCCCCAAGTATTTCCCCAAAATTTAATTTGACGTACGTAGACAATCCTTAATTAAGTGTAAATAATCCTGAAATATATACTTTTCTAATTAAAAAGAATGTGTCTTTTTAAAATATTTTTTTTCTTTTACTACTTTCTAGCACAACTCTAATAGATAAAATTCAAAATCTGAAAAATATTCTTATTTAATAGTGCAAGATATGATTATTTTCTCAACCTAGGCTACACTTCTAATTCTAAGTCACCCTAGAAACAAGTAGACTATATATTATTAAATTAGGAAAAATTCAACAACAGAGGAGAAGAAATAGAATCTGCTGCAGAATGCGAAATGAATCTTACATGAATCTCGAGGAAAAAGTGTGGTGGCAGTTTCGTCATTTCAACACAAACCGACGATACATGACATCACATCACACATAAATGAGTAAGTTATGCATGCACATTCCTAAAAAAAAATTAAGGCTGCATTTATATTATAAAATTAATCATTATTAATTTTATATATAATAATTTAAAATTTTTAAATTATTAATTATATTTAAAATATTAAATTAGTAAAAAATATTAATAATTAAATTATTAATTAAAAAAAGTTAAATTATTATATATAATAATTAATTTTACAATATACAAAAATATTTCTCTATTATAAAAGAATACAAAGAAAATAAGAGATTTATTTATTTTTCAATATTTATATTTTTGACATAATTCATATTTAAAATTTAATTATTCTCTTTTTACTATATTCGATCTATTTAATTACTTGTTATTTAATATATGAATTATTCTTTTGAACAATATTATATTTATATTAAAAGTGACATTTAACAATATAAAAAATTTGATTGAATAAATATAAATATTGGATTCTGTTAGTATAAAAATTGTCATGATCTCAATATAAAGTTTGAATATATTATAAAATTGAGTTAAGATATAAGTTAGATTTAGTAATGAAAAATATTGTATTGTATCAGTATAAAAATTGTCACTATTTTAATATAAAAATTTAAACATAATATAAAATTGAGTTAAGATATAAGTTAGATTTACTATAAATAAATATGAGATTGTATCGTAGATATCAGTGTAAAATTAGTAAATAAATATGAGATTGTATCGTAGATATCAGTGTAAAATTAGTGTTATTTCACTTATTTTTTTATTTTCACCTAAAACTTTTTCTTACTAAAAAGAGAGTTACGTGTAGTTCAAGCGAGAACTCAGGGCAAACTCCTCCAACACACTCTTTGCTTCCCCCACTTTCTCTCTCTCTCTCTCTCTGAAACTGCTCCTTTGGTTTGGTGAGAGGAAGAGGGTAGTGGTGGTGGTGGTGGTATTGTTCTTTGCAGCTTAAAACGAGCTCCTTCATTTTTTTTCTTTTTATTTATTTATGCAGGATTAGGAAACAGAGTGTTTTGTTAGTGATTGTGTTTGTGAAAAGAGGTTTTTGATTTTGAGTAAATGGGGTTTGGTTTCAAAAGAAGGAAGAAGGAACAGGAAGAAGAGGAAGTTATTGGTGGTGGAGGAGGAGAGATGCGAAAGTCTTTCAAGGATTCGCTCAAAGCTCTTGAAGCTGACATTCAATTTGCCAATACACTGTAACTCTCTCTCTCTCTCTTTCTCTCTGTGTGTGTAATTTGAGCTCAAATTTTATTATTTATTTATTTTTTAAATATTGGGTTGTGAAGGTTGAGTTATTTGATTTTCGGTGCCACCCATTTATGAGGTATTTGTTTTTTTTTTTAGGAAGATGCTGAATTTCTGGTTTTTGTAGTGTTTGGAGGTAGATAAGATTTGTGGGTTATGATAGTTGGAGCCTTGTATAGTGTTCTTTAGTTCTTAGCTCTGTAATTTGTATTCTTTTTCTTATAGTTTGGATTTTTTTTGGAGGTCCAATTTGATAGTATCCTTGTCATTTTAGAATTTCATGTTTTTGTTATTTTTTTTTTTCAAAGAAAAGAAAATAATTCTTCCTTTATGCTTATGCTGATGTTAAAAGACCAATCAGTTTTGTGTGGTTGAGGTTGAGGCTTGATTAGAGAAGGCAAAATTGGAAATGATGTTGGAGGAGTGATATTGCAATCAATGAAATTTCAGAGTGCAACAAAAATTTGACTATTTGAGATAAGAAGACTTGGATCAAATTTGAAGGGGGAAGAATATGAAAAAGCAATATTTCTGGTTGAAGCAAAGGAGCTATGGTGAATATGTCTTCAAAAAGCATGATGCTTTAGCTAGTTTTGTATCAATTTATTCAACCTCCTTTTTGAATAAGTTTTGCTTTTATCCTTTTGGAAGAGATTCTGCTTCAATTCTTTGGTGTTTTCCCAAGGGATGCCCCAATTTCTGCAAATTTCACCTCCTCTTTCTGCTAAGAGGACCCAACATTTTCCATATTTTTTGTATAGTGGTAGGTGCTTTATTGCAACACTGGAAGACCCTTCATGTTTCACTTTATGTTAACAAATGAAATAGTACATCTTTTTTGAATGTGGATTTTGATCGAGGCATAGCTGAGACCATATCCAGAAAAAAAAAACTAGTAATTAAGAAAAGAAGACCATAAATTTCCAGCTACTCCTAAATTTCACTCTGATTTAGAGCTCTCAATTTTTCGTTTCAGCTGTGAATGTTCACAGCTTGTAGTTGTTGTTGGGGCGGATTTAGAATATGTTATTGTTGGGTGTGCTTTGCCACCTTAGATCAATTCCTGTTGGCTAATTTTGTTAGTATATGAGAAAATTAAGAAGGCTAAATCTCTGTGGGCTGTGGCATCCTATATATGTTCACTGTTTGGAGTATTTGATTGGAACATAATTCTTATACCTTCAGTGACAAACTTTCAGACAAGCAAGTTTTGTGAGATTGAATTTGGCATGTAGCCTCTATTTTGTGTAAAGCACACAGTCTTTTCAATGAATTCTCCTCTTGATATGTCGAGAGATTGAAAAGCTATGCTTCATTGATAGTTTCTTGGTAATTTTTTATCTTCTTATAACCTGAAAAGAAACTTGTAGTTGTGGCACATCAACATGAGTTGAAGAAGCTTTAGTGTGCCCAATTTAAATGCTTTTCTCAGAAATTATGAGTGCCTGTTGTCTTAAATGTTACAAAATTGTATTTTCTCAACCAAAGATGAAAAATCGTCATCATGTTATACGTATAACCAATTCTATCTGCAAAATATGTTTGTTTACAGTGCTTCTGAATATCCAAGCGATCGTGATGGTTCTTGCCTCCAAATGAGGTTGTCTTACAGTCCTGCTGCTCAATTTTTCCTTTTTCTGGTTCAATGGACTGATTGTCACCTAGCAGGAGCCTTGGGATTGCTTAGAATTCTTATATACAAGGTTCTGCCCCTTCCCCTGTAATTTATTCATTATCAAAATATGTTAGTGCAGAATTGTGGCTAATGGTACTATTTTGTTTTCAAGCTAATGATTAATATTGGGTTTGTCGCAGGCCTATGCGGATGGCAAGACAACCATGTCCATTTATGAAAGAAAAGCCAGCCTGAAGGAGTTCTATCGTAAGTGAACGATCATATATTGAAATATAAGCATATACACAACCATATGCTGTTTGAAACCGTGCCATGAATTCATTTATAGGCTTTGATCTGAATCTGATACCTTGTAAACAACAGGTGTGGTCTTTCCCTCTTTGTTGCAACTAAACAGAGGAATCACTGATGTTGAAGACAGGAAACAAAAGCATGTATGCGCTACTAAGTACAAGCCGAAAGAGATAACATGCAAGGGAAAGCTGTCTGAGATCGACATGGAGAGAGAAGAAGAGTGTGGTATTTGCATGGAGATGAACGACAAGGTTGTATTGCCAAATTGCAATCACTCGATGTGTATGAAATGCTACCGAGACTGGTGAGTGGTCAGCAACTTGTGCTAACATTTATGTACAGAAATACTTATAATTCTAATGACAATATGGTAATAAGCTGAAAAATAAAATTAAAAATGCCTACTCATTAAAGATCACAACTTAATTGTTATTATTGATGCCAAAGAACACTAACTATCGGTATTTAGACCTAGAGTAGAACTTAATATTAGGAAAGAATCTGCCATTGGTATGAAGGGTAGGATGTGAATCACATTCTTCTTGCAATACAATGAGTTAGCATTTAGCAGAGTTTTAACGCATAGTCGCATACGGTTCTATACCAAACATGAACCCTTCAGGCCTTCTCATGCTGTCTACTGTTTCTCATTTTGTTACAATACTTGTCCCAGGTAGAGTCTAGACTCTAGATTGTGTTGCATGACATTCTGTAGTCACTTTGCACAAGTTTTTGTACCAAAACTCCAAAAGATACTTGGCCAATTTTAAGTGACCAGAAATATTAGGCCGCTGAATCGTTGAAAGATATTGATTTTATTTTTTATCTTTGTCAAAGAGTAGTGATATTTGTATAACTTTCTGGAACATCCTTAAAGAGACATACTTAGGTATGCTTTAAACATTGTGAGAAAAATTAGAACCTATTCTCAACCAAAGATTAAGGGACAAATGTCATTTCTCTTAGTTCGTATCTAGAAAAAAAAGTTGTTACTAAAATTTTCTCTGGCTGAACTTGGGTGCTATGGTTGGCATTTTACAGATATATTGTTTGAGAGAAGTTCTTCGATTTATTCGAAGTGCCAAGGATATGTTCCATGTCCATTAATAAAGTGATTAGGACTCACCTTTAATAGTGTTAGTAGACAATTAGACATGAAACATACCCACATGGCATTGTAGGTGCATATGAGAATTTCTTGTCGTTTGATGACTCATTCTTTCGCTTCTAAGTTCTTATCATTCCTACTTTTTGCCTCCGGTGCAGGCGTGCAAGATCTCAGTCATGCCCTTTCTGTCGAGACAGTCTCAAAAGAGTAAACTCTGGTGACCTTTGGATCTACATGAACAGCAGTGAGATAGATGATTTGGCTTCAATCAACAAGGAGAATTTGAAGAGACTATTCATGTACATAGAAAAGTTGCCCCTTGTTGTGCCAGATCCTGTATTTGTGTCGTATCGCCATCGATGGTGAGATGGCATAGCCAAAAAATAGTTGAAGCTCATTATGGTGAGATGGCATAGCCAAAAAATAGTTGAAGCTCATTATTCTGAACTTTAAATTTCAAGATTTGTTTGTACATGGTTGATTGATTCTCAGTTTGTGTAGGAATTCTTAGAATTGTAAATACATGTTACCTTGTAAACCAGTGTCCAATACTTTATATACCCATTTGATTGCAATGAAATTAAAGTTCTCAGTTTCTCACTAGTCCAAAGATTTTATTGTCCTTGTTCTTTTGCTTCAGTTTGGTTATTTGGATTAGATTTGTCCTTTCTTCTTGTTGTGCTTCTGCCTGCAATATGCATGTACCATGGGTTTATCTATTGTGATAAATACTTCTTGTACACCATAAAATTAGTCACTATCAGTTACCACTTACCATATATAATAATTTAACTTTTTAAAACTTTTAATATTATATGTCGATCTAATATTTTAAAAGTTAGATTAATGATTTGAAAAAATTGGATTATTATATATGGCGGTTGATGATATGGTGTAGATGTAGCAATATTCATCTTTATTTGGTTACCAAGTTGGATTTGAATATGATCATTTATATTTTATTTTGATTTAAGTTTTAATACAGTGTGTTTTGTTTCAATTCGAAGTTGATCTTTTATTTTTATAATCACAAATGCTTGGGGTACAATAAAAAACCAGCCAAAACAACTAATAAAGCTCTTTTAACACTTTATGACCCAAATAACACTTTTAAGCATGGGTATATTTTTAATGTGCTAGGTGATTGTGGCCTAAATTCCTATTTGTTGGCTGTTTTGGTTGATTTTTTGTTGTGCCTCTAGCAATGCTCTACCAATTCTGGCTAGCATTCTCTCTCTCTCTTTTCTCTCCAGAGAATTCTTCAATAGAATATTAGATGGAGATTAAAAGTGCAAACATTTTGCAATATAAAGGATCATGTTAAAAAAAATAAAAATATGTATGATCAAATTAAGAACTTTACATCATGTAGATAACTTTGGTTATTGAGATAAACAAATATCAGATGTAGATCAAAAGTGCAAACGTTTTGCAATGTAAAAGGATTATGTAAAAAAAAAATCAAAATTTAGATCATCAAATTAAGAACTTCACATTTATTTGAACGAACAAAATTATGTTTTAGCCTTAAATTGTTGATAAATATTACTTGTATAATTTTTTTTCTTGTATTAACTAATACTTTATAGTTTATTCACTAATGTATAAGTCTTACCTAAATGGATTTACACTTTATTTAATATTTAATGGTGAATTTATTGGTATGGATCACAAAACTCTAAATAATTTAAATGTTTATATCAATTTGAAAACGCAATACACTGTGACTGCATTTGATAGAGTATACAAGATAACATATTACAGATATATAAATACGGTAAAAATAAAAATATGTAATATAAATTATTTATATAATATAAAAGGTGAATTATTCGATTTTCAATAAAATTCATTGATATCATTACCTATGAGCAATCATGTGGTTATTAAAGAAGTACATATATCCATTTTAAAGATTCATAAATTCAATTATCATATCACAATTCTTATTGGCTAACCAAATCTTAATGTATTTGTCCTTGTCCTCTATACAATGTAAAATATACTATGTCCTCGTGATAGAAAACGATATACAACATAAATACGTCCAATTTGTATCCAACATGTGCAATTCATGTTACAGGATGCGTGCTATACGTACATGTGTTATACATATAGCACACATCCTGTAACATGAATAGTACACGTTGGATACAAGTTGGACGTATTTCTGTTGTACGGTGAACTTGATAGAAAACTATATATTTGGTAGTCATAAAGTCATGGCCAGCATTAAAGATAGTCAAAGATGATAGCAGCCACTGAAAATAGTGAGTGAGTGAGTTTGAGAGCATTTCCAAAGCAGAGGAAATCAAAACTCATTACGTCTCCTTTGTTTTGCCCTCATATAACTGCAATATATATATATATATATATATTCTGTCTCATTCATTCCCTTCTCTATACTGCAACATGGCCGTTGTTGGGGTCTTAGCTTTACAGGGATCTTTCAATGAACACATAGCAGGCAACTTCACCATTTTCTCTTTCTTTTTCATTTACCACACGTAAAAAACATTAACTTGTTTTAAATGATTAGACACTCATGGCCTAGAACTAGATTAGTGATTAGTTGAAAACTTGGAATCTAATGGAATTTTGAATAGGGTGTTTTGTTTTAGACCCAAAAGTAATAATAATATAATAAAAAGCATATGCATTGGGTGTAAAGTTTGTGATGTTACTGTTTGTGGCAGCTCTGAGAATGTTAGGGGTAAAAGGGGTGGAGATTAGGAAGGCAGAGCAGCTTCAGAATGTCACTTCACTCATCATCCCTGGAGGAGAGAGCACCACCATGGCTAAACTCGCTGAGTACCACAACCTGGTTCCTTCATAACCTTTAACTTTCTCTCTATTGCTCTCTTTTTTCTTTTTTAATCTCTTATCTTTTATGTCTTGCATTTCTGGCTAGTGAGTGTAATGAGCTAAGTCCTTTCGAAAAGAGAAAAGCTTTGTATACATCCATCCTTGTGTAATAGGAATGATGAAAACAGAATAAGATAAAAGGGAAAGTTAATGGTGGGACCATATATATTATTATTGAGAAATATTTGGGACACAACAACCAAAACAGCTAGCCAAGCATATTATGCACAATATATATAATATAAAATGTACAAGGTATATCACATGCAGTGCATAACATATATCACTTATTGTGCATAACATATATATCATATGTTGAAGTATCATCTTTTTTTACAATATGTGATATATAGCGTGCAAAACATGTAATATTCGTTGTTCAATTTATATTATATATTTTGTGCATAATGACTGTTTTTTTTTTGTACCTCTAGCGATCTTATTACTATTATTATTTATAAGTGAGATGTTGGGATGTTTGGGGACCATGGATGTTCAATTAGTATATTTGGAAGAGTCCACGTGCTTATAAGGGCTCCCGGTTATGTGGAACTCATCCTGATGACGAGTTCTGAGTTTTTTAATGCTGTGCAGCTCTTTGCAGTATTTGTTTGCTACCCCACATGGCATCTATATAAATGCCCTATTAGTCTATTACTCTGTAACATATTTACATAAACTTGAGGAAACTTCATTCTTGTTTGGTTCATTTTTTAATGTTGGTATTGTGGGTTTCTTCACTTTCTTGCATTAAACAGTTAATGTAGGTAAATGTTTTCCTTTAAATTTTGGCGGGGGAGGTGGAGCGGGAGGGCAAGAGAAAATGGTTTATTGTTTGGTTACAATTTGTTTGTTATCTTCTTTTAACTTGATTTGTATGGAAAGAAAAGGGGCCAATGCGCCATATATTTTCTGGGAACAAGGAAGAGGTAAAATATGTGAACTTGCAAAGGGATCTAGTTTTTGTGGTTTTGTGTGTCTGGTGTTACCTTTGAATTATATTAATTGCTGTGATGAATTTTGTAAGGCTTTGTCCTGCCTGAGGAACTTTATGTGTGTATTTCGTGATTTTATACTCATGTGACTAACTGCTTTTCGGCATTTTATGGACAAATGAGGAGGACCAAGTTTGATAACATATGTTGAACTTGCATGTTTCAATTTATCAGTTTCCTGCCCTGCGAGAGTTTGTGAAAATGGGAAGGCCTGTTTGGGGAACATGTGCAGGGCTTATATTCTTGGCAGACAAAGCCACAGGTTGGTTGTTTCTCTTTTACATTGAATATTTTGCTAGAGGTACAACAAAAAACCAACCAAAACAATCAATAAATTGTGCACAACATATATAACATAAATTGCACAACGAATATTACATGTTTTGCACATCATATATCACATGATGTGCACAACATATATAACATTGCAAAGAAAGATGATGCTGCAACATGTGATATATGTTATCATTTTATATTATATATGTTGTGCACAACTTGTTAACTGTTTTGGTAGTTTTTTGTTGTGACCCAATTATTTCCTTTTTAGATTTTACGCTGATGTCGAATCTACCGAAATATATTGTAATTTAAGCAAGTTCCACTTAAAGCATCTAAAATAGTTTAAAATCTTACATTTTTTCAGGACAGAAGAGTGGTGGACAACAACTGGTTGGAGGACTTGATTGTACTGTCCATAGAAATTTCTTTGGCAGCCAGGTAATGTATGCATTATGCTTTGCAGATATGTCTCTTCTGAATTGCCTAATATTTACAGACAAACTTTTCATAATGGTGTGAACTGATAAGTAAGAATCTGATAGGGATCCTAAATTAACTAACTACACTATCTACTAAAAATTACTCTAAATGGTTAAGAACTAAGTATTTTCTTCATTCATTCTCATAAAATGCCTAAAAGGGCTACATATATAGTAATATCCTAATGATTCTAGAACATTCCTAATACCTATCCACTACTTAGAATATTCTTTCTTATCCATATTAAATATTACCCCTCTAATTTAACTAATTCTAATATCTATCGAAATCTATAACAACAGACTCAACCATGAGGGACAATATATTTGTATGTATATATTTCTTTTTTAGAAAAAAAGTACCTTAAGCCAATGCTCATAAATAGAAGCAGAAGTAATTCCTTATTTTCTTCTTAAACAGAACATAAAATTTATTATTTTTTAAGAAGCTTATCGTAAACAGATTATACAAACTTAAAATGTACTCACTTTATAAAAATAATCACAAACAATATGCACCTATATAATATTTGAGCATAGAGCTATATTTCCAAAAAAATAGTGTTCAGGACAATATATTATAGGTGGATCATGTTACATAGTTTTGACACTCTTACATAATTTTGGTCCCATTTAACCAAAAGGCATAATAATTCAGATTCAAAGCTTTGAAGAAGAGATTTTAGCACCAGAGCTTGCATCCAAAGAAGGTGGTCCTGAAACGTTTCGTGGAGTTTTCATTCGTGCGCCAGCAATCCTCGAAGTAGGACCAGAAGTTCAAGTTCTGGCTCATTATCCTGTTCCTTCTAACAAATTCTTGAGTTCAGAGTCAGACACCTCTGTTGAAGTTCAAAAGGTTAGTGATTTACAGATTCGTTTATGGAAGTTTTCAACTTGCTTGTTACAAGGTTGCAATGTGTATTTACATATTTTTCTCAACAATACCGATTCTCCTAATCAGTTATCTTAAGCTTTATTTTATGTTACTAAATAGTAACTATGGTATTAAGTTGAATGTAGCTATATGTATCTTATATTAGAGTTTAAATGAAATGAGCAAAATGCTTGTGACTCTCATTGATGGAGAAGAATATATAAAAACCTCAATTGGAGGGAAAACGGTTACAAGTTTGAAACTAACATTGTTGCGTTTGATTTTCCTGACTCTTGAGTTAGAGTCAAGAAGTTAGTGAAAAAATGACTCTGTCAAGTGTTTGGTGTGATGGTCACAATGCATGTGGGAACAGAGTCACAGTGACTCAGTGAACAAACACTCCAATTCCAAAGTATGTGTTGGAAGGGAGTCACTGTGTACTAGAAGAGAGGTACAAATACGTGAGAGTGTGTCTAGAGTCAATTTTGGAGTCACTGTAACTCTAATTCTTGTGACACTGACTCTATGACTCTTTTGACTCTAACCTCAAAGTTATTGAAAACAAAACTGAATGAACTCTGCAATTATTACAATGGTTAATTTTACTAACTTTGACTTTTACAAAGATAAATTATATCTAATATCATATTATGAAAGATGCAATGCTGTGTTTGCCATGGATACACTTCTTAGGTGTTAACTTTAGTTACAGGGGGAAGAATCTCACATCTATTACATGCTTTTTTGTTTTATTGCTTATTCTCATATAGTCCTTTACTCAAGATGGTGGCTGTTCAAACCCCTTAAACCTAACTTATTTGCTTAATGGCCTTTTTGTGCTTGTTCCAGAGTGATTTAGAAAGCTATGATAACTATTTGAAAAGATAGAACTGATTTTGTAATGTAGTATTCCATAGGGTTTCAGAACTGTTTAGCAGTTGAACATCAAATATGTTCTAATAATATGTGTTTATTGAACCAACTTCGCAAATAGTGTCTTTGTTTTTCCATTGGTGCTCCATTTTAGTACATGTTCATTTTGGTCATTGAAATTCAAAGGGTACTTCACTTGTGTCCCTAAAATCAAGAAATTGTCTATTTAGTCTTTGAAATTGCAAAAAGTGATTCAAAATTTCCAATTAGTCTTTAGGAAGTAAGAAAAATTCTTAAGTACACCAGAAAAGAAAAAATCTATCTGCTCTAAACTATTCATTGTATGATACATAATTAAATAGGTCAACTATAATGGGGAAGGAGGGATAAAGTTTCATGGGTATAAAATAATTGATGTGTCAAAATACGAGTGATGAAAAGCAAATAAATATCTTACTTTCAGTGCACTTAAAAATCTCTCTTAGAGTAATGTTCACGGACTAATTGTAAACACCTAAACAATTGATTTGAATTGACTTTTTGCAATTTAAAAAACTAAATTGGGAATTTCTTAATTTGAAAGACTAAAGTAAAACATGCATTCAGTTTCAATTACTTAAATGAATCTTCACTCCTATTTCTTCTTATTTGTTAATGCTTATGATTGTGACAGGAAAATGTTGAGGAACAAAGTAAAGTCATAGTTGCTGTGAGACAAGGGAACATACTAGGGACTGCTTTTCATCCTGAATTGACAGCTGATACTCGCTGGTACTTATGTATATTCTTTTTTGTCATTAATTTTCAAAAAACCTATAGATATGCAGTTCTAATGATCTATAACTTTGCAGGCATAGTTATTTCCTAAAAATGGCAAATGAAATTGGAGAAGAGGCTTCAAGTAGCCAGATTCCAGTTCAAGTCAACGTTAGTTATAGCCCAAAACCACTTAATGACCTTCCTATTTTCTAATAGGGTCAGAGAATGATCAAGACTATGTTAGCAATTATTGATGAAGAGTGATGTGCAATTTCTTTTGAAAACTATCCAATAATTTTTAGATCTTAGAAGCTGTGCATAGCTAAATAATATCTTAAGTCACTTTGAGTATGAAGGAATTTGATGATTTTATTGAAGTGATTGGTTGAAGTTTTGAAATTATTACCGTAAGAAAAAATAATTGAGTTGAAAAATGCCAATATAATGAATTAGATTATAAATAATAGCTTTTTTTTTTATAAACAATAATAACTATTTGTTTTGTACAATATACTTAACCGACTATCTTTAATAAAACATTTGCTAGCAAAGCATTTAACTCAGACTTAAAACAACTTCAAATATCAAACTTGTTTTCATTTTATTGGAAGATCTGGTTCTGTTGTTAGTCAATGTGCTTCAATAATTAAAAAAAAAACAACTAAATCATAAGGACTCAAAGACTAATTATTATCGTCATAAAAAGGACCATTTAAAGAATAGAATTTTAAGAAATATGATCCCAAAAGTAGCTCGGATGATTAAGAACATTAATCATGTAACCATGAATTTAAGAGTTATATTATATGAATTTTATACCATTTCATCTCCCGATAACGAATAGGACTCACACTATTCAATACACTATTCAATGATAGATGAGATATTTGTTGGTTCGGAAGCTAAGAAGAAAAAAATAGACTAGTTAACATTTCTTTGACTCTAAAGTCTAAACAATACTTAGAATACAACATCGAGAGATCATTCCAACTTTTCTTCTGAATCATGTATCTTCCAAATCCAAACACTTCACTGAACAACTAGAGAGAGATTAAAAAGCTAAGTTTATTCATAAATAGTTCCTTGTGTACAGGACGGGTAGGCAATTTTGTTACATACAATTAAGCCAATGTATTGATTGATCCAAAAGAAATTTGTATTACTTAAGCCAAACACATTTAAGACTACAATTCACAAAGGAGTTTATAAGCACAATAAACTAACTACTGCAGGAAGCTCTAGAAGCTGGCAAAATGTCATGAGTGCAGCACAAGACAGATTTCTCCACCAGCACAAACATCCAAAAGTAGCCTAGCATGAGGCACAGTCAATATATAGATATATAAGCCTCCCCTAACAGAAATATCATATTTCAAGTTCCATACACCAATCTCAGTCATCATCTTCCTCATCGTCGTCTTCATCATCGTCCTCATCATCATCCTCCTCGTGGTGGCCCTCCTGCACAAAGAGGTGGGATTTATGCTCTTAACGTCGACACAATAATCCCACATTACCAAACCAGAGCAACCCCGCATGTAGCAACTCTAGAATTATTGAATAGTACAGAGAATAAATAATAAACAACATGATGAATGTTTTTACCTCCCCGGTGCCTTCATCATCCTCATCATTCACTTCAGATTTAGACTTGTCTGATTCATCATCTCCATCATCTGCTGAACTTGCCTGGAAACATAATAGAAAGTGAAGCATAAAAACAGGATTTGCGCACGCAGCCACACGCACACACAGACACAACAATGGAACCGATAGAGGGTGCTCACCTGCTTTTTGTTGTAAGCATTCATAAGTTTTTCATACTCAACCTTCCTTTTTGCAGCCTTGGCTTCATATGGAGCTTTCTCCTTTCCATTCCAAAAAGTGGTGTTAGAAATACTAAACAGAACAAATCCCTTCCTCAATTATAGAGGAGCATTTTCCGCTGATTAACTATTACATCTTACAAGAATTGCTGACTAAATTTATCTTTGAAAGCATCTAAAGACATAATGAAGAGTAAATAATTTAACAAGACTGAGTTTTTGCCACTATGTATCCAAGATTGCATTGCTTACAGCCGCAGACATGGATTTCCATTTTTCTCCTCCAGCTTTCCCGACCTTCAATAAAAGTATACATAAAAATCTTAGATGCTAATTCGAAAAGGATACATCAGCAGACACGATGAAACAACTTAACAAGTAACTTACAGCTGATACAGCCTTCACATTTGGATTTTCTTCCTTGAATATCTTTCTGAACTCCTCACTATCACAAGAGTAGGAGATAAGTCTGAATAATTTTCTAATGGAATTATAACAGAAAGGAACAAGGACTGAGATACAAACAGGAACACAAAGAAAGCACTCGGCGGCCTTTTCGGTTTGTTGGGATCTTTCTTGGCCTTCTTCTCCTTATTTGACATCCTTGCACTACTCTTGTCAGGCTTGTAAGCAGCTTTTCGCTTCCCTACCTTTCTGTAAACAATAGAGATATATGTTCCATCACTACACTATTTCTGTAACAGCTATTTCCACCATCAAACATGCATTATCAGATATTGATAAGAGTTTTTAGATATAAATAAGCAAGTCCCCAGAAAAATCAACATCCAAATGGACTCGGATATAGAGTACAGTATTATGAATAATCAAATGCTTCGATCACATAAATCAAAATGATCCAAAAAATTGACATTAAGTGTGATGAACAAGGAACTAACTGGTCATCGACGGGCCTCAATGATTCCTTCGAGTTCCTCGCCGCTCCTTTGCCCTTTCCCGTCGTCATCGTCTAAGTTCCTGTACTAAGACGGTCTACAGTTGAAGAAACAAAAGAATCAAGAAATTCCCAATTAAAAAAAGGAAAAGCAAATAGAGAAATTAGCTCAATCCATGATACAAGATGCAAAAACAAAATTAAATTTGGGGAAAATGCACTTCCACAGGGTTAACCATTTCCCCAAGTATAACATACCCACCTAGCATGTAGCTACGAACAACAAAACCCTACATCAATTTCGCATGTTTAAGTATTTGTAGCCACAACATACTTCATACACACACACAGCCACATAATTTCAGAAACCTTTCCCATCAAAATTCAGATACCAGATATTAAGATAATAATCATAAATAAAAAAAGGCACGTCAATCAACAAAAACATGAACAAACATCACATAATTCTCAATTCATATATTTGTTCAACACATAAATCCTTTTCCTCGACATACATATTCATGGAAAAAAAACACAAAAAAATAGGCAACTATGGAATCAATTTTGGGTTTTGTGAAGTTCTAAAATGGTGTTGAAGCAAAGAAAAACAATAGAAGAAAAGGGTCTTACCTACCAAGGGGTGTTAACACGCGAAGCAGAACAAAACCACAAGCAGAGAGAATCCAAGCGAGAAAGGTTAGGAAACTAAAGAATAGGGTACAAGTACAACACAACCGGGTATGAAAACCGGAACAGCCGGTAAGTGGTGGACAGACTTTGCAGCAATATGTCATGAGTCAACCCGTGTATTGAATATCCTTTACCTGTAATAGCCGGTCATAGGAGCAAGATATTTTTCATGAATGCGTATTATTAAATTATTTAAATATATTAATCTTATTATATAAAAGAGATTCTAAAAATAACTATAATTGTTATATTTGTACTTGTTAAAGTAATTACTTTTAAAATTTAAAAAATGAAACTAAAATTTTTTTAAAAATAAATAAATAATAAAAACAGTCATATCTAAACATAAATTATTATAATTATTTTTCTTCTGCTATATCTAAATCTTCCATATTAATATTTTACTATTTATTTTAGGATTTTTCCCTTATTAAAATTCAAAAAATTATTGTTTCCAGGTATAGAATGAGAGGAACATTTATTCCACAGATGTCCTAATTTTCATCGAAATTAGTAGAAATTATCTTACGATTTCAAGAAAGAGATACTGATTTAGTCAGAAATCGTATGATTCTCTCACTCTATAGAAAAGATCAGAAATCACATCCGTAGAATAAATATTTCTCTCGCTCTATACCTAATAATAATAATTTTTTTACATTTTAACCAGAAAAAATCCTTTGTTTTATATTTTATTTATGTTTATAAAAGAATTCAGAAAAATAAAAAAATATGACTCAGAGAAAAAAAAAAAGTGACTTGTTAAGTCGCTAATAATGCTGATAATAATAATTGGTTGAATAATTTTGTAAGAGACGACCAGAAATTGCAGGTACTTGGCGTTGTTGGTGAGAGTGGGGACTCAGTGTGAGTCAAACAGTCAGAGATAAGAAAGAGTCATCTAATCTTAAGAGAGTCAAAAGAGACAAAGCTATGCATTTGTGGCACCTCTCATCCACTCACACGTGCTCTAATTTATTTATTTTTACGATAATTCTAAATATACAATGAAAAATCCCTCAATATAGTCAATTAAGTCCATTTTGAATTTGATTTGGGCCAAAAAATCATTAAAATTATAATAAAATGAATAATTATGACCCATAATCTCATTTATTAGGTGATTTGACTCATTTTGTAATGTTCATTTAGCATCACTCTTTATTCATCCATTCAAAATTATTGAAGACTAATTTGAACTCAATTCTTAGTCAATCTTTTATCAATAGTACTAATTCTGCTAAATACAACTCTGGAGTTTTCTACAAAGGCTTTAACTATTAACATTGTAGTAGCACAAAATTAAAGGCTCAAGAGGAAGATGAGAAAGTGTCAAAGATGGTTGTATGAAGAGGGTCACTCAAATGTGTAGCCCAATTGTTAAGAGGACCTTTGCCAGTGGCAGCAGCTTGAACTGCAAAGCCAAGGAAGGCAACCATGGCGAGTCGCGCGTGCTTGATTTCGGCCAACTGCAGGGTGGCCTTCTTCTCAGGGTCTGCGGCCAAGCCGAGGGGGTCAAAGAACTTGCCGCCGGGGTAGAGCCTCTTCTCCGGGTCGAGCTCGGCATTCCTCTGGAACTCAATGTAACCTATCACCAGAACTTCAATCCAAATCAAGGTGGTAATTGAGAATGGAAGTGGTTGCCCAAGGTATGATGACCCTTCAACTAGCTCCACCTGCAACAATAACATCAGCATCCAGAATTAATAGCTTCTTGAGCCATTTTATAATCTACACTATATATACATCAATAACAAGTCATGTTTTTTAAAATTTTCAATCCAACTTTAGGAACGATCTTACTAATAAAACACAGGGCTTTTGCCAAATTCCCAAACAGTTATTGGTTTTTTCTAATCGTGGTGCATTGTATGTGAAATGTCACACTAAATGATCATAAAATTAAAGTAGAAAAGTATGTTGCTGTGAAGAATATTTGAACATGAATAATTGTGCAAGCTTAGGAGCAAGAATGAATAAATTGGAGAAGGAATGGGAAATCAGGAAATTCTCAAGTTACTTATTATTAAAGTCGGGAACAACACTTTTTTCTTTTTTCAGCCAACCCAAATAACATTTATAAGCATGAGTATATTTGTAGTAGTGATGCTAAATGCACAATAAAAAAACCCGCCAATGAAATTTTGGGCCACAATTACTCAGTCCATTACAATTTCAATGATTATTTGGACTACCAAAGCCAAAATGGGTCAATTGTTTATATTAGCTGGTTTTTTTTTCATTGTGCATATAACATTATTGTATTTTTAATGAGCTGGATAAATGTGATTCAAATTTCTATTTTTACTATTTTGACTGATATAATTTTGTATCTCTAACAAAACTCTAATTAAAGTCTCATTAAAAAATTCTTTCTCTTAATTAAGCTATTTAACCAAAATCGAAGTCGCCCTAATAATTTTGCAATCGAACCTCTCATTACAGCTTTAAAAATCCAACTAGTGTGCTTTTGTAACTCAGATACTAATATATTTGGTACTTATCAACTAGATTAGTAGAAGAAGATAAATTAGCACATACATACATACCTTTCCAGCATCTTGCCAGGTGACACCAGTGAGCCACTCAACAGCGAGCGCACCAAGCGTGGCAAGCATAGCCCACCTCCCATGTATAAGCTCGCACTCCCTAAACCTCTGAACCCCGAACACCTCACTGTACGGCTGAAACGGCGTCGATTTCACTTCCGCACCCTCTGTCCTCGTCCCTATCACTTCCCCTGCAACGTTCTTCGCCAGGTTCTGGTCCAGCGAGTCCAGATCGAACTGCAGGTACTCCGCGGGCTTTCCAAGCCCCAACGGGTCGAACCCATAGTCACCCACTAGGCTCCCGTCAAGCCACTCTGGAGCCTTCGCTCCTGGGTACCACAGCGGCCTCTCTGACCCCGCCGGCCCTGATTTCTTCGGTGTCACCTTTTTTGTGGCGGTTTTTTTGCTTCCGAATCCGAATCGGGCCGAGACCCGGGCCGTGTTCGTTTGCAGGCCCGTTAGGCGGGTTCCGAGGAATGATGACGTGGCGGCGGTTGCGGCCATTTTGTGCTAACGTGCGCGGGTTGTGAATGAATGATGAATTGGCATGATGGTGGTTGAGTGTTGAAAGTGGGGTTTTAATAGGGGTGAGTTTGGGATAATCTGAGATGTGGGGAGTTTGTGGCCGTTGGATCAGGATGAGGATCCATCTGACGGTAGAGAAGTTATGGGTCTTATCCGCAAGGCTTATCTAGTATCTGGAAGTGTTGCTGGCCTGGTGGGACCATACTGCGATTGTGCTGGCACTTGTTGTGGTCTTGGACTTCTTGAATGGATGGACACGTGGGTGGTTAAGACAGTGCTGATTTGGAAAAATAAATATAATTCATCCATTTCATCTATACTATATATAAAGAGAATTAAAAATAAAAATTATTATTTGTGTTCATATTCATTTAAATAGTTATTTTTAAATTATAAAAGTAAAATAAATTTTAAAAATAATCATTTCTATTTTTATGTCATTTCTTTTACTATTTACTAGTGTATTACCCGTGCAATACACTGGAGTAATTAAAATATTAAAATGTATGTAATTAAATATATATAAAAAATTAAATTGAACTATAATATATTAATTTCATAAATTTATTGTACATCTATACTATATATAAAGGGAATTGAAAAAAATAACTACCATTTTGTGTTCACACTTATTTAGACAGTTATTTTCTAAATTACAAAAATAAAATAAATATAAAAGATAATCACCTCTATTTTCATGTAATTTCTTTTACTATTTACTAGTGTATTACCCGTGCGATACACGAGAGTAATCAAAATATTAAAAATGCATGTAATTTATTATATATAAAAAATTAAATTGAACTATAATATATTAAGTTCATAAATTCATTGTACAATTAATTTTATTCATATGAATAATTTTATTATGATGATATAATTTAATAATTTTTAAACTTATAATAATGTTTTAATTTAATATATTTTTTATAAACAATATTTGCGGTGCGCAACAATTTAGACCTGTCCGGTTGGTCCAACGACCCGCCTAATTTTGACGAAGCAGGTTGAGGTATACAACCCACTTTTTCAAGACGGATCAATCTGTCTCATCCCTTTTTTTATCAACTTGTGATGGGACGGGGCAGGTCTATCATGTTGAATTATAAATTTTTATTTTAAAATATATTCTTATATTAGTATAATTTTGAGACATTAATTTTGTTTTGGGATGTTTTATTCAATTTTTAGAGTATAAATTATATTTCTTAAATTTTAATGATATTTTTAGAGTATAAATCATATACTTATTGAGAGAATCAATAATAATACTAGTATACAGCCGTATATTTTGTACGTAGATGGATATGCTATGCTTATAGACTTGATTTTATTTTTTCGGTGTAAAAGTCAGATAGATATGAATGAAACGTTAAAGCGCAAGAATTCCAGTTGAAAATTTGTGTTTCCCTTATTCTTGTAGTGTAAGATGAGCTTGACAATTCCACAGACTTTGAAGCTTCTGACCAACGCCACTCCTTGCGCTCGTCCATCATTATCTAACTTGAACGACACTTTGTGGTAAAAACGCTTTCTCTCTCCCATGTACACACCAAAAAACACAGAATCAGAAATTTGATAGTCCTAATCCCATAACAGATTCTGGCCAAGAATAAATTTTGATCGTCGTTACCTGTACAAGTATATGTCCTTGCCATGGAGTTTCTTTCTGCACAAGTGACACGAACTCATAAAATTCGAGGTGAAAAGAAAAAGATGACTCTATTTCAACAAAAGTAGGTAACGATGAAGCATTATACACAGCTGTAACATTTGCATCACTTGAACCATCTTGACCAAAGCATACATGATGGAAAGCTATTAATTCAGTAAACAATGTAAAATATAACTATTATAAACAAACCAACACCAATCTTAGATTCATGAATGGAAAACAAAAAATAAGAGAAAGATTACTGAGAGATACAATCATCATCCAACTCACCTTCAAAAAATAAGAGTTGCAAGAAGTGCAGAGAATCGAGGGAGGGATGAAGATAAGAACTCACCTAAAATCACCATAATCATCACTCAATGCGGGCAGTTGAAGCCGCAGCTAGCCATCCTATCATCCCCTCGGTAGAGCATAATAACAGCATCCGTTGAGCTGCCTCCCTCACTGATGTCGAACCACCAACAACAATCAGAGTAATTCTCATGCGATTTTATCATTACCAACAAATTAAACAAACACAAGGAAGGATGCAAGAAAAAAGGGGAGACGACATGAATGAATGAAAGATAGAAATAGACATAAGATGATGAAATAGGGTTTGGGATGAGAAATAAAGAGTTACAATGCTAGAAAATTAAACTTATAAAAAGTTTGGTATAAGCAGCTAGGTGCATTGAATATGGGAAATTTGAATTTTGTAGGGACACATGTTGAAAGAAGAGGGATGAATATAATGGTTTTTAGAATAATAAAGAAGATTATCTTCACCACCGAATGCCGCCACCTAGCTGCTTCTGGGTGGCAGGTTGATAATAGATTTTTTGGGTTCGAGAACAAAAAGGCAGAGGAATTGAGTACACTTGCCAAATACATTGAAAGAAGACCATGGTTCCACTAGCAAAAATCGTAAAAATCTATTCTTAAGATACCGATTGAAAAAAAATATCAACCTGTTTGAAAACTTTAAAATGATAGAATTAGAATTGAATTGAATTCCGTTGTTTAAAAATACATTAGTAAAATTAAAGAATTAAATTAAATTCTAATGTTTAGAATGTTTATAAAATGAATTGAACTCTTTTAATGGACAAGATTATCCTTACTTAATATAACATAATCATCATCCTCACACATAACAAATAACAGAACAGAACAAAACTTCATATGCAAATTCTAAAAAGTGTCATTTCAGCAGCTATATAAATTTCTAGCCAGCTGAGAAAAAGAAGAAAAAAAATTTATCACTCGATTCATAATTGAAACAGCATAAAAAAATAGAACTTTCAAATAAAGACTTAGATGATGATTGGAAAATATCCATATATCATTGGGCACACAAATATCTATCTATAAAGCTTTCAATAACAAAGTCTCGTGATTTCTCAAATCACAGAAAATAAACAGTTTGTCAATACTTTGAAGTAAGCAAAGATTATATTAGTTCTTATTAAACCTCACATCCAGTAAAATGGTAAGGGACTCAAACATATATGACATTTAAAGATTATAATTTTAACAAAAGGGAAAGCATAATACAGTGATTCCAAATTACTCGGAAGAAGCATTACCAGAGCAGAATAGAGAGATGAGAGGCATGATGGTTAATCATGAAGGCAAAACAGGGTTATAAAAAAGAAAGAAAAGTATGGAATATTGCAATTTGAATAAGGGTATTTTTGATCATGTCATTTTTAAGTGGAAATTAAGTGAGAATTGATTTGCAAATTTCAAAATGGACTTAAGATGATAATTAGAATTCTCATAAGAATTGAATTCTTACATTTTGCTTTAGCTTCAAACTTAAGAAAAGAATTCAATTCCCATAAGAATTGAAATCATATGTGTTCCAAACAGACGGTAAAGGATAAACAGGTTCCTATCGATTTTTGTCGTTGACACATAGGTTTATAATCAAAATAAATAATAAAATTGTTCATAACCAATACAAACTCTAGACTCATAGGTCCCTTGGTTACTACGTCATGTCCGTTAAGTGTTCAAACGATGAAAGTAACCGAGAGACCTATGAATCTAACATTTCTATTGATCAGGGACAATTTTACTATTTATTTTGATTAGAAACCTATATGTCCACAATAAAAATTGATAAAGACCTATTTGTTCTTTGCTCATTAAAAAAAAAAGAAGGAGGGGCTTCATTGCAAATATTAACACAGGCGCAAGGAATCCGGACCCCTCACTAAAACCTAACACAGTAGCACTCACTCACTCTCCTTCTCTCTCTCTCGTACCAACAGTCAACAGCGCCTCAACAGTCAACACATCCGACGGCCGACGCCCTCCTCTGTCAGTGTCACGGTCACTCCACCAGTCGCCCCCACTCAGCCGACAGACATCCAACTTCCTCAGCCAATCGCCGTCCCCATTCCTCCCCTGTCGCGGCCAGTCTCTTTCCCTCCCCTGTCGCCGCCGCGCCACGCGGCGCCTCACCTCAGCCACCCACCCAACCGCCTCAAGGCTCACCTCACTCACTCACAGAGACACACTCGCAATCGCTCATCGATCCTCTCTCTATCTCTCACTCGGGCCCTCCAGCGCCGCCGACGCCGCGCCTCCCTTACCCACTCAGTCGCCCTTCCTCAGCCACTCTGCCATCGCCGCCGCGCCTCTGGAAAACCTTGAAATCCAAAGGTGAGCTTTTAAACATTTATGCAATTATATAACAGATATTTTCACAAGGTTATAAACATCAGCTGAGCGTTCAAGTTGCGACGAAATAACCATTCTCTGTTGGTTCAAACATCAAACACATGGTGGGTGTCTCACCCCAACCAACATGCTTGCTCTTCTTAGGCTGAACCAAAGAAGAATCACAGCTCAGATTCCCCACAACACAACCTCGTACCTAAGCTCCACGCTCAAATTTTGCACCCAACCTCCATCATCTTCACAAGATGACAGCCTCATACTTCGAAACAAGACAACCTCGTACTCATGTTCCATATCCGAATTGTGCTCTCAACCCCAACAACCATCACAGAATGACCCAATTGACATAAACACCATCACCAGAATAATCAATGACCACCCTTTCCCTGACCAACCCCTCCACCCCACACTCCTCCGTCACCTTCCTCCTTCAACCATCACAACCCCACTTGTTGAAAATGTCCTCGGTCGACTTTTTGCTTCCCATTGCAATGGCCTTAAAGCCCTTGAGTTCTTCAGCTTCACCCTCCGCCACTCCCACACACCCCCTAGTCCTGGTTCCTTGGAGAAGACCCTCCACATCCTCACTAGGATGAGGTACTTTGAGAAAGCTTGGGGCTTGTTGAAGGAAATTGGGAGAACACACCCTTCACTCCTCACACTCAAGTCCATGAGCATCATGCTTTCCAAAGTTGCCAAGTACCAGTCCTTTGAGGATACTCTTGAGGCTTTCAGGAGGATGGAGCATGATGTGTTTGTTGGGAGGGTTTTTGGCACCGATGAGTTCAATGTGCTTCTGAAAGCATTTTGCACTCAAAGGCAGATGAAGGAGGCCAGGTCTGTGTTTGCAAAGATGGTGCCAAGGTTTTGTGCGAATACTAAGACCATGAACATATTGCTGTTGGGATTCAAGGAATCTGGTGATGTCACTTCTGTGGAGCTCTTCTATCATGAAATGGTTAAGAGAGGTTTTAGTCCTGATGGTGTGACTTATAATATTAGGATTGATGCTTACTGTAAGAAAGGTTGCTTTGGCGATGCTTTGAGGATTTTGGAGGAGATGGAGCAGAGAGGTTTCGTCCCGACAATCGAGACAATAACCACATTGATTCATGGAGCAGGGTTGGTTCGGAACAGAGGAAAGGCATTGCAGTTGTTCAAGGAGATTCATTTGAGAAACTTAGTTGCTGACACCGGTGCTTATAATGCTTTGATTAGTTCATTGATTAGAATGAAAGATATTGAATCTGCACTTTTAGTGATGGATGAGATGGTTGAGAAGCACGTTAAGCTTGATGGGTTGACTTATCATACATTGTTCTTAGGGTTAAAGAGGTCAAAGGGGGTTGATGGTGTGAGTGAGCTTTACCATAAGATGACTCAGAGGAATTTTGTTCCAGAAACAAGAACAGTTGTCATGCTGATGAAATATTTCTGTCAAAATTCTCGGGTTGATTTGGGTTTGAGTTTGTGGAGATACACGGTGGAGAAAGGGTATTGTCCTCATTCTCATGCTTTAGATCTTTTGGTCAGTGGATTGTGCTCGAGGGGTTTGGTGGAAGAAGCTTTTGAGTGCTCCAAACAGCTGTTGGAGAGAGGAAGACATATGAGCACGGCAGCATTCTTAATGATGGAGAGGTTTTTATTGAAGGCTGGTGATATGGCCAAGTTGAAGGAACTTGACTGTATGATTAAAAAGTTGCAAAGTGTCTTACCTCCATCTAGAGGACATGCAACTGGTATTTCTGCCTCCAGGTTCATAGATTAGCTTTAGCATTGTTTAAGTTAACTTACAACTGATGCCTCCAGGCTCTATTGTTGAGAAAGTAGACTTAATTTAGTTGCAGACAACTATAAATTAACACTTGGGTTTGTTGCTTAGCTTTTGATGTATTTATGTGGTTCTTGACTTAGACTGTCAAGTTAAAAAAGTATGTGATATTTTAAAATCTTATCACTGTTTTGTATCTGCAAATTTCAGTTCTGACAAATCTCCGAAAACACCCAAATTGGAACCTTTTCTTCTCAACCTTACAGGGTCAAAGGCTAGCTGGTGGTAATTCTGCAGTTGTCACTTCATCATCTTCCCATATCCCTTCACAACAGATTCCATCTGCTTCTACCAGGGGTGTTGTTTCTGGCTATAGAAGCACAATAGAGTATAATGCATGCCAAATGAAAGATGGTTTTATGCCATCTCCATCTCCTTATGATTTATCGTCAAGTTCCCGGTCTCAACCAACCATGATTGGGGATGGAGAATTACAGAGAGACAATCAACCTTTGATTGGTGGTTCAATGATAGAGACATATTGATTTGGTAGGCAACATATTGATTTATTTTGGTAGGCAACATATTGATTTGTTTTGGTAGGCAACATATTGATTTATTTTATAAGTTTCTTCCACTTGCTGTGGCTACATTGTCATTAGTTGCTATTTTTGTATCCAATTCATCATTCTCACATGTTTATGTCTGCCAGTTTTCAGATTTGTTTTTCATCACAATAACAATTTGTTTTTCAAACATTGCTGTTTATACAATGCTTTCGTGATCAATACATGCGATGCCTTATCTCTATTTTTCTCATTACCTTTGTTTCTTTCTTTGTGGGCAGTGCTATGATCAATACATGTTGAAAAGTCTTAAGAAAGCAGCGGAGGCAAGGGGGCACTCTATTTGGGCTAGAGGACCAGATAATGCGGGTACCTATAATTCTCAGCCTCACGAAACAGGTTTCTTTTGTGATGGGGGTGATTACGATGGCTTCTATGGCAGGTTTTTTCTCAGCTGGTACTCTCAGGTTTTAGTTGATCATGGATACCGGGTACTTTCTCTGGCAAAATTAGCTTTTGAGGGATCCTGCATTGCCGCAAAGGTACTAATCTAATACTTGATTTGTTCTTGAAAATTGCTTTCCCTTAATGCAAAGACAAGTACAGTTTTTCAGAGTGATTTGTTTACCACTAACCAAGAAAGTTTCTTTTGTGGACTGATATTCCTAAGTAATACCTTTTCATCGACCACCAGAGTTGTAGCATTTTCTGCACTAAGCACCAAAAAAAGAGAAGGAAAAGGAGACTTTCTGTGAAATTAACTGAGCATTAATGCCTTTTCTATCTGACTTGGAGCTGGCCTTTTGTGGGTGTATCGTTTTGGTTTTTGTGGGCTTGAACGCGTTTTGTGGCATTATATAGTTTGTTTGATATATCTTGTAATATTTGTGCAGCTGTCAAGTATATACTGGTGGTACAAGACTTCTAGTCATGCTGCTGAATTAACTGCTGGGTATTACAACCCGTGCAATCGCGATGGCTATGCCACAATCATGGCAATGTTAAAGAGAAATGAAGTAAGCTTAAACATTTCTTGTGCTGACTTGCACACATTGAGCCAGCATGAGGTCTTTCCAGAGACATTTGCCGACCCTGAGGGGTTAGTCTGGCAAGTACGTATCTAATCCTTGCCAAAGTTTTATTGTGTGATTGGAGTTTACCATATAAGCATTTTCTTTGTAAATATGAAGAACATTTAAGAAAAATTGATCTTTGTCAGTCCAATAGAGACAAATTTGATGTATCTAGAACTCCGTTTTACAGGTGTTGAATGCAGGGTGGGATCTTGGCCTAACTGTTGGTGGTGAGAATGCACTTCCTTGCCTAGACAGAGTTAGCTATAACAAGGTTTTGGATAGTGCCAAGCCCGTAAATGATCCTGATGGAAGGCACTTTTCATCCTTCACTTACCTAAGACTTATCCATTACTCATGGAACGGCAAAATTTCTTGGAGTTTGAACGATTTGTCAAGAGGATGCATGGTAAGTTGATAATGGAAGTTCTTACTGTAACAATTCACATATGCGAATAGTTCTTAATTTTTTCAATGATCTAGAAAATATTGTTGCCCACTTTTGGAAACGATTGTCGCTCAGTTCATGAAACGATTGTTGATCAGAAAATAATTATCCTTAGTTTTTTTCTTTTGGGTTTATGATTCACATGGGAATAGCTTGCACTTCACATTCACTCATTTTGGGAATGGCTACAACCCATGTCCCCACTCTCTCCTAGAACAATTGTCGTATGCTTATAAGAACGAAACAATTGCCGCTCACTTCTGAGATCATAATCAATTGTTGTTCAGTTCTAAGAATGGAATGTTCACATCTAGGAATGACTTGTCACCCACTTCTTGGAACGGGTTGTCGCTCGCTTCTTGGAACGAGTTATCCCTCACTTCTTGAATCATGTTTCCGCGCTTACTAATGAGTACACATATAATATTATGTTTCACATAGGTGTAGATACCATTCACTTAAGGGAATAATATTAGTTTAGGATAGGTAAAATAGTATAGAAGGAATAAGACTAAAATATTGCAATCTTTCAAATCAAATTAAATCTTACCCTAATCCTTCTCTACCATGATAGAATTCATTGATAATGAATCAAATAAGAAGTAATTGATGCATATATCGAATCAAACAATCAAACCTCCACATATGAATTGCAAAGAAGAAAAGCCATATAAGTTTTCAAATGATAAAGTAATGATCTTGATAACGTGTTGTGAACATAATAACAATAATAATAATAGAGAGACACGAAAGAAAAGAAAAGAAGGGAAGTATCATTGATAGTATGCAATGTATTCATACATAAAATTGGGGGACTATTTTAAAGACAGAGAGTCAAAGAGATACACAAGATCAAATAAATCCAAACTGAATCAGCAAAATATAAGAACATTCATGTTAATCTAATATTCAATAACTTTCATTTTCTGGACAAATTTAGTGGATTCTAGTCAAGTTCATCCAGTCAAACAAAAGTCAACAAGTCAAATCAACTGGCCCTTTTGTGATACGTATGACCCAAAAGGCCCATATCTTTTTTCTTCTATAAGTCCAACAAAAATCTTAGTTTCAACTAACAAAAATGTATTAAAAAATCATTTGGCCCAAGAAAAAAGAAGAAACCCCTTGCTCATCTAAAACCTCACTTCGCTCGTATATGCTGCACAACTGAAACTGCCGTTTAAGCCTAGAACCTGCCACTCTCCGTCACCGGTCATCCACCGCCGTCCGCCACCGTCTAATCCGCCGGACGTTGACTGGTATGAAATCCCTTCACTCTCTATTCTCTCATTGTATCTCTTCATTTTCGATGTTACTTTAACACTTTTTTCCTTTTGTTACTTCCTGTGATGGGTCTTTCTCTAGAGCTTGAAATTCGCCACCCACTCCTTGCTCTTATCATAGGATCATCACCCATCACTTTTCGTGTGAAGTGTTTCCCTAATCTGAATCGAAGTTTGGATATTTTGATGCTTACCCTTTTCTCTCTGTGTGCTAATGATGTGTTCGATTCAATGCCTGAATGAATGGGTCAATGTTGTTTCCGTGGTAATCATAATCTATGTGGTTTTTCTTTTCTTCATTACTACTTTCACTGGCTTTTCAATATGACAATTCTATGTACTTGCAATTCTGCATGGTCGCTAGTAAGCGGCAATAGAAGGAAGGAGATTTGATCATCTATGTTTTAGAGCACAGGAACTTTTTTTATAGCTTCTTTAGTGTTGAACTAGATCACACTAATCATTATCTTATTGTGTATTTTTTTTTTGGGTGTAGTTTCAATTGAGAATTGAAACGAAAGGAACATTTAATTAGCATGGCAGAATATTTGTGTGCATTGTGTAGATT
The DNA here is from genome assembly GCA_013621005.1 of Aeschynomene evenia. Taxonomy (NCBI): domain Eukaryota; kingdom Viridiplantae; phylum Streptophyta; class Magnoliopsida; order Fabales; family Fabaceae; genus Aeschynomene; species Aeschynomene evenia. The sequence goes on along the minus strand of CM024268.1, from coordinate 30,768,313 downwards.
TTTTGTGAATGTGTTTTTATGACTGTTCAACCCTCAATTGCCCTGTTCTCATCTCTGATTTGTGGGAATCTGGCTGCAGATGGTTTATTTTTGAACTAGACATGCACCTAAAACATGGGATCAAGCAGCTTTCTATGGAATTTTACTAAAAAGTTCGTCTCATTTGGGCTCATTACTGTTACAGTGTCTGATCGTTATGTGACTGTGGTTCCAGTTCGAGGTGCCTCTATGTCTCCCACACTTAATCCAAAAACCAGCTCTTCTATGGGAAACTTCTCGGGTACTTTTCTAGCTAAAGTGGCTCATTAGTGGCTTTTTAGGATTGCAGTTGCAGATTTTGTTGACTATCTGGTTATGCTGCAGATGACTATGTTTTGGTTGAGAAATTCTGCCTTAACAAATACAAGTTTTCACATGGAGATGTTGTGGTTTTCCGGTAATAATTTAGTCCATTCTTAAAAATTTTGTTTGAGTTTGTGTGATATATTTTCCTCTGATATATGATTACTAAAAGGTGATCCCGTGAGTAAAATAATAGAGCTAGGTGAACTAGCCACGTTGAACTGTGTAATTGTTCAACTTTTGCGAAGCTTGTCCTTGAACTTGTGTATTTCTTGAGAAGTTATTGGTAGTGGATGGTTCATATATATAGTTGTACACAGAAGACTGCTAATATATATATATCGCCTCTTGCGTACAATTATGCTAATTGCTAATTTATGATATTAAACTAGGCTACTGAGATCGTTCATGTTTTATCAAAATTTATGATTTGGATCAAAGTTGCTGATTTTGAAAGTTTTAATTCCAAACCTCTGTAGCTCCCCATTGAATCACAAGGAGACACACATAAAGAGAATAATTGCATTACCTGGTGAATGGATTGGCACTCGACATAACTATGATGTGCTGAAGGTTCCAGAAGGACATTGTTGGGTTGAGGGAGACAACACTGCTTCTAGCTTGGATTCAAAGTCATTTGGACCTGTAAGTTGCCATTATCACTTAGTTTCAGGCATGATACTTTAATCTTTTATAAAATAAATCTCTTGCAAAGGACCGATCCTTTAAATGCAAGTAATATAGAAAGACTTTTATTAGCTGTCAATAGCTATTTTACTGGCTTTTTTAATAGTGGCTAGGAGCTTCTTTGTTTGATCAAGTTTCCTTTAGTTGCATTTCTTAATGAATTCTAGCAAAGTGCTGTTTATATTGGTTTCACCACCTGATTTACAATAAGATTTACACTTCACATGCATACTTTCCGACTATCGGCATTATTTTGGTGCATATTGAATCTCATGTGCATGCATATTGAAGTAGTTAAGAATACCACATTGCTAGTCTTGACAGAAAATATTCATTGATTGGTTGTTGACTTGTTGTGGAGTCTGTGCTGTTGTGTGGAACATGGTTGATGGTTTTTCTTACAAAACCTCTTAACATTTTGGTAATATGAAACCTATCTTTGCAGATTCCTTTGGCTCTAGTTCGCGGAAGGGTGACACATGTCGTGTGGCCTCCACAAAGGATAGGCGCCGTCAAGAACGCTCCACCAGATGGATTATGTTCTTTATAGGCGGACCCAAGAATGCTGCTGTATGGCCTTCCTCGAAGAATAGATAGATCATGTGAAGAGAAGGCCACCAGGAGTGTTATTTTCTGATCCCTTATGTTGTTTTCATAGGAGGGAAAAACCATTCTTTACTCCATTTTTTTGTTATGGTGTGGAGGAGAATAAGTAACCTATTTGTTTGTTTGGATTAGTTTAAACACCTAACCATTCATTTTTTTTAAAATTTCATTCTACCGGAAAATTTAAAAATGAGAGTCAATGACATCATCATAATAGTGTTATTATAGATTTGAGTTCATAATAAATCCTACAAGTGGTAGCAGATCAACCATTTGAAATATAGTTTAAGATCATAATTATAAACTAGTCTTCATTATCATTTTTCCAGAAAATATCTCTAGCCACTCTCTTTTTAGAGAAATATATTAGAACATGTAGGCTCTAGGGTAGAGGTCACTACATTAGATAATTTTTTACCAATGCTAGGAGATTAAAATAAATATTAACTCTAATCTAATAATTTAATTTTAAAGCATACACTATAAAACTATCATGCACTTATACATTTAATACGTAATTAAAAATAATTGAAAATCATGTGGGTTAGCACAAATGGTAGATACCGGGTTCAATCATTGGGGCAGTGTGTATGCAGAAAACCTTGTGGTCAGCTCCCTACCCACCGAAAGGTGATCTCTGCAGGAGTTAGGGATTAGTCGTCAGCTATCAGTCGGCGGATACCCGAGGGAAAAAGCCATCAAAAAATAAAAATAATTGAATGTACTCAATATCTTTGTCATGTAAATGAAAAAAAATGATTAAATTAAGAATATGAAAATTGAAAATTGATTTGAAAAAGAAAACATTACAGTAAATATTTCCCAAAAATTAAAGTGACAAGGAAAGGGCATGGAAATACGCATGTAACAGCATGCAGTGGAGTGATGACATGTGTGCATATAACTGCATAGAAAAAGGGATGACAAAGTTTGTAACGAGTGTCATCGTTCTCAGGGCCACATAGAGAAGTGTTTGTTTGTTTCTACTTTTCTTTTCATTTCACATTATAATTCACAACCTCCAAAATTTCACAATAAACCCATTTCCATTCATTACAATGCACTACGATTCCCTCTTCTTTGAATAATAATACCTTCTTCTTCTTAATCCTGTATTCTCTCTCTCTCTCGGTAATCCATTTTTCTCATTCAAATCATTTTCCTCTCCTTTTTTTCTTTTTGCCTTGGTTGGTTCGGTTACATTACATGTTTCAATCTCTATTTTTTTTTTTAAAAAAAATAAATAAAAATTCTGTCCTTTATTGTAATGATTTTTTTGGGGTTGATGATATATTGGTTCTCCATTTTCTTATTTTCTTTTCTGGGTTTGTGATTTTTTTTAAGGGAATTTCGGTTAAGGATTTCGTGGGTGGTTTCAAGCTGATAGATTAGTGTGAAGGGAGACATGGGAAGGGTATTCTCGGTCAATCTTGAAGGAAACTTCTATAGCTGCAAGCATTGCGTAACACATTTTGCCCTTGCTGATCATATCATTTCCAAGGTTTTTTTTCTTTTTTTAATTTATAACTTCCTTTTCTTTTTCCCTGAGACATGAATTTGATTATATCTTGGTGTCTGGAAATGTACAATTTTTGGTTTTTGCTGGATTATTATGTGATATTAGGTCTTTTGTGATGATGGTCTGAAATTGTAGCTGTAACTGCAGATGCGGTTGCCTTGTGATTACTTTGATTTCGAAAAATTGTGTAAAATGTGGTTTTTGTGGCCACAATTGCTGTCTGACAATTGCAGAGACTGTCAAAAGAGCTACATTGCATCCGCAGTTGCGATTGCGATTGCCGACTATGGTTGTGGTGCTTTGAGACTACTTTAATTGTGAAAAAAAGTGTAAAAATGTGGTTGGTGCAGCCACAATCGCTGCCTGGCAATTTGACAGCGATTGCTGAGATAGTCAAAAGAGCAACATTGCGGCGCATTGCGACTGCCAACTGCTCTTTAGACACATTGTGCTCCATTAATGGTTGTTTGTGATGAGGAGATGCATTAATTCATCCTAAAGGGAGGGGTGGGGGGGGGGGAAAGAATATGGGAAAAAGAAGATAGGATCAAGAAATTGAATGAAAAGAAAAAATAGAAAAGGAACAAGATCACAGTACACCAGCACACACTTATCAATAATGCTTGACGTACAACAGAAATACGTCCAACTTGTATCTAACGTGTGCTATCCATGTTACAGGATGTGTGCTATACGTATAGCACACATCTTGTAACATGGATAGCACACGTTGGATACAAGTTGGACGTATTTCTGTTGTACGTCAAACATTATTTCTCTCTTTAGAGGCAAATTTACTTGGAGGAGCTTTTTTCCAACACACATATACATGTAGTAGTGGCATTTTTAGAGAGCACATGTGTTCGTGTGTAACATTTATAAATGTATGCATCTTTTGTCAAATGTTTCAAAAATGTATGTCCATATCTCGTTTTGTTCTTGTATTTTGAATTCCTGTGTGTTGATAACTGGATGTTTCTTTGATCTCATGTCATTTCACATGTCCGTACTTATGTTGGGTTGATATCTTATTCTCTGTCATGGTGTGATTCTTCGGCTAGAGAAGGATCTTCTGTTTGGACTGTCCATGAATGTCTAGGAAAGCAATATAGTTTCACTTCTTCAAATTTTTTGTTGTGATGGTAGGCTTGGTAGCTCTCTTTATTCATACATACAATGGCTTTGTGATTGTGTTATTTTTGTTTTAGATCAAATGCTAATGTTTCTATGCAAAAAGTTTTTGATACATAGATGATTCTCTTAATTCAATGAGGATATATTTTAGTTCTTTATGAGGAAGATTGTATCTTGTTCAGCCATATAAGCAGTGGTGTAAAATAGGCATATACAGGACATGACTATAAATAAATGATTCAGAAACCAAAATAAACAAAATTGGAGATAAAATGTTTGAAAGACTTCTTCAAATATACTTTTTATCTTAGAAGACTTTAATTCTTATCAGTCTGCTTTCCTAATTTAACCTTTCATCTTGATTCAAAAGTCTCTGCTTCTTCTTGGTAACATGGTGAAACCCTTTGCCATTCGACATTCTTCTTGGAATTTGTTTGAATTATGGATTCTGTATGAAGCATTGCGTTGCATTGTAGAATCAAAATCTTTTGCATGGTATTTTGTGCAAAAATTTGTATAGCATGTCCTCGTCTGAAACTTCTTGATCACTAGAAGTGAAAATTATCTGTTCCCTGATTGACACTTTCCCTTTTGTGATTTATTGTTAAATAAGTAGAGAATTTTGGGAATGATTACCTTCCCTATGTTGCATTTACACATTTTAATCCTCAATTGTACAATGCATTTCGCAAGCTACTTGCATGAGTAAAAATTTGATCCGGCAGAGAATTTAACCCTGTTTTTCTCTCAGTCTTTCCATTGCAGGCATGGGAAAGCTTATCTTTTCGATAAAGTGTAAGTGCTATTTGACCATCTCATTGCCAACTTATCATAAACATCATTAGTTGCCAATGCAGAATCTTTGCATACTGTCTTGTGGCCTAAATGTACTTTCACTCCTCTACCTATAATAAAAATTTCTTTTCTATATATATAAAATAAGATAAAGGTAACTTCTTATTATGCAAGTTGCAATATCACCTGGAACTTATGTTTTTTATGTTTGCTATATCTTGAACGTAACAACAATGCAATTGATATACCAAATAAAAAAATCATGATCATTGTGAGACTTGTTCATGTCTGAGTGCTTCAAATAATATCGTGTTAATTCATGTTATGACAGTGTGAATGTCACCGTTGGGCCGAAAGTGGAACGCATGATGCTCACTGGACTGCACACTGTCGTCGACATATTCTGCGTTACGTGTGGTTCCATTGTTGGATGGAAATATGTAAGAACCAATTTTTACAGCTCATAGTTTTGTGATTTCTTTGTTTACTTTTCTACATGCTGTTGGGATAGGGAAGAAACACTTAAGACATGTTCTATTTCATTTCATTTCAGGAGTTCGCTTTTGAGAAATCTCAGAAGTACAAAGAAGGAAAATTTATTCTTGAAAGGTGACTAAATTAATCTATCTTTACACATGTTTTTTTTCATCTCATTGTTCATCTTCAATCCAGATTTTTTAATAACATATGCTATATTATTATTGAGTAGGTTTAAGGTGATGGGACCTGATGGTAGCCTCTACATGGCAACTCCAGAAGTCAATGTTGCTGGAAGTGATGTTGATGATATTTGATTTGCACATTTTGAATTTGTACATTCTCTATTGCTTCATGATGGTTAAATATGCTACCTCAGCTATTGTATTGGTACACTTCCAATACCCCTCAAAGTATTCTTATAAGTTAGGACAGATCCTTATATCAAAATCAACATTTTTATAACTTAGATAGAATAAATACCAAGCCAAAATGATGGAGGAAACTAGGGAACTGTTTATATGATTTGACTAGCCAGCTTATGATATTTTTTTCTTTTTTCGATTAATAGCCCATGAGCACCCAAAACAGGAATACACATGAGGAAAACACGATAATATAATTGGGCATAAGCGCTCAAGAGGGATAAACTCGTCAAAAAACTCTCTAACTTATGATATCCTATTGTGTTGTAGACTTGTAGTCTTTCGTTTGTAGATTTTTCATTTTTTATATTGGGTAGAATTTGTTTTGTCATAGCAAAAACGATAAAATGTCACTTCCACGTTGAAGCTGCTAAAATCAATTCTAAAGCAAAAATCAATTTTGTTCAAGACCATCCAAACATGATGGCTTAATATTCAATACACTTAGAATTGATTCTAAGAGTCCAAACATGTTTTCAAACAGTAGCACTTCGCTTTATATATATATATATATACACGTGGGGATTTATTGGGTACCTAATATTTTTGTTGAGTACCGGTACCCAATTGTATGTTTAATCTATTAATATATGTCAAAGTAAATATATTTTGGTACCAACGGAGTATGGTGGTCGCGGTAGCAGACTTCCTAGACGCGTCTTATTCCCAATCACATCTCATCTTCATCTTTCTCTTGCATAATGTGCGCGCTCTCTCTTGTGACATGTTATGGATTGAGTTTAAATTATTATATAATGATCGATGATAACTAATTTTATAGTGTGCACAAATCATTTCTCTATTTCAAATAAAAATTGAAAGAAAAAAGAACAAATTTACTAAAAGATGATAAATAAAATTTATGAAGGGAGTGGGGGTGGGTCCAGCGTGGTAGTGTGTTGAGGGCAGTGATCCAGTGCTGAATCAGCAATTAAGAACCAATCATAAATGATAGTCACAAGCCTAATAGTAATAATTAATAATACTTTCTCCGTCCACATTTAATTGACGTTTTAAAATATTGCACACGAAGATGATAAAAACACAAAAATTTCTATAGAAGTAAATGTATAATGACAAAATTATCCTTATAGTTTTTTATGCAATAATAATTGTAAGAGATAAAAAGAGAGTGTATATATGGATAAAACTGGAAAAAGATTATAAATATTTTATTGAAAATTTAAAATGATAAATAACAGTGGACAAATAAATTTTCTAGAAAGACAAATAAAAATGGTGGGAGGAGTACTACATATCAATGGAATTGTGGGACCCGCACAATCAGATAGGAGCGTCTTCCTCCAATCCAAATTTCGAACCGCACGATTCACGAGGCCCCATCATCTCTCTCCAATCACCACCGTCTGTTTGTCCTTTCCTACATCTCGAGGAATCCAACAGCCCACGTTTCATGTTTGACCCATCACCATTTTTGAAATATGCCATCTCCATTCCATTGCTTTTGCTAGTGAACAAATTCTTGTATTTTCCCATTATTCATGAACTTTTATACTCATTTACTTTATTTATTTTTAAATAATTTTAGACATTTAAAATTTTACTTTTTATAAAGTACTTTTAAAAATTTGAGATGATATATATTATTTTGTAAATTATATTTAATATTGAGATAGAGGACATGATAAAATAATTATAAAAGAGAAATAATTAGTAATAAGAATACTATAATAAAACATACTTAAATTTTTCTAATATTATGCTTGGATGAAAGGTAATAGAAAGAAGGGAAGAAACAAATACTACTATATATGTTCAGTGTAGGTTCGGATTGACGTTTACAAAATGAAGATTTGAAGAACTTGATTTTGTAAAATTGATTTTAGTTAAAAGTAGGTTGATATTAATAACATGATTTATGTTTGAATACTTTTATTTTTAAATTTATTTTTATAAAATAAATATTATTTGAATGATCAAAATTAAAATCACTTTTGAATATATAATTAACAAAAAGGATATAAATTTAATATTTTTATTATACCTCTTTTAATGTTACCCCTTTATTTTATTTTATTATTGATATATTTTCATATATGAATGATGATATAAAACCAAATGAATTATAACTCAATAATTAATGAATCATATAAATCATATAAATGTTATTATATATTTTTATTTTTAATTATGATTGTTTAAAAAAATAAATATAATAAATAATAATTAATTTTTTAGATGACAAATAATTAATAGAACTATGGTTAAAATAACTTATAAAATGAACTAGTTGTTTTTAGAAAATAAAATAATTTTTTAGATTGGATAATACTTTGACAAATAAAAATGTATTCTTTTAAGAGATAAAATTGGTAAGATAAATTTTAATTGAGATGAGCGTGAAATTATTCGATGCAAAAGTAATGCATTTTTGTTTTTGCTTCAACATAAGTTTTCTTCTAAACTTCGTCATTGAATGAACTCAATTGTAAAAGAATCCAAACACATTTTGCGATGTTCAAGGAGCAGCAAATTTGGGTTGAGCTATTGTAGATGCTCACCCAAACATGCTCTTAGGAGTTTAATTAACAAAGAATAGACATTAAAACTCATGGAGATAGAATCTCTTCATTTTTCCTCAAATGTTTTTTTTTTTTCCTTCCCCTTATTAAAAGTGGAATGAAATGAGGAAATTAATTTTTTGAATTAAAAAAAACCCTATTTTACATATTTATCTCTCTATCAATAATAATAAATAACCATTAAAAAGACAACTTGAGAAGTTATAATATAAACTTACTCTTTTATTCTCTTATAATATATAACTTTCATATACAATCATACAATTTTTGTTCCATTCATTTATAAAATATCCAAATAAGCAAGAGAGTGATTTTGTTCAGTCCCAATTTTTTCACTTTTGGTTGGTTTCTATCAATTTTGATTCATTATGTTAATGACAAAACATCTAAAATAGCATAAAATTGAAATTATCTTAATTTTTTTTAATCTATATACACTATTAAAATTAAACAGTTTATATAAATGTTAAACGAGCATTTACTTTTAAAAGTTTAAAATATAAATATTTTGAAACATATATTAAATGTCATACTTTAGGGATATGCAATAAATTCTTTTGCTATTGCCCCTCAACTTTGAATTTCATAATTAAATGTTATTCCATTTCAATTTTGAATGATTCTAAATTTGTTCAATTTCATATTAGATTATTGATTGTCTATTTATTTGTTGTCATAGGGTAGGTGCGGCATGTGATGATGTGCAGGGAAGAGTGAGTGATGAGAATGTTTTGGTACATTTAACAATACAAGACTCAATAGGTAGTGTTTGTTTTGGATCAATCTAGAGTTAGAGTCAAGATAATTATGAAGTCAATCTCGGGTCAGAGGAGTCAGAGTTATAGTGACTTCAAAATTGACTCCGAACACATCCTTATATATTTGTGTCTCCCTTCCAATACACAGTGACTACACAATGACTCCAAAATTGGAATGAACAAAAAATTGACAATTTTATTCATTGAGTCGTTGTGACCCTCGCACCAAACACTTGACACAGTCAATTTTTCACTGATTCCCTAACTCTGACCCTCCAGAGTCAGAAAAAACTAATGCAACATATTTTTCTTTTTAAAAAAGAAAATCAATAATTACATTATTGTCCTTTAGTACTATGCTACTAATATTCTTAGCATTGAATAGGTAATGCCATAATGGTGCTCCCTCCTTTCAACTTTTTTTTGGCTCTTGGTGAATTATCAAATCCAAGTACACTTAAAAGGAAGGGAGCTATTAATTCATATGCATTTTGATTTTGAGTGTTAAATGCTCAAATATAGAAGAACAATATGAAGCGTGTCTTGTGATCATTGAGCTCATTTATAGCCAAATTACCAGCTATATTTGCCTATTGATAGATGAGGAAATGCTCAAAAGGACAGAGTTAAATGTGAATGAGACTTTCATGCCAAAAGTGTGATTGAGGCTTTTTGAGGATAAAGCATTTGCTTTTGTTTTCTTCTTTTATTGTTTTTGTTTCTTAAATTTGTTTTTATTAGATCTTCCTACAAGCATTATTATGATATAATCATTTGATATTGTTGTAGTAAATAAAAAGTTCATTTAATTATTGTCTTCTTTAGGCTTCAATTTCTTTTATGATATAAAACTATATTTTAAATTTTGAGCTGAGAATGATGAACAAATAAAACAATTCTCATTATAGAGATATAAAATTTTAAAATTTATTTAGTATTACTACAACTCACTTCTATTGTAACCAACCACTTTTGAATTTTGAAGTTAAAAATTTCAATCTTCTTTAAAGGGATACTGTTTTTTATCTTTGCATTCATCAGTCTCTTATCAATTTTTATTTTTATTTTTTTTGCAATTCACTCAATTTTTTTACAAATATCAATACAAGATTATTTGTTGTTTGCATACTATCATAACTAAAAAACTTTGTTTTATGAATAATTATTTCAATCAAGTTTTTTTAAAAAATAAATTTTGATTAACTATCGCATTTAATTTATGCTAATTTAGTTTCATGCTTAAAACTATTTATAATCAAATTAAAAAAATTGAAGATACCAATATAAAATTTTCACCTTTTAGACTTTGTAAGAACAACTATATATATGCCTAAAGACCATAGTCAATAATTGTGTTCTTTCTAATATATGTTGGTGTCTCAGCATTTTGAATATTTCCAACATTCTAGAAAAGACAAGATAATAGAAAAAATACAAAATAATGGATAATAAAAAGGAGAAGGGATGATATATACATTATTTTAATATATATTTTTCTCTTTTGTTGTATAACCCTTCTAATTTTTTTAATGGACAAATATGTTCTCTTCTAATAACTTGTACAATCGTGAGAACATGTCATTAAGCTCAAAACCTATGGTCAAACTTTAGTGATGATGTTTAAGGATAATTAAATTAAATCAATTTTGTTATTAAAAAAAGCTCATTAATAATAGTGTCAGCAATTAAATAAACCGCATAAATTGAATTCAAATCTTGTGTATTTGGTTTATGTCTTCCGTTTTCAAACACCACACCACAAAGGTGCACTGCAACTGCAACTGCACCTTCCAACTTTGTCAAACCAAAAACAAAACTTCAAATTTCAATCATCAAACAAAGAGAAACACAAAAAAGTATCAATTCATTTTTCACATGTTCATGTGATTCAGCTCTCATAGCCTACATTAGCTGGTTCTGTTCTTATTTGAAGGCAACTTGAGTTGACCCCATCATTTATTTCAGTGCGTTTCTTTTTTCACCAAATAAGGGTAATTTGATCCTTGTCCACAATACCCTTTTGGCTAATCTTCACTCATGTGATTTTAAAGGATTCAAATCCTCATGTTTTGATTGAAAGACTCAGACTTTGGCACTTGGGGTGGTTTGTTTTTGGCTTGAAGGGATCATCAAACTGTGATCTTTTAGTTTCTTAATTTTTTTTCTACATCAAAGGTTGTCAGAGAGAAGCAGAGTTATGGTGATGAAGGAGAGAGATGAGGAGCTGGCTCTGTTCCTTGAGATGAGGAGGAGGGAGAAAGAGAATGAGAAGAACAATCTTCTCCTCCTTCAAAACTCTGAGGAACTTGATTTGTCCAATTTGGGTATTTTTTGTTTCTCTTTTTCTTTCATGTTTTTGTATGGTTGTTGTTATGTTCTGAAAAAATGGTTCCTTGTTGTGTGATCTTATGTTGATCACTACAGAATCCAATCATGGGAGCTCTACCATTTCCAAGGTTGTACCTTCAGTGCCACCAAGGAAGACCGGGGCTGAAGAGTTCTTGAATTCAGAGAATGACAAGTCTGATTATGATTGGTAATTTTTGGACTGCGAATTTTGAATTTTTTTGATTGATGGTGGGTGTGTTTTATTTGATCATGGGTATCTAGATCTTGTAAATCATTTTTTCAGTGTGAGAATGAGTCTCGGTGCAAAGATAAAGTTGTTGTTGCCTTATAATATGGAAGTTACTGGTTCAAATCCTGAAAACAATTTCGGGACTCGTGGACTTGGCCGCCCTTTTTTCATATTTAATCTAGAGTGGAAGTGAGAGAATCAGAAGAGTGTGCTATTCAAGCTGAAAGCATAGATTAAAATTATACCTAATTCATGAGTTAGCTTTTAGAATGAGAAAACTGAATGATTGTCTCTCAGTAGTCTCCACTAGAGATTTCTTTTCAAGCTGAAATGATTTTGCAATTTTTGCCAGTGTCAATTTCAGGCCACACATCTACTTCCAACCTTTATGTTTCTTTCCTCATCAGATTCTTGATATTTTACTGATAATTAATTTCTTTCTCAGATGTTTTTATCTGTCTTAATCATGGTATTCATGTTCCCTATGTAATAAAGGGAACTTGGTAATTTCCTGTTTTAATGTCTAAGTTGATTCTGGTGCTGAATTTTCTGTACTTCTCTAAAGGGAATAATATGATAGCATTTTAATTTTGAAGTATACTGACTCTTCTGAGATTGATATCCATATTGTTGGAAAAGAAAGTTTAGAAGCAATTTAAATAGTCACCTCTGCTGATTTCAAATGCAAACTTCTAGTAGTAGAATCAGAAATGAATTCTTTCTAATTGGACAGTATATTGATTGTTTTGTAAATTTGGACTTCTTTGCTATCTTGTTGCATAGCAGTTGAGATCACAGCATACTGAAAATAACTAAACTGCATAATGCATGCATGTGAAGTAGAAGCGAACATCATGTATTTTACCTCATTCCTACTTTCTGAAATCATATTGTATAACAGCTTTTGTGCATCGACACGAAATGAAACCCTTCGTTCTAACTCGAAGTTTTTTCTTCCTGTTTCAGGCTTATCTCGCCACCTGATACACCCCTTTTTCCTACTTTAGAAAAGGAGTCACAGGTATCAGTAAAGATTGAGGTGGAGGTTCATAATACTCGTCCGACAGCTTTAAAGCCGAGGGTATGAACCATCTAATTTGATTTCTGGATGCTGTGGAACAACATCAATTCATTGGATATGAATAGCACATGCAATGGCATTCCACTTTTCCATGTCTTTTCTTTTGAATTCCATCTAATAGTAATGGTTTCTTCTAGTTGATTTAATAATAGTACAGTATGTGAAACTTTCTTGTTATGCTGTATGTTGCAGGTATCTAATATCCAAGTTGAACCTGTTTCAAGAAACAGTGTAGCCTCAAAGAATCATGCAGCAATGCCAGGACTTGGTTCTGCCACCACTGGTAACAGGAGACAATCATCGTCGGTGGCTCCAACCTCGGCCACTTCCAGGTCTTCAATTCCATCTGCAAGGCCAACATTACCTTCAACTGGCAAATCCTCTAGGCCCTCTACACCTACCTCCCGGCCCACGGTAACATCTGCAAAGCCTGCTGCTCCACCAGGGAGATCATCTACTCCTACCAGGTCCACTTCAAGGGCTTCGACCCCAACTACAAGGCCTTCATCAGCAGCTCCTAAGGCATCTCAAAGGTCAGCAACTCCTAACCTTAGATCATCAACCCCTTCAAGGGCATTAGGAGTATCTGCTCCACCTACTCGGCCTTCATCAGCATCAAAAGCCCGCCCTGCAACTGCAAAGAATCCAGCACCATCGCGTGGCATCTCTCCATCAGTAAAATCTAGACCTTGGGAGCCTTCACAAATGCCTGGCTATTCTCTTGATGCTCCTCTGAATTTGAAAACATCTTTACCTGATAGACCGGCTTCAGCCACTAGGAGTAGGCCTGGAGCACCAATTTCTAGACCATCACCTTCTGTTGAGGCCGGAAGCAATGGAGGGAAATCTAAAAGGCAGTCAAGCGCACCATCAAAAGCACGGCCTTCAATTGGAATCGGCCGGAGTAATCAGAGCTCCATGCAAGCTTTGAGCAGAGCTCGTTTCACTGATGGTGATGAGGAAAGTCCAGTTGTAATTGGAACAAAAATGGTTGAAAGAGTAGTAAACATGAGAAAATTGGCACCTCCAAAGCATGATGACCATAATTCTGCCCATAACAGTTCTAATGGGAAATTGTCGTCGTCATCTGGTAGCTCTGGATTTGGAAGTACACTATCAAAGAAGTCTCTAGATATGGCAATGAGGCATATGGTATGTTCATTTATTCCATTACATAAGTCTCTCATCTGCAATGCATGAATAGTTATCTTGCATTAATTGACTTAAACTCATCTTTATATGGCAATAACATATGGTATGTCTATATTCATATGTGTTCTTTATAAACATACTAGAAAGATGGAGGATATTCTTATATTTAATGAACATAACCAATAGTTTGGATAGTTTAGGCCAAAGTGTTTATTCATGCCCAACATTGAATAATAGAATTATTGAAAAGAGTTATGTTTCCCAGATTCAATAGATAAATTAGCATACACCATGTTTTGAGGTATATTGGAAGTGTGCTTACAATAAGAATATTGATAAAGTTAAGGAATAGGATTATTTGAAGCAGGTTTTAGTTTAAACTAAAGCTGAACTGCATTGTAATTCAGTTGTGTAACTATATTATTGTCACATTGTGCTGTATGTCCATTTCATAGTAGTTAGAAGTCATCATGAAAAAAATAGGAATATAAAGAGAAAATATGAGACAAAATAACATATCAAACTAATATCTACCTAAATCAATCTAAACCAATCCATATTAGTCTAAATCCATACACAATAAATATAAGATATTATTTTATTCTAACAGGCGAGTCATAAATTGTATCCGGTTTCTCTCTTTCGCAGGACATAAGGCGAAGCATGCAAGGAAATCTGCGGCCGCTCGTGACGAGCATTCCAGCGTCTTCTATGTACAGCGTGAGATCAGGTGGTTCTTCAAAGAGCAGGACAGTCAGTGTCTCTGACTCTCCACTTGCCACAAGCAGCACTGCTAGCTCTGAACCGAGTGTAAATAATAGCTCCATCTCTTTTGATGGAAGTGAGGTTGGAGAAAATGATTTTGGAAGTGAAATTGTAAACTCTTCACTTATCAGATCGAATGCAGTGTAACTCGCGAATCACGACGAAATCACGACATTTTGGATTTGCATGGCCTAGGCATGATCATACTGATCCTGCCACTTTATTTTCCATGTGGTGGAACAAAAGAAAGACCTGATATTTGTGTGGTATCATGTGGCTAGCAAATGTTCTAATAGTAGAAACTAGAAAGTCTCATTATGTAGCATGAGGATTGTTTGTATTGAAAATTTGACAACAAATTGACAAGCTTGTTCAATTATTACACACTAAAAAAATCTGGTTGCAGGTTCTTACTTAACTTCTGAATTTGCTTCCAAAACATATAGTATAGAGCTAAGACTTTTGCCATCATAGATCCCCTCCAAACAGGGCATTTTAACTGCCTTGCTCCTTATTATAAAGGTAACAGCCTAATCTATGTATGAACATCTAACTCATTAGATGTTTTCAGGATTGGTATCATGAAAGACAATTTTGAACATAAAAAGAGGTATTCACAGCCTTTGTCTAGAATTATTTTGATAAACCACATTTTAAAATATTGTTTTTCTCATTTCTTGCAAGTTCTTCCTTTTAGTAATGCCATATTTTTCACACAACGTTTGAAAAACATGATTTTTAAATTCACTTTCATGATATACACTAATGGATGTGATTTGAAAATCTTTTTCATTTTGAATTTTATTTGCAAAAACTTTAAACTTTTTAAAAGTCTCATTTTACAAGTTAGAAAGATAACTCATGTAAGTCTTATAAGATATTGCTAATAAGTGATCTGTGAACTTGTTTGGGGAGAAATGAAAGGAAAGGAAGAGGATGAAAGAAAATAAAATGGAAAAAGTACATTTTCTATTGTTTGGCTTTCCAAAGGAAATTGAGAGGAAGAATTTGAATAATAGAGAAAATTGTGGATTCACTCAAAAATTTCCCCCCACTAGTGGATAGAAAACTAGAGGGAAGAGAGAATTTTTGCTCAACTTACCTTCTCTACTCTTTTTCCCTGTTACCCACATTATACTACAATACTTAATATTATGATAACAATGTCATTATGCTTAATTATATTTTCTTTTCTTCTAGTTTTCAATTCAAATAAACAAATATATATAATAATCTCTCTATTTTCTTTATTCTCATTTTTCATTTAATAAAACATACCAATAAAAAATTAAAATCCTTATGTAACCAAAAAAAAAAAAAAATTAAAATCCTCTCAACTTCCTTTCACTAAATTTCTTTCCCCTCAATTCTTTCCTCTCAAAATTGCCTAACATACCTTAAGAATATTTGTAAAGGATAATTAAAATAGTAAATTTTAGTAAAACTTAAATTATTATAATAAGTCCTTATATTAAAAATATAAAAATACATATTTCAATTTGAATATTTCTATTTTTACTTTCTTAACGGACACCTTTAACAAATGTTCATAGAGCACTTTGAGCACTTGTTAGAAAAACACATCTTATAAAATCATTCACAATGACAAGATCATATCATTTTTCGAGGATGTTAGTTGTTATTGCAGGACCTAATAAATTCATGTATAAGAACCCAAGTGGTCTAGTGGTTGAAAACCAGAACCGAAGCTCTATTCATAGTCCTCTCTTGGTGCCAAAATCTTCAATGCTCCATTTAGTAGTTTAATTGCAAACTTCCTAACCAATCCTGCAAATTTGCCATCAACATTTATTGAGAAACCAAAGTTGCAGCAACCCCCGGACCTTGTGTCCATTTTATTTTATAAAAAAAGGTTTATCTCAACAAATTGGATTGTCAACTTGTAACATTACAAGCTGGTGAATGCATCAATTAGAAGGAAAATGTGCTAATACCATTTGAGTTTATAGACCAGCATCCAAATTTACCTTGCTTTGACTTATCATATCAAAATTCAGTTCCAACAAAATGAGCAATTTTTGTGTGAAATCAAAGAGTTCATCACTTCTCCAATTCCTTGTAAGGTACTTTCTTCTCTTATGCATGATCACATGTAAGGACTATACTACATCAGCATCATCATCAACCCCATCAGGAAATGAAACTGATCTCTATGCTCTACTAGACTTCAAGAGTAGGATAGTTCATGATCCATTCAATGTTATGAGCTTATGGAATGAATCCATCAACCATTGCAAATGGGTAGGAATCACTTGCTGACCAACATCTCTCCGGCTCTGTACCAAAATCAATAGGAAACCTCACATTCCTCACAAGACTCAACTTGAGAAACAATACCTTTCATGGAGAGTTTCCTCAAGAAGTTGGGAATTTGATAAATCTTCAACATCTGAACATTAGCAACAATAACTTTGGTGGTAGTATTCCAAATAATCTGAGTCAATGCAAAGAGCTAAGTATACTTTCTGCAGGTCATAACAATTTCACAGGAACTATTCCTTCATGGATAGGAAACTTCTCTTCATCTTTGTCTCTAGTTATCCTTGCTGTGAACAACTTGCATGGTAGCATACCAAATGAGGTAGGATATTTATCAAGCTTGAAACTTCTTGGACTAAATGGGAATTTCTTGTCAGGAACAATTCCTATTTCAATTTTCAATATCTCTTCATTGTACTATTTCACTGTCTCTCAAAATCATCTTCATGGTACTCTACCACCTGATATTGGGTTTACTCTCCCTAATCTTGAAATATTTGCTGGTGGGGTCAACAATTTCACAGGAACTATTCCTGAGTCTTTGACAAATGCAACAAATCTTGAGATTCTGGACTTTGCTGAAAATGGTCTAACTGGCTCACTACCTAACAACTTAGGCAGTTTGACCTTTTTGGAAAGACTCAATTTTGATGTAAATAGACTTGGAACTGGCAAAAGTGGAGACCTGAATTTTCTTGATTCCTTGGTTAATTGTACTTATCTTGAAGTTTTAGGCCTTGCTATTAACAATTTTGGAGGAGTTTTGCCTGGATCAATTGCAAATCTTTCAACTCAATTAAGTATACTTACATTAGATTCCAATGCATTACATGGAAGTATTCCTATTGGGATTGGGAACCTTGCTAGCCTAACAAAGTTGGGATTGGAAAATAACAGCCTAAGTGGTCATGTTCCTGATACAATTGGTATGCTTCAAAATCTGAATCTTTTGGAATTGACTGCCAACAATTTCTCTGGACCAATCCCTTATTCTACTGGGAACTTAACTAGATTGACAAGTTTACTCATGTTGTGGAACAACTTTGAGGGAAATATACCTTCAAGTATTGGAAAATGTCAGAACTTGTTGGAGCTAAGTCTTTACTATAACAAGCTCAATGGTAGCATACCAAGACAAGTCCTTTCATTGTCTTCTCTTTCAATTCAATTGGATTTGTCTCATAATGCTTTGACAGGGTCAGTGCCTTTTGAAGTGGGTAAGCTAGTCAATCTTGAATTTTTGGGCCTCGCGGAAAATCAATTGTCTGGCGCGATTCCACCCTCACTTGGAAGCTGTGTTAGTTTGGAAGTGCTTGAGTTGCACGGTAACTTTTTTGAGGGTAGCATACCTTCAAGTTTTCAGAAGTTGAGAGGTTTAGAATACTTGATCTTTCGCGCAATAACTTGTCCGGCAAGATTCCTGAATTTCTTAGCGAGTTCATAGTGCTCAAGCATCTCAATCTTTCTTGCAATGATTTTGAAGGTGTAGTACCAAACAAGGGAATCTTCAAGAATGTAAGTTCCATTTCATTGTATGGAAACAGCAAGCTCTGTGGCGGCGTCGCAGAGTTAAATTTATCAGCATGCTCTGTCATAAAAGAATCCTCCTATGGAAAATTTCTTGCCTCCAAAGTGGTTATCCCTTTAGCTATTGCACTTGTATGTGTACTATTTCTGTCTTGTTTTCTAACAATTTTTCTGGTAAGAAGAGCAAGAAAGAAAAGTTCAAGAGAAAATACAGCCGACGATTCGGCTCCACAAATTTCTTACACTGAAGTTGCAAATTGCACTGGTGGATTCTCCCATGATAACCTCATTGGCACAGGAAGTTTTGGTTCTGTTTACAAAGGAACACTCCCAACTGATGGATCAATTGTTGCAGTTAAAGTGTTAAATCTTGAACAAAAAGGTGCTTCAAGGAGCTTCATTGATGAATGCCAAGTTCTGAGAAGCATAAGACACCGAAACCTTCTCAAGATCATAACTGCCATATCAAGTGTTGATCATCAAGGTAATGATTTCAAAGCTTTGGTATCCGAGTTCATGCCGAATAGAAGTCTAGAAGATTGGCTTCATCCTATAAATAGAATGCAATATCAAACCAAGACATTGACATTTATCCAAAGACTGAACATAGCAATTGATGTTGCTTGTGCACTGGAATATCTCCACCATTTCTGTGATACTCCAATTGTTCATTGTGATATAAAGCCAAGCAATGTTCTTCTTGACAATGATATGGTGGCCCATGTTGGTGACTT
This sequence comes from Aeschynomene evenia, assembly GCA_013621005.1. Lineage (NCBI taxonomy): Eukaryota > Viridiplantae > Streptophyta > Magnoliopsida > Fabales > Fabaceae > Aeschynomene > Aeschynomene evenia. The sequence goes on along the minus strand of CM024268.1, from coordinate 30,748,910 downwards.
TGGATTAGCTACATTTCTGTTTGAAGAGTCAAGCAAATTTTCTAGACAATCAACTATGTCAGCTTGCTTAAAGGGTTCTATTGGATACATCCCTCCAGGTTTGTTTTTCACTCATTATCTTAATTCTTCAAAGTTCCAAGTGTTCAATTCTGAGTTACATTTAATAAGAATAACAATTTAATTTTGGTACACTTGCTATGTAAACAAAAAATTACAAAAATGATTGGTGAACAATAAAATTTCAGTTAACATGGATGCATAACTTTAGTGTGTATAATGCACATGCAATATTGTATATAATGCACATCACATTACACGTAAAATACACATTATCACAAAACACATGTAATTAGTATATTAAGGAGATTCACATGGGTACACAATCATTCATGTCTATAATGCACATGTATTATTGTCTATAATGTAAATCTTATTACATGTAAAATGCACATTCTATGTAGTTAGTAGGTGTTAGCTCAAAATCTGTTGTTCACCTAGCATTTTTGAAAAATTACATAGTTATCTATCATATTTTGCCACATTAAGAAAACTTGGTTAAATTCTACTCCCATTACTTCAAAAAGTCATGTAAATGCCATGATTTGATAATTGAATGACAATACAAAGATTTTTTTCTTTGTTATCCATGAGTATCGATACTGATTGTACAATCAATGGCTGCGATTTGATGATTGACTTGATGTATCTTAAAAATGGACATGTGACTTTTTTTTATAACCATACGATAGCTAATGAGTATCGGTATCTATGAATTTTATTGGGCACCTAATAATTCACCCAATAGAAAACTCTTTCACTATATCTACTCATCAAAATTAAATTCTAATAAGAATGCAATAACTAAAAAGTTACAAAAAAATGATGCAGAATATGGAATGGGTAGCCACCCTTCTGCACTTGGAGATATTTACAGTTATGGGATACTATTACTAGAGATTTTCACAGGAAAAAGACCAATAGATGAGAAATTCAAAGATGGCATGGGAATTCAGCAGCTTACAGCATTGGCTTTACCTGATCATGCCATGGATATAATTGATCCTTTGTTGCTCTATGAACAAGAATCTGATGATAGTGATCAAGAAGATTCCACTGAAGAGGCTGCAATAAGGAGGGAAAAGAAGCAGCCTGAAATCCTAAGTACAATGGAGAAATGTTTGGTTTCTGTATTGCAAATTGGAGTGTCATGCTCTGCAACTTCACCTAGTGAACGGCTTCCTATGACTCTGGTTGTCAACAAATTGCAAGCAATCAAGAATTCATATTTTTTTGGACAAAGCCACAAATATCCTTCTACTAAGGGAAATCTTGCTAGAACCGGATAGGATCACTAAGGTGTCGTTTGGTTTCCGTTTTCATTTTCTGTTTTCTCTGTTTTTAAAATTTTGTGAAGAAAATACTGAAAACAGAAAAAACGTGATTTTATTATTTTCTCTGTTTTCACTTTATCTTTCACAAAATTTTGAAAACAAAGAAAATAGAAAATAAAAACGGAAACCAAACAAAGTAGCAAAGCTTTTTCTCCCCAATTTTAAGGTTATTATTGTATACTGAAAATTTGAATATGAAGCCTTGGCAGTTAACCTGTGAACTTGTTTGTAATCAAGAATTCATATTTAAGATCAAACTAGTTGCAAAAGAACATATGAACAGAGGAAGGAAATTGGAATTTTAATTAAAATTTAAATTATTGTAAAATTATTGTCTATTTACAACATGGAAATTTGATCTATTATAGCCAACCCCACCTAAAGGTTAAGAAATTCATTTATCTCTCCAATATCAAAATCAACACTAGAACTATGAAACCTTGAATTTCTCTCTTTCATGCTTTGTCACATTCAGAGTTCACCTAGCCTCCTCCTTCCTACATTGAAGCACAAATTTTGAGCTTGGCAAGTTGGCATTATCATTTCTTAAATATTCAGTGCTTGCTCCATCAATTTATTAGCTTTGAAAAGGAAAAAATGTTTTGTTTTGCTGATTCTTCTTTTTTTCTTATACTATTATTAGGTTGCATTTGTGGAAGCACAAGACACAAATACCCGTACAAAATACAAAATACAAATTTAGAGTATTTGATTGGAAAATAGATTAGACAAATATATAAATACATAAAATATTGTGCATTTATGTTCATTCTAAAAGGTAGCATTTATTTACCGTGTATAAAACACAAATACAATATATTAAGAAAATGATTAATTTGTTTAGTATGGACATATTTTCTTCTTCATAGTTAGTCTATAGACATATACAAGACAACATGTATTTATATAAATTTTTACTGTATTTTATGTTCACACTAAGAGTAAATACATAAAATACATATATATGTACATAAATTTTAATGAATTTTGCAGGACCAAGATATCCTCGCAAACATAAAATTTGGAGTTAGGGAGTATTTTAATTCAAGGACAAATGTGACTTTTACTACAAATTAGGTGAACTATCCTTTGAAACAAACATAAAACAATACAAAAAAATATAGGTACAAATTAAAATAAATACAAAATAAAATACATACACTTCACTGTACTGTATTGTTCAATATCTAGATTACTATATTGTATTGTACTAACTTTGAAACAAACGTTGTCAAAGTGAGGATTCAAATACATAAAAATATATGTGTGTGTATTGTACTATTAAATAGAAAATACAGTATATGGATGAGTATTTACTTGCGATGAAATGTTTGCATAGAAGGTTTACTATGGGCCAATGGATCAACATGCTTCAACTTGTCTCCATCCGTATCGAAATAAAGTCTAACATCAGCACCAGACTCTGCTTTCATAAATACTGGTTTTATCCACAAATAGAAATTTAAGTTTGTATAATGCAAGTAAAATTCAGGTTTTGTGATAAGATTTTTTAAAATTCTTGTTCTTTCCATAATTAAGAACACTCAAGAATCTCGTAGAGAGAAAATCAAGGAGAGAATTAACAAAGAAAAATGACAGATTAACACCCGAAGACAAAATGACCGAGCGTGGCAAACAAATCCTGCAAAACTTGGACCAAACACTAAAACGGAAAAAACAAAAAGAAAATCAAAAGTGTTATTCATACTAGAAAAGGCTAAAAACTAGTTTCTATATATCATAAATATCTTATTTAATCGCTTATTCAAATGTAACTTTTGAAGAGTAGTTATTTTGAATTTATATTGATAGTGAATAGTGACAATGTTTTGAGTAGCTTTTGCATGCACGCCATGTATAATTAAGAAAATAATTTATAGACAACAAATTTCTCAGTTTTCATTCCGAAAAAATTATATCTACCATTAGATGAAGTGTAAATCTTACTTGAATATGATTCCACACTCCATTTAACGGTGGTACAATTTCATTGGTACAGAGGCCAAAAGATTCTGATACAGGTAAGAAAACCCCATAATTAGTAAGTGGAAATTGTCTGAAAAATGAAGCCAAAAACAATCGTAAGAAATTCAACATTACTGATCATCTCAAATTGGTCAAATTAAAAGGGACCAACTATCCCTACAAATTGAAGAACCAAAGTAGAAAAAAAGAATGCGAATTGATTACAGATGAAATATATTTCTTGTAATTTGCATCCGAACTAATGAAACCTAAAAAAATGAGGCTAGAACCAACATCCTAATAAGCAGAAAATTGGTAGGGCAAAACCAAAAAAAACAAAGCCCCAGTCTATAGTGACAGAAATGAACAAGGGGTGTCACCTCAGCATATCTAAAAAAGCTATATCAGATATTACATGAGTAAATAACATACAACAACACCTTTTGCGTTCAAGGTGATTATATGCCGTTTAATGAAGGATCATTCTCCAGTTGCTGCAACGATGCTGGTTTTTTGTTTCATCTTGCAACATACTCTCATTCCTTCAATCTTTTACTAGATACAAATTGGGTCAACCTGAAATGAGAGAATTAAGAAAACTAAGAATACTTGAAATTCGGCAGAGGGAGAAAAACTACATTAGATGCATTGCTTTTAACAGATCAAAAGCATAAAATATTATATCCTATACAACAATAACAATAACAAGTCTTATCCCACTATGTGGTGTCGGCTACATGGATCAAACGACGTCATTGAGCTCTATCATGAATAATGTTAGAATTTAAGTCATTAACTCTCAGATCTTCCTTGATAAGCAAAAAGATAATCAGGAAAACATAGAGGAACACTTGAGACAGAAATAAAATGAGAAATTCGAATTACACTCAGCTTGCAACCCCTTGTAGAGGGTTAGAATGAGAGTTAGGGGGGAGGGGGTGGGGGGAGAGTCCAGCAAAAAGCACCCTTAAGGTGCAATGTACTTGTTAAAGGCATTCAAAAACAATGAAATATGCAAGTATTATGCATAAATTTATTAATTGATAATTGAAGGCTACAATTCATAACCAAAACAGTTGTAAGCCAGACGTAATGTTCATAAAACTCGTGAACTTTACCAAAAAGATATCAAAAGCAGTCTACCATTGCACCTATATAATCATAATTACATTCAATTTCACAGTTTTACCATGTTCATCTCTTCCTACATTGGATTTATATCATTCATCTTTTTTTCTATTTCTGAATCCACCTTTCAAAAACCAGGCTTTTTAAGTTAAGACTCACTAATTCCATAAACCTAGTGTTAGAACATCTTGCAACTAAGGTGATCCAGGCAAGCACCTCCACAAAATGATTAAAACACACCACTAAGGCAGAAAATGTGCCCTCATTGAAGAGATAGCAAGGAGCATAGGCCTTGCAGCACCTCACCAAGGCACCTAGGACTGCTTTTTTTAAGCCTTTGACTTTATTAGGGGGAACAACTGTAGTCCAAATCTTTTGATCTATGGCATAACGATTTGACAAAAATAAATTTTTACGTTGGTTGTTGAAGGCCTAAACCCCCCCCCCTCTCTCTCTCCCCTTTTACCTGGAATCGGCTATGTAAAATGACTTTCAATAAAGCACAGCATGGGCAGAGTTAACAAATGTACTCCAAGTGGGTGGGTAAAATCCTATTATTTTTACTAATGACAAAAACTCAACCAAACAAAACAAGGCAACAGAAATATAACCTCTCTTAAGTTACCTTGGGGAACTGGTCCGTTTTTCCATTGGTAGATTAATGGCATTAGGTGTAGAGAGCCTAGTCTCAGCATCTGAAGCCTGAAAACCATAGTGGATTAATACAGTAATTACACCTATATGACAAGTTATGCAACTCAAAGATCACCAAATAGATCAACATTTTTTACTGAACAGAATACACAGCATTATGGAAATCAAAATCATTCCTAAAACAACCTGGTTTAAGAAAAACCTTGAACAGTACAAATAATTCAAGTTTATACAGATTTCACAACAAACTGAACCTCAGATCACTACTATGAAAGTAATTAAACCCAGAGCATAAATAAAAAGTAATTGATCTCGTATTCCCAAAAGAACTGGAAAGAAAGAATAATTTAATTTAGAAGTATGCAATAGGATTATTGCTAAAATGACTAGTAGGGATTACTTGGATAATGGGTAGATACGAGGGACTGACTGCCAAGCCATTACCTTAAAAGCAGGAATACAAGAAGCCTGTCTAAGACAGCAGTAGCAGACATGAAGCCAGTTCACTCCCCATTCAGTGATTTTAGTCTTCACATTGATGCTACACAATTCCATAAACGGTGTAATTTCTCTACACAAGCACTAGGCTTCATCTGGAATTTCTAGTCCACATACCCTTATCCAAGCATCACCTATATTTCCGTAAACAAACAAATCAAATCAACTACCAGACACATTAGAAATCCCCACCTCAGCAGAAGCACTTTCTTTGGGCAATCCATCTTTTCTTTGCTGTTCACTGGATTCCGGATTGACCTCATCCCACAAGAAACCATTTTCATGTCCAAGAGAAAGCTTGTCAAATTTGCTATCAACAGCTCTACATTGAGGCCCCATATGTGCAACATACTTATCTGCAATTCCATACACCAAAAATGCATTAAATACTTTGATGTACTCCAATAAAGAACAGGCTGCCACAATGAATTAGCAGAAAAGAAACTAAAATATTAATCAGCCAACACGAACATAGTCAACCAAAATCCACCAGTACTGTGCAGAGAAACAATTCCTCGTGCCCCACAATAAAGTACAAAGGATAAATAAGTGCTACCTTAATATATTCCGTACTCAAAATGAAGAACCAATAATGTGCCACCAAATACAACAACAATTTCTTACCCAAAATTTCTATACCTATAAATCAATAATGAAATATAAGGGTAGTTTGGTTTCAATTTTATTATGTTTTTGTCTTATGTATTTTCTATTTTTAGGATTTTGTGAACCGAATAGAGAAAATAGAGAAAACAACAAAATCTTTGTTTTCTACTTTCATTTCATGGTTTCACTATTTTCTTCACAAAATCCTGAAAACAAAACAAAACAAAAAAACAGAAAATGAAATCTAGAAACAAACAGGCCCTGATTGTTTGAAAACAAAAAAACTACATCCGTATATCAAGAAATTTCTCTTCATTTTTACAACTACCAACAAACAAAAGTTAAACAAATACTATAAAGAAGACAACTTCAGGATTGGCTTGAACAAACTTCTTTTACCTGCTAAGCAGCGAAGGGCATTCTCAGCAGCTTGTTGTTGAGCATCCTTCCTTGTCCTACCCATACCAATGCCTATTTTCTCACCAGTGAATAATACCTAAACCCAGCATCATACAATTTACAATACAGGTTATTTGGAGACACAAGAGTATAATGTGAGAACAGTTGTCAATAAAGGTTTCACAGCAAAATTCACAGCTATAAGCAAGTCTGCATGAGGAAGGACATAATAACATTTCTAAAGAGGGATTTTAAAGAGTATATGAAATGACATCTCCCACAATAATGCTAAAAACTACTAAACAAGCAGGCATCTAAAACAAGTAAACAATGTGGGTGAATTTGAGCAAAATAAAAAGATATAATCAGGAGCCAGGACAGAATCAAGCTGATTTAGAAAAATGTGGCTTCGATGCCGTTTAATGTTCAGAGTGCCATAAGACAACTCTACAGCTTAATCACTAATCAGCCAATGCATCTTGTGTAAACATAACAACTCATGCATAAATTAAAACATACACAAACCAGCATATAATCACAATAAGAGACATCAAGAAACCGAACTTTAGCTGACCTCCACTGAAAACTGCAAGTCTTTGCTGGTGCTTACAATGGACTTAAATTCAACCTAAGATAAGGAAACCATGAAAAAGCACTTCAGGGAAAGCAGAAGAAAAAAATGCCCACTTTCATGCAGAAACAATGTATACCTTAGAACAACACCGCCTGCCTATTTCTTGCAGTACTCCAATAGCCACAGAGGGTAAATTGTTTTTCCCAGCTTCACTCTGAATATCTTTGCCATTAGAAGATGCATGATTTGGGGATATTCCATCCTCTGCAAAAAAAAAAAAAAAAAGATTAGTCAATAACAATACAAAGAAAACAACAATTACAATGCATAGCTGGCAAAATAAAATGCCAACAAGACCTTCGAAACAAGATTTCAATTTAGATGGAAAATAATTTCAAAATTCAACTAGAGAGACATTAAAATTCAATTATTGGAATACAAAAAAGTCCAAGATATGAGCTTCAGAATAGCAAAGAAATTGAAATGAAAAAAAATAAAAAAACATTTATACTTGCATAAATGCACAAACCTCCATAATGAACATCTCTACAAGAAAATATACACAGGGCCTATCTCTTCATACTGAACTAAGAAGCATAGATAGGCCAAAAAGGAAAATATTATTACTCAGTATTTACAAAGGAAAATAATTTACCAGAAACAGGACAGATTAAATTGAATCAATAATAAGAGGCTTAAAGGGCTAGAAACCCCCATGCTCAAATTTTGATAATACGCAAATTTGGCCGGCTTGATTGCTCAAGAGTTTACAGGTAAGACATTTTGCACTGCCAAAGTGCATTAGTTCAAAGTAGTACCACTTGGTATTCATTCCTCCCAAGGGAGACCCCTGTACCCCAGGAGCTACAGGTTAGAAGCCTCCAAGTGAGAAATCTTCTGGGTGAGTACATTAAAGGAAATCCTATGCCTACCCTTCGAGATTCCCATTTCCCAAGCATGTTACTAGCACCCTAACTGGAAGCATTGGAGTAAACTCCCCGATAGAACCCATAGAAGTAAACCCAAGATATGAAGAAGTATGATATATTATTCATACCTTAAAGCTGAGATCACTGTGATTTCAGCCAACGAATAAGAGTAAAACAATATAGAGAATGCAACAAGATGAGAAGAGCCTCTAAGCACTACAGCAACTTGGTCTGTCCCAAATATGGTTAACAAACTCTCGAGTTAACTTTTAAACTCTTACGAGTTTGCGAGCTTAGGTCATTAAACCGAGTTAACTCGCTTACAAACTCTAAACTGAGTAAACTCGGATAAACTCAAGTGAACTCGAGTAAACTCTTCTAAACTCATATAGACTCTCACGTTTACTCTTTTGGTTAGATTTGAACTCTCAAGTAACAAGACATAAAATTTCAGGTATGGACTCATAAAAACTCTCGAGTTGACTCTTTTGGTTAGATTTTGGACTCTAGAGTTTATGATGTATTGACATAAATTAGTTAATTTTTTCACTTTGTTAAGTTATTATCTATTAAATTTCTGATGGTTTTAATTAGTTTTTCATATTTTGACTTTTATTTGTTTTATTAGATTGTAATTACTGAAATTTTTATTTTTCTTTGTTCTTATCAAAAAATAATTTTACTGTATTTAGATATTATTTATTTATTGATGTATTTTTAAAGATGGTAAACTCTTACAAGTTAATGAGTCGAGTTTACAATTCATATTATCTTGACTCCACGAGTTTAATTAAACTAGTTTGATAACTTTGGTCCCAAATGCCTAACCAAATATCCAGCTGCCTCCTCTCCACTCCCTCTTGCCCCTTTATCTTCTCTAAAACCTTCCTACCATTTTGACCATACAAAAATGATAACACAACTGAAAGATACCTGAATACAAAATCCTAGGAAGCCTATCTACAGTTTGGTTGCTAAATCTTCCAATAGCTCAAAAAACTACAAGGAGAACTAATGGAAGGTTCAGGAGTTAGTCAGGTGGCCACTTAATACATACCAAATAGAAATCACTTTAGAATCAAAGATAACATAAAAGTAAAGCATGCAGGATTTCATTCCAGTATCGTTTATGGAAGAAGGCAATGAAAATAGAATTGCAGGGACATGATGCTGCTTCAGATTTAGAAATTGATCTTTTCAAGCAAAAGATACATCAAAGCTACATTAGTTCCAGTGCAAAACTCAAAAAATCATTCCAGCAGAATAGACCACCCTGACTAATATTTTCACATAAACAATTCATCATACTTATAAGAAATATCAAATTTCTAAGAGTTAACAAAGAAGCAATCAGGATGCTCCACGAAAATTAAGTTAATACCTGATAGCTGAGACTTTGATGAAGCATTCACCCTCTGCAAGTCACACATAGAAGTTGCCTGCATGTAAGCAATATTTTCAAGACCTACAATTTTACAGTACTCCAAACAGCACTTCAAAATAATGTTCATCTACAAACCTCTTCAACCTTAAGTTGTGATGCTGGCGAGGCATTGGGGGGTAAACTATGAGAAAATGGTTTCTGTTGAGCCTGATGCTTGTCAGATTTTACTGCATTAGATTCTTTAACAGATGCAAAAGACCGATTATTGGTATGAGATCTGCTGCTTGTATCATCTTCTACCAACCAGCCTCCAAGTGACTGTGTTAAAGATGGAGATGCTTGTGTGGGTGGCCTTGGGATAAGTGGAGGTTCAACTGGAGTTTGACCTCTAATATCTGGGCCATGCCTCATATTTAAAATTCCCTTTTTCATGTCATAATCATGAACAACAGAGTTAACATCATGCCTGATAGGAGGTCCAAGCAAACCAGGTTCTGAGACAAGATTGGGAAAGATACCATGAAAAGACCGCACATATTTTCACAACAAATATATTAAATCCTAATAACAACAGCATATGATGTTTATATAATTATATTCATACTCAGAGACAAACTTGGAGTTCTTGAAGATCCAGGGCCGGTGATATTTGATATAATACCAGCAGTTGGCTGAGAAGTTTCTTGTCTGACCTCAACATTGTTTGCCAAGGGCCGACTGACTACATCAACAGAAAACTTATCACCCTGAAAAGAATAACACAGACACTGGATAATTATATAGTGTCTACAAATGTTCCAAGCACCAAAAATACTGTGGGCTCAAAAACTCCTAAAGTGCAGAATATAAGAAATCCCCAACAATGATTTGCTAGAAAGTTTCAGAACATGTTGTGACATGGAGCAGAAAAAATAAATAAAATTATTCAAAAATATCGAAACTTACAGGTTGGGTTAACCTACGTTCAACTTCTGCACCATTCATTCCTTCATTGGTAGGGGCATTAGCATTACCATTTGGCATATCCTGCTATCCAGTGAACTTAATTTTTGAGCAAAACATAAACAAGCATTCTGCAACAGCAAAACTTATCCAACATATCCACATATGCCTACTTCTAATCACCAAATTAAGAATCACTTTCAAAATTTACAATCCAATACCTCACATATCAAGTAGTTGCTCACATCCGGAGGGTGAGGTAAGCTTACAATCTCGTCTTCAAAAAAGATTTCAGCAATTCGTTGTAATAAATTCTCATCAAACTCTCTGAGCACAGAGCATAATAAGTTAATGCCAAAAGGGGAAGAATATTTGAGAATATAAAAAGCTTGAGCAGTTGAGTACATAACTTACTTGAAAAAACAACCTCTGACATTACATGCAACATTTCTTGCTACACATAGGACTGGAACAGCATTGGCAGTCTAGTAAGGAAATACAGAAATTACTGAAAGATTTAAAATGAACCTTTACAAAAAAAAAAAAAAAACATCTATACTATTATATAAAGCAGCCAGCACACTTTTACTGCTTCTTTTAGTCACATTTTAGTTCCAAATTTAGCCCATTACTAACTTCATAACTCCACCAATTTCTTGTCAACTGAAAATCCTCTTCACATTTGTACCATATAACAGTTCTACAATACCCCAAAATAATTTACTCCTCTATTAACAATACTAAGTCAAATATGAATTAATAGGCATGTTAACGCATGTCAATAGTGTATAAAAAAAAAAGTACCTCTGCTTGAGGAGCATAATAAGGAGTAAAGGCAGGAACCACATGAACCCTAGGCTGGTCCTTGTCTTCCCAAACCTTTGATCGATCATCAATTATCATTGCCATTTTTGGATGGCAACACATTCCATCCTGGAAAACATGTAGTAAGGATTTTCGGGAACCTACAAACAAATTAGCCAAATTAGCCGCCCTATGGAACAACAAAATGACATAATAAAGCAAAGTAGCAAGAACAACAATTGTTTTCAACTAGTAGTCCTTATAGAACAGACAAGACCCAACAGAAGATCAACTCTTAAAATGTGATAATATTTGAAATTAAGTCCTGCTTAAAAAGAATGTGACAACCTTCATAAGATGGAAACACTTGCGAATAAGAACAATACCTGATTTGACACAAATCACACGATCAAGAATTTGCTTTGAACTTATAAGATGTGACTCCGGATCAAGAAGCCTCCACATCTCCAAGGCATAATCCCTTTCAGCCATTGTACAAACAAATACCTCAAACCGCTTCCGTCCTTTTGCAGTTAAATAGCATCTCAAATCCTCCCAAGCAGGGCGTAACCTCACTAGTACACTAGTATCACGAATCTATAGAAACAAGGAGTGAGACTCAAATTCCGAATGTGTCAAAACTCAAAAGGCTTCCAAGTTCCAAATACAACTACACCAGTTAGGTGAAACCTCATTAGGAGAAAAAACTTCCTATCAACAAATTGATACAAACAAGTTTTACATACGAACAAAGATAAATGGAGATATTTAAGGAAGATGACTGAGAACACTAAATTAGTACACAATCAAAGGAAATTGATACAAAATTTAAAGGATATAGTTTAAATACACCGACAATGTAAACTTTTTACATTGTTATCCAATCAAATCCTCCCATATCGAGTACTTTCGAAGTAGTGGAGTGGAGGTTAAACTTATTTTTCTGAAGTGACTATATGTGAGTGGATGATTGCATATTTAAAAAAAGAATAATAATTATATTGCCAATGCATCAAAATAAATAACAGAATAGCATGCCTTCCATTAATCCATTGACTCTGTTCTAAGTTGATAACCATGCATCGAAATTTATCTCTACAATCAATTCCTTAGATATGCCTTCCAATGTCCTAACCATCTAAATATTTTCATAAATCAACAGCATGTGACAGGTCAAACACTCAAACTTAATCTCCACACAAAGCTTTTTCCCAATTCACAAAACCCCAAACTTTATAACCCCTTAAGCTCATTAATTGCACTCCCCCATCAACCACAAAACGCAAAGCCAAAAACACATCAAACTAATTAACTAAACCAAGACACAAACAAGGGGGGCTTTCATATACCTCAGGGTTGATGCGAGTAAGGACAATGTTTTTATCTTGCAACCTCACAACAGGACGAACAACTTTCTCGTGGCTATCAGATAAAGGAGGAACCTCCTCCATCTGCACCTTATAAACCCTCCCGTTATCGACGACGCTGTCACTCTCTGCAAACTGCTTCAGCAGCAATCGGTCCTCTAGGTACCGTTTGAGCTCAGAGGACATACCCTGCACTCTCAGGGGATCGGTCTCACGAGAGAGCCACCCCCGCAGAGCCTCGATCCTATCCTCAAACGACTTCATCGTATTGGCAACAATAAGAGTCTCGTCCAAATCAAACACGATCGCGAGGCACCTCATGTTCAGCATCCCCAAGCACGCATTGTACAAACCCTTTGGCGCAGCGTAGCACCAGAAGCACGGAAACTTCTTCCTCTTGCTCGGCATCGCCACAAGATGAATCTCCTCCTCCCCAACCACCGCCACCGCCGTCTAAAGCCCACAAACCAAAACAAAAAAAAAAAACATAATTAAAAATTAAATCACAAATAAACCCCTAAATTACCATCACCCACGATTATAGCTCTCTTGGTCGCAAAACATAAAAATCAAACTACTAACTGAAATTGATTCCGCATTAGATGCTATTTTTTCTCTTCTGGTACCATCAATTCGTAGAAACAAGTGGCGTGGAGGTTGGTTAAGAGAGTCTGTTCAGAGGAGAGTGATGACTCAAGCTTGCAGCGAACGGCGAAAGCTGAAATGGTTTGAAGAACAGAGAGTGGAGGACAACGCTCGCTCTTTGGGGACATGTGGCGGATTCGAATCTCGTCGTTTGGGAACCTGAAGTTTGGGAACGTCGGGACCGAAACGACTTCGAGCTCGCCTAAACGCATGTCGGCGTTATAGACCTCAGTTCTGAACCCTAAACGGTTCATTTTTTTTCTACCGGAGCTTCGACGAGTTTCCGAGAGGTGAACGCCGACGCGGCGGAGCAAATGAAACGGCACCGGCGAGAGAACGAAGAAGAGAATGCTCACTAAAACGGCATTTTCCGGTGTCGTTTTTCGCGCGCGCGCACTCTAATACACTCTATTGTTATTACAGTCTCAGAGCTTTTATGTCTCTTTCTCTCTCTATTTTCTTTCTCTTGTGAGCTGTTTCTCTCTCTTCTGAGCCTGCGATTTTGAAACTACTGCAGCGTTTTGGTATTTATAGGGAAGGAGGGGGGTTCGATTGTTCAGGGGAACGTGGTGGAGTTTGAAATTACGAGCGTGCCCCTAGAGACTGCTCTAAAGTCTAAAGTCTAAAAGAGATGCTAAGATTACGTAGGTTGGATGGAACATGAAACTACTTTGGGACACGTTGCTGATGCATCCGCCGTTCGTTAGAGGAGACGATGAGCCCATCAACGGTGATGATATTTTGCTGGTAATGCATGTGTTGGGACTTTCTTTTTTTTTTGGGTGAGCATGTGTAGGGACTTTATTATAGGGGAATGTTTTTTTTTACACAATATAATTTAGTTATTATGGGTATCATATATAATAATATAATTTTTTAAAATTATTAATTCAATTAACAATTGGAAATAATCTAATTAATCTATGACAATGTCAAAAGTTGGACATCTTAAGATACCTAAATGGAAAAAAGTTAATGATATAAATAATAATTTCTTTTTTAGATAAATTGGTTCTTAGTAATTTTATTGTTACAATAATTGATCTATAATTTTATTTAATTTTTTTCATCTTTATTACAATATTCATTTTTAAGCACTATCAAATCAACTCTATATATCGCTCATTTGATCATTATCACTCATTTTTAATACATATATTTTCCTATTCCTTAAAAGTCATTTATTAACTCTTACTTGTTTAAATCTTCATATTTTAAATTATGTATATTAAAATTTATACTAATAATATATAAAAATTAACTACTTTCAGTTATATAAAATTTAGGTTAAAATAAATCTATTATACTCTAAGTGTTTTAATATTTTCAATAAAAAAATGAAAATTTATTTTGTTTTTTTAAAACAAGTAAAATAAGAGGTATGATACCTAAAATTATTTTAAAAAATTAATACTTTATTTACAAACAAAATTAGAAATACCAAAATAATTACATTAAAGATTTTTCATTAAGAATATATTGTAAGAATATTAATTTTACTAAAGAGAATATAATTAAGATAATTGTATTTATTTTAATACTGAAAAAATATATCAACTTGTTAAAAATTTGGCCCCCTTTCTCACATTTTCTAGCTCCGTCCACAGTGGAGTCGACTATATGGATTAAATGGCGTCATTGTGCTTAATCATGAAACTAATTTTAACAAACCATAAGCTAAAATAACCAGCTCTAGAAATAGTGTGTTTATTAGGCAAGAATAAAACAGAACACAAAATGCAGTTTCGGTAGAACATCAACATAATGCATACTAGCGTCTTGTCGGGCACGGAGTGCCCGTCAAGACGCTTTTTTAATTTTTTTTTCAATTTATATTTTTTATTTTTTAAATTTTTTCTCATGATAATGGATAATAAATAATAAATAATATAGAAGATGATTATTAAAGGGAATTATATATTTTTTTTAAATTATCATAGTAAATTTATATGTAAAAAAATGAGGTAGTTAAAATGTAATTTGAATTGAGAGAGCAGTTATTTCTTTTATTTATTTAATTTATTTTTAAGTTTTTTATTTAATTTGAATGAAGAGACCAAAAAGTAACTAACTTTTGCATATATAGATTATAGACACGTTCATGAAATATTTCCTTTCTTCCTATGATTACATTTCCACTATGCAAATGGCAAGAACATAGAGATACCAATTATCCTAACAACTAAAACAAACTATAAATATGATAATAAGAAGAAAAAAATAGAGGTGTATCTAGAGTTTCCAAGAATGTTAGAAGAGCTACAACATTATAGTCCTTCAAACATCCCAGAAACTATCAATATTGTCATCATGTGCATATGTAAGAGTAATGCTAAAACAGATTCGGTTTCCCGATAAATCCTACACACGGTAACATATAAATCATTACATAAAATTACAAAAATATAGATATTATAAAAGCACCGGTTGATAATGTGCGTTGTGTAGGATTCACCGTAACACTAGTCTATATTAACATTTTCCTATCTGGGAAGCATCTCTGTCACGATATCGTTACCACTAAAGTTCATCGATTTAATGTTCCTTAATGGTTGAGAAGAGGATGTCTCATTCATAGAACTTCCCTTCTTTCCAGAGTACCATCTGTATATTCCAGGCTCAGTCAGTGCCTTCTCATTAAGATGAACTTCCTTTGAGAGCATTTGCAGCACTTGCTTCATGGTGGGTCTATGGTGAGCAGAAGCTTGGGTGCAAAACAGAGCAACCTTAATGAACCGTAAGACTTCACTTTCGTCGTATTCGGTTAGTTCTGGATCAACAATGTCCAGAAGCCTGTTTTCTTCTTTCAGCATCCACACCTGCACCAACAAATGCCATGTCAGAAGGAGAAACAAGAAAAACACTACAGTTAGAAATTTTGCTAGAATTTTTCTTTTTTAGTCAAAATGATTTGCCATGATTATTATCATTTCTGTCAAAAATTCTGTATGTATGTTCCTGGCTGAGTAGCTTGAGAAACAAAGGTTACTTTTCTGGTCCACCCCGATTTTCTCGGCGGTATTAATTACCTTAATGCAACTCTGCCTATGTTTTTACATAGCCGGTCCTACGCCCGGATAAAAGAGAATGATTGTGTTAGGCATTCAACAACAAACGATAAACTTTGTTGAATCCTTTAGCATCGATCAAATAAAAAACATAGCGCAATAATGCTGTTTGTTCCATGTAACCGACCCCACCTAGTCGGATAAGGCTTTGGTAGGATATGGTATTAATTACCTTAATGCACTTGAGATAATTAGACATATGTGGGGTGATGACTAACCTTAATCATCATTGATTAGCCTTGTTTTATGTGATTATATGATATTTGATTGACGTGTAATGCCAGTCAGAATTGAGAAGGATAATTTGACCTTAATTATTACTAATCAAGCTTAGTCAAAGCTAATTGAGCTTAATTAAGACTTTTTTCCTTTTGTATTAACAATCTTATCCAAATGCATCCTATATCTCCCCACAACTTAGGCATTTGAAAAGAAAAAAAATACAAATCCTAGCAAAGCATGTATGAAATCAATATAGTTGATACTCAAGAAACATACCCATTCCACCAGAACCAAAAGATTATCTCCAAATGCAGCTTTGCTACTACTTTTACCACTGACTATTTCAAGCATGAGAACTCCAAAACTGTACATATCTGCTTTCTTTGTAAGCTGTCCTAGAAGAGCATATTCTGGTGCAAGATATCCCCTACACAGCCAAGACAAGTAAACTAAGTAACTTATCCCTATTTTATTGCTAATAAGAAAGGAGTTTAATTATGATGCACTGATAGTGTAATCAAATTTTGCACTGTCAATCAATCACATAGATTGATTTGTTATACTTTTTAGTTAGTGGATGACTGAGTTGGAGACTTTTGCTAATATGTCAATGCATGAGTGGATGTCACTGACGGTGGATTCTAATTAAACTCAAAAAATACAAATCATTTGACACTCTTTTGTATTGTTTCAAAATTAAAATGTAAAAATTTCAATACAGAGATACTAGAATGCAAGTCAAGATAATTGAACTAGTATATGAAACTGAAATTGGAAGTATATTACAATATTAGATAAGACTAAAGTCAAGAGTTATTTCACTATGTGTCAATAACAAGAAAAATAAGTGTCAAGTCAAGCAGCTCAACGGTTTGCATGATGTCAAGAAGGATTGATAAGAAACTACTAAGTTTATGACTAGTGATATTTCATATTTTTTTTTCTTATTCCTATAAAATTCTGTGTCTAGCCTTCAGATGAATATAGAATTCAAATGAGTTTACAAAAAAAGTATAATGGAAAGAGTAAACTAACTTCCAAACAATAATCGAGAGGAAAAATAATGGCACCAGTCACACAATACGGTATTACTAATGTAAATTATGCATCCGTGCTTACACAGTTCCTGCAACTCGAGTACTAACATGGGTGACATTGTCCGGAAAAAGCTTTGCGAGACCGAAATCCCCGATTTTTGGATTGAAGTTGCAATCCAGTAGTATGTTGCTGGCCTTGATATCTCTGTGAACAATGTTTGGTTCAGCCTCTTCATGAAGAAACCTAAGACCCGAAGCGGTACCTCGGCAAATAGAAGCCCTCTTTGGCCAATCCAGAGCAACATATTTACTTCTGGAACCTGTAATTATATTTTTCGTCATTAGCGCTAAGCAATAGATAACCCCTTCAATTAATTATGCTTTAAAACAATAGAATACTGCATAATCCAACCCAACCAAATGAAAGAGCTATACTAAAGCATCAAAATTCTCTCTCCCTCCTCCAAGATCTTTAATATACAGTTTGCCACAATATTCTAGAGCAACCTAGACAAGAAAAATTGACAAAGTGAGTCTTAATCTACAAGGGAATTTGTACTTTAGGAAGCATCAGAAGTTCCAACAGATTATGAGGACAAGAGGTTCTTAAGAATGGAAAGGTCAAAAAGCCATCCAACTCGAATAAGACTCATACAAATAAATATTTAGATTTGTCTGACATTACCTAGCAAAGAATTCGCAAGGCTATTGTTCTCCAGAAATTCGTACACCAATATTCGATGGCTACCCTCAACACAGCAGCCAATTAGTTCCACAAGATTTGGATGCCGAATAGTTGAGATCATATCTATTTCTGTCATAAATTCATGGGTTCCTTGTTTAGACTCTAGAGAAAGAGACTTGATAGCAACTTGAGTACCATCTCTTAAGACTCCCTGCAAATATTGATGACATAGCAACAAAGAATTTTACTCAAACTTAAAGAAAAAGGTTCGGATCAAGTGTGCAACCTATTGAAATCCATCTAATGTGGTAATTATTAGAACAGCCACAAGGTGAAACAAAACTGTGCTCATCACTCTCACCTTGTAGACAACTCCATAACCTCCTCCACCAATTTTGCTTGATGGATGAAAATCTCCAGTTGCTGATTTCAACGAGTTATAGCTAAACTTTTTAGTCGCAATCACTGTTGATCCCAAAAAGAAAAATCTTACACAAACTAATTGCAGAACACAATTTCTTGAATTAGGAAACATATAGAAAAAGTCAAGAATGCGATCATAGAAAGATATTGTTCAATTCAAAGATGTGTCACTAGATCCAAACAAGTTCCAATAGTGAATAACCAACAAAAAGTGTAACTACAACATGGCCTAGCAGCAAGAGCCCCAACTCGGTATTTTTTTCGGTTCACGACCGGGGTATCCACCGTTGACCACGGTGACTAACTCCTCATTGGCTTTTAGGCACCTAGAAGGGTGCAACAAGCCGACAACTGACCCGGAGTTTTAAAGTTTTTCCATGCTCAAGGTGAGAATCGAACCTTCGACACTTGGTTAAGGAAGGATAAGCCCAAACCGCTCAACCACACTCCCCAGGTTGCCCCAGCTAGATATACTAAATATTAAAGAATCAATATTTATATCCATTATTTTAACTTGGATATCTGAATTCAAGAATATAAATGAAATATTCTGCAGGTTGACTTGACCATAGACTTTACCTACATTTAATTATTAACAGCAACAGATTGACCCCAGCATTGCAAACTTGGAATCAATCAAATTCACGTGGTCACCTTTGACAGAATGAGAGTACACTAAAGAAAGAAAAGAACTGCATAATTATACTAATAATGGAAGCCACAACATATACTAAAACTTAGTTTTAACTCTCAACAGTCAACACCGCTAGCAAGTACAATGCCTAAAACAAACAAACAAACAAATATTAAGTTTTTCTTTTGTCTCTTTGTAAGGAATCTAATAAAAAAAATACAAGTTAGTATATCTAACTTGAGGACAATTCTTGTACATATTCTGTAGGGCAAATGATAATTTTTCTTCACATCACATCTACCATCAATTCTTCTATCACTCTTGTCTACTCTTTCACATCAAAAATCAAAATCTATGATGTTTAATGGAGGAAGAATCTCTTCCTCCATGGAGTATGACAAAGAAATTTTTCCTCCATATAACATGATTGTCTCTAGCTTCTGACTTGTGGGGTTTGATAGAAAGAGATCATAAAAGAAAAAAAAAAATCCCTTGATTTTTACAAATAGATGAGCAATTTCAGCAGTTCAGCCTTTACAAAAATTAATAGGCATCTAAAAAAGAAGAACCCCATAAAAGTATAGAAGTGGAACTAAATCATGAAAAAAAAGGAAAAAATAAAATAAAAATTCAAGGTCAACAACCTTTACAAGTTGACACAAACAAATTATAAATGACATGGAAATTCGAATCCAAAAAAGCATATCCTATGTTACCTTGTTCATGTGGCTGACTAGCAGGATCATCCTTCCCTTTGCACCAATTCAAGGTACCAAAACAATTAGCAATCATGGTTTAGGGCCAAATCTCAAATCCCCCTATGCTACCATTATACCTTCTAACTGCATTAGCTTTACAAATTCATAACACATACCAACCACCACCAACAACAATGAAATCAAGATAACTCAGATCAACTTGGAAAACAATGAATGAAGCAAGTTGGAAACTTTACCCACTATAACACACATAAAAAGGGCATTTTTTTTCACTACCCCACAAAAAGGTTCTTTTTTTCTACCCTGAATCTTCAAACTGAGGAGAGTGTAGAAAAAATTGAAAAGCTAAAAGATCACCAAAACCAAACCCTTGATGCTTTATGAGAGCTAGAAGAAGTGTTGGAAGGATAGAAGGAACGTGTGAATCCATATATGGTTTAGAAAATGGGGCAAAAATAAATTTTGATTTGAAGGGTCAAGGAGGCTATTAAGGAAAACGAGGGACAACAAAGATCAAGAGTAGTAAAGAGGTAAACACTGAAAGGGACATATAGTGTTTTGTTGTTGTATTTTTCTTTCTTATTTTACTTTGCTTCACATAATGAATGATTGAATTATGTGAAATTGTGTAAACCAAAATAGAGATTCTATGAGGAAATGGTCATGCGGTGAAAGGGACCAAGAGACAGGAAAACACACCGAGTCAAAATTAAGAACAGAAGACCACAAACAGTTTCATACTTACTACATAGTACTAATTGTTGTTAAGGGAATTGAAGGATGAAGAGTTGTGTAGTGATTGGCAGTTGTGCCAGTGTCAATAAATGATATTTCTACGCACACTTTTTTCTTATATACATTCTCCATCCACTTCATCACCTTTGTATTTTGATTTGACATCATTTCACTACTTACACTTTATTTCTCTATCATTGAATCAAAACATATGTATGTTATACATACCATTTGATATGTACTAATAGCATTACTCTATTAGTATATCACAAAAGATAATTCAACTATTTTAAAATGCTTAAATATCATTTTAGTCCACTAACTTCATATAAATTCTTATTTTGGTCCACTATCTTAAGATTTATCACATTTAGTCCACTAGCTTTCAAAATATGAGCACTTTTGGTCCACTATTAGTCAACTAGTAAGTCAACGGACACGTCAGCAAAAATCAACAGTCATGTCAGCAAAGTCAACTGACACATCAGCAAAATTGATGCCAAGTCAGCTAAGTCAACATCCACATCAACAAAGTCAACATTCACGTCAACAAAGTCAACGACCATGTCAGGAAAGTCAATTGTCATGTCAGATCATTAAGTGCACGTTAACACAGTGGACTAAAATTGAAAATTTTTTAAAGCTAGTGGACTAAATGTGACAAATCTAAAGATAGTGGACTAAAATCAGAATTTGTATAAAGCTAGTGGACCAAAATGATATTTAAGCCCTTTTAAAACTATCAATCCAACTTTTAATATTATACATTAATCCAATATTTTAAAACTTGAATTAATAGTCTTAAAAAGTTGGAATATGACTGATAATAGATGATTTTGCGATGTATATGTAGCATTACTCTCTTTGTTTGGATATAATTTTTCTTCACTAACAATGTGAAATAACAAAAAATTCTTGGTGCAGAATGAAAAATCAACCAAAACAGTCAATAAATAGTCTTACAACCTGTAGTATCTAATATGCACAATGTATATTACATATTATGCATAACGTATATTAGAGTTGTCAAACGGGTGGGGCAGCCCATTTAGACCCGCTTTGTAAACGGGTCGGACCGACCCGCCCACCAAACATAGACGGTTTTTTTTACCGACCCGTTTAACCAAAACTCGCGGGCCGGTCCGGCCTGCCCAATTTTTTTTGGCATATTTTTTTTTGTAGAATTTGATTTTACAGATTTATTTTTCATTCCAATAAAAGTTTTTTTGCAAAGGGCTGTCGGACTTCGGAGGCTGGGCTGGCTGGGGCGACGCCGCGGCTGGTGGTCGTGGTCGCGCAGGGGGGAGGCGCACTAGGCTGGCTAGTCGCGGCTTGGCTGGCTGGTCGCGGGGGAGGCAGGAGACGACGACGCGCGAGGATGGCAGAGGCGGGCGGTCGCGCAGGGGTGAAATAAGGGCGCCGCTCTGCAGGCTTGGGCACGCGGTCGCGGCTGCGCAGTAGGCGGCGGCGCACGAGGATGGCAGAGGCAGGCTCGTGGTCTCGCAAGGGGAAGGGCGCCGCTCTGCAGGCCACTACAGTGCTGGTGTTGTGTGTGCAGTGTGTGTGCCACTGTGTAGTTGTGTTGTGAGTGTAACCGTGAAAAATGAAAATGAATGAAGGGCATGAATGAAAAATCCTAACAATTATTGGTCATGATATGTTGGGCTGTGATGACCATTGAAAATTTTCATTGTTATTTTTTAAATAAAAAATAAATAAATGGATAAATAGGCTGCTCGTGAACCCGGTGGGTTGGCCCCTTTAACTCGCGGGTTAAACGGACCGGGCCGAAAATGGATTGATGATAAACGGTTCAAAATTTTTCGGCTCGACTCTCATTTTTTTTGTGGATAAACGGATTGGCCCGACGGGTTCGGCCCGTTTTGACAACCCTAACATATTTAACATGTTGTACACAACATAATAATATTTTTCTTTACAACATGTAACATATGTTGTGCACAATATGTGATATATATTATGCACAATATGTAATATATGATGTGCATATTATATAATATATGTCGTGCATACCATATTGACTGCTTTGACTATTTTTTCATTGTGCACGTAGCAATTGTCAATATAAATTACACTAGGCTTATAAAAATCTAACAAAATATAAACCATCACTAAAAATAATTCATTATAATGACTATTCACGATAATTTGACATCTTTCATAATTTTTTATGGATTGACAATTTTTTTTTTTTGATAAACTTCATGAGAGTCCGAGGACGATATCATGAGTAAAAGTAGAAACTCAGCCAGTGCCAAAAGAGTGGGGCACTAACAAAATTTCACAACATACAAACAGCATGGTTCAATACCAACAACCACCTAAATAAGTAAAAACAACAAAAGTGCACTTTCAATCTAAACTAACACAGAAACAATACTTTATGCATGCTTACACCCTTTATGCATTGTGTAAGTTCTATTGTACCTAAGACCACAAATACAACCTGCCATCAATACCTGTTAACACTCCTCTTTGTATTCAACATGAATCACTCTCTCCATAATCACAGCATGACTCTGCACGTAAGTACTAGCAGGGCTATGCACTGTGAATAGCCCCCACCTCCAGCTTTGACAATATGCAAAAATTTTAGATCATCAATGCATAAAAATTCATCTTTATTTTAAATCTTATATATATACAACACTCAGTTCAAGACTGATGTAACTCAATCACAAAATTAGGGATTAATAATTAGTCAAATTTTAAATTTTAATGACCAAAGTGATAATCATGTACAATTTTGATTGAAATTTTATTCATTTATAGCGTGAAATTATTATGTACTTAATATATTATTGGATTAGAGTATGATAGTTTAATTTAAATAATTAAATATGCACATATAATTGCAATTTTGTTGTGTAAATAATTAATTTTTGTATCTTATCCTCATAATTTTTAATTTGAATGTCTTTTATTCAATATTTTTAAATTTATATTTTGAATGTGTTTATCTTTTTATGCTAATAATAATTGTTAAATAGTAGTTAAAAAAATTAGAAAAATTCAGAAATAGAGAAAACATATTATTAAAAACAAAGGGGCCATTATGAAAATTTATAGAAGAGAGAGTCAAACCATTTTCCTCTGCAAATGTTAAGCATTAAGAAGTATAGTGTTGACAAGCATGCTAACATGTAGCGCGTGCCTAATTAGTACTCCTTCCATTCCAAAATATTACTCTCTCCGTCCACTTTTATTTATCTTTCTAGGAAATTTATTTATTTATTATTATTTGTCATTTTAGATTTTTAATGAAACATTTACAATCCTTTTTCAGTTTTATCCATACATACACTCTCTTTTTATCTCTTACAATTATTATTGCACAAAAAATTATGAGAATAATTTTGTCATTATACATTTACTTCTATAGAAATTTTTGTGTTTTCATCATCTTCTTAATAAGTGTGCAATACTCTAAAACGTCAATTAAAAATGGACGGAGGGAATAGTCTTTTAAAGTTTTTACACGTAGATTAAGAAATTCAATAAATATTTTTAATTTTATAAAAAGATATATTAAAATGACTAAACTACCTAAAACATTAATGAGTAAGAAAGATGACTAGTGGTCCCTTGAAGTAATATTCAAGAAAGAAAGAGAAATGATACTAGGGGTATAATAGGTATGAAAAAATTAAATTAACATTGGAAATTGAAAACGACTATCATTGTGAAATTTTTTTCTCCCTAAAACGACTATTATTTTGGAATGGAGGGAGTATTTTAAAATTTATAAATGCTCGGGTACAAAAAAAAAATAGTCAAAACAACCAATAAAGTCTATTTAACATTTTATTGTCCAAATAACATTTTAATCATAAGTATATTTTTAATGAGTTTGGTAATTGTGGCCCAAGTTCCTATTTATTGGCTGTTTTTGCGAGTTTTTTATTATACCCCTAGCAATGCTCTTTTAAATTTTATAAACCCAAAGTATAGATTCATCATAAAGCTTATTTTTGCGACTTCATCATAGTATGCACCAAATAAATAATACTAGGCCGGTCTAAAAAACCTTACTTTTCTTACTAGTGTTGGTGGAACCTTGCTTCAATAAAATATTCAACAAGATTTCTTGTACTTAATCTCAACATTTATTGAACATCCTCTTCTTACGGATTAAGCCATCAAGAGGAAAGGTATAGAATTTAAATGTTCAATAATTGTGCTTCCCACATAAATTTTATCCTTAACAGTACTATAGCCATGAGTGTTGATCTTCGATGACTTGGTTGAATTTTTGACACATTCACAAAAACATGTTTGAATGCTTCAAATAATGACCAATAATAGAGGAAAACTTCCAAAAATTTTATCAAATTGAAGAAAGGATAATCCTATATTAACATTCAATATTAGATATTTATTATACGTTCATAAAGATCAACGGTAAATAAGAAAAATTTGAAAATTGGAGTAAAAATTACATAAAAAATTAATTTTAAGAGATTAAATATCAATACAGTGTACGAATATATATATATATATATTTTTTTTTTCAACATGATTATTCAACCTTCACAATTTAAATATATGATCTCTAATTAAGTCTTCCCCACCACACCAAAGGCTAGTTTAGCTTAAGTAAGTTCTTTTATCCCCAATGCCAAAAGTCTCATCACACAGAAAGAAAACAACTTCCAATAGGATGTTTCATGTTAAACATGCCAAGATATCTATTTTCTCTCTAAAATTGCATTCTCTGCCATAAAACTTTTCTTTTCTATTCTGAATTTCTGATAGAGTTATATATCTACAATGATTCCTTACACCCTTTTGCAAACAAAGTTGCTTTAGAGGGATAAGGTCAACTCTTAATATTCCCTACTTATCTTTACATTCAATTCAAGAAGAGAAAGATGAAGTTGAAAGTAATGATCATCATATAGGACTAGTTGCTCCACTGAATCTCACTGACCAAGAAATAATTTCTTGGTTTAGATTGAAGTTGAAGGAGTTCAAGATTCTGAACTCAGATAAATAATTGCCAAGGCAATTCCATGGCAGAGTTCTTGGATTCTTCAGCAATGAATGAATGTGAGGCTCAATTCTTCATGACTTGGATTTCACCGGCTAGTTCATTTGGTGCAAGAGAGTTTTTATCTATTGAAAGCACCTTCAAGGCAGAGAATAATTTTAGGTGCTCTGAGATAAAAAAAATTAACCACTTAATTTTTAAAATATAAGCAAAACTTAACTATTCTATATCTAAAAATAAAACTTAACCCCTCTCTCTCCCACTGTAGTTGATTCATATGTTTGTATGTCAAAAATTGAGTGATACAGAACAAAAACATCTTTTGTTCTCGGAGCATCTAAAAGTTTTCCTTTTCGAGGTGCATCCTAATGCATGTTTGATGATCCTGTCAAGAACTCTGGATTCAATTTATGGATATAGGATCTTGAAACCACTCATTGATCTTGGGTTCAAAGTTGAAGCAGTGACACCAAACTTGTCATTTCTGTTCAAGTGGACCCTAGTTGAATCATAGTTTCATCAATTAATGTAAGGTAACTACACTTAATATAAACTAAGTCATGTTTATGTAATGTAAGTTAGAGATGATTATGTTAGTTACAGAGTTAGTTAGGTTTGTTAGAGTTGATTAGCTTGCAAAGCAAGTCACTGAATGTCTATAATATCACACTGAATTTATCTAGTTCACTTTCTCTCTTCTTCTTCTTCTTTCTACTTCTCTCTGTTCTCCTTTATGGTATATATATCTAATCTTATAAGGCTTGCAATTTTGTACAAATATGGTAGTGTCTACTTAGACACTGATTTTATAGTACTAAACTACTAATACCCTTAGCAGGGTTGAGAAATTGTATTGGTGCACGAGTTTGGTAATAAGCTTTGGACATGTATGAACAATTCAGTTCTGGTATTTGATATGAATCATCCACTTTTGATAAGGTTCATTAAGGAGTTTGCATTGACTTTTGATGGCAACAAATGGGGGCACAATGTTCCTTACCTTGTTTCAAGAGTTGTTGATTTCAACTTCACAATTTTGCCTCTTATCTTTTTTTTTTTTTTTGAAACCAATAATCCTCTCGCACTGTCAGAGCTCATTTTAAGATTCGAAATACCACTACTTGATTAAGGTACCTAGTGAGCTAACTGCTAGAGCACACCCACATGATTATCTCCTATTAGCTATTATCGCATGAATCGGTATTAAATTAGTGGGCCTTTTAAGGAATCCCAAAACTAGTTATAGAATAGGAAGGGTGGTGTGATGGTTATTGAAGGAGAAAGTGTCATGGCAAGACTTATATAAGATCATTATGTCATTTGCAACTCTATATATAGGTCATACTAATAAGTAAAAATTGTTGAGTTTAGGTTTCTTGAAACCATGCCTTGGTTTTCTCTCCACTAGTAATTTTGTTATGTGTTCTCGATTTATATAGGAACACTTGATGTACATCATATATAGGTCAAGAAGCTGTGAAGTAATTCTCTCCAAAGA
This sequence comes from Aeschynomene evenia, assembly GCA_013621005.1. Lineage (NCBI taxonomy): Eukaryota > Viridiplantae > Streptophyta > Magnoliopsida > Fabales > Fabaceae > Aeschynomene > Aeschynomene evenia. Next base: position 30,721,592 of record CM024268.1, on the reverse strand, counting down.
ATTCTGCATGTTTCTCTTTCCATTTTGAATCTTTTTTTTATATGCACGAATTTCCTTTATAGTGACTGTTCACAATAATTTGATATCTTTATAGTGACTGTTCACAATAATTTGATATCTTTCATAATATTTTATGAGATTAATTACAATACACTGACAATGTAGATATATTTTACGCTGTCAATACATAAAATTCATCTCTTTTTGAAATCTTATATATATACAACACTCAGAGCAAAATATCCTTATTTTCCAATTTTATTATTTTCTTCTCTTTCCTCTGAAAAATTCCAAAATACCATTAAAAACTTAAAAAATAGGAAAATGAAAATAAAAATAAAACACACCTTCTAAGTTATCAACTCGATCATTCCAATGATGTTAAAAATTAAATCCAATGCCAAATGACAAAATTCTATCTAAATATTCTACCACAAATCATAACTTTCAACTTTCTTAATCTCAACCGAAATCTAAATCTAAATCTAAATCTTCTCCATCTCCAAAAACCAAATCTTGGCAACCTCCTAAAAGACTTTTTCCTAGTCAATTTTCTCATCCCACTTTTCTCATAGTACCTTTTGACATAACCAAAATCTTCATCTAAAATGTAACTACCATTAGAAGCTAACCCACTTTCTCTATGAGTTTCAGCAAAATGGGTTGGCCCAATTTTCTTGAACAAGGCCCATGGATCCTGGTACTCATGCTCTGAATCAGTGTCCCACAATGATATAGGTTTAATCATTGGTGAGCCACTATAACAATCAAAATGTGTTGCTAAACTTGTATGCTCCATGTCAAATAATCTTCTTAGACAAGTGCTTCCTCTTTTCATTAATTCCAACAAACTTGTGCTTCTATGTGATGATGATGATGAAGAGAAGGATGAACATGATGATGATGACAAAGATGAAATTGAAGAGAAGTAAAGGGATTTTTGGTGGTGTATGATCTTCATGATCTTTTCCTTTTGTTGTTCTGTGTTGATAAACAAGTGAGGGTCTTCTTCTGTTTCCTCTGTGATTTCAGAGAGCATGTTGTTCAGAGAGGGAGTTCCAATAATACTTGTGATATAATATAACAAAGTACAATGGTTGGGGGGTGTGGTTTTCTTTGTTGTTTTGTCCTTTTCTTTTTTCAATTTGATTGTAGACATTTATCAAACAATAATGTTTCATGTACAATACAAATACGTCCAACAAATATCTAATGTATATTATTATATAATACACAATGTGTACTACATATATAGCACACGTACGTATAGCACACATTCTGTATCATGTATAGCACACATTAGATGCTAGTTTGATGTATTTCTGTTGTACGATAAACATTATAGATTTATCAAATCGGTAATACTAGATGTATAGTCAATTTTCCAGTTCACACCGGCCATAAGATAGGTTGTGTATTTTACCTATAATGATAGGTACATTATATATAATAATATATATTTATTATATGCATTAATAATTATACATTCATATATGTATATGATATAATGTTCTTTATATAAATTATATATGTTTTGTATTGATATACATTTTATATATATTATAATATATATTATATACAGTAAAATACATATACATTATATATATTAATAATTATAAATTCGTATTTTGAATGAATTTTTATGTTTCACGTACTAATTATTTTTATCAAATATATATGACCCGAATACGAGACGGATAGAAGTGGATCTGACATGCATATGATACATAGTTATTTGCTCCTCTATTTTGTGAGTTTCTAGCCGTGATATTCGATTAAAGAGAGTTTGAATCTTTGTACTAAAAACTAAATAAGTAATTTCTACATGTATATTATAAAAATAGTTATCATCAATTATCATATACAATAATTTAACTTTTTAAAACTATTAATTTAATCTTTAAAATGTTAGATTGATGTATAATATTAAAAGTTTGATTAATTATTATATAAAAATTAATTATTGCATGTAGTGGTTAATGATGACTGATTTTATAGTATACGTACAAAAAATATTCTCAAATGATATACGTTAGTTTTGATATTTGAATTTTTTTTATTTTATTCAATATAAATATTTTATTTTAAAACTTCTTAATTTATGTTTAATTGACTAATGAAGAATTCGATCATTCATTTCTTTTCCTAAAAATTAATAACCATATGTAATAAGAATTCAAGCTTCTTTCATAAATATCTGTAAAACAAATTCGATGATCTAAGCCAAAATTTTATTTTATTTTTCATAGACTAAACATATTTGAAATAAATAAAATAAAAAAGTCATGTAAGTATATCTCCAAGGTGCATTTGTTCCAATTTTATGAATTAGAAATAACGTATTGGAGTATAGGACAAAACTAAGAAGGCCAGTGTCATTAGAAAAAGAATTATGAAGCCGGCTGCACTTGACACTTGATGCACCCTTTACTTTTATTAAATTATTGATGGTTGGACACCAATTCATAGAAATATTTTTTTACACTACAAACTCAAGTTGGGTCATGAGTGGAGAATAGCTATGGCTGAAGAATTGAGAGCTATGAAAGCTAACAACACTTGGAAAATTGTTCCATTACCTTATGGGAAACATTCAATTGGATGTGCAAAGTCAAATACAAAGTTAATGGAGAGGTAGACGAGTACAAGGTATGGTTAGTGGCCAAGGGCTACACTCAACAAGTTGGGGTGGATTTTCTAGATACTTTTTTCTCAATAGTCAAGATCATCAGTGTTAGATTGCTTCTGTCCATTGTTGCAATACAACAGTGGAGTTTCTTACAATTAGACATCAACAATGCATTTCTCAATGGTGATCTTGATGAAGAAGTTTATAAGGACTTGCCCTTAGGTTATCCTAGACAGAGGGAGAGACTTGTGTGTAGATTAAACAAGTAAATCTATGGCTTGAGACAAGCCTCTAGGAAATGGTTCAACAAATTTTCTACTACTCTATTATAACATGGATTCACCTAGTCCAAGAGTGATTATAGTCTCTTCCATGTTGGCACTAGTGTTGAGGTAGTATTTCTTTTGATCTACTTAGATGACATCATCATATTGTAATACTTGCTAAATTGAGGGGTGTCCGTGCTTATGACTCTATCCCTACAAACACGATACTGAACCTAATATATAGGCTAAACAATATAATATCATAAAATAAACAAACTGATAATCTGATAAGAAACTGTATAACATCTGGGTAACAATACTGTAATTGTCTGAACGTGCATATTGGTATGAATACTGAACATAACATAACATAACTGAAAAGGGAATCCTGCCTCTAAAGTCTAGAGCAAAACTATTACATAAGAAATTTGTCTGTGAACTGTAAACTGAACAACAAACTAATAGACTCCACGATAGAAGCGGAGCTCACAAAGAATGACTACAAACGACCTCTAATGGATCTATGACTCCTCGTCAGCAACGAGATCGTACTCTGAAAAACATGGATGACGAGGGGTGAGTCACCGACTCAGTGATGGGGAACATGCATGCAATGCAACTAGGGGTGTTCAAAACCGATCCAATCCAATTAAAGAACCGAAAATCGTCCAAAAAACCCGAAAACCGATTAAAAACCGAAAAGAATTGGTTAATTTTGGTTGTATTTTTGTAAAACCGATCGGTTCGGTTCGGTTTTCGGTTCTCAAAATGCAAAACCGACCGAACCGAACCGATTTATGTATATATTTAATATATATTCTTTATTTTATTAGTGTGAACATTTAAAGGGGGAAAAGAAAACCCTAATCCCCTCTTCTCTGCGCCGCTAACCCACCATAACTATTCTAAAGTCTCGAACTCCTAAGCACCACATCTCTTTGACCTCCCTCCCTCTCATCGGCCTCCATCTCTCTCATCAGCCTCCGTCCCTTTCATCAGCTTCCCTCCCTCACAGCCACTCTTCAATCGGCGTCCGTCTGTCAAATCGGCCTCACAGCCAATCGCAAATCGCATCATCATTCATCACAGCGACCATCGCCACTGTCGCGCTTCTGTCTCCACTGTCGCGCCCTCTCTCTGGTCTCTACATCAAGCTCTCTATCTCCCTCTCTTCACTAGTATTTCTCTCTGCATCCCTCAAACCATCACTACACTTGCCTCTGTTGAGCCCTCTCTCTCTGCTGTTTTGACTGAGCGCCTTGTCTTTGCCTCTCTTGCCGGCTCTGCTCTTCCTATTCAAGCGTTCATCAACCTGAAAAATTGTCACAGGTTCTGTTCTAAAATTAAGATTTTTGTTTGTTTTTATTTCTTTTAATATTTATTTTATTTATTTTATTTTTCTTATTTGATGTATTATCATCTAATTAAATTCTCATTGTGTAGAAATTGTACAGGTTAAAGGTTATTGATGGAAACTCTGGAGGCGAAAGTGCTTGATTGCAGATTGGATAGTGATGCTGCTATCATTGGCATTTACTTGTTCTATAGACTGTTTTATTTGAATCTTGACTAGTTTTATTTGTTTCTTTAAGACTATTATAATTTGTAGGCTTATTATGTGGAGTTTGAATATATTTATGTTTGATTTCTATTTTATTTTTTTATGTGGTTGAACTGTAATTGATTATAATGTGTATGACATGAATTTTTATTAGGCATAATAGTATATTATTACTATAGTTTAAAGAAAAATAGGATTTGAAAAACCGAAACAAACCGCCCGAACCGAACTGCAATATTTTTGGTCGGTTCGGTTCGGTTGGCAAGATGTAACGAGAACCGATTGGTTGACATTGACTCCCAACCGATTTGGTCGGTTCGGTTGGATTTTGGTCTAAAACCGAACCGAACCGCCCGATGAACACCCCTAAATGCAACATCCACAATATATATAACACAAACTAGCATGTTATCAATCATACAAACGATATCCTGTCGAGTTGTCACACTACAACACTCTATCCCAAGCCCTCTACTGATAAGTGAAATCTGTATCTATAATCTGCCTTTCAGCACGCAGCTAGAGTATAATCATATCTGACCCACTCGGGGTATATCTGCACCTACAATCAAGTCATCCGATATCCGGGACTGGAACATACTCGATGGGCTCAGGCGGCTCGCTGCTAACTAGTATACCACAACTAAGATCCACCAGGAGCTGCTTCCGGGCCATAGCGTCTGAATGCATACTAATCAGGGCGACGTGACTACTCAAGATAGTCAGTATACAATCTATACAACTTACAACATACATGCCATAAAGATCTACTCATAGTTCATTTGCCTTTCTTGTCTGATTTAGTCATATATTATATCGTAAGCAAAAATGATAAATCAACCAACAATCAACATATACAATACACATAGCATAACTTAGAAAATCCCTATAGTCATCTATACTAAGTTGCTAACCACCTAACATGTTACTACTACTACCACTACACATACACATGCAATAATATATGTTTATTAGTATCTTATCTAATTATCAAACATATATATGTTATAAATGCTACAATACATACAAGATAATCACTCACCAGGATAATCCTGAGACTGGAAAGCACCGCTAGCTCCGGCTTCAGCTATCGGCAAGTGTTTGCACTTGGCGTACAAAAGACCCATTAGGATCGCATAAGAAAATAAAAACGAAACTTTGAACTAAGGTTGCGCATCGCGCCTTCGCTAGCGGGCTACATCTTATCGCTAGCGATGGCCTGGTCGTTGGCGAGCTCATCTTGCTCGCTAGCGGCCATCGCGCTAAAGGACAGAAACGTCTTTTCAACTCACCGTCGGGAACTTGCTCGCACAGAGATATTCCCAAGACGTCAGACTCACACTACACCAGAGTTCCTCTAAAAAAATCAGGGATGCCCAAAGCACTGCTTTGAAAGAGCGAAATTGTGAGGTGTGAGGGAAAAGCTATACTAACTACTCATATATATAGGTGGAAAAAAAAAGCTGACATCATGCGCTGACCGATGTGGGACTCGCTCCCGTCGTTAGCGGCTGAACTATGATCGCTAGCGACCAGCTACTCGCTAGCGGGTACTGACTGCTCGCTAGCAAGCCCTTCGCTGACACCAAAAGACTGACGCGTTCTAGCGCGTCCTAAACCGAGTCCTTCCTAAGGGATACTGCGATACGGGGTATCACACATATGCAGTCCCAATAAACTTCAAATTGATAAAGTTCAAAAGGAACTTGAGTGTTTATTCAAACTCAAAATTCTTGGAGACTTAAGATACTTCCTGGGATTGGGGATAACTACGTCCACTAAAGGCAATTTGCCTCTCTCAAAGAAAGTACACTATGTCCTTGCCGGAGAATATTGGGTTTTGGATTCTGAAACTGCAAGTGTGACTATGAAACTATGTCTGAAGTTTTGTGCAAATGAAAGTGATTCAGTAGCTGATCCCTCACAATTTTGAAGACTGTTAGGTAGGCTGATATATTTGACAATATCAAGACCTGATATCAATTTTGCATTTTCTAAATTATGTCAATTCATGTCAGATCCTCGACTCCAACATGAACAAGCCCTCCATCATCTTTTGAGATATCTGAAGGGTTCACCAGGCAAGGGCATTCTCTTTTAAGCAAATTCATCTCTCACTCTCTGAGCATTTGTTGATGCTGACTGGGCAGGTTTTTAGGACACTCGTAGATCAACCACTGGCTTCATGGTTTTCCTTGGTAATTCTCTTGTATCTTGGAAGACCAAGAAGCAACACATAGTAAACAAATCTTCCATAGAAGCTGAGTACAAGGCATTATCTGTTGTGGCTAGTGAATTAACTTGGTTGCAAGGACTTCTAGCAGACTTTTGGTTTAAAAGTTGGTCATACAATGGTCTTCTACAATAATCAATCTGCCATATACCTGTCTTCTAATCCCACCTTTCATGAAAAGACAAAATATATAGAAATAGATTGTCACTTTATCAGGGAGAAAATGTCTCAAGGCCAAGTAAAGTTAGTCCATCTCAAAACTCAGCATTAACTAGCAGATGTGTTAACAAAGGCTCTTCCTCCTTCAAAGTTTAGCTCGCTGATTTCCAAGTTGGTGTTACTTGATTTGTACCTCCCAACTTGAGGAAAAATATTATAGTTAATACTGTCATATTTAATTACTTTGTAATTAGATTAACTAGGAGTTTGCTTAATTAATAAGATTAATTAGAGTTTATTTTTCTGTTGTATTCTACCTGACATTTAGTTATGAAAAGTACATATTACATGTTGTATTTTTCTTTCATTGACATGTTGTATATAAGCCAATAATGTTTGACGTACAACAGAAATACGTCTAACTTGTATTCAACGTGTGCTATCCATATTACAGGATGTGTGCTTTTGCATTGTATTAGGTATTGAAGAATAATTGATATTTTCTCTCTTTGGCAATTGATTTAGGGATTTCTCTTTGATTCTCTCTATTTCTCTTTGATTTCTATCTACTTTCTACCTTAATTCATATCAAATGGTTCCAATAAAGTTAGGATCATTAGATATGTCTTTATAAAACTTGTAGAGTTACCCATATTTCAATTATATAAATTTTATTAAAATTATAATGTAATCCTTTATTTATTTCAATTTTTTTATTATGAAGTTCCTAATAAACTATTTCTCTTTGATCTCTATTTAAAATCCTAAATCAAATATCAATCAATATTCTTCCTCCACTCATCAGACACCGACAAGACTCTGTCTCATCCTCATCAACTCATATACATACATACCCCTCAACTTCCTTCCTCTTCGCTTCCCTTCTCTTATTTTCTCATTTTTGAAGCACAAAAACCACACCATATTATATACTTGAAGACCGCTGAAAACCGCGAGACTAGTTTTCAAGAATCGAACTACGCGCATCGGAACTTTACCTTTGAGAAACATGAATGAGTTGTTGATTTTTGGGTTTTGTCTTTTGTCTTTTTTCTAAGAAAAATGCTAATGTTGATAACTTTTGAATGAATGAAAAATAAGTGAATGACACTGTTATATGTATAAATAACAGACTCCTCTTTCTAATGCAATGAGATTAATCTGGCAATAAATATGACAAGGCAAGGATGTGGTCTCGTGTGAAACCAAATCCGGAATTTTAGTCTTAGCAAGAATGTTAAAACTTTTGTGATTCTAATAATATCAACAAAATAAGAGTGAAGAGAGAAAGATCAAGAAGCATAAAAGAGAAGCAAAAATATGTAATATTGAGTAAAAATGATCAAAGATCTAAATGATACAAAAGATACAAAATACAATACAAACCATGTCTTTATATAGGCATAATAGGTAATGTGAAATATCAATAATGCCCTCTAACACCCCCCAGGAACATGCAAATATTTGCATGTCCGACTTGGGATAAGGATGTAATACAATCTAAAATCAAAGAAATACTTCTAAAATGATGAAATACAATGAAAAAGATGGAAAAATCATAGAGTGAGTCGGCTCGCCGAATAACACAATCAATCAAAAACCGCTCCTCAAAGAAGATGATATAGGAGTCGTCTCGCCGGTATGACATCGTCGGTCAAAAGAACGCTCCGAAGTGGGCTCAAAAGCTCCAACTATGATATGTCCCGACTCGGGAACAAGCAACAGCAGTGGTGCCTAGTACGAGAAGTCTTCGACCTTCCATTGGGCCACTTTGTACTATCAACCGTCGTCTCCACAGCGCTCGTCGCAAAGAAAGGTTAACGTCATAAAGACGTGCAACTACCACACGGCAGAAGCAAATATAAAGCCGAAACAAGGCTATCCAATATGAATACCGAGACCGAAACAAAATTCAATAAAAGGCTCAGTAATTCTAAATCTGGGTGCACCATATATCAGACCCATAAAAACCAAGTAAAATCCATGTAAGGAGTAATATTCAAGAACATACAAGTCTTCAAACTCCCAACTAAAAGAATCAAAATAGAACAATAGAAGGATAACAATTCAGAACATCCAAAAGTCACAAGCATAGTTCAGAACCGAAATAATTAATCTTCAAATTCACACATCCAGCAGCCGAGCAAATAAAAACAAGACAAAGCAGATGGCTTGATACATGACACAAGAGTACTGAAGGCTAAAGTAATCCATACCCTTGAAAAACTTCTCTGCACAGATCATCTCCCCACACCTAGCATACACTGTCAAAATCGAATCATTCAGGCGCAAAGAAGACAGCATTCCGCGCCGGATCACCATGGAATGTATCAGCTTCCCGGTCTCCAAATTCATGCGCATTCCACATGCCCCTGCATAATCTTGGGAACCAAGAACTCATCAGGCAAGAACCCATCTTGCACCATGTCATAAACAGTGTTGACATTGTTTTGGGTGCTGAGTTCTTGTTACAGAAACAATGTTGGTACTTGCATTGACCCTTGTTGTTGAGCTATGGGCTATGGCACTCAAAATTGGTGGTGGAGATGATGGAATAAATGTATGAGGTTCTTGGGTTTGGATTAAAAAGAAAATTAAAGAAATGCCTGAACTCATAGCACCTTCAGATTATTCCATAGAGCCTTTTTATCACCCATGAACCCTTCAATGCAGAGCCTTTTCTTGCTTGTAATGGCATATGCAAGAAAGGGGGAAAATGGTGGATTGCTGGACTCTCAAAATTGGAATCTTGGAGAAGAAGAATAATTAATAATATCTCAAATCTTTGATATTCCATGATGTGAAATTGAGCTTCTTAATATGGAAAAAGAAATCTTCAATAATTCTATCTTTAGAAATGGAAAGATTTTGTTGATAATCCACGCTCACCGCACCATGTTAAAACTTTTGTGATTCTAATAATATCAACAAAATAAGAGTGAAGAGAGAAAGATCAAGAAGCATAAAAGAGAAGCAAAAATATGTAATATTGAGTAAAAATGATCAAAAATCTAAATGATACAAAAGATACAAAATACAATACAAACCATGTTTTTACATAGGCATAATAGGTAATGTGAAATATCAATAATGCCCTCTAACAGTGTGACACCAAATCCGAAATTTTAGTCTTAGCATGAATGCTATTTGATTTAGAATTTTAGTGGAGATTAAAAAGAAGATAGTTTATTAGGAACTTAATTATAGTAAAAAGATTAAAAAAAATATAGGAATAAATTGTATTTTAATAAGTTTTATATAATTTAAATAAGAGTAATTATACAATTTTATAAAAATACGTCTAATGGTTCTAATTTTACCGAGATCATATTTATTCTTCATCATTCTTTCACTTAAAAATAAACATTTAAGTATTACTAAGAATATAAAGAAGAATAATACTATTTGTAAAAATAAAAAAATCGGTTAAAAATCAGTTAATAGAGATATTTTGAGTCAAAATTATTCGGCCTACTAAAAATTAATTTCTTAAATAGAACATTTTTCTATTTTACCAAAAGATTGTCAAAAGAACTTATTGAATGATTTAACTGTTTTTTCATTATTGACAAAGTATTTCCCAATAATAAATGATTGGTAGAACTCTTTAATTTAGTCCCTTGTGTATAGTATCCTGTTAAAGAGATTTACTAACACTTCCATGTTAAATCTCAATTATGTTGTAGTTGACTAGTTTTTCTATCAATACAATAAAAATACATCCAACAAACATATAATATGTGCTATATATAAAAAGTAATGTGTGCTATATATATATATATATATATATATATATATATATATATGTATAGCACACGACGTATGTATAACACACATTACATCTTATATATAACACACGTTGAATACTCGTTTGATGTATTTATGTTGTACTACCAACATTTCCGGTTTTTTATATATATTTACTGAACTCCACCAACAAAATATTGTCGAAATATAATCACAGGTTTAAAGAAGTACAATGAAAGGAACTATTAGCGCTATTCAGGAATTGAAAAGTATCATCATGATTCATGACAAAACATACTACATATCAATGCATCTGAATTTTATGTTTGATTTAATGTAATAAATACCGGCCGCTGGATATAAATAATCTCTTTATCATTGTATTAATTCATATTAATAACAGGCAGTATTAATGTGAAAGCTAAGGTTACAAAATTATTGAAACCCTTTAAACCTCTGAAAACAACACATATTAATCAAGAAAACAACAGCAATAACAAAAGTTTTCACATACATCACCATTAATTTTCAGAGTAACATAATGTTATATAGACATTTAAAATTAAATATTTATGAGACATTCATTATAATCAATAATGAATAAAAGAAGTTAAAGATATTTGAGTGAGAACTACATCATAATGCAAAGATGATAGATGGATGTCAATATATGATATGAAAAAATGGATATTAAAATAGTAAATTTGATAATTTTCTATTTTTTTATTTATTGAATTGAGTTTTCAAAGAAAGAGAGGAAAACTCAATGGATACAAGTTGAGACCTCATTTAAAAAAATCTCTTAATCCAAATTGAGGAAAAAGAGTGTCCATCCAAATAACACAAAAAATTGAATTTAAATCTACATCTTATTAATTTATTACTACGTAGATTTTAAATAATGTAATTGAATTTAAATCAATTTTTACTACATATCTTTTAAATAGTGTAATTGAATTTAAATCTACATCTTATTAATTTATTCCAAACATAAAATTTGAAATCATAATAGAATTAAAATCTTATTCCACAAAAAACTAAATTAAATTTTATCTCTTCAAAACATTCCAAATAACTTAAGTCAATTAAATTCTTTTAGTGAGTATAGATAATTTAAGGAGGCAAAGTGATTTTTGAGAGATTTTGAAATTTTTATTACCAAAAAATTTGTTTGGATATTTGGTTGGAAGATATTGTACAATTCAAGAAATTTTGAGAATGAATTTTATTTGTCTAGATGGAAGAATTTTAATTTCCATCTAAAATGAGAGGATTTTGAAAACTCTTTCTCTTTCTCTCTCATCTCTATTTATTATTTGATTCTCTTTCTCTTGAATTAAAATCATCATTATAATTATCTCATTCAAAAAAACTATTTCATAAATGTTGTAATGTGATTTCTTTATCCAAATAAAAAATTTTAAAAATAAAGAAAATTTAAAGAGTTTAATTTTGATGCACTGACAATATAAATATATTTTACATTGTCATTCAATCAAAATACTCTATTTGTATGACTTTTCGGATAGTGGGAAAGAGAAAACACAATAATGACTGATGTGGCAGTACATGATTTGATGATTATATAAAAAAGTTATACATTGTTAGTGGATAAAAATTAAATCCAAATTTAAATCATATATATTCAAGGGAAATAATTGGTGAACAATAGAAAAACAACCCAACTGGCCAATGAGCTCATTTGGCAATTTTTTTGCAAAAAAAGGAAACTCCATTTAAAAAGTTGATTTTTAGTGGGCTGAGTGGATTTGACTCAAAATATCTCTATTGATTGGTTTTGACTGATTTTTAATTGTGCATATCACTCGATATTTAATATTCCTTGTATTTTAAATTTCTTAGAAATTTAAAAATATTTCATCCAAAAACAACTTTATGAAATTCAATTCAATCTCTTTAAAACATTCTATACTGAATAGTTTCTTTGTCTTTTCTCTGATCTCAGTAACCTTCACCAATGTATAAATATATGTCGTATGTCCGTATTTCCTTCATTTGGAAAGTTCTTTGGCCAAGGTTTTTCCCACCATTCCATAAAAAGCCAAAAACCATTATGGCCTCTGATGATAAAATCTCTCAAAAAATACATGATCACATGCCAAAAAACAGCAAATCCAAATCACTAGTTATCTTCTATGCCTTAATATGTATTGCTCTAGTCTTTCTAATTTCTGTTCGAAAAAATATGAAAACTAGCTCCGAAGAACTTTCACTTGGTTTGACATGCCTTCAAACCATTGAAGATGGTAATGAAACAAATACACCATCAAATTCTGAAGAGGGTGGTGAAAATTCTCAGCTTCCAATAGAACAAAATTCAGAACAGATGATTATTGATGAAGAAAATGAAGACCCTCTTGTTGAACCACCACAAGATGTGACAAAAGAAGAGAGAATTGCATGGTTTAGGACACAAATACCAAAACTTGAGATTCTGAAATCAAGCAATTACTCATCAACTCTGTTTCACAACAGAGTCCTAAGCTTTATGAGCCGAAATTGCTCAACATTTTTCCATGCCATATGGTTGTCAGCGGCAAAATCTTTCGGCAAAAGGGAGTTCATGACAATGGACACACTCCTCAAGGTCCATCCTCAAGCATGCTTGATGATCCTATCAAGAACAATGGATTCAGAACTAGGAAAGATGATCTTGAAGCCGCTCGCTGACCGCGGCCTCAAAGTGGAAGCAGTGACACCTGATTTGCCATTCTTGGTGAAGGACACACCAGCTGAGTCTTGGCTTGAAGAATTAAAGAGAGGTATTAAGGACCCTGGTTGTATTCCATTGTCTCAGAATCTGTCCAATTTGATGAGATTTGCTATGCTTTACAAATATGGTGGAGTTTATTTGGACACTGATTTGATATTTGTTAAGGATTTGTCACATTTGAGGAATGCAATTGGACCACAAGCTGTGGATCCAGTGACAAAAAAATGGTGGAGGTTGAATAGTGCAGTTCTGATATTTGACATGAATCATCCAATTTTAAGGGATTTTTTGGAGGAATTTGCTTTGACTTTTGATGGTAGTAGATGGGGTTATAATGGTCCTTACTTGGTGTCAAGAGTTATAGGTAGAATTGAGAATCCTTCATTGTACAACCTCACAATTTTATCACCTAAGGCTTTTTATCCTGTGGATTGGAACAAGATTATCGATTTTTATAAGAAGCCTGAGGATGAGAGTGGATCAGCTTGGGTGGAAAATAAGGTTGGGGAGTTACTTTATGGAGGGGAGACATATGCACTTCATATGTGGAACAAAAGGACAAAAGATCTTCAAATTGAAGAGGGTAGTGTCATGGCAAGACTATTTAGTGATCGTTGTGTTGTTTGTTACAATGCCAAGAGAGCTTGAGAAATGATATTTCATATTTGTACATCCATAACTTCTATACATCCAAAATGTATAAGTGAAAAGATGCGGCGAGAATGAATTCAAAGAAAAAGTAAATGAGAAAAAGGGTGAGATCTATATATTTTTGTGAGTATGATATTTGGATGTTTAATGAAGCAAGATGTAAAAATAACATAGCTTGAATTAATTTTCAGTTTGCCATAATTTTTCTTTCATGAGTAGTATTATTATTTGTAGTTATTTTATGGAATCATTCTAAACTTATTCATGTATGAAAAGATAATCATTTAGGATTTTAGGATGCGTTCGGTTATGAGACAGAAACAAGGGACGGAGTACAAATTTATTTGTATCATGTTTGGTTTTCTGTATCTCTATATAGCTGGGACGCAGAGACGGAGATAGGAGATGTAAACATTTTTACAATAATACATTTGTTTGGTGGTGGTTCAATGGTGGTCCGGTGGCAACCATTGTTGGTCTGGAGGTGGTTCAGTGCGTCCGGCGGTGGAATGTGCGGCTGGCAGTGGTCCTGTGCGGTCGGGGGTGGTCTTGTGCGGTCGGGGGTGGTCTGGTGGTGTTCCAACGGTGGTCATCGGTGGTTTGGTGTCATTTTATTGTCCATTGTCTCTATCTATACAAACAAACACGATACTGAGACGATTATTATTTCTATATTATCTCTATCTCTATGTCTCTCGGTCTCCGTCCACTCTTAAATCCAGACGCACCCTTACTGATTCACTATTTTGGGTTTTTTTTTTTTTTGTACTAAATGAACTTCGTCTATAAGCTTTTTAATGAAGTTTATCCCTTAAGCCAGTAAGATGGTGACAAGTGTTCACTCTAGGTTGTCAGCTAAAGAAATGGATCATGTGACTTGAAGACTAAGATGAATACTTATAACTTATAGTTATCAACTTCGACCTAGTCTATTTGGTCGTAAGTCGTAACCCAGTGAATCGACATGAAACCGGGTCGAGTCATTATTTGGATTCATCAAACATTGTATTTAATTTGGTATGATCCATTTTGACTTAGTCAATTTTTAGCAAATCTGGTGACTCGATTAGGTTTTAAAATCCTGACCAAGTCATTAATAAATCAACATGAATTATCTTTAGTTGATTTCAAAAGTATATTTTAATTAAATCCTCTTTGTTCAGGATTTTATTAAGATTTAAAAAAAGAATGATTGGAAAGTTGCAATTTTGTGATTTGAGCTTTTTTCAAGTGTTTAATTTGCTAAGTATCATATTTTTAGTAAATAAATGGATAAACAACATATTAAAAAGAGCTATTAAAACGAACTCCTCATGCATGGAGCATTCTGGACTGATAATTTATCGATCTGAGTTATCTTTATTTGATTTTTAAAAGCATATTGTAATTAATTAATCTTCTTAGTTCTGGATTTTATTGAGATATTTAAAAAAGAATGATTGGAAAGTTATAATTTTGTGATTTGAGTCTTTTATACTGTTTAATTTGCTAAGTATTTTCAATAAATAAATGGGCAAACAACATGTTTAAAGAACTATTAGAACGTACTCCTCATGTAAGAAGGAGCATCACAACTTGTGTAATAAGGCCAAAATAGAGGGAAAATCATATGTGGAACCACTCCTCGCTTGAGGAGCACATTGCTCTCGCGAGGACGCGAGTAGGTAGGTTTTTCGTGTGAGGAGCCCCAAACAGGATCAATGGGAGCACCTCTTAACATGCTGAGGAGCCTACCTACTCGGGCATGGATCCCTTAACAAAAAAAAGTGAAAATATGGCATTGGAATGCTATATTTGCGTGACGAGCTTTTTTTTTTTTTTTTTTTTCTGTTGTCCACGGTGTCCGGAGCTTCGTCCCGACTAATCCGTCGTCCCGGGTCGCGTACCTGGGAATTGCAGATGAGGCTCCCAGTGAGGATTTTTTCCATACACAAGGCTCGAACCCGAGACCTTGCTTAACGAACAACAAGCCGCTTATCACTTGTAGTAGTCCTTGTTGGTTGCGTGACAGCTTTACTACTTGTATGAGAAAAGAAAAAATGACATAAAAATCTAAAATTACATCGTAGAATCTGGCCCAAATCAAATAAAAACTAGGAAAACTCTTACCAAACATTCATTCTGAATACGAAGAACAAAGATTCACGTAAAGATTAAGTCAGTTGAATGACATATGTTATACGTATGTTTTTTATTTATGATATATATTACGTATGACATATAGGACAAATTAAATACTAATTGGATAGTTGAATATATTTATGTTGCGCAGTAAATATTATCGGTTATTTATAATTTTCACGATTCATTACTTTCCAATGCGAAATCGCCATCAATATATTGTCAAAAATTAAATACTGGTTTAAAGAATAGTGAAATGAAAGATTAGCGATTGTAACACACAGGAACCGACTACAATCATGTCAAAACAAATAATAAGTATCATGTCAACTATCTAAATTATATATTTGATTTAATGTAATAAATACTCCTTTTTCCAAATAAATAACCTTGCTATCAGTATTGAATTGATTCATGTTCATAATAATAAATAATAAGCTTTCTTAAATGCTCTAAAAAGAAAATGCATGATTATTGTTGAAAACAAACGGATAATAACAGGAAAGGGATTTTACAAACATCACATTATTTCCTATACAATAATATTTGTCATACAGCATAAATACGTCCAACAAGTATCCAACGTGTGCTCTATATGATATGAGATGTGTGTTATTTGTATAGCACACATCCCATATCTTATATAGCACATGTTGGATATTTGTTGAACGGATTTTTGTTGTACACGTAGTATTATTGATTTCCTATACAGTGTGACACACCCTATGCCATTCTTCCACTATTTACTTAAATTCCTTAATTTGGAAATTTTTTCCTAAGATTCTTCATATCATTCTCAAAAAAAAAAAAAAAATCACATTTTCTCCATATACCATATACTAGTAACCATAATCATATGGCTGCTGATCAGAAAATGTCTCAGAAGTCCTATGATTACTGGTACAGCCGAATTGCAAAAACTTCTGTTATAATCTATGCCTTAATTTTTCTAATCATCATCCTTCTAGATTCTGATGTAAGTATGATCTTTAGGTCTACTTCAGCACTTTCTTCATTTAGTTTCACAAAGCAGAAACAAGCACTTAAGCCTTGTCAAAATCCTCATCTTCCCAATGAAGAAATCAATACAGAGAAGAATTATGATGATGGTGAAGAAAATGAAGAGGATCCTCTGATTCCACCACCAAATATAACAAAAGCAGAGAGAATTGCATGGTTCAGGACACAAATTCCAAAACTTGAGATACTCAAATCAAGCAACTACTCATCAACAGCTTCATTTCATTTAAGGATTCTAAGTTTCTTAGCCCAAAATTGCTCAACATTTTTCCATACTATATGGTTATCACCAGCAAAGTCCTTTGGGATAAGGGAGCTAATGACTATAGACACACTTCTTAAGGTTCACCCTCAAGCATGCTTGGTGATCCTATCAAGAACAATGGAGTCGAAAACCGGTTATAGGATCCTGAAACCGCTGATTGATAGTGGACTAAAAGTGCAGGCCGTCGCGCCGGATTTGCCGTTCTTGGTGAAGAAAACTCCTGCTGAATCATGGCTTGAACAGATCAAAAGTGGTAATAAGGACCCTGGATCCATCCCATTGTCTCATAACCTTTCCAATTTGATGAGACTTGCAATGCTATATAAGTATGGTGGTATTTATTTGGAGACAGATTTGATATTTGTTAAGGATTTGTCACATTTGAGAAATGCAATTGGAGCAACAATTGTAGACATAGATACCAAAAAATGGTTGAGGCTGAATTCAGCAATTATGATATTTGATATGCACCATCCAATTCTACTTGATTTCTTGGATGAATTTGCAACAACTTTTGATGGTAGTAGATGGGGCTATAATGGTCCTGAATTGGTTTCAAGAGTTGTGGAGAGATTTGGAGATACACCAGGGTACAATCTAACTATTCTTCCACCTAGTGCATTCTACTCTGTGGAATGGAACAAGATTAAGGACTATTATGGGAAGCCTAAGACTCAAGCTGGATTAATTTGGGTTAATAATAGGCTAATTGATTTGCTTTATGGAGGGAAAAGTTATGCACTTTATTTGTGGAACAAGAGGACCTTGGATCTTGACATTGAAGAGGGTAGTGTCATGGCAAGATTGTTCACTGATCATTGTGTTGTTTGTAGAAATGTAACCATGAAAGGGAAAGTATAGAATGTTACAATATCTTAGAAGAATATATGAAAAATATTACATTTTCATTTTTATCTTGTGGAATATATTACAGTATCTTATAAATGGATTTTTTATTTGAGGCATAGTGTCCAAATTTAATATGAATAGTTTCTATATATAAAGGGAAACCCTTTCATTTATTTTTTATTTAAATTAAGGTACCTTTTCCGATGAAGACAAGATGTATTTTACTTTTGGAGAAAGACATACGTTGACTACGTATTCACCACAAGTATTTTATGGTGTATATTTATATTTTCTCGATATTTATATATTAATAATGCTTGATGTATAATGATAAATCAGTCAATACAGCCAATAAACCTATTTTAATTTTGTTTTTTATCCAAATAATCATTGAAATTGTAATGGACTGAGCAATTATGGCCAAAAATCTCATTTATATATTGGTTTGGCTGGTTTTTCATTCTACATTTAGTATCACACTATCACTCTTTACATATTTTAGGAAAATGCTACTTGTACATACAACAATATCCATTCATCCATCCATTCTCCACCAATTTAAAAAGTTGGCAACTTTTATGAATATATTGACAACTTGCAACATTTTCATAAAAGTTAACAACTTTTGAATAAGGTGAAAAATGAGTGGATGAAAATGTTATATGGACAAATAACAGCCCCAAATATTTTATTGTATACCCCTCGTTTGGATAGTATTGGCTTCTTTTATAGCTTAGTAGTCACATTACCCCGCTGTACCCCAACTCGGCTCCTAAGTCCCTTTGGGTCTGGATCATAACATTAAGTTATGACAAATTCCAGCAATCCTTTCTTTTGGTTGCATATGGCTATCAATGTTCCATCAGCTTTATCAGATTCAGTGGTGTTTTCAACTAATCAATTATGGTGGCGTCAACAGTGTAAATTTGCTTGATTTGATATCATAAATACTGTTATTATATACAAACAAATAACTGACCCCTTCATCAATCGTAATTCGAATTAACTAAAGGCATTAATATAATATATTATTTCAAACTACAGATGAATTAATTAAAGGCTTTAACTAAAGGAAAGAAACTTAAGACCTTTAAAAACTACACATATTATTTCAAACGATAAGGATAAATGCGTTCATTTATGTAAAGAAAATGTAATGTGGCCATTTGGTTGTGTCATTTTCAGTACTCAATGCTAATTAACTGCTAAATGGAAGTGCCATTGTTGTATTGTATATCTGAGCTTCTAGTTGAGAACACCATTTTCCTTTTCAACAGCTAAATAGTCTTTCAACAGTTAAAAAGTCATACTCTCAAAACAATTAGAAATAGATAGATAAAGAGTTAAGTAAAAAAAAAAAAGCAAATAGTAAAGTTATGTGTGTTGTGAATAAAATATTTGAATGTTTAAGATAGATAGATGTACAAATAACATGAAATCATGTTGTGAAAGCTTCTTTAATACTTATGATCTCATGTTACCTGAAATTTTATTGTTCACTTTAACACTTTTGTATTTTGAAAAACAAAAATGTTTATTTGTACAACAAGTATACAATCCAACCAGATCCAACTTATATTTATATTATGGTAGGGTCCACAATAGTATTGATGACACACGAAATTAAAGAAGAGAGAGAAATGCAGCACATGACATCCCAAACTAATTAAATTTGAACAAAATTAGTTATGATGGACCATTTAATAAGTTTGTAAGATTCCAATTTTTAAATTATGTTCCATGAGATAATTATGCCTAAAATTAAGTTTTTTTCATTTTTTCTTTCTTCTGTTATCATGGTCATAGAATTCCTTCACTCAATTCCACTCGATTCAACAACTGTTTATTTATTTTTTTCTTTATTTCAAAACATTTTGAATTATAGCATGGGAGGGGAAAAATTAGCTAGGGGCATCACCTTTGGGGTTTTTCTTTTGAAAAAGGTGAACATGGATGAGATGATGAGCGAAACTATGAAGTAGGTAATCGATGGAGAAGGTAAACATTGCCTTTTTTTTTCAAATTTAAGTTTATGAATTTTGATTCTTTTTTTTCAATCTTCTTGTTCGAATAATACCGATCATTCTTTTTTATATACAATTTGTGCTACTACTATGAATGAATGTGTGCTATTTTTCTTTTCAATTTAAAAATGTGTGGCATCCAATTTAATCATTTTTTTTTTGCGTTTTTATGTACATTCAAAACAATGTTTTTTATAAATAAAAATATGTAGAATTGTTAAAAAAATATTTAACTATACAAATCACACATTCCAAGTGATTTTTTCAATCTTCTTGTTCAAATGATAATGATCATATTTTTTTATATATACAATGTGTGCTACTTTTGTGAATTGAATATGTGCTATTTTTTTATTTCAAAATATGTGGTATCCATTTAGAATATATTATACGATACTAATTAGAATAATGTACAATGTTAACATACATTGTGTGCTGTAAAATCATTTAACGTGTCTAGTTGGTACGCAATGTGTGCTATTGTTGAGAATTGAATGTGTGCTGCTATTATACAAATGATGTGTGTTATTGTATTGAGACAAATACAAATATATAGATGATGTGTGCTATTGTATTGAAACTGTACATATATACATAGTTAAAACTGAATGGATATATATGTGTGTCATTTATAAAATGATAATATAATGTGTGCTATTCATTGGGTAATGTGTGACATTTATGAAATGATAATGTGTGCTATTAAGTAGAATCTGTATGCTCTAAAAGAATCAACAAGATCAATGTGTTGTTGTATTTTTTGAATGTCTTTGTGTGTTCTTTTCTCTATTTTTTCATTGATTTTTTATTTTGTGTTTGTTTCCTAATTTTGTTAAATTGAAATGAGAGATTTTAAGAGTGAGAGATATTTGGGGGATTGAGAGAGATCTTGGGGAGTGAGAGAAATTTTAGGGAGTGAGAAAGATTGAAAATATAATTTTTCTATTAATGGACTAATTGAGATTCAATTCTACATTAATGACATATGTTGGTTGGATGAGAGTTGGATGTATTTTAGTTGTACGTGCAGCATTACTGTTTAAAAAATGTTATATGTACAAAAAATATCTCAAACTTCATGCTGATGATTTCGTATTAACCGTTAGATGGAATGTGGATTATACTAAAGTGGAGTCCCACACTCTATCTAACAATAGATATGAAATCATCCGCATAGAGGTTGAGATATTTTTAACAAATAGCACTAGTGTTGTATATTTTATGGCTCATTTAAAACTTTGCAATAAGTTCATTATTCTTCTATGTCAGCAAAAGAGAAGCTAGCACATTACATATACAAACTCTCTTGAGATACAATTCTTATGCTCTCTGCCTTTCCTATACTATACCCTTTTGCTTTTTGTTCCTTGAAGGCACCTTAGTTTGTTTCAGATTACAGAGCCATTGATCATGCCATCTAAAAAACTTCCCCAGAAGATCTTTGAATACCAGAGAAAAAGCCAAACTACTCCCATATCACAAGTCTTCTACATCACCTTGTTTTTTGTTGTGTTTCTTCTCATCTATGTTGATATTATAGTCCAAAATTCTGCACTACAATCCGTTGACTATTTGAGTCAAATGATAGGCCATGAAACTATGGAAGAGAAAGAGAATCATGAAACTGGTGTACAAAATGAATTGCCAACAAATGATATTGGTGACATTCTATCAGTATTGCAAGAGAACAAGGATTTGGAAGAAGAGAATATTGAAACAGAAAAACAACAAGATCCTCTTATTCCACCTCGAAATGTATCAAGAGAAGAAAGGATTTCATGGTTCAGAAAACAGATTCCTGAGATAGAGATTCTTCACTCAAGTAGCTTATCACAGCAATTTCATGACAGAGTCATCAACTTCATAAACCAAGATTGTTCAGTGCTATTCCATATCATATGGTTCTCCCCTGCAAAATCTTTTGGCAAAAGAGAGTTTCTCACAATGGATACTTTTTTCAAAGCACACCCTGAAGGCTGCTTACTAATCATATCAAGATCCATGGACTCAGAACTCGGATACATAATTTTGAAACCACTCATTGATCTCGGGTTCAAAGTCTGCGCGATAACGCCGGATTTGCCTTTCTTGGTTGAGGACACACCAGCTGAAATCTGGCTTGAACTGATCAAGAGTGGTAACAAAGATCCTGGTGACATACCTTTGTCTCAAAGTCTGTCCAATGTCGCGAGGCTCGCGATGTTGTACAAGTATGGAGGCGGATACATGGACACTGATGTCATAGTTCTGAGAGATTTCTCAGAGTTGAGAAATGCCATTGGAGCACAAAGTGTAGACTTAGCTACCAAGCAATGGAATAAGTTGAATAATGCAGTTTTGATATTTGACAGAAACCATCCTGTTTTATGGGACTTTATGCAGGAATTTGCATCAAGTTTTGATGGGAATAAATGGGGCTATAATGGGCCTTATTTAGTGTCAAGAGTTATAGGGAGAGTAAGAATCACACAAGGGTATGACATTATTGCAATTTTGCCTCCTAAGGCTTTTTACCCTGTGGATTGGGTTGGAATTGGAAAACTTTACAAGAAACCAGAAGATGAATTGGAATCAAGTTGGGTGGAAAATCAGATAAAATATTTATATGAAGGAGAGACCTATGGTGTGCACTTGTGGAACAAGAGAAGCAAAAATTTGGTCATTGAAGAGGGAAGTGTCATGGCAAGATTGATCTCAGATCATTGTGTTGTTTGTGATAGCATAACAATATCTTAAGAGGATTTATGCAGTTTTTAAACAGAACTCTGATAGAACACAAATTCTTTATTCTCCCTTGTTTTGAGTCAAGGAAACAAAATTCCAAACCAAACTATGTTCAGGAAATGATACATGTTTGGAATAATGAGTCTTATGTGTTCTACTACCTTGTAATTAATCTGGTCTTAGAATGTAGAGACATTGTATTTCTTGCTTAGAAATAATTATTTGTTCTTAAAAATATATCTTGTATTTAGTGTTGGGGACTTAATTAAAAACAAATTAAATTATGAGGATTCAAATCTAAACTTTTAAATTATAGGAATTAAATTTAAAATTTGGTTAAGCTATAGGAGCTATAGTACAATTAAACCTACAGTAATTTATGGGGGGAAAAACAGATACAAGATACCAGAGGTTTATCAAATATTTCGAATTGAACAAGGAAAACTAAAAAGGGTAGACTTCTTAACAGGTAAACAACATAATTTACTTGGCAAAGATTGTTCATAAAAATTGGGTCTAACGCGTATTACTAATTACTATGTTTAATAGCTTCACTTTCGAGTTTGAAATTGAAATCAGCATCAACATTGTTATTATAAAATAACAAAAGGTTTATAGAAGGGGGCCAGGAAGTAGCATCCATTAATTTCACCAATAATTATCTCATAACATCTTATGTTTACGAGCCTGATTTGATATAATTAATACTGTGTTATACTTCATCCGTCCAATATTAATTGAAATTTTAGAGTATTGCGCAATTATTAAGGAGGTAATTAAAACACACAAATTTTTATACAAGTAAACATACAATGACAAAATTATGCTTATAGTTTTTTGTGCAATAATAATTGTAAGAGATAAAAAAGAGAGTGTATACATGGATAAAACTGGAAAAAGATAGTAAATGTTTCATTAAAAATTTAAAATGACAAATAATAGTGGACAAATGAATTTTCTAGAAAGACAAATAAAAGTGGACGGAGGGAGTATCTAAATAAATGATCTCATCATCAATCCAGAATCAAATTAATAATCCCCATATCTTAAGGTGTAAAGAGAAATTGCAACTCTGAAAGCTCCAAAAAAATTTCTTAGGTGCACTCATAGAAAAATATTTTTCTGTAGAATTTAACTACTTTATATGTATAAGAAAAGAATATAACTACTTTATACTTACTTTAACACTTATCTAAAACTTAACTCGTCTCTTTTCTTTTTTTATTACAATTGACACATATACTTATGAATCAAAAGATAAATAGTACATGATAAATAAATTTTTTGGGAATTATATTTTGGTACCCAGAAAAATATAGGGTATCGATACCCAACACATGTACGTGTCATAGTTTATAGATTAAATTAATTTAAATTTTTTAAATTTATATAATTGGTATCTTATTAGGTAACTTATTAGGTAAGTAATCTTCAAAAATTATTAGTTTATATTAATATTCTCTAACTTTATCAATTTATGAAAAAAAAAAATCAATCCATAGTCTGTCGCTAGAGAGAGCGCATTATGCAATAGAGAGATGAAGAAGAGGTGTGATTGGAAATGAGACGCGTATAGGAAGACTACGACCGCGACCACTGTGCTCCGTTAGTACCAAATTATATTTACAAATCATATATTAATAGGTTAAACATACAATTAGGTACCGGTACCCAACAAAAATATTGGGTACCGGTGAGCATTGCTAGAGGCACAACAAAAAATCAGCCGAAACAGCCAACAAATTATGCACAAAATATATAACATAAATTGCATAACGAATATTACATGTTGTGCACACCATATATCACATGATGTGCACAATATATATAACATGTTGCAAAGAAAGATGATGCTGCAACATGTGATATATGTTGTGCACAATTTATTGACTGTTTTGACTGATTTTTTTTTGTGCCTCAAGTATTTCTCGAATAAATCCCCATTTTTTGGTCTCAATATACTTAAAAAAATTTCAAAAGAAACTGCATATAATATTGAAAACTAAGAGATTAAATGCGCTCATCATTCATGCAAAGGGAAATGTACTCTTTGACATAGCCTTCGTTGTATCATCACCCCTCAGATATTAAATGCTAAATAAAAATTATCATTTGTATATTGGAGCCTCAATTCATTGATCAGATAAAATTTAAAACCCAGTTTATATCCTCACATCAATCGCCATTTGTTCCTGAATAATGTTCTTCATGTTTATCATTATTCCTCTGTAGCAAGCAACAATACAGAAAAGTATCTTATATATATAGAAACCTTCTAAGTAACATTTCTCATGTGCCTTGCAAAACCCACCTTTTATTTTCTATCATTGGAACCAAATTCTGAATCCATTGTTCTTCAAAACCACAATGCGTTCTAAACAACTGTCCCTAAAGATCTTCGAATACAAGAGAAAAAGCCGCAACCCAAAATCACCAATCTTCTACGCCATAATATTTGTTGCAGTATTTATCTTCACTTACCTTCAAAGCAGATACTCAAATTCTAGATTACATTACATTGACTTGAAAAGTCATAATGAAGAAAAAATTGAACTGTTTGATGAAATTCCTCACTTTTCCTTGCAAGAGAATTTGGAATTGGAAGAAGAAGAAAACTATGACCCTCTTATTCCTCCTGCAAATGTGTCAAGAGAGGAAAGAATGACATGGTTCAGAACACAGCTTCCAAGCCTAGAGATTCTACAATCAACAAGCTTATCAGAGAAATTTGATAGCAGAATCACCAATTTCTTAAGCAAAGGTTGCTCAGTGCTATTCCATATTATATGGTTTTCACCAACAAAATCATTTGGGAAAAGAGAATTTCTCACTATGGACACTTTCTTCAAATCACACCCTCAAGGTTGCTTACTGATCCTATCAAGATCAATGGACTCAGAACATGGAAACAGAATCCTGAAACCGCTGATTGACCTTGGATTCAAGGTCTATGCTCTTACACCAGATATTCCTTTCTTGGTTAAGGACACGCCGGCCGAAACCTGGCTTGAACAGATCAAGAGTGGTAATAAAGACCCTGGAGACATACCTCTGTCTCAAAACTTGTCCAACCTCGCGAGGCTCGCGATGTTGTACAAGTATGGTGGTGGTTACATGGACACAGATGTTATAGTCCTTAAGGATTTCTCAGAGCTGAGAAATGTGATCGGGGCGCAGAGCCTCGACTCGATTACAAAACAATGGAACAGGTTGAACAATGCAGTTATGATATTTGACATTAACCATCCTGTTATGTGGGAGTTTCTGCAGGAATTCACACTAACTTTCAATGGAAATAGATGGGGCTATAATGGACCTTATTTGGTGTCAAGAGTTATAGGGAGGCTTGAAAGTTCATCAGATTACAAGTTGAACAACCTTACAATTCTGCCTCCTAAGGCATTCTACCCTGTGGATTGGGTTGCAATCAGAAAACTTTACAAGAAACCAGAAGATGAGACAGAATCAAGATGGGTTGAAAGCCAATTAAGTGTTCTGTCTGAGGGACAGACATATACTGTGCACCTTTGGAACAAGAGAAGCAAAGATTTGGATATTGAAGAAGGAAGTGTTATGGCAAGATTAGTCTCAGATCACTGTGTTGTTTGTGATAGCATAACATCATCATCTCAAGAGGGTTTTTAATGTTTTTTATGCAGTTTTTTTTTACACCAATATACTCTGATAGAACATGCATAAATTCTCCTTCATTTGAGTCAAGGAGGAAATTAGAAAAGGTCCAAATTGAATTGTGTTCATGAAATGATACATGTAATTGATTCTGCTACATGATTAATATGTGGCTTTAGAAACATTAGGTTCTTAAGAAATGGCCAGATTACTTAATCTCGAAAATATTGAAGATATTTCTTGCAAAAATACTATTTGTACATCCACTTCTTTATATGTCGTGTCGACATATATTTTTAATATCATTGGATTTTAATATGACCTCTATTTTAACATTAAATTATTTTTATCTATCATTTATCTTGATAAATATCTCATAAATATATAATTTTAGATGTCTATATAACATTTTTTTTCTAATGAGGATCTATCATATTAACCAAACAACCCACACTAATACAATTCCTTTTTTGTTTAGAAGAAGTAAGTTGGGTTTTTAATTGACACTAATACATTGTATATCCATTTTTGTTTATTAGAAGTAAGTTGTATTATTAGACAAATTGAGTTTTATATCCACTTTTTTTTATTTTTTATGTTGAAGCATAGAAATGTGAATTTCTCCTAGGGTACATTTTAAGAGATGAACTAAGAGTGCATGCATGAAGGCATATAAGGATCAAAGAGGATAATTAAGAAAAAGACACATTGACTATTGATTGCTTATTCCAATAAAATTAGGCTTAGGCTTAACAAGATAATAAAGCATAATTATTTCAATAGGTTGGCCGAAAGTTTATTTTGTGGGTTTCCAAACATTGCTTAAATCATTTCCCCATTCAATATTTACTCAAACATATTTTCATTGGAATCAGTAATTAGGATATGTTACAAATTAAGTTAAGCATATACAAGCAAATTCTTAGTAATATGAGTACTAAATATTGTGCATAAATTTTAACAACTTCTAAATTAATTATATAAACACACAACACTCTTCAACATTCTCCAATAAAAAATTTTAGTCACTCAAGAGTTAAAACTTAAACCATTAGATTCAATCATCAAGATGTTACAAAGTACCAAAAAGAAATCTGGTAATCAAAGTACCAAAAAGAAATAAAACACACTTGCACATTGTTTTTGAAAAGCATAAAAAATGAGTAAATTTCCAAACTGGTCCTGACAATTTCAGCATCGGATAAGGTGGTCCTTGACAATGTCAAAAGTCGGACATCGTAAGGTCCCTGGATGATTTGGAAATCATCACTTAAGTTAAGTGAATTAATGATTTGGAACATCAAAACTATGTCATTTAGATTATGGTGATGGTGATGTGTCATTTAACGGTGTCACATCATCATCGTTACTGTCATATCATCATCCCCGTTTGAGAAGATTAACAGAGGGACTAATAAGTTCGACGTCTAACATGTGTAGGGACCAATTTTTGCTTTCTCATTCTGGAGGGACTATAATGTACGATTGTAAATTCTGGAGGGACTAATTTGAAGGTTTTGTCTATAACTTATACTCGGTCTATCCCATGCAATGGTTATCAACTACACAAATTAATAATATAATAATATAATTAAACTAGTACATACCTATTTTAGTAATTTATTTAAAAATATTTACTTTTAACAATTTAAATAATGCAAATTAATTTATGAATAGTTTTTAGTTAAAATATCCAAATATAAATTTATTCTATAAATATTTATTATATAAAAAAATTGAGTATACAAATAAATCATCGAATTGTTGAAATAAATATATATTTGTTTAAATAATCCAAACATAAACTAAAGCCAAGCATTTCTAAAAAAATTGAATTGAAAAAAATATATTTTAGAGAGTAAAATCAAATTTACTTATTTCTTAGGGGCAAAAAAAGATATTTTAATCTTAAAAAAGTAAAATTTATGAGAAACAACATAATTTACTTGGAAAAGATAGTTCATAAAAATTGAAGTCTACATTATTATTATAATGATTATTATAATTCCATTCTTCAATTTCGAATATGAATTTCAAGTCAGCATCAATATTGTTAATATGAAATAAATACAAACTTCTAAGAAGGTGGGTAAGGAAAGAGGAGCGTTTTTATTACCATGATTTGGCATACACAAATGCTTGGGGCACAACCAAAAACCAGTCAAAACTAGCACTTTTAATCATGAGTATATTTTTAATGGGCTGAGTGATTGTGACCCAAATTCCTATTTGTTGGCTGTTTTGACTGATTTTTTGTTGTGCATCTAGCAATGCTATTTGACATAATTAATACTGTATGGTCCAATTAAATGATCTCATCATCAATCTTGATTCAAGTTAAATAATAGGAATTAATGTAAATAGCAATAAATTGGCAACGTAACCTTAAGAATTAAAGGCTGGAAAAACTACTTAAAACGAAAAGAATAATTTGCCTTCATTGGTGTGAGGAAAATGCATTATGACATATATTTTTTTCAACAATGCTTATGGTACAACAGAAATACGTCCAACTAGCATCTAACGTGTGCTATTACATAATACGTAATGTGTACTATATGTATAATACATGTACGTATAGCATACATTCTGTATCATGTATAACACAGATTGGATGCTAGTAGGACGTATTTTTGTTTGTAAGACAAACATTACTATTATGGTCTCTATATAGAAAGAAGCTTATATATTCAAACTTTCTAAGATAGAATTCTCATATGTTACCTTTTGCTGATGATCCTTAGAGACACATTTGTTGTGTTAGATTATAGAAAAACTCATCTACCTCCCAAAATCACAATGACTTCTAAACAACTATCCCAAAAGATCTTTGAATACAAGCTAAAATGCAGAAATCCCAAATCACCAATATTCTATGCCACATTATTTGTTGGAATACTTATTTTCACCTATGTTGAAAGCATATACTCAAATTCTAGAGTGCATTATTTGAACTTGACAAGTCACCATGAAACTTTACAAAATGAAGAGAGTCCTCACTTTTCTCAGCAAAAAGAGAATGTGGAAGCTGAAAAAGAAGCTTATGAAGAATACTATGATCCTCTTATTCCTCCTGAGAATGTATCAAGAGATGAAAGGCTTGTATGGTTCAGAAGACAGCTTCCTGAGCTAGAGATTCTAAGATCAACAAACTTATCACAACAATTTCATAGTAGAGTCTTCAATTTCCTTAACAAAGGTTGTCCTGTTCTGTTCCACACAATATG
Organism: Aeschynomene evenia; assembly: GCA_013621005.1. Taxonomy (NCBI): domain Eukaryota; kingdom Viridiplantae; phylum Streptophyta; class Magnoliopsida; order Fabales; family Fabaceae; genus Aeschynomene; species Aeschynomene evenia. The sequence goes on along the minus strand of CM024268.1, from coordinate 30,691,752 downwards.
GATGTCCCCTGCAACATCTTTTGGGAAGAAAGAGTTTCTGACCCTTGATACATTCTTCAAAACATACCCAGATGGATGCATGCTGATCATATCGAAATCGTTGGACTCGGTTCCCGGGTACAGGAGTTTGAAGCCGCTACTCGATCGCGGCTTCAAAGTCCAAGCAATAACACCAGATTTGCCTTTTCTGGTTAAGGACACCCCTGCTGAGGCATGGCTTGAAGTTATCAATAGTGGTGAGAAAGATCCTGGATATGTACCATTGTCCAATAATCTTTCCAATCTCTTAAGGCTAACAATTTTGTACAAGTATGGTGGTGTTTATCTTGACTCGGATCTATTAGTCCTGAAAGATTTCTCTGAGTTGAAGAACACAATTGGAGCACAAACTCAAGACCCTATTACTAGGCAATGGATCATATTGAATAATGGGGTCATGATATTTGACATTAACCATCCTATTTTGTTGGAGTTTATGCAGGAATTTGCTACAACTTTTAATGGTAACAAATGGGGCTATAATGGGCCTCAATTGGTGCAGAGAGTTATAGAGAGAGTTGGGATCACATCAGAATATAATAATGTTACAATTTTGCCTCCTAAGGCCTTTTACCCTGTGGATAGGGTGAGAATTGGGAGATTTTTGAAGAAACCAGAAGATGAATCAGAATTAAGATGGGTGGAGAATCAACTAAGAGATTTGTATAATGGAGAGACATATACTGTACATTTGTGGAACAAGAGAAGTAGGGATTTGGATATTGAAGAAGGGAGTGTCATAGCTAGATTGATCTTGGATCATTGTGTTGTTTGTGATGGGATAAGGAAGGTTTGAAAAAGAGGCAATTCATTCCCTAGTGAAATTTGTAAGATTTCCAATATTTATCTTTGATAATTGTGTAGTTTCACAAGGATACTACTTGAAAGATATTTATTTTGAATAACATAAATTATGATACATCTTGTAATATCTTCTTTGTTTTTCGGCAATCATTTCTAAGAAAAATATTTAGATCAAATTCTTTATATCCATTCTATCTATTTCTCAAATTAAAAAATAATAAATATGTATTTTTTTCATTTAAAATTTAAATTACCTTTTCCAGTAGAAAAATGTATAATATACTTTATAAGGTATGTATAATTTACTATATGGTTATGTGTAATATGTTTTACCTTGTTTTGTATTCTTATGTGCAATATGTTGTGTTGGACAACCTATCATACTCAAAATATGGATGAGATGTGTATATACAAACCATATAGTAAATATGCAAATTACACATACCATATAGTAAATCCATAAATTTCTGGATATTGAGAGAGAAATAATTTCTATTTTTTTTTCATATGTGATAGAGAGTCTTTATGAGAAATGAGACTTATCCTATATCATTACTTACACACTATATTTTCTTATTATATTTAAATTAGTTGGCTACTAAACTCACTTTTATAATTGTACTTGGAGCATAACTGAAAATATATACTTTTTCATCCATTAGGGCCTCTTCTTCTTCTTTTGCTTTTGCTAGCTCTATCTTGAGTTAACAAATTTGTATATGTGATTTGATGAAATATGAGACCAAAGTAGTACTTGTCATACAAAAGGTGAATACAAATTATATATGGAGATCGAGAAATTTATAGTTCACAAATTATTTTTCTATTATTTTCTTTCAATTATTTTATTCGAACGAAAAAATATCAATTTCTATACCTACAATTTAATATCTCTCATTAGATTAGATAAAAGTGTGAAACTAATATCAAATAACACAAACTCATTGTTGAGAGTTGAGACGAAAGTCGAAATATGTTTATCAACTTAATTTTTATCTACGGACAGTGTACAATTTTCTTACACAATTATCTTATCATATGCTACAACATTAGTCATAATTTTGTTTTAATTTGATAATAATATAAAATATCTTTACATCGTCAGTGTATCAAAATTAAACTCTATTTTTAATTTAGTTATCAACTTATCATTTCTCATTTATTTTCTCTCCTTTGTATTTGGCTTTTGGGCTTGGCCCCTTTTACTAAATCACGGTTTGGACAAAAAAATCCCTAAATACATGGGGTTGGGAGTTCGATTTCCGTCTTGTATATGCAGCAACATGTTAATAAGCGGTTAAATCTTTAAATAGATCTCCATATTGTAACAGATTAGTCCTTGAACTATCGGGTAAGAATAGCGTTGGTCCCCTAAAAAAACAAACAAAACCACCAAAAAAATAGACTTGCAGAAGTGAGAATATTCATCCCCACTTCACTCTCATCGAGGCTCTCTCCTGTAGTTAGTCCCTCCCAGCCCTCACTCAAAACACAGTATCGTCATTTGGTCAAGAAAGGAACAAGTTTGTTTGTTTTTCACTTCCTCCCCTTCATATCTTCCATTGTCACCATTCACTTTTGTTTCAAAACAATGATCCCGAAACGCCTCGTTAATCCTCCACCTATATTCCCCATTCGTACCCTCCATGTCCCTTCTTCTTCTTCAATAGAATCCCAGTTAAGGTCTCTCTGCGAAAATCCCAATCCCCAGTCACTTTCCGAAGCCGTTTCCCTCTTCTACGGTGCCGTTGACTCCGATTCAGTACCCTCTCAACAAGCCTGCAACATCCTCTTAGACAACCTGCGAAAGGCAAAGCTCCATGACCTCGTCTTGTCGGTTTATCGCAAGATGGTTGGCGCCTGTGTCTTGCCAAGGTTCACTTCTTACAGTGCCTTGATCGAGTGTTTAGTCAACACCCATAACCCAAGTCACGCTCTTGGTGTCGTGGGGTTGTTCATCAAGCGCGGGTTTAGTGTCAATGTGTATAATTTGAACCTCGTGTTGAAGGGTTTTTGTCAGAGTTGTGATTATGGGAAAGCCTTGTGTTTGTTTCATGAGATGAGGAGGAATTGTGTGTGCCCTGATAGCATTAGTTACAATACACTTTTGAATGGGCTGTGTAAAGGGAAGAGATTGGTGGAGGCCATGGAGTTGTTCCGCAATATGAAGGTGGCTGCGGAATGCAGGCCGAATTCGGTTACATATGGTGCTATGATTGATGGACTTTGTAAGAATGGGGAAGTTGAGGAGGGATTGGAGTTGTTGGAGGAGATGGAGAAGGAAGGTTTGGATACAGATGTGTTCGTTTATAGTGCTTTGATTGGTGGATTTTGTAACAAAGGTGACATTAAGAGGGGCAAGGAACTATTTGATGAGATGTTGAGAAAGGGGGTTACTCCGAATGTGGTTACTTATAGTTGTTTGATGCATGCTCTTTGTAAGGATGGGCAGTGGCAAGAGGCCTCGGGTATGCTGAATGATATGACGGCACGTGGAGTTCGTCCTGATGCCGTTGCTTATACGGTTTTAGCTGATGGACTTTGCAAGAATGGGAGGGCGACTGATGCAATGAAAGTGTTGGATTTGATGCTGCAGAAGGGGGAAGAGGCGAGTACTGTAACTTACAATGTCATGATAAGTGGACTTTGTAAGGAAGCTCGGTTAGATGATGCAATGAGGATTCTAGAGATGATGGCAGAGAAGGGGAAGAAACCTGATGTTGTTACCTACAACACATTGTTGCAGGGGCTTTGTGTAGCTGGCAAAATTGATGAGGCAATGGACCTTTGCAAGCTTTTATTGAGCAAGAAGTTCCATATTAAGCCTGATGTATACACGTTTAATTTTCTACTTCAGGGACTTTGCAAGGAAGGACGCCTTGGTGATGCCGCAAAGATCCATTCTAAAATGGTCGAAATGGGGTTACCAGGTAGCATAGTAACTTATAATACTTTGATTGGCGGTTATGTAAATGCAGGAAAACTTATCAAGGCACTGGAACTGTGGAAATATGCAGTAGACTTAGGATTTTTCCCCAATGCAATGACCTATAGTGTCATGATTCATGGTCTGTGCAAAATGCGAATGCTCAGTATTGCAAAAGGACTTTTCACTAAAATAAGAGCTTCTGGGATTAAACCCAGAATACCTGATTACAATGCCCTAATGGCATCTTTGTGCAGGGAAAGTAGTTTGGAGCAGGCTAGGAACTTATTTCAAGATTTGAGAGATGTGAATTGTGGTCCAGACTTAGTCTCCTTTAATATTATAATTGATGGGACCCTCAGAGCGGGAGATATTCGTTCTGCTAAGGAATTGCTATTAGAGATGGTTAACATTGACTTGGTCCCTGATGCTATTACCTTTTCTACATTAATAAACAGGTTCTCAAAACTTGGGCTGTTGGATGATGCAAAGTCACTCTATGAGAGAATGATTACTTGTGGTCATGTACCAGATGCCCTTGTATATGATTCTTTGCTAAAGGCCTATAGTTTAATGGGACAAACAGAAAACATCATTTCCTTGCTTCATCAAATGGCTGATAAGGGTGTTGTTCTGGACTCAAAATTAACCTGTACAATCCTAACTTGCCTTTGTAACATCTCAGAAGATATTGATGTACAGAAGGTTCTTCCAAAATTTTCCCAGTGTACATCGAAAGGAACAAGCATTACATGCAATGAGCTCTTAGTGAAACTTAATACGATTCATCCAGAGCTTCAATTATTTGTTTAATGATAATCCTTTTGCTTTGAGGAAGGAAAATTCATGGTACTCCTATGTAAGTTCTTTGCTGTCTATCATTAAATTAGTTAAGTTCCTTACTTTATCTTGATTTTTTTTCCTGGGTTGAATGGCCAAAATAATCTAGCTGGTTTTGTTTCATTTCAGATTGCGGTGTTTCTGTTAAGATTCCGTTAGTTGATAGATTAGTTAGTTAGGGGATTAATTTAATTAGCTCTAAGTAAGGGAAATTGGGATTAGTTTAGTGGTCTTTGTGAATTGATTAAAAAGTATTAAGCTTGTAGAGAGTTGAGGAGCTCTAACTCTTCCTCACCCATTGTATCTTTCTAGGGATTCTTGGTGAGTTACCGAGAATCCCCCATTAGTAATTAGTAAACACCTCCCTTAGAAATCAGTTTCTAGCAGTGTCTGACAATATAACACGCTTCTTTAGTCTCTAATTTTCATCAGGTGGGAAACTTTGTGTGTTTGACTATATAGTTATATGATCATGCCTAGTTAGATTATAACTTTATGCAGTGGCCTATAATCATGAATAAAATGTTTTTATTTATGCTTGAAGTTTGACATTTCTACTTCTGTGGCAGGACCACGTTCCTGAATCTTGATGAGGCTGAGAGGCCATTGCAAGTTGCCTTGTGTGTGCTATCTCAAACAGTCAATGACAACACGGTGTTGGTTGGAGTTGGATGACCTGCGATGATGATGACGAAGGAATTCATGAATTGGCTGTAAAAACTCCTAGAAAGTAGTATCTTGCTATTGAGGTGATATGCAGGGGACTCTTGGCTATACCAGCAGTGATTGCTGACAATGCTGGTTTGGACAGTGCTGAGTTGATTTCCCAGCTGCATGCTGATCAAGAAGGGATGAACTGCTGGATTTCGTGATATCTCTGGCTCTGTAATACTGAAACTAAGAATTGGGTGGCATTATTTTGTAAATACTACATCTTAATGTAGGATACTGCTATTGTTTCTTCTCTTTTCTCTTGGGTAAGTTGCTGCAAGATGCACTCTTCCAGGAATATCTCACAAGTTATTTCACTTGATTAAAATGTTTTGATGTTGTCTTCTATATTGGTAGTGCTGTTGTGGATCACCCCGTTCAATCCTAATGCTAGTCGAGTTAGGGTGCACACTTTTTAATTACTTTTGTATATATAACTTAGGTATGAAGAGTAGAATCTTAACATTATTTCTGCTGTAGTTTTAGCAAGTAACTGGTTGGCTGCTAGCTCAACTTACTTCCTTTCTAATTTCTTTTAGGCCAATCCAGTTTGATCTGTATGGTGTTTCTGGAAGGTTGGAGAAATGCTTGTGAACAGCGACATCGGAATCATTCAAAGTTAAGCAAGCTGTTCTCTATCTTCAACCGAGGAAGCTAAAATGATCCTTAGAGTTGATGAAATAATCACTTGTGTCGTGCTCAAGGACGAGAGAAGATTGAATGTTAAATTCTGGTGAGTATCCAACTTCTGATTGAAAGTTATGCAATTTTCTGCTGTGTTTGAGTGAGTCTAGGAAGCACAGACACACCAATATTAAGGTGTGTCCATGTGTCCGACACCCGGTGGACACGCGTCCGTCACCCAGTGGTGTCTGACACGCGTCCGTATGTGTCCTAGAAAAGATATTGTTTTTTGAGGTCCGACACGCGCCGGACACATGCTGGATGCTGTCTGACATGCACCGGACACGTCGTCACACACTATGGACATAAGTAGGATGCACCGTGGACACGACACGTTTTTTCTTTTCCTATTTTTTTCACATTTTATGAAGTAACTTAAGATCAAATTTTACCTAAATTTACTTAAAAAAAAAACGTAAATCTATGTTCTCTGTCTCTATTGTAAAAAATATGTATCTTTGGGTCAAAAGTTATAGTTATCAGTAAAAGTATAATTTTGTTTATGTGATCGAGCATACAAAACCATAGGTAAAAGTGTTAAGTCAACTTCTATGGTGTAATCGGATAGGATGGGATTAAATTTAAGGGAAAAATAGATCTGATCTGATCACTTTAATTTCAGTTCGGATTGAATCGAATAAATCATTTTTTTATGAGCAAATATGTCATAAGGGAGCTAATATAGATAGTGGATAAGCTTGTATATCTTGGTTGATTTTTCTGTTGGGTCTGTTTCTGTTTTTTGTCTGTTGGCTCTCTTTTCCTTTCATGGGCCTTATATATTTGTGGCCTTTTATGTATTTTAGGTTAAAGAGAGTTTTATTGTGTAAAAACATCAAGTAATAAGAAATTCTATGATCAAAAAGTTCAACACAGCTTTTTGTATCTTCTCCTCTTCATTCTTCGAAGAACCCTAAACTCATTTTCTTCCAAACCCTCAAAAACGTATGAATATGAATTGATAAATCCAATTAAAATTCAGTTGTGATTGGAGAAGTGTATATATAGTTGAGTATAATTGGAGAGTTTGTTATAGTTGTTATATTCATGTTAGATTAGTTATGAGCTTATCATTGTGTATATATATAGATTGTTGTACATTCATAGTTCAGATTCAATTCATTAATTCATTACATCATATTTACAACAATTCTCTTTTCTCTCTTCTCTTTCTCTCTCTCTTTTCCCCTTAGATCAACCTTGCATCGATACCTTTAGGTTGGTTCAAATCATTTGATGCTTGATTATACAAAAAATTTGAAAAAATAAATATATAAATCCTAAAAAATCATTAAAAACCAATAAAAATAAATAAAAAGTCATAAAATTCCGAATTATAAATTTAAACTTTTGTAATTTCTAAGTTCACGTGTCATAGTCACACAAAGTTATAAACTCTAATAATAATAAGAGACCATGGTCTTAAATTACACAAGTAACAATCACACAAATTCAAAGAAATCATACATAATTTCTCAATTGGTTAATGAAGGTAGATTATGTGACTTGTGATTTTGTGTCTTTGTGAATGAGTAATGCTCAAGACTCTTGTAGTAGTTTTAGGTTTTTATTTTATTTTTTTAATTTTTTTAATCAGATCAATCAGATTTATTAGTTCTATTGGATGGGAATTTTGAAATCTGATATTAAGACCATTAAATGGTTGGATCTATTGGATTTTGTCCGATTATACTTTTTCTTTCAAAACTCCTTCTCGATATCTAAAATTAATTCTCGCCCAAGTTTTTTTTTGCGCTTACTCTTCATGCACAAACTTTAAAAACTTGTAGTGTCCATTTCAAGAAAGGACAAATAAACAAAGAAAAATAATTTCAAGATTTGAAATCATGATCTTCGGGTTATAAGAGTGCAACTTTATCATTGTGTCAAGACTCACCCTTAATTTTATAAATAATAATAATAATAAATTATGTAAAACTCACATGTTTTATGAGTAGAATATTTAGATATTTTAAAACACAAATGCTTGGAGCACAATAAAAAATCAGTCAAAACAGCCAATAAAGTTCATTTAACATTTTATGGCCCAAATATCACTTTTAATTATGAGTATATTTTTAATGGACTGGGTGATTGTGACTCAAATTCCTATTTATTGACTGTTTTGACTGGTTTTTTGTTGTGCCTCTAGCAATACTCACCAATAACATTACTAATAGACCAATCCATTAATATGGAGATATGTATGTTTAATTGTTAAGGCAAAGATACATGCATCTTGAATTATGATTATACATTTCTTATAAAATAATTCATCATTTAATAAGAATGGCACATGAAGAGCAGGAATACAGAAATCCACATGCACCCCATGTGAATAAGGGGAAGGGTCCACGCTCAATTTCCCTCTATGAATCAAGAGCCAAAGAATCTAAGAGCATGAAGTGGTTGATTAAACAAGTCATAGTCCCACACACAATCCTTTCAAAACATACACAAATCTTTCGGAAACTTGATCTATCACAAAAAGAAATGACATACAAAATCTTCTAGGACCTCCCAATACCAAATTGAAAAAATAAAAGTGGACCCAATACAAATATAAGATAAAAAAATAACATGTAATGTAATTTGCATAGTGCATTTATAGCAAGGAATCATAACCATTTGACACACTATTTTTTAATTAACTAATCTTAAAAGTAGCAAAAAAAAACCTATATAGTAACAATTAAAAAAACTAGATAAAAAAGGAAAATTGCAAAACACACATCAAGCTAGCTCAAATCAAAAGAAGCAAATTAAGGGGGGAGTATTACTACTACTATTCCCCATGTATGATACAAAATACTATTTGAGGTAACTATGACTATATGTTGTGGTCATGATGAGTGAGATTTTTTTGAACTCAGTGATGATGAGCATGAAGGGGTGTTGGTGGTGGTGCAGGCAGAAGAGGTGGTGGAGTTGGGGGCTTACACTGATAGCACTTAGCAAAGAGGCCAAAAGTGTCAATTTGCTTGATGAAGTTGGACATGCTGGCCCATCCTCCAAACCCAAATCCAACCACAAAAACCCACACCACAATGAAACCATTTATGACATACATTGCTGTCCAACTTGGCATGAAGAAAGGTGGCTTCTCTGCAGCATTCTGCAAAATAAATAATAATAAGAGTTAGATAACTGAGGAAGGGTTTAGGAGGCCGAAATGATTGGCGCACATCAGCATTTCATCCATCAGAGTGAATGTGTGCCACGTGTCAAGTTGGGGAGTAGGAGTATGAGTGTGGGTTTGAGTTTTTGTTTTAAATGATGGACCCATAAATTACATAATAATGGTTTATGGATGGTTTATGGATGTGTGCAAGGGCGAAGCCACCTTAGAGAGAAGAGGGGCGATGGTCCCCCTGACTTTTTTAATTTTTTTTAAATAGTTTTAATTATTTTATTTTAATATTTTTTAAACATGTTATTTAATAATATTTATTAATTTTATATTTAATTAGTTATTTATATACATAATATGTTATATGTAAGTGTACAATTTTTTAAGTTTTCATAGTAAAATATAATTACTTTAGTCCTAATATTTTTAATCTAATATCAACATATTTTTATTCGGGTCAATTAAATGTATCTAATTAAGAAATAATAAGAGAGAGATCTTCTCTTCTTAACTAAGGAATAAAAAACTACAATTCTGATTCCTTTAAACTATTTGGGGGTATAGTACCATATATACTCCAACTGTAGCCAAATAACTAAAATGAAATGACCTCCCCACCGTCTTTCACTCTCCCTCCTAATGTTTCCAAATTCAAGTCTTAAATGTTTTTTGTACATTTTCTGCAAAGACACACTTTTTTCTGACTGCTTTAATTTTCTGCTCTATCTGAGACTGTGTAGTGTGTACAATGTGGTGTGGCCACTTTGATTTGGCTGTGGGATTTGGGAGCAAGTCCCCATCAAAACCCGGGTGTCCAAGGAATGCGTAATGACATGGATACCCTCCATTGGATTCAGATACCACACCACAATGCCATGACTCAATAAATGAAAAATGATATATTGACTTCCAAATGAGTGTTTCATGTGAATATTTATATTTTGATGCCAAATAATTATATGATAATGTCAAAATAATGATCTTTGATGCCAAATTTATTTTAGAGGTCCACATGAGACACTCATTTGGAGTCCATATAGCATTACCCCTAGATAAATAGATAAACAATTACACGATGAACAACACAAGTCGGAATTTTCTTGAGTTTTTTTTTTTAGAATTTTAAGAATATTTAAAATAGTAAATTTTAATAAAATTTAAAATATTATGGAGGACTCCTAATATGAAAAACATAAAAGTGTATATTTTCAAAAAAAAATATTTATATTTTTATAAGTTAATTTACGATCAATTTAGATAATAAATCCTTGTGTAAAGGTAATTCTTATGAATAAGTCACTTATATTTAAATAAAAAATATTTTTAAAATATTTTGAAAAGTGTCTTTTTGAGAAATATCTGAATTCTCTAAAAAGCACTAAAATATAATTTCTTGAAAAATAATAAGTTCTATTTAAACAGAAAAAATTATAACTTTTAATTTTTATAAAATTAAAAAAAAGTTATAAAAATTGCTATCCAACTTGACTTGTAGAACATTTGTTAATAAAACTGATATTAAATATGAGCATTGATACGTGTAAAAAAAATCAGTAAAACCAGTATACATGTTTTGCTCAACATATATAATATAATATATACAATATATATCACATGTTGTGCACATCATATATCACGTGATGTGTATAACATATATCACATCACATGTTATAAAAAAAGAAAATATTATAACATATAATATACGTTATGCGTATTATATTATATATATTGTGTACCGATCATTTTAGTTGATTTTTTATTGTGTAGCAAGTACTTACCATTACATATATAGAAAAGAGAAAGATGGAAGGATTTACCTGTCTTGCAGAGGCTTTTCGGTATGTAAGCATATGGACAACTGAGGGGATGATATAGACAGTGAAGCTAACAAGAAGAGCACCAACAGCAGAGTTGATGGGACCAAAGAAAGGGAAGATTATAGCGAGGAACCATATGGGTATGACCACTGGCAGCCTTGCCAATGCCCTCACACAAATGCTTCTTGTGTCGTGCATCCCTATTACCTTCTCCCACACAAAGTACAATGGTGTACAAGCAAACCCAAATGTGATGAACTGCATTCATTTATTACGGGGCCCAAAATAATGGCCATTATTAGTACTAGTCATGAAATGAAAGGATATCTTGTTTGCTCATACCCAACATTTTCATTTTTGTTAAAAACATTAAGAAAAATAGTACACCAAAATGAATTATTAATAATGTTATGTACTCTCTCTTTATCCAATATTATACTGGTGCACACTAAAAATCAGTTAAAATAGTCAATATATTGTGCACACCATATATAATATCATAAATGCTTGGGCACAACAAAAAATCAGACAGCACAGCCAACAAAGCTCATTTAACACTTTAAGGCCCAAATAACACTTTTAATCATGAGTATATTTTTAATGGGCTTGGTAATTGTGGCCCAAATTCCTATGTGTTGGCTGTTTTGGCGGATTTTTTGTTGTGCCTCTAGCAATACTCATATAATATAATGCATAATGTATATCACATGTCATGTACAAGCTGCAACATGTGATATATGGTGTACACCATATGTAGTATTCGTTGTGCATTTTATATTACTCCATATATTATGCACTACTTATTAGCTGTTTTAACTGGTTTTTTTTTTTACAAAAATAGTGAATCTGAATTCAACTCTTGAGATGGTTACCATATATCTGTACCAAATATATATAGACTAATGCTAAATGTACAATAAAAAATCAGTCAAACCAGCCAATAAGATTTTGAGCCATAAATACTCAGTCCATTACAATCTCAATGATTATTTGGGTCAAAACCAAAGCCCAAATAAGCTCATTGACTGTATTGGCTAATTTTTCATTGTACACGTAACATTATTGATATATATATATATATATATATATACCTGGTGAATGAGCATGAGAATAACAGCAGCATCACGGAATCCATTCTTGGGAAGAAGAGAGAAGGCATTGGAATGGTTGAGAAGCTGATCGCCGAAAGCCCAATAAACAGCAGAAGCTGAGGGAAGCGTCAGTGTGAAAACGTACAAAGTAGCCACCAAATATATGTACTTGAATTTCTGTGGCTTCCACATCGCATGCATTATCTCCCTGAACACAATATATATATATATGCATTTCTTATTACTTACCCATTCTTCAGTACTTTACACTCACACAATCAACAATTAATAATACTAATAATGGGGACATTGGAATTTCTACTAATTGATAAAGACAAGAAAAAGTAAGTTTTGTGGCTTATTGGATCTATTCCAAGTTTGTTTTCACTAGAATGCTATGCAATGCAGACAAATATAAGGGACATAAGAATTCTGATTTTTTTGGGGGGCAGTGGAATTTAACTATACATATAATTCTTTAATTCTCCAAACCTCAAGTGCTTTAATTAATTAGGAAAAAGGGGAACAAATACAAACAAGAAAGAAAAAGGCTAGTAGGCTACTTATTAGAGGGGAAATTTATTTAAGTTTATCTTAGTATGATAATATTACTCCCTCCGTTTTTTTTTTAATTGTCCAATTTAGAGATGCGTTTGTTTTTTTTTAATTGTCCATTTCAAATTTTGAGATAAAATTTATTATTTTCTCCCCCTTTTACCCTAATCTCTTTTACTCTTTTACTTAGTAAAGTAATAAAGGGTAATTTAGTAAAGTAGGTGTACATTTTGTTAATTTTTATACAACATCAATCATTTCCTAAATACCTGCTCGCATTTAAAACTGGACAATTAAAAAAAATGGAGGGAGCATATTCTAAGACTATCATTAATTAAATAGTACATCATTGTCTTTCAACTTACCCTTTATTAGTACCGGTGATTAACAAAAGCAAATATTAGTATGATTGAAGACAATGATGGCACATGTATTTTGGAACCTAATAATGGTTCTTGGAATCTAATGGAACATGCATGTAGCTAATACACTACACATTATTAAAATGTTATATGAATAAAAAATTCACCATATAATAATGTCTACTGATTCTACTCCTTTTAAATAAAGGAATGATAGAAACTCGTCGAAATCATCCTAAAATCCCTCTTAACACAGTCTCACTCACAATTGGATACATGATAATTTATAGGTTTAATTAATCTAAAAATCCATGTAATTTTATTAAACTTTCATTTGAATCGCTATAATTTGAAAATGTATGTTTAACAATAATTCTTCTTGTACAATAGGTTTTTGTACAATCCTGTCAATGAACTTGGTTTTGGCCCAATTCTATTTTATTAGAGTTGAGTCACTCACACTAGACGTATTTGGACTTGGTGAAAAAATGAGCCAACAGTAATGGATTGACAGAATGGACAGTCAACCTATTAGACAAATAGCAAACCTGAATTTTTAATTGAGTTTTTATATAGTTCTGAAAAATTTCAATGAGATATCTAAATGCATATCATTACCCAAAAAAATATTTAACATAATTTTTAGATTGTTATATTCCGTAGAATCGTAGTATATATATATATATATATATATATAATACTAAATGATTCTAAAAATTAATTAATCCTAAGAATATTTTAAAGTCTTCAAGGATTAATACTCAAGGATATTTAAGTAAAATTTGCAAATTTTTGTTAGGAAAACTTCAGGCATATTTTACACAAGAAATTATAGTTTTCTTTTAGATATTTGATTTGTATACTATATTATATTATATAAGATATCTTACCAACTCATAGAATGAAAATTAGTATTATTTAAATCTAAAAAGTGAATGTTTGTAGATGTCCAACTTAATTGAGTAATAAATATATTTTTTGTAAGTGAGGAAGATACAAAAATAATTAAATAATTTTATAATTAGTGTTACCACAAAAAGTTCAATATATTGAACGTTAAAATAAAATTTTTCTAAAATGAAATATGAACATATTTAAATATAAATTTAATCATGATATATTGATATTCTAAAACTTTCAAACTACCAATATAATACTTTCTTTTAAAATATTTTAAATTTAATGATAATTAAATTAAAAACTTTAATTGATTTGTCAAGACGTAATTATATGAAAATAATCAAAATATAGAACTATTTTAGTATTCTACTTAAACTCTAAAATTTCCTATAGGATATATATTATGAGTATAGACTTTCTAGGTAACTTTATTATCCTATAGTATAGACAATATTGAGGGAGGTATGGACAATATAATGCTTAGGAAGCAAACAAAAGTTTTCATAATTATTATTTTGTCCCTGGTTCTCGAAAATCAAGAAAACCGGCAAAAGCTGCAAAGAGAAGCTGCGAAGGAACGGGTGAAAGGAAACAAAAAGGGAAGATGGAAGGGATGGAAATATGGGAAATATAATGAAGTAGAAAAAATGCTAGAGGTACACTTCTGTAATCAGTCACCACAAAAAAATTCACATAATAAATAACTCAATTGAATAAGTAATGTTAATATAGAAATGTTGAATGCTATAAGTGACATTATATTAATAATTCTAAATATAATTAAAAATTATAATTATATAAATATTATAAAATTTATATTAACATATTATCACGCATAAAATTTACTATAAATTTAAATATAATTTTTAACTTACACAGTAACTGCATGTCCACCAAAAGTGTACAATATGTTGGTGGCTCCGGTGAAGTACAGCACTAGCTTTGTTGGAGCCGAGTGTGTCACATTTTCTGCCTGCAACATTATGTTATTCCAATACCATACATTAATTGCTGCTGCTGGTAACACATTCTAGATGTGTTTCATTTTTATAGATTAAATTATATTTTATTTGCTGAGAGAATAATAATGGATTAACATATATAAAAAGAGTGTAAGCTTTTATTAATAAGTTTTAATATAGTGATAAAATTAAAAGTTTAATTTTGATGCATTCATCATGTAAAAATATTTTATACTGTCATCAAATCAAAACATTCTATTTGTATGACTTTTTAGGTAATGAGAGAGAAAACACAATCATGGTTAATATGACAGCACATAATTGAACGACTGTATAAAAAATTATACACGTGGATAAAAATGAAATTCTAAAATTAAAACAATTTATTTTAAAATCCTTGGTAAGATATTTCTCATAAAAAAAATATTTTATTTAGAGTGTAATAACTGATTTACCTGTCCATGTAGAAGAGCTGCAATAGCGAGGTACCAAGCAGTGTAAGTGGTCATTCCAAGTCCCAGAAATGACCAAATACGGTAATTGTGGAAGGATGGTATGAACACTGTTGTAGCACAACAAGCTCCGAAGATATAGGTCCAAGTCCTCTTATCCAATTTGTCATTTATGTAGTAGATGTTACTGTATCGCATACCAATAAAACATATAAGAGCAGTGAAAAATAACCATATTAATGTGTATATATATATATATATATAAATGTATTTATGTACATTATAAAATAGGTATCATCAAATTACTATTTGTAAATAATTTAACGTTTTAAAACTATTAATCTAACATTTAATATTATACATTAATTTAATATTTTTAAAAATTAAATTAATATTTTTTAAAAGTTAAACTATAGTATATGATGATTAATAGGCTAATTTTATGATATATATATATATATATATATATTCATATATTCATGGTGAACTTATTACAAGAATAAAGAAAAGTAAATATTTTATTTGGTCTTCAAAATTTATTTGAAATACAAAATAGTTTTTTATAGTTACTCAAAAATAATAATATAATTCCTCAAAATTTAAACAAATGGACAATATATCTCTAAAAAATAACAAGCTTTTTAAGATTAAAAATTGAGAATAATATAATTCCTCAACTTATTTTAATTAATTTTCAATTTTTGAGAGAGGATATTCTTCTAAAATTTCAGTTTTAATTTTATCGCGTCAAATCTTGAGAATTATATTATCATTTTCAGACAATACTAAATAAAGTATTTAGTGATCAATTAATTATGACTTGTATCATACCTTGCACATGCTATAAGCTGTATGACAGATCCAAAGAGGAGGAAAGTACAGTTGAAAGCTAGCCCCACTGCTTTCCAATATGGACCCAGCAACCCATCAAGCACTTCAAACCACTAAGATAGATCCATCCAGTACAGTTAGTTAATTGTTATTAGTGACTCTAAATTTATTCCATATATATATATATGCTATATATACACATATATATGCTATATATACACATATATATGCTGCTAATTAAGAATTAGATCAGAAACCACCATAGTGGTAGTAGAATCAGCTAAAAAGGCCAATATATATATATATATATAATACCTGGATGACATGGTTCTTGAAATTGACATTTTCCTTTTCCTTTCTGGTTCGGTACTCAATGTAGAGGACACTGATCAGATAGGCTGTCCAGCTTCCCATAAGACCATAGAACACCTGAAGCAGGATCCCTGATAGCATCCCAAGTTGAGAGAAAGAGTATGGCAGTGTCAACAGCACTTGAGCCACCTAGTAATAACAGCAAATGATGTTTTAATATCCAAATCATGTATACCTCCAATAAAATGAGTGGGAAAATGATAAAAACACAATAAGGGTATGCTTAGATTACTATAATTCTTACTTTTTTTTTTTTTTAATTTCTGACTTATAAGAAATTATTACTTTTTTAAGAAGTTATTCTCTGATTGTTATTTTAGTGTTCTTGGAGAAGTCGGAATATACGACTTTTTTATAAACATTTTTCAAAATAGTTAAAATAAAAAAATTTGTTATTTTATGTTCTTATACAAAATAACTTATTTATAAGTTATTTCTCAAAAATTACTTTTATATAAGGACTTAAATAAGTTGTTTATCCAAAACTGAGAAGTTAAAAAGAAAAAATAAGGATAAAACAGTGAAATTCACCTGAGTTGAATGTTTAGATATTAGGGAGATTGTGGATGTAAAAATAACATTATTATGAGTACAAATAACAAAAGAAAAAAATAAGATAAAGAAGTGATTTTTCATGAAGTTTAGAGTTTTGGTTTTACTTGATTTGAGGCACAGCTGAACCAAGCGTCCCAAACAGAACCACCATGCCAAAGGAAGCTTTTGACACTGAACATGGATTGGTCATGTTCCTCCTTCCCTTGTTCCATGCCGCCACCACCTTCATTCTCTGCCTCGCTGAAGTTTGCGACTATGGATTCTTCTGCTTGCTTCTGAGACATGATTTATTGTCTTCTCTTACACGAGACCCAACAAAAAAAGGAAAAATTCAGAGTGCCTTAAAACCTGGTGGATCTGAAACACATGAACACATGAAAAGATACCAAATGAGTCAACCCCCCAAAAAAAGATCAAACACTCCCCCAGAAAACGAAAGATACAAAACCAAATAGAATAAATGGAATATAAGAAAAACACCGCAGATCCAAGTAATTGTGAAATGAATCCACTTTTTAGGAGAAAAAAAAAACAAATAGTGTTGAAAAGTAATGTGAAAAGTAGGCAAAAGAGAGTGTTTAGTGTTCACAATGTTAATAAGAAGATCACTTCACACTGACCTTAGTTTGGAATATGTCTCTTTTCTCCAAAACCAACTTTTCAAAATCCAAAATTTGTTCTCCCTCTCTTATTGAATGCCTTTCACTTAGAGCAAAGATTACTATTTATAGACTGAAGTATAAGAAGAACACTTCAGACTTCACTCTATGGAATTGGCATAACAATATGAAGCCTTATATTAAATGCAATGAGATTCTGCTCTTTGAAGCTTCAAAACTCTGGCAAAACAATAAAACCCACCGCGGCTTTTATTACAAAGCACCAAATACAGGCACAGAAAATGGCAGAACCGAACCGTGAAAGCGGCGAGAAGCCGCAAAAGCAGGGGATAACAGAGTAATCTCTGAGATTTTCAAACTTGTCTTGTTTCTCAGGTTCAGAGTTCAGAGACTCCACACACAAACTGAACTATATTTAAAGACCCTTTTGGATTACTGTACCAACTAGCAAGTGGAAGAAATAAAAATATACTTTTTTTTTTCTTTTCTATCTTAGATGGTAAAGAATGAGTAGAAAAGAGATGCAGAGGAAAAAGCAGAGAACGAGCCAAGCCTCCTAGTAGGTTGTACTATGTGAGTGAGGAATAATGATGGGTTTTGTATTGTATGTTTGTGCTGATTTTGAAGCTTTTTTTGTTGGTTTGTTTTAAATTTCTATTGATGATTCGGTTCTTGGGCTTTGGCTTGGTTGGTGGTGATTCGTGGCGACACAGAATTTGGAGATCAAAGTGTGTGTGACAGGGGAACTTTTGCTCTGTTTTGTAAGTGAAATGGAAGAAAGGTGCTCTGTTTTTTATAGGCCACAAAAGCGCTTCAACGGCTAAGATTAATAGGCTAATAAAAAATATGTAATTTGCTTTACATGAGGGATTTTAGTAAGAAGTTAATTCTAAATAAATTAATATATTTTTTACCTTATCGGCTAATGGTATCTTTTTATCTATCATTTACTTAAATCTTTTAATATGAGCTACTTTTTTTTATGATTTTGAAAGTCAACCTTATTTGATGACTAATAATACATAATTTGGTGATAATATAACAGATTTTTATACAATTAAGCATAAAAATTACTAAGTAATTTTCTCATGTTATTTTGTATTTTGATGACTAGTGCTCTTAGAATAATAATTAAGGTAAGAAAATTATCTTAAACATGTGTGTTTTTGTTTTTAATACATGAGAATCACCACAAAATTTAATAATATTATTTTGGATAAAAAAAGTGCAAGGTACTTCTTAAATACATATTTCGTATTTGTACTCCTTAAATACGGGACTAAATCCAATACAATTCATGCGCCCAGCCCAAAGCCTTTTGCTTCACTAATCAATCAGCACCCAGCCCAGAGAAGCTTTTGATACACGATTCCATAACGCGCAGTTCAGAGAGCATTTGCTTCAGGAATTCTACAACTATCATCTTCTTCAATTCTTCACTTAACTGTTTTTTCCGGTTACAATTTCTTTAATTCTCCATATCACACATTCTCATCTGCAACTTCATTTCTCATTTCTCATTTACGATTTCTTTTTCCGAGTTCTCATTTCAATTCAGTTCCTATTTCTATTCCTTTTTTTATTCACAAACGCCATTTGCTGTAATGTAGGAAACTTCAATGGAGGAAAATATTGATTTCTTTGATCAGACTGTTAGTAAAAAAATGCTTGAGGTACTCGATTTTGTTTTTTTATATCAGTTTCGTGTTGTAGTCTGATTTTTAGAGTCTGAAATAGTGTTACGTTTGCTCACAATATTGAACTTTTTGCTCACATAATTTCTTCTTTCTACTCACGTTATCACTGATATTGACTCACAAAATGTTTTCTGACACAGATCCATAATCTCTGTTCAATTCAGAAGGGATATCCACAGAAGGGCATGCGATTTAATTCAGATGATAATGGAAAAACTCATATTAATTTAAATAAACAACTCACGATATTAAAGGAAAAAACTCATGCAAAATAACTTGAATTTCAACATTAGTACATATGGCAGTATTGTAAGCTCAAAGCATATCTACAATTGTATATTTTACTCCAGAATTTAATATATATAGTAGACCACTTATCTTAATATAGATATTCAACCGTGTTAAACAAATCCATATTAGTTCATCTAAATAACCCATACTAATAAAGGGAAAAACCAATGCATATAGACAAAAGATCATTAAGTTTATTCCGGGTGCAACTGGAATGGAAAACTCATAGTAATATGCATAAATAACTCATTCACATGGAAGATAATAATTCAAGGAAAACGTAAGGAAATTAATATAACACCTAACAAATGACCTGACATGTTAAAATAACTCAGATAACGGTTCAAAATAACTCATTGAATGTATGAGCAAGTAACCTACGATGATTGATGTCATCTAAATAAATATTTGTTGTCAAACAAGCCCCTAATATAAATAAAGTTAAGTAAAAACCACAAAGTGTTAAAATTAAAAGAAACATTCCTCATCGGACGACTTTATCCTCTGCTTGGTCTTTTCACTACCATCCTCAAGTTCAGTTGTCGATACGTTTGCATACGGGGCTCCTAATAAGTTGCATACTGTGTTTCCTTTTATAAGTGGCCGACAAGTGTTATTCAATTTTTCTCTTTGCAAGACGCAAACACCATGAATTTGCTAGTGTTTTGTTTTGTGAGGGGTAGACAGGGGATCAAATCATTTCGCCGATACCATGGCCGAGGTATAATTATATGACAAACTATAATAGTTTATATATATTTAATGGCCGATGTAAGAATATTTAAAATATCAATACAATTATATATATAAATTTATTAATTTTACCTACTTAATACAATTTTAACTTTTTAATGCAAACATATTCAATTATTAAAATAATTTCATATTCGATATGAAATGAAATTGAAAAAATGTTGAAATTATCTTGGATATAATGAGAATTATATATATTAAATGATGGAGGGTACACTTGTAATAGAATTTCATTAAAAGGACTAGTTCATTCCAGTCTATCACTTTTAGAGTGGACAAAAATTATATGTCTTTTCAATCCATGAATACAAATTTTAGGGCCACTTTATCAAAGAACTTAATTAAGTCCTTATACATAAAGAACTACTTAATAAGAACTTTAATAATAAGTAACTTTTGAAAAAGTTATTTTGTGTTTGGAAGTAAAATAATAAAAGTGCTTATTTTGGTTTGTAGTGATAGTTTTTAGAAAGTTGTGCAAAGACATTTTGAAGAAGTTAAATATTTTAACTTTTCCAAAGTTAAAAGTTACATAAAAATTAATCCAAGCATCCATATGATAACTTATAACTTATAAAAAGTTTAAAAAAAAAGTCTTAAAGTTGCTATCTAAACTCACACTTAATCAATTTGTATCTCAATTTTATAAATCAAACGAAATTAATTCCTCTTAATTTCTATCTTTTATGTTATGGAACAACTACTAAATGCAACCTAAGTATATGAAAGTCGATATCATTATACGGTTCGAAATGTGTGTTTTGGGTCCAATATCCACTCTCCACGTAGATTTAAATTACTGAAACTTCTAGTATTGTTAAACAAGCCTCCATATGAGTAATTTTATCTCTAGCCCTCTCAAAATCTTGGTGTATTACCAAGAATTTAGCTTAAGTTTTGTCCAATGAGAAAGTTTCCCTAAATTTGGTCAAACCTACAACTTTTTAAGCGTTAGCTAGGGCTTAGTGGGGGAAGCAATGATTATAGAATGAATTTTAAGGCCATTAAAGCCTTTTCCATGAGGATCAAAACTCGGATTATGTTTCACTTGTGCCTTTCAAATGGGTCCCCTTTCTCAACCATTTTCATCACTGACCTTTCAAATCCCATTTCATACGTGTGATGTGAGAGACAAAGAAAAGGGGAATTAAGAAAAATGTTTCGCTCTCATTTTTTCTTTCTTTTAAGGATTCAAGTGATCATGATATATAGTTTGGAAAGCAAGGATTTTTTTTTTTGGATGAATTAAAAAGCAAGAAAATTTGATGCCATTAAACGATTTATTGAAATTTGAATGAATTATACTTTATTATGTTAAAAAATTAATTTCGGTCATTTAATATAATTTAATTTTAAAATATTTTAATAATTAATTATGTAAAGGCCGGATAGATAATTGTTCCCACCTAACCGACTAGAAGCCGACTTTTTTCCTGAGCTACCGACCAATCTTCAGTTTCAAGCTTCGAGCTCCTCAGACACAGGTTGAGGATAACTAAAAAGGGACTCCGACACCCAAGTTAGTTTCGAATCATAAAGCGAGTACAAGATGTTGTGTGTAGTCTAATAAATATACTTGAGTGAGTAAAACGTACCTGAGGAAACAAATTCCTATTAAAAGGCCTTAGACAGTTTCCCTTAGTTAATTACCATTAAGTCTCCTTGAATCCATAGAATCTTCAGTTAACCGTTACGCTTCCACCATTAATCGGCTTTTAAGTTTCCAAGCTGATCTATTGTTGATGCTGAAATTGACCGAACTTAAGTGCAAACCGAGCTTTTAGGTCCACTCCACTGCAATAACAAATATACATATATGTAGAATATTCTTGCTAATCTAAAGAACGAATATAATGTTAAAGGGTCATCAGTCGAATTCCATCTGAATTTTTAATTAAGTCCTAATAAATGATCTTACTTTAAGTTTTCGGCCAAAAAAGCAAAAACAGACTAAAGTGGAATCATAGTTGTTCTTTAATTAATTATATATATATAGTTGTTGTTTAATTCACTGAGAGTTACAAAAGTTGATTTGATAAAGATAACAAAAATATATAAAATTCCACGAAAGGTTTTCTATGTGTTAATGAAATAAAACATATGTATTTGGGTGGTCATAGGGGCGAATTAAGAATGTAATCAACTAATCATGAACGAAGTAGTGGAGCATTATTCGCTATGAAATAAAGGTTGGAGGCTGAAACGCATGTAGTATAAAATAACCACATTGGAATAATCATTTACAGAGAAAACCAATAATGTTTGACGTACAACAAAAATATGTCCAACATGTATCCAATGTGTGCTATCCATATTACAGGATGTGTATTATACGTATAGCATACATCTTGTAACATGGATAATACATGTTAAATACAAATTAAACGTATTTCTGTCGTACGTCCAACATTTCTGAGAGAAAACTAAAAGACATTAACATGAGTGGGGTCCAGTACATCAATCCAAAGACGGAAAATACCTTTTGATGAGTTTTATAGGGCTAGTGTGAACTTAGCTTATGGGTAGCACTTGATATACGCACAGATGATATAATCACTTTTTTCTGTTGTATCTTAGGCTATGTTCAGTTGTTAGTAGGTAACATTCCCCCTGGAGAGTACCTTATGATTCAAGCTAGAAGCATTAAATTTTTTTTGCATTGTTTTTACTTTTTATTTTTATAATTTTGTGAAGTATATATTAAAAATAAAGAAAATACGACTGTATTATTTTAATTATTTTCATAAAATTATTTTTTTCATAAAATTATAAAAATATAAAATATAAAAAATGAAAATAGATTGGAAAGAAAAACAATAACCACACTATTACCTTAATTTTCTTATACATCCTCACTCATTCTTTATCCTAAGAAAGAGATGTGCTATTAGTTTAAGATCGTCAAGAACATTTTCTTGTAGCTCAATGGAAAAAACAAATATTTTGTACTTTAAACTAGTTCAAAGTAACAATTTCAGTTGTGTTTGAATTAGCATTTACAAACTAGAGAATTTGTTCCAATTTGATTTTATAGAATTGAGTTTAATCAAAATTGAGTTAGTTTTTTTATTTATTATTAAATGAGTTTCCAAATCAACAACAGGATAGAATAATTATAAGAGTGAAGTATCAAATTAACCCCCGAAAGATTTTGTCGCTGACAAAATCACCCCCAAAACATTTTAACGACAAAATAGCCCCCAATGATGTTTAACGTTTGACAAAAGACACCCACCGTGAACTTTCTTCAACGGACGTTAACTACAGTGATGAGATGGAACACACAGTGCCACTGTGGATATTTCTATACAATCAAAATCCATAATTAGTGTCTATTTCCCCAAATTTATGAATTGAAACCCTAATTAGTGTCTTTTTTAGGGATAATGAGGGAGAGAGTACAAGATGATTTAGGGTTTCAATTCATAAATTTGGGGAAAGAGACACTAATTAGGGATTTTGATTGTATAGAAATATCCAAGGTGGCACAGTGTATTCCATCTCATCACTGTAGTTAACGTCCGTCGAAGAAAGTTCACGGTGGGTGTCTTTTGTCAAACGTTAAACATCATTGGGGGGCTATTTTGTCGTTAAAATGTTTTGGAGGTGATTTTGTCAGCGACAAAATCTTTTGGGAGTTAATTTGGTACTTCACTCTAATTATAATAGAACGAGTGTTGTTTGGATCAAGGTAGCTAGGATCGAGATTTTACCTGAGATCGAAATAGACATACAAAATCGTATAATGTGAAATCGGAACATGGATCGTAAGATCCTACCGAAATAAAAATATGTAAAATATACATGATAAATAAATAAAATTGATCATAATAAAAGTAAAAAATTTCAAATCCACAATTATCACCCTTAAACTCCAATTTAAAATGCATAAAAAATAATATCAAATAACAAATTCAACCGAAAATAATTTTAGATTCTGAGACAAGTCAATAAACAAATTAGAATTTTCAAAAAATAGGTGGGGTTATGCATATTGAAATCGTATGATCGCAATGTTACTCGTAGATCTTACAAAGTTGAACACAGGGAAGCACGAAGGTGAGATCGGGATCGGGCAATGGTGATGGGGTCGTAAAATCGTATGATTTTAAGAGTTAAATCGAGATCCTAGCTACCTTGGTTTGGATGACAATGATCAAAATCACTTTAATTCAAATACAAAATTACTGAAATAATAGATATACATTTTATATGATAAATATATTCATTTATTTTTTTAAGTATATTGTATAGCTGAGAAAAATTCATAAAACACTAATTAAAAAATAAAATACACAAAACATTATTTTTAAATCTTTTGGTATTATTATCTAAAAAATAATGTTATTATTAGATTATGAATAAAGTTTTATATAATGTATACATATAAATGAAAAAAAGTTAAATTTAAATTTTAATTAGTAAAATTCTAAAATAGATTTTAAGAATTTAAACTTATTCATCAATAAAGGAAGGAAACTAAATTTTATTATATAAAATAAAGTAGATTATTTTAATTAATAACCTGAATAAAAGGTAATTATCAAATTAAAAAAAATAAAAAGAAAGCTAAAGTGGATAATTTAAAGCCTTGATAATTTGAAAGTGAAAGTTATGAACCCAAAAATAATATATTATAGCTTTAGACTCGACTAAAATTTGGGGATGAAAATTTGTTGACGTTAAGTCAAGCAAATGCGTCCAAATAAATAAGATGCAACGTTCAAAATTTCGAACCTGAATATAAGCATCAAATCTGACAAATGATGTTAATTCTTCGTGATTAGTTTCATGAGTAATTTAGGGACAATTATAACGACCAAACCCTAGTCATGATATGATTGAGAGAGAGAGAGAAGCTAGTCGACAGTATTTTATGTTGAAACATTAATAGGAATACAATTAATAATTAAGTGAGAACACACTAATTATGTGTGAAAGTAAGCTAAGTATATAGTATAGTCAAAGAATAAAACTGTGAGTTAAGGTTGTTGAAACTTTTTCTTTAAAAGCATTTTCCGTCAATTAAATAGATATAATGAGAATATTATATCATCATGGAATATTGGAGTGCAACGTTCAATAAAATATCTATTAAAGTTCTATTTTGAGAAGAAAAAAAAAGATTTATAAACAATAAAAAATCAATCAACATTAACCAATATAGCACAACTATAATTATGTATAATGTACATGTATTACTCTATGAGAAATACTTTTTTACACAAAAAAAAATTAATCATTATCCGTCATCATATGCAATAATTAAATTTTTAATATTATATATTAATCTAACATTTTAAAATAATTAATAATTTTAAAAAATTATATTATTATATATGATGACTAGTTTTATGGTATAAATATATATAGCATTACTCATTAGTCATTACTCTATATAATGCACATTAAAAAAATATATATGTAATTAATATAAAAAAATTTGTATCACAAATATAATATATATACATGAATACACAATCATTAATAATTTAATGTGCCTAATGTACATGTGTATTATTTTATATAATACACATTTCATTATAAATAAAACGCACATAGTATACTATTGATTGGTGTTAGCTCAAAATTTATTATTTACCTAACATTATTATTTGAGAAATAAATCTAAAAGAAAAAAATATATTAAGGATGTGTTTGGTATATATACGTATATAATTTTGTTTAAAGTTAGACACTTAGACTTGTGTTTATTTGAGCCTAATTCTTTCTTAATATATATTCGGCAAAATATTCGTATACAGTGAATTTCCCTAAACTTACATAAGATACATATTGGAGTAATGGAGTCTATATTTCATTCATGTGCATCAAGAAATCATCAGAAATTGAATTTGTTGAGCATTCATGGAGCAACGAATTATATTACTCATGTAGTCGTTGTGTGGACCATATATTGTAGTTATTCAAATTGGGTGAACGTTACATCCACGATGTGAATGTTTCTATCAAGAAATTAAAAAAAGGGTAATGCTAGGTCGACATCCTATATGGATATATAGTAGACCGAACACTCATAATAGTTTGGTATTAATGTCATTATTTTGATATTATGATATCAATATCTTGACATTAATTATAAATGTCTATCTCATATATCCTATATAAATGTTAATATATCATTTTTTTAAGAAAAAAGGTAAGATGGAATGACATTCGTCTTGAATATAAACATTTAAAATAAAGAAAAAATTACAAATAAAAATAAATTAAATAATATTTCTATAAAAATTTAAATGTATAAATAACATTATCATTTTCCACAAGGTATATGCCATGCAACCCCACATAACCATTCTTGTTCGCATAATCTTTCGTTATTTCCCCTTGCTTTTCAATATATATATATATATATATATATATATATATATATATATATATATATATATATATATATTTATATTTTCCTCGCTGTCAAATGATGCTATATACATAGCATACATCAGCATGACGATTGTATGAAGCCAAACTAAATATTCATTTTCTGTTTTGCTAATAAAAAACCGTAATCATCATCACCGTAATGATTATGCCAATAGATTAATTATATTAAGAATTTGATTTTTCATTATAATATATGTTATTTATATCAACTAATAATTTTCTTCCAACACCCGATTAGTGTCTTCTATGTATTTATAAGGAATCAAATTCTAAATCTTGGTTCTTATAATACGAGTTATCTTTTTCTGATTTCTAAATTAATTTTTATATGATTTTATTAGTTTATTAGTTGTTAGTGAATTAATTAAAATATATCTGTTGAAAAATTATGATTTTATATTTTAAACCTATTAATGTGTTTATTAAGTGTTTTCAATGAATAAATAGAATGAAATTAATAAGGAGTCACTTCGCCATCTAAGCAGGGAAGGCGGCTGGATTTCCCATCGATTCGGAGGAGGATATACTATGTGAAAGCAATTTCGAGAATCAAGCGAAGGCAGAAACTGCGTGCAAAGCTCGCAGAGAGCGATGGAGATTTCGGCGAGTGTGATCGCTCGGAAAATGCGTCGCTCCAACCAATAGATTCTTGAATCCCGACTGATTCCAGTTACATCGATGGTGAGATTGGTGTTTTTGAATTGTAGGGGTTGGAGGATTGGAAAGAATACAACTATATGCAAATAGGCAAAGGAAAAGGAGATTGATCTCCTTGTGTTGGTGAGGCTAAAGTATTCAGATAATGGAAGATTGGGATGGTGGAAATACAAGATGTTGGCTTGATACATGGATTGGAAACTCTCCATTAAAAATACTTTTTCCTTGGCTGTTCAATCCCTCTGCTCATCAACAATGTGTAGTAATTGATATGGGAGTCTGGAATGTCTGGTTTGCTAGCTTAATTGTGCTGAACTTTAGCCACTCATGTATTTAGGGGATAGGTTGCTGGGTTTTTTTAGCTCGATATGTGATTGGGACTCCATTGTTTTACCTCAATCTAGTTCTCTTTTTTCCTCAATAGGTTAGTGGACTTTAGGCTATGAGGTTTTTTTAACGAGGCTAGGTGGTCGTAAAACTTGGCGGTTCGGGTTACGCATCGATAGGGTGGGGGTTTTTCTTTGTGTGATAACAGGACTTAAGGGTCTTGGAAGGCTTGAAGGGGAAATGGTTTTAAGCTACGTTGTGTGTCCTGGTATGTTGTTTTTATGCATGCATAGTGAATACTGTTGGTAGGTGGGCATGCGATCATGTGGTTGATGTGTTTTGTCTTGTTGGATACTGTTGCGATTGTTTTCCCATGAGCTACCCTTTGTTTTGGTTCTCATGATGATATTTATCAAACAAAAAAGAAACAAGTTAAAAAAAAAAAAAGGCAAAAATGTACCTTATCACGCAAGGAGCCATTCTTGCCACGTAAGAGCCATTATGTGAAGATCTCATCTTGAGCTTTCGCGCCGCACGAGGAGAAGAGAGAAAAGAAAGTTGCGTAGGAGAATTTTGGGGCCTCCTCGAGCAACAAGCTTTTACTATCGCATAACAAGAAGAGAATAAGTTAAGAAAATTTAAAAATTACTTCCAAAAGTTGGCTTACATAACAGAAAAAACAATAGGAAACCTTACCATTCACTCACTTCATCATTCATTCTATCATTAATCCTAGTTTTTAAAGAGGAAAACCCTAACAGAGCTCTAAAGACCAATAACAAGGGTTCAACCAAGAGATTAAAACCAAGAGCAAAGAGATCTAGAGATTTACAAATTTCTATGTCTTTCATTCCTTCTATGTATTTCTTTCTCTTCTCCATATATCATGTATTCTTTTTCAAATTAAATACCATGAATTAAACACTCTTTGATTGAGGTTTTGATGTAACAACTATATGACTATCTTGTAATTCAATTTTATTGTTACTCATATTTATTTTACATAATTGTATGAGTTTAAATTTTATTCTTATATTTTTACTTTATTGACCACCTTGTGATTGATTTTTAATCTCAGATGATCTTCGAGAGGAGCATTGTGAGTATGTACCTGAGATTTAAACCACAATCTAACTATCACTAGAGATAGACGATTGCGGGTTGTGCAATCTTGATGCAAGTTCTGCAATTTTAATGCAAGGACTTAATCCTTAGATAGTCGAGGTTAATCTAAAAGATTAATTAACCAAGCTAACGAAAGTGTTTAAGATGATCTTGAGAAAAAGTCTTAATTAACAAAATAGGGATCCCGATTTGTCATACAAGTAAAATAAAAATTAAATAACATAAATTGTAATTGATAGGGAGATATAGATTATGAAATTTGAACCCCAATCGTTTTTCTTCCATAAATTATATTCTTTTAATTGTTTAGTTTAATTATTTTTCATATTTTTAATTCTTATTTGTTATTTCTCAATTATTCTTTACAATTATTTTTATTCCAATAGTTTCATAAATTTGATTAATAAATTATTTGATTAGTCTCCATAGGTAGTACCAGAACCGAAACTTAAATACTCAATTTTTATTGCTTGAACGACACGGTATATTTGCCGTGATTTTTTGCATCAATAGCACATTTTGAATAAAATTATAGTGATTAATCATAACAAGACTCTTTTTATCATAGTTATTAAACTAGGACCAGTAATTTGACTCAGTCAGTGGTTTAATCGGTAGGTTAGTGGTCGAACCGGTCGAATCATATTTAATTAAATAAATATATGTAAGTATATTAATATATATATACACACACACATACACACACTACAAGAAATACGCGAGTTATCGAGGGAATTACTGAGGAATCGAGCATCTTCATGGGATTTACTGAGGGAAAATTGTTCACGATAACAACGTCCTCGGAAACGTGTATCGTGATATTTTTTTCCTCGGTAACGTCATCGAGGGTATTACCGAGGGATTTTTTAACGAAATTCCCTCGGTAAATAGATCAACATTTTCCTCAGCAAATTTGTCACTTTAATAAATTATCGTGGGAAATTCTCACGAAAAAATTATGAGGAAAAATCCCTTGTTAACTATGAAAATAAGTATCGTAGGAATATCCCTCGATAATGACTATAATTTCCTATTTAGATTACCGAGGCATTCTCCCTCGATAATATTAGTGTGAGATTTTTCCTCGGCAATCTCTCTATTTTTTTTATTTGATTAACGAGGGAATTTCCCTCGATAATCGGCTAAATGTTGCTGTTGTCCTTAAATTCTAGTTCTATACTGAATTTCCCACAATAATGAGTAATTTTTTGTTTGAAAAAAAATCACAATTCCCTCCATGATACCAACGAATATTTTCCCACGGTAATTTTTCTTGGTTACTTGCATTTCTTCCTCCTCCATAGCTTCGATTTTGACAGGTAAAGGTCCTTCCATGTTTGTCTTTCACTTTCAAGTTATTCTACACATTCACTTCGATTTTGCTCTCTTGATATTCTCTTTGTTGATAAATTATGTATTATATCAATTAGGTTTATTATCTCATTTTGGGTTCTTCAATCCTTGGTCTCTTCTCTGTTTGGTCTTTTATTGTTGCTCTTGTGTTATTTTTTTTATGAAATCTATTTTCTTAGTTTTTGTTGCTCTCTGTTTGGTCTCTTCTATTTATTTATTTTTTTGCTCAAGTATCTTTATTTTTGAAATGCCTTCAACTTATGTGTTATTTTTTTTTTCTGTCTTGAACCAATCTGTTATTTGATATTTTCTAGGTAGAGATGGATCGAACTGAACTAATTAGGTTGCCAATTCAATATTATTGTATCATGAGACAACAATTTGACATATTGATGCTTAATATTTTAACTTGTGCATATTTGTACTTGTACGTAAGGAAAAAAAAAGGAGAGGTCAACCTTTGAGGCTTCAAATGATAACCACAAAGGATGAATTTAAATGCATTTGCATTGTTGTCTGAGTTGCTTCAAGTTCAGGATAGGTTAAATGAGGTTGGCCATGTTGGGATAGGCGAGCAAGTTGCTGCTTTTTTAACCATTTTAGCTCACCATAAAAAAAATCGCACATTACAAGTTAGGTTCTATAGGTCTGATGAGACGATTAGTAGGTATTTTCATAGGGTTTTGTAATCGGTTTGTCAAGTTCAAAGTCATATATTTGCAAATGCGGAACCTATTCCTAAAGATTGCACTGATCCTAGATGGAGATGGTTCAAAGTATTATTTACATTAGTAACTATTTCTTATTTACCCGTTAAAATTCCCATAGAAATTTTGGTAATAATTATATGGTTACTTGATTAAGGTTGTTTAGGTGCATTAGATGGAACATATGTAGATGTCATTGTACATGTTGCTGATATACCTAGATTCTGAACAAGAAAAGGTAGAATTTCCACCAATGTATTAGGTGTGTGCAATCCGAAAATGAACTTTGTTTACATCCTTAGTGGGTAGGAAGGTTCGAGATCTGATTCAAGAACTCTAAGAGATGCTATTTCTCGGCCAAATGGATTCAATAAACCCCAGGGTATGTTTACTACTTGGCTTATATAAATAAAAGCTAAAGTTTAAGTGTCTAGTGGTTTGTCCTTCACTATTATAAATATTTTTTTCATCTGTAGGTAATTACTACCTAGTAATCCGAGCAATCCGGGGTTTTTAGCTCTATATAGAGGCATGTGATATCATGTGCAATAGTGGGCTCAAGGTCCTCGTGCACCTCGTAACTACCAGGGATTTTTCAATAAGAAACACTCGTCAGCTAGGAATGTAATAGAGCGATGTTTTGGTCCGCTTAAGAAGAAATGGACAATTTTAAGGAGTCACTCCTTCTATTAAATTCATACTCAAAATCACATTAGAATTGCTTGTTGCCTTTTACATAATTTCATCTGAATGAACATGGATAATGATCCTGAAGAGACCTATGTTCAAGAGACCGATGTTGTGCTTAAGTAAGATAAAGCTGAGATGATTGGAAGTGTTGTAAGTAACAATGAATGGACGCAATGGCAAGATAACCTTGCAATCCAGTTGCTCAACGAGTGGAGGGTTGGTCACCATGAGGATTGATAACTTGTTGTATCAATTTGTGTTATTGTGCTTTCTGAACTTTTTTTTTATGAATTTATATTATTGTGCTTGAGACCTGCCATTTTATTATGTTGAACTTGAGAGTTATCATTTTATTTAACTGCACTTGAGAGTTGTCATTTTATTTTATTGTACTTGAGAGTGCTGAGTTCAATTTATTATACTTTAGTCGTATGAATTTATTTTATTGTGTGTGTATTTTGCTATTTTCTGTGAATACAATTTTTTTGTAAGGTAGATGAGGCTCCTTTGCATAATTGGATTGATGATGAGGTGGAACAATTTATTTGCATCATGGAAGAAGTTGTGGTGGACGTCAAGCGACGTGACAATGGTCAATTCACCAAAGGAACTTTTAACCTTTTGCTAACTAAAATAAAGGAGAGGTTCCTTAGTATTGGCCTGCTTGTGAAGCACTTGAGGAATAAACACAAGAGGCTGAAGGAACAAACACAAATACCGAGCTCCGGCTAATACCGAGTTCCGATTAAAACCAAGCTCTAACGAATACAAAGCTTCGATAGATGCCGAGCTCTGGTAAATGGAAGCTCTAACTAATGTCAAGCTACGATGAAATTTGCCGAGCTTCGATAAAAACCAAACTCTAACTAATGTCAAGCTACGATGAAATTTGCACTCCACTTAATACCGAGCTCTGGTGAATACTGAGCTCGAGCTCGAGCTTTGGTGAAAGCCAAGCTCCAAGGAATGTCGAACTCCGGCCAATGCCAAGCTCTAGCAAATGTCGAGTTCCTCTAAAATGCTAAGTTTCAGTAATTACCAAACTTCAGTTTATACCGAGCTGTGATAAGTACCGAGCTTCAACCAATGACGAGCTCCAGTAAATGCCAAGCTCCGGTAAAATAGAAATGACACATAGTAAAGGTGCATGCAGTGCGCAATATATAACAAAGGACTTGAAGTTGATGTAGTCATCAACCGAGGTCATACTGGCCGAGCAAAGCCAATTATTTTCCTCAGCTAGTGCTTCAAAAGCGTGCTCAAATGATGGATAACAAAAAGAAATACCGTCGAGAGACTCAGAAAGTCGTTCAATCATCAAGAAGTTCTCATAGCAATAAGTTGGGGGCAACCAATCAACAATCTCGAGTCGATCGGAAGTGGTCACCGCGAAGGAGGCTCCTTTCCCACTCTAATCTCTATATAAAGGGGGTCACTCCACTGCACAGGCAGGGGCGGATCTACTAAGAAACTTATGGGGGCTTATACCCCCACTAGATTTTTTACTTTTTTATTAAATTATATATAAGTGTGTATATTTTACCTCCATTGTATTATTAAATTTGTCCCCACATTATAAAAAATTCAAAAAACATCATCTTATATTTATATATATTAACGATGTAATATTTTCGCCCCCACTATTAAAATTTTATGAATCCGCCATTGTGCACAGGTAGACAATTCAGCTAAGTTCTCATATTAAGACCTGAACTGACTTAAGTTTCGGAATCTTTGCAGGGAGATTCGATCCCTCAGAAGAGCATGGAGCTAAGTTCACATAGAAGAGCGGTGACGCATGAAGTTCAGAGACCGACAACAATTCTTATCTAAACAAAAAATACGGAACACTATATAATAAATTATCTAGTATGATTCACACTTGAAATTCATTCAAAATATCAGGGAAACAAAGGCTCAGTCCTCATTGCACGCCGAAAAAGAAGCTGCCACATCTGGGAGAGCCTTGACATATATGGTTTGCTAAATAATCAACTTGTTTACACGAAAACCCTTAGCTTCTTCATGATTTGCCTCCTCAGGAAGAGAGATAGATACATGTATGTATGCTCTTTCAATTCACTTGATTCTCTCTCTCACATGGGATTAGATTCAGTGTCTTTCTTCCATGTGGGTCATATCCTATAACTAGCCCACTTGCTTTCTCTTCACTTCCCCTTCTTCTTCCACTAATAACGTTGCCAAATAATTAAGGAGAATGATAATATATAGTTGAATTTAAGATAAATTCTACATATGACAAAATAATAATTAAAAATTTAATAATATTAATATAGTTATAATTACTTTTAGTTATATCTTAAATGAGTGATATGTTATCATTTATAGAATTTATCATGAATCTAAATCTATATTAATACTATTCTACTATAATTATTGCTTAAATGCATGCCCCTTAACTAATACTCTTTTTATGATATTATAATGTTATTGTATAAGTTCAGGTCTCTTGTTCCTCTTTTGAGTTTGACCACGTTCAATGGGTCCATCATTATTATCCTTAAAATATGTATTTTGGCATTAATATATTAGAGTAATAGTGCTATGTATATATCATAAATTCACTTATTCGTACCAAATCTTACACCATATTTCTCCTCATATATATATATATATATAATTGTATAATTAGTATTAACTATTTCATTAACTAGCAATTTAACTTAGAAGAAAAGAAATGTCACCAATTATATTGACTTGCGGCTTCCATTTCTTGAAATGGTCAGTAGACTCTGCATAATATGTAATATATATTGTTATGTATTATATGTTATGTATAATTTATTGGCTAGATTAATTTTTTGTTGTGCACGAAGATTTTTCCATATATATAAGCGCTTGCTAGGATAAATCAATTTGTCTGTAGACAAGTATTTTAACTGGACATTGGACAACTTCAAAGTCACTTTTGCAAGCTTATTAGAAAAACAAGTTGGAGTTCTAGTGATGGTGCCGTGGTGCCTCTGAATTTGATATTCTCTTGAACAGCTCATTAGAAATGAGAAAAAACAAAATGACATTATGTCATTAACTATAACTTATAGATAACTATCATTGTTTATTGACTACTTTAATGAAATGTCAATTTGTTATTTTGAACATATGTTCGACTTATTAATTTTTCTAGTCTATATTGAAATTTTAGAAAATATTTTACCTCCATATTAGAGGATATGATGATAAATCATATCAGTGATTGATATGGTGATATCCTTGATTGATATGATGTGATTTAGATTGATTTATGAGAAGATTATATAATATCATTGATTGATTTATAATGATATTATATTAATATGTTTTGATTTGATATTTGCCTATAAATAGGCATTGACCTTTATATTGAACACAAGATGATAATCAAGAATATTTTTCATATTATTTACATAGTTTCTCTCTATACTCTCTCAACATGAATTCTAACACTCCATTTATTTGGATGTGTACATTCAAATTATGAGAGATGAAAAATGAAGAGATAATTGTTGGGATTGCTTGGAAGGGACATTGTTCCTACCCAAAACAAGTCTCACATTAGGCAAAATCAAAAGGGGTGGAGTGAGTTTTAGTTATATATAGGAGGAACCTAATTTCTTCATTTCAATTTATGCGGGTCGAAAATATTCAAAACATAGTATATATATGACTTTAATTATTTTTCTCTAATCTTGTGTTATAGTTTGTGAGAAATAGTTCAATTACTAGGTTGAAGAGTGTATACTAGACTGCTAGCAATTGAGAGATAATAGTATGTGTGCATGTTGTAATAATTTTCATATAGTTATTTTTTTGTTCTCATTAAACAATAACTTTGTATTTTTTATGGGTTTTGGAGTTTTCGGGTAATATTAATGTTGTGATTATATTATTTAATATCTATTATATGTGTTAAGTTGTTTTTCAAGGGAAGGTAAATTTTTTAACAATAATAAATTGACAAAAAAATGTAAACAATAAAAGTGATCAAATCCATTTATTATGTGGATAGAATGTTTAAATGTTCAAATATTATTGCTGAAATTTTTATTCACAAAAACTAGGCAAAATAACCATTTTAATTCGTTATATGTTTCAAATAATAACTTCCAATCCGATTTATATTATGTTTTATTTATTTTTATCAATTTAGTCTTTTATATTATAAATTATTTTCAATCGTACCATTAAATAGTAATTTGCACTATTTACATCACCAAACTGAAAATGATAATTTAAAATATAAATAAATTGATATGTAAGACTAAATAATAATTCATTTTATATGTAAGACTCTTCTAATTTCCTCTTAACTTTACCTTCATTCCCGTTGAGCTTCGCTATGATTTCTTGTTCTTTCATTTTTCATTGTTAGCTAGCATGAAATTATAGCTAATTTTATCATCTCAACTTTATTTTTCCTGTTGCTTTTTATGCTTTTGTGAATCCGGCATTCTTATATGCTATGTCCAAAGTTGTATCCTAACTTGGTGACAATACTCAATAGACATAAACACATTGCACAAGTGTATATCTCATAACTTCCATATTGCACACTAATGTCATGTGTGTAATCAAAGTGTTTGGGGACAAAAATAAAAGCATCTTCTAACGGAGGGGTTAGGGATTATTGATGAATCTTTCTACACATGCAGTCAAACTTTGTTGGGTAATTATCAAGCATTATTGTATTCTCTTGTCCCAAACACAAACCCTAACCTAGGAACATGATAAAAGAAAAGAAAAGCAAAAGAAGGGAGATAATTAATTTAGTGAAAAAGCTACCTTCATTTTCTAAAGATGTTTTAATAAAGTTAATGCTCTTCCAACTTGACAACACAGCCCCCCATAGACCACGTACGAGTGGAAAACATATGATTGGAAAGGTCTCTCAATTCTCTTTTCCTTTTTGCCTATATTTTGACCTCTACCTAAACATTGATAGAAATTTATGTGTATATTTGGAGATTATATTTAACTGTCATACAAGAATATAAGTTAGTTTGGATAATAAGTTCTTATATAAAAGAATTTTTTAAAAAGTAATTTATAAATAAGCTATATTTTATTTAAATATAAAATAATAAAAATATTTTTTAAATATTTTAAAAAATAGTTATTAAGAAGTTAGAATATATGACTTTTTAAAAAATATTAAAATAATTTTTTAAAAAGTAATAAATTGTATTACTAAACAAAGAAATTATGACTTTTGACTTTCAGAAAGTTAAAAAAATTATTATAAATACTGCGATCTAAAATGACCCTATATATTTAATCACTTACATTGATTTGTAGCATTAAAAATTTATATATAATAACTAAAAATAAGTGATTATTGTACACACTTATGGAGTGCTTCTATTCGATAGCAGATACATAAATATAAAAATATTTTTTTTGGTAAATAATAGAGACAAATATATAAATATAGATAAAAATTTATTCAACTGTATTTATTTTGAAAACTAAATAACATTCTATTTCTTCTATATTTGTATTTACATCTCTATTTCCTGCTTATAAAAGGGTAGTGTTTAAAGATCAATGGAATCACTACTCTCTCTCAATTACATTGATTACACAAGAGGAAATATTTAATGAAGAATAGAAAAACAACTTAACCAGCCAATGAACTCATTTGATAATTTTCAATAATGCTTGACGTATAACAGAAATACGTCCAACTTGTATCCAACGTGTGTTATTCATGTTACAGGATGTGTGCTATACGTGTACATATACGTATAACACATATCCTGTAACATGGATAACACACGTTGGATATAAGTTGGACATATTTCTATTGTACGTCGAGTATTATTGGATAATATTTTTGTCTAAAGAAATTTTATTTAAGAAGTTAATTTTTAGTGGATCAAGTAAATTTAGCTCAAAATCTCCTGATTTTGGTTGATTTTTTACTTTGCAGCACTACTTTTTTACGCAACTAAGATTGTTGCTTTAATTTCTCCACCCAATTTGGCTCTCGTTAATTGTGTTCCCACCATCATTTGCCTCCTCTTCTTTTCCATTGCACGAGTGGATTGCACACATCGTGGCAGACATTAACAAAGCCAATAGCCGCAATGAAATATTTGGTTATATAATAAAAGTGATTCCAACATACAGAAGTCAACACAACACAAGGTTACTTTAATTTATTGGATTCGCAGCATTCGCATAATGCACATTCTATAATTTTCCACATCTTGCTTTCTCATTATACAACAACTAACCCCCAACCAAATGATCATACATGCTTGAGCATGAGAAGATAAAAAAGTTTACAAGCTAAGTTATTAAGATCTTTTGTCCCTTTGTTATTTTCTCAAGCATGCTTAATTCATTGCCTAATCATGTCAATTTAAAAATGCATTAAAAAATATTATTTTAATTTTTTGGCATAAAATTTAAATATCTTTCATTCCTAAAATATAAAGTGAATTTTGATTTTATTTTATAACTTTACAAATCATTCGGGAAGATGTAAAATTAACTAACTAAGTGAGAGTCATACAAGTGAGTTACACGTTACATTTCTACTCAAAATGAATGTTATGTGTACAATGAAAATTATACAATATTCGTACAATGATCATATTCATCGTTAGATTGTATTAGTTTGTAAATTATATTCATATTACAATCCAACGGTGAATATGATTGTTGTATAAGTATTATACAATTTTCTTTGTACACATAGAATTAGCATAAATTTATAGATCCTCTCATTTTATTTACACATCACTTAATTCATTATTACAGTGTAGGGCCGCTCACATTTGACAAAAAAATTAATTAAAACCAAACAGTTTTATCATTGTTTGCATTGAAACTCAACAAAAAAATAAAAAAAGAAAATTCATCTCATATATAAACTTTCGGGAACCATGCATGCACAAAGTAATACTTTTTGCATTTCAATAATGCTTGTCGTACAATATAAATATGTCCAACAAGTATCAAACGTATGTTATATATAAAACGTCATGTGTGCTATACATACATGTACTAAACATATAGCACACATTACGTCTTATGTATAGCTCACGTTAGATACTCGTTTGACATATTACTGTTGTACGATAAGTATTATTGTTTTGCATTATTACTCGACAAATACATAGATTGCCTCACTCTAATATTTGTCCACATGGTCCCTGCAACATATGGTAGCATCCAATTTCATTAGGAAGCAACTATATGGTAGCTAGATTCAAAATTTTACTATTCTCAACTTTCACAATCGACTCTAGTTTTCTTAATTCTTACAAGATCTTATGAACACAATTAAAATAAAAATATCAAAGAAATCTCATTTAATAATTTTGCAAGATTATAGACCAACATGGATTTAGTCAAGTGGTCATATAGCATCTCAAATGTTAAATTTGCCTTTACTGCATCACATTGCAAGTCACCCTGAAAACAAGACCATTTACTGATTTACTACAATTAGAAACTTAGTTGATGAATGAAAAAACAGTGGAAATATAAAACACGAACAACACTTTTTCAGCTAAAACAATCAACAAAATCCATCTAAAATTTTATGACCCAAATAACATTTTAATGATAAGTATATTTTTAATGGACTGGATAATTGTGACCCAAATTTCTATTTATTGACTATTTTAACTGTTTTTTTTTTTATTGTATCTCTGCCAATGCTCCATATAAAATGTGAAATCCTTTTCGTGTTTCTTTAAACAGGCCGATGAAAAAGTAACTAACCTTTAAAATTAAAAAGAAAGAAATTAGTTTTGGTAAAACAGAAGAAGAAAAAGAAATGGTTAGGGCGAAACGTAAGTCCAGTGTAGAATGTTCGGCCTACATAATTAAGCTGGGCTTTACTTTTTTGTAATAAATATAAAATAAAAAGTCACAAAGGGCCTGAGGAACGCAATA
This sequence comes from Aeschynomene evenia, assembly GCA_013621005.1. Classification (NCBI taxonomy): domain Eukaryota; kingdom Viridiplantae; phylum Streptophyta; class Magnoliopsida; order Fabales; family Fabaceae; genus Aeschynomene; species Aeschynomene evenia. The sequence continues at coordinate 30,652,188 of CM024268.1, read as the reverse complement.
AAATTATTGTCAATGTTTCAGCATGCGAACATAAAAATTGTTCTAGGAAGATGTGCTAAAGACTGCACTTAAGTACCCATTTGATTTGGGCCTCAAATCTGCTTTCAAAAGAGAGACAATTCTCACAGGAGAGTTTGACATTGTTATTATTTTTTTAAAAGTTGCTTTTTTTTTTTAAATTAATTAAAAAAATTATAGCATCTATATTTAGTAAAATAAAATAAATTATTTTTAATAAGTACAAGTTATATAAATAGTGTTTGATAAAATTGTTTCTAAAATTTAAAAACGACTATTAAGTTAAGCATGTAAACCCACTAGAAGTAAAAATGACCATTGGAGGGTAACACTCTTATTATCTTATAGTCTTCTTATTCCATTGTTACAATGTAGTATGACTCTATGTCTGACCGATGAATCTATGCATAAAAAGTTATCATATAAATATGTATATTTTCTAACTTTGACTCCACAACTTTCTATTGTTAAATCTACCAAATCATGTCTTGTTTTGACTCAATCACCAGTTAAGTATGAGTCATACTTCATAATAGAAGTATAGCACCTATCAACTATATATGACTTAATGAAGGTTTTGCAGTTTAAAGGCACGTAAATATCATTTGACACTGAATATAAATTTTAAACATCATTGTACATATATATTACAGATATAAAATGATTTTTAATACGAATATTTAAAAATGTAAATAATAATAATAATAATAATAATAATAATAATAATACATAATCCATATTCTAGTTCATATAATCCTCATTTTATTATTGACAATGAAAAAATGCCTTAACATCAAAACAAGTTTATGGCTATTGAATTTTAGATTATGTGCAAATGCATGTTATTAGAATGGTATCAATCTATCATTTTCTCCAAAAGAGAGGCCCATCCTAAAAGTCACCTATATTTGTTATTATTGTTGAAAATATGAATGACTAAAAGTCACCTGTATTTATTATTATTGTTGAAAATATGAATGACTAAAACCTCCTCTTACTTGATTGGTTAATTGTCCTTTCGTAATAATATATGAAGAAAATTTTGCTCATAAGTGAGCGACTCTTCTTTGAGCAACGCCAGAAAAAAAAATGATATTAATGATTACACAAATATTTCGGGAAGAACATTTTTTCAGTTAAAATAGCCAACAAAACACATTTAGTATTTTATGACCCAATTAATATTTTAATCATGAATATATTTTTAGTGGACTGAATGATTGTGGTCAAAATTTTTATTTGTTGACTGTTTTGGTTGGTTTTTTGTTATACCTCTAGCAATACTCTAATAATTATGTATAATGTACATACATTTATATATATATATATAATACATAATATATTATATATAAAATGTACATTAATATAAAAAATATATAATTTATATTAAAAAAATTAATTATATAATATACATACATTATTGTACGTAGGTAAACATAAAATACATATCTATGTAGACCGTATTATTATTGGAAAGTATATACACCTTCTACACACGCCAATATGCAAACATTTTCCTGGAAATTAATTACGTGGGGAAGCTAATTAGTATCCAGTAATACACAATACTCAATCATAAATTAGTTTGAAACTTCACATGCACTTATGCTTCATCCTCTTCTCTGTTTGTCTTAAACCATACATTAGTGCTTGAAAAAAGTTCACCTCATTATGGCCTTTTTATTCATATCTCAAAAGCATCAATCCATGAACCTTTTACCACTTTGGTGGCTTCTCATCATAAAGTGCTTTAGTGTCACTTTTTTAATGGCATCTTCACTTCTTATTGTTGGTTCTTCCATTACTTATGCCTCCAAAGCAGACATAGAAGCACATGCACTACTGAAGTGGAAAACAACTTTTGACAACAATAGTCAGAATTTACTTTCTTCATGGAGAGGAAATAGATCTTGCAATTGGGTAGGAATCACATGTGATGAGTCCAAATTTGTGTCCAAAATAAACCTCAAAAGTTTTGGACTAAAAGGTAATCTTCAAAGTCTCAACTTCTCATCACTTCTCAACATCCTCACTATAGACATAAGCAACAACTCCTTTTATGGAACTATTCCCTCACAAATTGGTGTTCTTTCCAATTTGCACATTCTTGATTTCTCAACAAATCATCTCTATGGTAACATTCCCAAAAGCATTGGTAATCTGTCCAAACTCTCAAATCTTGATCTCAGTGACAATAGCCTCTCTGGAATAATTCCATCTGAGATTACAAATTTGATTGGTCTTTACACCTTATCTTTAGGAAATAATGTTTTCAGTAGCTCTATACCTCAAGAAATTGGTTCAATGACCAATTTGACAATAATTGATATTCCTTGGTCCAATCTCACAGGGTCTATCCCAATTTCTGTTCAAAAGTTAACCAATTTGTCACATCTAGATGTTGGGGGCAACAATCTCTCAGGAAGCATACCTCAGAGAGTTTGGCATATGGACCTAAAACATTTGTCACTTGCAATAAATAACTTTTATGGTTCCATTCCTAAGGAAATTGTAAAATTGAGGAACCTTGAGATTCTATATCTTCAAGAAAGTGGCCTTTCTGGTTCCATGCCCCAAGAAATTGGGATGTTAGAAAATTTGATACAGGTGGATATTAGTAGTTGCAATCTCTCTGGTTCTGTTTCAAGTTCAATAGGCTCACTAGTCAATATATCACTTCTCAAGTTAAGTTATAACCAACTTCATGGCCAAGTTCCTCATGAAATTGGAAAGTTGGTAAACCTTGAGATTTTGTTTCTTGGAGGCAATAATCTTTTAGGATCCATTCCTCAGGAAATTGGGTCGATGAGAAGTCTCAGTCAACTTGATTTGTCAAAAAACTATTTCACTGGTGGAATCCCATCTACAATAGGAAACTTGAGCAGCTTGATTTATCTTTACCTTTACATGAACTCTTTTTCTGGTTCCATTCCATATGAAATTGGAAATCTTCATTCTCTTACCACAATTCAATTGTTACAAAACAACCTTTCTGGACCAATTCCTGCATCTATAGGTAACTTGGTCAATTTGGATTCCATTCTCCTTTTTGAGAATAAACTCTCTGGAGCCATTCCTTCCACTATTGGAAACTTGACAAAGCTAAGCATATTATCTTTATTCTCAAATGAATTCAATGGCAAAATCCCAATTGAGATGAACATGCTTACCAATCTAGAAAATTTGCAGCTGTTTGACAACAATTTCATTGGCCACTTGCCCCAGAACGCTTGCTTGGGTGGCAAGTTAACAAACTTTTCTGCTAGTAATAACTACTTCACAGGGCCAGTTCCAAGAAGCTTGAAAAATTGCTCGAGCCTATTGCGAGTTAGGCTCGAGCAAAATCAGCTGACAGGAAATATAACAGAAGCTTTCGGCATATATCCGAATTTGGACTACATTGAATTGAGTGACAATAATTTTTATGGCCACCTTTCACCAAACTGGGGAAAGTGTGGTAGCCTTGGAAGTCTCAAGATCTCCAACAATAATTTGTCAGGTATCATACCACCAGGACTTAGTGAAGCAACCAATTTGCATGTACTTGATCTATCTTTCAATCACCTTACAGGAGAAATTCCAAAGGATATCAGAAAGTTGAACATGTTGATTGATATCAAAATCAACAACAATCATCTTTCTGGAGATATTCCCATTGAAGTTGCATCGTTACAAGAACTCGCAACGTTGGAGCTTGGATCAAATGATTTAAGTGGCTTAGTCACAGAACAACTTGGAAGTTTGCTCAAGTTATTGCACCTGAATATAAGCCATAACAGATTTGTGGGAAACATCCCTTCTGAGCTTGGAAAGTTAAAATTCCTACAAAGTCTTGATCTTAGTGGGAATTTTTTGAATGGAACAATACCATCAATGCTTGGTGACTTGAATATGTTAGAAACAATGAATATCTCACATAATGATCTTTCTGGTGCCATCCCTTCTAGTTTTGATGACATGTTCAACTTGGTATCTATTGATATATCAAACAACCAATTAGAAGGTTCACTTCCAAGCATACCAGCTTTCAAAAAAGCCCCAATTGAAGCACTAAGGAATAACAAAGGCTTATGTGGTAATTTTTCTGGTCTAAAGTTTTGTCCAACACCAAGTACCAAATCTAAAAGTCACAAGACTAAGCAAATTGTGTTAGTGCTAGTTTTGTCCCTTACTTTTGGAATTCTAATACTAGCACTTTTGGCCTTTGGAGTCTTTTATCATCTCCACAAAAGCAAAAGTATAGAAGAAAACCAAGATGCAGAGTCACAAACTCAAGATCTATTTGCAATATGGAGTTATGATGGGAAAATGGTATTTGAGAACATTATTGAAGCCACAGAAGAATTTGATGACAAATATCTAATTGGGGTTGGAGGCTATGGCAATGTTTACAAAGCAATATTGGTGACAGGTCAAGTTGTTGCTGTAAAAAAACTTCATGTGATACATAAAGAGATGTCCAATTTAAAACCATTCAGAAGTGAGATTCAAGCTTTGACAGAGATTCGACATCGAAACATTGTCAAGTTATATGGATTTTGTACACATCCAAGATTCTCATTTCTTGTATATGAGTTCTTGGAGAAGGGTAGCTTGGATAAGATTTTGCAAGATGATGTGCAAGCAAGTGCATTTGATTGGGATTTGAGGGTGAATGTTGTTAAAGGTGTAGCCAATGCTTTGTCCTATATGCACAATGGTTGCAATCCTCCAATTGTTCATCGTGACATATCAAGTAAAAATGTTCTTCTAGATTTGGAATTTGAAGCTCATGTGTCAGATTTTGGAACTGCCAAGCTTCTTAATCCTAACTCATCAAATTGTACTTCATTTGCAGGCACCTTTGGATATGTTGCTCCAGGTTAGTTACCTTTTTTAGCTACATTGATGAATTCTTATTCACACTTTTATTAAAAATTATACTATTAATTTCATAAAAAAGTGCTAGTTGTGTTCCTTAAGCATATAGTTAGAGGTTCGATTCATAGCGGTGTGTACAGGAAGAGTCTCGTGACCAGAGGTTTAACGTCTATAAGAGAGTCATCGCCTCAAAAAAATTAGTCACTACTGTTAATGAATACTTTGAGCAATCAAAAATAAAAAGTTAAATCTCAAAAGTCAAAATTGAAAATGAATATGACAACATGAAGCACGGATGGTTCACACTATTAATTTTTGAGTCATATAGGCTATAGCATTTTTTTAATCCACAATGATATGTTATAATTGGTGGTTTTTAGATGAAAATTGGGCCATATTTTTCTGGATGTATAGCATCAGATTTGTATTAATGTGGGGCTTATCCCAATAACCCTTCGCTAAATTTTCAAAATTTATTTAGAAATATCATATTATACTTATAAATATAAGCGATGTAATATTTTTGTCCCAATTACTAAGTTTTCTATATCTATCACATTAATCTAATACTATCTTACTCTAATTTCTTTGAATTTGGTGAAGAACTTGCTTATACTATGGAAGTGAATGAGAAATGTGATGTCTACAGCTTTGGGGTATTGGCATTGGAAATTCTTCTAGGAAAACACCCTGGAGAAATCTTATCTTCCATTATGTCATTATCATGTTCTTGGAGAGAAATGGCATCGAAACTTGATAGTTTTCCCTTGGAACACATGTTGGATCAACGCCTCCCTTATCCTATGAGTCCAATTTCCAATGAAGTGATACTCATTCAAAAGATCGGAATTGGTTGCTTGAATGAAAATCCACATTTTCGCCCTACCATGGACCAAGTAGCTAAACAGCTTGCAATGCCTGAGCCACCTTCATCATCAGTCATCACATTGAAGGACACTTAAATATTAACAATAATGCTGGTCGTATAATAGAAATACGTCCAACTAGTATCCAACGTGTGTTATTCATGATATGGAATGTGTGCTATATGTACGTCATACATATAGCACGCATAATAACACACGTTGGATACTAGTTGAATGTATTTTTGTTATACGACTAACATTATTGCTTAAATAATATTATTGTACTTTGTATAATATGTTTGCTCGTTCTTATTACTTCTACTAGTTTAATTTGGGATGGAGTCTCTCTTAGAAAGAGCCGCTAAACGATCGGACCAGACAGGTGCAGGTAGCTTGACCGCCTAGTGAGGGCGACCGCGAAAGTCACCGAATGGGTCAGTTAGACTCTCGGATGAGACTAAGCAGCCACCGACCGTTCCGACGCGCCCCATCGTTTAATAATCAAAACTAAATATATATGCATAGGTAAATTATGGTTGAAACTCAATTTGTATACGTACGTACTTAGAGTTGTTTACTCTTATGGTGTTAGTAGTATATGTTATAATAACCATAATAGAGTACATCTTCTCTTATATATTTTATCTACCTATTTTATTATTTTTAATTTTTTATAAAAAATAATACTTTTACATCCACAATCAAATGTACTAAATCTACATCCATTTTTACATCATTAGATATGACGGTCTCCATCCATCACATTTTTTGCTATCCATATACTTGCTACAACAACTTTTGACAGATTCAAAGATAAATAAACTCAGAGTCACTTCAAGAATTCACTTGAGTTTGAGGGAATAAAAACTTTGTTCATATAGATGATGTTGATAGTAATTGTTAGACTTTAGTCTTGATTTTAATTTTTTTTTTTGGTTATCTAGTCTTGATTTTTTGTCAGCTGTAATATTTTGTTTTTCTATTTTTGTACCGTTGGTGGGCCATCTCTATATAAAGCCCAAGTATGTTTTTGTTAGAGGTGTGTAAAAACAACATTTAGCTGAATAATAATAACACAGAAAGATAATCGACGGCTCTAGCACAAGTGATAATGGCTTGGGTTGCTTAAGCATTTAGTCTCGGATTCGATTCCGGGACGGTGTGTATGCAGAGAGGATCTTAGTCAGTCGTCCCACCCTTGAAGTGCACACACAAATCGGCGGGAGATTAGTCATCAGAATTGCTCCGGTGGATACCCTGAGAAACAAAAAAAAAAAATAACACAAAAAGATTAAAACTCTAAATTTAGAGTTCTTGCTTCTTGGATACTCAAATTGAATCTCTAATTTCTTCTTCTTCCTCTGATCCCTCATTGCTTTCTCATCCTCACTTCCGCATAATCATTACATTGAGGGATTATCACATCAAATCTTGAGGGATTATATTGTCACTTTCATATTTAATTTAGAGATACTATTTTATCAGTCTCGTTAATTTTGAAGGACAAAATGAGATATTTACTCATTAATTAATTAATTGAACATAAACTTTTTCTGTGTGTAAGTATTTTTATAAATTCTTAATTTTGCATTCTATCAAGCATTGTGTTATATAAAAGTTTAATTTTAATATGGCTACGTTGTAAAAAAATATATCGTCATTCAAGTTTATGTTTTTATTTATAAAACTTTAATTTTAAGGTAGTGAATGTTTAATTTGATCTTAACTCTTTTATATATATATTATATATATATAGTTAGATGTTTTACATGTACTTTATTTATTTATTTTGCAGATGTCTTGTCTTTTGTTGGAGGGTAGAAATAATAAATAATTTTTTTATAAATAAATGAGTTTTATACATAATTTTAATTTATATGTAATGTTCCAATGTTAAATAATTGATCTCACTTTTACGTACCAACTAAATACACTCATCACTTATTTTATTTCAAGAAATGGAAAGTTTGCTACTTCGGTTGCCTGTAATTAAGTGATGGGTGGCCTCTCGACGGTGTTCAAATCTGATATGAGAGAATACTATTGTACACATACATGCATGTATAAATGAAGAGATGTTAGGATTGATCAAACCGAATAAATAGGTGTTGGCTATAATGTCTGACAAGATCGAGTAGGGTCATGTGCATATTTAGAGTTCTTATATCAATAAGACTAAAACCCCAAATTGGTCCCTCAGATTTACCGCGCGGGACAAATTGGTTCCTGAGATATTCATAATTCACTCATGGTCCCTAATATTTGCACTAATGTGGACAAGTTAGTCCCTGAGATATTCATAATCCACTCGTGGTCCCTAACATTTGCACTAATGTGGACAAGTTAGTCCCTCCGTTCAATGACCGTTTGAAACGTTAACAGAATTAGTCCCTTCATTAGGGACTTGTTTGTCTACTATTCTAGTTCATTAAGGACTATAATGTCTCTTTTTGTTAACGTTTCAAACGGTCATTGAACGGAGGGACTAACTTGTTCACGTTAGTGTAAATGTCAGGGACCACGAGTAGATTATGAATATCTCAGGGACCAATTTGTCCCGCGCGATAAATCTCAGGGACCAATTTGGGGTTTTAGTGTATCAATAATGAGTAATGTTACATGTACATTAAAAAATCACCCACCATCAGGTAGTAAGTGTAATAATCTAACATTTTAAAACTAGTAATCCAACTTTTATTATTTATATTAATCTAATATCTTTAAAAGTTGGATTACTAGTTTCAAAATGTTGGATCATTACACATGGTGACTGATTTTGTAGTGTATACAAATCATTTCTCATCAATAATACTTGTCATACAACATAAATACGTCCAACTAATATCCAACATGTGTCATTCATGATATGGAATGTGTGCTATACGTACCTATGATATACATATAGCACACATTCCATATCATGAATAGCACACATTAGATACCAGTTGAAATGTTGTACGTAGCGTTATTGGTTCTCTCTTATATAAGTTGAGTCTTTTATCACAAAGTGCACGCACTCTCATAAAAGGCCGAAATAACAGTTGCTCTATAGCATCCTCCACCATTGATGTTGACAAATTTGACACCTGACTGTGCTAATTTGATAATAAGACACTGAAAAAAATAGTAACAGTACGTTGATATTTAAAAACAGTGGTTTATAAGACATTATTTATTAATATTAATAATGGTAGAGAAGGTTCAAATTTATGTTAAAGTGAGGATTGTATTAAAACTCAAGGGTGATGAGTTGATGACAAAATAGAGTGTGAGGAATTTAATACACAATTAATGTTATTATGAAATTAAAAGAAATAATAATTTGGTTAGACAGAAATTCAAAAGGGAAAAGTATGTACTCCCTCCATTCCAAAATATTAGTCGTTTTAGGGAGAAAAAAAAATTCCATAATGATTGCCGTTTTCAACTTCCAATGACAATTTAATTTTTTCATATCTATTATACCCCTAATACCATTTCTCTTTTTTTATAATATTACTCTAAATGACCACTAATCATCTTTCTTTCTCATTAATGCTTTAGGTAGTTTAGTCATTTTAATATATCATTTTATAAAATTAAAAATATTTATTGAATTTCTTAATCTACGTATAAAAAGCTTAAAAGACTAATATTTTATAATAGAGGGAGTAGTTTAGTTGGGCAAAAACTAATTAAGTAACCAAAGCTTCCATAATTTCCACTTTAACTGTGCACGTGTTGTGCTCAAAAGAGTGTATATATCTCAAATTTTTAACACTACAACAATAATTATTATTTTCATTATGTAATCATTGAAAATTGTTGATATAAAAGTACTGAAAAAAATATATTGACATTTGGTGGCGGTTGAAAACTGTTATATATAAACTATTCTTTGACAATAAATGACCGTTAAAAATACTTATAAATTACTTTTGAATATTTTTAAATATTTTCGATAACCTCTAATTGTTAATATTATTAATTTTTTTATAATATTTTTATTGATAATTTAATATTTAAATTATTAAAAATACTCATTTTTTAGTATACGCAACATAATATATATATATATATATATATATATATATATTATATATATATATATATATATCATTGTATAAATCATTCATATATCTCTACTAATCATTTTAAATTTTTTGGAGAAATAAATTTAATAACATGAATAGAGTTATCTTTTGACTAAGAGGTTAGAGTTTAGATCCTTAATACTCCCAATTATGATAAAATTATACACATTCAAGTGCATAAGAGAGATTCTTGTGAGTTGTGAGATAGGGGCTTGCCGGCTGGATATAAAATCGTTTCTTTATCCATTAATTTAAGTTTATGGGAGAAAGATGGTTCAATTCGATGGTATTATTTGTAGTGCATACTATTTGTAATTCAATCATTTTTAAATATCTAAAAATCATACTAATAAAATATGTGAGCCCAAAATTTTTATAACTTATTTTTTCTTTTCATTTATTCTCTTTTCTTTTTATATATTTTTTGGATGTGTATGTTCAATTATTAGGTACAAATATCAATTTTCTATATTTAACTAGCAAAAAAGGTTGTTGAACTGTTGCGATGGAGTGCCAGCTTCTCTGATGATATAAACCATGAATCATTATGGTAGGATTATATTATACCTTAAGGTAGCGTCTGTTTTCAGTGACTCTAGAGTCAGAGTCAAGAGAATCATGAAGTCAGTGTCACAGGAATTAGAGTTACAGTGACTCCAAAATTGACTCCGAACACACTCTCACATATTTGTGCCTCCCTACCATCACACCCAATGACTCCAAAATTGGAGTGAACAAATTGACAATTTTGTTCATTAAGTCACTGTAACTATTCACTTAGTCACTGTGACTCTCGCACCAAACAGTTGACAGAGTCAGTATTTTACAGACTCCTTGACTCCGACCCCAGAATCAGAAAAAACAAACGCAGCCTAAAGGATGCTATGATGGAATTAATTGGTTATGTTGAAGTAGTCACAATTACACCTCTTCATCGTCAACCTAGCTAGGTTTGATGAAGAATTCTACAAATTGTTTCATTTCATTTTTCTTTTCGTGCAGAATTCTACAATAATCTTCATTGCTGCTTCATGGAAGTAATATCTTGATCTTAGTCCAGCATTTTCTGTTGTACTAACCCAATCTAAAATGAAGAACTTTCTAATAAGATGCTCTTAATTAGTTTCTTAATTCACACGGTTTAGACTTTGGAGATTTAAGTCTGCGGATCCTGCTTTCTAAACAAGACAGAGAATGTGTTTGTTGAGATTATTCAATCATCTTTTATACCACAAATTATTTTGTTGTTGTACGTAAATTTTAAAAGGAATCCTACATGTACAACAACATGTTACGTTGTACAATATTTGTTCTAAATTTAAAGTCAGATTGGATAAATAATTTATTTAAATTATTGAACAAAAAATAATTTGTAAGTAAGTTATTTTATATTTAATTAAATAATAATAAAAATGTTTATTTTAAATATTTTAAAAAATAATTCTTGAGAATTTATTAGATATTCTGATTTCTAAAAGAAAAACACTACAATACTTTTCTGAGAAGTAATAAGTTATAGTGTTAATGGAAAATTGTAACTTGTGACTTCCTGAAATTTTAAAAAATCATAATATAAGCACTACTATTATCCAAACAGACTTTTAACTACATCATTGTTGAAATAAGTATTATACAAGTATTATAACTTTTTGTTGTACATCAATTAATTTGCTCAAACTCGTTTATTAATTTATCCTCCAAATATGATATGGCTAGTTTATTATAGGCATATAAGTGAGAATAATAATAAAAAATAAAATCAATAATATTTTAGTATTAAAAAAGAGATATAAAATAAATACATAATTTAAAGTTGGAAAAGAAAGATAAATAATGTATATGAGCAGGGGATATAGTAATAATCTCAATCAATGATAACGGATTGATATGATCCAAACAACTCTCCCACTTTTGAATAAAATAGAAGAGGAATGAAATGCAATTACAACCCCTTTTTTTTTTGTCCTTCTTTATCTACTCCAACTTTTAATAGCCAAGTGACCTCACTTCTTCAAGAAAAAAATCTTATTAAGTACATTGGGAGAAAAAAAATTATTTATTCTATATCATTTATCTTTTTTTTTTCTTCTTGTAGACTACTTAAGAATTTCTTCTTGTTTCATTATTATTAGTGCCACCATACTTTTTCTCTTTCTCTTAGAAGAATATAGTTGTAGTGAAATTCAAAGAAAAGGATAATCCAAGAAAAAAAAAAAGAAAGGGAACTGTGCAACTAAATGACACCAAAAGTATTTTAAAAAGCAAAAAGTTGGTAGATTGATGAAGAGTTCTTATTGATCGGTCATTTTCAACGCGCTCTTTTGGGTTTACGGGCAATAATAATAACAGAGTAATTTTTGATGCACGGATAATATTATCCAATTAAAATAATATATTTGTATGACTTTTTAGGTAATCAGAAAAAAAAAATATAATTATAACTATTGTCATAATACATAATTACATACATGAGCATGTAAAAATATTGAATATGAATGAAAATTAAATCTTAATAATAATTTATTCTTGTTAGAAGCAAATTATCATCTACCTATGTACCTACCTCCGTGGGCAGTAGCAACAAGTTTTTACAACCACGACCATGCCATATTATTATATATTTTATTTTGATTTATAACCTTCATTCATTAATTGGACTTGTCTTTACTTTGTGGAAACTTATTGAACTGATATAATAATGTGGTTAATAATGTTCTCAAGTTACTGTTTAATTCCTTGTGGACATGGAAGAGTTGGTTGATGTTAACATCTAACTCTTGGAAACTTATGGAAATTAAAATGTTTCTACAAGTGTTTCGAAATACATTGCTTATTAATTATATATATGATGATATACAAGACTCGAGTGATGAAACTAAATTAATTAGTTGTCGATCGGATCTTAGACTTTTGACTTTGAAATATATCACCAAAGGAGAATTAAAAGAGCCAAATTAGTTAGTTTGCATGCGTCAGTCAAATCAATTGCATGTATTTAATGACTCGGCTACCTGTACAAGCTTGAACTCAGCTTAGCTTAAAGCCACATTATTTTGCTTTACTCAATGGTCTTGTAAATATTGGAAATGTTAAATGTACAACTAAGATAGTCAACATGATAGCCAACTAATAAATGCTGATTTTATATATAGAATATTTAATTAATATGATACAATAAAGAATATTTATTACACAATCAATTATTTAATTTTCTTAAAAAAATTCTCATTCAAATTAAAAAAATCCTTCTCACAATCTTCATGATTCACATATTCAATGCATATATTCTACTCAAATCCGAAAAAACATTTCTCATTTTAGAAAGACAATCCATATTACACATATCATATCAAATGAATGGAATTACACATACTATATAAAAGGTAATACACATATCAAAAGGTTATTACACATATCAATTAAAGGATATTACATATGTCAACTAAATGATATTACACATATTAAATAAAAGGTATTACACATATACTAAATAAAAGGCATTACACATACTAAATAAAGAGTATTACACATATCAAATTAAAGAGTATTACATATATCAAACAAAATGTATTACACATATCAAATAAAAATACTACAACAAGAGTGTTACACTTAGTGCATACATGAAGTTATTACTTAGACTACATACAGTGACGGATCTAGAAAATTTTAACAGTGGGGGCAAAAATATTACATCACTAATATATATAAATATTTGATGATGTTTTTAAAGATTTTTAAGTGTGGGGGCAAAATATATACATTAATATAAACTTAAACTAAGATATTAAAATTCAGTGGGGGCATATGCCCCCATATGTTTACATATAGATCCGCCCGTGACTACATATCATTGTATAAACCAAGATAAAAAATAACAAATAGTTGTCATGAAAAAAATAAACTTAAATTTAAAATTTGTATACTGCAAACAAAAACGTACATGATAATGAGTAATTAAAAATATAATTACATAGTATATATAATATCACAAAAAACTAAAATTAAAAAAATAATACCACATATAATAATCATCTTTTTTTCAAAAAGTAACAAAAATAATAATCTCAAGAGTAACATTGATATGGAGAACAATCATAAATTACATATGAAAATTAAATAATAAATCATAATTGATTTAGTTTGTACAAAGTATTAATTATAATTACAAAAATTTCAGTTATTAAAATGCATTTATTACACATTTCTTTAAATTTAGAATTTTTTGTCCCTAACATTAATTAGTTGGTAGCAAGTTGACTAGGTCTAGTTATACTACCCCTAGACTTTTCCTGTAAATATAGACTAAATATCCAGTTTATTAGTCCCTAAGACATATATTTTGAAGTAAATTAGTTCTTTAAAAGTTGAAAGTTCTCAATTGATTCCTCACATTTAAAAGTAAGAAAAAATTAGTTCCTCAAATTTTTAAATCCCAAATTGGTCATTCACAATTTATAAATATTGGATAAATTAGTCATTTAAAATTCAAAAAATGAATAATTTCATCATCCCTGTATGAAGGGACTAATTTGTACCCTTTCACAAATTGTGAGGATCAAATTGAAATATTTAAATTTGGAGGGACTAATTTATCCCACTTTTTAAATTCTAAAGGATCATTATATTAGACCACTTGCATTTGGTACAACTTAGTAAAAAAGAAAAAGAAACTTTCATTGTTCATAATTGCTCTTTACGGTAGTATTTGTTTCAAAGTTAATATAATACAACACAAAATTATAGCTACAATATAGTACAACACAATATAATAAATTTTATGTATTTTATTTTGTGTTTATTTTAGTGTGTATGTATAGAATAAATTTGTACTTGTATAGTTGTATTTGTACAAAATTTTATTTTGGAACTTTGATTCAAAATAAAAAGAGCAAGTGATGGCGGAAAAATAATAGGGGTAAACTTGGAATAAAATAATTTTCATTAAAATTCATGTATCAACATCTGTATTTTGTATATATTTTGTGTATCTACTCTGAGTGTAGAAATAAAATACAGAAAAAATCTATACTAATACAGTTTGTCTTGCATGTATCTACAGTAAATAAATATGTCATTTTTTATTTTGTATTATATTTTATACGTTTTAATTTTTGGTTTATTTCCCTTTTCTTTCATATCTTATTGGAACATAAACCCTTCATCTTTTTCATCTCCTCATTTCACTCAAATTAAAGAACATTTGTTCCACTTCTACCCCACCACACCTCACATTAACAAATACATTTTAACATTGTTAGCACCTGTACATTGAAGTTACATCAATCTTTTCGTGATGCATCATTTTCTGAGCCCAACTTATATATTTTAGTTGCGTAAACATCTTTGCACTCGACATCATTTTCTGAGCCCAACTTATGTATTTTATCGGCACAAATTTTAGTCTTTTTGTTTAGAAAGCTTTGTTGCTACTCGGCGGCCAAAATAGAGCTAAGAACAGGTGAGGTCGAAGAGAAAAATAAAATGAAACTTTGTGGTTCTATGGAATGGTGAGGTGCGGTTGTGAGTGAAAGAAAAATGTTAGGTAGCTATAGTGATGGATGATGTTGAGAAGATAAAGCGTTTGTGTCACCGAGGGAGAAAGAAATAAAAGAAAAAGGCATACTAAGAAAGAAATTAAAAAAGAAAATTAATGACAAGGTTATGTATGTTAACTCTTTAGATTAACTATTGGATTAGTGATGAGGGTTTAGTTGCAAATATATAAAATATTTGGTCTAAAAATATAAAATAAAAAATATATATAACTTACTTTACAAATGGGCCCACTATTAGAAATGATCCAATACAAACGTGACACATGTATTTAGGTAATTAAGTTATTCCTATTTTTATTTTTGTTCCACAGAAAGCATCTTTAATTATATATGAGTTTAATTATGGTGCACTTTATTGATTTATGTGACTTTTTAGTTAGTAGATGATTGAATTAAAGACTTTTACTGATATGTCAATCTATGATAGAATGTATATATATATAAAATTATTTTACAGTGAATTGAAATTAAATTCTTTAATTATTTGTCATCTCTATCTAGGAACGTTAGAAGAGAGGGAATTTTAATGTTTCAATTGTATACTCACAATTTTATAAATAAAAAAATAATCTTTTACTAAATCACTCACTAAATATATTAGTGTTTAGTTATACATATAACTTAAAGTACAAATTAAAAGTAGTAATTATTATATTTGATTATATATAATTTAATAATTTATTGTTTAAATTTCTTCTCTTTTTTCTCTATTTTTTAGGAAAGTAAGTCCAATGTATATATTGTTGGAGTGTAAGGAGCAATGCTCTCAATTAAATGGGTTCGGATTAGTTTGGGTAATCAGTTCATTTTTAGGGGTTAAACCGCACCAAATCAATTAATCATCAATTCAGTTCTAGATTGATAATTGATAATATGTTTTTGTTTAACCTGACTACCCAAACATTCAACCCCAACCACCCTATCAAAATTTCTTTTTAAATATTATTAAGTTTATAATATTTGACACTTAAACTTTTAGAAATAAAACCACATTTTATATTCTTTGTTTATATTTGTTTAGTAAATTTATTTATATCATTATTAAATATAATATAGTCAAATTTAAACTACTGTTAGTAACTTTTTAAGGTCTAAAACTTGAAAAATAAAAATTTAATTTTTTTTCTACTTGACGATCCAAACCAAATTAATCTGACATTGATCAAATCATTTTGGTTCAATTTTTTTGGGGGATTAAAAACCAACTAATAATCCAATTAAATTTAATCAATTTGAATTTACTTTTCATTCGGACTCAATACAAACTTAGATGTTTAATTTATATACCTCTATCATGCTGGGTTATCTGATTAAGTATATATAGTTAAATCTTCTATTTATTGTCTATTAGAGAAGATATTGTGATCAGAGATTTGTTTTTTTTTTTTTTGAAAGGAGTTCCCATAGTTAATTAGTTATTATTAACGTCTTCGGTGCATATTAAAAATTAAAAAGAAGTTTCAGAGTATCTTAATCTTGAAAAAATAATTGGAGGCTTATACTAAGTTAAACCATTTTGTTTTCTCCATCTCTTCACTTAGTTAGTTACATATGTTTTCATAATCTCATTATGAAGAGTTTCAAATGGGTTATTGTAAGTAGAGAGAGATCTAAGGCATGGTAGAAATATTGTTCCTACCTCTACACTTGAGTCATACTTTATTTAGGCTCATTATTGCTTAATATCTACTATATGATTTTAACCTACGTTATGGATTTAAATATTTTTTTGCCTTCTTTTATTTAACAAAAAATAAATAAATATGAGAATTCAGTATCTTTAAAAATTACATAGCCTCGACTTACTGGCAATAAATATAGATTTGAACCGATTCACACTGTACAAATAATTAGTTTTAACTTATTTTAATCAATAATGCTTGACGTACAACAGAAATATGTCCAACTTATATCTAACGTGTGTTATCCATGTTACATGATGTGTGTTATACGTATAGCACATATACGTATAGCACACATCCTGTAACATGAATAGAACACATTGGATACAAGTTGGACGTATTTCTGTTGTACGTCAAACATGACTGTATTTTAATACCTTAGAGATACGAAACTAACTTGATCATACCGTGGTTGATCTATAACAAGAAAAAAAATGTAAGGTAATCCCAAAATCATCAATTAGTTACTAACAGCAAATTGTATAAAATTGGTATTTGTACCTTATTATATTTGTGAGGATTACTTTAATTTCCTTCTACTCTACTTGAAGCTGCTCCTCTTGATGAATATATACTTGATTTCCCTGGGAGAGACTAGGCAGACTTCATGATATAACTAAAACAAGTCTTATTTCATTATGTAGATCGACTATATAGATCAAATGACATCATTGCACCATATCTAGAATCATGTTTGAATTTAACCCGTTAACCCTAAAAATGTTAGGTTCTTTAGGTGCTTTTTGGCATAACAACAAGTTTTAGGTTAAGATTGATGCACTTCAACCTGAAGAGAAAAAGATAGAGAGAAATTGAAGGTCTCTGGGTTTTTGCAATTGCATGGCTTCCCCTTTAAACCTAAATTACTTCATCATGCCGCTATGTTTAGTAGAGTGGTCGTTCGAAGCCTTGATGATGATTTTATAGGGGCCATGAGTGGATGGAATTCTTGATGTGGACTACTTGAAAACTGAGACAAAGTAGAGTACGACACGTATCATGCATTGCATATGTTTGACAATATGTGATGTAACAATATTTAATAGGTGGAAATGAGAATCTCACTATACCACAATAGGGGAAGTGTTATATGTATGTAATTAAATAAATAAATAAATAAATATATATATATATATATATAATAATGCTAAGTAAATAATAAAAAACCAGCCCATACAGCCAATATGCCTATTTTAGCTTTGATTTTGACCCAAATAATCATTAAGATTGTAATGGGCTGAGTAATTATGGCCCAAAATCTCATTTATTGGCTGGTTGGGCTGATTTTGTATTGTTCATTTAGCATCACTCATATATATATATATATATATATATATATATATATATATATATATATATGAGTTTTAATTTTGATATATTGACAGTGTAAAACGCTTTTACACTGTCATCCAATTTTAAAACTCTTTATTTGTATGCTTTTTAAGGTAGTGAAAAAGAAAACACTATTATAACTGACGTGATAATACATGATTGGATGATTATGTAAAAAATTTATATACTATTAGTGGATGAAAATTAAATTTTATATATATATATATATATATATGATATCTTAATTTATTTAATATTCATTCAATATTCATAATTATTACTACAAATTTTTTGAAAGTTTATATAAGAATGAGTTCATGTTAAAATCCAATTGTAAGAAAAAATGATGGATAAGTATTGAATAACTTTTTTATTTAAGTTACATAAAATTTTAAATCTAGCTAATACTACCTCAATTTTAAAATAATAGTCGTTTTGATCAGGTACATTAGTTTTTTAATGAACCAAAAAAGTCAAAACGACTATTATTTTAAAATAGAGGGAGTATATTTTTCATATGAATGTATTTTTCGGACTTGAAGTGTGAATAATAACTGACAAGTTCATTTATCTTGTGTTTAATAAATTTAATTATTTTATTCAAAAATGAGACTAAAACTATCAATTTCTAGACCTTTAATTCACAAATGCTTGGGAACAACACTTTTCCAGCCAAAATAGCCAACAAAGTCCATTTAACATTTTATGGCCCAAATAATATTTTAATCATGAGTATATTTTTAATGAGCTGGGTGATTGTGGCCCAAATTACTATTTATTGACTGTTTTATCTGGTTTTTTATTGTGTCTCTAACAATGCTCCCTTTAATTAGATAGTAGATACACCCATATCATCATGTTATTAAATTATTCCTCTCAAAAGTTTAAATTGTTGGCTTGAGTTATGTAAATGGTAATATCATAAAATTGTCTCTTCCAAAAGTATAAGCTATATTGAGTGATTGTGTTTGGATGCTATGATTTTTTTAATTAAAAAAAATTTATTAAATTTTTTTGATATATTTGGGTGCCAATTTATTTTCATTTAAAGTATCTAGAAAAAATTAAAAAAAAATATCTTTTGTCAAAAGCTATAATATTCATCTTTTGGAAAAATATTTTATATAACATAAAAAAGATGTTTATGATTAAATAATTTTTTTTAATGTTACATCCATCCAAACATAAATTAATTTTGTATCCAAACATAAAATTACTTCTACTTTTTCAATAGATCTTAATTAAAAAGATCAATTAAAAAAAATATTTTTCTAGAATGACATACAAGCAAGCTAAAAATAAGATCTTTTTAATTAAAAAAAATTTATTGAATTTTTTGATATGTTTAGGTGATATTTTTAAGTAAAAGTAAAAGTACTAGAAAAAGTAGAATTTTTTTTCTTCAGAAATTGTAATTTTCATCTTCTGAGAAAATATTTTTTATAACATAGAAAATATATTTACGATTAAATAAAGATTTTTTTATATTGCATCCAAACATAAATTAATCTTATGTCCAAATATTGAATTACTTAGCTTCTACTTCTTCAAAAGATCTTATTTAAAAAGATTAATTAAAAAAAATTATTCTAAAAGCTCATCTAAACAAGTCTCAAATATTATTACACTACTTTTTAGGAAAAACTACATTTATATTCCCTTTATTACACATTAACAATACAATAATAGTGGATGTTGATGTTGATCATCTGAATAAATAAATGAGAGTTAAATTGAATTTTAGAAAATCTCATACGAGTTAATGAATACACAAATATAGTATCTCTCTTTGAGTAAATAAGAAGGCATAAAGTTTTCAATATTATATCTAATTAATTTTTAAGTCTTTAAAGTTTCACCAAATTTTCAATTGGGTAAATATACTTTTTTTTAAAAATTCAATCATATCCAAGAATATTTCATTAAAAGTCTGATTTTTTCTTAAAATATTCTATTAATTTTAACTTTTTTTATAACAGTATATGACTCTATATGGGATGAATTGTTTTTTAAATTATAGAAATCTAATTGAAAATTTTTAAACTATATGGATCCAATAAAAAATTTGATAAAACCACATAGATTAATTAAATCTTAATTTTTTACTACAACAATTCAACAATTTTATTAATAGAAAAAGTGAAATGTTTATATTGAAAAGTTTATATTGAAAAGTGTTACTAAAACTTTACATACAGTGACATTTTTATAAGTATATAACCTATGCTAAAAAGTTTTACTAACATTATTGTATTATTTAGTAATATTTATTAAATACTAATAAAAATCAATTACATTATGGGTGGTCCGTCCCTTAGCATTTGCATGTAGTTTGACAACGTTTTGACTATAATAATTAATCATCTTCACGTACAACAGAAATACGTCCAACTTGTATCCAACGTGTTATCCATGTTACAGGATGTGTGCTATACGTATAGGTGCTATACATATAGCACACATCCTGTAACATGGATAGCACACGTTGGATACAAATTGGACGTATTTATGTGGTACGTTAAGCATTATCGATAATCAATTAACCATTGGTTTTTTCCATTGGCGCATCGATCATCTTGTTTGCTTAATAGTTTGATTAACACATCTATAAAAGAATCTAGTAGATGACCTACCCTTATGACCTTATCTAGCCACTAATAACTTCAAAGTTTCCAAAGATTTGGTTGATATTCCAATGAATTTTCAATTTGTACATGTGATGACCTTTGTACTTGTTGGTGAGAATTATTTCATACAAGATAAGTTTATACACCTTAATTAACCGTTATAAATTCATAACCATGGTCCCTACACATACATTTATCACTGTCCTGCATGATCCAAATTAAACATTGTCTTTGCAAGTCAACGTCCAGTTTGAAATCAGTGATAATAAGATAATATCCATCACTTATTTTGGTGCGTATAATATGGGTCCATTTTTTATATATGGAAAATAAAGATTCAAAATACACTGTTATGGATATTGGGGAGAATGTTCGGTTGTGTGGAAATAATGGGAAAAATCGGCTAAGGCATTTTTTCCGCAAAAATTGTCTTAGCCGATTTTTCACTTGGCACAGACATCAATAGAAAAAGCCTGCATGGATGGGACAAGGCTCTGAAAAATCGGCCTGGTCATTGTTTCATGAAAAATCGGTCTGGTCATTGTTTCAAGCGCCCTATATAATCACTCATCGCTGGTGCCACACCACATTCGGCCTGAGAGTTGATTTTGTTTGTTCTTTACATGTCTTCTATATTTTAAGAGTGTTATTTCTTTGAGTATGAAAATGGAAACAAATACTATAGTTTATTTTAACGGTAGTATTATCACTAATAATATAAATGATGGTGTGAAATTTTTTTGTGAGAATCTTTAACTTTTTCTTTTCCATTTACAATATCGTTTGCTGAGTTACATAGTGCTCTTTGTTGGTGGATAAATCTTAACACTCCAAAGTTAGTGGAAAAAATACAATATCGGTGTCCGATTTTTTGTATTGAATGAGTTATGAAGTATGTACCATTTATAATAAATTATGACACTCATCTTCAACAAATGTTTCAGATATCTCATAATCAACATGCCACAACAATAAGAGGCAGGGGCGGACCTAGACAACATTTTTAGGGGGGGCCAATTTTTTATACAGAATAAATTAGTCTATACTTAATATTTAATAAAATTATTTGTTTCATTATATTTTTATTAGCAAGTAATTTTAAATTATTTATAAAACTATTAAGGATCATTTAGTCCTATAAACTTTTACAAAATAGCAATGAAAAACTTTTCTTAATTAGATAATAAAATACTATATTATAATATATTTGTAAGACATTAATTAATTTCTATCTATTCATAATGTAATTAAAACACATTTTGCTCAAGTGTCTAATTAAGTATTGTCATATTAACACAAAGGTAGTTGAGTATATTTATCACCTAAAAGTCATCAAAATGAAATAATTTAATTGGATAATTATGTAAAAAAGTTTTATGATTCAAAAAATTAAATTTTTATTTTTGTTGTAAGGGGTTACAACTATTTTTTTTCATATAATAATCAAACTATAGAATAATAATAAGATAAAAAGAATCAAACAATATAATAATAATAATAATAATAATAATAATAATAATAATAAGAGTGAATGATAAAATTAAATTATAAAAATATTAAATTTATCTAATTTTATCTACTTCTAATATATAAAATAAATAAACAAAAAAATAGAGGGGGCCAAATATACATATAAAATAATTTTTACAACAATTTTGAAAAAATCAGGGGGGGCCAGTGCCCCCCTTACTATGTGAAAGGTTCCGCCGCTGAATAGAGGTGTACGTTGATTTCAAAGAACTCCCCCCATCTGTCTACCATTAAGGAAACAATGTAGTGGAAGAAAATAGTGAAAATGATGATGAAGAAGTTGAAGACGAATATGGGAGCAGTGATGATGATGCATGTGAAATTGATTTGAATCAGGTATCAATTGATGAAGAACATGTGTCTAACAATGCCATTATTCAACATCCGTTTGAGCAGCCATCATCTTTTCGTGCATTGGAGCTTGAAAATATGTGTTCAACTCACAACCTAGAAAGTATAAATGCAGGTATATATTTACTCATTATTCTTGATAGAGTATTTTTTTTTTATCATTATACTAATTATTTTTCCCACTACGAGTTCATGCATGTTATTTATTATTTTTATTTTAATTATTGTAATAATTAAATTATATTTGTAATTTATTATTATATTGATTATTATAATGGGTAGTTCATGTATATTATTATTATTTTAATCATTATAATAATTAATATTATATTTAATATTTATATTATTCTTATTCTTATTATTATTATTATTATTATTTTAGTTGGAATCATTTTTTTTGTACTCGTTAATTTTTTTATGTAGACGATGAATTACATAAAGGAATGCAATTCAGTGATAGAGAGAGTACTATACGAGCAATTAAAAAGTACAACTTATCCAAGGGATGTCTATACCTGACTGAATTATACCTATAGTTGTGACTGTTGGGAAATCACGCATAAAGGTGCAGCGGAAAACAAAAATTTTTATGTAATTCCCACCCAAGGACCCATGTGAATGAACATGATTCATCTATGAATTACTTGTTGAAGCGTTATCGCAATACAATTTGCGAACAACACTTGTTCTTGAGTTCTTCAAAAGTTCTTGTTCTTGAATTCTTCAACTCTTGAAATCTTGAATTCTTGAACTCTTCGATTCTTGAAGTCTTCAAATCTTGAACTCTTCAATTCTTGAACTCTTGAATTCTTCAAATTTTGAACTCTTCAATTCTTGAATTCTTGAATCTTCACAAAGAGCTATGTCAAACTCTTCCGTTGCAAGTGTAACAACGGCCTAGAGATATCCACACAGCAGTTGTGAGTGTCAAACACTCACTTTGATGCTTTTCTGAAACTCACTATGCTAGTAGCGAGAAACAGAGAAATAAGGATTTCTAGAGAGGAAGGCTAAAGTGTATGAAATCAACAACCAACACAAAAGACTCCTTAGGTGTGTTATTTATAGTCAACACTTAACCTAAACCTAAGCCTTGTTGGGCCCATCTCATGGAAGCCCAATTAGTCACACTAACTTCTCTTAATCCTTATTAGGCCCATCTTATGAAAGCCCAATTAAATTAGTCACACTAATTTAATCTTATATTTTATTAGGTCCATCTCATGAAGCCCAATTAAATTAGTCACACTAATTTATTCTAATTTAGCATCAATATAAAAACTGCTTTAGTGTGCGACCCTATAGGTTCTTACAACGTTGGCAATATTATTAAATCTCATTTAAATAATATAAACAGTGAGCGGTATCTAGCAACACATCACTGCTACCCAAGTTATAAGAAAGTCAACAGTTTGACATAACCTTTCCGTGATTGACGTTATCGTACACTTCAGTCCCTTTGTCCAAATATCCAGATTTAACACAAGCATGAAATTAGTCATCTTGTATAGTTAAATCATTAGTTTCTTGATCTCCGAGTAGACTGATAAAATAAATGACATTCATTTCAGCATGGCCATGCATTTACCCAGTCCTACTCATCAAGGGCCCACGGATATATCTCTCGTAATGTGAGAGAGACAAATTCTATCTACGTTACTCGCACCGCCCACATGATTCGTGATATGCCTAATGACCGACTTTATAATTACTCTGTTACGGATAACGTTTGACGGTATCAAAGCACACGGCTCCTCATGCAGCGGATCGCAGTAACTTCAAGTCAAAGGACTACATGTACCATCATCACTATGAGAATCACCTATGACATTCACATTACTATCCATGTAGTGTTCTCAAAGCGGGTCAGTCCAGTATATATCACCATATATACCTATGTGCAGACTTGATATCGCATATCCATAACCTGTGAGAAAAGGTTATCAGTCCATACACATACTAGTCTCAACGTATTACTATTGTCCTCTTGTTTACAGTAATACTTGACTAGGGACATTTAAGAATGAAGTCTCACTATTAGGTTATGTACCTAATCTTTATTTCATTCTAAGGACATCATAATGTTTATTAAAATAAATAAACAATTAATGAAAACAATGCCTCATATATATATATAATATATATATATAAAAAATAAAATGTCATAATATCATAATACAAAATGCAACTATGATTGGCCCTCTAGGGCATATACCAACAGTGACAATGAATATGTGGTGGTTATTAGGCTCCATGTGAGCAACATGTTTGTCCAAAGATAAACTTGTTATTTGACAGGATTTACTACCAATACTTTATTACTACATTGAGAGTACCACTTACAAGTTAATATTTCTGTCCAAAGACTAAATATTAATGTTGTGCCAGGTATCTTATGATGGACCCACCGTTATTTGAATTTATAAAATTTGTTTGAGTATATTGTTTTGTTCTAATATAATTATATTTAATATTTTATATATGTTTGTGTTGTATCTGTTATTAGTAGTCTATTCATGTGTTGAATTACATTTGTACTAAGGAATATGAAATATGATTAATTATTATTCCTATTATGGTTGTTTGGTCTTGGATTGTGCACTAAGATTTGAATAAGTTCATTTCTCTTAAGGATAAAGGTTCTCATGAGGAATTAAAAATAATAATGGAGGACTTTGAGAAGTGAGATTATTCTGATTGCACAAGTCTTATGATCTTGAAGCATGAAATTATATAAATATTATTCATGAGCAATTTGTCCAGAAAATGTATTAGGTGCCAAGATAATTATTTATTTGTTTTTTAAGGGCTTTATCAAAAGCGATAAGGTAAAACAATTACGATTTTATCGAACTTGTTTTCAATAAAGTGTTAAGGAAAACAAAATCTAAGGGAGTACATCATGAATATGTCTTATCTTGTTTTGAAACTAAATGCAAAAAGTTAGAGTTATCTAATGATGTGTCTGTGAATTTAGTTTTGACTTCTCTTCAAGCATAACTTATTTGATTTAAGGTCGGTTATTATAACTGACAAAAGAAAAAAAATAGCTAAATATTTTTTGAATGAAGAGAAGTGTGTTAAGACTAGAATAAAAGTACTCATTTGGCAAACACCTTTAAAAACAAAATATAAAGAAAGGAATAAAATTTCTATCAATAGTCCACTTTAGAAGAAATAGCACATGAAACAAAATTTATATGTTTTGCCTATCACTTCTAACATAATTGGGATGCATAAAGAATGGATTGTTGAATGTCATATTTGACATATGAGGAAAACACTACAAAAAAACGCGAAAATTAGGGCGGTTTTTTAAGCGAGTTAGGGCGGTTTTGGCCGCCATTATTCACTGCAACGGCGGTACAAGGAACCGCCGTAATTACCAACGCCATTAGGTAAATTACGGCGGTTCCGTACTAACCGCCATAATTTTCAAGCGAAAAGGGCATTTCTCTGGAACTGCCGTAATTGATTAATTGACCGCCCTTTATTGCGTGAATTGTGGCGGTTCTAACCGCCCTTTTTTGCGTGAATTGTGGCGGTTCTAACCGCCCTTTTTTGCGTGAATTGTGGCGGTTCTAACCGCCCTATTTTGCGTGAATTGTGGCGGTTCTAACCGCCCTATTTTGCGTAAATTGTGGCGTTTTAACCGCCATATTTTTCGTAAATTATGGCAGTTTAAACCGCCCTAATTTACGGCGAATATTGGCAGTTTGAACTGCCGTAATTTACATTATTTTAAATGCCGTTATTAACGTAATATATGTTATTTTTAACCGCCCTAATTTGCCAGATAGAACAGCCCTAATTAACACTATATTGTGGCAATTATAAACCTCCCTAATTTTCATATTGAACCGCCACAATTCTCATCAATTGTGGCACTTTTAAACCACCCTAATTTTCAAATTCTTATGATCAATTAAAACTAGCAATTTTTAGAGAATTATGATAAATCTATATGACATCTTTAAGAAAAATAAAGTAAAAGTAGTAAAAGTCAATACACTACATTATTTTGAGATTCATCACATTCTACAAAATTAGCAGATGGACCAGCTTCATTTTGGTTGTGGCTAACAAACCTAAATGCATCGTTGATCATGATTTCCATTGGGTCTTGTAATTGTGATGCATCTTCTACCACATGTACGTTTTCTAGAACCTCTTGCTCACCTACATTTGACTCTTCACCATGCCAGTACCAAACTTTGTAGTTTCGAGGAAAAGGCTTACAAGTAAGGTGTTCTTGGATAATTTCTCTTGTTTGCCACTTACTAAAACCACACTTTTGACAAGGACACTTTATTTTTTGACCCTCAATAGATTGATGTTGAAATGCGAAATCAATGAATTTCTTTAACCCATCCGCATATTCGGGAGTGTTTCTTGGTTTCTCTATCCATGACTTATCAATTGGCATGACTAATAAACAAGAGTTCAAAAAGAAATATATGTTTCAATTAAGAGTTCATAATGAAAGATACAACCAATTCAAAATAAAGTTGACTTAGAAGTTTATAATTGAAATGTACCTGAGAAGGAAGGATTCACAAAAGATTGAGTAGAGCAAAAGTATCTAGCACACTTGAAGTTGTCTTTTTATCAATTCCTCTATGAATGCCTTGAATGCCTGCAAATGTTTAATTAAATTATTGACATAAAAAGCTTTTTAGAATTCTCTGATTTGTGATAAGTTAAATAAGAATTCTCTAAGAAATCATATTTTGGCATAAACATAAATGCTAAGTGGACAGTAGACAAATGAGAAAAACTATGAGAATCAATATCAAAGTAAAAAAATAAGACAATTAGAAGGCGCTTAAAAAATTTATTACAGGAAAAATAAGGTCTATTCTAAGGTTTATTACAGACAAATGCTAGGTTTAGCATACATTCCATGTACTTATATAGCTTTCTCTACGTACAAAGTCAGTCTGTTCACATCTTCTCCAAGAGCCACTCATTTAAACACCTAAAAAGGTCTCTAACACAAGGCAAAATATGCAGTGATATCATTTAGGTGATAAATTACAACCACCACCAGGCCTTTTCCCAATAAGGCGAGGTGAATTACATGATTCAGATGGTGACATAGTATCCTATTGTAAATACTGACTACATTCAAACCATTAAAATTAAAACTCTTAATAGTTTCACCTATAGTTTTTTAGATCTCACTCTACTTGTAGCTATCAGACTACCTTCCTTTTAATCTACTTTCTTTACTGTGGCTTCTACATGCTTTCTCCACACATGCCAAAACCACTTCAGTCTTAGATGCAAAATTATGTAATTGGAGTATTATAATATACTCTCAAGTTTAATAACCTTGGTTTTTAGAATTTCTTGCTATTTTCAATTTGAGATCACTATAAG
The DNA here is from genome assembly GCA_013621005.1 of Aeschynomene evenia. Classification (NCBI taxonomy): domain Eukaryota; kingdom Viridiplantae; phylum Streptophyta; class Magnoliopsida; order Fabales; family Fabaceae; genus Aeschynomene; species Aeschynomene evenia. The sequence continues at coordinate 30,623,909 of CM024268.1, read as the reverse complement.
CTGAATCCATCAGTTCAGCTACAGAATTATTTTGTGCCAATGGAAGGGAATCAGATTGATTAAAGTGATCCAAAATTCCAAATGATATGCCAAACCAACAAATAAATCAACAGCAGGGTCAAAAGGAAGAATAAATTTAAACAGAAGGATCAAAACTTCTAACACATAATCCAATGCTATCAAACATTAATCAAACGTGAGAAGGTACCCATTGACCTTTGAAAAGAATTTTTGTGCATGGCTCTTGATTTGCACAGCAGTCTTTGTTCCTATATGCTCTGCACAATAGAAGATAAGAAAAGTAGTGACCAAAACAGAGAAAAACAGAGAAGAAACATTTATTATTGCTTCTTCCAATTCAATTCAATTCAAGCCCTCCCTTCATATATATACCTTGATTCCTGGCTCTACTATCTCAACAACAGCAATATCATTGTTATTTGTGTTAATTAATTAAAAAGAGAACATAATATCAATTAATAAAAAATAAATATCACCAGCATAACAAATTAAATAGAAACAACATCTCGATATTCATTATTCAACAAGACATAATCAAATTAAACCTTAATATCTCATAACAAAATTTATGATAAAACACAAAGAATGAACGAGACAGTGAGCAGAGAGTGTGTGAGAGAAGAAGCGAGAGAGTGAACAACCTGAGAAGAAGCAGTTGGAGCCGTGAACGGAGGAGCGAGCGTCGTCGCGAATGGAGGCAGCAACGTCAGCGATCACCGCGGAATGAGGGAAGAGAAGCAGCTCCGGTGCGACAGCGAGAGGAGGGAGATGGAAGTCGCAAAGGCGGAGTGAGAGGTGATGAAGCCACAGGCGGCGGCGGCGTGAGAAGTGAGGAAGCCACAGCGGCGGCGGCGTTAGGGTTTTCACAGTGTCATTTCACAAATGAACAATACGATGCTACTGTAGATTCAAAAATAAAATTTAAATAAGAGCCTTTGTAAACATAGCACAAACCGCCCTAAAATAAATTAAAATTATGGCTGTTTTTAAAACCACCGCAATATTCGTAATTTATGGCGGTTGGTACAAACCGCCCTAATTTAACAGCCCTTATTTACCCTTTTTCTTGTAGTGAAACTATACTTCTCTTTTCAGAATAGTATTTGGATATTTTAGTCGCAATATTCTGTTTAGGAAAATAAATAATAAGAAAGAGATCATATGTCAATAAATATTTTTTGGAGCTCTTATCATTACTAATTTTATTTTATTTTATTTTCATATGAAAAACGATTCATTTAAGTTTATGACACCTTTATCTCCCATGAGAAGTCTTAGTTGATAAAATATATTTAAGGAATAAAATATTGCATCTTATATTCTTAATAGAGTTTCAACTAAGATAGTGACCAAATCTCCTTATGAACTTTCTAACTGAATTTTTTTTAGTATAAGATTTTATATATTTGGAGTTGTCTTATTAAGATGTAATAAGTCTTATAGGTCAAAAAAAGAAAAATTGGACATAAGAATGATCAACAACCGCTTAGTTGGATACTTTTTGATATACGGGGTATAAAGTTATTATGATCCCACAACAAAAAGGAAAAGTTTAGTTCATTGAGGATATTGAGTTTGAGAAGAGAGACAAGGTTAAAAAGAATGTTGATAGTTTTCCCCAATCAAGATAAAGAAAATATACTTAAAAGTAAACTCAATAAACTCAAGAACTAATATCGTTAACGCAGTCCAATAGAGAAAGGAAAATTTATGTTATTATGTTCCTCTACGAATATAAGAAAGAAGTGGATTGGTGAAAGAAAGTGATTTAATCAACTTTCATCAAGACATGAAAAATATATTCCTTTCTCGAATGTGGATTGATGTCATGAGTGAAGAGGTGAACAATGACTTTTAGATACTTATCTCATTACTTGAAGGTATAAATCTCATTAGATTCAGATTAATATTTAAATATGGATGTTCAAAAGGTAATGTGGAGAAAGATAAAACATGTCTTGTTCTAAAAGGTTTCACTCTGACATATGTATGTGGCATATTAATAATCATAAGTTTTATTAGATGAATATAAAGAATATGGTTTGATCATCAATGAACTTAATTATGTCAGATCCCAAATTCTAGTAAAGGGCATTACAAATATCATTAATCATTATCTCATATGGCTCCGAGATAAATGAGGACATGATGATTTTGTAATGCATAAGTTCAGTGGGAGAACATATATTTTAATATTACATGTCAATAGTATATTGTTGGCTAATTATGATAAAGTTTTGGCTCACAATATCAAAAGGTGTCTATCAAAGAAATTTGATACGAAAAATCTTGAGAAGTCTCTTTTGCATTAGGAATTCATATGTGTCTATCAAACAAATTTGAGTTATTCTTGAATTGTTGCAAAAGAGCTAACAATGCTTTAACAATATTGAGTAAAGAGTCAATGAGGGTTGACACACTTGGTCCAACCTTCTGTCTATTAGTAGTTAATCCAAAGTCTCACATTGGAGAAATAAAAGTCTTTTCTTTTTTTGGCTTATAAATAAAGTTTTTGGTTGTTTGGTTGAAATATCCTCCAAGAGTGGGGTGATTCATTGTATGAGTAGTTTAAAAGAATATTGTTCTTGTTAGGGATGGCAATGGGGCGGGGCAAGTGCGGGGGGTACTATCCCCGTCCCCGCCCCGACCTCAGAAAAATTTCCCCGCCCCGCCCCCCGATCTCCGCCCCGGAGGAATATTCGTCCCCATCCCCGAAATCCATGGATCCCCGATCCCCGCGGGGATCCGAATGGGGATGGAAAAATCTGAATAAAATCGGAACTAATCAGAACAAAATCAGAACTAATTAGAACAGAACAAATATGAATAAATATGAATAAAATCAAATTAAATGGGGATGGAGTAGAACAAAACAGAACAACAACAAATCAGAATAGAACAATAAAAAATTGGAACAGAACAAATCAGAACAAAACAACAACAAATCAAAACAATTTAAATCAGAACTGAATAAGAGCCTGTGATAGAGGCTGAAACTGAGATGGCGAGAGGGAGCGAGACGGCGAGACCGAGAGGCGGAGCGAGACAGAGAGACGAAGCGAGATGGCGAGACGAAGAGACGGAGCGAGACTGCGATGAAGACCAAAGGCGAGCCGACACGGGTGTGCGAGATAGCAAGACAGCGAGAAGGGCTGAGGGAGAGCAGTCACTGACTGAGAAGTGTGAAGACAGAGAGACTGCGACGATGATGATATTGCGAAGCTGAGAGAGACCGAGAGGGAATGATGGAGACGAGATAGAGATAGAGATCGTGAAGGGAGAGACGAGATGGGGCGACGATGAGGCAGGTGGGCAGCGAGCGGCGGGCGGGGAGTCTTAGGGTTTATTGGGAGTATGTGAGTGAATGAGAATGAGAGAAGGGTGGGTGATTGAGAGTGAAAAAGAAAGTGGAAGAGCAAAAGTTAAGATAGGGTTTGCAAAATAAGAGAATATTGAGCCTCTCACTCTTGAGCCCAATATTCCAAAGACATTATAAAAGCTTATTACTACAAAAATATATTGGGCTTTAATTTTTATATATAATTGAAGGTCCAACAGAATAATATTAAGAAAATTAGGGATTCTTAAAGGAAATTTATGTAGTATTAGATGAAAATTACTAAAATACCCTCGGGGCAAGGATCCCCGCGGGGCGGGGGGTACAGTCCCCGTCCCCATCCCCAAAATCCCCGCGGGGGAATTTTAGTCCCCATCCCCATCCCCATGGGGGAAAATTCCCCAACTTCGGTGATCTCCGCGGATTTTCCCGTTTCCGGATATCCATTGCCATCCCTAGTTCTTGTAATGTATTTGAGGAGGGTTTGCAACTTCAGTCGTTCAAAAGTGGCACAATAGTGAAGTTTAGTCCTATCTTTTTGTGTATGCTCTTTTTTCTATCCTTTATTTTTGTTTGGGACAACCCAACAAGTGATATCAAAGTTGTGGTTCCGACCTAGTGAGCAGGAGAGGAATTAGCAAGAGGAGGTGCCATTTCAGCTGATCGTGAGTGGAGCCTTAGTCAGGAGTGGTGGGTTTATGTGTGTCACTTCAGCAGTAGGAGAGGGTTCTAGTGCCACATGAGAGTGTCATGTCATCATTCAGTCAGCGCCACGACAACGGGTCCAGTTGCCACATCGGCTTTGGAAAAATGTTTGTTTTGATTAATTTTGACATTCTGGTTCCATTTTTTAAGTTAGTTTTCTTGAAATTGGACTATTTTGTGGTATTTGTTATTATTTGTTGACGGAGTGAAAGTATCTATTTAGAGTTGAGTTAGATATAATGACCATTCTGAATGGTGTACATGTAGATTGATTTGACTCAAAAGAGTATTGGTTGAATGGTGGTTGTGGATCCAAGAGGGGCGATCCTTTGTGTCGAAAGTCTTCCCAACATTGTGGAGGTCGGGCAGCGTGTCTCGTGAGTTGTTCCCACAGTGCAAGTGAAGGGAGCATAAAGCTCCAGCTAACGCCACTTAATACTTAGAAAGGGGAAGTATTGTGTTTGGAATATTTTTTATTAAGGGAAGATTGGTTGGGTGTTAATCCAAAAGTCCCACATTGGAGATATAGAAGTCTTTTTTTTTTTTTTTTTACTTATAAATAAAGCCTTTGATTGTATGATTGAGATATTATTTAAGAGTGAGGTGATTTATTGTATGGGTAGTTTGATAGGATTGCTCATATAATGTATTTGAGAAGGGTTTGGAACTTCAGGTGTTTAAAAGTTGCACACTAATGAAGTTTGTTCCTATAAAATCATTGAATAGGTCTTGAGGTACTGAATCACGTTAAAATTTTTGTGTATGCTCTTTTTCTCTTTTTTTTGTTTGTTTTGGGGCAGCCCAACACCGTCCATAATAGGTATGATTTGTGTTCAAAATTTGGGAAACCTTATTCGATGGACGATTTGTAATTAAATTCTACTGTAAATTATCATTGAGGTTATTGCTTTGTCATTATATATAAAATGTGTCTCTTCTAATCTAAATTTTTATTAATAAAAAAAAATAGTGATTAAAGAGTCAAATTAAAAGCTCACTATAGTTACTTTCTCAATCTGACAAACAAGTTAATTAAACCGAAAACAAGAAGAAGAAAAAAGCGAAAATATTAACACAAACACAAACACAAGGCCTTATTCAACAAGTGAGCCGAAAGGTGTTGAAGCCGATGGAGCCAAGCTTTAGGTTGTTTGTTTGATTATGCGGTAAAGAGCGGCGTCAATGAACTAAAAAGTAGGCTAATTGAATGTTATGAAGATGTTGGTATCGACTTTCAACTACTCCGACGCCTCCTCACAACTGCCCTAATATCTACGTCAAATCCCACAAAGTGCATCAATCTCTCTTTGTCTTTTAGTTTCAATAAAATAATAATATAATTTTTAAGTTTCTTACCCTTCCTTTAACGCATTAGACCAATCATCTACTACCGGAAATTGTTGTGGGAATCTATAATGACACGTATAATGATCTCTACTTATGTTAGTATCACTCTTTGCCTTAATAAACCGCTACTTAATACGTGGTTCCATTTGGTTATCTATACTACTTAGAGAATATTCAAAAAGTTGGTTACTTTTTTATTTCTCAAAATAGATTAAACAAAAATTAAAAAAAAATGTCATTTGTAACTTCTATTATTCAAATTATTTCTCTCTTTCTATTCATATTTTATATTAATAATTTAATGAATTAAAATAAAATTTGAGAGAACTTTAATTAATTTAAATAGTATTATTTTATAAAAAATTTGTCAATAAAATTAAATTAAATAATATTATTTTATAAAACATTTATCAAAAAATAAAAATACGACTTGACAGGCACGAAAGTGCCCGTCGAGTCGCTAATGATAATTAATTGGATAAATAACTAAATATGTTTAGTACAATATAATAATATACAATGGTAAATTAATAATACATTTAATAAACTTATTTTAACTTTTTTTCTGTCTAAATAATCATTAAAATTTAATAAACTGAATAATTGTGATTCAAAATTTTATTTATTAACTGATTTTATTATTATTTTATTATATATATAGCAGCACTCTAATTAGTGATAGTTGGAGGAATGACTACAAATAGTTTTATATTACATAAAACAAACAGATAATTCTATATTTCTATTTTGTGCTAATTAATGATATTTTATGATCATGTTACTTTCTTTTATAAATATTACTATATGTATAATGAAAAAATAGTTAAAATAACCAATATGTTATACACAATAAATATTATATAATGTGCATAATAAATATTATAATAGGTAACATTATAATATTATTAAACAATTTCTTACTAACACATCATTCAAAAAAATGAGAGGGTATAATAGGTAAAAAAAAACATTAAAAAATTGCATTGAAATTTGAAAATGACAATTATTATTAAATTATTTTTCCACCCCAGCTAAAACGACCATTAAATTGAGAGAGTAGTTGACAAGAATTTTTATATTTATAATATAATATTACAGAAAGTTTTGGTACACTTAATAAAATTAAGTTAAAATAGTCAGTAAATTGTACACAATATGTAATATATAATATGCATATTATATTATATATTATGCATATCATATATGACATGTTGTGCATATCATATATTATATGTTATAATATTATCTTTCTTTACAACATGTGATATATGATTCATATAATATATAATATACAGTGTGAACATTATATAATATACATTATGTATATTAATTATATTAGTTATTTTAACTATTTTTTATTGTAAATATAATAATGCATATAATATTATTATTTATTCGGTTGCTCACAGTCGCTAAATGCGAACTTACTTAGAAAACAGTTATAGGAGTTAAATATTAAATTTTGACAAAATAGGGAAATACTTGGGGCACAACAAAAAATCAGTCAAAATAGCCAATAAATTATGCACAATATATATAATATAAAATGCACAATGTATATCACATGCAATGCACAACATATTTCACCTATTGTGCACAACATATATCACATGTTGTAGCATCATCTTTCTTTATAACATGTGATATATGTTGTGCACATCATGTAATATATGACGTGCACAATATATAATATTCGTTGTGCAATTTATATTATACATGTTGTGCATAACTTGTTGGCTGTGTTGGCTGGTTTTTTGTTGTGCCCTTTGCCCAACAAAATTTATTTATTTAAGACAAATCGGTTGCTAGGCCGTGGTACATATACCTCCTGATTTTGTTTAGTCTTGTCTCAACTTTAACAAGTATTTAGAGTATTTCTATATGTACAACAAAAAATCAATCAAAATAATTAATAAATTGTGCATAATATATAATATAAATTGCATAACGAATTTATATGTTGTGCACCTATATATCATATTATGTGCACAATATATATCACATGTTGTAAAGAAAGATAATGTTGTAACATGTGATATATGTTGCGCATAATAGATGATATATATTGTGCATTTTATATTATATATATTATACATAATATATTAACTTTTTGACTGATTTTTTATTGTGCAACAAGTATTTTCCTAATCTTTATCTTAACAAAATATTATTATATGTACATCAACTTTTCTAAATATTCAAATATTTTACTAAAAGAATATGTGAATTTTCATTATATTTATTATTCACTTTTTTCAACTTATTTTCTTTTCATTTTTTTTCTTTATATTTTGAATGTACATGTGAAATGAATATCAAAAAAAGCATTTCTCTTATCTGGATTCATATGATATATATATAAATAATATTGTTGTTTAGACGAATTCAACGTACAATCTCTTCATAAATTTCATAATACTTTCTAATAAAATATACATCCTTCCATAATACTTTCTAATAAAATATACATCCTTCCTTAATTATACCAAATAATTTCTACGGAGGTTTAACAGAAAAGTTTTCTATGGAGGAAGGGGAAGTGGCCACACACAACAATAAAGTCCCTTCCACATTTAACTCTCCACTCATAAAGTTTAAATCTATGTAGTACCACATACATATTATATTCATTATTATTCATTACATTGTATATATATAATTCATTCCTCAAGAAAACTTGTTCAACAACATCAACACTTCTTCTCCTCCACCTCCCCTTTTTAATCCCCCTCTTCTCTTCTCCCTCTTTCATCATTCATAACATTTCTAACCTTTCAATTTCATCTCTTCTTCTTCATTCTTTCCTCTCTCTGTTTTTTTTTTTATTTGCCACACAAATACATGATCATGGGAGCCTTTCGAAATTTTGAACCAATTTCGAAATGTAGCACTGAAGGAAGATCAAACCAAACCGTTGCTTCGGACTTAGATGGCACCCTCCTTGTATCTCGAAGTGCTTTCCCATACTACATGCTTGTGGCTCTTGAAGCCGGTAGCATAATAAGAAGCCTTATCCTCTTAGCTTCCGTTCCGTTTGTGTATTTCACATACATCTTCATCTCAGAGACCATTGCCATCAAGACCCTGATCTTCATCACATTTGCAGGGCTGAAGATCAGGGACGTTGAGATGGTGGCGAGGTCAGTGCTCCCCAAATTTTATGCCGAGGATGTGCATCCGGTGACATGGAGTGTATTCAATTCCTTTGGAAAGCGTTACATTGTTACCGCTAGCCCGAGATTGATGGTGGAGCCATTTGTAAAAACGCTCTTGGGCGCCGATAAGGTGATTGGGACTGAATTGGTAGCTACAAAGTCAGGGAGGGCGACTGGCTTTGTTAAGGAGCCTGGTGTGCTTGTTGGGGAGCACAAGAAAGCTGCTGTTGTTAAGGAATTTCAGTCTTGCTTGCCGGATTTGGGACTAGGAGACAGTGAAACTGATCATGACTTCATGTCAATTTGCAAGGTTTGATATATAATAACAATAATAGTAATCATAATCATGTTATCCTGAAAATTCCACATGACCTTAATTTCTATGTTTTAATTATCAATTATTTAAGAACTTGTCAAATCATTATAGATAATAACCATTCATTGTACTAACTTTTTATCATGATTTGACATTTTCTTGAGTTTTTATTAGTTAGTGAGGCATATAAATTAATCTCATTATAATATATATATATAGAGAGAGAGATAGAGAGAGCATGTTTAGGATGGATAGAAACTTCTATTTATATTCTTAATTAGAAGCTTACTCATCATGCTTCTTAATTAATAATACATTCCATAAGTCATCAACATAAGGTACTAAGTAGGGTAGTGTAACTATATATGTATGTAAGTAAGAGTATCATTACTCTATGCTTATATATTGAAAAACAATATTGTTTATATTTATCTTTGGTGAGTCTCCTATTTTTGGATTAGAAGCTAGTTTTGAGCTGTTTAATTATATTAATACAACAGCACAAGTGGACCAATTTATTTAATGAAAGCAACCATAGTTAGAAAGTAGTTTTTGCAAAAATTTAATTCAGGTTCGGTGAGAGTGTTAATGACTACCATGACATGTTGTTTTCACCTATATAATGAGCCTTTCTTCCGGTTCCTGTTTCTGTGTATCAAATTTCTCAAGGCATAAGGAAAATCCCTCCACCAATTTTTGTTTGTTTTTAATTCCTTTTCATTTTCCCTATATTTATTATTATTGACTACCTTCAACGTGCAAGTGGTCCCCATGTGACCCCCCTTTTATGGATACACCCTATAGCAGCCTCTGTTTTGAGCTGTCTATGCCTTTGCTTTTTAGTTATGACTTCTCTCTCTCATGTATAACTGATAACCCCCTTAACTACTTTCTAACACTAATAATTATTATTTGCTCATAACATGAATAATCTATATTCACTTTCTAAATTGAGGACTTAGTACACTTTCCATGAGTTCCTCATGTCCAACCCACTTTTAACACAAAAAAATTGAAAGACCTATTGTTTTTAGCTCATGTAAAAGATATGAAAAGTACAAAACAAAATCTCCCTGCAATAGTTTTCCATCATTTTAATCAGAAACACACAATCCTTATGACACTACGTGTTGACTAATTATTCAAAAACATTTTGATTTTGCTTGCTGATTTTTTCACCCCTGTTAGCCATTATTTATTTTATTAATTTTTAATCATGGTTAAAAATTGCCACAAGATTGTTGTTTATATGATTACAATTGTTGCTTCGATGCACAATTGTGATAATACATCCTTCTAACAATCATTCTAAAACTCCCCCTGATTTCAAATTTCAATCATATTAACAGAGAATTTAATTTCCACAGCATTCATGAACTGCTGAATACATACTAGTCTCATTTCAAATAAGAAAGATTCTTAGGCATACCCATTAATTAAGATTATTTATATCATTTCTTTTATTTTAATCCTTGTGTTTTTAATTTAATATGAAAAAAGTTATGTGTATGAAAAAATATTTCAATCTTCGTGCTAACGATTTTGTATCAACCGTCAGATGAAGTGTGAATCTTACTTGATTGAGCTCTCACACTATATCTAACGGTTAATATAAAATCGTCGACACGGATACAACGACCAAGATTTTTTCATACAAATAATATTTAGATTTTTTTTATAATTTTCCTTTTCAAAGTGCTATTATAAGATGTACCTTTTCCCTATGCAGGAAGGATACATGGTCCCCAGGACCAAGTGTGAGCCACTTCCAAGAAACAAGCTCCTAAGCCCAATTATTTTTCATGAGGGTAGGTTTGTTCAAAGGCCAACTCCTCTAGCAGCATTATTGACCTTTCTATGGCTGCCAATTGGCATCATTCTCTCAATCCTAAGGGTCTACCTCAACATCCCTCTGCCTGAAAGGCTCGCTTGGTACAACTACAAGCTCTTAGGAATAAGGGTCACTGTTAAGGGTACCCCTCCACCACCACCAAAGAAAGGCCAAAGTGGAGTCCTATTTATTTGTAACCACCGCACAGTTTTAGACCCTGTGGTTACAGCGGTTGCACTAGGAAGGAAAATCAGTTGCGTTACATATAGTATCAGCAAATTTACTGAGATAATTTCGCCAATTAAAGCCGTTGCGCTCTCGAGGGAACGCGAAAAAGATGCAGAGAATATCAAAAGATTGCTTGAGGAAGGTGATTTGGTTATTTGCCCTGAAGGCACAACATGTAGAGAACCATTCCTTTTGAGATTCAGTGCACTTTTCGCCGAGCTAACTGATAGAATTGTCCCGGTTGCTATAAACACAAAGCAGAGTGTGTTTTATGGTACAACGGTTCGCGGTCACAAATTATTGGACCCTTATTTCGTGTTCATGAATCCAATGCCTACTTATGAGATCACTTTCTTGAACCAGCTTCCGAAAGAGCTCACTTGCAGCGGAGGGAAATCTGCGATTGAGGTTGCGAATTACATTCAGAGGGTTCTTGGTGGGACTCTTGGATTCGAGTGCACTAATTTGACAAGGAAGGATAAGTATGCTATGCTTGCTGGAACAGATGGGAGGGTTCCATCTAAGAAGGAGAAGTAAAAGCTTGAGAAAAGTTTGCAACATTTAATTAAAAAAACAAGCAAATTAAAGTTCCACAATTTGATTATGTGTATTTGGTTGCCAATGTGTTTCCAAACTGCTTAGAATTATGATAGTAATAAACAAAAAAAAAAAAAAAACTCATTGTGAGGATGGCCATTAAAACAAATAACTGTTTATGTATATTTTATTATTCTTATATGAACAAATTAAATTATAGCTTTTGTATTGGGTGAGTACTGAAATCTAGTTATTTTTTCCAAAACTTTTATTTTGTACATTTGTATTTTCATATCTTATATCAATATTCAATCTATCACCATTAAATATTAATGTGTGTCTCCACTGTAATATTAAAATTCTTTTATCTATCACTAATCTTAATAAATGTTCCATAATTATCCAATTTTAAATGTTAGCATAAAATTATTTATTAGAAATCCTTGGTGCGGGGTAAAAAAATTAGTTAAAACAATCAATAAATTGTGACGACATATAATATGTACAATGCATTTCGTATATTACATATTAAGTACAATATATATAACATATTGTCCACAATATATATCACATGTTGTAACATCATCTTTCTTTACAATACGTGATATATTATAATGTGTATAACATTTTGGCTATTTTGGTTTTTTGTACTGTGTGCACATAGCAATGCTCCTTATTTGTTTATTTATTTGCATCGAAGGTTTTTATATAAATAGTCTCTGTGCCGAGTAAGAATGTGATAGTTAATGGTGAAGATATGGCCGATGGGGATGTGATATGTGGGATCATAAGGTACATTGAATTTCAATGAAGCAGTAATGACATTGCTCTGTAGTATCATTAACTTACAGGCAAGTCCAGCTAAGAAAGCTGACAAGCATGTCTTAACCAAAATAAATAGCCTCATTGTATCAAAGAAATATGTGTAGATATTATAGGACAAGTAATTCAAGGGAATGTTTACTAATGACTCTCTTTAAATATTGACATTAAGTAGTTAAAGGATTAGTTCTTAATGTTACAAAAACTTATTCAAATTAATTGTATTGTTGATTTATTTTTGTCTTAGTTATGCTGTTGATTTATGTTTGTCTATACAAACATATAGCGGAAGGACTAAACTTGAATTAGTTAATTACAACTTATTAAAACTAAATTGTTTCTTAATTTTAAGGACTAATTATTAACTTAAGCATTACAACGTAAAGCCCAATATAAATCAATAATACTTGACGTACAACAGAAATACGTTCAACTTGTATCTGACGTGTGTTATCCATGTTACATGATGTGTGCTATACGTATAGCACACATCCTATAACATTAATAGCACACGTTTGATGTAAGTTTGACGTATTTCTGTTGTACGTCAAACATTATTCAATATAAATATTCACTCCAAGTTAGTTAATATGATCCTTGTTGTATTGATTGTTAGGGGCCAAGTTTAGCTAATTAATTTGTACGAGTCTAAAGAACAGAAGAAACAGAATTTATTCAATTCACATGGAAATAAAAGAAGCTGTCTAATAAAAGCATTGCCAAGGAGTTGGATCCCAGTACTAGAACTTATATACATTCAAGATATTTTCCCACAGGGCACAAAAAAGATAATATAAAATCAAATCAAATCAACCATCATTTTGTACGTAAGTCATCAAATTTATGCCATCCATTATACTTTTCTGCTTGTGAAATCAATATACGATGACAATGTTATTATGAATGTACTATATATGTTGATACAAAGTTCATAAAAAGAAAATATATGTTGATACAATTTCATCTATCATTAGATGAATGAGATATAGACTTAGATCAAGTGAGATGATACTCTATTCATTAATAAATAAAAATGTGTTGACACATTATTATATTTGTTGTATAAAAAAAAATATTTTTTTAAAATTAAATGTACATTTAGTTCTATGTTTTGGATTAAAGAAAACCTATTGTCAATTAAAATGACTCACTAAAAGAGCGGGGGAAGAAGATCAACTAAGCTGTTTAATATTAAAAAGTGTTTGGTTGGCGGAATGAAATTTTACAACAATGCATTTATTATAGGTGGCTGATGGTGGCAGTATTTTGATGTACAAGAAGCATTGTGGAAATTTTATTACTAAAACTAAAAGTAGAAGTTTAGAGAAAATTATTCCTAGAACAATTTCCTCAAAAATGTAAAATAGGACGCTACCCTCTAATCAAAGATACTATAAATAAACCATTTTCTTGTGTAAAGCTACCAAAATTGTTAATTTGTTTAGAATATGATTTCCACATAAGAAAGGAATCACCGGCAGCAAGAAGAACTACCTAGCATTACTTCCATCATGGACAAGAAAAAGATTCTCGATGGATTTTCAATTTTAGTTGTAACTATAATTGATAACCGATCTGGCGTGTTTGGTAGGAGAAATAATAAGAAGATAGTGAAAGGGTAAGGACAAAAATAAATTAAGGTCGCAAAAGTAGAAAAAGCATACATCATGTTTACATTATTACAAGTTAAGAGTAGTAACTGTAAAATGAAAGCAGAGTCACAGAGCCAGAGCCAGTAAAATCATAACAACACTGCACTGCAAGTCTGCAAACAGAAATTTAAATCTCAAGATATTTTATGTCATTTTCAAACATGTAAAAAAGAGTATCTGAGAACATATAAATGGTAGAAAGTCATTCCAAATTCAACTTAGAACAGAAAATCTGTAATAAACCAATTGCAAGCTGGAGCTAAGCTAAGAGCTATTTATGGGTGAGATAATGTTTTTAACAATGAACAAGACATTGTGGTCCTTCCTTGTTCTAAAAAGAGCTGGAGCGATTTGGGACCATTTAGCCATCGCTTTAATTTATTATGAAACTACATCGAAAAAAATACCTATATGAGTACAAGTCTAAAATTAGATAATTAATATTATTTTAGTAAAATTCATCTTATTGTAGATTAACAATACATGTGAGCTTTGCAAGGGGTACAACATTATATCAATCAAAACAGTTAAAAATAGGATTTTGGACTTAAATCACTAAGTCCATTAAGAAAAATACACATAATTAAGAATGTTATTTGGGTCAAAAGTGTTGAAATGAGCTTTGTTGACTGTTTTGGCTAAAAAATTGTTGTTACCTAAGAATTTGTGTTTAATTTTAGTTGGTCGGGTCTAGTAAATTTGGCTTAAATTTCTCATAAGAAATGAAAAAAGGTTTTATGTCTATGATTATGTGTTCTGCTTATATCTATGATGTGTCACGAAGTGTTTGATCTATGTCCGATCTTAAAAAGAAATATTTTTTAGAATGTACAAATATGTGTCAGGTACATATCTATTATGTGTTTACTAGATGTTGGTGTTCATCAAATGTTGAACACATGGTATAGATATGTTAAGATGTGTCATAAAAGAAATAAGTGAAATTCATAGAAGAGTAAAAATATATTGAATAAAGTTAATGAAATTCGCTATTCATCATACAATGTGTTAATTTCGTGTTCATACAATAATCTCTCAACTACAATATGATACAATTGAATATAGCACGTGGAAGTGCCAGGCTGTGTGATCTGACTCTGATGGAGTTAATGTGTGTGCTTGTGGCGATTGTTCTGGTACATTGCCAAAGCGAGACTCAAAATTGTGAGAACCGTTATGTTTGGATGATGGGTTTCCTTACTTGGTATATGGATAGGTGCAACTTGGAGTGGCTCCTATTGTGTGTTCAGATCCTATACACAATTTGGACGATAATAAATGCAATAATGATTGTCGTACAACATAAATAAGTTCAATGAGTATTCAACGTGTGCTATATATAAGACGTAATGTGTGCTATACGTACGTGTGTTATACATATAGCACACATTATGTTTTATGTATAACACACGTTGAATGCTCGTTGGACGTATTTCTGATGTATGATAATCAATATTATCGATAATAAATGTGTGTTTGGAAAGTTTTTTTCCACTCAAAGTACACGTTAATTCAGGTTTTATATGTATAAATAAATTAAACTCTCTCTTGATTTTTCATCTGCTAGTGGCTTAAATTTGTAGGGGAGTATTGAGAAGTTAAAACCTTCACCAAGATTAAATGGAAAATAACTATTGCATTCTTACAGAGTGATAATATATACCTAGCCATATAAGAAAATGTAACATTAGTATAGTTGCCTTATCCACAAAAATATCATTTTAGTCTTTTATCTCTTTTTGATTTTTTATTCTAGTTTGGTATCTTTAATTTTTTGTTTGTTTCAATCTGGTATCTTTATAAACGTGTCATTATATTCATTTTAGTTTTGTCGTTAGTATCATTATTGAAAATTGATGACATGGACATAATGTTACTGACTTAAACGTAACAGTATTGACGTGGACTTAACAATTTTGATTTTAATACTCTATCTTTTTCTAATTTTTTATTTTAGACATGTATATTTTTATTTAGTTAAAATTTGTCCTGCGAATTTCATTTAAAAGAATTAACTCATTTCAATTTTAATCTTACTTATACAATTATATTATGAAAAAATAATCAAAATAATTTCATCATATTTCTAAATAATGTTTCTATAGGTTCACAATCAACACGAAATTATAAGTTAACTTTTATTTAATAATCAATTTTACGCACAATGTTATTGAGATTTTAAACTTGATATTAATTTGAATTTTTGTTGTGTTTTTAATCTGTTATTTATTATAAATGTGTGGTTAAAGATAAAAGAAAAGAAAATACTAAATTTTAATGATATAATATTTATATTTTCTTACTTTTGTACTTTTTTTTCTATTATATTTTTATTTAAATTTATTTTTTAATTTATTTAATTTTTTATTATTTTTATTTTATTTTGATTAAAATTTGAGTTATATAATATGAAAAGTAAATTAAAATAAGTAAATATAAAAAATAAATTTCATAAAAATAATTATAAATAAAATTAAAATTAAATATAATATAAAATATTTTAAATTAGCTATCTTTTAAATTCTTATTATTTTCTTTTTTATTTTCTAATTTTTTGTTTATTTTATTTTTAATTTTCTTTTCTTTTAACTTTATGATATATTTAATTTTATTTTAATTTTATTTATAATTATTTTATGTGGTTCTTTTTTTATTTTTTAATTTACTTTTCACAATATAAAAATAAAAATAAATATAAAATAAATTAATTAAATAAAAAATTTAAATAAAAATATAGTATGAAAAAAATTAAAGTATAAAATTACTAAAATAAAAAATTACTAACATATAAATAAAACTTAGTAATATTTTTTCCTTTTCTTTTGTCTTTAAAATGAACTTTTTAACAAAAGTTAGTGTTGGGATACACTTAAAAAAATTAAAACTAAAAGGACTCAATTCCAAATTTTTATATTATAGGAAATAAATTAAAAAAATTGATAAAATTAGAGAGACCTATAATATAATTAAACCTATTTAATATATCACTGTGGTTTATGTTGAGAATATTTTATTATTGTGGTTATTGTTTCATAATATATAATTATATAAGTGAGTTAAAATTGAATGAGTTAAAAGTTTTTCTTTTTAAATATAACTTGCAACAACATGTTTTCTCCTTGTTATGGGCTCAAGTAACATATTTGGTCAAGCCCAATAAAAAACAATTCATAGAAAGCAACAAATTTCCTGGGTCATGACTGATAGACTTTGTTATAGACAATGGAATCCTCATTGGGTTGTTATTATTTTTGAACAGTAATAAGATAGAAATAAAATAGAAATATTATATTATTTTTAGTATTAATTGTTATTTTATTAATTGTAATTTGAATTTATATTTTTTTTTCACAACCTTGAGGGTAAGGTTGTCTTTGGGAGAAAATAATGTTAGGAAGTATAATTTGAATCATAAGTCGAATTAGAAAAATAATCAATTTAGTTACTATAAATAGGTAAGATTGTAATAGATAGTCATTATGATAATTGTGAAATCATTTCCTCTTACCGATCCCTAGTGAGATCTCTATCTTCTCTCTAACTCTTAATTGAGATTTCTTTCTCCTCTTACTCTATCACTCAAAATCTTACTCATATGAATGAGTGTATGAAATTAAAGTACGTACAAACAACATTTATTATTAGAAATAGATGATATTGAAATCAATAATTTAGTCAATGCAACATTTAATAGATTCATTTTAGCTTCTTATTTTGCTCAAAAATTTGTTAAAATTTTAATTGATTCTGTAATTATGACTCAAAATTGTATTTGTTACTAATTTATTATTGTACATGTACTATGTTGAATTATCAGTTCACGTGCGTTTAGTAGTGGTGAGTCACAGAGTTGTTGCAAGGTCCTAATAATATAGACGAAATTGTGTTATCCCATCTCTGGCTTGAGGGATCTGAGTGGGTATCATTTATTTATCTTTGATCGATGGAATTCATCAGTACCAAAAGTAGTTGGGGGAGCATATCATCAGAGCTTGGATCCTGTGCAACCCTATATATCTACTAGCCCTCCATTTTAGTCTTCAAAAGATTTTCCAGTCAAGGAATCCAACAACCATAAAATCTATTATTGGATTCTTGATGGTGCCATGCATGTGTTTATAGAATAAAAAACAACATTTTTTCAGTTAAAATAGCCAAATAAAACCTATTTTAATATTTTTGACCCAAATAATATTATTAACCATGTGTATTTTTTTAATAGGCTGAGTGATTTAGGCTCAATATTCTATTATTGGCTGTTTTTTTATTGATTTTTTTTTACCTTTAGCAATACTCCTGTTTATACTCGCATTGTGTCATACCAATATGGAATTTTTGTCTTTTTCTTATCATCACATTTCGGTATTATGGACAACCCTTCATCGGATATTATTTGTCTTGGTGTATTGGGGCAATTTTACACGAAAAAAAAAGTCTCAATTTTCTCTGTTAGAACTGAATCGGAAGTATTTTCTAAATTTTTTTAAAAGAAAATCTAAAATATGTTGTCCAATTCGTTATTGTAGTTTCTTTTAAAAAAAAAATAGTGCAAATGAAAAAGTTTTACATGATCCTGTGAGAAATATGCAAAATAAACTCAGTTACATGATTAATTTGCAACGTGTCAAATTAAAATATGAGTTTCTCAACTTTCAACTATTATGATTTCTTATTTAAAACGATAATTTAGATCGTTCCAAACTTTGAACCAATAATATTATATGAAATCCTTAAAATTCAAGACATAAACCTAACACTCAAAACATAAATTTGTATGAGATCTACTACTTTATTTATTTATTTATTTTCTAGGACTTGTCTCTTCGACTCCTCTCTTTTTTTCTCTTAATTATAGATGTATAAAGTGTTAAAGTGTCAAAAAATGAGTAAATATATTTATGAGTATTGTCATATGTACAATAAAAAAATCAGTCAAAACACAGTGAAGTCAAAACACAATGAATATTATATGTCGTGCACACTATATATCACATGATGTGCACAACATATATCACATTTTGCAAAAAAGATGATGTATGTTGTAATATGTGATATATGTTGTGTATCATATATGATACACGTGCATTTTATATTATATATATTGTGCATAACATATTAATTATTTTGACTGATTTTTTATTATGCAACAAATATTTACCTATATATATATTTATTTATCAATTTTGAGTTGCCCTTACCACCTCTAGTAACATTTTGATATCTCAAGACTAAAAATAATACATTGATATTGTTGACCAAGTTATAATTAAGCTAAGTAAGGACAATATACGTGTATAGAAAATCTTAGTTAAGATTTAACATTATGTTTTATTTTATTATTATCTCATAGTTTACTAGAATTCGATCTCCACGTCACAAAATTGAATAAGAACAAAATAAAAGGAAATTGTACCGAATTCTAGTAACGATGCTTTTGAAAAATGATATTAGAACAAAATTGTGATAGGAGTGCATCAAATATATGATTTATTGATTGATCTCGATCAATAGTAACGTACAAAGTATATAGTAGAAACAGAAAAGTAAAGCATAAAGTGCATCCTAAATTAAGAACATGAAATTGAATCGACTTAATGCTAAGGACGGTTGAGACATACTCAGAAAATTTTATCATGATTTTGTGTGTGTTAGAATTACAAGCTTTTAGGTAAATGTTCAATGTCTTGTATTACAAACTGTCGACCAAACACCCATTCTTAAATTTTTTTAAGGGAAATACTTGGGGCACAACAAAAAACCAGCCAAAACAGTCAACAAGTTGTGCATAACATATCTAATATAAAATGCACAACGTATATTATATGTAGTGCACAACGTATATTATCTATTGTGCACAACATATATCACATATTGCAACATCATTTTTCTTTGCAACATGTTATATATGTTGTGCACAACATGTAATCTTCGTTGTGCAATTTATGTTATATACGTTGTGCACAATTTGTTGGCTGTTTTTTTGTTGTGTCTCTAGCATTACTCTTTTTTTAATCCCTCAACACCAAACCCTTCCGGTCCAAATAAAACCTGTAAATTTTGGTGCCAACACTTATAAATAATTCTTGTAAGAAAAACTATTTATGTATATATAGATAAGTTCTCTTATATATTTAGAGTTTAATTATGACACACGTCTTATTGACATTCAATAATCATGTTCTATCATGTTGATAAAAATAGTTTTTTATTTTGCGATAATGAGTATAAAAATATAATATATTTAAATTATGTGAATGCATATGATTGAATGATAGTATAAAATCATTTTATACTAACTTTGTATCATAATTAAACTCGCATATTTAATATTTAAATTCATAATTAAACTCGCAGATTTAATATTTAAATTCATTCTACCTTCTTTTAAAACATCCTCGTGTCTACTATGCCACCCGTGCTTAATACTCATGATATGATTAGTGAACAAATTTTCCTTTTCTGCTTGTATCATCATTCATCATTGCTTTTCTTTTTATTTTTGTCACAATCTTTTATATGAATACAAATTGTTTTACAGATAACCGTCCAAACATAAAACTGGTCCACTAGAAGATGTTGGTGATGTTACAGTGTTGCTTTAGTGAATATTCTTTCAACAAAAACAAGGCAAAACACGACAAGATAAATAAATATGTTGTCACTAGGAAACATTGTTGGGTCAATTCTTTGGTTTTACTTTTCATTCGCGGTACCATTGCACCAGACATGTGTTTGTGGTAGGGAACAGACTTTACATTATGCTTTTTCTTGAGATTAAATTTTTATTTTACGTACACTTTGTCCATTGATAGTTATTAGAGATATTAGTATTAGTTTGGTAGGCTTATGGTAATAAATTAATTGCGGAGCTGCTAAAAACTTCTCATAGTGTGTTAGTAGTTTCTGTTCTACAACAAAAATACATCTAACTAGTATTTAATATATATTATATACCATACATAATGTGTGTGTCATACATAACACATTATATTATATATGACACACATTACATGTAGTATATATATAACATATATGTTGGATACTAGTTGAATATATTTGTGTTGTAGAACAAAGATTATTGATAATCTAGATCTGGAAATGAATTAAAGGGGGCGCAAGTTTATAGATTAAATTATTGAATATTTTTTTAGAAAATCTAAAAGTTAGATATTATATCTTTAATTAAATTTAGAATGAATATCTCTCTTTAAATTTGTATCAATTCTTTACTCTTATTCATAAAATGCTATTTTTTATTCTACTACTACTTTATTATTATGAAAATATAATAAAAAATAATATGAAATAAGAGTATTGCTATATGTATGTATAATGAATAAATAGTCGAAACTACCAATATGTTATGCACAACATGTATCACATGTTGTAAATAAAGATGATATTGTACATGTAATATAGGTTATGCACAACATGTCATATATTGTGTGTATAATATGTAATATATATTGTACATATTACATATTATATATTCTGCAGAGTCTATTGACTGTTTTGACTAATTTTTTATTGTACGCTAAGATTTTTCCATTAAATAACTATTATAATAATTATATTATATGATTTTAAAATAAATCAATAGATAAAATAGAAAGAATATATTCAATTTAATGATTTGTAAAATTAAATATGCTTATAGTTTATTTTTTATGAATTCTAAATATTAATAATATAAATATAATTTAATTTTATTTTACTTTTTTATTCATATAGTTAAATATATAAATTTATATTATTAACAAAATTAAATATACATAAATAGAAAAAGATGTTATCTAAATATTGAAAAATTAAATACTTATAATTAAGAGTGTTTGTGTTTGATCTTTTAAGTAAATAAAGTAGCAGAAAGAGATGGTCTTAGACCCCTTTTATCTTAAAAAAATCATGGGCCTGAGCCCTTACTCGCCCCCTTAATAAATCCGTCCCTACATATATCATTACCAGAAAATATATACCTATAATTAATATGTTATTCTAATTTCATTTGATATTTTGTATTTTTACACAAGTCAATCAATAATACATTGATATATATATATATAGTTAAGATAATGAATTCTCTTTCACTGCTTCAAAAATTATAAAAAGATGAGAGTTTTAAATTTATTAAAATTTATATACTATATATTGAACCAAATTAAATAGTTAATCAAATTATTTTGTGGTGTCATGACTCAAGGGTGTTATAATAACCAAAGTTTGACTTCAATAGCTGATTTGAAGAAATTCTGAAGAAGTGTATGTGATGAATGGCACTAATCATAATCAGAATTATAGCTAGCCGATAAGACAAGAACAACAAATTTCAAACCAATAACCAAGAACAAGGCGAAATATCAGTGTGGCAAAAAATGTATTCTAATTAATGCAAATACTACAATGTGCACCTCTAAATATGAAGAGTTCAGCCAAATTTATGAGAATCCCCACTACAACTCCATGGCCAGAGTGGCACTCTACATGAAAGATTAACCTCTCTTTGCTAACGATGCTTATCGTATAATAGAAATACGTTCAACGAGCATCTAACATGTGTTATATACATAAGACGTAATGTGTGCTATATTCATAGCACACACACATATAACACACATTACGTCTTATATATAGCACATATTAGACACTCGTTGAATATATATATATATATATATATATATATATATATATATTTTTTTTTTTTGGTACTGGACCAACGGTATCTCCCAGCCCGATAGGCCAAGGACTAATCCGTCGCAGTGTGGAGCTCCATTTAAGGGTTTAACCGCTGGCCAACGGGTTGCTGCATACACAAGGTGAGGATCGAACCCCCGACCCTTGCTTAAGCGGACAAGTGAGCTAACCACTTGACCAACCCAAGTTGGTTACTCGTTAAATATATTTATGTAGTACGACAAACATTATTATTTGAGCATTGCTAGAGGTACAACAAAAAACCAGCTAAAACAACCAACAAATAGGAATTTGGGCCACAACCAAACCCATTAAAAATATACTCATTATTAAAATTCTATTTGGGCCATAAAATGTTAAATGATGTTGACTGTTTTGACTGAAAAATTATTGTTCCCAAGCATTTGTGTTATTATTTTGCTGTTATTATTTTTCTAATGATGAGTCATGAACAAAGTTAATTGAAATCAATAAATTAACTAGGAATACCCTTTTTCTCTAATATACATCACATACAAGTAGCATCCTTGGAGAATTTGACATTCGGAGCACAAAATGTGAGACATTGTATCAATACACTTTTTCTACTATTGGAGTCCAATTAAATGGGTCCAATTCAAAACACGATGATCCAATAGTGGATGAAAATGTTCAAATAGACTAAACTCAAAAACTTGGTCTTTCCCTAGATGAAGAAGAATGTAAAAACTCAATGCAATCTTCAACGGCTTCAGCTCGATGCGAGTCAGTGTGGTCAGATAATGAGTAAGACCTAACCAAAGAAGATGAAGAAGAAACTTTCCGACAAGATCTCTTCCTCATTGAAACCTTATCTCTTATAGCACTTGCCAATTTTGCTCCTATCTCCATAAGGAATCTCACAGGAGAAGACAATCTTGAATCTTTTGGCAAATTGAAATTATAATTTTCAGTGATCCTCTTCTTCTTGTTTCCTAAGACTCTGCCATCACAACCACCATCATGATTATTGTTGAGAAAGATGGTTGGTTTATCATTGACATCAGGACTAAAGCACACCCTTTTGTCTATCCTAGACATTTTGAAAAAACTATAGAAGATATAATTTGCAGAGAAGACTAGTACTTCAATTTTCCTAATATATGTTTGATGGAGAGACAGAGAGAAAGAGGAAAGAGGAGAGGCAGAGAAATGGTACTTAGAAGGGACAGTTGGAGAAAAGGTGTATATATAGATGAATCAATTTAAGCAACCAAGTAAACATGGAAAGATGATACTAGGATTGAAATTAATCCTATGTTCTATATGTAAGTGTGCCACCATAATTCTTTAACAATAAATTATTGTAGTACAACAGAAATACATTTAATTAGTATCCAATTTGTGCTATATATCATACGTAATGTGTGCCATATGTATAACACGTTACGTATGACACACATTATGTATAGTATATAGCAACATACGTTAGATACTAGTTGAATGTATTTCTGTTGTACACCCAACATTATTATTCTTTAATTCATTTTATTTCATTATTGTATTGAAAAGTATTAGCATTAAGAAGTTGTTTAATTGTATTTGTGCATATTTTTTTCTCCTTTATAAATTTTACATACTTATATTATTATTTCATTATCTTTAAATTTTGATATTACTGTATTCCAACACTCAAATTTTTATTCTTTACCTATAAATATAAAAGTATATACCTTATATACTTATATTTTCCTATCTACAATCAGTACAACGTAACTATTCATGATAAAGATGGTGAGACACATATTCAAATTATATAAGATCTTAAAGGAAAACACTTATATCAAGTTATTTATATTCATTTCTCAAATTAAGAAATGACAAGTAAATTTTTTTCTTATTAAAAAAGTGTATATTTATAAATTTTCCAAAAAATATATACATTTCATTATTTGATTTGTGAATTGGCTAAAATAAATATAAAAAGAGAGATTCTTAAATATATCGTGAGCAATAAATTTATTTACTATGCATTATTTATATTATGACAGTGTCAACTATTTTATATTTTTATAAGAAACATAATTACATAACCCTATTTCTCTCTATTATGGGATTAGTGTGGAATTAACAAATTCCGTTAATGGTGATAGAGGACATTTTTGAGAGAAAGAGAAAAAGCATTAATGAAAACAGCATCTGGAGATTGTGTGAGAATTTTTCAGAGACCAAGAAGGATTAAAAAAAAAAGTAGGAATTTTGGTCAAAAGACAAAGTGGTGGAACAGTGAAGACTTGAGAGAGGGAGACAAAGAGTGAAACAGTTTATTGTTGACAAAAAGAAAGAGGTAACATCAGAGACAGACAGATATAGAGGAGAGTTAAAACTTAAAACTACTTGATACTCTTCCCAATCAGCGTTTCTTTTGAGGTGGTTTTTGAAGGGCCTACTAATCCTTTTTGCTACCCCTTTTATTTATGTCTAAGAAGCACGCACACTACACATGAGACACGACGCGGACACGGAAATACATCAAACAAAAAAATCACAGGACACGAACACGACATATATATGAATATATAATAAATATTTTTTAGTAAAATTTTTCTTATTTTGGGTTAAAAATACATATTTAATTTAAGTTTTTTAAGCTAAGTCAAGTAAATTTAGATTGGATTTGATCTTAAGTTTCTTCGTAAAGTATGAAAAGATAAAAAAAAAAATGTCATGTCTACAGGTACCCGACTTGTGTCTATAATGTATCACGACATGTCCGATACATATTAGATAGCATCCACTATGTGTCCAACGCGTGTCCTATCTAAAAAAAATATTTTTCTCGAACACATACAAATGCGTGTTGGAGACGTGCCCACTGCATGTCCACCGAGTGTCGGTGTCCACTGAGTGTCGGACATGTAGACACGCTTAACATCGATGTGTTCGTGCTTCCTAGGTTTATGTTAATCAGAAATGAGAAATTTTTGATTGATCATATTTAATTTATACTTAAGACACATTTATAATTAAATATTATTATTTTTTATATAAATTTAAATATATAATTATAAATATTTTTAAACCACATATTAAATATAATTCATAATCATCTAAAATTTCTCATAATAAAATTGAGATGTGATGGCCCAATTGTGAAACAGAGGACATAGGAGGAAGAGGGAACCAGTTTAAATATGGGATTTACTTGAACATTAGGGAATTCTTCTAAAGTGACAAATATTAGTCTAAGCTGCTTCTTTTTTGATAACTTGGTCTAAGCTTCTTTGTACAGAAGGAAATACATCGGGAGAAAGTAGTTAGCTAGCTCTATTATTATATGACCTTTTCGATTTGGTTTACCAGTCATACTTTTATGTGTTGAATGAATAGTTATCATAAACGAACTAATGATTAACTCCATAAAAACACTAGGTTATTTGGCTACATGTTGAATCAATATATAAATCACTTATTGAACTAAATTTAAACAAATTAATATATAAAATCATATAGTTATAAAAAAATTCTGATAGGTTCTGAACCACGTGGGTTAGGTTAAAAAAGTTCACACTTAAAAGGGTTCACAAGGTCAAAAAAGTTCATGTAAAATGTAAACCTAGTGATATATGGTTATATGATTTTAAATGGGTAAGCATAATCCTAGCCCATCCACAAGATGGACCGTATCCGCCATATGGGCTGACTCACACTATGTTTTTTATTTTCATTAAACTTTTATTTGAGTTGATTTTAACTTAATTAGTTCACGAATAAGTTATATCTCATATAGGCCAATCACACAGGCGACATATTGGGTCAAATGTTTTTCTGATGCATTAGACTTGATAAACGTTTGATAGTATCAAATAATGAAAAATGTATAAATCCAAAAAAAAAAAAAAAACAATAATGCCAAATGTCTTGAAAAAAAACTAAGTACATTATTTATTGTAAAGTTTCACCCAAGCTATCGCGTTCACGCCTCTAGTTGGACGAGTTTGGGCTTTGTCTTCACTACAAGCTTCCTCCATGTGCTAGTTGCCTCCTCATTGTCTTGGTTGTCACTGCCTCCTCTGGTCGTTAATGATGGTGGTTGAAGGGAAAGAAGTAGAGTTACAATGATGGTGAAAATGTTGATAATGATGGTGGTGATCTCCATGTTCCTCCCGTTTTCCCTCATTGTAATTCAGATTAACTTGACGATTTCTATTAAGGTCGGTTAAAGAGGATGGTGCACACTAAATTTATGCTCAAGGCCATAAAAAGTGGCATATCTCTCCAACCAAGGACAAGATCATTTTCAACATATTGCACCCTTCGAATTCCCCTTGACATTAGGTATCCTATACCAAAACACTAACACATCGAACAAATCCCTTTATCCTAAGATAGTAGGAAGTCAGAGACAGTGAGATCAAATCCAATCCCCACCTTGATACTTACTACCTTGAACCAGGTTTAGTGCATGTACCGTACCATGAATGGACATCTCAACCCACAATATAAGTCGGTAAGCTCGGCCCATTTGCACACCCAACGGATAAGAAAAACGTGGATATTAATAAAGGGCAAAAACGGCTCAGTGATCTTCGCCCTTGGTATAGTTAACGGAAAACATGCATGATCTTCTCATAAGTGCTAGGTTGAGGGAAGACTCCTATAAAGGGAAGCAATCTAGAAGCTAAAGGATATGTAACATTGATTCTAGGCAATACATAGTTAAGAGTGACTTACCTTATAGAGAGCACTTTTGTAATCTTGTGTAGTCTTCTAGTCTGAGGACACACCTCGAGTGATTGTAACAAACCTAGGTTCTCGGATTAAGCGAGAACATTGGCCAAAAATCTGAAGGGGTCTGTGGAAATCACATTGGAGGCCGAGCTCTTGCAGCAAAAATCTTAATTAAGCGATGAGTTTTATTGGTTCAAAATGAGGTATGAATGCATGCATTGATTTAATTAAACGATGTGATAAATGTCAAAGATTTGCATATATACCTCGAAGTCATCCAGAGCCACTTCATAGTTCCGAGGTCAGTTGGCCATTTTTCCGATGGGGCATTGACTTGCTAGGCCCATTTCCATTAGCACCAGGTCAACTCAAATTCATTGTGGTGTCAATTGAATATTTCACAAAATTGATTGAGGCGGAACCACTTTCGACAATAACATCGGAAAGGGTAAGAATTTTTTTTTGGAAGAAAATAATTTACAGGTTTGGTATCCCTTATGAAGTTCTCAGTGACAATGGAACACAATTCACGGATAAGAAGCTTAAAGAGTTGTGCCAAAATTTTGGTATAACCCATGTGTTTAAGCTCGGTGGAACATCTACAAACAAATGGACAAGTTGAACCAGCGAACAAGATAATCCTAAAATCTCTAAGGAAGAAGTTAGAATAAGCAAATGGAGAATGGTCGGATATATTACCCGAGGTCCTTTGGGCTTATCACACAACACCTCAATCAAGCACTGGAGAAACACCTTTCAGGTTAGTTTCGATTCTGATGCATTAATTCCTATTAAAATTATTAAGCCTTCGAGGTGCATGTCACATTTTGAAGTGGGTTTCAAAAAGGCATTGAGTTGAATTTGTCCATTTAAAAGTGGTGAATGGATTGGGACTGAACCTTTAAAAGTGGGTTTCCATTGGTTGTTTTATCTCTCAAATCAACAAAATTCGTATATCATTGACATGGGTTGGTGGAATAGCTGGGAGTGGGAGTGGACACTTGAATGGAGTAGGTTTCTCTTCAATTGGGAAATTGAACAGGAGAGGGAGCTGCTGACCATCCTAAATCAGGTTTAGTTGACAAGAGGAAAGGAAGACAAATTCCAATGGAAATTTGATCCTAACAAAGGATTTTCGGTGAAATCTTTTATTTTGCAGGTACAATACACTGAAAACGCTGATCGAGGTTACTTGATTGAAGGTTCTAGAGGCAGTGGAGGTATATGGCTAGGGCTTGCACCCCTAAGGGCGGAAATTATTGTGTGGCTAGTTCACTTGAAGAGGCTAAATACAAAAGAACGTCTTTGTTACCTGAAAATACTCCAGCCAGTGGAGGTAATTTGTCCATTTTGCTTGACTGAGGTAGAAACTGTGAATCATCTCTTCTTTACTTGCAAAAAAACTTGGTTGGTCTGGATGGAATTTCATAAATGGTGGGGTTTTTCTCTATGCCTTCACATGGAACCAACCACTGTCTTCGATGAATGGATAGGATACAGATTGGTGGACCTGGAAAAGAAAATGTGGATCACATGTTATTATGTGGTGATTTGGAATATTTGGAAATTGAGAAATAAAGTGATCTTTGAAAACGCTAAGTTAAAATGGGAGACTGAAATAGTCTATATGAAACTGACACTGGGGTGGTGGGTAAAAGCCTGGAGGAAGGAATACCCGTTTGAAGAAGGCTGGGTGTTGAACAATTTAGACCAGGCCAGAGGTTGGATGATGCATCACTCAGAATTTTAATAGAAGCCATGAATAACTGGGCGATGGGCATTTAATGAAATTGGGAATGGGGTTCTATGTTCGAACAGAAAGGATAAGGGGAGGTGGCGCAAGATGCTGCTATATGACTTTGCACGTGGCTTGGTTTGGGAGTTAATCTATGTGTTGTATTTGTAATGTAATATGTGTGGGTATGTGAGATTCATGTAGGTGTATGCAATGTGGGAGTAACTAAGTTTACTCACTGAGTGTAAGTCTGAACTGTTTGTATTTTGCTTGGTGTGGTGCTCTTTTTCCTCATTTAGATAGGAGGTTTTTTAATGAGACCACACCAAGTAGTTTTCATGAGCTTTCTCATCTCTTGAAAGCTTGTGTTATTTATAAAAAAAAAAAATCAAGCAAAGGGTAGCTTGATTTTACAACTCTAAGCACAAACCGAAGAGTTTCAAAGAAGGTGACCTGGTCCTAAGAAAGATAAAACCACAAACAAAGCAACCAAGCGGGTGCAAGTTTAATCCAAACTGGGAGGGTCTTTTCAGAATCTTAGCAGTAGGAAAGGAGTAGCATACAAGTTAGAAGAATTATTAGGAAGGAGTATACTTATGATATGGAATACTTTATCTCTAAAAAGGTACCTTAGTTAAATTTATAAACAATACATGCACTCTTTTTCCTACATTGGTTTTTTGTCCCAATTGGGATTTTACCAATGAGGTTTTAACGAGGCGTAATTGTTTATAACACCTCAAATTTAATTAAGGCTACCAATAAGCTTCGTAAAAGGAGATCCATCTCAATAAAATGATCTTCTTTCAAAAGAGATTTATCATCAAAAAGAGATCTGCCTTGCTGACAATACTTAATCTTCTGAAAGAACTTATGTATAACATTTTCTTATTCATACAATGACAGTCATTTGTAATACTTATATATAATAATAATTCAGTTTATGACATCTGATTTGTTTAAGAGTTATTATGCGTTCAAGACAGAGAAGACAAAATATCTATTTTCAAAATAAAAAGTCCGATGATTTTCATCTCGACATAAAAAGCTCAAGAAACCAGATATTGGCAATAAAGTAAAAAGTCTAATGATTTTCATCTCGGCATAAAAAGTCCAAGAAACCAGATCTTGACAATAAAGTAAAAAATATGATAATTTTCATCTCGGCATGAAAATCCCAAGAAATCAGATCTTGGTAATAAAGTAAAAAGTATGATGATTTTCATCTCGGCATAAAAAGCCCAAGAAACAAGATCTTGGCGATAAATTAAAAAGCTCCACATAATATGACAAGATACAGGCTAGTTTTGATAATTCAAAAGAGTAAGTACAAAAACTTGTATTGTTTATACAAGATTACAAACATATCTACATTGCATTAGTTGATAATTCAAATGAGCAAATAGAGAAAGTTATATTGTTCAAACAAGATTACATACATCATTAAAAAAGATAAAACTGAAACTAAACATTTTCCGGAAAAGGAATAACAACATCAACATGGTTGGGAGCATCATTTGGAACATTTGTTGCCTGATCATCTACTGCTCCATCATTCGCATTAGCTGGTGAAGTATCTTCGACACCTGCTATATCTACCAGCTCCCCGTCACGAACATTCTTCAAAACATTGCATCCACTGATATCAAGATCGGGGTAGAAATGATGGATTTGAACAAGAGCTTTCTCAAAGACCATAATGTGTTGCTCTAAGGCCTCAGACCGATATTGTTCAGCTTCCTCCTCTACCTCATTAATCTTTAACTCGATTTCTTGGTTTAAACGATCATATTTTTCTTCCGTCTCTTTTAAATATGCTTTCAACCCGTCAATCTTCTTTTTGAACCAACTTTCGATTTCAAAAGATTTTTTTTCTCTTCCTTTAAATTTATATCAAAATAAGAGGCTTTCTTCTGTAAGTTTTAAAGAAGAGCTTGACTTTCTTCATGCTCTTTTTCCATCAACAGAGCTATAAGAAAATTGCGGAGACCTTGCACTTGGAAAAAACGACATAGATCAACAAAACCTATATCCTTAACCTGAGCTATGTCCTCGGGGGTACATACTTTGTCATCCACAAACTTTGGAAAATCAAAGTCTTCACTCCACAAACTTGAGTGAGAGACTGATTAGTCAAAGCCAGGAAGCTCTGCAGCTTGAGAAGGTAATGGAGAGCGAGAAGAATTACCTGATACCACATCCGTAGAACATCGACGTTTTCGAAGTCCTTGGGGTTTCGAAATCCTTCCACCTTTGGGTCTAGAAACTGCAAGAGATGAACCTACACCCTTATCTCCTAATGAGGACTCACCAGTTCTCTTGTTCTTCATGAAAGAAGCTAGATCATTTTCTCCTAATTTAGGAGCCATACGTTTTTCAATTAACAAAGAAATATGAGTTATATAAATATTTTTACGAATGCAGGAAAGTTAAAGAGAACAAAAAAGAAAGAAGACCTATGTGAGCAAAGATAAAACCTCGTTGACTTGCTACAGGCCACCTTAACAATATCCTGGTGTTTAAAGATTGATCACTAGCAATGATTTTATCATCTAAATATTCAATTATAAATTTCTCACTATTTTCAAGACTATTATAATCAATATCCAAGATATGTTGTGGAGAAGGTTGCAGTAGAGAGGAAACTTAGACAAACCGGTTGATTCATCTAAGAAGAAAGGAAAGTCGGTATCTCTGGATCGAACTTTGAAATTTTTTTCCTTAAAATTCTTAAAAGGAGGAGTTAAGTAGAGTTAGTATCCTTCTTCCAGGGTGAGAGTTAAAAGAAACCCAATGACCAGAATTATTCTTCTTTGTTTGAAAATAGTAGAAGAAAATGCCAATACTCGGGGCTACACCCAGGATTTGGATTTGGATTAGGATTTCAAATGCTTGGATAAAGGCCAGTTGTTAGGGTAAAGTTGCGAAGGCAGCACATTCACAAAGTTCATAACATCCATCTCAAATTTAGTGAAGGGTAAGGATGTCTTATTAAAGAGATTTAGGTACATATAAATGACCTCGTGACTTTATATTCCCGTGTTGGCAAAACAAACACGTTATGAAAAAGTACCTGGAAGGCACACTATCTTATCTTCATTCCCGGAGAGGGCTATGAAGTAGTTGTGTCGTAATCAACGAATGGACTCATGGTCCTCAAAGATAAAGGACCAACATAACACGTTTCCTGAAGCCCAAGCGACTTCAGGACGATCCACAACAGTCTCGTTCACAACAATAGCATCTATAGTATCCTCTCAGAGTAACGCGGAGGAATCCGCTGAAAATTCCCTCTCTGCCGATGAAGTTTCATTAGCTAAGATTATTGGCTCCTTCCTAGACATCTTTGAACCTGAGTACAAAGAAGAAGGGGAAATGCAATTTTCAGGCGGAGAAGGAATGATGCAAAAGAGGAAAAACATGCACCTACAATAATTAAAGGACTAGTTTCTACAGTGGACTAATTTCATAAACAAACGAAACAATAACAGGAAGAACACCATTATTGTTCAAAATCAAAATAAAAATAGATATGCTAGTAAGGAAGAGGAAGATAAGTACATAGCCATTTTGAAAGGAGAAATGAGCTAGGGTGTGTAACTACATGCTGAAGTATCACATGAAGATGAAGAAAGGAAAAGGGAAATGAACACAAAGAAAAAGAAAGGAAAAACCAAGACAAAGAAGAGTAAATGATGAATGCTAATGAAGAGGTAGAAACTTCTCACTTCAGTAAATATTAGTGTTTTTGGTTTTAATGTTTTATTTATTTCTAATATTTTGTTAATTTTATTTGGAGATCCAACGATGGAGGGTATGAGAGAGATAAGGATTTGATCCAATAGATACATCCAAGGTCTTCAAATAATAGAATTCTTTTGCAGCAGTTATTTAATAGAGACATGACTTGGGAAAGGACAGATAAAGAACACGTGGCAAGATCATAAGCTTCAAAATGAGCGTGAAAACAAAACAACGCTCTTTCCTACGATCTACACTTACCAAAGAGTACTGTTCGATAACCGTTTGATAACTTCCCATTACATAGTGGTGTAAAGTGTTGTTAACAAGGACTACATAGAGGTATAATACAACAGCTCAGGAACTCAATCCTGGAGATACTTTTCAAGCTTGAGCTCGGGGGTTGTGTACCGTAAAATGAATTTAGAATAGCTCGACTTTACAAATCATGTATCATATCTTAAACTCAACTGCCTAGTAGGAACTCAACCTTGAAGATACTTTCAAGTTTGAACTCAACGGTTGTGTACCGTACCATGAATGGGCATCTCAGCCCACAATATAAGTCGGTAAGCTCGACCCACATGCACATCCAATAGACAAGAAAAATGTGGATATCAATAAAGGGAATAAACGGCTCAGTGATCTTCGCCCATGGTAGAGTTAACGAAAAACAAGCATGATCATTCCATAAATGCTAGGTCGAGGGAAGACTCCTATAAAAGGAAGTAATCTCAAAGCTAAAGGACATGTTACATTGGTGCTAGGCAATACATAGTTAAGAGTGACTTACCTTATAAAGATCACTTTTGTAATCTTGTGATATCTCCTAGTCTGAGGACACACCTCGACTGATTGTAACAGACCTAGGTTTCTCGGATTAGGCAAAAACAGTGCCCATCCATCATTGAGTTGGGATCTAGTTCTTAGGGTGAAAAAAAGTAGCTTTTTATTTTTGTATCAATTGTTCTTATATTGCATTATGTGGTGGAAACCGGAGAAAAATGAAAAATTGAACATTAACATTTATATGAATAATCCGAGTTCATCAATAAGCTAAGAAAAGAATATGTTTTCATATGATTGTAAACTAAACAGAAATTCATATGATTATTTTATTTCTAATTTTCCACAAAATCCATATGATTGCAAAATAAACAGAAATTCACACTTTTTTCTGTCTAGAGCATTGTTATATATTTAACAAAAAATCAGTCAAAACAGTTAATATATTGTGCATAACATATATAATATAATATGCACAACATATATCACATGTTATGCACGCTATATATCACATGATGTGCACAACATAAATCATATGTTGCAAAGAAAGATGATGTTGCAACATATGATTTGTATTGTGCACAATAGGTGATATATGTTGTGCATATTGTGTATTATATATATAGATTGTGCGCAACATATTGGCTGTTTTGCCTGATTATTATACACCAAATTTTTCGTTTGGATATCTGTCTTGTTTGACTATATAAGTTGTTATTTCTCTAGAAGTTATTTCAGTATTTTTGGAGAAGTCTAACTATCTGACTTCTCTAGAAGCACTTTTCAAAATAATTGAAATAAGATTTTTTTCATTTTATATACACATGCAAAATAACTTATTCATAAATTATTTTTTGTCAGAAGTTAATTTTATATATGGATTTAAATAAGTTATTTGTCAAAACTAGCCTTAATTCAATCTATTTAATTTATATGTATATTTATGTATAAAAGAATATAGAAGTCAAATCTATTACCCAGTTTTAACTCATATAAAATTACTCCAACTTTAAAACAAAATGTTAATGAATGTATGAATATTGTTCTCGCATAATCCGAGCACCTCATCGGTCCAACCTGTCGAGGTCTAAACGAACTAGATGCATGATAACACAAACTCTTTAGCTTGTTCTCTCTATGTGTAAGTATGAGTGTTAAACATTAAGTGTCCTACTCTTGGTTCAACTTCTTTCCTATATAGGAGCTCTATGTTCTCGAGCATTCATGAGGACATCTTATGTTACACTACTGATACTCCGGAAAAAGGAGGAACATGGGATTCCATTTCTGTTTTCTTGGTTGTTTTATCTCTCCCTGTTATGTTCATGTTGATTGGCATGTGCCTTTTGTAGTTTTTGCATGAGCTTCAAGCTCAATCCTTCTTGATCTAGATCTTGATATTTGAGTCGAGCTAGCTCTTGATTTCTAGTCCGGTATAAATGTAAAAATATGATATATACGAATTTTTGCGTTTTTCAATTCAATATTTTGACTTTATGCATACTAAGTGAGAAAAAATGCTCCGCATCTTCTTTTTTTTCATAGAATAATAGGATAAAGTAGGATTTGAACCTTGAAGCTTCCCTCTCCATTTCAAAATGTGGAGGAATATATTCTTATTTTTATTGACATTCGACAAGTGGATACGTTGATCACTTTATCTAAGATTTGTTTGCACAATAACAAGATCGAGAATCCATTTGCATAAATGTCTTACAATAATAACGGGTCTTATAACATATATACGTCCAATAAATATCCAACGTGTGCTATACATGTTATGAGACGTGTGATATACGTACGTGTGCAATATAAATAGCACACGTTAGATATTTGTTGGACGTATTTATATTGTACGACAAATATTATTGAATAACATACTATGAGCACTCGTCTGTTCCTTTTATGGAGTCTATAAATTCCCAAACCCACCCAAGAATTATCTCAGTGATTATGGGAACGGTTCACACTAGACTTAATTAGGCGAATAATTTCTCACTTTTCAATCAGGAAGAGATCGATACTATAAAAAATGAACACTACTTTAATTTTCGAAAAGATAAAATTTTATAAATAAATTTTAAAAAATACACCGCTACTATACCGCTATAAAATTTAGGAAGTAGAGCTTTGTCATTCTATTGATTTACAAATGAAAACTATCACTTAAAGAAGAGTATCAATATATGATTTCTTGATTTGTTTTAGAAAAGTTTGGACAAATACTATTTGTCCATTCAATTCAGTATCTCGCATTCTTGATTTGTTTTAGACTTAAAATCAATTCAGTATCTCTTAATGAAAAGTTTGGACGAGGATTCAATATCTTTTAGGAAAGACTACCAATCCAATCTTTTCAAGATTTTTTAAGAGAAATATTAGGGGTGTAATCGGATCGGTTTGGATCGGATTTGAAGGAAAAATGAATCTGATCCGATCAATTTAAGTTCGATTCGGATTGGATCGGATGGATCACTTTTTCATGAGCAAATAAATCCGAACCGATGGATCTGATTAAAATTCGGTTGGTTCGGTTCGGATCATTGGATGCCCGATTAAAAAAAAAATCTAAAAAATTGCCAACAAAAATACAAAAAAAATCCGAAAAAATTGTCAAAAATACAAAAAAAAATTACCAAAATACAAAAATTCCTAAAAAGTCATTATTTAGGAATTAGAAAGTACATATCCGAACCACTCAATAATCGGATTTTTCGGATTTTTCGGATTTTATCCGATCAAACCCAATGATCCGATCCAATCCGATCCAAACCCTTCGGACCGGTTCGAATTCGTCGGTTCTATCGGGTGGATCGAAACCGCTTTCACCCCTAAGAAATATACTTACATTATTGTTTCACCAATACATCTTTAAATTGGTCAATAAGTTCGATCTTAGGCTTTTGTTCTGGTTCTTTTATATTTTCTTCTTATAATCTTTTTATTTCATCTAAGTCATTTTCTAAAGTCAT
Organism: Aeschynomene evenia; assembly: GCA_013621005.1. NCBI lineage: Eukaryota > Viridiplantae > Streptophyta > Magnoliopsida > Fabales > Fabaceae > Aeschynomene > Aeschynomene evenia. The sequence goes on along the minus strand of CM024268.1, from coordinate 30,587,344 downwards.
AGGATTTTCTTTAATTATTCTTTTAAATATTGTTTCTAATTTATAAAACTTTCTTTCTAAATTTGTTTCACATATTTCTCCTTCGTTATTACAGTATGGTACTTTAATTTTTGTTGAGTTTATTATATATTCTTTACTATTCATAATGATATTTTATTATAAAGTGTTCTTGCTATATTTTATAGAATATCTTTTTCTAGTTTTATTTATTCTTTATAAATTGGTAATTCTATTTGAACGTCTTGTTATAATTTTAATCTTCTTTAAATTTCTTTTTCGAATAATTGTTTTTTAATTTTTTTCTATATCTACAAGATCTGGTTCCATTTCTATTACTGATATTTTCCCTATAATTTTTTAGAGTTCTAAAATATTATCATTAGCTATTTCTAAATTTTTTGCAATATTTTTGCTTTCTAATTTTTTTATAATTTTTTCTTAATGTTGGAATTTAACCACATTTTCTAGGGTTGCTAATAGGTTCTTTACCATGAAGCGGTCTTCATATTAGAATTGCCCAAATAACTCATATAGACAATTTACAATATGAGATATCAAATTGATGTTAAGTCTAAAATTAAATTCGAATGCGAGATACTGAATTGAATGGACAAATAGTAATTATGCCTTCCATTCCATTGCTCACTTCCTAATCAATATACCGTATCGTATAACGAAAATATGTCCAACTAATATATAATGGAGTCTTGCTAGATGTACAATATAAAATACATACAACGTATAAAACAACGTATAGTACGGAAATTAGGCAACAAGATTGAAACGCACGTATTTTGTATACATACTCTCACGGACGCGCGCGTGTACAGTACGCGCGTAAGCGAACACATTCCAACACATAAATGAACACATATTTAAATGACAAATGAACACATTTGATTATAAAAAATTAACACATTTATTCATTATAATGAACATATTTAAGTAGAAATTAAAAAAAATGAACATGTTTACTTAAAAAACATCTCAAGCTCATTAATCTTATCTATTTGCATTATATTATGTGTGTAATTAGTTAAGATGTATACATGTGTTCATTTTGTATTGCATTATGTGTTCAGTTACAATATAAATATATGTTCATTTTGCATTGTACTATGTGTTCAGTTGCAGTATATTTATTTATGTGTTCACTTTGCATTATATTATGTGTTCAGTTACAATATAAATATGTGTTTACGTTACATTGTATTATGTGTTCAATTGCAGTATATATGAATATGTGTGTGTTCATTGTTTCATATATTATGTGTTTATTGTGACTTAACTTTAATATATATGTATTCATTTGCTAATAAATAATTTTATGACCGAAGTATTACCTTATGTGTTCATTTTAGGTTGTCATATGTGTTCATTTAATCTTATACAATTTGTTCGTCGTGCAGAATTAGTTCTAATTTGAGAAGAAAAATAATGTTATTGTTTGACACTAAAACAACATGATATAGACAAAGATTGAATTGTATGATAAAAAAAGAAATCAAGAATCTCATTAGATATCACAAGAATCATTATTAAAAATGAATTTAGTTGATAAATATATGAAATTCAATTCTTCTTCATCATCAATTATGTCATGGAGCAAGTTGCATAGAAGAATTACAAAATAAAAATTCTAAAAATAAAATGAAATAAAAACAAGAATCATACAAGGAAAAATAGTGGGTATCTTGATTTAGAGAAAAATAAGAGTGGGTATCTTGATTGAGAGAAGGAAAAGAAGAAGAAAAAAGAGGAAGAAGAAGGAGGAAGAAGAAGAAGAATGCAGAAAAAAATTTGAAAGAAAAAAAAAAAAAGAAATATGAACAGTTGTGCGTTGGTGTTATTTGCATTGATCCTGTATATGTGCATCACTTCTACGTTGTACAGTACGTTGTTAGTATACAACGTTGTACAACTAGAATTTCCGTATATAATGTGTGATACGTATGATATACATATAACACACATTTTATATTATAAATAGTTGATGTTAAATACTAATTAGACGTATTTTTGTGATATGAGAAACAACAAACAACTGGATCCTAATCACCATCACGCCAGCACAAAGAATATCCCATTCTTAGAGCACCTTCCAATCTACTTGGATTCTCTCTATCTTCCCCTTCCTCTCTCTTTCTCTCGCTCACACCACAAGCACACACAATCACTGAAAGATATTGATTCTATCTAACTTCAAAGGTTGCTTTGTTCCTTTTATATTCCAACATTTCCACACACAACTACTTTTCTTTACATCATGAACACCACTTCTCTCTCTATAAAATCATATCTCTCCCCTCCCTTTCTTTCCGCTCCCACCACATCTTCTTCTTCTTCTTCTGCATCAGCTTCTTCCTCATACCCTTCTTCCAATTCTGCTATATTCCAGCGTTTTCAGCCTATTGCAGCAAAACCCATTACCCTTTCCTGCATAGGAGCGCGATTGTACTCCTTACAGGGTCCATGGATTGTGAAGGGTAGAAAAAGATTGGTGCTTTGTGCTGGGAACATGACCATGGAAGAGAATGATTTGCATCAAGAGGAAGAGGGTCCTCCTTCTTCTGCTTTGCTTGACTCTCAGAACAATTCAAGGCCTCGTCGAATTGCTCTCTTCGTTGAGCCTTCTCCTTTTGCGTGAGTTCCCCTTTTCTTGTTCTTACTTTTTGTTTTGAATGTGGAGTGTTTAAAATTGAAACCCCATTAAATTTTTGTTCTTCAAATTGCATTGAGCTTCTCGGAAATTTAGTCAAGTTTACCTCAGCTCTCCTTTATTTATAAATTTTGTTTGGCAATGTTTGTTTTCGCGGAGTAAAGTCAAGAAGTTAGTGAAAAATTGTTTCTGATAAATGTCTAGTGTGAGAGACTGGAGGAGGGTCACAATAATTCAGTAAATAAAATTGTCAATTTTCTGTTCACTCCAATTTTAGAGTTAATTTGTGTTGGGAGCGAGACACACACACACATATATATATATATATATATATATATATATATATATATATATATATATATATATATATATATAATATATGAGTGTGAGACACATGTATATATATGAGTGTGTGTATCTCTTATTTCTATGAACTCCATGTCTCCCTTAATTTTGCCTTAGAGTCAATGAAAACAAATATTACCTTTGAGTTTGTGAAATCATTACACCTCCCTGTCATAAGGTTGTAAAATAATTACCGTGGGTCAAGGTGAATTTAGACAAATAATTGGACAGTATTGGGTTTCAATTTTTGCAGCAGCAATTGAAATGGCCTTGTTGGATTGGTTTTGGTGCTGAGTTCGTGGCATTTGATGATTTGACTGTGTGGGGGGCGTGTGGTCTTGTATCAAAAGTCACATATTTTGCTCTGTCTGTTTTACTAAGCTGTCAAAGTTCAACATTTGCTCTATGATTATTTGTTGAAGCACAGAGAAACCAGTTTTTAGCCTTTTGTTTTGTTTTTGTTTATTTTTAAACATCGGTGCTATTCCACTCTTCCTTTGATTGCTTATATTATTGTCTCCTGAAATAGTGAAATTTGATTTGAATGGCCATCTGTTGAAATTAAGTTCTACATATCACATGGATTGAGCTGACTTTGTATTTATGTGTTTTAGATATTCATTCTAGTAGCTTCATATTTGTTGTATCGAGCCGCTTATTCGAATTTTGAATATTTTGGTGTTGAATATAGTCTTAATCTGGCTGACGATGCGTAACCAGAAATTAACTTTAGGAAATGTTGTTGGCAAGTTTCCAGGCTTTCTAGTTTCTGTGTGCATAAAAATCCAAATGAGTTCGAATTATACTTGGCTGTTGGCACTTGGCACTATTCATGTTTGATCCTTTTTTCACAAGCTACATCTTGTGTATTCACAGATATGTATCAGGATACAAAAATCGGTTTCAAAATTTTATCAAGTATCTCCGTGAAATGGGAGATGAGGTAACTTCTTTTGTTTCTATGTATTTTAGTGTTTATTTTCCTTCATACTTGGTGCTTCGATACAGTACCCTCACAAATTCAGAGAAAATCTAGGACTTATAGCTTTTGTGTTGTAAAGATATTGTTTCAACATGTATCCCTCACTATTTTTTTAAACATTGCGATTTGCTGGCTAACTAGTTTGTCTTAATTTGTGTTCTATAGGTATTGGTTGTGACAACACATGAAGGAGTGCCTCAGGAATTTTATGGAGCCAAATTGATCGGATCTCGGAGGTTGATAACATTGATCTCTTTTAGTTACTCAGCTCATATTTCTCTTTGTCATCCTTTTGCTCTACTTGTAATTCTAAAAATTAGGAAATAAATTGAAACCAAACAAACCCTAATTTGCTGTTTTCAAATCTTAGTGTTTCCTTTTTTTCAGTTAGTAGGAGCTTATTTATTGTTTCTTGGTTGCATTCATTGCATTTAGTTGTCAGCTGTCATTTCCATACCTCATATTCTGTTTATATATATATCGAACATATTTTTAAACTTCGTTAGCAAATAATCGTCGCATTCCTCTTATCATCACTATATGCTAGTTGAAAATATGATATTGATTTAGGATCAGCCTAGTTGAATATGTTATTTAAAGTTATGGTTACCACCACAACCATTGCCTTATACTAAGTGCTAACAATTTTCTTTTAAACCAAAATCTATGAAAATTGCAGTTTCCCCTGCCCTTGGTATCAGAAGGTACCTCTTTCCTTAGCACTCAGCCCAAGAATAATTTCAGAGGTGGCCCGGTTTAAGCCTGACATAATACACGCATCATCACCTGGCATAATGGTTGGTTTGCAATTTCCTATGTCCAGATTTATCAACACTTTTGGGTTTAGTAGTACAGATTTATTCCTTATATATCTGATTTGATACTTACTTAACTTCAGGTTTTTGGTGCTCTTATCATTGCAAAGCTTTTGTGTGTTCCTATAGTCATGTCCTACCATACCCATGTACCAGTGTAAGTTCGATTCCTATTTCGGATTTTTTAATATATTTATAATTTGAATTCTGTGGTTGTTCTTCTTACCATTGTTCTGCTATGATTTATAATGTCAGAACTGCTTCACATTACATCAAGTATTGCTTATGGCTATTCTTGTGTTGCTTTCAGTTACATTCCTAGATATACATTTAGCTGGCTGGTGACACCCATGTGGTTGGTCATAAGTATGTTCTGTTCACTTCCTCGCTTCGATTTTTCATTTTGGACTCAAATATTTGCAAGTATAACATCAATTTTGCTGTTTTATATGTAGAATTTCTTCATAGAGCAGCTGATCTTACTCTGGTACCATCAGCTGCCATCGCGAAGGATCTCCTAGCATATAGAGTAACAGCAGGTGAACGTAAAACAACCTTTATCTAGCTATGCTTAGTTGATAACAGATCTGAACATTGCCATTTCTTAGTATGTCCTTGGCAATGTAGCAAAGTTCTGATGGACTTGTTGCTTTTGCTCTTATCCAGCTAATAAGATTCGTCTTTGGAACAAGGGTGTTGATTCTGAAAGTTTCCATCCTCGATACCGCTCGCATGAAATGCGAGTAAGACTAAGGTTTGAAAATTGTCCTTTTTTTTTTATTTACGTTGTAGTTTTGACTTTTGATAATTGTCGGATTCATCTTATTCTTAAATATTTGTCATGCAGCAACGGTGAACCCGAGAAACCCTTGATAGTTCACGTCGGTCGGCTTGGAGTTGAGAAGAGTTTAGATTTTCTCAAAAGGTAGTGAATCTTGAAATTTGCCTAAATTGGAGTTGTAAAATTTTATTTAAGATTTTCCATTTGGTCTTAATTTTCCAGAATATAAATGGGAAGAGCACTAAAAACGGCTTCATTGGTTATTGATGTACTGAAGTTGGAAGATTGCTAAAATATTTTCATGACATCCTTATAGAAATGCACTGTGACATGCCCTTAGGCCTTAGCTGACTCTGATGCTTCTTACGATACCATATAATGTATAATGCTTAGGAATTTGCGTATCTATTGTCTGTCTTCGACGACTGAACTACTTGGTTTGGCAGGATCATGGATAGGCTTCCTGAAGCGCGAATTGCTTTTGTTGGAGATGGACCCTATAGGTGATTTACTCTGTTGTCTCTACTTTCTGCATCTGTTCATTGTGGTGTCTCGCGAATTTTAACTAAGGGATCTATAGGAGTAAATGTATTTTATTTATATATCACTCTCCATATCTAGATAAAGTAATTTTACATATAGAATGTTTTAAAACTGTTAGTAAATATGAGTTCTTAACCACTAGGGAGGAACTGGAGAAGATGTTTGAAGGTATGCCTGCGGTATTCACCGGAATGTTAGGTGGTGAAGAACTCTCTCAAGCATATGCGTGTGGAGATGTTTTTGTCATGCCTTCAGAGTCAGAGACACTTGGGCTTGTTGTCTTGGAGGCCATGTCTTCAGGTATTCCAGTGGTCGGAGCACGCGCCGGAGGAATTCCAGATATAATCCCTGCAGATCAAGAGGGCAAGATTGGCTATCTGTATAACCCCGGCGATCTTGAAGACTGCTTGAGCAAACTAGAGCCTCTGTTACTTAACAAAGAGTTGAGAGAAACCATGGGAAAAGCCGCACGCGAAGAGATGGAGAAGTATGATTGGAGGGCAGCTACTCGAAAGATTCGCAACGAACAATACAATGCCGCCATTTGGTTCTGGCGCAAGAAAAGGGCTCAACTATTGAGACCTTTACAATGGCTTGCTAAACGTATTTTCCCCTCACCAGAAGTCAACTATAGGTGATGGAATATACACCTTCCTTGCTTAGGAGACTTATGTTGGATCAATGTATGGGTTGATTAGCAGTAATGCATTCATTTTTTGTATGTAATGAAACATACAATATGGTTGCATCATAGGTTGAATAGTTGATGTCCCCTACCATATCAAACAAAAAATTTAATGCCAATTCAATTTAGAGAGTATAGCAAAAATCATACATTGCAAAAATCCTATATTCTAATTGTCAAATACCTGACAATCTCTGTCCCATAAAAGTGTAGTTATTTGTTTGTGGAGACTAGCTAAATAACTACAAATTTACAATAGCTATAGACATGGTTTAATTTGCAATAAATATGACTAATTTTGATTTAGTCCCATAAAAATTTAGCTGGTATTTGTAACGATTAAGACCAATACAACGATAAAGTTGATTTGCAAGCGAAATTGTAAAGTCTTTTTGCTCGTTAGTTTTTGTTTATTTTCACCAACCATTTACTCGATATTTACTAATTTTGATTTAGTCGCATGAATTTGAATGCAAATTTGCTTATTCAATAATTTTCTCTTATCTATTTACACATTTAATGATGATTGAGTGATATTAAAATATTTCTCAATGAATAAATATAAATTTGCATTCAGAAAATATTTATAAGACTATATAGTAAGTTGACTCAAACTTTTGGCGAATATCGACTAAATGGTTAGTGAGAAAAAAAAAATCAATAAGCAAAAACAACTTTATAACTTTACCTGCTAATCAATTTTATTTATTAATCAACTTTACCGTAATAGTCATAAACGATTAAACGCATATTCAAAAGGTTTAAGTTTTTTTTTTTTTATTTGAAAAGAAGTGGGGTTTGGTTTTAGTCATATGAGGAAATTTGGTTTTGTAATACAAAATTTTCCATTTTCTAATAATGAGTCTGAAGATAGGCTCATAAAAACAAAATTGAGTCAGTTATTTAATAGTGAGCTAGTTAACAAAAAATAACATAGTTGAATTGGACGTATTTCTATTATATGTATAGCACACATCCTGTAACATAACAACACACGTTAGATACAAGTTGAACGTATTTCTGTAGTACGTCAAGCATTATTGTTTATCAAAAGAACAAAACAAACACAAAGATTTCAGGTACATACATTCAATTTCATACATGAAATGAAACAAAAGTGAACACAAACCTTCTCAGGCATAGTACTTCCTGACATATTTGAAGTTAATTGGACCCGTAGACCTCCTTATTTCTGGTTCCTCTAAGGTTCCTCTAAGATGAAGTGGCCATTCTCAAGTGACTCCTTACAATATAGGGTCCTTCCCATTTAGGAGCCAATTTAGCGAGTGATTTCTTTCTCGTTACAACATCCACTGCTATGAAGACAAGCTCACCCTTTGCAATTTTAACTTTAGAAAAAAACATGTATATAATTAAATTACTATATAATTATTAAAAATGAAAATATTTTTTTACAATATAATAAATTTATTCTAATAAAATATTATTAAAAATATTTAAATTTATTTTAAAACTATTATTGTAGGTTCACCAATATATATTAATTTATTTTAAAATTATTATTTCATGTCTTAATTAAACGATGTAGTAATAATAAAAAAATATGTAAGAGGAAAGAACTAAAAATTGTAAAATTTTTCTTCAATTTCACTCTACTTTTGAAGAAAGTTTTTTTGATATGGGCTCACATTTCCCTTATATTTCTCTCTTACTTCTTTCTTATACTTCTCTACAATCAAATAAGAGAAATTCTCTTATTTCCTTCCTATTTTTGTTCCCTTCCTAAATTACTTCCCAATTCTACTCAAACATACACATTTGAATTATATGTAATGAAGTATGTATAATATAACATTTGAATTTCTATAAATAACAAAAACATACACATGTTGATTCCAATATGCAAAACATATACATATGAACAACAAATCATTAAATAAAAAAATATATATATTGTCCTCCCATCAAGAAAACCAAAATGCTTGCTCCAATCTATACAACATGCTTGAAGAAAATCTCCCATATGGTCACAACAAACAAGGCATTAATATTAAATAATCATCCTCTTTTCCATCTCCTTATTTTGCATGGCTTCTTTATATCTTTCCAACAACCCAATGTTTCCTTTTGAGTTGGAATTAAGGCCTTCTCTTGTTTGTGCTCAATTTAATTCATGGCTTAAAGTTTCAACATTTTGGAAGATCTTTTGGTGGTGGTATCAATGATTGTTTTGGACCTTTACCATTGTCCACCAAAAAGGCCATCTTTAGGCCCCATGTTGTGTGCACCTCAAAATGGCAGTGCAAGAACCAAATTCCTGTTGTAACCCAAAAAAAAAACAAAACAAAACAAAAGAACCAAATTCCTGTCAAATATATGGCACTAGAACAAATTATGAACAGATATTAATATTTTTTTTATACAAGAACATATACTAATTTACATTCAATTACAATACAGACCAATTTTACACCATTACATAAGGTGTCATTTGGCAAATGTTCTGAATCATTAAATATGGAAACATGTATGGAAGAGGGTGTGAAGACAAAATAAAATCTCAAAATCTTTATTTAAGATGAATAATACTATATATACATTATAAAATCAGTCACGACCAGTCATCATATATAATAATATAATTTTTTAAAACTATTGATCTAATTTTTAATATTATACATTAATCAAGTATTTTAAAAGTTAAATTAATAGTTTTAAAAGAAATTATTACATATGGTGACTAATAATAGCTGATTTTATGATGTACAAAAAATATTTTTCTAAATCAAGTTAAGTCCCTTTAAAAAAAGGGAGGCTATATAGATATGTCTCTAGGCCATAAATTTTAAGTTTAAATATCTGTTTAAACATTTCAATATTTTTTTTTAATTTTCATTAAATTATAATATAATCTTCTTTATCGATTCATAAGTCACCATATCATATATATCACTATCAAACAAAGTATCATTTCCATCCCTATTATCTCTATTTTTTTTTTATTTCAAAACATGTGCAAAACACATGACAATAGAACTCCAAAAATGTCAAATCATGATAGATATTTATTATATTGCCATATTACCTACCAAGATTAAATACTTTCTGGAAAATGAAATTCTAATGTGTTAAAACAATTTTGCACTATTGATATTTATGTATAAAAATAAGAGCATTAGTATGTACAATAAAAAATAGCAATAGTCAACAAATTATACACAATATATAGAATATAAAATGTATAATGAATATTACATGCATGTGATATATGACGTGCACAACTGATAATATATGTTATGCACGACATATGATATACGTTATATATTTTATATTATGAATATTGTGTACAATATATTAATTGTTTGACTGATTTTTCTATTGTGTACAAAGTATTTACCTAAAAATAATTAACCTTAATATTTAAATATAAAATGTTAGGTGACTATGAAATTCAAGAATCTTTTACCTGGATTATCTGCTCTGAATCTAATAGCAACCCACCCTCCAGTTGGCACACCAATTGTGTTCCTCTCAACAGGATCCACAAGGTTAAAGCTGTTTTGATCCTTATTAGGATCATAGTTCCCTATTCCTCTCCCAACAGCATAGAAATTGAATCCATGAAGATGAACAGGATGACTCTCAGGTGCAATGAGCCCTGTATCTTGCATAACAACTTCAACTGTTGAGTTGAATTTAACCCTATATACCTTTGTCCCATTTCTTGTCTCAAGATTTGATGTTGAATTCCCTGTGTAGTTGAAAACATTAGGAGGCTTTGCAGGGAAATCAGTAGTGAAAACCCCAGAAATGTTGAAGTAATTTGCTTGAAGCAATGAAATGGTTGGCATAATAAATGTCACATTGTTGATAGAAGCTACAACTCTGCTTCCATTCCCAGCTATGCAAGTTGGACAAGGGTTAATCCCTAATCCAACAGTGAAGAAAAGTGAGTGATCAATTTTTAATGGAACCTGTGAAGGGTATTTTTTGGAATTAAGGCTTTTAAGAGAGTTTATGAAAGTGTTGGCAACTTGTGTAGCATTTTGTGGTGGAGGGGTTGTGAGTACTATTGGGGTGTTGGCATTTGTGCCAACATAGTGAAGTGTGGCTATAGCAGTTAAGTTGTCCACAGCTACTGGTGGAGCATCATTGAAAGGTGAAGCTATTACCATGTATTGGCCAGATTCTTTGTCAGCAGTTAAAAGGGCATTGGTGGTTTGGCCAGGGGCAATTAAGATAGTGTCAATTTTGAATGGCTTTACATATGAAGCATCAACTTCAACCACAGTGAAGTTATGGCCAGCAATTTTGAAAAAGAGCTCCTCATTGAGTGCAGCATTGATAATTCTCAATAGGTAGGTCTTGCCTCTTTTCACTGGAAGCTTGTACACATCTAGTTCAATGTTCAACCCAGAATGGAATTATTTAGCATACTTTGTCAGCATTGTATTTCATGATACCTTTTATAAGAGTAATGTTAATATAGATTCAGGTTCACGATGAATCCTACACGTGACAACATATCAACCATTCAAGATATAATTAAAAGTTATAACTATAATAATATTATGAAATCTTTGGTTGATACATTGCCACGTGTAGGGTTCACTATAAATTCGAGTCTATATTATCATTTTCCTAATTATAAATCATATGTACTACAATTTCTAAACTTTAAAAATGTACATATCGACTCTGAACTAACACAAATGTGGATTTTAGTTAAAAGTAATTAAGCATACTATATTCCCTTCATCTTTTCTAGAAAAAGTGTGTGAATTAATCCATGAATTTTTCTAAATGTGTAAACCTGATACCCTAAAATTTCTTAAATTTGTAATATTTTTATTAATAATTGATACAAAAAATAATAGAGAGGTCAATTTGCACATTCTTGAAAGTTTAGGGGAGGTGTATTTTCAAAGTTTAGAGTATAAAACGTTGAAATTTATGGTAGAGCGGAGCAAAAATGAAAATAGAGATTATTAATAAAGAAAATCAAATCGAATATTCTATTAATAATGAAAGTTATGATACAATATGATAAAATGATCACCTATTTATATATACTCTATAGAATGTTCTAAAAATACTAATAAACTTGATATTATCGTAATAAACTTAATTCTATCAATATTATTATTTCATAGATTATCTAATAGTTTCCTCGAGTTGAAATAATGTGTAAATCAATTACTTTGAGCTTGAATAAGGTTAAAATTACAACTAAAATAAAATACAATGAAATTTCAAGAAGAGAAAATATGATGCTAAAGTGAATATAGTGACTGTCTTCGCATGCATATCAAGTGCAGGTGATGAATAATCAAAAGAAGTAAAGTGTAATTTTTCCTATTTCATATTTAGAGGGCTATAAGGATTACCTTGTGTAGCACAATTGGCCACATACACTTTTCCTGGAAGGCCATTAATGGTATGAGCATCCGAGACATTTGGTGCCAATCCTGAATTAAGAGCTTCATTAATAACAGCTTCAGTATCAGATTTCCACCATTCTCCTACAATTTGTCACCATAATCAATCTTATTTGCACTAACTATATATTCTTGTTAAGGATCAACCAATACTAGAATGAATAGGAAAATAAGAAGGGGATAGGATTCAACATAATTATTTGATGATGAGTTGATTCACCTAATATCACAACCAATTGATGATGTGGTTTTGGGAAAGGATATGGCACACCACGTTTTGGCAAGATAACAATGGCACCATGGACAGTTGACCTTAGCCAATTAACATGTGCATGCCAAAGAAGTGTTCCTCTTTGCCCTGAAACAGTGAAGTTGTATACATATATTTGTCCTGGCTGGATTGGGCACTGTGTGATATATGCTGGTCCATCAGCCCAACCATTTCTCAGCTGCCTCACACCATGCCTATGCCATCAAATTTTAATTTATGAAAATCTTTATGGAAAAACGCTCAATGATCCTATTTAGTAACATTTTGGTAAAAAAAAAAAACTCTTTTAAAGGAGTTAGTTTTTAGTGGGTTGAGTGATTGTGATCCAAAATCTCTATATTAACTAATGACAACCTCAAATTTTAATTTAATTCAACAAGTCGTGTTTAGGCACACATCACTAATAAAAATTTAAAAAAGAAAAAGAAAAACACTCATTTTAGTTCTAGTACAATTTTAAATTGGTCAAATTCATCTTGCATCGTAAAAACATATAGGATAAGTTGGTCCTTGTAATTTTAATTTTTGAGAAAATTAATCTAAAATTTTTGGACGAATCAGTCCATTGAAAATCATGTATTATATACCTAGTATTATTGTATTTTTTAATTTGAAGGCATACCAATGTATGGTAACATTGTTTTGGACCATGTTGAGGACTTTGACCACAACTCTATCATCTTCCCTGGCGTAAATAGTAGGTCCTGGGAACTTTCCATTAATGGTTACAATGGGTTTGCTTGAACATAACCTTGTGGTGTTCTTCACCACTACCTGCACCCATTACCAAAATCATATATAATTCAGCCATTTATAATTAATTTGCATGAACCCTAGCCTCTGGATCATTCAGTGTGTTTATATGGTCGGAAGAAGTGACTAATTAACTATTTTAGGTGGTGATTAGGAGGTCTAGATCTAATGTAATAATTATGATTTGAAAAATATCAATTATTTTCTCCTTTGAATTTGAAGAAAAAGGTAGTAACAATTTTTAGTAAAAATTAAAGCTTCAAAACTTATATAATTAAAATGGTGAAAGATTTATCGAAATTAATTAAGAACTAACTTGTATAATAAAAAGCTATCAAACATCAGTCTTTATCATTGGATCTTAAAATAGATTTATTCATGTATCTAAACTTTTAAAATGGAGATGAGTGTTCAATAATTGTTTGGATAACATTTTTTTTTTGTACACCATTAACTAAGGTAATATTATATCATAGAGTAATGCTAAATGCACAATGAAAAACCAGCTTAACCAGCCAATAAATGAGATTATGGGCCACAATTACTCAGCCCATTACAATTTCAATGATTATTTGGGCCCAAATCAAAGCTAAAATGATCACATTGTCTATATTGACTGATTTTTCATTGTGCATATAGAATTATTGTATATCATAATCACACTTCACACAGAAAATAAACAACAGTGTCAATTCCACGGCAACCATTGCATCTTCATGACTAACAATAATAATAATTATACAACAATTTTTGGTGTTGTATGGTTTTCATTTTTATTTTCTGTTTTTTCTGTTTTCAAAATTTTGTGAAGAAAATACTTAAAACAGAGAAAACAGATGTTTTTATTTTCAGTATTTACTTCATAAAATTTTGAAAATAGAGAAAATTTGAAATTGAAAACGAAAACCAAACACTATTTCTAACATTTCTAATATTAGAAAATAACACCAAACAAAAATGTTTATGTACACACTATTTCTACATGATTACGTGATCTGATCGATGTCCCTTTTCTTGCTCAAATGGCTTAGCAATGTACCAAGAAATAACACAGCTTAACTCATTAGTAACTTACAGCACAAAAAATAGCTTAATAAGAACAATTCTCACATCATTATTCCTATTAAATTAAATAGTTATATATATAACTTGATATTTAGAGTGAAAAGTATAGTATATATGACTAAGATGATTGAATATAATGAAGCATAAATTACATACATTTTGAGTACATAGTATATGCATTACTGCAAGGTTAACTCGAAAATTAACCTAAATTTGTGGAATTTGGTAAACTTAATTTATACTTTCTCTATTCTCTAATATCTATCTACTTTGAAATTTTCACACTTATTAAATAATTGATTAACTTGTATTGAAATAAGAGAATACTACAACAACAATGATTATTTTTAACATGTAACTGTTAAAAAAAAATTGATAAAAGTATTATAAAAAATATATATTGACATTTGTTGATCGTTAAAAATAGTTATAAACTATTCTTTAACAATAAATGATCATTGAAAATATTCATAAACTAGTTTTAAAAAATATTTTTTACTGTAATTAATTATTAATATTACTTTTATTAATAATACTTTTATTGAAACATTTAATATTAAAAATGCTCATTTTTCTAGTAGTTAATTCTTTAACAAAATTACTATAATATCCTTGTATTATTATCTCATCATTCTCTCTTTTATTTCAAAGTCTTAATATTATATTTAATTGAAATATAGTGAAAAAAGTATTAAATTTAATTATTATGCACTGATAATATAAAATAATATTACAGTGACATCAACGAGTGTTGTCACATAAGAAAAAAATAGGTTTATGTCGCAACATACTATTTCTGATCCATTTTAAATGTCTTTTTTTCAATTATGCACACTAATTAAGAAAATCATTAGATTATATTGAAAATCTAAATGTTATAATTAAAATTACAAAAATATCACACTATCATCTCATCAATTATTGTCTCTCTCCTCCAGATAGCTAAAGATATAAAAGGATATAATAGGAAAAAAAACAAATGCTTATTGAAATTGTAAAAGAGACAAATAAAAGAGATCAAATAAAAAAATGAAAAAAAAGACATTTAAACGGAACTAGATGAAGTATAATTGAATACAGTGTAAAACTTATTTGCACTGTCAATACATTAAAATTAAACTAAAAAATATATAATAGTATCTAGAATTTTTAAATGATGAACATATGTTAGTAAAAAATATAAAGTAGATATATATTAGAGAATAAAAGGAGTAAAATTCAATTCATACTAGTAAACTTGATAAAACCCTAAACTTGTAAACTCGTATAAGTATTTTACAATTGTCCCCTCTATTGTTTAATTAAGCACACATGTAGTACTCTAATTAAGTTACATGATGAATAGAGCACATAAGAACGAAGGTTTTACTTACATGGAAATGGTAGTGCCTCACTTTGCACTCGACCAAAGCAGGAATAATGCAACAAGCTATGAGAAGCATAACTATTCTAACCCAATAAGAATCCATTTTCACTCACTAAGTCTCTTCCACCTTTTGATTCTATATCCTTATTAACTTGTCGTATATTACAATTAAACTAGGCCAACTCACACTTATATGTAGGCTGAAATTACAGCACGCAAGTTGCTACACCTCATTGTGTTTACTTGGTAGGTATGAGTGATATATAGATGATTCTTGGGAACTAAGGCATGGCAATTCAAAGTTGAAAACATGGGAAAGAAAAAACCACATTATCTAATTGTATCTTACATGTCACATAAAGTTGTATCTATCTAAAAGAAATTCATCAAAATAAATATATATCTTGTAAATAATTTTCATGATAGTCTGTGTAAAGAATTATATATTATTAGTTAATAAAAAATTGATATGTGTTCTACTTTATTATTAATTATTCTATAAATTCTAAAAAATTATCATACATCCTATATGTTGAATTATAATTGGCTGACAATGTAAAATATATTTACACTATCAGTATATCATAATTAAATAATATCTACACTTACTATAGAAGTTATATTTTAAAAATAAATATTAAATTTAAAAATAATAAATAAATAACAAATAATAACTATTTTTTTATAATCTCAATTTCATTGACTACCTATTTAATTTTAATTTATATTATTATTAAAATAAAATAATAATAATAATAATAATAATAATAATAATAATAATATGACTTGATGGATGAAATGCTCGACAAAATGCTAAAGATTGTGGTTATCAATTAAACACATTATTTGTCGGATAATTACATACTTCTTTGAGGTGATTAATTAGATGATTGGTTGTATTCTGAGGTTTAAATATTTCTTTCTGTTCCCTACTAACTAAGCATTAATCTATAAAAGTTGTTAAGCAATTAATGTACAGTAAAGTAGTATAGTTACTGTCGCAAAACTACATTTCATCATTTTTTGGGCTGACAAGAGGCTAAAACAGTCTTTTACCTCCACCCGATTGCACGCAAGTTGCTGAAATTAATTAACATTATAAAATGATTTTGACCAAATAAAAAAAAAGTAATGAATTGATCTTTATGAAGATCACCCTAAAACCTATTAACTTGAGAGTTAAAATCAAATAAAAGTTTTACTGTTGATGATGAAATGAGTTATAATAAGATGACATTATTACCGATCTTTATGTAGAGATAATGAAATATTTTAGAAATATGATATATTTCTAACAATTTTATTTTGAGTTTAATTATGGTGTACTAAATTATATAACGTCACGTCAATAAATATGATTACTTTTTATACATATTATTTGAAAAGTCATGAAAAAGAATGATATGATGATTGAAAGATAATGCAAATTTTTTAAGAGAACATTGATTAAACACTTTTTATTATATTCTATATTCTCCAATGCAAATATCATTGCTCATATTTGTTGTAAATATGTTTCAATATTTGGGATGGAAGAATTTACAAGCATCACCCATTTTAGATAGAGAATATCTCACTCACAAAAATAAGTGCTGAAATAGTAAAACACACTTGGTTATTAGACGTTTAATCTTAATCATTATAATGATAAACGAGATGATTAATGCATGTGTTCCTACATTAAGCTGATAATTTTCTACTACGTATGGGGGGGCCTGGGAAAAGAAAAGAAGAAAAACCATCATGTTGACATGTTCTATGAAATGAAATATTAAGCACAATAATGGGACGGTTAATCCGATGCTTAGGCCACAAAATAAAGTGCGGTTGTGAAATGGCTTTCAGGTCGTGTTATCAGATAGGAGCTCATTGCCTCGTAAGTAATCATGATTTGTTTGAATCCAATTAACTAAGATCAAAACAAGTTTCATTAGAAAATATAGGAATGGAATAAATAAATTTGATAGAATTAGATTTAGTTTCACTTTATTTTTTCAATATATTATACTCCCTATATAAAGAAAGTGTTTATTTCATAAAATATATTATTGGTACATATAATAGTACTATCCACATTTTTTTCATCTTATAAAGATATTGATAATTTTGATGAAATATGTTGGTAACTTGTCAATACTCCCTCCGTCTACTTTTAATTGACGTTTTAGGGTATTGCACACTTATTAAGAAGGTGATGAAAACACAAAAATTTCTATAGAAGTAAATGTACAATGACAAAATTATCCTTATAGTTTTTTGTGCAATAATAATTGTAAGAGATAAAAAGAGAGTGTATGTATGGATAAAACTGGAAAAAGATTGTAAATGTTTCCTTGAAAATCTAAAATGACAAATAATAGTGGACAAATAAATTTTCTAGAAAGACAAATAAAAGTGGACGGAGGGAGTATATTCATCAAAGTTACCAACATTTTATTGGATGGAAAAGACGTGGATGATACTATTGTATGTACTAATAACACTCCTTTTATTTAATTATCAAATTATTATATTATATTATTATTAATATAATACTTTTTTAATTTTCTCTTCCAATCTTTTTTACTTTCCATTTTTGTTCTGTTGTATGAGTATCATGAATTTTACCTTTTACGTTGGTATGAAATCATGATAATCATGAGTTTTAGGTTTACGGTCAACTTGTTTAGAAATGAGTCTACATCATGCAATTTGTGGATTATGCTTCTACATGGGTGCGATTAGTCGATTATACCAAGGTCGTACCTTTAATTTGTACACATCTTCGACTGATTAACTCGAGTTAAGTTATATAGACCAGAGAAAATGAAAGTAAGGAGAAAGATACCTTTTCAATTTCATTACTTATTTTTCATTTTATTTTTAATCCCTCTTGATTTGTGGTCCTCCCCTCTCGTAATTAAGCCCTCAAATCTAGCCAGATTTTTTTGTTTATCATACCAAAAGTTTGAGGAAAAGAAAGCATAAAAAGTAGATCAGAAGCAGCACTATTCACGACCAAAAATTTATTACGATTACACAAACTCAAGATAGTATATTAAAAATCTATACCTATATAATATCATAAATACTATCTGTATAGTAAAAAATGTACAATACTTGTAACTTGTACAACAATCATATCCACCGTGAGATTAAATTAGTTTGTAAATTCATATTACAATCCAACAGTGAATATGATTATTGTACAATTTTCATTGCCCACATAATCTATACATATAATATTTCCAAACCTTCTGCATTAAATTTACTAACTAAAAAATGGTCAGAAATGTTGAGGTCGTGGAGTACTGCGAACCTTAGGTAATTAGAGACCAAATTGAGTTGTGAAAACCCCACGAGTGCACAAAAGTTAAAGCAAAAGTTGTCAAGTCAACTTAAAATCTAGTTCACAAAAAATGTGAAAAGGGCCACCTGAAGAACGAGATTGTCCGATCTTGTAACTCGAAAATCTCGAGAGGGTTCGCTCAACCATACAACCTCAGAAAGAGACGTTTCAGCCAATCGAGACAGTGAGATCCGAGATCAAAGCTCGGAAGTCCTGAAACAAGGCTATATATCCTAATCAAGATAAAACTTCATTGACAGGAAAACTTTGACTACCAATTTGGGGGCAACATGGTAAAGTTACATTGCCTAATGGCATGCCCTCTCCAATCCTCGCTATCACATGTAAGTGACTCGACAAATAAGAGAGGGGGAATGTGCAGTTAAAGGCTCAAGGTTTCAAAGAGAAAATGGTATTTGGAAAAATCAAACGCCTCAATCGTTAAGTAAGCGAGAACACCCGACTTAAATGATCAAGGGATGGAAGGTTGAAATACTAGGAAGTAGAGATTATCTGACATCATAACACGAGTAACCGTCAAGTATTGGTTGTTACTCGACCTCACAGTTTCAGAGAAGAAACATTGCAAAGGAAGAAGGTTATCCGATGTTGGTAAACTCGGAACTAAGTAAGGGATTCAAAGTATTGATTTGAAAATTTCCCAAAGAAAATAGGGAATATCCAACATTATAAAAGTTTAAAAGCCCTCCTAGAAAGGACGGGACTCAACCAAATATAGAAAAGAGAAATCACTAAAGACTAGAACGACCGATGTTTTATCTCGAAGTTCTACCTCGCCTTTCAAAGGTACTCTCACAGTTAAGCCACCTCATCACCTTCTTGAATAGTCTCCAAAGTATCTGTGACAAATTAAATTATCGAGTGGATGATCGAATGGAGTGACAAATGTGATAGGTGGAATTAAAACTTTTGAGGGGAACAAACTTATAGTTCGGAACTGAGTACTGACTCAGAATCGAGTTGGGGGAAATGTTCAACACCCGAAATATGGCCCGTTAAGGCCCAACAATGACTGAATGGATGAGACCCAATTTCCTGCCTCTAAAATCTGGAGCAAATCAATTACATATGAAAACTGTCTGTGAACTATGAACTGAACAATATACTAAATCATAAACTAATAGAATCCACGACAAAAGTGAAGCTCACCAAGGATGACTGCAACGACCTCTACTGGATCAAGGACTCCTCGTCAGCAACAAGATTGTACTCTGAAAAACATGGATGATGAGGGATGAGTCACCGACTCAACGAGGGGGAACATGCATGCAATGCAACACTCACAACATATACAACACAAACTAGCATGTTATCATCCATACAAACAATATCCTGTCGAGCTATCACACTACAACACTTTGTCCCAAGCCTACTACTGAATAACTGAAATCTATAATTGTAATACGACTCTCAGCACGTAGCTAGAGTATAGTCATACATAACCCACGCGGGGTATATCTGTAATTGTCACCAAGTCGTCCGGTAATCGGGACCAGAACGTACTTGGCGGGCTTGGGCGGCTCGCAGCTAACTAGTATACCACAACTAAGATCTTCCGGGAGCTGCATCCGGGTCATAGCATCTGAATGCATACTAGTCAGGGCGGCGTGATTACTCAAGACAATCAGCATACAATCCATACAATCATACAACATAAATGTCATAAAGCTATACTTATGGTTCCTTAATATTTCTTATCTTATTTAATCACATGTTATATCATAAACAACAAATAATAAATCATCCAGCAATCAGCATATACCCAACACATAATCATAACATAACTTAGAAAAATAAATCTCTATAGTCAGCTATACTAAGTTTCTAGCCACCAAGCATGTTACTAATACTACTAGTATCACTACACATACACATGCAATATTAACTTATTGTTATCTTTTCTAATTATCTAATTATCAAACATATATTCTATGAGAGCTACACTACATACAAGATCTCCACTCACCTGGATAATCCTGAGACTGGAAAGCACCATTAACTCCGGCTTCGGCTATCGGCATCGTACTTGCACCTGGCGTGCAAAAAGATCCACCAGGATCACATAAGAAAAGAAAAACGAAACTTTGAACTGAGGTTGCGTTCAAAGCCTTCGCTAGTGAGCAATTGCTACTCGCTAGCGAGGGACCGGTTGCTGGCGAGCTCCTCTTGCTCGCTAGCGACCCTCATGCAGAAAGGGAAAAAAGACTTTTAACTCACCGTCGGGAACTTGCTCGCGTAGAGAAATCCCTAAAACGTCAAACTCACACTATGTCAGAGTTCCTCTAAAATATAAAGGATGACAAAAAGCACTGCTCTGAAAAGGCGGAAGTGTGAGGTGTGAGGGAAAAATTACACTATCATCTCATATATATAGGGGGAGGGGGAAAAGCTCACATCCTTCTCTGACCGATGTGGGACTCGGTCCCGTCGCTAGCGACCAGCTACTCGCTAGTGGGTGCTGACTGCTCGCTAGCGAGCCCCTTGCTGACAACAACATGCTGACGCGTCCTGGACAGAGTCCTTCGAAGGGTAGAAGAGGTGAAGGTAGATCCATGAGTAGAAAGAGAGAGGATAGATTGATGGGTAGAAGGAGGTTCAAGGAGGGAGGTTGAAGGAATGAGACTTGCTCTAAGATGAGAGAGAAACTAAAACTTGGGAGAATAGGGGAGCACATGAGGAAGAAAGAGGAGCACGTGAGAGGTTTATTAATTTTTTATTTTGTGAATTTTTCTCCTCACTCTACTATACTAATATAAGATGTCTAGTCATATATCCATATATGATGTCAACATAGTATTATTGAAATTGCTTATTAAAATTTGAACTTGCTCCTAGAGAGCAACACCTCAACCATCCTTTTATCTTTCATTTATTTTATCTTTTTAATATTCCTTGACTCATCATGATACTAGTATAACATGAGAATTACTTTCTTCGGTCCATTATAAATGTCTTGTTTTATTTTTTTTATTTGGTCCATTTTATTTATTTCTTTTATACAATTCATACAATCATGCAACATACATGCCATAAAGCTATATATACTTATGGTTCCTTCATATTTTTTATCTTATTTAATCATATGTTTTATCATAAACAACAAATAATAAATCGTCCAACAATCATCATATACCAAACACATAATCATAACATAACTTAGAAAAATAAATCTCTATAGTCATCTATACTAAGTTCCTAACCACCTAGCATGTTACTAATACTACTACTATCACTACACATACACATGCAATATTAACTTATTATTATCTTTTCTAATTATCTAATTATCAAACATATATGCTATGAGAGCTACACTACATACAAGATCTTCACTCACCTAGATAATCCTGAGACTGAAAAGCACTGTTAGCTCCGGCTTCGGCTATCATAACCGTACTTGCACCTAGCGTGCAAAAAGACCCATCATGATCACATAAGAAAAAGAAAATGATACTTTGAACTGAGACTGCGTTCGAAGCCTTCGCTAGCGAGGGACTGGTCGTTGCTGGCGAGCTCCCCTTGCTCTCTAGAGACCCTCACGCAGAAAAGGCAAAAAAGACTTTTCACTCACCGTCGGGATCTTGCTCGCGTAGAGAAATCCCCAAAACGTTAAACTCACACTATACTAGAGTTCCTCTAAAATATAAAGGACGCCCAAAGCACTGTTCTGAAAAGGAGGAAATTTGAGGTGTGAGGGAAAGACTACACTATCATCTCATATGTACAGGGGGAGGGGGAAAATCTGACATCCTGCTCTGACCAATGTGGGATTCGGTCCCATCGCTAGCGACTGAAATATGATCACTAGCGACTGAAAATGTGGTCGCTAGCGACCAGCTACTCGCTAGTGGACGCTGACTGCTCGCTAGCGAGCCCATCGCTGATAGCTGCATGCTGACGCGTTCTGATGCGTCCTGCACAGAGTTCTTCCTAAGGGATACTGTGATACAGAGTATCATAGAAAGGGAGTGGATCAATGGGTAGAAGAGGTTAAGGTAGATCCGTGAGTAGAAAGAGAGAGGATGGTGGATTGATGGGTAGAATATTGAGGTTCAAGGAGACAGGTAGAAGGAATGAGACTTACTGTAAGATGAGAGAGAAACTAAAATTTAGGAGAATGAGGGAGCACATGAGAAAGAAAAAGAAGAACGTGAAAAGTTTATTAATTTTTTATTTTATGATTTTTTCTCCTCACTCTACTGTACTAATATAAGATGTCTAGTCATATATTCATATATGATGTCAAAACAGTATTATTGAAATTGCTTATTAAAATTTGAACTTGCTCCTAGAGAGCAGCACCTCAACCATTCCTCTTATCTTTCATTTATTTTACCTTTTTTATATTTCTTGACTCACCATGATATTAGTATAACATGAGAATTACTTCCTTCGATCCATTTTAAATGTCTTGTTTTATTTTTTTATTTGATCCATTTTATTTATTTTTTTATAATTTTAAGAAATATTTATTTTCTTTTTCCTATCATACTCTTTTATATCTTTGTCTATTTGAAAGGGAGAGAAAAATTATAATAATTGATCATAGTAAGATATTTTTGTCATTTCAATTCTAACATTTAAATTTTCAGTAGAATCCAGCAATTATTTTAATTAACGTGCATGCTTAAAAAAAGACATTTAAAAGAGACGGAGAAGTAATATGGTTTAATGGTGTTGAGAGTCATCTTGGTATGATACTCATCTAATAATATTACGTATGTTTCCTAGTTTTGCTCACACTTTTGTGTCACATTTACTCGCAATAAATAAAGCACTATCCTTTTTCTAGGTGATAAGAATCCTCAACTTCTATAGTTCTATCACGCACTAGAATTCGGCGAGTTTCTTACTTTCTTGAATCTTTAATTTCTCATTAATGAATTAGTATATTCATGCATGAGCATTGAACAATGGTCAGTCCACAAATTTATTAAGCTTGACTTTATACGAATTTTGCTTTGAGTTGTGTTTAATATTTCTGTCTTATTTATAATTCAACTATCATTGACTGTGTTGTTACTCTCCTTTACTTCTTAAAATTTGCTTCATGAAATTCTTGTGTTCGTAAAATCAAATCATTACGCTCTCCTCTTGAATTTGTACGTTAGAAGGTGAGATCAGTGTAAACTACAATTATTAGAGGCTAAAATCATTTACTCCCTCAGTAGTTGTTTTGACTTTTTTGGTTCATTGGAAAATTAATGTACCTAGACACAATTATATCTAGATACATTAGTTTTGCAATGAACCAAAAAAATCAGAAAAACTAGTATTATTTTGGAACGGGGAATATATCATTATATTTCTTTATCTATCAACTCTGAGTGATACAATTAGCATCGGATCGAATCACCAACCTTAACAAAGGTCTATGATAGAATTTACATATTATCCACAAAAAATGGTTTTCAAGATTTATGGCTATATTGCTTGCTATTGATATTACATCAAAGTTATTTATAGGTTCAAATCCTTGTTATTTTCTATGCCACAAAAAATATATATCATACTTCACAGCCTACGAGAGATATTTGAAATCGAAAGAGGGAGTGTGAAGGAAATGATTTCATAACGAAAACAACATAGGAGAATGGACGTGATCTTTTCCCAGCTTGGAGTTTAGTGTAATTTTTCTTGCTTAAATTGACAGATACCTACTATTGTGCCTTCACTCCAGACAATGGAGAAGAAAATTTTATGCTAGTCTTTGAGATCAATTTCTATGCCACTTTCTGTTCAATCTTTTGGCTATATTGAGAATTTGTTGCTTGTGGAATTCCATTGTATGGGTGTCTATTATTTTTGTTAGGTGTTGCTATCATGTGGTTGGTTTGAGCTTTGTAGTTTTTGGGTATTTTTGATATCATTATACGCATGCTGCAACATATATATATATATATATATATATATAGACCCAAACTGATACTTATATTGAAGTTTGAAATTAAGTGGTCCAGTGGTCCATCCTCATCTTCATATGACTCTACAGTAATTCTAGTTTTTGTGAATTATGATCCCAAATTGCCAATACGGTTTAAAATTGTTCAACCCTTTTGTATAAATGGCCCTGTATCTGCAAATACTTTTACCCCTTTTCATTCCTTTTGTAGTTAATGTAACGTGAATGTGATAGGGTATTGCAAAGTTGGCAAATCATGGTTTACACTATAAAATTGCATTTTTGGTATTATACTTCTTCATAAGTAAACTTTCATATATATGAAGCATTTCTAATGCAATATGAAATTGATTATAGCAAATTGATAAATTTTCCTATCTATTTATGTTTTTCTTTGCCAGATTATAATTATGCAGCTTGTATCACTGGTTATTTATTCATAAGCTTACAAATTGATTTTGGTAGGTACCTGAGCCCTTTTGAAGATAACAAAGGGAATAAGAGCTAGCAAATTGAAAATCCGCAGTATTGTGATGGCTGAAGATGACATATATACACAAGATGGAACCATTGACATTCACAGAAAACCTGCCAACAAGAAAAAGACTGGAAACTGGAGAGCTTGCTGGTTTATTCTTGGTATCAGATTCTTTCTCTTTTCTTTGCTTCATAGTACTATTGTTTGTGCAAACTTTCATATACCATATATAACCAAGTTATTAGAATTTAGACTAAGTACTCAAAATTGTCCTCCAGAAATATATCGCGGGACAAATTAGTCCCTTAGAATTTGAAAGCCCAATATTGATTCTACACATTTCAAAAAAGGGGACAAATTTGTCCTTCGTACATGTTCATACAATGGTTTCTTTGTCGTACGGACATGTACGGAAGGACAAATTTGTCCTTCTTTTTGAAATGTGAAGGATCAAATTAGACTTTCCAATTCTGAGGGACCAATTTACCTCGCGATGATATTTTTGGAGGACTAAAATGGGTATTTAGTCTAGACTTTAAAGATCCTAAGATGCTGCGTTTTGAAACATTTTTGTGGCAGGAAACGAATGCTGCGAACGATTGGCATACTATGGTATGAGCACAAACTTGGTGAACTATCTTCAGGTTCGCTTCAACCAGGGAAATGTAACTGCCGCAAATAACGTCACAACCTGGTCTGGCACATGCTACATCACACCATTGCTTGGAGCCTTTTTAGCTGATGCATACTTGGGAAGATACTGGACTATTGCCAGTTTCTCAACTATCTATGTCATTGTAAGTTCTGTTTCAGAAACAATAATCATAAATGTACAATGAAAAACCAGTCAATACAGCCAATGAACCTATTTTTGCTTTGATTTTGGCCCAAATAATTATTAAGATTGTAATGGACTAAGTAATTATAGCTAAAAATCTCATTTATTGACTGGTTTGACTGATTTTTTATTGTACATTTAGCATCACCATTTCAGAAAGTATCTTTTTAGTGTGTTGAAGTCCATATTTTGTTTGCATGCTTTTAAGCTTCAATCTTCTTATCTGAGCTCAACTTCAAAGTTGACCAGGATCAATGTTTTGAATAGAAAATATGAGTTTAACTATGATGTACTGACAATGTAAAAAAATTTATACTATCAGTCAATCACATGCATTGGTTTGTGAGACTTTCTAGTTAGTGAGTGATTGAGTTAAAGACTTTTGCTGCAATGGTTTGTGTAAAATTACTTTATAATATCGGTGGGTTGAAATTAAACTCTAGAAAGTATTTTGTGCTTGTTTATGTTGTCTGTTTTTTTATCTAGTTTATTACTCTTACTAGCATACTATAGCATAATCCAAAATCTTCGGGAGCAAGAATAAACATTTTGTTGGTTTTTACTTTGTACCTTTAATTTTCCTTAATGTTGAATACATTTGATAATCAAGTTGGTTTCAATTTAACTGAGAGAACAATATGTTCAGTTTCAATTTGTTTTTAGAACAATATCATATTAGTAGTGTCATCTTTAATCTGCACTCTTTTTAACTCCGAATCAAACATACCCTTGTTGTGAACTGGATTTCAGAACATTTTTACTACGAATAGAAGAATAATGAAAGCAAGCATTAACCTTTCACAGAATTCTGAGG
The DNA here is from genome assembly GCA_013621005.1 of Aeschynomene evenia. Classification (NCBI taxonomy): domain Eukaryota; kingdom Viridiplantae; phylum Streptophyta; class Magnoliopsida; order Fabales; family Fabaceae; genus Aeschynomene; species Aeschynomene evenia. Next base: position 30,560,299 of record CM024268.1, on the reverse strand, counting down.
AAGGTAAACCAAAATAATGATGGATGCTTTTATCTACTCTGTAGGGAATGATACTTTTGACATTGTCTGCTTCTGCCCCGGGACTAAAGCCATCATGTGATGCTAATGGTTGTCATCCGACATCGGCTCAATCTGCAGCTTGCTTTATAGCACTCTACTTGATTGCTCTTGGAACTGGTGGTATCAAACCATGTGTCTCATCTTTTGGCGCCGACCAGTTCGATGAATCGGATGAGAAAGAGAGAAAAAAGAAGAGCTCTTTCTTCAACTGGTTTTACTTCTCAATTAACATTGGTGCTCTTGTTGCCTCCTCAGTATTGGTTTGGATACAAATGAATGTGGGCTGGGAATGGGGTTTTGGAGTTCCTGCAGTTGCAATGATCATTGCTATTATATCTTTCTTTGTCGGTAGTCGGCTCTACCGGCTTCAGATACCCGGAGGCAGTCCCCTCACAAGGATTTGTCAAGTCTTAGTTGCAGCTTCTAGGAAATTTAGGCAGGAAGTTCCAGCAGACAAGTCTCTTCTTTATGAGACTGCAGATGTGGAATCTAACATTAAAGGAAGCCGCAAACTTGATCACACAGAGAACTTAAAGTGAGTTATTAAACACATGTTGCCATTTATTTCTGTAGAGATCAGTGATTGAAATGAAAACGCCATGTACTATTTTCATTTTTGCATACTATTTTCAATATGCAGCAGTAATCTGAGTGTAGGATTTAGATGCTTATACCATACCAAACCCTTATCTCACTAGGAGGGGTCGGGTACATGGATCAATCAGTGTCATTGCATATGTTTTTGCTTTGATCCATCCAAAGGATTTAGATGCTTATTTCATCTTGTTAAACTAGTAAGTTCTGCATATAAGACAGAAGACCTGAATATGAAATTAGAAGTATTGGCAAACATCTTTTTCATCTATTGTTAGGCTTCATGATAAAGCATATATTGTTTATCTTGGCACAAGGTGCTGTTTGGTTTCCGTTTTCATTTTCTATTTTCAAAATTTTGTGAAGGAAATACTGAAAACAGAAAAATCAATAAAATCAATAAAATCAAATCACGTTTTCTCTGTTTTCAGTATTTTCTTCACAAAATTTAGAAAATAGATAAAACAGAAAATGAAAACGGAAACCAAACAGCACCTTAAGTTTGATTTATATCCAAATGTCTTTTCTTATTGAAAAAAATGCTGATTCTATATATAGGTGTTTAGATAAGGCAGCCATAGAGACTGAATCAGATTGTGTGAAGGATTCACCTAATCCTTGGAGGCTCTGCACAATAACACAAGTAGAGGAACTCAAATCTGTGATTCGTTTGCTCCCAGTTTGGGCATCACTGATTGCCTTTGCAACTGTGTACAGTCAAATGAACACAATGTTTGTTCTGCAAGGCAACACAATGGACCAGTGCATCGGCCCTCACTTCAAGATCCCATCAGCATCCCTCTCCCTTTTCGACACTCTGAGTGTCATCTTCTGGGCTCCGGTCTACGACCGAATCATTGTTCCTTGCGCAAGAAGGTTCACTAGCCACGAGCATGGGTTCACACAACTACAAAGAATTGGAATTGGCCTCATAATTTCCATTGTTTCCATGGTCACTGCCGGAATCTTAGAGGTTGTGCGCCTCGACTTAGTCCGAAAAAACAACTACTATGATCTCAAGACCATCCCAATGTCGATTTTCTGGCAAGTACCTCAATATTTCCTTGTTGGATGTGCTGAAGTTTTCACCAACATTGGTCAGCTTGAGTTCTTTTATGGTCAAGCACCTGATACTATGAGAAGCCTTTGTGTAGCTCTTTCACTCACAACAAATGCATTGGGGAATTACATAAGCACTTTGCTTCTTACTATTGTGACAAAAGTCACAACAAGGCATGGTAGGCTTGGTTGGATCCCAGATAATCTAAATAGAGGTCATCTTGATTACTTCTATTGGCTTTTGTCCATTCTCAGCTTTCTCAACTTCCTTGTTTTTCTCTGGATTGCAAAGAGGTACAAGTACAAGAAAGTGGTTGGAAAGGGATATACTCATTAGGACAATATTACTTTGAGGTTGCACATCACAACTTTCATTGATCAAGAGTTTTATTGTTCTTAGGTTAGGTAGTTTTTTTTCCTTGGTATTAAATCACCTTGAGGTATACTTTGAGTTCAATTGTATTGGCTTTTTTCGTGAAAAAAAAGAACAATTTTTTTCAAAGTATAAAACTGCATCTACGTTTTCTCGGTTAATACATAGAATAATGTTATACATTTCTTTTTTATCCTTGCAATAATATTTTCATCAAAGTTGCAAGAGTGAAGAATAAGTATATGATACTATTTTATGTACTAATAGCATCATGATTTCTTAGAACATTTGAATTGGATTTACTTCTTGAAAGAAACACTTTGAATTTTAAAAAAAAAATTATTTTACCATTTTTTTTAAAAGCTATTGAATGTTGATACCCAAACTAAAAGGCAGTGGATTTTTTCTAGCACATAAGACAGTAAAATAAGTATCCTTATCCTTTATATATTGTGTAATGATATATAAACATTTAAAATTGAATATTTATGAGACATCCATCCATCATAATCAATAATTGATAAAAGAAGTTGTAATGTTTAAGTGGGACCACGTCAAAATCCTAATAAAAGTACATGTGAAAATAGTATTTTTGTTGTATATTTGTACCAGAAATATCCCTAGCCTTGTTCTCAATAGATAAGCATGTATAGGGAATGTGAGGTTCAAAAAACTTTGCAGCCAACAAACACTTGCAGCACACCCAAATCCCTTTAATTTTTCTCACCTTTGTGAATACATAGTTCCAATACTATGAAAGGATGATTTCCCTCAAGGCCATTCATCCTTCATTCAGTGCTACCAATAGCAAGTATAATATCCATTTCACAAGACTATCCAACAGAAGTTCTATTTTGTGCCTCTGCAAATCCAATGAGTTTGATTCCCAACCTGGAGATAGTCGCAAACAAGAGCTGTTAGCACAAATCGCCATGATTCAAGCTCAAAAGGTGCGCCTAACAGATTATCTAGATGAGCGATCTACATATTTAACAGAATTTGGTGAAGAAGCCAAAGCTGCATTTGACAAAATTGGAGAAGATGCCCTCAAAGGATTAGATGAAGCTGATGCAAGAGTATGCTTCAATTTTTGTTTTAGCCATGTAAATAATTCACAGCATGCAGGAAAACCTGCATGTAAAAAGCACTTCAACAATGACCCTTTTATATTCATTTTATTGATTTAACAGATAACAGCAAACATAGAGAGCCAGATGCTAGAATTCGAGGAATCTGCGGAAGTTAACAGACAAGAGATTCGGAGCCGCGAGAACGAATTAGAGGAGTTTGAAGTTCAAATGGAGGATGACAGAAACGAAGGCCTATTCTTTAAGAACCTCAGAAAGAAGGCACCTGTTGATATTGCAAAGGCCAAGGAAGAGGCAGAAAAAATCAGAGAAGTAACCAGAGAAAAAGCAGGTAGCAAAACCAGGCGATACGTTTACCTGTTCTTCATTTGTCTGCTCACCTTTGGAATAATTGATGCTATCTTCTCATCCTCAACTGATTGGAGAAAAGTTGCAGTTCTTGGAACTATTCTCGTGGCTCTAAGTTCTCAGTTCATCTATGAACAGAACATGTCATCAGAAACTGGGAGAACAAGAAGGAAAGACTAAAAATGAAGAGAAAAATCAAGTTTCTGGGGAAGATAATATGATTAATGATGGATTATACGTGATGCAATAAACCCAAGTGAGGGCTTAAAACTTGGGACTGATAACATCAAGCAGATTTGATTTGGCATCAACAACAGCTGATTTCAGTGATATCACTACAATCACAAAACCAGAGTAACTGGGTTACCATGTGATGCTGATGAAATTCTTTATATTCTATATTAACTCCAAAAAAGATAAAAAATAAAAAGCCTTTCTCATTATCATAGATTTTCAACTAGAAAAAGAAATGAGAAACTATATAGTGCATTCCTTATTTACATCTTAAAGAGAAACAGAGAAGTAAAGTAATTGCTGCCTGAAAAGAACACAACCAGTTCGTGTACAGCCTGATGCACATAGATATCCCACAAACCCAAGCACTTGACCATTTCTGTTCAGACACTCTCCAGGCAAAGCTGAATTGCACCAAACATTATCATAATATACACTGTGTGGGCTTAAAGCCAAACACTTCAGTAACCCTTTTTTCTGGTGAGAAACAATAAAAAAATGCTTGTATTATGTATAGCAGATGTACTCAACAAGTGAGAGAAAATGTAGGTGCTAAAATAATTAATTTTAACTCTATCTATACTTTCTAAAATCTGCTATATTGTAAATCTTTACATAGCTAGTTTCAAACTTCCATAAAAGAGAAGGGTTATGATATACAGAACCTTTATGAGATATATCAATGGTATTGTAATTTGTTTTATATCCCAAAAGAACATATAGACAGTTTATGGCAGGATACTGTATTGTCATCTGATCCTTGTAACACATGGCACTTAGTGGGACAAAACTTGTTTGTTCTTCTTGCTTTATTTTACTTCCCAAAAATCATGTTGAAGCCCCATAAAAAATTACTGCTCTAACAAGTATATTCCAAGTAATGGCAGTAGGAAGAACACCATGCTCCAAAGCATGATCTAAGAACCCAATTGCATCCGTCACTCTACCCCAAGAGCAAAGGCCCTTAAGAGTAATATTATATGAGATAATGTCTGGTTGTAGCCCTTCTTCTAAGATGTGAGCCCAAATATTTGATGCTTTATCACAGTCCCCAACTTTGTAAAAACCCTCCATCATGGTATTGTGGGTAATAAGATTAACACATTTCCCCTGTCTCATCATTGAATAGAGCTGCAGAGCATGCTCCAATTTGCCAGAAGAACAAAGTCTATGTATAACAATGTTGTACATAGTAATATCTGACTTATTACCCATGTTAAGAAACTGATGCCACAGCTTAAGAGCTGCATCAATCATATTGCTCTGACAAAGACCATCTATCAAGGTGCTGTATGTGATTATATCTGGTTTCCATCCTTTCCCCAACATTTCCGTAATGCAATCGCGTGCCTCTTGAAATCTTTCTGCTTTACATAATCCATTTAGAATAATATTATAAGACACAACATTTGGTAAGCAGCCTTTGACGCTCATTTCGCTAAAGAATTGAATAGCATTATCAAGTTTAGAATGTTTGACAAACCCATCAATAATTGCATTGCAGACATGATGGTTCAATCTACAGCCATGCTTATCCATAAGATTAACAACTCTGGCTGCTTCATCTAGTCTTCCTTCTTTGCATAGCCCATTTATCATTGAAGAGTATGCAAAGGCATCTACATCACCTCCCTTATGCAAAGCTTCTTCTAACTCCCTTAAAGCCTTATTCAGGTACCCATTCTTACACAAACCATGAACTAGTATTCCATAAGTAGCAGAATTCACGCTACACGGTGTCACAAGCAAGACTTCCCATAGAGATACTGCTTCTTCCACTTTCTTGTTTTCAAGCAATCCCTTAAGAAATATGTTATAACTAACTATATTACGACAACCATACTTCTCCATCTCCTTCCAAAACTCAAAACATTCCTCAACCTTCCCAGCTTTACACAGTCCATTAAGCATAGCATTACAAGTAACCTCATCCGGCCGAACCCCTCTCCCAACCATCTCCTCATAAACCTTCTTCGCACCATCCAAGTTCCCACCCTCACTCAACCCATGAATCAAAGTACTATACGTAAAAAGATCATTCGTCCTCTCATTTCTCTTCATCCTCTCCCATATCTCCAAACTCTCATCAAACCTTCCACACTTACACAACCCACTGATCATAACATTGTAGCTTGCAACATTCGGATACACAGAATCCCCACTAACCAGTCTCTCCCAAATCTCCTTTGCCCTTGCCGGGTCCTTTCTCTTGAAGAACCCATCAATAATCATGTTGTAACACATCACATCAGGCTCCACGCCTCGTTCCGGCATTTCATCGAACACCTCCAACGCACAACTCAATTCCCCACATTTCACCATCCCATTGATCAATGTCCCATAAGTGAACCTATCAGGCCTCAAATCCACACTCCACAACCAATTCAACAACCCTTTCGCCTTCTCAAACTGCTTCTTCTTACACAAAACCTTCATTAAAACATTGTAAGTCTCCAAGTTGGGCTCGATACCCACAGTCTCAAAATAAGCGAAGAACTTCTCCACGCGGTCCCATTGGTTGGATTCAGCGAAGGCGTTGAGAAGAGCATTGAAGGACCTTATTCCAGGGGAGCACCGGAAGATTTGCTCCATGTTCTGGAAGAGGTGAAGAGCCTCTTGGGGCATGGAGTTCTTGGCGTAGGCCTTGAGGGCGGTGAGGGGAACGTCTTCGGTGCACTGGCAGTAGTGAGAGCGGATGGTTTCGACGATGCGGGGGAGGTGGGAGAGGAGGAGGGACGGGGCGGCGGCGACGCGGCGGAGGACGTGGTGGAACACGGCGGCGGAGTGGGAATAGCCGGGGCGGAGGGTGGCGGAGTGGAAGAGGTTGAGGGCGGCGCGTGGGTCTTTCTCGGATTTGAGGAGCTTCAGGAGACGGTTAGGGGATAGGGATTTTGGAAGCTCCACCATGGCACGGAGAGAAGAAGTGTGTGATGGTGACAGGGACTTGGAACGAGTGGGAGAATTAAGTAGGTTATGTGTTTCAAGCAAATTAAAAACAAATTTGAGTAACATTACATATTATCTAGATTAGACAAGTTATTTGTTACATCCAATTTTACGCAGGTCCAATTTCATTTTTTTAATAAGCTCATTTTGGTCCCTTTTCTTTTTTAGTTATTTGAATTTGGTCCTGTAACTTTTATCCGATTTTGAATTCGATCTTGTTTCTTATTCTAGCAAGGTGAGTTTGGTCATGTTTCCATATTAGCGCCACGTGGCGTCCATGTCAGCACCATGTGGCATCCATGTCAGAGCCACGTGGCATCCATGTCAGCACTGTTAGTGCCATGTCAGCACCTCACTAATGGAGTTTTGACAGATGACCAAAATAGTTGACGTTTGCAAAGATACAAGACCAAAATAAAAAAAAAATAAAAGATACTGGACCAAAATCAAAATCGGGTAAAAGTTAAAGGACAAAATGATATTTTTTGCCTATTATATATAGGGTTTTCTAAACAATTGCTCTAGGGGTGGCGTTTGGTTACGGAGACAGAGACTGGAGACGGAGTAAAAATTTATTTATATCATGTTTGGTTTGCGGGGACGGAGACAATTTTCTAAAATTGTCCTTGTCTCCGTTCATATTTTTTGTATCTCCATATAGGTGGGACGCAAAGATGGAGATGGGAGACGTAAACATTTTTATAATAATACCCTTGTTTGGTGGTGGTTCAATGGTGGTCCGGTGGCTGCCGACGGCGGTCCGGCAGTGGCCAGTGGCGGTCCGACGGCGACCAACAGTGGTTATTAGTGGTTTGGTGAGGGTTAATAATGTCATTTTATTTTTATGTCCATTGTTTCCATCCATATAAACAAACACGATACTGAGACGCTTAATTTTTCTGTATCTCTGTCTCTCCGTCTCCATCCACTTTTGAATCCAAATGCATCCTAAGGGCACTTGTTATAGCATTTTTGTTTGGAAGATGCTTGAACTCAATTAGTTTATGATATCCTAGTGTCTGTGGATTAAAATCTACAAATTAAACTTAGCTTTTTACTAAAATTGATGACTTTAAATGAAAAAAAAAAATCTCTATACAATAGACGTACATCTAATCTGTCTAGGGATGTCAAAACAGGTCAAGCCCGCCGGGCCGGCCCGCTTAGCCCGCCCAAATTAGCGGGTTAGGCTGTAATTTTAGGCCCGCCATTTCCAAAAAATTTGTTTAACCCGCCCTGCTTTACCTGCGAGCCAAACGGGGCGGGGACGGGCTAGCCCGCCTTTTTTAAAAAAAAAAAATCATGTTTAGCCCGCCCACCTTTACCCGCGGGCTAAACGGGGTAGGGACGGGCTAACCCGCTTAGCCCGTCATTTTTTAAAAAAAGAAATTAAATCAAATACCTAATACTTATTCACTTACCCATCAAACCAATTACCCAAACTCAATCCTAACAAGTCCAAATGGCACAACAAAGCCCACCTTTTTTTTTACTTAATGATTTTTTTGTTGATTAAGTTATGTTTGATGAATTTTGATTTAATATTTATTATTGTGTACTTTACTAATTTATTTTTAATTGAAATTATAGAATTTTTGTTAAAAAATTAGATATTTTTTTATTTTTTAATTAAAAAATTAGATAGTAACCATAATTAAATATAAAATTATATATTGAGGCACTGCTAGCTCCGGCTCCAGTTATCGGCACCGCGGTTGCACCAGGCGTGCAAAAGACCCATTATGACCGCATAAAAGAAAAACCAAAACTTTGAACTAGGCTGCACACTACGTCTTCGCTAGCGAGCTACACCTGCTCGCTAGCTACGGCAGGCTCGCTAGCGGGCTCCTCCTGCTCACTAGCGGCCAACATGCTAACAGGGACAAAATAGTCTTTTTACTCACCTGTCGGGAACTTGATCGCACAAAGATATCCCCAAGGTTTTAGACCCACACCCTATTAGAATTCCTCTTAAAATTGAGGATGTCCAAAGCACTACTCTGATAAGGCAGGAGTATAAGGTGTGAGAGAAAAGCTAACATGACAACTCATATGTATAGGGGGAGGGTGGAAGCTGGCTCACCACTCTGAGCGGTGTGGGACTCGCTCTGGTCGCTAGCGACTAGCTCACGATCGCTAGCAACGACCCACTCGCTAGCGAGCAGCTTGCTTGCAGCAAGTCTAAGACGCGTTCTGACACGTCCTGGCGGGTCCTAACTGAGTCCTTCCTAAGGGATATTGTGATACAGGGTATCACATTCTTCTTCTTCCTCTTCTTTAGAGCGACAGAGATGATCCACAACTTCGATGGTTGATTTCTGGTTGTGATTGAATCTTCCTATAGATCTATAGTGGTGAATATGAACAACTATGGAGGAGAAGAGACCAAGACCGAGATTAACAATGAAAGAGAGGATTAGAGCTGGCGATGGTAGTTTTCGGCGATGGAGACACTAATTGCATGAGGCGGTAACAGCCATGACGACTCTGAATTGTCAATGATCAACTTGTCTAATTTTTGAAATTGTTAGGGACTAACTTGTCACTTTTCAATTGTCAATGACCAACTTGTCCGATTTGGAAAATTATTAGGGACTAACTTGTCACTTTCTGATTGTCAAGAACCAACTTTTCCTATTTTGAAAATTGTTAGGGACTAACTTATCATTTTCTAATTATCAAGGACTAACTTTTTCGAGTAAAAAAAGTCAGGGACTAACTTGGGTATTTACTCTTTATTTTACATTGTCATACTATTATAATGTGGCACATCAGCTATATACGGTGGTTTTTTAGAATTCATGGGGTGATTAGTATAAAAGAGAACACATGATAATTTTTTATTGTTGAAAATGTAAAAGTTTTTACACAATTTGGCAGATAATAATTGATTCCATTAAAATCCTAATAATATTTGCTACACGTACAACCAAGGTCGTTAGCGGAATAACCAACTAATAAATACTAGTTATATACATAGAATATGTTATTAGTATGATACAATAAATAGTATTTATTACACAACTAGTCATTCTACTTTCCTAAAAAAAAATATTCTCTTTCAAAATCTTCATGATACACATCATCAATACACATATCATATCCAAATAAAGGGTATCACACGTGCCAAATAAAGAAAATTAATTACACATACCATATAAAAGGGTAATGCACGTACCAAAATAAAGGTTGACACACACACCAAATAAAATATATTACACTTATCAAAATAAAAGTTAATACACATACCAAATAAAAGAAATTACACATATCATATAAATGGGTAATATACATACCAAAATAAAGGTTGATACACATACCAAATAAAGATTATTAGACATACCAAATAAATAGTATTACACATACCAAATAAAGGGTATTACTGTTCACATACCAAATATAATGAATTACATATATCAAATAAAATAATTTACACATATACCAAATAAAGTGAATTATACATATCATACAAAGGGGTATTATACATATCAACCAATGAGTTACACTTATTAAATTTTACACATATACAACATTAAATGAGTTTATACATACCAAATAAAGTGAATTATACATATTATACGTACCAACTAGTGAATTACACGTATTAAAAGATAGATATTATACATGATAAATAATAATTTAAAGAAAATAATTAAAAAATTATATTTTTTTGTCTTTAACCACAATTCTAGACATATATCACATATAATAAAAGTAAATTAAAAAAGTAACATATAATACTTCAAATGTAACTTTCTGGTTAAAAAAATGAAGAAATGCTGAAAAATTCAAGTAATTTGCACATATTATAAAAATGTTACACATACTTATTAAAAATGTATACAATTTTTCGACTAAAAACATAGTGTACCAAGAATTTAAAACTTATTTTACATTGTTCATTGCATACATTACACATAAATTTGAATAGTTATAATCAATGAACCTCCTGATTGGGACCATTGTTGTCATTATCAAGGTTAAGAAAATCGGACCGGACATCGAACCGGTGAAGATAAAGGTTCAGAGGTTTAACTGGTTCAACCGGAATGTAATAAAATATAATTATTTATATAAATATATACACATAATTAATTAAATTAAAAATACACAATTAAATATTTATAAAATATATAAATATATAGAAAATATGTATTTAACTTTTTATAAAGATTAATTTTTATTGTTAAAAAAATACTTGAGGCTTGAGGCATTGATGATTAAAAAAATCATGGTCTGACTAATATAGAATAAATTTTTATTTAACTAAATCTTAAGGCAAAAAAGGAAAACAAAAAAACTGTACAATATGGGCTGGTCTAATAACTAAAAAATAACCCTAGTTTTCTCATCCAAAAAGAGAACCCTAATTGATTAAACAAGCCAGTGAAGTGAGCGCCGCATAGGAGGCCTCCGTTCTTCCAAATTCCTTCCTTGCTTTATTCTTCTCACAAAACCAATTTCCATCACCTCATTATTAACATCATCGGAAACCATTAACAGCAGCAACAACCATAGCCACCACCCGAGCTCGTCAGCCCTTCCTTTGGACCTCCATAACCGTCGCCTCTCGGAACCGCATTCACCTTCCATCGAAGTTAGTCGTACCACCGCCTCTGTGAATCAACAACCGCGAAGCTTGAGGATGAAGGAGAGGGACGAAGAATGACGATATCGACTGGGGTAGGGAAGTTGCGGGGCTGTGTTGCCGGTGGGTGGTAGCTGTTGGTGCTCGACGGTGGGTGCGGCTGGTGAGGGAGAGACCGAGATAGAGCACCGTGGATTTGGGCATTTGGGTTGAGCCCTTCAAGGGAAATGAGAGAGATCAAGAGAGTGGGTGAGAATCTGGAATTTTTTTTAATTTTTTTCAATTCTTCATCCCTCAGCCGCTCAAACCCGCGGAGCACCGATTTTCGGCCGGTTGGCCGGCGGTTGACGGCGGTTCTATCCTGGGTCATCCACTTGAACGGTTCTTGCTTGAAACGGACCGGACGTAGCGCCGGTTCGCGGCCCGACCGGTCCGACCAGCCGGTCCGTTCCGGTTTTCAGAACCATGGTCATTATTATTGATTTGTGTGCTACATGACTCCATTGTGGGTGATGATAAAAAGGGGATGAGTATAGAGAAATTTTCCACTATAGCATACCTTATGAGATGAGGGGAATGATAAATTGGACAAAGAATTGTATAAAGTTGAGAGAGGTCGGCGGCTAAGTGCTGAACTGATTATAAATTTTTTTTACTGGACCACCAACGGTATCTCCTAGCCAGATAGGCTAAGGACCAATCCGCCGCTGTGTGGAGTTTCATTTAAGGGTTTAACCGCTGGCCAACGGATTGCTGCATACACAAAGCGGGAATCGAACTCTCGATCCTTGCTTAAGCGGCCAAGTGAGCTAACCACGTGACCAACCTAAATTTGGTTAACCGATTATAATTATATTGGAATGAAACAATAAAGTGAAATGGAAAAATGCTTGACACATCCCTTTACTCCAAAGCATAGCAAAGTGGGCAGCTATGCACTAAACACAGGATGCCCAAAATGTGAGTGTCCTTGATGTTTTTACAAAATTGGGAATTGATTTTAATTTGTCCAAAGAATTAATTACACATTATTTTAATTTGTGCAAAGAGTTAATTTCACAATATCAATTATTATATGGCATTTATATTGTTACAAAAAAGATATATACCATTTATATTTTTGTCTGACATTAATTAAGTTGGCACCAAGTTGATAAATCATCATTACTATGTATTATATCTATAATATTCTGGCATATAATATCTATAATTAATTCATTATATTGTATTTTAAGATTAATTCGATCTATTATATCTATAATATTTCGGCGTATAATTCAATCTATTATATCTATTACAATAATTGTATATTTTAGATAAATATTAAATCTATTATATCGATAATCCATCCGTATAATTTATACATTTAGTGGTTTTGAAATAAGAATGTCATATAATTTATTTCACTTTTAATTTTTATATCGGTATGGATTATAATACCAATCTATACATAATTTTGAAACAAAAGTGATGGATATATTAATGCGTATATCTTGTAATAAAAGTGATGAAATAAAAAACAGATAATAAAATATTGATTGAAAGTTATCTCTTTATGGAAGATTTTAAAACAAATATACTATATAAAATATACATATATTAAGTCATCGAATATAAAACATTAATAGAATAAAAAAGGGAATTAATAGAATAAAAAAGGAATAGTAAGGTTTGATAAAAAAAAATTTCTTTTTTTTAACAAATTATGATTATATTCAGTTATAATATCTCTTGTCAATAATTATCATAATATAATTGATCAAGCCTATAGTATCTCCTATTAATAATTATAATAATAATTGTTATATTTAATGATAGAATATATTAAATCAAGAAAAGAAATTAAGTAAATTTTTTTAAAAAATAAAAATTTGAAAAATATGAGAAAATGACATGTGACAAAGAATTTAATGCATGAGATTTATAAATACTAGCGCCTTGTCGGGCATTTCGTGCCCGTCAAACCGCATTTTTATTGTCGAATCATATTATTTATTTTTTAAATTTTTTGTATAAAATGAAGAAAAGTAAAATATAATAAAAAAATATGTAAATAAAGCTAGTTATCTTTTACATTTATTTATTTTTGTAATTTTTTAATTCTAGAATTGAAAAAATAACCCAAATGAGTGTGAGCACAAAAAAGTAGTTATATTTTTCAATCTGTTATGAGATAATATTGTGAATATCTGTATCTTTAACAGATTTAGATAAGATTGGATAAGATTTGATTTGATCTTATCCCTTCCAATTTGATTTGATCTTATCTCTTCCTTAGTTTGGCTATAAACAACACTATGAATCCTAATAGAAGAGCACACTTTGGAGACTATCAATAATATTATTTTCTCTTCTTCTCTATTTTCTCTCTGTTATTGTTATTAGTTTCACAACACGTTATCAGCACAAAAAACTCTCAAGGTAACATTTTTTATTTCAATTACGTCAGTATTTCAATTATGTTAAATCTCTCTCATCTTGAATTTGTTGCCCTTGAAATTTCGGGAAAGAACTACATAACTTGGGTTCTCGATGCTAGAATCCATATGAAATTATTGAGTCTTGAAGACACCATTGTCCAAAGAAATGCTGCATCCTAGAAGGATTGCACTAAAACATTAATTTTCCTTTGTCGTCATCTCCATAAGGTTTTAAAATCTGAATATCTTACTCTAGAAGATCCTGCAGATCTCTAGAATAGCTTGGAAGAAAGATATGATCACCAAAAGTCGGTGATTCTTCCAAAGGCTCATTAAATTGATTGAAGGCTCTCGAAGAGCTATAATTTTGTTACCTGAAGGAACAAAATTCATCATTAATGATGCATTACTGTCTACTAAATCACAAAGAAACTTATTGAGTTTCAAAGATATTCGCCGAAATGGATATCATATTGAGACAGTAAATAAGGGGAATAATGAGTACCTTTATATCACAAGTTGTGATTCCAACAAGAAAGTTGTACTAGAAAAATTACTTTTGTTTTCATCTGGTCTTTATTACACTAAAATTAGTGTAATTGAATCACATGTTATTGTAAACCAGAAGTTTACTAATTTAAATGACTTTATTATTTAGCATTATCGATTTACACATCCAGGAGAAATAATGATGCGAAGGATCATTGAAAACTCTCAAGGGTATTCATTAAAAAACGAGAAGATTCTTTAATGTAAAGAGTTTTCTTGTGTTGTCTGATCTCAAGAATAATTAATTATATGGCCTTCACCAACAAAGATTGGATTTGAACCTCTTGTATTCCTAGAAGGAATTCAATGTGGTATATATATGTGGATTAATTATTCACTATATGGACCTTTCAAATACTTATGATAGATGCATCTATGAAATGGTCACATATGTGCTCATTATTATCTCGCAATGTGAAGTTCGTGATATACTTGCGCAAGTTGTTAAGAGCACTAATTTTGATAAACAATTAAAATGGTGATATGGTGAATTTATTTCTCAAGCTTTTGATGGTTGTAGGCCAATATTATATAGATTGAAAATCCAATTATGCATGTTCATAGAAAGAGTTGGCTAGCATAATAAACTAATGAAAGACCTTCAGTTGATTGCTAGACCACTTATTTATGAGAACAATTCTCCACATATTAGTTTGGAGCAAATTATTGTACAAATGCTTAATTGTATAAGACAAATTGTCATTATTTCACTCTACTAGTAATTGTTTTGGCCTGCAACCAAACAATTCTCATTTAAAATGTTGGAAGTGACTCTCCTTTTACTATTAAGTATTTTGGAATACAAATAGGAGATGTCTTTAAACCTCAATTTGTTGATTGCCAATTTTATGAAGAAATGTTTCAAACATTAGGGGGTGAATGACAACCGGAATAAAGTGCAATTCATCACTCTTACTCTATTTATTAGATCCTCATAAAAAGGCAATATGAACCAGAAGTTCATAATTTTATTGCAAAGAGTAGTAAATGCATTGTCAGATGTATTTTTTGATGAAATAGAATGACTAAAATATATATACCAACTGAATGAGATACCCTTTTCGAAATTGATACCCATTGTTAGGCAGTTGGCTAGTGAATAGATCACACGCCAGGACCGTGATATGCCAGTCGGTTCCAAAAAATGAAAATTTTCGAAATAAGGGGCAAATAGACAAAAATATTGTTATGGAGGCAAATGATACTCTTCCTGTTGAAGAGGATAGAGACATGTTAAGGATGCATATTCTGGTTCAAAATTTTACATGATTGAAACGCTAGAAGGCGTTCAGGTACCTGAAAATTGTCAAGATATTGAAAATGATGAGATCTCAATAAACCATGTCTACACAAGAAACTATGGAACCGACAAGTAATTGTTGTCGCGACAATATATTTGCAAATAGTGTAGTGCTACACTTATGCAAGAAAATGAGGATATTGAGTCAAGAATCATCAACAAATATATCGATATATAAATGATTGGCCAAATTAGAAATAAACATTGTAGGCTAAACTTGACTTATTTGTTGATTGAAGTTGTAATCCAAACACCTGGAAGGTGTGAAACCCATGTGATACATATGGGTATGTTTGCGAAAGCAAAAAAGAGAAAAATGAATTTGTACATAATAAGACTCAATTTACAGCACAAAGTTTTTCACAAAAGACCTGATATAGATAATGGTGAATCATATCTCATGTAATTGATGCAATAATGTTACGATATTTGATTAAGCTTATCTACATATAATAAGCTAAATATGCATCTAATTGATGTTGTCAGAGCATATCTATATGGTTCACTAGACAATGATGTTTATATGAAAGTCCCTTATAGGATTAAAGATAATATCAACATTGTCTAAAGAACATTTATGTGAAATTTATTCAATCAAACTGTGAAGATCTATTTATGGTCTAAAGCAATCTGGGCACATACAGTACAACCATTTTAGTGAGTATTTGATTGACAAGAGATTTCAGGATGATATTATTTGCCCATGTGTAAATGGATTCATCACATTTGTGTATGTTGATGACTTGAATGTCATTGGAACTCCCGAAAAGATTCCTATAGTCATAAAAGATTAAAAAGATGAATTTGAGATGAGAGATATTTGAAAGACTAAATTTTTCCTCGACCTACAGATCGAGCATTTAACTAATGAAATTTCAGTTCGTCAATCAACTTACATTAAGAAAATCTTGAAGAGATTTTATATGGATAAATCACATCTATTAAGTGCCCCTAACGGTGGTAAGGTCGTTGGATGTAAAGAGAGATTCATCCCTTCCTCAAGAAAATGGGGAAGAAGTATCATATCTTAATGTCATTGGAGCACTCATATATCTTGCTAATTATACACAACTAGATATAACATTTGCTGTAAATGTATTAGTAAGACATAGTTCCTCTCCAATTTATTTGATATTCTTCTACCGACACATCTCAATCTTGTGTACTAATTTCTTGAAGGTAGAAGTATATCAAATAATGTCGTTAAGAGGGGAAGAAAATACTGTACTTTTTTTTCCCCTTGATTAAGGTTTTTATCCCACCAGATTTTTCCTTAACAAAATTTTTAATGAGTCAATCAAAAGTCTACATTATGAGATAATATTTTAAAATATGTATATTTAGATAAGATTGGATAAGATTTGATTTGATCTTATCTTTTTCTTATTAAGATTTGATTTGATCTTATCTCTTCTTTAATTTGGCTATAAATAGCTCTAAATCCTAATGAAAGAGCACATACTATCAACAATATTATTTTCTCTCCTCCTCTATTTTCTCTCCGTTATTATTATTACTTTAACAACACAATCACCTCTATTATGTATTTAGTATAGATTATAAGTATAGATAGATATGGAACTTTGATTTAAAAAAAAAATTTAAAAAAAAAAAGCATCTTCTCTTATATGCTCCCTTAGGTTAAGTCTTCCTGGAATTGAGTCACGAGAGGTCTCTCTCCCGGCGGCGGCGCTCTCTCACCGGCGTTCTCGCTCTCACTGGCGCGGTCTCTTCTCGGTGGCGCGGTCTCTCTCACTGGCGCTCACGCTCTCTCCGTCTCTCACGCAACTTCATCATCGGCGACGCGAGGGGGTTCGTCATCGGCGACAGTGGCTACGACTCGTCAGGCTCGCTCTCTCTCTCACTCAACCGCGACTCCAGGTATGGTTGCGACTCTCTCTTTCTCAATCACCCACTCTCTCAGCTAGGAGCTGCAAATCTGATCGTTCAATGCTGTGTTTGAGTTACAGTAATCAACTTTGGGTGTATGATTTAGTTAGATTTAATTTATTGAGAAAGAGATCTTATAGTGATGATGATGATATACTAGGTTATTGTGAAGATTTTTCAGTTACCCGTGAATCTCTCTGTTGTTTGTGGTGTAAATTTTGGGGTTACATTTCTTAGGATTCTTTGATGGTTTCAAAATGACAGATTGAGCTGACAAAGAATGAATGTAAGGTCATGAAACAGTTGATTCAAAACAGTTTTGATTTTAGAATTTCCACGATGAGAGAGTAAAGGGAGAAAGAAAGGGCACTTGTTGTAGAAGGATGATGATAAGATGAGCTAGTGTGTGTGGGTGGGTTAGTGTTGAGTGTGCACACAGCACATTACATACACACATGATAGACATGAAATGGGGGGCAATGTATGTAATAGATGAGTTAACATGTCCCTATCTTCTAAGGAATTGATGAGTTCTCCCCTTTCTTCCACAATGAGATCAGAAACAAGTTTCTTAAGGCCTAATTCTGGGATTTGTAGCCTGTACAGAGCTTCAAAACAGTGGGGGTAATTAAAAGTGACAAGATATGATATGATGAATATGTCACTGCGTGGATGGATGAGCTTTTTGTTGAAAGAAAGAAAGGAAAAAATTGGTGGATGGTTCTTGTGTGAGTGAATGGGACCTACGCTTTACTTCGTGCCTTTGCTCCACTTTTGGAATATTGTATGGTGCTGATCGATACTGATAATATGTTGTGGTTGCTTGGTTTTTGTAAGATGATTTACCAATGTGATAGTATTCTTCTCCCCAATGTTCACAATTCAGCAGTATAATATCCGAAATAGGAATATTAGCAGAATAATGTAAATAGGGAAATATCTAAGTGATAATCCCTAACTTTATTTACTGAAATAATCAAAATGCAAAATCAGAGTCAATTACACAAATTTCCCCTTTTGGCATTCGAGAGGCCAAAAACTCTCCACTCTAATTCACTCACCACATTTTCCCCACCCTGTTCCTTCCCCTTATTACTATTTAAAGTTCCAATCCCCCTGTAATTGCTCCCTAAAATCTCGTTCTTTCCTTTCTTATTTCATCATTCCTTTTTCCTCTCATTAGATATGTGAATTGAATAGGTGTGTTGTTTCTATTCTGCCCCTGTGAATTTTCCTGATCCAAGTGTGTAACAATACCCCCCTTTTGAGGAGTCACCTTGTCCCCAAGGTGAAAGTATGGAAAAACAGTCTTCAATTTCTCAATAGGTTCCCAAGTGTTCTCAAATTCTGGCAGGTTGAGCCACTTCACCAACACCTCCTGTTCTCCTTTGGCATTGAACCTGCTATCACAGATCTTCTCAGGCTGAACCAGCAACTCCACCTCTTCAGATAACTCCACGGGATACAATTGAGGAGTGATGGAAGGGCCGATACTCTTTTTAAGGAGGGACACATGAAAAACTTGGTGTATCCTTGCTGACTCAGGGAGCTTGAGCCTGTAAGCAACTTCACCAATTCTGTCCACTATTTCAAACGGTCCATAGAACCAGGCAGCTAGCTTCTGATTACTCCTGGCAGCCAGGGAACGCATCCGGTAAGGATGAAGTTTTAAGTAGACAAAGTCACCAACCTCCAGTGGGACATCTCTCCTTTTCTTATCTGCTTGCTGCTTCATCAAATTCTGGGCTCGGTTTAATTGGAAGTGAAGTTCGTCCAACATCTGATTGCGTTCCGACATCATGACTTTAACTTCTTCCACCGTGGATTCCAAACCTCCTCGCAACAGTGGTGGTGGTTCTCTTCCATATAAGGCCTTGAAGGGGGTCATTTTGATGGCGCCATGATAGTTGGTGTTATACCAAACTCACCCCAAGATAACCAGTGTGGCCACTGTTTCGGTTTGATTCCTGTTAAACACCATAAATAAGTCTCTAAACACTTGTTTACCGCCTCCGTTTGACCATCCGATTGTGGATGATAAGCGGAAGACATCTTCAAGGACGTTCCAACCTGTTTGAATAGTTCTGCCCAAAATGCACTCATAAAAATCTTGTCCCTATCTGAGACAATGGACGATGGAAACCCATGGAGATGCACAACTTCCTTGATGAAAATGGTAGCGACATCTTTTGCTGTAAACAGGTGTGAAAGAGGGAAGAAATGTGCATACTTAGTAAGGCGATATGCCCTGCACTATTAAATGGACTCCTTCACATCCACCCACACCTTGTTCAATGTTGTCGTTTCCCACCTCCACCTGGAATGGTCTCAGTTGCCGGAGAGGGAGACCAAGTGCCATCACGAGTTTGGTGGAGAGGAAATTGGCCTCGCACCTGGATCCACTAAGACGATGACCTCCTGCCCATTAATAGTGCCTCGAGCTTTCAAGGTCTGGTGTGTTGAGAGGCCCCAATAACTAAAAGATGAAAGGTGAAGAGAAAGAGAGTTCATAACCAGTGTTGGCTCCTCTTCAGGTTCTTGGTCTGGGATATGATCAACATCAGCATCATCCTCCCCAATTAATAACAACTGTTGGTGGCGAAATTTACAAGTGTGGGCTGCATTCCACTTGTCACCGCACTTAAAACACAATCCACGGTTTTGTCGGTCATTCCATTCTTCATCGGAGATCCATCGAGAATTCTTTCAAGGGCCTGAAGAGCTAGATGTAGGAATGTTATTGGGGTTATTATTGTGAGTTTCCTTGGTCTGGTGTAGTTTAAAACTATTAGAGTTGGAGGTAGACACATTGGGTCTGGCCCAATTGGTGTTTCTATTAGACCCAAAACCAATTCTAGGGTCCAAATCGTGTTTCCTCCCCCATGGCAGCCTTCCTTCGTTCCTCTATGCTTGATTCCGTGCTTCCAATACCATTGCCCTGTTCATCATAGCTTGAAGGTTCTCAAATTCCTCCACTGCCATTTTTGTACTAATCGTAGGCTTGAGACCCTCATGGAACATGCACATTAATGTCTCACCACCAAGATGCCTGTGCGAGTAAGCAGCCAACTCACATTCGCGACGGAACTCCATCACGAAGCCCACCTGATGCACCTTCAGCAACGGTGCCAAAGGATTTGATGCGGCTCCTGGCTCAAAGCGGCGCAACAAATCTTGTTTGAAACGAAGCCAGGAATGGAACGTCGATTGTGACTCCCACCACTCAAACTGCGTCAAGGCCTCGCTGTGCAGTGCTAGTACTGCGTAATCGAGTTTTTCTCCAACTGAAACGCCTGAAAGCCGAAAAAAACGATCCATTCTTACCAGCAAACCATTTGCATCTGAGCCATTGAACTGGGGAATATCAATCCACCTACTGTAGTCGCCTCTATTCTGAGTGGAATCCCGGCGTCGTCTTCCTCCATCTGGATCATTAGGCTGAGAAACAATGTCCTCCTCCTCCGGATTCGGAATCGGGTTCGAATTCGGATTAGGATTTTGCTGAGGTTGCTGAATTGACATCTCATCCAGCCTTTTTAAAATTGTCTCTAACATCTGTCCTTGGTCTGCCATCCGCCTCTCTAAGCACTCTACTCGTTCATCCATTGCTCCTGAGTTGCGTTTGGTAACCATTCACAGGTATGAAGCCCGGATCAATAATCTGATACCAATTGTAAGATGATTTACCAATGTGATGGTATTCTTCTCCCAAATGTTCACAATTCAGCAGTATAATATTAGAAAAAGGAATATTAGCAGAATAATGTAAATAGGGAAATATCTGAGTGATAATCCCTATTTTTATTCACTGAAATAATCAAAATGCAAAGATCAGAGTCAATTACACAAATTTCCCCTTTTGGCATTCGAGAGGCCAAAAACTCTCTACTCTAATTCACTCACCACATTTTTCCCACACTGTTCCTTCTCCTTATTACTATTTAAAGTTCCAATCCCCTCTAATTGCTCCCTAAAATCTCATTCTTTCCTTTCTTATTTCATCATTCCTTTTTCCTCTCCTTTGATATGTGAATTGAATAGGTGTGTTGTTCCTATTCTGCCCCTGTGAATTTTCCAAATCCAAGTGTGTAACAGTTTTCTCCATTTTAGGCAAAAATAATTAATGAAAGAATGAATGACAATTTCACGTGACAGTAGTCTACTATTACCCCACATAATTACACTATATATATCTATATATATATAAATAATCAAATTTAAATTTCAAGACTGAATCCCAATTATTCAAGTATTATAACATGCTTGGATTAGCTTTTAGAACCAAGCTCAATGTTATGAGTTTGACAAAAATTATTAGAGATAAGGATTTGTTAAATTTATTAGATTAGATGCGTCATTAGCATAAAAAGAAGATATTAATTCCCACTGCATGTTGCACCATACATAATTTCATTAGACTGCAGCACAACAATGATAGATTGTTTATTGATTACTCTAGAGAAGATATGGTTGTAGATGGACAAAACTTAGAGGTAGATCAAGAAGGTGTTGCTGTTATTCTTGCTGATGCAAATCATATGGCACAAGTTAGGGAGACAATTGCTACTCAAATGTAGGATAATTTTCGTAGATAAGGATGATAGTTAGTGAGTCAATTGAACAAATATTTCATTGAATTTTTTGTTTGATGATTGATTTATATTAGCTCTTTATAATTTTTACACAGTACAATGAGATAATAATTAGGTGATTTAAAATTTATTGATTTCATTATTTTTTGTCTTTTTTATAATAGATTTATACATAAAAAATGAATCAACTTGATTTTACATATTAAGTTTATTAAGTTAATTTAACAAATTATTTTGATTGAAATTATATAAAAAAGAGTGGGTGTTTAAAAATTTAATCATATACCAATCTCGGGGCATCCGAATGAGTCCTCAGGGATGACCTTGGATTGACCCAGTGCGGGGGAAGCCAGGGGTGTGGCACCCATTGGCTTCCTACTGGCTGGATCTCCGATTCGGGCTGCAGATCTCGATTCATGGCAATGAAGCCCTGCTGCCGATAATGAGGTACCTCCTCTTATTGACATTTTGTATATACCAAAAAAATTCATTTTCTCAACCATGTTCTTCCATACACTTGAATCTTGAGATCGAATCTAGATTCATATGCTAAGGGATCCGAGTTCTTTCTATTTGAACCAGCATCTTAAATCCTTATTGGAATTTTGGCTAGTAGTTCAACCGTCAATGATATCATAGCTATAATTGTAGTACGAATCTGATAATTTATGTTATATCTTATCTATTAATATTTGGAAGCCTCTCCCATTTTCTCCATCTGTATAAAAACTATGCTCTCTAATGCAGATGCAATCTTCTTCTCGTTAAAATGGTTGTGAATACTTTACCCATTGGCGAAGAAACTAGAAATGAAAAATATGCATATCACTTGTTTGATGGTAGAGATATGTTAATATGGTTAAAGGACCTTGCTTTGGAACCTTGCAAAATGAAGCCATCTCACCGAAAATTTGAGAATCAAATGCTCAAAGTTCGCACACTTTTGAATGCTAGTGCTAAAAGACCCCAGGTATATTGCTTGTTTAACATCAGCTCTTCTTGAAAAAGAGAAAATCCTCATGTACACCTATTTTATATGCACTCATTCTTCCACAAATTTATCACTCACCTTAAATACATTTTCTTTGTACTATACATACAAAATATATATACTTATATACATTTTTTTGATAATATACATACAAAACATATATACTTACATATATTTTTCTTGATACTATATATATAACATATACACATGTACATACATTTTTTTGATAAATTCATACATTTTCTTGATAATATATATACAAAATACACATGTTTACATATATTTTCTTGATAGTATAAATACATTTTTTGTGATTGAGTTTTTTGGTTTTTAATCGCGATTTAAATGACTTTAGGGTTTTTGTTTTGAAATTGTGTATAGGGTAAATTTTTGTTGTGATTTGAAAATTTTCCAACCGCGCTCCGAAGCTCCTAAAATCGGGTTTTCAGTTTTTTTTTTTGGGTTTATGAAAATTTTTTAAACGGTTGCTGTTTTGTGTTGTGAGAAATCTCATTGGGTGGGTGAGAAAAATTAGGGAAGAAAGAAGGAATGTATGTCACATGCAGGGAGTGTGAGAATAGGGAAGATTGATGCGATTTGAGTTGGGTTAGTGAGGTAGTGGACAAATGTCCTATTTTTACATGGGTGGATACAAGATGGGCGTATATGTAGTCGAATTGCTTAAAATCTAAGAAGCACGGACATGGGACACGGCACGGACACACCAAATTGAAAAATCACAGGACACAGACACATCATATATATGAATATATAATAAATGTTTTTTAGTAAAATTTCTCTTTGGGTTAAAATTACATATTTAATTTAAGTTCTTTTGAGTCAAGTAAATTTAGGTTGGATTTGATCTTAAGTTTCTTCATAAAGTATGAAAAGATCAAAAAAGAAAAAAATGTGTCATGTCCACGGTGTACCCGGCTTGTGTCTATAGTGTGTCACGACGTGTCCGATGTGTGTCAGACAACGTCCACCGTGTGTCCAACGCGTGTCTGATCTAAAAAAAATTATTTTTTTTCGTACACTACGGATGCATGTCGGAGATGTGTCCACCGAGTGTCGGTGTCCACCGGTTGTCGGACACGTGGACATGCCTTAGTATCGGTGTGTCTGTGCTTCCTAGCTTAAAATGTATTTTACTATTAAAGAGAGATACATTTATAGTTTGATATATGTAATCCTTCCATTTATCAATGAAGCCCTTTGGACTTGAAATGTGAATAACACACATGTGCTTTTATCTTTGATTGAATTCAACATGGTTAAGAATAACGAGAGGCAAGCATCAAACTTCTGACCACTTTGTTATAGAGACTCTGGTGCTATGTCAACAAACAAATCTCTATAAAGCTTGCTGACTCATGATCAGTTTTATATTTCTAACCGTATTTGATTTTTTTTATGGTTTCTTTTCGTCAGAGGAAGAGGAAATTTAACCAGCACGAGAATGATAGTAGATTACCTTCTACTTTTGGACTGATCAGTATAGAAAAATATGGGCAACCAGATGCTGAAAATCTGAGAGGAGATGGATCCTCCTCGTCAGTTTCATGCTCACCCATTTTCAAAAAAAGATACGTTGGGATACAAGGAACACAGGGACAAGTTGCTTTCCCTGCTCTTGATGATGGAATAGAATGTTGCAATATTTGGAGACAAGACTATTCTCTCCTCTGTGACAGAGCAAAACAATGTGGTAGTCTACGTGGAAGAGCAAAGTATTGTTCTGTTTGTAGGCTAGACTTTTCACAACTGGGAGACTACGATGAATCTATTAAAGGGCCAAACCCAATGAGACAAGGGAACTTGAAAAGGCATTCTAATAGAGTAGTGACTGGTAGCAATTCTACTCGTAGTTCCAAGGCATCGTCAATGAAGGAGGAACCAAATACGGAAATTTCAAATGTGTTAAAATCATTTAAGGATCCGAGCAAGGTTTCACATTCGTCTAGCTCGGAAATGGAAGATGTGGAACTCAATCCACCGCGAAAAAAGTTTTTACCTTCCAAGTCTAGTCAACTTTCAAGACCAGTTATTCCCATTGGACCAAGGTTTCAAGCTGAAGTTCCAAAATGGGAAGGCACAACCAATGTAAGACATTATGATTGTGATGATTTGAAGTGGTTGGGCACCCAAATTTGGCTAATATCTCATATTACAGAAACTAATACAAGAGGTATTGGAAAAGGTAGGTCTAGCTCGTGCGCTTGTGACATTCCGGGATCAATTGATTGCGTTCGACAACACATCAATGAAGCAAGAAAAAACCTGCAATCCGAGATTGGTACAGCTTACACAATTTGGAAGTTTGACGAGATGGGAGAAGATGTTTCAAAATCATGGACATCAAAAGAGCAAAAGGAATTTGAATCTCTAGCAAGACTAAATCTGCCATCAGAGGACACAGATTTTTGGAAGCTTGCTATGGAGCACTTCCCAGGTAAATCTATGAAAATCATGGTTAATTACTACTATAATGTGTATATCCCTAGGCGTATGAGCATGGAAACCAGATCATCTTTTGGTGCAATTGATAGTGACAATGACCAAAGTGAGGACTACAAGAATGAAGATGGAGGTTCATCTACACGGATTGGCATAGTTCCAATTTGCAAATTGCTCAAATCAAGGATCAGAAACTACCAATAGGTAGGGAAAAGCTATCAGGTCAGCAATTGCTTCGTAATATCTAGTCTCTACTTAGTGAGATAGACATTATTTGTTGCGAACCTGATATTAGTTGGTCCATAATTAGGTGTGAGTTAGTTTATTATATCTATAAATAGGGGGTTATTTTTTGTAATGAGTAAAGAATAGATAATTGTGGATGAACTTAGTCCATTTGGAGTCTCCTTCCCTAGACTTAAATTGAGGAAATTGCTATTGGTTGCATCGTAATTCTTTTGAGAGTTATTCATCAATTCCATTAATCTACCCATATTGCTCACACCTTCATACAATATGGTGTTATTTTCCATTTTTACTTTTACTTTGCAAATTTGTGTTCCTATTAATGGTGCTTACGTTGAGAGCGTAATGACGTCGTTTGATCCATGTAGCCGACCTCACATAGTTGGATAAGGCTTGTTGTTGTTGTTGTATTAATGGTGCTTACATTGAGAGCACAATGACGTCGTTTGATTCATGTAGCCGACCTCACATAGTTGGATAAGACTTGTATTAATGATGCTTACGTTGAGAGGCTCTGCAAGGACAGAGACAACTCGCAAATGGTGGGAAGTAGAGGATGAGGAGGAAGAGGAGGAGTTCGATGCTTACCTATTAGGGGCTACAGACTGAGAAGCCTTCAATAATCTTCAATAATCTGGAATGCAGATGCAAAGCTGAAAATTGGAAATTCAAACTTCCAATTTGATCCAACATACAACAACAATCACAAATCAGACATATTTAGAATCAACAAGAAGAATAGATCATCATTGGGAAGAAATAAATGCAGAGAAACCAAAAAATTCATCAACTACAACAAATCAAGATCTACACTTTGAGCACTATCAACACCATATGCTAAGGCAGATCTAGAATCAAATTCCATAACAAATCCAGATCAAGTGGCAACAAAATTTCAAAAACCACTTCTTTGATAACATGATGATCAAGAAATAGAAGAGAACCACACTCAAAGGAAGCTAAAATTCATGTCAAAAACAAATATGGATTTGACGACCAATAATGAGATGAAGGCGGTAGAGTCGATGGAAACTTAGTGGAAGCAAAAGATGATGAGACAATATTCCTTCATCGCGATGAAGAGCTTAGTGTGAAATATTGATGTGAAGGCGCGAACATTGAAGAGGAACCCACAAATTGTTAAATGAAGGTGATAATCACAACACATCCATACATGGAGGTAGCAGCCGGAACAAAGAGCCTCAAGGAGGAGTCAGACCTAACTAACAATGATGAAGGAGACCACAATGATGGTAGATGGAGGAGCTTTAGGCTTTGTTTGTGAGTTAGGAGGGGAAGGAAAGTGGAGGTTATAGAAGGAAAGGAAGGGAGAGGGGAGGAAGGAACTTGGAGACAAGATCTTCCTTTTGTTTGGGAGTTTGATAATTCTCTAAGTTGGGGGAACTAAAAATTGGGGAGTTTGGAGGATTTTGGAAGATTTTAAAATTCTCTCAAACACCTCCTCTCCCTCCCAATATAAATCTCAAACACATTTACACTCTTTAAAATCTCTCTTTCCCCTTCCCTTCCCTCCAAACCCAAACTCACAAACACACCCAAACTCACAAACACACCCAAACTCACAAACACACCCTTAGTGGAAGATGCAAGGGTGGCGGAAGATGGCAACGTTGTTACGATGATGAAGGTGAGAGAGGTGTCCCCTCATAATCTGAGCAACGTCAATGCCAACGAAGTCAAATGTTTGTTGTTAGTATTGAGTGAGGAGGTAAGCCCAATATTGTTACGGAGATTCATTTGAATTATCACGATGGAGAGCAGAATACCACATATTGTTGTAGCAGCACTGCTTGGTATTTTCATGGTAGCCGCACTTAGCATTCACGACAACTCAATTGTTGATAGTGGGTCATTGCAAGAGATAGAGTACTTAATAAATCTATAGATTTAATAGTCCTTAATTTGACTAATTAGAGTGGTATGTTATAATATATTTTAGCATAAAAAGTTATTAAACTAAAAATCTAAAAATAATATTTTAAATTAGTTGACCAGTTTTATAGGTTCATAGCAGTATCAACAACGCTTCTTGTACACTATTTTGTTGTCACAACCAGCAACTCCATCATTTTTATCAAACACTCTCGCGCGCTCTTTGCTTTCTTTTCTTCTTTTCGTTTTTTTTTTCCTTTCTTTTCTTCTTTTTATTTCTTCTCTTCCCGTTTTTTTTTTTCTTTTTCCTTTTCTTCTCCTTATTCTTCTTTATCTTGCTCCTTTTTATCTTCATCTTCTTTTTTCTCTTTCCCTTTTCTTTTTTTTCTTCTCTTCTATTTCTTCTTCTTCTTCTTCTTTCGGTCAACCAATCTACTAGATCCATCAAATTTGTAGCTTTTATTTTTCATCTTCTTCTACTTCTCGTTCTTCTTTTTCATTATTTTTTATTTTTTTACCCTATTTTTATTAGATTTCTTCTCCTCATTTTTGCTTTTTTTATAAAATTGATTTGTTGTCTTAAACGTGATTTATAGTTGCTACTTAATGAGTTTTTTTAAATTGTTTGAGTGGATTTTTTCTGTTATTAGAATGAGTTTTTTTTTTATGTTTTGTTATTTTTTTAGGTTACAAGATTAATTTTTGTTATGGATAAAGGTCCTACCTTTTAGAGAAACAAATAATATATATTTTTTATTTTAATGATAAAGGTGCTAATTTTAGTGATAAAGGTATTATCTTTAGTGATAAAGGTGAACTTTTTTGGAAAAAGAATAATGCATTTTGTCTATTTTAATGATAATTTATGTTATTCTAATGATAATATTACCTTTAGTGATAAAAGTGCTACCTTTATGAAAAAAAAATGCATTGTGTTTTATTTCAATGACAAAACGAATGACTTCCCCATGCTCTTAATGGGTTTCTGAGGATGAGACTTATCCTCAGGAGTTGGTCCTTCCAACTCTTATTGTTGTGGTTGATGTTGATCCGCATCAGCTCCCCCTTGAAGATCCAAGTGGATTTCATCGATTTGCTCAGCTAGCTGTTGAGGTGTGACATTCGCAGCCTTCAAAGCAGTTGCGTCTAAGAGGGTAATCTCAGTGG
This sequence comes from Aeschynomene evenia, assembly GCA_013621005.1. Taxonomy (NCBI): domain Eukaryota; kingdom Viridiplantae; phylum Streptophyta; class Magnoliopsida; order Fabales; family Fabaceae; genus Aeschynomene; species Aeschynomene evenia. The sequence continues at coordinate 30,531,501 of CM024268.1, read as the reverse complement.
ATCCCTTCTGAGGAGGGTCGATAAGCATATTCTCAGTGTCTACAGAGCCAAACCCTCTTCTTGGAAGAATGAAGTAGGATGCATCTTCTTCTGAGGTTGAGGAGTTGCCTTCTTCTTCCCATCTAGCCTCTTCACGCCTAGGGAGGGTTCCCTAGAAGGCGAAGAGTGGTGAGAAGCTTCTAGCTCCCCTTCTTGAGGTTGGGGGCCAACCACTCTGACTGGGCTAGGTGGTTATTGTTCCTCTTCCTGATGCACATCCTCCCCATGATGTCCAACATTGTGAAGAAGGTCTTCTTCTGAGAGCTCATCTAACGCGACCCAGTCCTTGTCATCGGCAATGACTTCTCCATCGTCATCCAACCCCATGATACGACTAATATCCATAGTGTTGAATCGGAGGTTGTTCCCACCAACAGAGCTTACTATGCCTCTGTTAGTCTCGTAGCAGACTTGGGAGTAGAATCCCCTCACTACGATTGGGTAGCAGACGTCCTCACAGGACATCATGCGTACCAATCCCGGCTGTACATTGTAATAGTCCTGGAGGGCTCCTACCTGATTGTACACCAAGAAGGGAACTATCTTCCCAAAGGCTATGGTCCAAGAAAGGTAGTCTTTCTCGAACTTGTCTTGAAGACCACTCTCCTTGAAGAGTTCAGTGTCGACAACCTCTTTAAGGGAGTTCCTCTGAGTACCCTTAATATTAGTCATTTGAGATTTTGTTTAAGTGAGTTTGAGAGGAGTGAGAGAGAAAGGATTTCTGAGAGGTGTTAGAAAGAGAGAGAGGTGAGAGAATCGAAGAGATGAGTGAGATGAAAATTTTTCAGAGTTTAGGCAAAGAAGATAAGCAAAGTGATCAAGCATTCGTATCGAGTTTGCTTTTATAGGGGTATTTACTCACTAGTCGTTGTAACTTTAAGTTACCGTTACAGTAACTTAATGCGCGGCTTCTGAGTAATTGCCTCCTTCTGAGAAACTATTGTCTTCTAAGAGACTTACTCAAAAGGCTTCCTTATGAGAAAACAAAGTTTTCTCAAAACCTTTACTCATGTTTTCTCAGATACTTAGGTTGAGTTTGGTAAAGCTGTAGCTCTTGAAAAACTGGTAATCTTCTTGGACTCTCAAAAAACTGCTCTTAGAGAACCATAATAGTACCGTTTGGTAAAATTATACAAAAATTGCTCTCAATGAGCAGAAACTATCATTATAATGTTCGGTAAAATAGTGTAAAGTGGCTCCCAAGATATTAAATGGCCATAATAGACATAATATTAAAAGATATTGTGTAAATGAGGGTCATTTATGTATTTTCATTTTTTAGAGAGTCAAAGCTGGCTCTGAAAAGCTATTCTTGATGGCTCCTAAGAGCACCCCCTGCTCTCAAAAGCCAGGAGCAAAAGTAGTCCAACTTTTTTATTTAACAAACGCAAAATAGGAGCTCCAACTTTTTGAGAGCAGGAGCACCCCAACAAAAAGTTTTACCAAACTTAGCCTTAGTCCCACTCTTCTCACATTTCTGGTTAAAATACATGAATAAATGGACAGAGAGAGTTTATTTCAGGTATACACTGAGTGGGAAAAAATCTCGAATTCACACTTATAATAAATCGGCAAGCACACTGCCGATTTGTATGTTGCAGGGAAAGCGGCAGGCAGCCTGCCGATTTGCATAAAAATAGCAAAATTGGCACACTGCCTGCCGATTTGCATAATGGAATATTATGTTCAAACTACACTGTTTGGTGAGTAGCATTTGTTTCCTTTTGGCATTGCTATACTATTATATATATCTATTATCTATTATTTATACTATTATATCTAAGAGCATTATTATATGTACAATGAAAAAACAATCAAAACAATCAATATGATATGCACAACATATATTATATAATGTGCATAATATATATTACAAAACAATCAAAAGGTTGTATGAATCTTTCCCCGTGAGAACCCATTCTTAAGCAAAAAGGAACTTAATCTATCATACTAAGCTTTAGGAGCTGGTTTTAGACCATAAAGAGCCTTTGTAAGCTTAAAAATGTGCTCAGAGTAAGAATCACTTACAAACCCAAGGGGCTGCTTCACATACACTTCCTCATAAAGGTATCTATTCAAGAATTCAAGAAGACAGACTTTACATCCATTTGGTAAAACTTGATACCTTTATATGCGCAAAAGCTAGCAAAATTCCCATAAGATTCTATATGGGACCAGAAGATTTTGTGAGCCTCCTAAAGATTCTATATGAATCTACAAGATTCCCAGAAGATTTCATGCGGGACCAGAAGATTCTGTTGAAGATTCTGCACGAAGTCAGAAGACCTTAGAAGATTCCCGAAGATTCTATCAAAATCTCGAAGAATCTCAAGAATCCAGAAGACTCAAGCTTCAAAATTAAAGAATATTCAAAATTCAAGAATCTATCTACAAAAGATCCCCTAGAAGACCATGTTTGGTGATTTAGGATTTTTAAAAATGAGAAATTATAAAATTCTAATTTGTACCAACATGGAGGCACACTTGAGGAGCAAGAAGGCTAAGATAACCCTAGCCTCCGCTCAAAAGTGGTGCAAGGAATGCTAGCATATCTAACAAGATTTCCTAAAATAATGATGAAGCAATGCACACCATAAAGATCAAGGCATATTCAAATTCAAGGGCCAAGATGAAGTTTCCTTATTTCTTGTGCTTGGTTAAAAGGTTCCATATTTCAAGATCAAATATTAACCTTTGGATTAAAGAGAAATATTTGAATCAAGAGCCAAGATTAAACTTCCTCTTAGTTGATCTTTCTTATTTTTGGAAGATCAATTTCATATAAAATCAAGGAACTCTCACCATTGGATCAAAAAATTTCAAATTCAAATCAAGGGTGGAGATCAAGTCTATGATTTTCGAAATTTGAGGTGTTCATTCTCTATAAATAGAAGACCTCCATGCCCAAAAATGCAAGAGACTACACAAGCTTACAAGTGTCAAAATTCTGTCGAATTCAATCCTTATTTCTCTTCATCTTCAACCTCTAAACTCCTAAACTTTCAAAGTTTTGATTTTTATTAGGTTTAAGGGTTGCACACCTCAAAAGAGTGATCTTTATTGTTTATCCTAGTTTATACTAGTTATCTTTGAGAGAAACGCAAGCAAGACACAAACTTAGTTGCATCTAAGGGGGCGTTTGGTACATTACCGTGAAAGATTACCGGTAATCTAGATTACCTTGCAGATAGATTACCTCCAATTAAATTACCGGTAATCCACATTACCTTGTTTGGTATATACAAATAAGATTACCGGTAATCCACATTACCTTGTTTGGTATATTATCCACATTACAAGGTAATCTATATATATTACTATAATACTCTCTAAATAATTATAAAATGAATGACAAGAAATGATGTCAATTGTTTTTGTGATTCGTCCATTATGTTATCTAAAAGTACTACAAACAAAGAGAATAAAATAAGACAAATTTTATTATGTATACAATCAAAAAATAAAAAGTTAGACAATTGTAAGACACGATATAGCATAAAAATATGAACACATTGAAACATAAATCAAATTTAAATAACAATTAAAACACATTTTAATATTAAATAACAGTTGAAACTTCAAATTAAATTGGATACAAAATTAAAATATATTTTAATTTTCATTAACAATTAAAATGCAAATAATAGGCTACAGGGAACACATACATGAAATTGAAATTAAATAAAAATACTAACCTTGCAGAAAACCATCAACTATGAAATAGAAATAGAAAACTTAAACTATGATATTGGATTCTTTTGTGCAGTATACTTCCCTTCAGTGTGCAGAAATCTTGTGTGTACAATAATAACCTTCACTTCGGCGCACAATTGCAAGCAGCAGCTGCGGCGGGCACGATTGCAAGTAGCAGCAGCAGCGCGGGCACGATTGCAAGCAGCAGCAGCGTGAGTTATTGAGATAGATTAGGATTTATGTTAGAAAATTATAAAATTACGAATAGTATTGTATTTTGTTAAAGGGGTAATGGTGTAATAAAATAAATTAGAAGATTATCTAGGGGTAGTAATCCAGATTGCCACCTGATACGGAGGTAATCCACATTACCACTTTGGAGGTAATGTGGATTACTTACCAATATCTTCGTCAAAACAAACGAATCAATCTGGATTACCAGGTAATTTAATTGCAAGATTACCGGCAATCTATGCAGATTACCTCGTACAAACGCCCTCAAAGTTCTTGATTGTTCAAAGTTTTCATCTTTTGTACAAAGTCCTTATTTTTTAGGCAAAAGACCTTAGTGGGACTAAGGCAAGGGTAGAAAGTCTTTTGGTGTTAAAGGCAAGGTTGAAGTCCTTTGTTGTTTGCAAGGGCAGTGAGTCACCTTTGTTGGAGGTGCAAGGAAAGTCCTTTGTGGTTTTCAAAGGCAGTTAGTCACCTTGGTGAAGGTGCATGTTGAAGACCTTTGTGGTGTAGCAGAGGAAAGAAAGTCTACCTAGTTGTTGGTGGTGTTAGTGAAATCTCAGGTGAATTCTGGGGACTGGAGTAGGCACGTTGCTGAACTAGTATAAAAAGTTTGTGTGTGCTCTCTCTCTTTCCTTTCTCTTTATTTAATTGCTTTTACAATTTATCATTGCATACACAACACACACAAGGATTGCACAATCATCATCATCATAAGCTAAGTGTTAGAGGTTAAAGTTTTAACCTTTATCATTTAGAAGAACTTGAAAGTAGATATACCTTCAAGATCTACAATAGCCTTGTCTATAGACTTGTTTCTGTTTATTTACTAACAAATTGTTTTTGCTTTGCAAGATAAGTCCAAGACTTGATCTTTATTTTCAGTAATTTTCAGAAACAGGATTTATTGGTGGAACGTGATTCAACCCCCCTTCTCATGTTTCACTACCTTCAATTGGCATCAGAGCTCAGCCTTGGGGTTGAGCACTTAGCAGTGTCAAGGAAAGATTCAAGGGACCATGACAGCAAATAATAACGCATATATTGTTGATGGAGCCTCCACAAATAGACCACCCATGTTCAACGGTGATGATTACGCATATTCGAGAGATCGAATGACATTGTTCATTCAACTTACAAGTCTCGATCTTTGAGAAATCGTTGAAGTCCGCGACAACCCTACACCCTTCGGCCCAAAGAAATTATGGACTGAAGAACAGAAGATCCAAGTACAACAAAACAAGAAGGCAAATTACATACTTTTATCTGTTTTACCTAAAGCCGAATATGACAAGATAGTGTCATGTGAAACGACCAAACAAATATGGGATCGCTTAGTGACCCGACGGGAATCCGATTGTTATATATTCTAGTTAATCAAACAACATTTAACAATATACCACAATCTTTATTTCAAAAAGATTAATATTCAATACTATCTTTTGAATCTTTAACAGCAAGAAATCATCCTCTGTTTTTTTATCTTTCCTTTTTAACACTTGTTATGATCAATTCAATTCAATTAGATATTCAATCACAATTAAACAATGATCAACAAATCAAATATGTATGCAAGAGATTAAGGTAAGAAGATTAAACCAGCTTTTTATACTGGTTCGGCCAATGAAGCAATTGTATATGAGGAAAATCTAGAAAGATCTTGAAAACAAACTAAAACAATCTCCAACTAGAATAACTAACAAGAGCAAGATTCTTTTCAATACATTCTACACGTACTCTTGAAAACAAATAAACAATTAAACACGTTTTAAAATAACTCTCAGAAACTAAAGTTAATGTTTATGAACTAAGGTTTCTGAACTTTAACATGCTTTCTGAATCAATCATTCGGATGCTGCTATTTCTGAAACTGCTTCATGCTTCTGAAGAGATGCTGAAGCTTCTGAAGTGCTGCTTATGCTTCTGAATAGCTTATGATATATTACAATGAACATTACAAAGAAAATAACACCTAATACATCATCTAGAAAATAAAATATAGCTTCTAGTATATTTGTACAATTGTTTCTTAAGCCATATACAATTTCCTAGCAACTATTATAAAAGAATTACATAATACTTTCTAAACTATTAAAGAAACTTTTGAACAATATTTCATTTTGTAACAAGTTTCTGAATCTATATTACATCAGTTTTGTTATTATCAAAACCAAATTGAGGATTTTACATCAATATATAGCACACATCTCATATCATGTATATCTCACATTGAATATTTGTTGAACGTATTTCTGTTGTACACGTAACATTATTGTATCTCGTATTAGACATTGTTGTTGCATAACTCATATCTTTGGTTGTGTATTGATGATTTCTATAATAATTTTTTCACTATTTTAAATTAATTTATACTTGAAAATTCTCTTGCATTGCACAGATCCTCCACTAGTATAGCTATATAAGCAAATTTATTAACGATACTTATTATAAAAAAATTAATAATCTAAAAAATATTAAAAAATATATTATCAAGATAAATATTTTTTATAACAAATACACTAAATTTTTAAAGAAGTAAAACTCACGAAAAAATTTAGAACACGGCAAAGCATAAGTAACTAATCCAAGATGAGGTATATGTTAAATTAACAACATAATATTTGAATTCGTCCATGTTTCTGCATGTAGTAAAATTCTGAGCTAAAGTAACTCAAATATAATATAAAAACTCATTATTATCATGGCAAGATTTTGGCATTGTGGAGAGAGCATTGCAGTGTATTCTAAAAAATAAGATAATCACAGTCACTTTAATAATATTATTTTGATTAAATACTCATTTTAGAAAGAAAAAAAAAAGAAATCCTTAATTAAATGGGGGAAAAACATACCAAGCTTCAAATGATATAAGACCAAACATGGCAGTTCCAATAATATTCCTCTAGTTTCAAGTCAACCCCACACAGAATCTGCAAACTTGTTGGCCAAAACTTCAACAATCTGAACTCTTACTACTAACTTTCTCCATTATATTTGTCGGTTTTATTTTATTTTTTTATTTTTTTACATTAAAAAATCAATATATTTTCAATATATCTAGATGCATTTCTAATGTAAAAAAAATGTCAAAATGACAAATATTATGGAACAGAAAGAATACTATTTATTCTCCTATGATTTCTCCTGTTCTTTTTTTAAGAATGGAAATATTTTTGCTTCTCAGAACAGTTCAACATGAAAACAATCTCAAAACACCAAAGAGACAACCTCAAAAATTTGGTACAGAAGAAGACCAAGCTCAGTAGAACAACTCTCACTGCAGAAATTTTGAAAGCTTCAAATTTAGCTAAAGTAACACAAGCATGGAAATGATAGAATGGACCAAAAACATATCTGATATGACAAAGCTAGCGTTTGGTAGTTGTCCCAAGTCAGTGAAGACAGAGACACAAATGGACAGAGACACAAAGGGACTGTGTCTCTATATGGTGTTTGGTAACAGTGGACAGGACACGAAAAATATTTTTATATTATGTTTATTAATAGTGGAAATAATATAAAGACATGTAAAAATGACTTTGGATATACATAATGTGAATTATGTGAATTGATGGAGGATATATTGGTCATAAAATTTCATTAAAAGGACCAGTCTATCTCAGTCCTTCACTTCTGCAGTGGACACAAATTGTGTCTTTTCTGTCCATGGACACAAATTTTTGTCCATCTGTGTCTCTGTCTCATGAACCAAACAGGATTAGTCCCTCTCAGTCTCTGTCTTTTGTGTCCTGGGACAGCTACCAAACGCTACCTAAGTGATGTCTTGTTTGGGACCATGGTCTGGGGTAAGTCACATGTAATAAAGTTTAATTAATTGACATGAAAAGAAAAAAAGCACTCGACCACAGCTATGGTGTAGTACTCAAAACTACAGCTTATGACAAGCAGCAAAACCAGGTGGGATGAGCCCACCTTGTTATCACTTTTGCAGGGAAATTCATAACATGCCAAAAATTCAAGTTAAAATGCTCCCAAATTACAAGCCCTTTCAACCCTTACACCATTCAACAAACCTTTTGCAGCATAAAGACAGAAAAAGAAACCATATCGTGTCCAAAGGCAAAGCATAATTTTCAGGAGCGCATTATATTCTTATCAGGCCATATGGCACACCATTTTTCTGGCAATAATTCAAGCAAGCCATTAACATCATCAGCATATAGTTAAGAGTTAAAAAGGGAGAAGAAAAAACACTGAAAATTATTGTTATTTAAGGGTAACATCCTAATTACTGTAAAAGAAAAATGCAGGGTGCTTTTATCCAACCAACCAAGAATACATAGCCATGTGTGTTTTACACAAGAAATTCAGCAAATCTAACAACACCATCAAACCAAACAAGACCTTATGGACCTTCAATTTTTAATACAATCGAAGTACACTTCTTGCAATGGAATGTGCCTGGTTCGACCTGCCTTTCCCTGGCCAATTTCTACGGCTTCCCCGCGTCGGCGTCAAGTAGAGCCGCAAGAGACCATTGTCTATGTTGTTGGTAGGGGAGTACCTTGCACTCCTGTTCCTTTCCAATACAACCTCATGATCCCTAGCCTTCTTCCCATGCCCATTAGCCTGAACATCACTCTTCCTCATGGTCCCAAATGATGCACCTCCAATGCCACCAATGCCCTGCGCATTCCTCCAACTAACGCTGCTATTGCTCCTCAACGCATTCCGATTGAATCCGCCTCTAGGCTCCCCAATCCGCTCCCCTCTAAAATCCTGCCACGACTCGGACAATGAGCGCTCCACACCATTGCCACCGTTGCCTCTACTATACCGATTCTCCTCATCATCATCTTTGTTACCCCCGCCTCCACGCCGGTTAATTAAACCCCAAATATTCCAGGCCTTGCTCCACCTGAAAGATTTCTTAGACCCTTTCCTCTCGCCGTTGATCCCAGCCCCATCTCTAGACCCCAACTCAAAGGTCTCTGAACAGTCATCCCTCAAAGAATTCGAGTTTGAATCCCTATCCCTCAAGTCCCTATCAGGAAACACCGCCTTTTGCCCATGATGCAAGTAATCAACACCACCACCACCACCAACAACAACAGCAGGAGTGACCTTAGCATTAGCAACCGGAATGGCGCCAGAAACTGGCTTCAATTCATCCATCTCAGCCACGACAGCAGCCGCAGTCTTCCTAATAGAACTAGACCTATCAAGACTCTTCCTCCTCCGCGAGGAAGAGTCAGAGTAATACTCCTTGGTCTGCAAGGACCCACCAGGAACCACCTTTACCTCATCATCATTCTCAGTAATAGCATTCATCATCACAGGCTCCTCAACAGGAATCTGAGTATCAGTTCTCACAACCTGAACAGGAGCATCCTCCACAACAGACAACATCGTCGGCATCCTAGGAAACGTCCTCCCGATAAGGTACCCGTCCCACGACGCCCTTGGCTCGTCGAAGGAGTATCGCGGGTCGTCCAAAGACACCCGGCCGGCTTCAAAGGACATCCGCCCAATATCCAGCGAGAACCTCGGATCGGTATCGCAGGACCGCCGTCCGAAGCCGTAGTCGGCGATCTCCGACTGCGTCTCCCGGAATTGCCGGCCTATGGGCTTCTCTACGGGGAGCAGCGTATTAGCGGAACCAACCGAAACGGCGCCGTTTCGGCATCGCTGCTTCTTCAGTTTCTGCTTCTGTCTCCATTTCTGAAGCTTCTTGCTGAAAACCGAAGCCGCGGACCAGAAGCTCCCAGCTATCTCCTTGAAATCGCGGCCTGAACTCTTCTTGACATGCGAATCGAGATCGATGTGCTCCTTCATCGGCTTCAGAAATTCCTCTTCACCAACAACCACAATCTCAGGTTCGGGTTCGGGTTCAGGTTTGGGTTCTGGCTCTTCTTCAACTATTTCCGTGACCCTCTCTTCAATCACATTGTTAGGAAGAGCCACATTGGGAGGTTCTTCAAGAACCCTAATTTCGTCGTCGTTTTCTTCATAGTCTTCTTCTTCTTCTTCCTCCTCCTCCTCCACAATCTCTTCCTCCTCCTCCTCCTCCTCCTCGGGAAGAGAAACGCTGTCTGGCTCTTCCTCTTCTGTGACGGGTCCTTGAACGACGGAAGAGGAAGCTATGCTCTGTGGCTCTTCCTTCCTGGGGATTTTGCGCTCGTCGTCTTGGTTGAAGAGGGAGAAGAGAGTGCTGCGAACCCTAACGTCGCAGGACTTCCTCTGTGGCTCGAACGCGCCAGAGAAGCCCTCATAGTTCTTCGAGGCTGAGAAAGACTTGGTGCGGCGGAGCTCCGGGAAGAACGAGGAGGAGGTCGGCGGAGGACGGTTGCCGCGGGCGGCGGAGGCAGAGGGGCGGAAGATGGCTCTAAGGGCAGCGGCGGCGGTGGAGGAAGAGGTGGACTTGCGTGCGCCGGAGGAGGAGGAGGAGGCGCCGTTGGGATCGAGGACGGCGAGGCGCTCGCAGAGGCATGAGGGGCAGAATCCGGTGAAGTGCTCCTGCGGGTGGCGGTCGCAGGAGGTTGAGGGGCGATGGGGCTGCAGCAATTGCGGCGGCGGAGGTAGCGGCGGAGGGAAGAGTAGCGGCGGTTGTTGTTGTTGGTGTTGTAGTGGGGGGTCGGGTTGTTGGGTTGTGGGATTCATAACCGGAAATGGTGGTGTGCGAAGATGGTTAAGAAGAATGTGGTCATGTTACGGTGGGAAGAGGGAAGAAGGAAGAAAGAAGAAAGGAAGAAGAAGAAGATGAGAGTGAGTGTGTGCGTGCTTTGTCTCTGTCTCTGTGTGTATGACAGGGAAAGGGGAAGAAAGAGAAAGGAAAAGAAAAGAGAGAGAGAGAGAGAGAGAGATAGAAAAATGAGAGCGAGGGCACTGTTTGGTTCCCAACGGACACAGAGAAAGTGAGTGAGGAGAGAGAGACAGAGATTTTGTGAAATTTGTGATTTTGTGAGGCTTGGATTGAGAGAGTTGCAGGAAAAAATAAAAAAAAAACGAAATATAACAAGGGAAGGAAAAAATAATTGGTATTATATTGCATGTAGTAGTAAGTATAAATATTTTTAGAGTTTAATTATAATGCACCGAGACTGTAAAAATTTTTATATTGATTTGTGTGATGTTTTAGTTAGTGGGTGGTTGAGTTAAAGATTTTTGCTGATATGTCAATTTATGATTGGATGTATGTGTAAAAAAAATTTACATTGACAGTGGATAAAAAATAAACTCATATTTTTAAATGATTTATTTATTTTAAGAGTTTAATTATGATACATTCACAATGTAAAAAATTTTACACTATCATTCAATTAAAACATTCTGTAAAGAGAAAACACAATAATAATGTTAACACATGAATGGATAATTGTGTAAAAAAATTATACACTGCGAAAATTAAATTTTATTTTAAAAATGTTACAATAGGATTTAATGTTTATTTTTAAAATCCTATTTTAAAATGCTAAATAAAAAGTTGTGCACTGCGAAAATTAAATCCTATTTTAAAATTCTGAGATTTTCATGTTTATGTTTATTTTGGTCTACTTTATTTATGTTTAATTAATATTATTGTGCAGATCCATATATTTATTAGATTTTATAATAATTAAAATGTTACTTTTTTAAAATTGAGGGGCGGGGCGGGTACCCATGGGGCGAGTGCGAGTTTAATTGTTTTAAACCCGCAGGTAGGGACGAGTCGGGTTTTGATAAATTTTAGAGTGTGCGGGGTGGGGTCGGGTTAAGGACAAATCCACCGCAACCCGTCCCATTGTCATCCCTAACGTTAGATTTATGATAAAATATTGTATACTTCATCTATTCTTTATTAAGTGTCTATCTTCCATTTATAACTTTTTTTATGAAAATAATTTAGTTGTATTAATTTAAGAGAATTTTCAATTAAAATTACTACAATACCGATATATTAATAGAGTTTAATTTTGATGCATTGAGAGTGTAAAAATGTATTTTACACTGTCGTCCAATCAAAATGCTATGTTTTTATGACTTTTCAGGTAGTGGATGAGAGAAAACACAATTATGACTGACGTGACAGCCTATGATTAGATAATTGTGTAAAAACATGATACATTATCAGTGGATGAAAATTAAATCTATATTAATATATCTCCTATATTAATATTAATAAGGGCACAATTTAAAATAAATATTTAATACTATATAGAAACTTGAAATTGACAATTATTAATAGAAATTCAAAAAGGATAAAATAGACAATTAATAAAGGACGGAAGAGTAATATTTATACAATATTTTATACATTATTAAATTTTAACATAAATTCATTCTTACATATAATCTTTAAAATTCAACAAAAAAAAATAGATGTTATACAAGTTTTTTTTTACTAACTTTTAACATGAAGCAATCTTTTTTTTTAAATTAATGATGAATTTAATTTGTTAAGCATAATGATCTTTTCATTTTCTTTCGGTTTTCCATACCGAAGTTGTACAAGTTGCAATGAAAATTACTTAAAATATACCGAGAAGGAATAAATGTGTTCAATCGCTGACTTCAAAGGAAGTAAACTATAATTGAAACCTTTGAGATTATTGACAAAACTTTTAGTAAATTTATTAACACAAGAAACTCATTCATTAATGTGGTAAACAGTACTAGAATTTAAGGTTTAGTATTATTTTATTTTATTTTATTTACTACAAGTACTTCAAGTAATACAATCAATTGTATACTTGTATTTGTATTTGTGGAAGTCAATTATTGATGCTAATACAATAATGCTTGACTGAATTTTTTTATCTCATAGCATCATCATTATTCGAGATTTATTACTGGAATCTGACCAAAATTAATACTCCTTTGGTTTCATAATTACCTAGTATTCTTATTTTATGAGTTTTAAAGTTTTGATTAATTTTTTATTAAATTACTATATTAAAGATTATACACTTTCAACATTATGATTATGGATAATTACCAATTATGCTACTAGTACATCAAGATAGCCATCAAATCAACCAATAATTAAATGTAACTTAAAAAGATTTCAAAGATTTTATCGCTAACAAAATCGATCACGAAAGATGTTATTGACAATTCGTCCCTCCAAATATGTAATTAATATGACAAAATACCCAACAGTGAGGTTGAGTTAACACACGTTAACAGAGAAGCTGACAGGACTGTTAACAATTTCTGTGTGGCATTCTCGCTCCGTTAGCCCCCTTTCATCACTCACATTTCCCTCAAATTGAATCCTAATCCCAATTCCAATTTCATCCTAATTCTCATCTCATCTCTTTGTGTCATAGTCATAGGTGGAGCTTCCACCTCAAACTCTCCCCATGGCAGCTTTAGTAGGAAGCTCGGGAAGGACACATGCTATTGTGGATATTTGTGCACTTCAAAGATGTTGTGTTCTTCATCTCCAGTCCAATGTGGGTTCCAATGTCTTACTTCTTTCTTGTCCAACTCTAATTTGCTTTGTTACTTGGGAGCTAGCCTACCAATATACCTTGTCAACATCTACTTATGATATGCTATTGTATCCATGATATAGGTTCTGATTTTCTCAAGTATTATATCCACTAAAGCTGCCATGGTGATAGTTGGAGATGGAAGCTCCACCCATGTCTATGACACAGAGAGATGAGATGAGAATTGTGAAGAGATTGAAATTTGGATTAGGGTTTTTAATTTGGGGGAAATGAGAGTGATGAAAGGGAACTAACGGAGTGAGAGTGCCAATGGTGAGAGTTGGAGGTGGAAGCTCCACCCATATCTATGACACAGAGAGATGAGATGAGAATTGTGAAGAGATTGGAATTGGGATTAGGGTTTTCAATTTGGGGGAAATGAGAGTGATGAAAGAGGGCTAATGGAGTGAGAGTGCCACACAGGAATTGTTAATAATCATGTCAGCTTCTCTGTTAATGTGCGTTGACTCAATCTTACCGTTGGGGTATTTTGTCATACTAATTACATCTTTGGAGGGGCGAATTGTTAATAACATCTTTCGTGGTCCATTTTGTCAGCGACAAAATCTTTCGTGTCTGATTTTGATACTTCACCCATTATTAATTTTACAAACATAATTAAAATAAAATATTATTATTAACTATAATAATATTTAAAATAAAATAAAAAAAATGTGACTTGATCAAGTCGCTACTTTTAATAGATGATATTTGAGAAGGACTTTAATTATATTAAATAGTATTATTTTATTAAAAAATTATCAATAAAATTAAATAATATTATTTTATAATATATTTATCGAAAAATAAAAAAACGACTTAACATGGATGAAAGTACTTGTAAAATTGCTAGTATCAAATAAAAATGATTACACATATCAAATAAAAATATTATACACATCAAATAAAAAATATTACACATACCAAACAAACGGGGTTACACATACAAAAAAAAAGAGGTTACACATACTGTATATAAGAATTACACAAACCAAATAAAAATTACTATATATGCCAAAAAATAGAATATTAAACAAACCTCGATATATGAAGATTTGAGGTCGATATTGTTATTAATGTGATGTGCATTGTACTCTCTCATTTATATGAATGTTGGGTGATAATGGAAAGAAAGAAAAAGACTGAAATAATTGTATTCACTGGAATACTTAAATAAAATAAATTTAATGCAAAAAATAAAAACACATAATGCAATTTCTTACTTGTAGGTAGTGTACTCATCACTTAGTTTTGAAGGCTCTAGAGCAAAATAAATAAGAGTGTGCTTGCGGCAATACAGTGCACTAGAATTGCTCTTCCAGAAATGAGGCACCAATATGGAGTTTTTACGGTATCAAATTTGTACAAAATTCCTAATGATTATTTAGTGTAAATTGAATTTGTAAATATCTCATATAATTATCTAATTAAATTTCTAAAAATTTTAATTTAGATTTATATATTTTTAGTAATTATATATTATATTTGTTGCATTTATATCTTAATTATGATTAACTCAAATCAAATTTTTATTTTTTAAATTTTTTAAATTGCATCAAATGAGACTATATGATGGCTGAAAATTGATGTATATAGAGTTTTTGTTAATGAATTTTTTTACTAGGATAGGAGTTATAAAGTCCATATTTAGACATTTTTATTTCCATTTATTTATTTATTTATGCTTTTCTTTTGGTTTCATGGGGATGCTTCCGATTTTCAAAGATTCGTGTCGAGAGAAAAAGCAAAAGGTAGGTTCCCTCTAAGGTGCTCCAACCTAACTTTACATACCACGCACTTATTAATCACAACCGCTCATTCTAATGGAGCACCTATACTACCACACACTAATGATGCACCGTAGTTTTATTCTCCATCACCTCCGGCTCCTAGTAGAACTAGCCAAATCTTGCAAAGGCCCACCGCGAAACACTCCAACATTAAAATTCTCATTTTATTTTCCAAAAATAAAAAATAATTTAATTATAATATACTTACAGTATAAAATTTTATATTATTAATTAATCATATGTAGAAAATTTTTCATATAGATAGTTGAATTAAATTTTTTTATTGATATATTAATATTTTATTGAATGTCATAATTTAGCAATTGTAGTGTATTTTATACATGAAAAGTTAGAGCAACCCAATTTTTAGTTGCAAACAAGAAAACAATCCATGATTTTGATCCACACCACCAAGACATCAACAATAGAAGATCAAATTAAGTTTCCATTGAAACACGAAATATAATGAATTGTGACAAGAGTATTCATTCAAATAGAATTCACTTCATTTAAGATCGCGATATTTTTTTTATAAATAATATTTTTTGAAAAAATAAGGTGTTAACTTTGGTGGAACCATGGAAGTGAGGTGGTCCAATGAGTAGATTGTGGTGGCGTCAAAGTAAGAGTAACAATTACAATACATTACATATTAGTGGTGTATTGTTACTCCAACATCATCCAATCAATTTGATTAACTGGGGTGTAGTACACCTGATTTTACCGGGTGTACAATAGCCTTCACCCAAAAGTTAATCACGCCATCACAATTTACATTTCGAGAGAGAAACAGAAAAAGAAAAGGCCATTCTCCCTGCCCTGTTTTCTTCCTTTCTCATATTTCGCTTTCTTTCTTGCTTTCCTTTTCTCTCTCTCTTTATCTCTTTATATTTTTTCTTTCTTTTATTTTATTTATATTTTTACTCTGTCTTTCACTCTCCTTTTCCTCTTTTTCTTTTTCCTGTTTCAAGCTCCTTTTGGTTTCAAAAATGTTATAGATACCTATAATAGTATCATCGATCCATTTCTTCACTTCATAAAATGTTAACAACTTTAATAAATATATTAATAATATAAGCTGCCAATATTTTTATCAAAATTGTCAACCTTTTATAGGATGAAAAAGAGATTGATAGTACTATTATATATCTAATAGTACTCTTTTTTTTTTCGGCTTTCTTTTTCCTCTAAACAGCTCCAAATTTTCCCTCTTGGATTATACTTAGTAAGCAAACAAAGTCACAAACCCTACTTTTATAGGATAAATTCTCTTATATTTAATATGATTTAACTTTTATTCATCAATAGTGTAAAATATTTTACACAATAATCCAATTATATATTATTACATAATTTATAATTGTATTTTATCTCTTCAATTACTTAAAAAGTCATTTAAACCAAGTGTTTTAATTGAATGACAGTGTAAAATACTTTTAAACTATCGGTGTATTAAAATTAAACTTTATTTAATATGTAATTCAGAAATATTTACAACTATATATTTTTAAATTTTTTATAAGTTTTAAAATTTAATTTTCATTCATATATAATTTTTTTACATAGTCATTTAATCATGTAATGCCAAGTCGATCGTGATTGTGTTTTCTCTCTTCCCACTACCTAAAATGTCATAACACAAAGTATTTTGATTGGATTATAATTTAAAATATTTTTACACTATCAATACGTCAAAATTAAACTGTAAGTTTTAAATATAAATCAAAATATGTAAATGTAAATGGTACTGGGCCGTCAAACCCCACCTCTTAACATAACCTCAAACAATATCTAAAGTTTAATGGAATAATATATTTTGAAGAAAAAAATTATCCTCACACAAAGAAAATGTACTAAAAGATTTTTAAGGTATATTCATGGAAACCATTCGAGAAATCAAAGAATGAGAATCATGTGGTATTGATAACTTGCATTGGACTCTGTAAAAGGTTTATGAAGATAAAGTTTATGCAAATAGTATTAGTCAAGTTAAATATATTATTACTTAATTAAACTTGGAGACATG
This sequence comes from Aeschynomene evenia, assembly GCA_013621005.1. Lineage (NCBI taxonomy): Eukaryota > Viridiplantae > Streptophyta > Magnoliopsida > Fabales > Fabaceae > Aeschynomene > Aeschynomene evenia. The sequence goes on along the minus strand of CM024268.1, from coordinate 30,514,288 downwards.
ATAAGCCTCCTCATTTTAAAAAGCTAATTCCCCAAGTTTGCTTTCCGGTCCAATCATTCTTTTTAGATTATGCACTTAATTAGTCTTTCTAGTTTTACTTAAAAAAAAGTTTATACTCTATTTGAAATTCGTTTTTCAGATTTTTCTTAAAAATGGATAGTATGCATTTTTTATTAGATTGAACGGATCAGCTTAGTAAATCTAGTTTTTACGGCTACAACTAATAAATTCATTAAATTGTCTTAGTTATAATTGAGAAATTCTAAGGCGATGAATATACTTATTGAAATTTAATCTAAATTCAATATTATTAATAATTGAACATTTCTTCGATACCCGATAAAATTTAAGGGCACCGATACCCAATAGGTATCATGTTATTATAAAAAAATCACGTCTCCCTCTTTAAAATTTATCAAGTTAACTATTAAGTCACAATCATTCATTTTCCAACTACTATCGTAACTAATGGATACTAAAATAAAAACCTTAATAATCTAGTAATGTAGTTAATTGGAATTTCTCCATAAGAATATAATAGATTTAATTCTCAATTTAGTTTATAGTACTTTATAAAACACATTTAAGTCAGAGTTACCTTAATCTATATTTTAGGGTGAATTCTAGACATGACATAATATCAATTATTTAGAATTATAAATATATAGAAATATGAATGTATATTATTATTAATGATTTTCTTTGAGAAAATTGTGGTAGTTTTGGGTCTAGTGATTGTATCCCAGCCTTTGTCAAAGATGTTTTGCCTTATGTGGGTTGAAGAATAGGACATAAGGGAGAGATTGGCTTTAGTGTGGCTTGCCTTTTTATGTTTGCAAAGAAAGGGTATGTATGAGACTAAAAATAAATACTAGACAAATTAATGAATCCAAGTCCCACCCACCTAAAAGACAAAAATGGTATCCCTCAAAGCATAATGTGAAAGGCCACAAAATCAAGCTCCTTCTTCATCCATCAATATCAAAAGCAAACATGCTTTATAAATAAAAAAATAATTAAGAAAAACAAAAAACAAAAACTCTAGTTTCCTAAATGGCAAGCTCATCCATGTCAACTTTTGGGATAAGCAAATTTTGATTCCTAATAGTTTCCACTAGAATTCTAACATTATAGGCTTCCATTTAAGTTTAGTATAAGAACAGTTTTTAGATGTTCTTCAACCATATTTAATATATGGTCTAAAAATATTTATAATAATATTTTTTTATTTGGATAAATAGTATTAACAACACTTGAGATTTCATAATATTACACTTTAACTCCAAAATTGCATCAAAATTGCACTCCATCCTAATCAATTATTGATTAGCAATTAAACTCACACAAATAAAATTAGTTAGTTTTTATGTGGTTTAATAATTAACTCTTATTTAAGTATTTTTTTTTTATTGGACCAACGGTATTTTCCAGCCCGATTGACCAACGGATTGCTGCATACACAAGGCGGAGATCGAACCTCCGACTCTTGCTTAAGCGAACAAGTGAGCTAACCACTTGACCAACCCAAGTTGGTTATTTATTTAAGTATTTTAATACTATTGTTTGTAAAAATATATACTTGCACAATTTTTTGCATTACTATCATTTAATATATAATAAAAAATTATATTTAATTTTTTATTATTTACTAAAATAAATATTATTTTAATATAAAAAATTTGAATATGTAAAAAATAAAATATAAATATTTTTTCAAAACAATAGTACTATTAACTATTAAGGTATTATGGGTAAATAAGTTTAAACTAACAAGATTTAGTTGAGCTTAATTAATAATTAAGAGTTGATTATTGGAGTATAGTATGAAGTATGAACTCTCATAAAGTGTTATTGCTAGTTACAGAGGATGATAAACGAGGCGGAGCAAGGCGGTGGGGGCAACTCACCACGATTTGGATTGACAATGGGACAGGTGAGTTGGTTCATTTTCATTTGAGTTGACCCATTTTTATAAAAAAAATTAAAATTTAATCAATTCAATGTTTTTTAAAAAAATATATTTTGAGAAAAAAATTAGAAACTGATATTATCATCACCGCTTATTCACCCAATGCTTTAGTTGTACTATTGTTTTTTAAAAAATAATAATTATATATTTTTAAAATTTTTGATATTTATATGAAAATAATTATTTTAATAAATAATAAAGTTAAGGATAATTTTTAATTATATATTAAATTATAGTCAAACCTGATATTATAAGTATATATAGAGTTGCAAATTTATAATTTTATAAACAATCGTATTAAAATATTTAAATAAGAGCTGATTATTAAATCAAATTAAAACCACTTCTCTAAGAACCGGACTAGACCGGTTGAACTGGAAATGAGACCCCTATCCGGTCCGAGTGAGCCTTACAAATTGGAATTTTGAGAATCAGTCAAAAGTCGGGAAAACTGGTCAAAAATCGGTTGAACCGATTGAACCGGTCAACTAATTTAAAAATAAAAATTTTAAATTTATAAAATTTAATATATATATATATATATAACACTTTAATTACTAAAATTAAGGACTATTAAACCTCTAAATTTATCAAATGCTATATATTTCAACTTTCATTAATATTTTTAATCCACTTTAATTTTTTTATAACATACAATTCATCATATGTATGTATATTTATAGATCAATATATATATATATATATATTTTACATATATTTTATATATATTTTATTATATCTTGTTGAACTTCCGGTGAAACATGTTAAACCTCAGAACTCCTCTCTCGTCCAGTTCAATGTCCGGTCCGATTCTCAAAACCTTGATTAAAACTAAATAATTTATTTGTGTGAATTTAATTGCTAATTAAGAGTTGATTGGAGTGGAATGTAATTTTGATGCATCTTTGAAGTTAAGTGCAATATTGTGAAACCTCAAGGGGGGATAATGCTATTTACCCTTTTTATTTTTATATAAAATTAAGGTGTTAATACTATTTACCCTTTTTATTTTTATATAAATTTTGAATTAGAATGTATAGTTATGAATATTCTTAACTCATGTATTAAATATAATTCAAGATCATTCAAGACTTTATCTTATTCTAATACCAATAAGTCATCAGAAAGTAAATCGATTCATTTCATATGATTAATTAATCACACTAACTGGAAATGAGGACACACTTAACAATGTATTAGCAAGGGGATGAAAACTTAAAAAGGGGAAAAGAGTTCCATTATCTGTAACATTTTGATTATGTTATAAACTATTTGTAAAAATTTTCCATGTTCAGTAACAGAAATTGGTTTTATTCATCCAGCTTTGGATCATTACCAATTTTCGGTCCTCATTCAGTTCCTTTTCAAATGATGCTAAAATACAATCGACTAATCGAGTATAATAACACCTTATCAGCAAAGTAGGACCACAAAATCACGTCATGTTATATTGTTATTCCAAGGCTGTTGTGCCCTAGTGTACCACAAATCAAACAATAATTAGCTACGCTTAAAATATGTGGCTAAATTCAGCCACACTTTTCAATGTTTAGTCACATTTTATAGATCTAGCTAATGCATGGTGTCTTATGCATCATTCTTCACTTGGTGTCTTATAAATAGAATTGTCAAGTCATTTTAAATGTACGAGGAAATAGATTTTATCTTCGATACTTTTGATAAAGTGTGGCGTATACTACATGCCATGTATTTAGCAGCTTGCTTCGGTAATATTGTGACTTTTAAAAAGCTGCTGAGCTCTTTGTGATTTCAAAAAACTACTTCTAATGACTCCTATGAGCACCCTTGATTTTTAAAAGTTAGGAGTAAAAGCTACTTGACTTTTTGAGTTACCAAACATAAAAAAAAAACTTATACTTTTTTAGAGGAGGAGCACTTGCTCAATAAATTTTACCAAACTCACACTTAGCCATATTAATAAATTTGGCCAAGTACATGTCTCTTTGTATACTTTTTGTTAATTCGAATTCGATTTCGACGGAGCAAGATCGAATGAGAACAAAACAAAGATAATTCGATCTAGTATTTTTGAAAAGATAATGGTGTAGGGACCAACACTACAGGACAAATGTCTCTTCATGGTGGTTATTTTGCAGCTTCGCGGCGATTTAAACAACCACTATTTACTCTTTGTGGCGGTTGCCCAACCGCTGCGATTTGGATCGTCGCGACTGAATTTAGCGGCGGTTTCTACAACCGCTGGAATAACCGTCATAAGAAGACGAAGCTCAATTGGTGGCGGTTCTGAACTGCTGGTAAAGGAGTAAATTTAATACGTCAAAATAACTTTGCGGCGGTTCTAAAAGCATCGTTAAATTATTTCTGAAAAAATTTAGCAGCGATTCCCCAACCGTCGCTAATTATTTTCAAGAAAATTTATTAGCGACGGTTCTCAAACCACCGCTAAATATTCCAGTTGATCGAAGTTCCCAATCAACTCTACTAGGAGAGCTGAGAACCATAGCTGAGGTGCTTCATCCAGAAACTGTGGAGAAGTCCTGCACAAAATATGGTTGGTTGCATTATTAGCAAACATCATCAATTTAAACCTTGCAACAAACTTATAGGGATCTCCAGTCCCATTATATGTCTTCAAGGTCGGTGGAATCTCCAGATCTATGGGGAACTTCTCCGCCATGAGCTCTTTGGTAAACGGTCCTGCATGGACCTTCAGTGGTATCTGAGCTTGCAGCCTAGGGATCTATTGAACATGCGGCTGAACCTGACTTTCGCCTTGGTTAGCCTCTTCTTGATTCCAACCCTCTTCAGTGCGTTGGAAACCGTGCAATTGACGATTTTCCTCGGCTAAGCGTTGGATTTCCTCCATCAATCTGTTTGACTGTTCGGTCATCCTCTGCATAGTTGCCATCATCTCTGCCAGCGTTGGGGTTCTAGCGGGTTTCCCAACGTTTGGTGTTGGTTGAGCTGATGCCATGAGATTCTTTGAACAGTGAAATATGAGTTGTAGGTATTTTTCTTTACCGAAATCCCACTGTGGGCGACAATGTTCTTGTCCTGTAGATCTTACCGAGAGTCAAGCCCCTCTAAGGAACTTTAGCTCAGATCCAAACTTAGCAAGACAAGTACACAAGAGATCAAAAGTGCTCGTTCTGTATCATCAGTATTCGAGTATTCAGTTCAATCTGCCTAAAACGGAAAGCTTAACTTCCAAGATATAGATCAGGACGAACACTCTCTCTCTTCATTATTGTCTTTTAAGATAGGATCCATGTGTTACCGTTCTAAGGGATCGATCGTATCTTAACGTTTCTATCAGCTTAATCATCCTTGCTGATTGTTTGCTCGACTTGTAATTGGAGTGTTGATGCTCGGTCAATCATGATGTGGGCCAAATCTGATGGGTTTAATCAATGAGTTCGATCCATTTCGGCCACTTTCCTTGGTCGATTGTAATGTGGGCCGAGACCTTTGGACCTAGTCCACTACAATACCTTTTTTTCTTTCATTTAAGTTGTGTTGCTCTTTCCATCCAAGCCAAACATGTGAGAGTTCGCATGATCCAGCTTGCGGGAGTGATAGGGATATATTTGAAATTAGGATTAGTTAGATGAAATTAAGTATTAGTTACTCTCATATGTCTAGTTTATATAAGGCTTGAGAATCATTTATGTAATCATTTTCAATACAATCCATTTTATTCATTATTCTATTTGCTTATTTTTTTTATTCTTGAGGCTAATACTATGAATTTTAACAGTCCTTAAATTAAATCACAATTTCTGAATTAAAATAAGTATAGATGTGGAACTGTACTAACAAAGAAATCTCAATTAAAAATAACTCGAACAAAAGTTAATTTGCTAGTACCCTCATGTAATTAAACCCTTCAAGACCCTACCAAAAAATATCAATAATGTTGGGCCCACACACATGTATAATAACACAAACCACTTAATACCAATTTAATTAAGGGGCAGCATTTACAATTCACATTATATCACGTTTAATGACTGCAATTATTTTTATAATTAATTTAGAGAGTATCATGGGGTTGAATAATTTCATTTCAATTAGTTTGTTTGTCTTTTATCATACACATAAACCATAGAAATTGTTTGAGGATTCATCAAATCATATCATACTGTATTCACAAGTCACATTTGCACTTGTGGACTTTTTTTGTAGAGCACATGATGGAATTAAGTGAGAGTATGACTCAGGTAAGAACATTCTTAATTTTCCCATTACAGGAGTGTGTTCTTCATGGATGTTTGCTCACTTTGCTTATATAGTTTTATGAATTTTGATATATATATCCGTTTTCTAATATAAAATTTTGATATAAAATTAAAGTTGTTTTTGCCTATTGCTCATTATTTTAGTAATACTTATTAAACGGGAAAATACCACGTTGTGTACTTTATATATATCCATTTATTCAACAAGCCATGTTTAACGTACCAGGATGTGTGCTTTTTAGCAATATTTAAATGTGTGCTTTTCACCTATTCCTTGTGTGTGTTGTTCCTGTGTGCTATAACATGGTGAGAATGTGTTATTTCATTAGTTTCTTTTTGCTATGAAGCGTAGCGTAACAATAGAACTTATTTTTTATTTTATCTGCTAAATTTTTTAATATATAATATATTATTTGTTTGATAAAATTGGAATTCGTGATATGCTACATTTTATTTTTTCTTGTATGTGTGCTTTTTTACCAAAGGTTTAATGCGTGCTTTTTACCTACATGTTAATGTGTGATGTTCACGTGTTTTATAAATGGTATGTCCTATGTAATATTTTATAGAATGACAACCAATTAATTTTTATTTATTTACTTTTTAATACGTGATATGTCAAGATGTGTGTTATTTTTCTTAGAACTCAATGTGTGTTTTTTACTAATTGATAATGTGTGTCATATATAGTTGTGTTTTTGAAATACAATGTGAGATGCGTGTCTAAAGTGTGTTTATTTTCTTTTTTTCGACTCAGGCACCGTTTATTTTCGTTTTTTCTTAACATATTGATGTGTGCTATTGTATTGAGACAAATACGTACTATACATATGATGTGTGCTGTTGTATTGAGACAAATGAGTACTATACAGATGATGCGTGCTATTGTATTGATGTGTGCTACTACTACGCAAAGTACATATTATTTTTATACTAACAACAAAATCTGTGTGTTCTAAAAGAATCAATAAAATCAGTGTTGTTTTTTGCATTTTTATTGTTATCTTTGTGTGTGTGTTTCCCCTATTTTTTATTGATTTTTTTATTTTAATTTGTGTTTGTTTTTTAATTTTGTTAGAATGAAAGGAGAGATTTTAGGAGTGAGAGATGTTTGGGAGAATGAGAGAAATTTTGGGGAGTAAATGAGATTTTAATTTCTTTTAATGAGGCTAGAGGGATCAAATAATGTATTAATGATATAGTTGGATGAGAGTTGGATGTATGTTGGTTGTACGTGTAGCATTACTGTATAATTTTGGGTAGGAGAATTTGAACATTGCTAGGGGCACAACAAAAAACCAGCCAAAACAGCCAACAATTAGGAATTTGGGTCACAATCACCTAGCCCATTAAAAATATACTCATGATGAAAAGTGCTATTTGGGTCATAAAGTGTTAAATGGACTTTGTTGACTGTTTTGGCTGATTTTTTGTTGTGCCTCAAGCATATTTGTGGAAGAATTTATTGATAGAGTGCATGAGGTTTTCGAGACGACACCGCTATATGTCACGAGAAAAACCCAACCCGGCCACGCAAGAGGCAACACAAACAGGTATGTGCTGTGTCCACTCAGATCAATTCTCTTCTTTCTTTTGTCTCTCTCAACTCAAAGACACACCAGCCACTGCCAATCCCTGCATTCATTGCAGTTTTGTGTGTCTTACATTGCAATAAACACCAAAACAAAACCTTTCCCTGTATCCCCTCATCCATTCCCTTTGCCAAAATGTATGGGTCCACCACACAATTATTATAAACCGAAAAAATAACGAGTAGTGTTAATATAGACTCGGATTCACGATGAACTCTACACGTGACAACATATCAATCATTTAAAACATAATTAAAAGTTATAATTATAATAATATTATGAAACTCTTGATTGATATGTTGCCACGTGTAGGGTTCACCATAAACTCGAGTCTATATTATTATTTTCCAAAAATAACCTCATTATTGTTTCCTTATAATCTTTTTTTTTAATTGGCTTTTCTTGCTCAATTCATGAGGTAAACACAGCTTAAGGAGCTAGATTAATTAAAAGATCATGATTTTGTCTCTGATTGGTCAAAGGTATTATATATAAAATTATTCATGAACATAACAAGATAATTTCTCTATAGCATGTCAAATTCTCACTTAACTATTTAAGGTGAGGATGAAATATATGGAAATTACTATTATATGCAATAATAATAAAACAATAATGTTTATCGTACAACAGAAATACGTCTAACAAATATTCAACGTATGCTATACATGATATGAAATGTGTGTTATTTGTATAGCACACATTTCATATAGCACACATTCCATATCATGTATAACATACGTTGAATACTTGTTTTTGTTGTACGATAAATATTATTGGATAATAAAATGAGTGTCGTTATACCCAATTTTTTGTGTTAAAATAATATTTCGAAAAGAAAAACTCAATCGGACTACTTGCACAATAATACAATAAACCTTGTTTCCCTTTCCTTTTCTCCCTTTGAGTTGGAAATCACGAGATCTGATCAATATTCTTCTCTTTCTCTCCCGCGAAAGTGAGTGGTGACCCCCACATACACTTTACCACTCACACGCGTGGCCCATTAGTTATCCAATGAGTATTGAATGTATGCATCTATGTATGGTGGCATGAGAGAAACGACCCTTCAGAGCTGGTTTTGGAATCAGAAAAACTTAGGTTCTTGTACTCGTGTTTGTATTGGTACAAATTTTGGAATGATGGATACTAGTATATAATATGATAATGACTATATATACAATGAAAAATCAGTCAATATAATATATATTATGTACTATGTGTAATATATATTACATATTGTACACAATATATATGCACACCATATATCACATATTGTAAAGAAATATGATGTTGCAACATGTGATATATGTTGTGCACAATGTGTCATATATGATGTGCATAATACAAAATATACATTGTACATATTACATATTATATATTATGCATAATTTAATGATTGTTTTGGATAATTTTTTGTTGTACACCAAGATTTTCTATATAATATATGTTATTTGAAGATGTACATGTTTTTTTTTTCTAAAAAAAGACAAATCAAATTTAAGAGGGTAAATAAAATCTGGGAGCTTTCATGAATTTAGGTAAATTTGACTCGTAATAAAATCAAACTTGTAAACTCGTTAATCCAATTAGGATTTTAAATTTATAAACTTATCGAAGTTTACCGGTGTAAAGTTTAATAACCTTACATATAAGTTTATGCTTCCTAGGATTTTATTTATACTTTCCAATGAAGTAGTCAATAGCATTTTGAAATATGGCATGCTTAAGCAATAAACTCAAAACGTTTACTCTATTATATACAAATAAAAAATTTAAAATTTTAAAAATAATTAATATAAATAATTTATTAAATTAGTTTAAATAATATGACATAAATGTATGTTATTTTTATTGATGTCAGTATGTTAGGGAGCAACTTATTACATATTTATTTTAATTATTATGGTCCAGGAATATTAAAGATGGATGTAATATTGGGTCAAAGCACTTTGAGGGGGGCTAGAGGAAAAAACTCATTCTTGAATGAGACTCGATGTTGTATCTCATGGGAACTACAGTCTGTGTGGTGTGGTAGGCTTTTAGGAGATGTTTTACTCTTTCTGGATTCAAATCCAAAGAGAGTAGCCCAGTACCCCCAACAATTACAGGAATCGCTCTAGAAGGTCCAACGAACGTAGAAGGGGGGTCATTGGTGGGTGTCAAGTGAACTTCTTAGAAAACTTGTTGAATAAGTTAGTTATTGATGATAATGAGCAAGACCCAATAAGCCTAGAGCCCCACTAGATGTCATTTTTTGATTCTCATCACATCAATCTAGAGACTAGCATATAGATCTACGCTATGAGACTTAACCCATATTCAACCTAAAAGAAATAGGATTTTTAACCTTTAGGGCTAGAAAGGGGGCTCGAGACAGAAAGGGGAAAAAGATAGATAAAGGAAGGTAAAGAATAGGGGGTCCTCAGGGATGGAAGGGTCATACAGTTTTTCCCCCTTGCTGGGGATAATGGGTTGAACATCTCTGTTCTTGGCACATTGATTACAAGCTAAGCTGAGTTCCCTTTATTGTTCCATGAATATGTAGAGCTCTTTCTTCTTCTTTTACTAGCTTCTTATTTTCTTCTTCTTCCCCAAAAAATAATTTCTTGCTCATGAAAAATAAATCATTCTCTCATATTAAATCTCCTCATTAGTTTACGAATTTGGGTCTTAAATCAAAATACTAAATTTTGGTTGAAATATTTGGTACCATTGTCGGGGAGGAGTTACGAGAAATGGAAAAACTAATGGTAAATGTTCATGAGCTACTGTTAATGTGGTATGACATTCTGTAGAAGATGGAAAAAAAATCAACTACACATGGGATGACTATTCATGACAACTATCACATTACAGTGGTAAAGAGCTTTGTCGAAAACCATCAACCTCACTCCTTTTGGAGTAATAGTTGTTGTGTGGACCAAATGAAAATTAAAAGAACATGCTTGTATATAGCACCATACGAGGCATATGAATGTTAGGGTTTAGGGTTTACATGATAGATCTGACTGTAAAGCATAAACTAACATAAACTTTTATCAAACTGACTAGACTCCGCGGAAGATGCGGAGCTCACCAAGAAGCAATTGCAACACGGCCTCTACTGGATCAACAGTCCCTCGTCGGCGTCCTTATCGTACTCTGAAACAAAATTGCGGTGGAATGAGTCGCAAGCTCAGTGTTGGGGTATCATGTATGTCATACAGTACATAATATCATGTTATCAAACACATATACGTTGTCCTATCTACATAGTTGCGCTTCTCTAACGACGGACGCGTACCGTTGGAGGTATCCGTACTCGAGCCCCCATGCTAAATGTTTCTGATACTGATTGACGGAACACGAGCTGCCCTGCTATATCTGTTATCTGAACCTCTGCATCCACTCAGGTGAGGCTAGTCATAAAATGTATTTGTACTGTGACGGAACACGAGCTGCCCTGCTATATCTGTGATATGGACCTCTGCAACCACCCAGGTGAGACCAGTCATAAACTACATCTGTACTATGATGAAACACGAGTTGTCCAGCTGATCATAATCTCATACTATATCTGGGGTGGGACTTGAGGCGCTGGGTGGTAGCATGTCACTGCTAAACTCGACCGGGAGCTACATCTGGGCTCTAGAATAAATACATACTACGACGGTTTCGCACACTACGTAAATAGTCATCACACAATTCTACAATCAATCTACCAACAACATACGTATTATCATACTATTCATATATCATGGGAGTCTAACATGTTCTACAACATAGCATATCATAGCATAAATCATTCCAGCACATAAGGACAATCATAGCACATAACATAAATACGAGAGATCTCTACGTCATCTAACCATTCCTTAACACGTTATCTTACTAAGACACATTATTTATCTTATAGCATGTTATCTACTATACACATCATCTACTAAGCATGTTATCTACATAAGCATATTATTTATCTAAGTATGTTATCTATCTAAGCATGTTATCTACCTAAGCATATCATCTACCTAAACATATAAACATAAACAAATAAATAAACAAACATAAATGCTACTATGTGGCAGCACATGGCACATCCACGTTAAAACCTCTACTCACCTGGAAAGTCCTGAGACTGGAAAGCACCGCTAGCTCCGACTCCAGCTATCGGCACCGTGTTTGCACGTGACATGCAAAAGACCCATCAGGATCGCATAAAGAAAACAAAACTTCAAATTAGGTTGCACACTACGCCTTCGCTAGTGAGCTACAGCCTCTCGCCAGCGAGCTTCTCCTGCTCACTAGCGGCTAGCGCGCTAAAGGACAGAAACGTCTTTTCTTACTCATCGTCAAGAACTTTCTCGTACAAAGATATCGCCAAGGCGTCAGACTCACACTCCACTAGAGTTCCTCTAAATATTAAGGACGCCCAAAGCACTACTCTAATAAGGCGGGAGTTTGAGGTGTGAAGGAAAAGCTAACTTGACAACTCATATATATAGGGGGAGGGGAAAAAGCTGACACTCTGCGCTGAGTGATGTGGGACCGTCGCTAGCGACTAAAACATGGTCGCTAGTGACCACCCACTCGCTAGCGAGCTCCTCGATGACAGCAAAAGAGAGTGACGGGTCTGACGCGTCCTAACTGAGTGCTTCCTAAGGGATACTGTGATACGGGGTATCACAAAAGCCCATTCTTGACTGAGGCTCGATGTTGTAGCTCATGGGAACTACAACCTGTGTGGTGTGGTAGGCTTTTAGGAGGTGTTTTACTCTTTTTGGATTCATGTCCAAAGAGAGCAACCCAGTACCCCCAGCAATTATTGGACCTGCTCTTGAAGGCCCAAGGAACGTAAAAGGGGGGTCATTGGTGGATGTCAAGTGAACCTCTTAGAAGAGGTGTCGAATAAGCTAGTCGTTGAGAAACTAAAAAACCTCCACTTATAACAACTCATTACAAAGCTCATTTGCTTTTTAGCCTTAAATAGCAAAAGAAAATATATGTTGCAGAAAGTATACGTGTGATACTGAGCAAGACCCAATAAGCCTAGAGGCCCACAAGATGTCATCTTTTGATTTTCATCACATCAATCTAGAAGCGCGACCTCTCCTTCTAGACACTTACAAGCCCTTTGAATGCACGGTACTAACATGTAGATCTGGGCTATGAGACTTAACCAACCTAAAAGAAAAAGAATTTTTAATCTTTAGGGCTGGAAGGGGGCTCGGGATAGAAAGGGGAGAGATAAATAAAGAAAGGTAAAGAACAGGGGGTCCTCAGGGCTGGAAGGGTCATACAGTTTTTCCCTCTTGTCGGGAATAATAGGTTGAACATCCCCGTTCTTAGCACACTGATTATAGGATGATTTCCCTCCATTGTTCCATGAAGATGTAGAACTCTTTCTTCTTCTTTTACTAGCTTCTTATTTTCTTCTTCTTCCCAAAAAAATATTTCTTGCTCATAAAAAATAAATCATTCTCTCATATTAAATTTCCTCATTAGTTTACAAATTTGGGTTTTAAATTAAAATACTAAATTTTGAGTTGAAACATAGTCTAACCCGCTAAATTACCATGAACCTTAAAATCTTCGATAGTTTATTTACAAAGTAATAATAATAATAATTAATGTATATGTACAGTGATCGATTAGATTAGATTGAAGTATAAATATATTGATTGGAACGTGTGGGAATAAGGCATAAAGTGTTCCCCTGTCCTCTCTCTCTCTCAAAACTCTTTTCTTTTCCACAAAGAAAAGCATCAATTTTCACCAAACAAAATGGGTTTGTGGTGAGCGTTTGTCTCAAACTATATATGTCACACACAAAGGCTTGTAATTTTGTTTTGTCTTTCTATGCTTACTCACCTAATTTGATTGGTTGATCTGAATCTAATAATTCCAATATATCCAAAGTGGATAGAGCATGCATGTATGTGTTGTAGTATTTGGTGGGACAGATATTGCATTGTATACATTTTGGGACAAAAATTCTCCTCTTTAGGTTGTGGCCCCATCTTACTTGGATTCTTTTTTCTTTAAATATTATAGAAGTTATTATAAAAGCAATTTTATTGATATGATGTTTTAATTTATAAAGACTTAATTTTCATATAATATAAAATTATTTTATATTGTCATAAATAAAAAATTGATAAATTATCACTAAAAATCATCTATTATAATAATTAGTTACTATAATTTGATATCTTCTTCAATTTTTATTAGTTGATAGTGTAAATTGCATTGTCAATATATTAAAATCAATCTCAATTTATAATTTCAACTATTTAAACTTTCAAATTTAGTTAAGGAATTCATCACTTCATCTGATTAAATTAAGTAATGGTTGGTACTTTGATGTCTTTATTTTGTCACCACTTCCTTACCTTCCACTAAGAACATAGCCATTGCTTTCAAACGTGTATAACTTTATTTTCAATGGGGTGCATATATTTGTTTTATTGTCTCTTTCAGATTTGAACCCCGTTCAAACTTCAAATAAAGTATATACCAAAGTCACATCTCCAAATATTTATGTGCAAAGTGACCACTTTGACAATTAATGTCTGTCTACATGCATGTGTACTAATGGATTTAACTTTACTTAATTGTTTAATCATTAATAGCACAAGCACAGCCCCAAGCAGTGGCGGTGGAATAATTAAACATCACATATTGGATCCAATAATGTTTTACGTACCACTTAAATACGTTCAACTTGTATCCAACGTGTGCTATCCATATTACAGTATGTGTACTATATGTATCGCACATATACATATAGTACACATCCTGTAACATGGATAGCACACATTGGATATAAGTTGAACGTATTTCTGTTGTACGTCAAACATTATTGTATTGGATACAACATCCTCTTATTTCTTAAGCAATAATGTTTGTCGTACTACAGAAATACGTCAAACAAGTATCGCTATACATGATATGTGATGTGTGTTATATATACGTGTGCTATACAAATAACATACATTTTATATCATGTATAATACACGTTGGATATTTATTAGACGTATTTCTGTTGTAGAATATGAAAAATAAAATACTCCCAATGAGAGAGAGATAGGAAGCATGGTTAATATATTGGTGATTTTCATTTCTTTTCTTTTCATTTTAATTTTATTTTTAGAGAATGAATTGGAATGTGAGGGGTTGAGTAAGAAATGATTATTTGAACATAACAAAATATATATTCAATAGAATATAACCAATTTAAGGAATATGATATACATGAGACAAACAAGATCTAACAGTAAAGTACTATGATATATCAATCAGCAATGCTACATGTACAATTAAGGTGGCCAACCAAAGAGCCAACTAATAAATACTACTTATATATAATATATAATTAATATGATATAATAAATAATATTTATTACATAATTAATCATTTAATTTTTCTAAAAGAATTTCATTCAAATTTTAAAAAATATTCTCTTTCAAAATAGTCATGATATTCTATTCAAATAAAGAAATTACAGATATCAAATAAAAAAAATTACAAATATCATATAAAAAGTAATGCACATATCAAATTGAAGGTTGATACACATACATATCAAATAAAATATATTACATTTACCAAAATAAAAGTTAATACACGTACCATATAAATGGGTGATACACATATCGAATTAGTGACTACACATATTAAATAAAGGGTATTACACATACTGAATAAATTAAAGGATATTACACATACCGAATAAAGGTTATTACACATACCGAATAAAGGTTATTACACATACCGAATAAAGGGTATTACACATACTGGATAAAGAGTATTACACATACCGAATAAAAGGTATTACACATACAGAAGAAAGTGTATTACACGTATCAAATAAAGAGTATTACACATATCAAATAGAATTACACGTGAATTACACATACTACTTAGAGTGAATTACACATACCACATAAAGAGAATTACACGTGTACATTTAAAGTGAGTTACATACACATACACAAACAAATTTAAGTGAATTATACGTACGCATACAAATCATAGTAAATTACACATACCAATTAACATGTTACATATATAGGATTAAAATGTATTATATATACCTCGAAAAAAATTGTTTTAAGCATTTTAAAGCATGTTCTACAAAGACATTTTACCCATTCATTGCAATAAAATTAAAAGAGCTATTTCAAACGAACCTTGAGATTTCGATCATTGTGGCCATTATTAATCGGGTGTGCATTACACTCTTCCATTGCTAATGGTTGATGCTGATAAAATAAGATGATCGCGTAAAAATGCTTTACAATTGCATCAATCCCAGGATAAAAATTGAATGAAAAATGACTTGAACGAGCACAATTCGGTAGCGTTCTATTTGATGGTGCCGATGAAACTATTTCACTCAAGTTTAGGTTCGTGTAAACACACACATTACATTGCTAGAAATGATTACATTTGGAAGCTTATTATACCGGTATACTTGGTAGGTGTAAAAAAAATCACAAGTATATCAATTTCTGATTAGGATGTTTTTGGATGTTCTAATTTCTAGCATATTAATTTAAAGAAATTAATATAAAATTAATTGATATTTATTATGATTGATTGGTGTAACATTATGATTGATTGGTGTAATATTTTTTTTCCTTTTTTAATTTTTAAATTAATGTCATTAATGAGTTGGCTCTAAGTTGACTATTTTTTGTTGTACCTCTAGACCTATCCGGAGGAGAGGGGAGGAAAAGACTTTGAGAAGTTTGATTGTGTTTGTGAGTTGCATTGATGGGGAGGAGATGTGTTTGAAGGATTTTGAAAACTCTCTAAAATCCTCCAAACTCCTCATTTTCAAGTTCTCCCAATATGAAAAATTTTAAAACTCACAAACAAGGAGATGTTATCTCTTCAAACAAGGAGATGTTATCTCCTCCAACCTCCTCCCTTCCCTCTCCCTATCTTTCTCTTCAAAATCTTCCTCTCTCCTTCCCTCCAAACTCTCAAACAAAGCCTATAAGTTTTGCAGAGTCTATAGAGAGTGCTAATTTAATTAATAATTTTGTATTGTATGACATGGAAAGTAGCAGATTAGTACAATTTAAGCATGCAAACAAAAGATTACAAGAAGATAACACTTCGTGATTTGGAGAGACAATTTTTTTAATCTTTGTTTTATGTTCTTTAGTGAAGAACTGAAGATTCCGTAGCAGAGATTAAATTGGTTCTGTCCCCTCCCTTAAAGTTTTTCTTTTTAACAGTGATGAGAGAATGAGCTTTCCTATGCATCTTTAATAATAGTTTTTTGTCATTTTATAATTGAAAAGAACAACTTAAAATTCTCAATGTTTCAATATTTACAGAGTGTTGCTTTAGAAAACTGGAAAATGAACAGGGGTGTCAGAACCTTAATAATTCCAAAACAATGATAATAAAATTACTGTGATATGTGGCACTTTATTGTCATTACATTGGTGTAACTAATAATAATGATGTTATAAACCTAGGTTGCAAGCAACGGATCAAGTCAAAATAACTACAGCGTTAACTTAATGCTTTTTAACATTGATCTCTAATTTTTATTAAACATTTGGAGAATAATATTTTTTCAACTAAAACAGTCAATAAAGTCCATTTTAACACTTTTAATTCAAATAGTATTATTAACCATATGTATTTTTTAATGGACTGAATGATTTAGGCCCAATTTCTTATTGTTGGCTGTTTTAACTGATTTTTTTATAGTATGCATTCCATTCCAAAAGTACTATAGTTAGCAGCTTCAATAAGTATTTAATTATGAAATTAATTCCTGACAATTTGTATGAAAAAAATCTTGTAACTGAAGTTCAATTCACATTTGCAAAGTATGTCTCTATAGAATTATTTAAACAATGAATACCACAAATCCAGTTAATGATCATCACTTGCTATGGGATATATATCTTATCCCCTCATGTGACCTTTTTTACAGGGTGCATGATTATCTATCGAGAAAATATATATATATATATATATATATATATATATATATATATATATATATATATATATATATTTATTGATATTCGAATTGCCCAAATTTCAAATCTAACTTTGTCTCAACCTTTTATATTTTACCGTGACATTTCCAATGAACTTTATATATAATCATCAATATATATAATATTACATAATTTAGGTGTTGGGGTCGATTAAATTTGATTTCTAACATTTACATCTGGTATAAACAGCTAGACCCCCACTCATATACGTAGGTATAAGAATTCATTTACACCCAATATAATATTGGTATATTTACACATTTAAATAATTTTTTTATTAGAATAAAATTGTATATATATTCAGTGAGAGTTTGATGTAAAATATTAGTTTAATTAATTAAACCATGTAAATCTTACGTTAGGCTTAAATCACAACTGACAACAACAATATAAGCATTTTTTATACAATAATGCTATGTGTACAACATAAATACGTCCAACAAGTATCAATTGTGTGTTATATATGATATAAGATATGTGTCATACGTAATACAAATAGCACACATCACATATCACTTATAGCACATGTTGGATACCTATTGGACATATTTCTGTTGTACGATAAGTATTATTATTTTTTATATACAAGATTGTCTATGTAGATATATGGAGTAGTCAAAGTTATGTTCAAAACAAAAAAGTATCTTTCTTCTTATTTTAAACACTCTTCTAATGGTATAAATAACCATCAGATATGATCTCTTGGGCAACTAGTGGTTTTTATATTCTCTATGGGTTTAGCCGAACAATTGACTTATACAATTGAATTGTTTATTATGAGAGCAATAATAACTAGCCTACAATGTGGGTTATCATGGATCAGTTAATTAATGGAGATTTTAGGCTGTGATATCATTGGTTAGACGTATTGAGTTAAATAAGATTAATATATTACTTGATTAATGGTTTAATTAAAGGTGGTTAATTACTCTAGCACAACCATGGTAGCTAGGATCTTCATTTTACTTTTAAAATCGCATGATTTTACATCTCTTCACCATTGCGTGATCTCAATTTCACATATATTTGTGTTCTTTCTTGTTCAATTTTTTAGGATCCATATATAAGTAAAATTGTGATCATATGATTTCACCATGCACAGGGGCGGAACCTTTCACAGTTTAAGGGGGGCAGAGGCCCCCTAATTTTTATAAAAAGTTTTATAAAATGTATTATATGTATATATTTGCCCCCTCTATTATTTTATCTATTTATTTTATATACTAAAAGTAGATAGAATTAGATAAATTCAATATTTTCATAAGTTAATTTTATCATTCACTCTTCTTATTATTATTATTATTATTATTATTATTAATATTATTATATTGTTTGATTCTTTTTATCTTATTATTATTCTATAGTTTGATTATTGTAGGACAAAAAACAATTGTAACCCCTTACAATTAAAATAAAAAATTAATTTAGGTAATAAATATACTTAACTACCGTCGTTAATATGACAATACTTAATTAGACACTTGAGCAAAATGAGTTTTAATTACATTATGGACAGATATAAATTAATTGATGTCTTAAAAATATGTTATAATATAGTATTTTATTATCTAATTAAGAAATCTTTCATTGCTATTTTGTAAAGGTTTATAGGATTAAATGACCCTTAATAATTTTATAAATAATTTAAAATTACTTGTTAATTAAAATGTAAATCAAACAAATAATTTTATTAAATATTAAATATAGACTAATTTGTCCTGTATAAAAAATTAGCCACCCCTAAAAATATTGTCTAGGTCTGCCCTTGACCATGCATATTTCGATCCATTTTCAAAACCCTTAATTTGTTTGTTGATTTATCAAAGAATCTGAGATTATATTTTCTGTTCAATTTATTATTTGACATTGACTTTTTATGCATTTTAAATTGAAATTTAAGGGTAATGGTAATTATGAATTAAAAATTTTTACTTTTAACCAATTTTATTTATTTATCATATATATTTTACATATTTTTATTTTTATATGATCTACTATTTGTGCTATAATAATTTCTTGGTGAATTTATCTATTTACAATTACATAATATGTTCATAAAAAAACAATTACATAATATGTTGCAAAATTTGAGGGGGCCAAGGACCCTATCCCCTTTGTATCCATCCCTGGCAGTGGTGGCTGTTGGGGAGGAGAGCTGGGGGTGTATTGGCTTAGCAACATTTTATTTACTTTTAACCACACTTAATAAAAGAGTATAGCCACACCATTGATGCTCATATATATCTACTTGATATTATCGCTTAATATACAAGAGTGCTGGTCCAACATTAATGTTAGGCATTAAAGTAAAGGAAAATACTCCTATGTGCTTATTGAAGGGGATTTAAAGATGAAATCTACATTATGGGTTGAATTGAATCAAATTTCAAGGAAAAATAAATGTGATCCGATGAGTCTTAAGATCAGTTCGGATTATTAGTTTGGATGGATAGT
This sequence comes from Aeschynomene evenia, assembly GCA_013621005.1. Classification (NCBI taxonomy): domain Eukaryota; kingdom Viridiplantae; phylum Streptophyta; class Magnoliopsida; order Fabales; family Fabaceae; genus Aeschynomene; species Aeschynomene evenia. Next base: position 30,494,042 of record CM024268.1, on the reverse strand, counting down.
TTTTTATGACAAATCTGAACCGACGAATCCGATTAAAATTTGATTGGTTCAGTTCGAATAATGGGATGTCCAATTAAAAAAAAAAAATTAAAAAATTGTCAAAAATACAAAAAATTGTCAAAAATACCAAAAATACAAAAAAATTCTAAAAGATTAATAGAAACCAGTAAAAATTAAAAAAAAAATCCACAAAGTCTCAAATTATAAATTAAAATCTTATGTGATGTCTAAGCTAAGTTTACATTGCATAATGACATAATCACACAAAATCACAAATGAAATTTATGGCTAGATTTTTATTTTAATTTTTAATCGGATCAATCAGATCGTTTGGGTCCATCGAATTTAAATTTTTAAAATTCAATATTTGGACCACTAATTTACCCGTATGGACCCAATGATCCGATCCAAACCCTTCTTATCAGTTCAAATTTATCAATTGCATCGGATGGATCATAACCGACCACTTACATCCTTAATCTGCACGTTAAATATTACTCGTCAAGATGTCAAATATCGATGATAAATATTTTGATGATTTGTTTAAAGCTGTCATGTTCAGTCCTAAAAATAAAAATTAAAAAAAAAAGATTGCTAAAATACCCATACACTTACAATCTAAATATATAGCGGTGGTTTCATTGAAAAGAAATATAGATGTAAATGTAAGTATAAAAAAATAGTTATAGTAAATGCATTTTTTTCTTTTTGTGGAACAATTACGCAATGGGTGCGGTTGCCAGTACAAAATATAACCACGTGACTGATAATGTGAGGAAAATTTTATTTATTTATTTATTTTATTTTGGTTCAAAGAAGAACTTTTTAGCTATTACAGATTTTACCAGCCAAATGAGTTGGTCCATTCGTGTTTTACTCAAGGATATAATGTAAAGATCATTGACTGAGTTGATTATTTGTGTCTTTGTGTTTGCCTTTGAAATTGACTAGGAAATCAACATTAATAAGCCCAATTATCCTAAAGTGTGTGATTATAGTGGCATTATCTTCTAAATTAGCTTAACTTTCTTACAAAATCATACTTTGTTTTGAAATTAATAACTGCAATCTTTCCAATCAATAGATTCCACTAATCTTTGCTTAGCTCATCATATTCAATAATGTTGTCTAAGTATAACTTTGGGCAATTATTGTCCATAATAACAAGTCATTTGCACACAAACAAAAAAAAGGTCTCTTCAGGTTTTCAAGGTTCCAATATATGTTTTGATTTTGTGGATATTTTCTTTGAAAATAAAACAAAAAGAATCAAACCAAGGCCAGTACAAGTGGTAGTGATTTGACTAGTTTAAGCATCTAATCTCGGGTTTAATTCCAGAGCGGTGTGTATGCAGAGAGGATCTTGACCAGTCATTTTATCTTTAAGGTACACGCACAAACCTGCAGGAGATTAGTCATCGAAATTGATCCGATGAATACCTCGGAAAAAAAACAAAAAGAATCAGATCACTGTACAAATCCATGCCTAAATGTGTGAAATGAAAAGAAAAAGAAGGGGCAAAAAAGAAGAAACTCATCATTACAAAGAAAAAATTGATGCAAAAAGGACAACCAAATAGAGGGCACTTTACCCCACAAACATATACATCAGGTATAAATCAGATTTTTTTTTTCATAGAAAAACAAATATAGAGATATAGACTACTTTAAAGTTTAAACAAAGCCTCCATATTGGACCCAATAATATGTCTCTGCCAAACTAGATTCACATTTTGCCATTTTGCCCCTTATGATGGGATGCATTATTTTGGCAGCATTTAATTGATTAGTATTAAAACCCCAATAATGTTTTTTTTTTATTAATTTAAGATATCACAGTTGAAAATAATGATTAATTAATCTTTTGGGGTGTGTTTGATAATGAAAAATTTTGAGAAAAAAGAAATTAAATGAAAGGAAGTTGAGAAAATTTTAATTTTTTATAAATATGTTTATTTGAATGGAAAATGAGAGAAAAGAAAATAGAAAAATCATTGTATATATTTATTTGTTTAAATTGAAAAGTAGAAGAGAAGAAAATATAATTAAATGTAGTGACACTTCTACCATAATGTTAAGTATTGTTATGTAATGTGGGTAAGAGGTAAAAAGTGTAGAGCAAGAAAGTTGAGCAAAAAATTCTCTCTTCCCTCAAGTTTTCCACCACTAGTAGGGGGAAAGTTTTCCACCACATAAGGGTATGACAATAGTCACTCCCAATCTTTTAAAATGAAAAGTTAATAATTTTGTCAAATTTTGCCTTTGACTATTAGTACCTTATTATTCTTGTTATCTTCTTATGATCTTTGTTTCATCAAACATCTCACTAAATGCTTAAAGAACTCAATGAAGAAGTACTAATTATGATCATCTAGTATTTTTTTTATTTAGAATTTTGCTAATAAGCAGTACACTAAAAGTATTTTTATAGATCTCCTAAAAATATAAAATATATTTTACCAATATAAATATTTCTACTTTTACTTTTAAAGTGCTCTTCTTTAATTGTTTATTTTATTGTGTTGGTTTGGGCACTTCCAATAAGTTGGAAGTATCCATACAAATCATTATTTGACATGTTCTGATTGGTTCTTTAATCTATGTCAGCGCCTAGTCATCATTTATAAAATTTAATACCCTATATTTTTTAACCAATCAGAATATGCCAAGTAATGGTTTGTATGAGTACTTCCAGCAATAAGTGCCCAAGCAAGCACCTTATTCTATTTTTAATGCATAGAAACCCTCTATTTTTGCCGCTAATCACTCCACATGGCATCCATCCAACTAAATGGCCTAAAAGGAATGGTCTTTATGCCGTTTGATTGAATTTTAGAGATTCTAACAATTTCCTAATAATAGGTAGTATTAATATAAACTCGGATTCACGGTGAATCCTACACGTGACAACATATCAATCATTTACGACATAATTAAAAGTTATAAAACTATAATAATATTATGAAACTCTTGGTTGATATATCACGTATAGGGTTCATCATAAACTTGAGCCTATATTATATTTTCCTTTTCTAATTAGCACCTATTTATGGTCATGATTGCGCATTTCTTGGGCAATTAATTAGCCAATAGGTTACACATGATGTAGGTTAATCATGGTACAAATTAACATAAAGTCATAGTATATTACTAGTTAAACCCACGAGTTCATACATACCTATCATAATAGCCTTGAAAAATGATACATACTCCTATAATTAATTTATAATGAAATGAAAGAATCCCAATATAGAATGTAAAGTTTGGCATGTTACTAAAGCAAGACAAGGGAGGCAAATAAGCATATAGCAGAGAGGGTGATATATATCTTGGGATGCCTTTCTAGGGATTTATAAAATATTCTTTTTTTTGGGTAATGTATAAAATATTGTAATATAGAACAGTGTGGACATTAGTTTAAGATTACTGTTAATATAGATTTGGGTTCACGGTGAACCCTATACATGACAACATATCAACCATTTAAGACATAATTAAAAGTTATAACTATAATAGTATTATGAAACTTTTAATTGATATGTTGCCACGTGTAGAGTCCATCGTAAATTCAATTCTTATTTTTCTTTGTTTAAGTGTATAAGAGCAGCATTAGTCACTGCAAACCTTGAAAATGCAACCAAAAAAAGAGAAGGGGTATAAAAAAAACACAAAAGTTAAGATAATATAATCCAAGTAGAAGGTAAAGTTTAGTATTCAAAATGCATGAAAATCATCGGTGAAATTGGATTTTGAAAGTTGAAAGGATAGGCTAAAAAAGAAAAGATGATCTTTGCTTTTGATTCTGCCCCTTTTTCTTTTTAATGGTAAAGTGGAGAGAGATTGATGAATGTGTACCAGAAAGGGTTTATATTAAAGAGTGGTTACACATGAAGGAATATATATAACTGTAAAATATTAATATTGTGCTCCATGTTAAGCTTATAATCTTGAGACTTGTGTTATGGTGTGGATTTTGTATCATTGTTGATAATCAATCTAATCTACATAAATATTTACATATACTGCTAATTTATGAGATAAATAAAATATAATTAAAATTTAATAATATTTTTTGTTTTACTTTTATTTTTATTAACCGTATTTTTAAAATATAATTAAATTAATTATGTCTTGAATGATTGATATGTTACCACATGTAGAATTCACCATTAACCCAAGTCTATATTAACACTACTCTTTTCATAAATGGTTGCAAAAATTATAAGACACTTCAAGTGCATTAAAAAATGCACCGGTTTGCATGTTCCTAGCGTGCCCCTCCCTATGATCACAACATAATTCATTTGATAAGTGAGCACAGCAATTCATCAGTGAAATTGTTCTTATCAACTTGAAGTAGAATCCACATGTAAATTAAAGGATCATTTTATTCTTCAGGAGAGGAATTAATGAAATATTTTTTCAATGAATGGTCATATGGAATTTCGACAATTGTCTGATATGCTTTCTTCAGAAAATCTACCAAAATCCATTTCTGGAACACCTAGGCTATTTTTGCACTGATCATTCTTCCTGCATTGCACCAATTTCGCAACTGCATTAATTTTCTCAACAATTAGAGGAAGTAGCTGAGCCGCCTCATTACAAAATTCAGCTCCAGCTCCTCTCGAAATGTCGCCGCCAGAAACCTTCTCGAATTTCGAAAACAACTGCACTGCATTCTCTGCTGCTGTATTCAAGCTACCAAATGCTTCCTTGCATGCAGATATGGTTTCTGCTAGTTCATTCCCTTCACAAATACCTTGCTTTTGATCTCTGCCTTCGCTCATCAGATTGTCAGCCGCATTTCGTGCCTCCACATGGCATCTGGTTGATTCACATGTTGAATCTGATAGGCCTTGTACTGAATTATATAGATCCTACAAATATGAGAGGAAAGCCAAACATGGTATTAGAGTTCATGATAAATAACTGGCTTTTCAAATACCATTTTGAAGTTTTGAAACATAAAGAATGAACTAGTCACAATGGATAAAATATATATTAGAGACACATTGAATGTACTACGGATTATGATAGTATATTTATAATAAAACTTTAAAAGCTGATATAATCATTAATCGATGATTTAGTAGTGGGTTCAGCAATGCTAATTAAAACTACATGACCCCATGAGTGAAAACTTAATTCTGAAGAATAAAATGCTTTCATCAAAATGCTTTCATCATGTTTCATTGCATGAAGGGCATAGTTCAATGTATCTGCATAAAACCCTATATTTACCTGCTTAGAAGAATCTCTTACTTCTTCAACTTCTATTTCCTGCAAGGATCTGTGTTCAGATATAGTATGATTTGCAGCTTTATCCTCAAATTGCTTGATTTTGTCAGTCATATTCCTGACAGGACTGCAAAATAGTCTCGTGCAGTCCCCTGGGTAATCCTGCTGCACAACATATCTTGCAGAAAACTTTCTAACTACAGATTTTCTACAATCCATCTGCACATTATCACCAAAAATTTAAAAAAAAAAAATACTGTATGCTTAAAATACTTCAAGTACTGCAGCCCAAGTCAATAATAAAATTTTACTCTTTAGTTTTAGAACGATTCACCCCCATCAAGGTATATCTTTTATATCCAAAATTTGTCACAACATTCTCTCCATGAAGAAGGCCTTTTTTTTTCGTTTTAGCAAGAAACTAACTTTTACTGCTTTTTGGATCTACTTTTCTTGAATCAGTCACCAAGAAATGTAGGATAAAGTCCCTTTCCATTTCGCTTGCTAAATGTGATTTACAAACAGAATCTTCATAGAAATCAAGGGAAACTGCTGTAAAACATACGAGGGGCGTAAACTTTATGATAAGAAAAAACACTCACTAGGATGGTCAGTGCTGTTAGTGTTCTCACATGGTAAATGGGTCCATTTTCTTAAATATCCTTACCCACAGGTCCTTTTCAATAACTTTCCAAGAAGACATGGCATGAAATAATGTTCAGAACTGAGAGGTCCTTATCTGATCCATCAGTTAGGAACACCACTGTCTAAAGCTGAACTAGTAGTACAATTTAAAAGCTGATTATATTAAAACTAACAATATCAGCTATGTTGCCAAAAATTATATTCTGAATTTAAAATAGGCAGCTTACTAGTTTCCCTAGGAAAAAAAGAAAAAAAAAGACAAACAAACTCATGAGACTAGTTCAAAGTAATAGAAACAAGACTTTGATTACTATTGAAATTCCTTTATCCTTCCAAGAAATTGCCTAGTATTAAATATTAGCAATTGCATTGAATGAAGACTAACCTTGTGTGTATTTGATAAGCTGCCAAAATGTTGCTTAAACATATCATTATCTTCTTCAGAATCCAGAATGCCCAAGTTAGCTTCAAGAGTTGTTTTTGACTGACTTCCGGATTCATCTAAATGAAGCTCCCCTGCTTTTCTGTCTGAAACTTCTTCAGTAGACCAAGAAACATTGTTTTCGCAACCAACTTCCTGCTCCGAAACAAGACCCAACTTTTCATTTTCACAGTGGCTACTGAGACCAGAGGAATTCTCACCCTCGCTGTTTGCAGCTTTATCTTGTTCTGTTATAACCCATGCCATATTTATAAAGTTAGTTCTATATTTATGTTAGCTATATTGTTTGGTGCCTTGACCTGCATCATGCACATCCAAATAGTAAATTTGAGTAACAAACAAATTCAGTCCTCGGAAAAAGAGTCACCATATTAGTCCTCAAAAAATATTGTTGCCAAATAAGTCCCTCAGTACAAAACAGTTATGAAATTAATCATTGTATCACCACTTTATTCCTCCATAAGGATGAATAAGGGATGTTTAATATCGTTAAGGGGCTTACATAGTGACAATGTTACTTGGAGGACTAATTATGTGATGTCTACATCTTTTGAGGAACAAATAAGGTTTTAGCCTTAATTTATTTACCCAAATATAGTGAGCAGACGTTGTTATTAACACCATATGTATTTATTTGATGCCATTACTTATGATGATGACTTTTCACTTTTACAGCTTTACAAGGAAAAGCATAAGAGAAATGAGTAATGTAATGTATATTATTTCTAATGTGACAACCAACCATGTAGAGTTGTTGACATTATAGTTATTTCGAACTGCCACATTTTATTCCCTAATCAATAGAAGTTAGGCAAAAGAAGAGCATGTGCTTAACATTGTTAAAGCTATGGAGCAACAATACACAAGGCATAGTATCTGCCATATTAAGGGTTAAGGGTTACATGAGATGTGATCATGACCTGATCAATGGCAAGGATGTACACTTGATCAAGTCATGCAATTTGCACAAGGGTCCTCACCAGAGATCAAATGCATATTTGATTGATGTCACCAGTCAGCACTAAGTTGTTATGCAGAAACCAAATAGAACATGTTTTACATAATCCAATAACAGGAAAAGACCACATAAAGCTCTCTCTCATACTGTTAGGGACTTGGGTAGTATGGGATGTCCAAGTCCCACATTGAGTAGTATGGGATACTTGATGTTGTATATAAGGAGAGTGGTTCTCCCACCTTAATAGCTAGTTTTTAAGGTGTGGTTCCCCACTTTCCTTTGATACTTAACAATGGTATCAGAGCCTGGTTGTCGACCTCACGGAGAGGGCTACCTACGGAGGGTTCTGACCGGCGGAGGGTTCTGACCGGAAAAAGGCCGAGTAAAGTACCGCTGAGTAAAATGCCCTAGAGTGCAGCCGCCGGGACGTCGGCTCGCCAGGGGCGGTGTATTGTTAGGGACTTGGGTAGTATGGGATGTCCAAGTCCCACATTGAGCAGTATGAGATACTTGATGTTGTATATAAGGAGAGTGGTTCTCCCACCTTAATAGCTAGCTTTAAAGGTGTGGTTCCCCACTTTTAATGTTGTATAAAGTGGTTCTCTCATACCCTATGTTATGTGCTCCTCTTATTCTAGCATAAAAGCCACTTATTTAGATTGGACTGCCTGGTTCAGCTATTGAAAAATTGATAGTTTGGTGTAAGGAAGGCACAGGAGGGAAATGCCAGCTCTCAAGCATAACTTTCTTCTATAGTTTTGTGTTTCTTTTATCATCTGCTCTTGTAATTCTTTCTTCTCAAGTAAATTTTCCATTTTCATTTAGGAAAGGCAAAATAAATAGAGTTTATGAAATATGAACAGATCTATATCATATAAAAATAGTGTCAATATATGGTGTGTACTGTTCACAAATCTAAATATACAATTTGCAAACCACTCTGCATGCAATATCAAACACCTACTAACTATAAGTGCTTTGGAAAACTAGACATGAAGCTAGGATAGTAGGATACAGCCTGAAGATTTGTTTTAGATACAAAGGCTTTTTGTCATCAAAAGCATATTCTTCGAACTAAACTTGAAACAAACTTGTTTGACACAGGAGCATGTCTTATGTATTATCAACAGTGATTTAAAAAAGTAATATTAGCACAAGTGTTAGACTTACTTAAACTCAAAGGAATCTCTAGAAACTTTTTGTCCATTAGATTCTGCATCTCCGGAGAGGAAAGAGCATCCATGCAAACAGTGTAAACAGAGAGCCAATGGTTTTCCAAACCAATGTTGCTGAAATTATAGTGACTTCATGAGCAAAGAAGTAATACGCCATCAAAAGTTTATGATTTATATTCAAAACTTACCAAAAACTTCCTTCAGGCCTTGAAGAACATTGAGTGTTCATATTATCTGGTGATGAAGAAGCATGAACAGATGGCATTTGAATTTCTGGAGATGAAGGAGCATCTGCCTGATCATCATCAAAGTAATAAAAGAGATATTAGAGAGTTGACTTTTGAGTCCAAACCTAACGCCATATCATCGAAGAGCTGAGAGAGGTCTTTTTTATTCCGGCACCTATGTTGTTAACATGACACTAAAATCCTGTACCCCAGATTTTACAAACTTTCACCCCCTTAGAGGACAAGCACGAAAAAGTGTTGGTTAGGGTTTCATGCAAGCCACCTTGACAACCATGGAACAACACCACAAAAAGCTAGCTTAAATGTGGGTTGGGCTTAATATATACCTAGGATGTTGATAAAACTAACTGAAAAACATAACCAGCAGAAGCAAAAGCAGACTTGATTAACACACCAATACCTGAAACAAACTTCAAACACTAAAGGACATTTGAAAGTGACACAGAATCTTCTCTCCTACAAATGACATGGACATACTAGCTTATCCCAATTTAAAATTTCATTGAAGGATTAGTTGATCCGAAGGAATTAGCTTTCTCTTGCAGATTTAAAACTGAAATGTCAATCGACCAATTTCAAACGTTCAATGACTAGATTCATCGAGCTATACTCTTCAATGATTGTTGTATACAATGAATTTCTAGGAAAGTGAAAATAAATTATCCAGAGGATGAATACCTCTGACGAAACATAGCTGAGATTCTTGCAGACAGTATTTGAGCTTGTCACTTTCACTTGTGCCCATTTTGGAAGTCTTGAAATGCTAAATTTAAAAGATGAAGCCGCTCTATGACAACTTTCTGGACAAAGCACTCCATCTCCACTTTGGCTGTTATTTCTCATTGACCAGACTTCCACAGGATTGACCTTGGAGTTTTGGCAGTCCTCTTCATGAAATGATCTTATACACAATGGATTACCTCTTTCTATTATTCTCTCCAATATTTTAGAGGACAATGGAGCAGGTAATTTCCATACAAAAACACATCCATCACCATCTACCTGCATATTTAATATGTTGATAATGGTTACAAGAAGGCAGGCATCAGCAACGTTTCCTTTTCAATCATCATGACAAAAGTAAAACGTACTTAGTCAGTGGCTAGGGTACCAAAGAATTTGCATATGTGAGTTCAACTCCCTCATCATGTATTGTCTTGACACATTAAACAAAAAATAAACAATTTCATGACTCCATGAAGATATTTCCATTGTTATAGCACCAATTTTGCTCTTCAACTCATACTTGGAATCATGGTACATGGTGAGATTGAAAATCATCAAATCATATTAAGAAGTACTTCTTTCTATGAAAATTAAGGAAACTATAACTGATTATGGAATTGATGTTGAAAAGGTTGCGTGTATACAATTTCCTTCTCCATTAGCCACACCATGCATTAAAATTGTGCATGTTTAAGCAAATGCATGGCCATTAATGTATATCTTTTTTATGTTCTTTCCTTAACATGATGATCTAATATTATCCAAAAACAAGGCTTGACTAATTTCCTAAAAAACAAAAAACACATAACAATAAACTTTTCACATTGTAAATGCACAAAATGGCCTAAAATAAGTATAGAATGAAAGAAATGAACATTAAAGCATAAAAGATTCTCACTGAAACTATACGCTTGCAATCAGGCAAGAAGATGACACCAGTTACAATTTCAGCATGACCCGTGGCTTTTGCAACCATCTCTCCAGTGATTATGTCATATATACAGATGGACTTATTAGAGTATGAGCAGACCACATAAGTGCAGCTTGGATCCATTATAACCTGTTGACAATATTAGCTCCTCAAGAGGTAGGATGATACCTGAAAGTATTCTCTAACCATAAAGCTCACCTTTATAGGTTCTCCAAAATTTTTATCAAGAATGTATGTCTTAATTAGCTTCCGAGCAGCTGTGTCAAATGTCTTTATCTTCTTATCCTACGAGTATTATAATGAAATTAGCAATGCCAAGCACCGGTTTCTTTCTGTAAAATGATGAGTGATGCCCGTATTGAATTCACACAGAGATATAACTAATTGGATAGTTGTTTGAGAATTTTCTTGGGAGGTTTTCAAGAACCAACAACCCACCCTTGAGCTGGCATGTGTACTGCTTTTAGCAAGCATACTTTACCTGCCCAACTGTGACAACAGTCTCACGTGTCCAATCCACAGCCATGTCATAAACAGTTGCACACGTTGAAGCCTTTTGACGATGTAGCTGCAATATTTTATAACCATTGTCTGTTATCACTACATCACGAAGCACCAGGAAACTGTATGAAAAAAGGATTACATTAATCATAGAGGTCATAAAACAATATTGGGTTAGCTGGTGATCATATTATGGCTGGAAACCAGAAGTGATGGCCACATAGAATAATGCAAAAAGCACGAGACACAACAGGCAAACTTAGAAAAAAAACTAAAAAGCCATATACAAACAACATGTCCGCGCAAAACATGTTCAGAATTTAAGGCCCTCTGTCTAGCATATATGAAGCTGAACCATAAAGAACAACGTTTGAAACTATCTGCAAACGAATCAAAGGTTTGAATAAACATTCAATACTTTAATAAAACATCATTAAGGAGTTAGGTGGGACTGCTTTCAGACCAGTTCAGATCATCTGAAAATCACTATCCTTATGTCCAGTTCTTACAGTAGAACCTCTCAACCTTTAAATTTTAAAATTATCATAAATGTCACACACATTACTATTGTGTATTACAGACACTGATAATTTTAAATTGAAATGCATTGATCCAGTATATTGCAGGTAGTTTACAATGGTAATTTGTTTTGGCTTCAATAAATGTCTCTCCGGAACATTTTGACTCCAATGAGTCAACCATGCAGATGTTCCATTAAATGTTGACCCAGAGGTACTGTAGTACTTGTTAGTTGATAGACAAATTCCCCAATCGTAGTCACGAGATATTGGTAAAGTTCAAATTTATCTAAAGCCTTTTCTGGACAGTATCAGTACGTTAAAATGGACAGGTTCAGTTTCCTATTCTCAATTGTTCAGGAAACTTAAATAATCCATTTTATATCTGTTCAGATTGTAATTTGCTTAATGTTTATAAAACCAAAACTCTAGTAGCATACCTGTCAGCACTACAACTGAGGATCCTGCAACCGTTGCTGCTAATTTTGACAGATGTCACTGCAGCCAAATGATCATCAATGCTTTCAATGAGATCAAAGTTTCTGCATATACACCCAAAGAGTCATTTACATGCATGAAAATTGAAAAGCCAACTAGATTAGCTTAAAAAATAGTGAACCCACACCTGTTCACATCATAGAGATGGATTATACCATCCCGTCCTCCCGAGGCAAGAAAGTAATTGTTCTTTGCAATGTTTTCAGGCATGTCTTGAGTGAAGCTTAATGTAAGAATCTCTGAATCATGAGCACCCTGAAATAATGTGAAGGACATAAAAGGCCATTGTAAATAAATAGAGCTGAATAAACAGAGCTTTACTGAACAACCGTTTAAAATAAATTCAGATGCCTGAACTCACGTGAAACCATGTGTAATCTGAAGTTTGAAGGTTGTATATATGAAGGTTTCCTCTGCAATCACCAGCTGCAAGATACTTTCCATCTGAACTAACAGCTAGTGATCGAAACTCTTGACATGTAAGATCTGTCTTAACTGCATCACGTTCAAAAGTCCCAGCACTTACTGCAGCAATAAACAGGAATATCACAGCATGTAAGACAGTTATAATAAGAAAACTTGAGAAACTTAAATTAGTAATTTACTAATTTAAGAACTTTGTCCATAATCTTCAGTTACCTATGTATGAAGTGCCCAATAGTTCCATCTTCGACGATCGATGCTCTTCAGCATCTTTTGAAAAATTAGATTGCAAAGCAAGATCCCATAGCCTAATTGTACCATCAGCAGAGCATGTTGCAAAAGAAATCCCCCCTGAACAACCTCTAGCAGTGCATGCAAGAGATGGATCATGCATGTTTTCACAACATAGATTCTTGATATCCCATATACATGAGGAATGTGAAACTAGCACAAAACACCTTGTGGCCTGGAAAATAACGAAATATTTTCCCACATTTATCACTAATGGACTTATAAACACCTAATTGATTAAGAAAATATGGGGAAAAAGTTTGCTGCATCAGCCACTAATTTACAATCTGAGGACTTCAGTAGCAAGAAGATAATTTGTCACTGTCATTGATAGGTAACCAAATTTATCAAACATATGAAAATTGTAATGCCAAACCTACCAAAGAAATCATTTACCTGATTCACATCATGGATGTCCCAGATGTAGATACTATGATCTCCATAAATGACCACTGAAGGGTAAAAAACAAAGAATATATAAACCCACAATGCAAGATTATGTTAAGTATATTTACCAAACCAAATTGAAGGTTTAGCACTCACCAAGCTTTTCTAATCCTGAAAACTGACATGCAACTGCATCAGGCAAGGCAAGCAAATTTTGAAAATCCTGTTCAGGAATTTTGGCATGGCAAATGGTATTGTTTTCTTTGTAAAATGTTTTGGCCTTTGAATATAATATACTGCCCACATATTCTAGAGTCATGGGAGTAAATAACTGGACTGTTCCATTATTGCAAGCACAAGCAATTAGCTTTCCTGATATGGATAATGCAAAAGCTTTTTGGACCTGAAAATGATCATTTTGGTAATTGTGAAAACTTATTAGGAACTAAAAGCATAATGATTCCTCTAACAACTCAATCAAATTAGGAAACCTCTAGTTATGGCCAAAACTGCAGTTTTCCATCTTAGAAACTAGAAACATTATAAGGATGATTCAGCCTAAACTAGAAATATTTTTTTAGACTGTATAGGTCATTCACATAAAACACAACATGTCATCCCTTAATATTTCTTCTTGAAAACATATTTTTAGTATGCTTAGATATATTTATGAAGATGATAAAGTGCTAAACATACCTTCAAAGAGACTGACTTCTTCACTGACAATCCGGAATGAATAAGGTACAAAATTCCTTTAAACAGAAAGAAGCGAAATGGAGCTATTAGATGATGCATCATGTTAGTCCAAGATATGCTAACGCCTCAAAACCTAAACAAAATTTATCAATCTTAAACTCGATCAGAACCAAATCAAACCTGAATCAGTCAATGCATACATAGGAAAGCAGTCACCAGCTTGTTTACAACTATCATATCCACTGTTGTTCCAGATAGAAAAGGCAATATATATACAAGAGCTTCCTTTATGAATAGCAAGATTGGATGGCTTTTCATGTATCACTAATGATGATGTCCTGCTCATTGCTGCATTTATATGCGTCCTTCTAGATGAGCCAATTACCCAGAATTTCAAGTGCTTTTTCCCAGCAGTTACAATAAGTTTTGCATCCGAAGAAAAGCTGACACTTGAGACAGCAGAATAAGCTGATGTTGCTTGAACCTTTGTTACCAGCTTACAGTTCTGCCAGTCCCAAAGGTAAATATATCCCCCAACAGATACCAGATGTTTACCTAGGACAGAATACTACAGAATAAGTAAGAAGCAGTGAGTAATAAAATCCAATAAGGCAAACATATAGAATGCTAAAGTGCAACCAACCATTGGGTGAGAAGCAGATGCATGCAACTCCATATAGATGACCTTTCAGTTCAGAGACCATGGATAAAGTAGAAGAATCCCATACTAGAACTGAAGACTGGCTTCCTGCCTGCAAAACTTAGTTAGATTATCATAAAAGAAAGTAAAAGAAAGAGGATAAGTTGTCTGCACAAGAAGAAAATAAAAGAGAACACGTATATCCTAAGAGATTGAGTCTTGTAACAAGGAATGTCAATCCCTCCATAGTCCACATATCTAACACAAAAACACCTCTGAAGATAACCCATCCAAAGATTCCAACTGTTGTCTAAAGAAGAAAAATTCCCCTTGAAAAATTTACAATTCAGCTCCAGCTTGATGCCACAAAATAAACATGCAGAGCACTGCCACAGAACCTTGGATTGTTTATGAAAACATTGAACTATAAACTTAATAAGGAGAAACTGTTGAGGTCCTTAGGGCAAAAACTGATGCTCTCCAACAAAAAATATTTAAAAAAAAAAAAAAACTAGTGCTGAAGACAACTAACAGCATAACAATTTAAACAAGAAGATAACTGTCACACTCAGCATTATGTAAACACTAAGTTTATTTTATGATGAGACATTATTATTTAACCTTCTAATTATTCTTTATTTATGTTTACAAACATCTTGTTATTCTCTCCTCAGTTTAGAGTGAAAATTTATCCCTCTCCTCCCTTCCCAGCCAAACTTCTCCATCCATGCATACCCCTAGGCATCAATTGGTCTATGAATTAAACACCGCTAAGCAAATAACAGCCTATAGACCCAACACACACAACAACTGAAGGCTTGCATTGTGTGAATGTACAAAATACTAATATCATAATCAAGTTACAAGGGTTGATTCTCACCTCTCCAGCCGCAATAAAGCGCCCATCTCGTGACAAAGCTACACAGCTCAAAGGCTTTGGCAATCTATGAGACACCATGAGGTGTGACTGAGTACCTAAATTCACATCACAAACCACCACCACAGACCCCGCCAAATAAGCACATTTGGAACTCGAGCCATTCGAAGCTAACCCATTGCCATTCTTCGTTGTCAATCCAATTACCTCCTCCAAAACCAGCTGCAAAGAATTGGAAAAAATAAAATAAATATTATGACAATTAACAACAACAACAACAACATAAACAAACATAAGGAGCAAGCTAGAGAGTGGCTGCGCATTGGTAGGGAAACAAAGTCACTACTTAGTGCTACTCAATACACAAATTAATCACGAAATTTTCAATTACACAAGATTTCTAGCACAATTTTCTAGAGAAGCAAACAGTGTTAGGATTTGTGGTTTTGAAAATCAGACACCACATTTACCGGAAATCTCAAACATAAGAAACACCCCGAAGAGCAGTTGCACAGCACTACTCACTACGCAAATTTGCCGTGCAAATTATAGTTAGCTAACAGTTTCCCGTTCGATTTTCTCGGCAAACAAACACTGATAGGGTTTATGAGCCAGAAAATTAAAATGTGCATTGCTTCATTTACACACGAAAAGAAAACTATGCATACAAAAAAAGAAAAAAGAACCTTTGATGCAGTATCGGATTTGTTGATTCTGCTAGTGGATTTCATTCTGATCAGAGTATGAACGCATCCCCAATCGAGTAACCTGAGGATAATATCAAGCTCCGCGAGACTTGAAATCACGACATTAATGGCAATATGCGTTTCAATTTTAGAGAGAAAGAAGCGGGAAATTTGTTCAAAAGAAAAAGTAAATACCCAAAATCTTTTTACACAGTCCTTAAAAGTTATTATTGTGATTTTTCTCCCTTACTATCTTCAAAATTTAAAGTAATATAAACGAAGTATTTTAAGTAGAGTTAAGCGTATGGGGCATTAAAATTAAACTTATTATTATTATTTTTATACTCAAAACAATAGCCACAACGTTAACTATAAGGTAGCGTTTGGTAGCTGTCTAAGGACATAAAAGATAGAGACTGAGGGGACAAAATTTGTGTCAACTCTAGAAGTAAAGGACTGAGATGAACTGGAATTGACTGATCTTTTTAATGAAAATTTATGATCAGTATACTCTTCATCATTTAACATAATTCTTATTGTGTATATCCGACATCATTTTTACATATTTTATGTTATATCCACGTCAAACACAATATAAAAATATTTTTTATGTTATGTCCATTGAACAGTATCTCATAAAAGACATGATCCCTTTCTGTCTTGTCCATTTGTGTTTTTATCTTCACTGTAGATACCATTAGGTAGCCGCCTTTGACAAGTGAAGATAGAGACACGGTCCCTAATGTAGAAACAACATTACAACAACTCAACAAGAGAAGCTGCAGCCGCCGCCGCCCGCCAACCAGCAAGCGTCTCCAGCCTCTGCTCGCCGTCGACTGCCGCGCCTTGCGCCTCCAGGCTCCAGTCTCGCAGTCGCGCCGCGTGCAGTTGCGCCGCGCGCAGTCGCACATCGCGCCTCCAGCCTGCTCGTGGTCGCTCGCTGCTGCTCGCCGCCTCCAGCCTCCAGCTCTCTACTCTCTGCTCTCTGCTCTGCTCGCCCCACTCTCTGCCTTCCGGCGCCGCGCCTCCGCCCTCCGCCGAGGTATGGTTCTGTTTCTATTTGTTTCTATTCATATTCATGTTCTGTTTCTGTTTTTCTGTCTGTTCATGTTCTTCTTTCTGATGTTGTTCATATTTTTGTTTCTGATGTTGTTCAGTTCTGTTTCTGTATTGTTTCTGCTCATGTTCAATTTCTGTTTCTGTATTAAAGTTTTGGTAACTTCTGTATTATAAGTTTACTATTTTTTTTGGTGATTATAAGTTTTACTATTTAATAGGTTAACATGATCTTAGATTGGCTTGCAGGCCAGACTAGATTTTTAAAAAGGCCAGACAAAAAAAACCTATATCCGGTAATAGGCCTAGGCTCAGGCCCGCCAAAGCCTGGCCTGGCCCACTTCCACTTAGACTTCACCCTTGAGCAGAGACTCCATCACCCGTTGAGCTACCGCACACAGTCCACAAATCAAAAAACAAACTGTAAAACCCCAACTTTGCAGATCAATGTGATCTAGATTTGGAAGCATTTTGGGCAATTTTGCGTTGGAGCTGAAAATGGGTCTTCTGAGCATCATAAGGAAAATCAAGAGGAAAGAGAAGGAAATGCGTATTCTTATGGTGTCAGTTATTCCTTCCCTTCACTCTCCCTTTTTCTATGTGCATTCATTATAATATCTGGGAACAATTGAATAATATATATATATATATATATATATATATATATATATATATATATTTATATGCAGTGGATTGGACAATTCAGGGAAAACCACAATCGTTTTGAAGATTAATGGGGAGGACACTAGTGTCATCAGCCCCACCCTTGGCTTCAACATCAAAACCATTTCTTACCAGAAGTAATTTCCCATTCTTCTCCATTCCAATCGTTTTTTAATTGTTTATAAATTAATTGAGATTTTGGTAATTCTGAAGGGAAAAATGAATCCGGTTGTTTTTATTGCATAATAGATCATTGTTCACATGGGATTTGGCAGGTACACGCTAAATATATGGGATGTTGGGGGCCAGAAAACTATAAGATCTTACTGGAGAAACTACTTTGAGCAAACTGATGGTTTGGTTTGGGTAGTTGATAGTTCAGATCTGAGAAGGTTGGATGATTGCAAATCAGAGCTAGATAATCTTCTCAAGGAAGAGGTTTGTTCAATGTACCCCCAATCTTCACCATTTTGTGTTAAGAAGACAGACATTCAGTGGTTTGGATGCTCTTCTCAAAGATGATTTTTTTTTTAATTGATCTTTTTAATTAAGATCTTTTGAAAAAGTACGACTCGATTTATATTTGGATACAAAATTGATTAATGTTTGGACGTAATATCAGAAGATGATCTTTATTTAATTATAAACATGTTCTAAAAAAAGTCTTTTTCCAAAACATAGAAATTACAAATTCCCAAAAAAATAATTTTTTTTTTACTTTTACTAAAATTTAATACCTGCAAAAATATCAAAAAATTAAATAAGATCTTTTTTTATTTAAAAAAATCTTATTTTAACAACATAATGACATCCAAACAATCAAACAATTAATTAGCCATGCTTCTAGAGTACTTACCAAATTATTATCCCTCTTCTGTTTGATTGGCATAAAGTTTCATTCATGTATGCTTTGTGCTAATACTGTCTAAACTTGGTGGTTTGAATAAAGTGAATGCCTATGGTGGTGGTTGTTGCAGCAGTGACTTTGTTTTTTCTACAACAATTTTCTTCTTTACCACAAAAATGGAATTTTTGTAGTAGTAGACTAGTAGTAGTAATACTAATACCAACCAACTATAAAATTTACTTGCTTCCTTAGCAATTCAAAGGAATATTTGTGTCGGTATTAAGAAAGCTATTAATAGTTGTTTTTTGTCGTTGTAACCAATTTGGAATGCTTGAATGATCATTCGTTTCTATTTCTTCTTTGTTTGGGTGTTTTTCTACATTTCTTTTAGTTTTAACAATAGAATTTATTCTTCATACAACAGAGGCTATCTGGAGCATCCTTACTGATACTAGCAAATAAACAAGACATCAAAGGTGCCCTTACACCCGAAGAAATAGCTAAGGTAAGCTTAATTCTATTGAGTGTCTCTTTCTTCCTTGGCTCGGGTACATTGGACTTCACACGGAAACCCTTATTCCTCTGACTGAGAGAAGCATCCGAGCAGATTCAGAAACAATGCAGTTCCAATTTGCTTGAAGTGCTCTAGAATAGTACTAATTACTAAGTGTGTGTTTGGATTGGCATTCATGAAACTGGAGTTTGAATTAACTTGATTTTGTAGAATTGATTTTGGGTAGAAGTGAGTTAGTGTCAACGTGATTTATGTTGTTTGGATAATATAGATCAAAATCACTTTTAAGTGTGTAGTTACTATAAAACCATGGATTTATATTATATTGATATATTAAAATTATGAAAAGTGTGTTGAAGGAGGAATAATAAAGGTATTTGAACTTTGAACGTGATAGCAATAAATTTTTGCTTTAGCCTAACTGGGGTTTGCATTTAAAATCTTGTTTGAATTATGCTACACATAATGCATCCAAACATCATTTCTCTCCGTACAAGAAGGGTGAACTCATGTTTGCACATTGCGTGTAAACGTTGTCCCAAACATAGCCTTAGGCTAACTACAGAGGAGCCAAGCCTCCTAAGCTACACTTAACTTTCATTTTCATAACAAGTTTTTGATTATCTGTCTAATATGGTCAAATTGAGCAGGTGCTGAACTTGGATGCTATGGATAAATCTCGGCATTGGAAGATAGTTGGCTGCAGCGCATACACTGGCAAAGGTCTGCTTGAGGGAGTTGATTGGTTGGTCCAAGACATAGCCTCTAGAATCTACATGCTTGACTAGTGCCTGTTTATGTCATTTTCAATTTTTCCTTGTAATGTCATTGACTTTGGAAGACAGTTTGGATTCACTACTTCACTGATATTTTCCAGATAGATATGTTTTATGTTAAATGGATTTGGGTACTACATCAGATTTGGAAGCAGCTTGAAAATTGCAAGATGACTTGCTAATTATATAGTCCAGTTCTACCTCATTTATAATTGATATTTTTTTTGGTTATAAACATTTATAATTGATATGAAATAAATATTATAATTTTTTTATTCATGTAATATCCTTAAACTAAAATAAAATATTATTTATAATGAGGATTCCACTCATTTCTTCTAATTTGAAGGGAAAAAATAAGGATAAATGGTGGAAGTGAGTGAGAGGAGTTCCATTGGTCTTCACTCTACTTTATCCATTTTAAGATATCTAAATAATGAAGCAACTTAAAACTCATCTTCCTTCCACTCAATTCCATCAAATCTCATATCCTTTTAAGGTATTTCTATTATTAAAATGCACTTTATCTCTACGTACCAACAATTGTTGTGCAAAGAGAGCAATTTATTGTTTATAGACTAAATACCCATTTTTTTTTATTTAAGACTAAGCACTGAATTTAGTTGCTAAGAAATACATTATGGAATAAATAAACCCCTTAAAATTTGAAAGTTCTTAAAAAATAAGGATAAATTAGTCCCTAAAACTTTAAAGTCTTAAATTGGTCAATCACAATTAATAAATATTGGACAAATCAATCATTCACAATTCAAAATTTGGACAATTTTATCCTTATAAGGAGGGATCAATTATCTCTTTTCAAGAATTATGATGGATCAAGTTTGGATATTTGAATTTTAATGGACTGATTTATCTTCTTTTTCTGAATTCTAATGGAGTAATTTAAGGGCACTACTCTTATGCATTCAATTTTAAAATAAAACTTTGCATTCGATTTTTTTCTTCTCCTCTAAATGACATGTGCAGCATAAATCAGTAGAAGTCATTGACCATTGATAATGCAGTCCTAAATTGGGAAGAAGAGAAATACGAATGCAAGTTTTACTTAAAAATCGAATGCACCGTAGTAGGATCCCTAATTTAATTCTTTTATATTTTGAAGTACTAATTTATCCCATCATATATTTTTTTATGGACTAAATTGAATGTTTACTCTTATTTTTATGAAAAAGCTCTCTGAACTACTATTTTTTCTAAGGTTTATACTTTATTTTTTTTTCAGAGAGTGCAACTTGCAACACCTAACTCTTGTTGATAGTGCAAGACCGTGTACCAGTGATAGTGTCACATTTTTAATTTTTTCTTCTGTTCCCATTTCACTGATGTCATGTTCAGGGACAAGAACCATTACCAATAATTTTGAATTACAAACACTACCTTGTTCTAAATTGAACTTCGAAATTTAATTCATTAATTAAAAGATTAGTTAAAGTAGCACCAAATATATTTACAATAATACTTGCATATACGTATATCACACATTCTGTAACATGGATAACACACGTTGAATACAAGTTGAATGTATTTCTGTTGTATGTAAAATATTATTGAATATATTTATAGTTGGCAGTGAACAAATAATTGAAGTTACCGAAAAAAACAAAAACAAAAACAAATAATTGAAAATCGATATGGAGAAAAAGGTCCCACCGAGATTTGAACTCGGGTTACTGGATTCAGAGTCCAATGTCCTGACCACTAGACCATGGGACCTCTTTGTACCGCCAAAAGCATGTCAATTTTATTTCTTTTTCTTTCATCCCTTCAATTTTCAAAAGAAACATGGCTGAACACTTGATAGGTGATTATGTATATACAAATTGGTGCGTTCTGCTATCCTCTAGGCTGAGTATTGATAAATTAATTTAGTGAGGAGTATAGTAAAATATTGTGGTTACTATTTTGAGTAAATATTCAGATGATCCAATAAAACAACTCATAACATATTAGTGTTCAAAAAAAGAAATGTTATTAATAATCTCTTTGGATTAGGGGTGTACACGGGTTCGGGTTTTGGTCCGATCCGATATTAAGGTCGGGCCAATTTGCGCAACCTGAAACTGACTCTGTAATGACTTGATGAACGATCGGGTCATACTGGGTCAACTCGACATTTGTATGATACATTATAATTTGCACAATGCATATCATAAAATTATAAAATACTACATGTAAATAATAAATTTAAGATATATTTTGTAATAGGTGTTTGAAAATAAAGTATCTCAATATAAAAATAACATCAAATTAAGTAAATATATTACCCTTAACCAAGACCTAATTGAAAAGTCGAGGTGTTACAACATGCTTATTCTCGAAACTAGTTATGCTTTTTTTTTTTCATAAGCTGATGTTTCCTTTTTTATCCATGAAATTTGCTGCTGGCCCGCTTCTTCTTCGAAACCTGCTTCGTTTTTTTTCAAATGTTACTGCTTATTTTTTTTTTTCCAATGAAATCTGATGTTGGCCTGCTATTGCTTCTTCTTATTCTGTTTTGTTGGGAGGAAATTGAAGAGGAAGAGGATGATATACATTTTGATGATTCAAAATCAGAAGGAGAAGAAATAGAGGGATATGCCATTAATGAGATGATTATTTTATTAGGGATGAGGATTTTTTTTTTTTTTTTGATGTGCTCTTTAGTGCCATGACTTGACTTGACTTTTTTGATGACTTCACTTCTTCAATTTTTTATGACTTGATTCCTATATTTTTTTTGTCCTCCATGTTTTGCCATCCACCATTGACTTAGGAAGCATGGACCAACCATTTTATTGGCGTGTCCACGTGTCCGATATGCGATCGACACGAACACATAGTCGACTTGTGTTAGACACTTCTCCGTACGTGTCCTTATTTTTTTTTTTTTGAACTTGGATACTTCTCAAACACGCGTAGACATGCTCCGACACATTGAAACACGACTGGGGGACACTCCAATAAACACAACAGGACACAACAAAAATTGGACTGAAATTAAAAAAAAAAACTAGGTCAGAAAGCCCATAACTCAAAAAGTCCAGCAAACTAAAACTAGAAATTAGTTTTCCAAAAAACAGAACTCAGAACAAACACCAGAGCAGCTGCTGCTGCTGCACCTCCACCTCGCCGCGCACTGCACCGCTTCCGCTGCTGCGCACCTCCACCGGACCGCTGCGCCGCGCGCGCTGCGCACCTCCTCCTCCGCGCGCACCGCTGCTGCGCTGCGCACCTCCACCTCCGCGCGCCCCTCGCCGCTCCCAGCTCGCTGCTCCGCTGCTCCAAGCCACTAAGGTTTCAAATTGTTTTTTAAGCCAAAACTGAATCTTTGGTTACTTCTGCTCTATCTTTCTCAACTCTCAAATTGTTTTTTAAGCAAAAACTGAATCTTTGGTTCCTATTGTTTTCGTTTCTGATATGCCCCTATTTTGTGCTTCTTTTATCATAAGTTCATAACTCATTTAATCATTTGAATTGTTTTTGCTGCAATCTGAAATTGTCATACTCCTTCTATCTTTGACATAATGCTTCTGCCCTAGACTTCCTATTTACAATATTAATTTTTTTATATTATTTACTGTTTAGGAATGATAGTTCTGCTACTGGGGTTAGTGAAACTGATAAAAAAGAGGATATTTTGGATAAGCCTTTAGAAAGGGATTAGAAGTTTAATTGTAAATCTTGACTTCAAATTATATATATAATATATATTATAACTTGTGAATTTTTTTTTTCTAAATGTTTTAATGCATATATATGCGTGTCCGTGTCCTATAAAATTTTAGTTTGGTGTGTGTCCGTGTCGTGTCCCGTGTCCGTGTCCGTGCTTCTTAGGCCATTTGACAACCTTGGTCTCAGGTGACTTGTGAATGCAAGGGAAGCAATATTTGATATAATGGCTTATTGCTTGTTTTAGTTGTTTATCTTTTGTCACTGTAGATTTTTTTTTTTTTTGGAATCTTGTATATTAATCTGGCAATCATTCTCTTCATCTATGTCTAGGCTGATGTGGTAAGGAAATCCCCATAATGTCTATGCCTCCATAATGCTTATACCAATGTGCTTGCATAAACAATTGCCTAGTCTTGTATTTGTATCTAAAACACATTTTGGATACCAAAAGGATATTTTAGTTCTCATTTTCTCTTGACCCTTATTAGGTTATGTGGTTCGTTATTGGTTTTAATTCATGTTGTTTTGAAATGTCTAATAGGTTCCATAATGTTTGTAAATCTAAAAAAATTGCAGCCATTCTTGTAAAAACCGCCACTAAAAGAGAAAGAAATCCCTACAATTTGTCATTTTTTTTGTAGTGTGTGTCCAAAAAAATATTATTTTTAGCTCGGGCATGCGCAGGACACACGCCGGACACTGCGTGACACATGCTGGACATGGCGTGACACACGGTTGGATTTAGCACGACACACCATGGACACGATGCCTTTTTTCTGTTTTGATATTTTTTTTCATTTTTTATGAAAAAGCTTAACCCCAAACCAAACCCCCAAGTTTAGTGGAACAAAAAAATCCAAATTAGATATGTATTATTGACTCAAAAAAAAGAGGAATTTTATTAAAAAATATTAATTACATATACATATATATCTCGTTTCCGTGTCCTATTAGTTTAGTTTGGCGTGTCTTCGTATCCGTGTTATATCCCGTGTCTCGTGTTAGTGTTTGTGCTACTTAGATAGTGTTTGATTTGATTGGGTTAATTTTGTGATCTTTGTATGTGATCTTAGTTTGAATTGGTTTTAATTTGAAACTGGGTACAATTTATCCTTTTTTTTTGGTTAATCTTTGTAGGATTAACTAGCTAGCCAAGGATGACATAGGGGGTTGGAGATTGTCATTTTTTGGAGTAAATTTTTAGGAAGCTTGTACTGCATAGTTTTTTGATTTGGGACAATTTTGAATGTTAGCCAGTGAAAGGGATTTTTGTTTGATACTTTTTGAAAGTTGCTAACAGAGAAGATTATTGTAAGTTTGGACTATGGTCTGATCCATTGAGAAAATGAGCGGGTTAGTGAGCCATCTTTACTGTGAGTTTTTTGCTGGAATCACCAATAACAATTTTGATTTATTGGGGTGGTGTGCAGTGATGAACTTGGTCTATTTGATATTTTTTGTTTAATATTGTCCTTAGAGCTTGAAGATAAATGCATATGGTATATGCAGAGCTAGTCAAAGAGAATTTCAAAGAGTATTTCCCCTAGACAAGTAGAGCTAGCTCAAAAGGCTACTATAAAGCCTTTGTTAACTAGATTATAATCTGGAATTCTTAGCTATGAACTATAAGTTAACTAGTTATGGATTCTTTGTTAGCTAGACTCCAATCTACAACTCATGTGGTATCTTATGTTGGTTTTGTCTCATTTTGGGCATGGTGTTATGTTAGTTGTTGATTTGCTCTTTTGTATTTTTGGTTGCTCAAGATTGCATGTCTAGATTGGCATATTGTGATGGAAGCAACATGTCCTTATTTGTTTGGGAGCTCATTAGTTTATTTCTTGCCCCTCTTTTTGTTGTTGTTGTATTGTGATGTTCCTGCAATGACTGCATAGGTTCTTGTTGGTTTTTATGTTCTATAGCTTTGTTGCTAGAGTTGTTGCTGTTGCTCTTCTAATATAGTTTCTTTTTAATTTGCAGGGAATGAAATGAATGACAACAGTGACCACAACATGCTAGAAGACATCTACATTTGATGCATTTGTTCACTCCTCCTTCAGTTGTTAGAAATCCAAAATTTTCAAACAACCATTGAATAATCGACCACACTTTCTGGTTTTCTGTGCAACATAGTCAAAAGTTTCAGTCTTTTTCATCAATTTCACGAAAACCCCCAATGCCCTACTTTGCAAATCCCTGCTTTTTCGCATGCCTTCATCACAGGCTCAAAATCAAAACCGTTACTTTCTGCACCCAGCAAATGGGTATGGCTTCTGTTGCAGATACCCTTTATGGACATCTACATAGCAGAAATAGTGGCAGTGTTGAAAAGTCTTTGTCTAAGATAAAGCCTAAACTTGACTCTAAATGTGTCATAGAGGTTATGAATAGGTGCTACCCTAAGGACCCTCAATTGAGTCTAAGGTTTTTCATTTGGGCTGGGTTTCAATCAGGGTATAGGCATAGTGCTTATATGTATAGGAAAGCATGTAACATGTTAGGGATTGATAAGAATCCTAGGATTGTTTATGATATTATTGAGTCTTATGAGGCTGAAGGATGTTTTGTAACTGCCAACATGTTTAGGGAGGTTCTAAGGCTGTGTAAGGAAGCCGAGCTATCTGATTTGGCTCTGTGGGTGTTGAGGAAGATGGGTAGCTTTAACTTGCATGCTGATACTGTGATGTATAATTTGGTTATTAGGTTGTGTTGTAAGAAGGGTGATGTTGGAATGGCTGATGAGTTGATGAGGGAGATGAGTCTCAATGGTCTTCGTCCTGATTTGATTACGTATATGACGATGATTGAGGGGTTCTGTGATGCGGGTCGGCTTGAGGATGCTTATTCTCTTCTCAAGGTTATGAGGATACATGGATGTTCGTCCAGTTCGGTGGTTTTATCAGCCATTTTAGATGGGTTTTGTAGGTGTGGTTCTTTGGAAAGGGCGTTGGAATTGTTGGATGAAATGGAGAAAGTAGGAGGGGCTTATAGACCGAATGTTGTCACTTATACATCTGTGATTCAAAGTTTCTGTAAGAGGGGTCGGCGTGCAGAGGCGTTAGATATTCTGGATAGAATGAAGGCTCATGGCTGCCTCGCAAATCATGTTACTGTTTTTACTTTGGTTGAGTCTCTTTGTACTGAGGGTCACATGGAAGAAGCTTATAGGATGATTGATAAATTGGTGGTGGAACACGGTGTTTCATATGGCAAATGCTATAGTTCGTTTGTGATTTCTTTGATAAAGACTAAAAAACTTCAGGAAGCAGAGAAGGTCTTCAAGGAAATGCTTGCTGGTGAGGCAAAACCTGATACTTTGTCGTGCAACCTTTTGCTGAAGGAGCTCTGTATGAAGGACCGGGTGCTGGATGGATTCTACTTGCTTGATGAAATTGAGAATAGGGGATACTTGTCATCCATTGACTTCGAAATTTATTCTATTCTTTTAGTTGGCCTTTGTCAAAGAGGTTACTTGATGGAGGCTAAAAAGCTGGCACGGATAATGGTTAAGAAATCAATTCGACTAAGACCTCCATATCGAGATTCTACAATTGATATTCTTAGTAAACTTGGAGAAAAAGACCTTGTGAATCAGTTAATGGGCATGCAAAAGGGACTTTGATGGTAAACGGTTTTATGAAAGTGGTCACATCTATTGTTCGTCTGCATCATTTTGTTCAAGTTTAGTTCTTTTCACATGATGCTTTTGCTATGCTTATTTAGAACACAATGATTGCATCCGTCTTTTTTACTTAGCCTATTCTCAGTTGCAGAAACATTATATTCTAGTTGTTCTTGATGAGTCCTTGGATCCATTTTCCTTTTGAAAATTGATGACCCTGAAATTGCTTTTCTTTATAAAGATAAATTATTTTATTAAGGTACTCACATTCATTGGTTCTTTTCTTTGCTCTAAGGTGATATAGTGGTTTTGCTGTGCTTCTTGAGAAAAGTATACCCTTGTTTCTCTTGCTTTGCCTTGTAGGAACATTAGATTCTAGTTATTCTCAATAACTTCTTAAACCCATTTTGCTTAGCCTAATTTTATTTTTAGGGATGCAAGTTTCAGGAAGCCACCGTCTGACTCGGTGAACTCAATATTAGTTTTAAGGGTTATACCCATTTTCAATGAAAATGATGTTGTTAGTATCAGGATCGCACCATATGAAGTATGATAATTTCAATCTCAGCATTTCATTTGAATATCTTTGTATTTATTTGATAAACAAAATTAATTTTGATTTTACTATCTCCCTGATCTTTTGATAGGATTGGTAAACCCTAATGCAAGAACACTGATTTCTTTATTCAATTGGGGCTAGGAAACTCCTGAACCCAAGAATCAATTACAAAGAGAGGGTTGAACCTCAAGAAAGAGAAAAGGCTGTTATGAGTAAACTCCAATACAACTGACTGAATGAATGACATAAAACTACACAATACTACTTATATACAAAGCTTTTCAACTAACAAACTCTACTACTTAATCACAACTGCTGCCAGCTGTCCCCATACCCCTCCTAGCATACACCTTTCCAAATCTCCCCTGCCTATCAATACTCCCCCCCCCCCCCCCCCCCCCCCCCCGAAGAACCACCTTGTCCTCAAGGTGAAAATGCGGAAACAGTTGCTGCACCCTCTCTACCTTCTCCCAGCTGTCATCACAATCAGGAAGATGCTGACAATGGACCAACACTTCTTGAGATCCATCCTGAGCTAACCTGCTGCCCAAAACGGAATCAGGTTGCACCCTCATTTCTCCATCTTCTTCCATACCCGGAGGCAGAACCAAGGCCTCAACACGCGGAGGAAGCGCCTTCTTCAGACGGCTGATATGAAAAACCAGATGTAACTTGCAGGAGGAAGGCAGAGCTAATCTATACGCAACCTGGCCCACCCTTTCAATGACCTGGAAAGGACCAAAGAACCTTGGCCCGAGCTTCTCATTAGGCCGCTTAGCTAACGATCTCATCCGGTACGGCTGAACCTTCAAATAGACCCAATCATCAACGGCTAAGGTCAAATCACGGCGGTGCCTATCCGCGAATTTCTTCATCTGCTGCTGAGCCTTTTGGAGGTTATCCTTCAGCTCCCTCAAAACATTATCACAAGCAGCAGTAAGAGCAGCCACTTCCTCTACCTTCGATGGATAGGTTTCCCCCGTAAAAAGCACGGGCGGAGGAGAGCCATAAAGGATCTCAAAAGGGGTGGTCTTGGTAGCAGCACTATAACTTGTGTTGAACCAAAATTCCGCCCACGGTAACCACTCCACCCAACTCTTGGGTTTGCTACCCGCAAAGCATCGTAAATACGTCTCCAAACAGCGGTTAGTGACCTCCGTTTGCCCGTCCGTTTGCGGGTGAAACGCTGTACTGTACTTCAACTTGGTCCCCGCTTGACGAAACAATTCAGACCAAAACTTGCTTAGAAAGACCCTGTCCCGGTCTGATACAATAGACGATGGAAAACCATGCAACTTAACCACATCCTTGATGAAGACCTCAGCCACATCCTTGGCCGTGAAGGGATGAGAAAGGGAGATGAAATGAGAATATTTTGATAGCCTATCCACTACTACAAGGATAGTATCTTTACCTTTTGACTTAGGTAGGCCTGAAATGAAATCCAAAGACACAGCCGTCCACACCTTCTGCGGAATTGGCAGAGGCTGCAAAAGCCCTGCCGGAGAGAGAGCCTCGTATTTATTCTGCTGGCAAATCTGACAACCCACCACGTACTCCTTCACTGCTCGACGCATTCCCCTCCAATACACCACCGCCGACAACCTTTTATACGTGCGTAAGAACCCCGAATGTCCCCCAATGCCGCTATCATGAAATTCAGCCAACAATGCTGGAATTTGGGAAGAAGAAGGAGAAATCACTGCCTTACCCAAATAAAACAGCTTACCCTTAACCAAAGAGTAACCTGGAAAATCTTCTGACCCCTGCTGGAGACCCACAACTATGCACTGCAGCTGGCTGTCCTCACGAATCTCTTCCTCAATAGTGCGCCACATGTCCGTATGAACCACCGAAATGGCGGAATTGATCATCTGACGAGATAAAGCGTCAACCGCTTTATTCTCGAGACCCGACCTGTACTGAATATCAAAGTCCATTCCCAGCAACTTAGACGTCCATTTAATCTGCTCCTCCCCCATCAACCGGTGCTGAGTGAGAAATTTGAGGCTCCGTTGATCAGTAAGAATGGTAAAATGGCGACCCATCAAATAATGCCTCCATTTGTGAACTGCAAACACAATTGCCATGAGCTCACGCTCATAGGCCGACTTCAACTGAGCACGAGGAGACAAGGACTGACTAAGAAATGCGACAGGCCTACCCTTCTGAGACAAAACAGCACAATCCCCGAGCTCGAAGCGTCCGTCTCCACCACAAAATCGACAGTAAAATCAGGGACTGCCAGAGTAGGTAAATCAGCCATAATGCCCTTAAGTTTGATAAATGCTGCCTGAGCCTCATCATTCCAACTAAAGGTATTTTTCTTTGTCAATTCAGTCAGAGGTTTGGCAATCGAACCATAGCCCTGCACGAAGCGCCGATAATATCCAGTGAGGCCCAAAAATCCCCTCAAAGCTTTGACATCCTTAGGGGCGGGCCATTCCAACATAGCCTTAGTTTTCTGAGGATCAGCTGAAACCCCTTTGCTGGACACAATATGGCCTAGATACTCAACCTCCGAAACCGCAAACGAACATTTTTTCTCATTTAACACTAACTGGTGCTGGAGCAGAACCGAAAAGACCGCTTGAAGGTGTTGAGCATGGACATCCACATCCGGACTATAGACGAGTATGTCATCAAAGAATACCAGCACAAATCGTCTCAAAAACGGCCGAAAGATCTCATTCATAAGTGCCTGAACAGAACTGGGAGCGTTGGTCAGACCGAAAGGCATGACCAAGAATACGTAGTGTCCCTCGTGCGTGCGGAAGGCCGTCTTGTGAACATCTTGGTCCAACATCCGAATCTGGTGATAGCCAGATTTCAAATCCAATTTAGAATAAATTGTTGCTCCAGCCAACTCATCAAGAAGCTCATCAATGACTGGTATAGGGAACTTATCTGGCACTGTGATTTTATTCAAAGCACGGTAGTCGACACAAAAACGCCAACTATCGTCTTTCTTCTTGACTAACAAAATTGGACTGGCATAAGGACTCGAACTTGTCCTTATAATCCCGGAAGACAGCATCTCACGCACCATGTCCTCAATAACTCCTTTTTGGTGATGGGGGTAACGATGTGGGCGCATATTCGGAATATGAGCTCCTTCTATCAGCAGAATTGCATGGTCCTGAACTCTATGGGGAGGCAGACCCGGCAGAGGTTTAAAGACCAGCTCATTTCTGTGGAGCACTTGTTGAATCGCCTCCGGCAGCGGCGGCCGAGCTTCTTGGGTCAACGTCATCGGCCATAACTGGACAAGAAAAGATGTCTCCCCCTCTCGGACGGCTTGCAGGGCGGACTTGACGGACATCGTACTGTAGCAGAGCTCTGGGTCACCATAAAGCCGAATGAACGACCCACCCACGGGCACCTCCAACCAAGATTCCCCAAAATTAGCGCGAATCTCCCCCAACTTATCCAACCACTCAAGGCCCAACACAAATTCTGCTCCCTCAATTGGAAAGAGAAAGAAATCCTCTTGTAGCGTAAAATTAGGGAAAGAAAGAGCCATCGCTTTGCACCTCCCCTGCCCTTTTACTGAGGTCCGATCCGCCATCTTAACTACAAATTCCGGGGAGTTATCCACCGTTAACCCCGCTTCACGAGCAACCTCCGGGGCTACAAAATTATGAGATGCACCACAGTCCACCAAAACCCGCACCTGCTTGCCCAACAAAGACGCCCAAGCTCGAATTGATCTGTGGTACCCATGGCTGCCTGTATACTTTAATTCTAGCTGACTGATCAACGTAGAACATTCGGCAGAAACAGGTTCTTGAAGCTCAGCATCCGTTTCAGCAGGACTCACCTCATCTTCCACAATCATTAAACGCAAACCCTTATTTTTGCAACGGTGGCCTGGGACAAATTGCTCTTCGCAAAAGAAGCACATGCCCTTGGCCCTTCGTTCCTCATACTCTTCATTGGATAAGTGACAAGGCCCTTTATTTCGAAATTGGGCAGTGCCCTTGTCAATTGTTTTGTCTACTGGAATTGGGCCCGGCCCATCAACACCAGTCGGTTTGTTACTGCCTTTGACCCCCTGTTGACCTGGAACCCCCTTGTAATACGCCTTGTACGCCCCCTTCTGCAACAACGCGTTGCTCTCCTCCACCCTCTCGGCTAACTCCATCAAATCTTCAAGGGACTGAAACGTAATAAGCTTGCACTCCGCGCCTATTTCCTGTTTCAGCCCATTAAGGAAGAGGCCGGCCAAAAATTGACGTTCTACCACCCTCAACGGACTGGCAAAAAGCTCAAAACGGTCACGATACTCTCGAACTGTGGACTCTTGACGCAATTTAAGCAGCAACTCGTAGGGATTTTGAAGTAATTCCGGTTGAAAACGGCGGAGAACCGCTTCGCGAAATTGTTGCCACTGTTTGTTCGGTGTCTGCGATTCCCACCATCGGAACCATGTCAATGCTCGCCCCTCCACTGCGTACGCTGCCACCGAAAACCAATCTGCCTCTGGGACGGAACGAATGGGAAAGAACTGTTCCAGACGATCCAGCCACGCGTACGCTTCATCCCCTTGAAAGAGTGGCACCTCCAGTTTCCGCCACTGTTCCGGTAGCTGTCTTCGCGAGTCGCCTGGTGACCCGTCACCCTGACGGTGATTGCGACGCCCATGCTCATGCGGAGGGCTGTGGTCGCGGCGGAGCTCCGCCTCGATACGCTGGACCGACTCGTGCAATGCTAGCAACATTGACTCCATGTTGGAGACTCGCGTGTGCTCCTCTTCCAACCGCGAGTCGACGATCTCCGAATGAGCTCTCATCTGCGACAGGGAAGATTCCATGGCGTCCATCTTTCGCGCTCTCGAGTGAACCATCCACAGCTCCCAAGATCCGCGGACTACTGATACCAATTGATAGGATTGGTAAACCCTAATGCAAGAACACTGATTTCTTTATTCAATTGGGGCTAGGAAACTCCCGAACCCAAGAATCAATTACAAAGAGAGGGTTGAACCTCAAGAAAGAGAAAAGGCTGTTATGAGTAAACTCCAATACAACTGACTGAATGAATGACATAAAACTACACAATACTACTTATATACAAAGCTTTTCAACTAACAAACTCTACTACTTAATCACAACTGCTGCCAGCTGTCCCCATACCCCTCCTAGCATACACCTTTCCAAATCTCCCCTGCCTATCATCTTTGTTTGTACTTATTTGTTGTCATAGTTTAGCCAAACTTCATTTCTCAAAAATCTCTTAAAAAAAAATCACGCTTATGTTTGTTAGTTTGATTTTATTGACCTTGTATTTTGTGCTATAACAAACAGACAACATTCAAAACCCCTCATAAAACATTCCTTTAATGGTAACGTTAAATTGACTTCCAAAATTGGATATCAATGGGACATTCATCAAGATCATTGGTGGATAAGAAGAGATTGAATGTTACAGTGTGGAACCATATCAAAATTTAGGGACGATGAAATGGGTATCAGTATGTATGAAGTATAAGAAAGTGGATGTACAAATAGTATTTTTTGTTCCTTTTAATTGTGATTGGCCATGGTAATAAATGGGTGCAAATTGCAAACTGCAAACGTACATTATCATATTACTGCTACTATTTTGTTAGCCTATTGTAAGCACTGTCTTTTCTTCCTAGGTCCTAGCAATCACTGACATATGCAGCAAATTTCTGGTTGAGCAATGAATCAAGTCCATTTTCTTCAACAACTCTACCAGCCTTCCTTTTGACACCTCATGAAGTTGTTTGTGCAGCAAGTTCTACCAATCATTGAAATGTTGTGCATTTCAAGTATCCTGTGTTACAACAACAATTTGACAAATTTCTAGTGCAGGGTCATAGTTTTCTGCTGCATGGTCAGTGTAACCTTCAGGAACAGGAATATGAACCTGCAGTATTGTCTTTCAATGCTTTCTGCAGATATGATCGGTAACTCACTCCTCTTTCTAGCCCGGGAAAAGGAAGTGCAAGAGGTAACCACATGGACCAGAACTTTATTGGGTTACCACTAAATTCTAATGATGAGCTAATCAATTTGAATTTCAAATGTAACTTCAGTGGGGGTGGCGTTTATTTGAATTTCTTATTTAGTTTATTCACCTCCAATCATAATTAACTTTTTAATCTAACGGTGAGCTAATTAGTTTGAATTTCAATGGTGACAGTTATTTGGAATTTTGATTATGTTTTGTGTTTAGTGATGGATGGTGGTGAGATAGTGGTATTTTGGAGTTCTTTTGTTTAGGGTCAGAGTGATTTGGGTTCCATTTGATAATTTTATAACTAGAGTCAGGAAGCCAGTTAAAGTTTTTAACATTAGAGCTTCTCCTACTGACCTTCTCTCAACCAAGCCATCAACAAATTAATGCCTGTTTAAGTAGCCCTATGAAAATAATTCATTTCATATGTGTCTTAGTTAGGGGGTGAAAATCAATCTAGACCAAATTGTTGTTTGGTATCCTTTTTTGAAAGAGGCCTTTTGAAGGGACTGTGCAATGCCATATCTGTAGTTCCTCAAGAAACCTTTGACATTTTTTTTGACATTTTCTGTATGTTTGTCAAGGCAGCTGTGGCTGACATTCTGTCTATTATTTTGGGTCATGCAATGTTGTTTTTGTTTCTGACTATATGAACTCATGAAAATATAATATGCTACCATTTAGCTGTAGTTTGATAATTGATGCTTAAATATTTTGTAGGTCCAAAAGAGTAGTAACTCTCAATTTTATGCTTTTATATGAAGTTGTGCAGCTAGAAGGTAGTATATTATCAAATATTATGCTTTCATATGAAGTTGTGCATGCTAAAATTAGTTGATAAGGACATGGAACAAGGTTTCTCATCGTCTAGAGACCCTTTTGGTAAGTAAGATAATGGTTTTGTTTTAAGCATTTATATAATGGCAGTAGATTCTTAGTGCTGATTTACTTTTGAATAGGATTCTGGTGTATTTGTTGTGATGAGTCTAGAGCATTAAGTTATTGTCACTTGTAGCCTTTGTGTTTGCTGATATATTCATATGGTTATTTTCTCTAACATCCTGTATAAATTTTCTTTGTTGCTAAGGTGATTATCTTGCACTTGCATTTTATGTATTATCTATTTCCTTGAGGTAGAGGATTGCTCATAGATTTTTTTAATCAAATTGATGCTATATATTATTATATATTAAAGGTAATGAAGTAGATTGCTTCCTGTGGTGTGGAGGTAAGTTTCTTTAAGTTACCTCTGTGCAGGTAAGTTTCTTTTTCTTCTCCCAATCCTTTTTTTTCTTATGCATAAACTCATTCACTGAATTGTCAGAATAGTTCCTACAAAAACTTCCATTCTATCTTTGGAAGAAAAACAAATCTATTCATGCAGAAATGATGTAGCACATAAAAGTGATCTTACATCACATTACTTTTAACATATACATAGTATGGTGTTTTGAGGGTCCCAGCTATCTCAACCGACTCATTATTTTCTTTCTTCTTTCTTGAGATGTGTTTGATGAAGGGTAAAAATAAGGTATAAATTTTCACGGATAAATTCTATGCATGTATAAAATTACATATGAATTTGATCCACAAAAATTTATCCTTTTATAACTCCCAAACCAAACATACCCATTAATAGGACTTTTATTAAGCTATTCATATCTTTTATTCTCAATGCCCTTACTACATATATTAAAGGGTAATGATACTTGCACTCCAAAAGTAGATGTCAAGAAATTCACTTCATCATATATGGATGCAGTGAGAAAGTGTGATGAGTGGGGATCATAAGTATCATTTTTTAATAGGTGAAGTACCAAAAAGAAATATGAAAGATTTTGTTGCTGACAAATTCAACCACCAAAGATGTTTTTGATAAAATAATCCATGAAAGATTGTTTAAGTGTGACAAAATGCTCCAGTCATGTGATAAAATGTTCTCTGACTCGATCTCATGGTTGGTGCAGTTTGTCACCCTTAAACAATTTTTCATGGATTATTTTGTCAAAAACATTTTTGGTGGTTGATTTTGTCAGCAACAAAATCTTTCATGTTCCTTTTTGGTACTTCACCCTTTTTTAATATTGAAACACAACAATGGCAAACTTTTACTTGCATGTAGCAACCAGGACTTTTCTAGGAGGAAGGGAAGGCCTTCTGCCATGAAGCAAAGCCATGTTATCAAGGAACAGAACATCACCCTTCTCCCACTTGAACTGTATGCTCTCTTCTTCAATGATCTCTTCACATCTTTTCACCACATGTTTCGGAATTTCTGTTCCGTCCGCCATTGTCGCCGAGCTAAACTCCTTCCCATGCATACCTACCACTGTATTAAACCACATTCTTCTTCCTTTCCTTCCTTCAAACACTTTGGTCAAACTTCTTGGTCCAAGTATTGTCTTCACCCCACCATCTGGAAGCCACTCCATGTCCATTCCTAGAGCTTTTGCCCTGAAACAATATAATTTGATTATACAACATGTAGTAGTAAGGTTAAACGAATCAAGCCACAAATTAAATATGGTATATAGTATAGAGAACTTTCAATAGATTCTCTATGTATAAACGTCAATGCATAATGTTGCAATATTAGATGGATATAATGTTGATTTGTCCTGCAGTTGATGCAGCTTCTTATTAACTTATAGCATTTTGGTTATTTTGACTGAAATTTTATTGTACATCAAGACTATTTAAAATAAAACGGACAATTATTTTTGGATGGAAGTAACATAGAATATTTGTATATTAGCATTTGAGGGTGAAATACCTTGTCTCAGCTTCTTGGCGATCTGAAGTACCAAATGCATCTTCCCATCCTCTACCTCTCATGGAGCCTGTATTATTCTTACTAAGTGCTGTGAATGTGTACTTCAGACCCTTTTCCTCCATCTCCTCAACCTCTTCAGGAAACTCCTCTAGCATTCTTTCAGTCACTTTGAAGCTTGGAACAAAAGGGTTTGTCCTCCTCAGGGGTGGTATCTCACAAAAGAGTATCACTTTCTTTGGACATTCCTTAATCTAGTTATTCAAAACCATCCCATATTTGTTAACATTATAGGGAACATAAGTTAAACTTCATAGCAAATGAGAAATACTTGGCCAGATTTTACTTGTAATAATTAGTCAAATTGCAAGATGATGTAAGAAAATGAATTAAGGTCAAAGATTGATAGTGGCCGGTTTTAGCATTCTAGATGAAATATATGTAAATAATAAATGAATCAATATATTTATT
Source organism: Aeschynomene evenia (assembly GCA_013621005.1). Taxonomy (NCBI): domain Eukaryota; kingdom Viridiplantae; phylum Streptophyta; class Magnoliopsida; order Fabales; family Fabaceae; genus Aeschynomene; species Aeschynomene evenia. The sequence continues at coordinate 30,457,227 of CM024268.1, read as the reverse complement.
TCATGTCACATCATCATCACTTTCTCCCTCGATCAGTATTTGTATATGTACAAAAGATATGACATAATCTGAATATATTAATATTATGAATAAGAGGATATACTAACATATTTTGGACTTTTATACTTTTTTTTTATAATTAACCAAAATGTGGAGCAAATGGAGGGAAGGAATACATCTTTGGACAACTGAACTCAAGGATTAAGACTCATTAAAAAATTCCTAGAATATATAAGAAAGAACCAACTTAACCGGAAAATCCAATTGAGTAAAGACAAGGGTCACAAATACATATTCCAGACAGTACATGGACATTTATCTTAAAAATAGTAGTTGGAACTCTTGATCAAATGATGAAGAAAATTACGACAACACATCATGGAATTATTTCATCAAAAAACTTAACCTGATAAATTGTGGCACTCGAATGATTTTATTATTTTAGAGTTTCTTCTTTGTTCAATTGTATATCAGTTTTCATCTAAGAAGTACGGACATTGACACGGACACGGGACACAGAGACACACCAAAATGAAAAATCACAAGACAGACATATATATGAATATATGATAAATATTTTTAGTAAAACTTCTTTTACTTATGGTTAAAAATACATATTTAATTTAAATTTTTTGAGTTAAGTAAATTTAGGTTGAATTTGATCTTAAGTTTCTTCATAAAGTATGAAAAGATCAAAAAAGAAAAAATATCTCATGTCCACGATGTACCCGGCTTGTGTCTATAGTGTGTCACGACGTGTCCGATGCATGTCAGACATCGTCCACATGTGTCCAATGCGTGTCCGATCTCAAAAAAATTTATTTTTTCTTGGACACGTACAGATGTGTGTCGAAGACGTGTCAACCGAGTATCGGTGTCCACCGAGTGCCGGACACGCCTTAGCATCGGGGTGTCCGTGCTTCCTAGGTTTTCATTAAAGGATTACAAAGAGAATATGATATAAAAAATTGGACTTACCAAAACCATTTCATGGTGATAGTATATGAACTCAGAGAGTGGTCCTTCATTAGCAGTCCACACTCTCTTGTAAACATGAGTTCTTGGTGCTGGTCCAACATACCTAATATCTTCCCATCCAAAAGTCTCTATGATCTCATTGAAATCCTCTGCATTCTTGACATCAAATCCTCTGAGCAGAACAGCACTGTTCTTGATGATCATTTGCTCAAACCAATCCTTCTTCTTCTCCAAAGCAGAGAGCAATGATTCCATCTCATTCCTCTTGTTTGGCTCTGGAGGTTGCAATACCAAGGGAATGGTTTCTCCATCAACTACCTTTCTCCTTCACATTCCCACTTGAACAAGCTCTTCATAGAAAATTCCATCTTTCTGATTATTATATATTTCTTCTTCTTCCTCTGCCTCTGATCTATGACCTCTCCTACCTATAAGTTTAGTGCTGATGTGGTTTTTACCTTGAAATAGGCTTTATATATATATATATAGAGTTAGTTAGGGTAATGCTATTCTGAAATTTAAAGTTAGATGTTTACGAGATATTTGTCAAAATCAGCAGTAAATAAGAAAAGATTAAAAGATTCTGGTGGAGATCACGTTATAAATCAAGGATGAGAAATTGGACCATATGTACAAAATTTTGAGTGTACAAATAGTATTTTTGAGTTTGTTAATGGTTAGAGTTGACAATTGCTATGCTAGAAATAACGACAAGAGGCTGGCTTTGTCATCATCAGCAGATAAAGCTTATTGTTGTCATCATCTAGTTGTTCATTTGTTTTGCATAGAATAATTTCAGCTTGTCAAATTTTTTTATTTTTTGTTTTTTATTTAAGGATGTGTTTGGTTGTTGTAGTGGACCTAGACTTTGGCCCATATTTGAATTCGGTCCAATTCCAACTTAATAACGGATCAATGACCGATACGTAACACCCGTAATGGAAGAATATACACATTTAACGGGGCTTAATGGTAATTAACTAAAGAAAACCGTTCGAGACCTTTAAGCAGAAAGCTCGGTTGTTTTTCCAGGTACGTTTTTCACTCTGAAACATATTTACTCTACTATACAACAAATATCACTAGATTTCTAGTATCGCTTCATCATTTGAGACTGACTTGAACGTTAAAGTCTCTTTTTAGGAATTCCAAAGTTGTCTGAGGAGATCGGTCCTTGGAGCTAGAGATTGACAACTCAGTCAAGAGATCGACATCCTAGTTAGCAAGGCGAGGATAGTTATGCAGTAAAAGTATATACAAAATTTACATGAATGAAATTTATGCATAAAATAATACATAAAACACATTTGTCTATTTTTATCATCATTTTCACCATTCAATCTAAAAGATCCAAATCCCAAATTCATTATCGAAAGAGTAGTGAACCATCTACATAGTCTTTGAATCTTTCAAAGATTAAAATTTATTTAATGTTGGTCAATTTTGTAATAATATATATATATACTCACGATTCTTTCAAAGACCAAATTATTGTGGTGCAATTATTTTCAAAACTAATTAGTGAGATTTCAACCTAATTTTAATTCATTTTATTAGTATGAGTCATCTTAATCTTTATATTCTAAAATACGATCGATTTGTATTAGTCTTTTGGTATATTTGTTTTTAACATTTTGCCAATTAAATAATGATATTTATTAACATTATATTAAGTGACATATGATATAATGTGTTATTATACATGTAATCATGATTTAAATTTTAAATGACCCATTTAAGAGTTTAATATTGTATATATTGAGTCATTTTATAACTTAGATTAATGATGCAAATAACTCAATTTTTGCAATTTTTTAACACAAAATTGAGTTATTTAAATTTTTATTCCACATGTGCAACATCATATGTATGTCAAGGGATCATTTAGTAAGGTTTAGAAATCATTATTTTTTCTCGATAAATTATCAAGAGCTACCATAAACGGAGAGCTCAAGAACAAACCATAAATATACCAAGAGTCCAAGACTACTCATATTATTTTTGGTTCATTAAAAAAATCTCCAAAACTTGAATTAAAAAAATTACGAAAAAAATAGTAAATCATGTAGAAACAAGGATATTTATCAACTACACCAAATGTATATCCGTGTTTACAAATCATTGTATATATAATTGACAAGATATTAAATGCAAATGTACTTAGGGACTAACATGATTTACATTTAGGGATTCAAATGACTTATCCTTGAAAAGAAAAGAGTAAATATTATTTACTGGAAAATCTTGATACACAATAAAAAATCATCCAAAACAGCTAATATATTATGCACAACATATAATATGTAATATGCACAACTATATTATATATTATGTACACCATATATAATATGTTATGCACAACATATATCACATGTTACAACATTATCTTTCTTTATAACTGTAAGACATGTTGTGTATAATATGTGATATACATTGTGCACACTATATAATATATGTTATGCACATTAGTTGTGCATGAGATATTGGTTATTTTGACTGTTTTTTCATTATACTTATAGTAACCCTCTTATTTACTCCGATTTGTGGTGTTGCATTTTTTTTAACAAATTGTAAAAGCATCTTTAATTTGATTGGCATTTCATGAAAGACATTTAAGGTTAGGAATTAATTAAACTATACTAATAAGTAGTTTAATTTTTTCTTAGAATATTATACAAGATCAAAACAGCGTGCGGCTGCGGCTTGATCACAATCAAAACTGCTATACGCCAGCAGGAATCATTATTGGATGATGATTTGAATGTAAATGACAAATTAGTAGTAAGTATTTGGTTTATGGATTAAAAATTTATTTTCACGGGAATAGAATTTTCATAAATAATGGTAAATCTGAAAATTATTTTATCAAGAATATATTAATTTAATGGTTAGGGTGCAGAGAATCTTGTATGATAATTTTGGAACGATTTATTTTTATATTTATTTTATAGTAATATTTTTTAGATAAAACTTATTATTTATAAAATCAATAATTTTTTATGTATACCAGAAATACTTACTCTCACGTATTCTATACATATATGAGTAAGTAATTAACTAACTAATTAACTACTTTTTTTTTACTTCTTCTCTATCTTTAAGTGAGAATAAGGTCAATGTATATATTGTTGGAGTACAAGGAACAATGTTCTTATAAATTATCACCTATATAACCATTCATGAAAAAAGAAAATCTCACTGAAGTTTTCTGGACACAAAAGTTGTTGTAGACTCCAACACACAAGATTCTTAGTAATCATCGTTGATCATAGCTTAGGAAACTCAGAATGTGAGTGTGTGATGAAACCACGTAATCTAATACCTGGATTCTGGAATCGACTTAACCTATAAACACAATTTTCATTTATTCCTAGCGTTATCTTTGGAAGCATATCAACGTCAATTTGATGCATCATCCAACGAAATTTCTTGTTCTAACTTATACAAGTTCTTTAAATACAAAAGATAACTGGAATATTATAATAAAAAAAATCATATCTATATCTGAGTGCTGAATTTCCGACCTTTATAAGATATGTGAATGTGTCATGGTCTAATTAGTTTGAATGTAATTGGTGACCACATCAATTCCAGCCTATGAATATGAGCTCACATCTTCAAATTTATTTATATTTCTCTCCGGCTCACCGCCCAAAATGGGGTATGCCATATTATCGTAAGTCAGAAATATATCAAATGAGCATTGATACAAGTATAAAGAATATATATATATATATATATTATTTAACATATATCATATATAATATATATCATATATTTATAAAGAAATAATATTATCACATATATTATATATTATGTATAATTTATAATATATAATATGCATATTATATATTATGTATTATTTATTTATTAATTTCTTATTTTAGCTGAAGAATTTCTACTGTCATGTACTATACATCTACACATCAATTAAAAATAGCCAACGATCTCATTATCATTTGTATTTTACTGAAATTACAATAGAGATAAAAGTGAAAATAAATTTGAGTGGATATGAACATTTTCTGAAAATACAAGGCCACTAAGGATAAATACAACTAAATAATAATAAAAGAAGTGTTAGAGATATTAGTATTATAAAGATATGATTGTATCTTAGATAAGCATGACTAGTAGTTAATTATTAGTTTTGTAGCCTATATAAGGCATTGGTAATTGTAATCACTAATCAATTCAATTCAATTCCATTTCATTTTCACTTTTCTATCTCTCTTTCTTCTTGATCTTGGGGATGATACCATGGATTTTCACATGGTATCAGAGTCATTAATCCTAATTATTTTTTGAAGTTCTCTTCCGGCTGCCATTATTCAAGAGCATTTTTCTTTCTTGAACCATCCGTTTCTGCTGCCAAAATAGAGTTACATCATCATCGTCGGATGAACTTTCCAATCCTTCATCCTCCTCATGACAGTGTTCCTATCCTTATTATTCCGAAAGGGTGGTGTATCAACAACTGAGCCGAATCCAATTAAATTGAATGATGATGATGATTTGAGTTTGAGCTGCAGCATCAGCACTTCTCTCTCTCATGGCAATGGGGTCTCACCACTTCAAGAAGAAGAAGAACAAAAGCAAGAAAAAGAGAAAGAAAGGAATAAGAATCAAGAGCATCACATTCATATCAGCACAAGCCCTTCTACTTATTCTATTTGTTCTAGCATTTGATTTCTTGAGAGTTTCAATCTCAGCTCCAGCACCACCTTTGGTCTAGCCAACATCCTTAAGGTCACATTCTCTGTTTTGGTCCTTCTCCCCTAAATGCAATTTTAGCATTTAAAAAAATAATAATAATAAAAATTCTGGTGCATCAAGATTCGCACATATGTTGAATTGGATTTGGTTCATCTTGATTTTGTTTATTTTAGTGGATTGATTTTCTGAAATGGTAGCCAATTTCTGGTTGAAGATATTTGCTTGGCAGTTTTTTGTACTGGTACAATTATTGGTTCTTGGTTACTTCTGTTCAAGATTGAAGAAACATTGTTTCAACATTCTCACTGATTCAAGCCTAAGATTGGCTTCATATTAGCTACTGCCATAAAAAAATGGTAGATATACGTCATATGATGTTAACCTTTCTTTGTGACGAGTATTGTGGAGACGTCGGTGGATAGATCGAAGAGGCCCAAGAAAAAGGTCGAAGACATCCCGAATTAGGAACCATTACCGTTGCTCGATCCCGAGATGGGACATTGTCATACATGGAGCCACAGAGCCCACTTTTGGAGCGTTATCTCGACCGATGGTCATTCCGGCGACACGACTCCTATGTCATCATTTTCTCCGAGGAGCGGCGTTTGACCGAAGATCATTCCGGCAAACCGACTCACTCTCATTAAATCGTTTTCAGATTCAGATTTCATATTAGTTTGATATCTAGTTGTATTCTCTTTGGATTGTATTTCATCTTTTACTTGTATTACACTTTATTTCCAAGCTAGACATAGTCGAAATTCTCCATGCTAGCTTAAGGGGGTGTTAGAGATATTAGTGTTATAAAGATATGATTGTATTTTAGATAAGCATGACTAGTAGTTAGTTATTAGTTTTGTAGTCTATATAAGGCATTGGTGATTGTAATCACTAATCAATTCAATTCAATTCCATTTCATTTTCACTTTTCTATCTCTCTTTCTTCTTGATCTTGGGGATGATACCATGGATTTTCACAAGAAGACATAATAACTGAGCTAAATAAAGCATAATACTAAGAAGAAAAATATCATATTTATATGATTTAATTTTAATCTAAATGTATAATCTTTTTACATAGTTATCTAATGTGCATGTGCTGCTATGTTAGTCCTAATTATATTTTCTTTCTCATACTATCAAAAAAGTCATACAAATAGAATATTTTAATTGGATGACAGTATAAAACACATTTACATTTATATATTAAAATTAAATTCATATTTATATTAGTCTAAACGTGATATAAAATTTTATACTTATGTCCTTATTTTCTCTTTGTTTATATCTAATACTATCTATTACATCTCATCAAATGCATCCAAGTGGAACTTAATTGTCTAAATTACTCTTACAATCTTTTCGGTCTAACTTCCATTTAGTTTCCTAACTATCCTCCACTTATATCTATTTTAATAATGTATAGCAAAAAATGATTATTTGCGGACAATCATAGTCCTAGATTAATTTAAAGACATTTTTCAACTAAATTATTCAAACATAACTTTACTTTTGAATAAGTGGCTATACAAATAAATTATTATTAAAATTAGTGTAGATTTTCAGCTTATTCAAATTATTATTTTCTGGCGGTATATTATGCTATCTTTTGTTTGGAGACTGCTGTCTGTACTTACACGCAGGAGTCTAACATTTGGGCAGCAAAAGGTAATGATAACTACCACAATTCTGGATTTTGTTAAAACAATAATACTATTTTAATATTCATTATCTCATATATCATATATGCATCTAATCTATCATTTTTAATTTTTATACGATATTTACTTCCACATTATTTCTTTTACTTTCTATCCTAAATTTTTGAATGGATATTTATAAACATCCGGCCACCTTATAAATTAAATATCAATATACCATTATTCTTTAAAAAAAGTGAATAAAGTAAGCTCAATTATATAAACTACGGAGCTCAAGGTACAAATTGTATGATATTATTCACTCAATTTAAGTAAGCATTCTTGAATACACAAAATAAAATATAATATTCTGATATGAACAATTTATATTAATTGTTGGTTGTTATAGACACATTCCAGATTTTTTATTCTTGCAAACTATCGTAAATAACTTTCTTGAAGTGAAAATATGAGAATTTTTTTTTATTCTTTAATAAAAAAAAATTATTTTTATATATATAAAAAAAAGAGTTATGTATAATCGCCCATCTATTAGATCATAATACTAATAAGAGCAATGCTAGAGGTACAATAAAAAACCAGCCAAAACAGCCAACAAATAGGAATTTGGACCACAATTACCAAGCTATTAAAAAGATACTTATGATTAAAAGTGTTATTTGGGATTTAAAGTGTTAAATGGGCTTTGTTGGCTGATTTTTTTGTTGTGCCCCAAGCATTTATGTACTAAGGCTGCGTTTATTTTCACTGACTCCGGAGTCTCAGTGCTGACTCCGGAGTCAGAGTCACTGTTCTGGAGTCACGGTGACTACATTAACTACCCCTAGATTTAAGAATCAAACACGAGTAATTTTTGAATTCATTTTTTTATTCATATTTTAGACTGCATTTTCATTTGCTCATAACATACTTCTCCTCTAAGAACACACCAAATCAAATCACTCAAATGAATTCAAACAGAGATAAACACAATTCCAGTACGAATTCAAAGAAAAATAAACAATTTTTAATTTCAATCCGAATTTGGATTGATTTTTTTAATCTGGATTGTGATTTAGGCTTCATTTTAATCCAAATTTCACAATTCCATTTCACAGTTCCAGTACAAATTCAAACCCATAAGAACACAACTCCAAATTTTAGTTCAAAAATTCACATTCCAATACATCCAATGTAAACAAAAATAAACCAAAAAAAAACAGAGAAGGTGGAATGATTCGTTCATCAGCATGTTAACTCAACAACATCATCATTTACAATAAAAAAATATAATAAATAAAAGAAAGCAGAGATCGAATCAAGGGAGGACTTCAACACATCCTCAGCACTGCCATCGCCGGAGGTGGCAGCAGCAACCGCGAACCATCGGCGGCAACAACAACAACAACAGAAAAGCCGCCTTTGCCTCCGGATCTGCACCCCTTTCTTTCACCGTCGGCGGAAGTAGAAAAGAAATCGAGGAACAACAGGCGATGGCGAGACGACAGACGGCGGTCGCTGCTTTACCCTCCCCTGTTTCAGCAACAACACCCAAGAACCAGAAGCTGCAATACCAACATCGGTGACCTCCCCTCCTCGGACGAGCTTCCCAGCGAGATAGCAACGGCGGCGACAAAGAGATTCAACCCTAAGTCGGAGCGGTGAAGGCGACGAATCACATGAGTATCGAGGATTGGGATGAACAAATAGCTACAGGGAGGCTGACTGAGTATCAGGGAGGCGAGATGAGTCTCGAATGAGACTGTGTTGTGAGGTTTTAGGGTAGAGGACAAACTCTGAAATTTTACAAAATTAATGAGGGCACTTTTGGAATAAAAAGTCATTGAGGTTGCGTTTGTTTTTACTGACTCGTGGGCAGAGTCAGTAGAGTCACTGGTGTCACTGACCCTTGAGGCAGAGACACAATGACTCTTATCACTGTTTTATGTTTGATAAAAAACTAGAGTCAGAGTCACAATATACTTATCTAATATTTATTTTTCTGGAATAAAAGTGTGGATTACCTCTATTACCCTTGATTAAAAATTAAATCTAACACTGCGTAATATGTTTGAGAAAGCACATTAGCAGCAAAAACAACATTGCATCATCATATCCAAAGCACAATAGTAGCAAAAACAAAACATTATCTAATCATATGTACAAAAAGTTGCAGAGCATCATAAGCAAGCCCGTTTGGTGAATATCCACAAATCAACACATTCCATGAGACAACATATCATAGAGGCATATCATCAAACAGATAGCGTGCATGGGTGGTGAACCCCAGTTTCATGCACAAATCAAGGAGAGCAGTATTTACATAAATTATATCTCTTAACTATGAAAATAATCACTTGTGCACCACACATACTCTTATTCATACATATCAGATTCAAAATATATTCATCCATTCTTAACCTATTCATACATAACTGAATAAAAAATTTTCATAAAACAGATTAATAGTTTAGGGTTTTAAACTAAAATAAATTCATAAATTTTAAATTAAACAAAATAGATTCTGAAATTTTAACCTATCCTCCCTATGGAGGAACAAATAACTGCAACAAGAGAAGCTCTAGCGCGCGGCGGCAGCAAACGCAGAACCGGCGGCAGCAGACGCAGAACTGGCGGCGGGCGCAATAGTAGAATCGGCGATGGCAGAAGCTGAACCAGCGACAGCAAAAGCATGGGTCAACCTTGATGCTCCTTCGACCTCCAGATCTGCAACGCTACCAACCTCCCTCAGTGCTCCTTCAACCTCTAGAGTCGCAGATCCGCAACAGAAGCAGAAGCATGAAGACGAAGCAGAAGCAGGAGAGCAAGACGAAGAAGAAGCAAAAGCTTGAAGACGAAGCAGCAGAGGAAGATGAAGACGAAGCGGAACAGGAAGACGTAGCAATAATCCAGAACCAAAAGAAAGGACAGGGACATAGTGTGGAATATTGAAAATTTGATAAGGAGAGAATGGGAATAAAAATTCATAAACATGAAATATTTCTCCGTGTCTCCGAGAATGAAGCCAGTGACTCCACTTTTTGGGAGTCACAAAAGATGACTATTTTGACTCCGGAGTCACTCTGACTCTGTCTTACTTTCTCAGAGTCACTAAAAACAAACAATCAACAAAGTCACTAATAGAGTGACTCCTTGACTCCGACTCCGGAGTCACGAAAAACAAACACAACCTAAACATGACAGTGACTCTGTGTCCCCTTTCTTCTCAGTGACTCCGACCCCAATTTTGGAGTGAACAAAATTGGGGTAATTTTGTTCACTTAGTCAGTCTGACTCCGACTCTCAATTGACCCCAAAATTAAACGTGGTAAAGAGTCATATTTTTACTGACTCTGACTCTAATCAGTGAAAACAAACGCAGCCTAATAAACCTTAACCGTAAGATATTATTATTTCCTAAATTTAAATATCTTTATTTCACAAATAAAATTTTAAATTATTATGTACTTCTAAGACAGATAGGGTGCATAAATGTGATTTTCATATTCAAATATTTTGGTAATTATTAAAAAAAAAGAAGCGGAGATTTCATGCGGAAATACAATCAAGATTTTAATCCCAACGTAATAAATAACATTATTGATTCTTGAACTAAAAGATATGAGAACAATAAAGATTTCAAACCTTGATTCTGTTTCCTTAATTAAAATATTCAGATTATTTCACATAACAATAAGTTCTATAAATAGAATTCAAGTTGATCAAGTGATACATCATACATCAATCTCTTCTTTCTGTATTTGCTAAGTTTGAAGTCAGCCATTAAAGGTAAGATATATAATTTGTTAGATTCTTCAGTAGTTTTTTATGCATGGACGATTGTTTATTTTCTGTTATCTTATGTTGTTTTCCTTTGATGTTGTTTCCTTTCTTGTTATTACTGTTGATGTTTTTGTTTCTGGTTTATCAATAATTTATTATCCGATGCCTTTTTTTTATGAAGTCCAAGTGCCTCCTATGTCTCTTATAGCATCTATAGGAAGAAAAATTAGTTGCCTATGTTAAATATATGTAGTTGTTGTCTTATAGTATAGCAAGAAAACTTAATTTAATTAGAAAAATACTAAATGTACATATAAGAGTACCATCCACCTATTTTCTATCAATTTCAAATGTTGGTAACTTTGATGCATATTTTGACAACAGGAAATGCATCAAAGTTGCCAACATTTGAAATTGATAGAAAATAGGTGGATGATACTTTTTTATGTAGCAATAGGTCTCCTTCTTATTATAGGTGGCTATGTAAAGTTAGTTACTTGAAAATTTGTTGAGTTCTTTCTAGTACTAGTATACAAACTAATCTGTTTATCAAAAAAAGTATACAAACTAATCTGAAGGATAAAGCTAAAGCTTGTCAAGAGAGAGATTAGAAGTTGGATTACAGTGTTATCTATCTCTAATTAATAAGTTAATTACCAATGTAAATATGTAATGCAAGTTTCAGGAGTTGAAACAAAGAATTATGATTATTAGGCCAAACTGTTACAACTGCGATATTTAAGAATATAACCTAGATTAGGTGATCTTTATAAAATTAAAGTTTGTGTGGCTCTGATCTCTCCCATTAATTAGTTTTTTAGATTCTCTCAAGTTATTTGCTTGTATAAGTTATTTATATACAATAATGTTTGACGTACAATAAAAATACGTCCAACTAGTATCCAATGTGTGCTATATATAAAACGTAATGTGTGTTATACATATAGCACACATTACATCTTATATATAGCACAGATTAGATACTATATGTGGACGTATTTTTGTTGTACGTCTTCCATTATTGTTTATCTAACAGGGCCATCTACAAGTCGTATCTTAATGCGCTTCTCTGATCATAAGCAAAATGAGCAACTTGCAATAGTTACTTGTGCCCTACAAAAAGTTACATAATTTTTTAAAATAAAGAATAATATTGTATAAATGTACAAAAATGGAAAACATTTTTATGATGAAAATGTGTGCAGAAAACAACACATTAAGTGCATTGTGTATTCTTGGTTCAATTTGATGAGATTGAAAACTAACAGGTGCAAGCAACAATTAATCCCAGATTTTGTGCTTTCTCTTCATTGAAACCTGAATGAGTGTGTCATGTGAACCATTATTCACTCACCAAAATTATGTTATTTCACTTTCTTGTTTCTTCATATCGATTTTCTCTTTATCTATTTTATTATCATGAATTCAATTTTAATATATTGATAGTACAAATTAAAATTAAAAAGATTATGCATTCATTCTTTTTGTATAATTTTTCATAAAATAATAAAATAAATTGACTAGTATGACCTACTATGATTGAAAGACTATGTAAATTTTTTTATTGTCAATGAATTAAAATAAAATTTGATTATTATATGAAATAGTTCCTATCAAATTTGTTTTCTGTATTTAGTTTTTCATAAAGTAATGGTAGCAACACTGAAAATAAAAGAACTAGTTTTTCCAAGAACTCATAATCTTGTGTGGTAGATTTTATCATTATTATTATTACACTATATATATATATATATATATATATATATATATATATATATCAAGAGACCAATTAATTGTATCTTTTTGACAAATTTTTGTTTATGCAGGTTAATTGGAAGATGGGTAGAGTACCAGTAACATTGAAATGCATTGAAAAGGAAGGTATTCGTGCACAAACATTCAAAAGGAGAATGAATGGATTAAAGAAGAAAATGGATGAATTTTCCACAAAAATAGGGGTTGAAGCTTGTTTGATTGTGTATGAAGGCAATGGAGAATCTCAACCATCAATGACTTGGCCTGAAGAATTAGACAAGGTATGCACAATAATAAAGAATTATGAGGCTACAAAGATTGAGAAGCCTCCTAAGAATTTTGATCTTGAAGACTTTTTTGAGATTAGAAAGAACATGGTTCAAGATGAAATTTCTAAGGTGAGGAAAGATATCATTCAAATTAAGTACCCTACTTGGAATCCAAATTTCACAAGCTTGGATGAGGAGAATTTAATGAAGTTCATCACAGTATTGGGTTCTAAGATTATAGCTTGTAATCAACAAATTGTCATGCTGAAAAATAATCAAGGTGGAGGATCCAACAATTTCAATTTTGGACAGAGCATGGTTCAATTAGAAAGTGTATACCCTTAGTCTCAAATCCAAACCTAAATCAACTCAATTTCATTGAAAACACCCCACAAATCCAAGTTATCCCTAATCATAGTCCTAGGATGCCACTTAATCATCATCATAACAAATTAGCACCTTATGTGGTTCATTATGATTTTGGTGGCTCTCAATCTCAAATGTCTCACATTGATCCAAATCCTATGCAGTGGGAAAACAATGAGGTTTTGGTGGGTTGTTCTACTAATCAAGTTGGTATGTCTTTGGATTCTACTCAACAAAATAATGATGCTATTGTGGATCCTACAAAGAATAATCAATTTGATGAGTTTGAGAATTGGACTATTCAACCAAGTGATGTTGTGGATTGGACAACTCAATTTCTTGATGAGCCTGAATTTCAGAATGTTCCTACTCATTTTCAAAATAATGTGTCTTCTCAATTTCAGAATAATGTTCCACAACCTTTGAAGATAGTGCCAACACCACCAATAACAATGGATGAAATTTTGTTATATGACTATAACAACATCATGTTCCAAGATCAGTTATTCTATAACATGAATCAGAAGTAGACTAGAGTTGGGTATTGAAACATTTTTACTTTTTTTTAAATATATAAATTTATTATGTGCTCCTTTTAATTAGTTTAAACTTTTGAGATATATATATATGATTATATGACAATTTCAGCACACATTTATTAGACTAATTCAATTATATAAAAGTACTTAGTTGTTGTAACTTGTAAGAGAAGAAGAAATTAAATATGGAGTATGTGTTTGTCTCAATATCATTATGCCTGTAGAGTTGTGTTTAATATAGTGTACATAATAGAAATATAAAATAAATATGTTTGATGATGAAGAAAGAACAAAAGTTTAATTTATATCACAAAATAGAAAATTTATGTAATTTGATATTTCTAAAAGTTAAGTTTGATATAATACAAAATTTGCTAGACTGAGATAGAAACTATATGATCTTTATACTAATTAAAATATGATATAAATACCTAATTCTATCTTCATTATTTTTGTTCTATCATGACACTGACATCTCATTAATAAATTCATGTAAAAGAGACTGACATGATCTATATATATATATGTGTGTGGAGTAATTTGGACCATTAGATAATATTGTGTGGTGTTTAAGGAACAAAGGAGGATGATGCAAGACCATTATTCTCATAGCTCTGTGGTGAATGGCAACAAAGTGAAGAAACTAAGAACTGTAACTTAAGATCTACCTAGCCAAATTGCTTTATGTTATGTAAAATGTTTGAATCTGAGCGCATTCCATGTTGATATATTCTTTTTGTGTTGAAGGGAAAATGTTCAAATTATATTCCAAGTTATTATATTGCTATAACAGGTCGACTAAATTGACAACTGCTAAACCCATTTTAATTATAATGGCAATATATTGGAGGCATGTTCTAATATTGTAGGATTACAGGGTAAGATGTGATTCTAAATTTTTCTAAAGTCTATTATAAGATTTATCATTAGACTAAAACTTATGATTGATAGTAAAGAGAATGTATCATCTAATGTTAAATTTAAAGCTAATCAAAATTAAGGTAACATAAATTATATATGAAACAAAGAAAAAACATAGTGCAACTTTGATACCTTAGCAAGTCATGACATGGGGCTACTTGTTTTATATAGTGGTTTAGTAGCAACACTGCAAAAGACAGGAATAGTAGTATCATTCATTAGTGAGTAAATGCAGGAAGAAAAAAAGTTCAATCATGTCAATTTCATTCGTTAACAGCATGTAAATATCACAGTAAAGAGAACAATGTCATAGATTAACTAGAAACAATAGATAAAATTGCTGGATCAGAGAGAATTGAGTGACCATAAACACTAATCCATAATTAGAAACCAATAGAGAAATAAAATAATAAGCAACAAATTATAGTTCAAACCACACATAAGCAAAACATCAAACACTTGGTGTGCATATCTGAAAACAGAATATGTAAAAGTTATGACAATAACGACAACAACAACAATCAAAATCAGCGTAATCAATTTGAACACATATAACAGAAATCACTGATGATAAGAATTTTAAATCAATGTATGCTCCAAAGATTTTAACTTTTCTTTTTCAAATCAATGAATAGAGGAACCTTGATGATAGTTAAGAAAATTTTGCACGCAAAGTTTAGACATTAATCATATTAGCTTCAGTCTTTTTTAGATAAATTAGATTCAATATCTCATATTATATTAGAAACCAAATTCTAAATTACATCCATAGCATTACATACTTGTAAGTTATAGGTTGACTATTAAGCTAATGCATATGAAATTGATTATACAATAAAACACATAATTGAGATTCTATTTAGTGTATGATTTGAAAGTTCGTATAGATATATAAAAATCAATCCAAAGTAAACATATAATTAGTGAGACCTAATGGTGGGATCTTTAGCTGTTGCTGATAGCAGTGGTGTACATATAGCATTTTCGGTATTATATAGATAAGTGGACGCAATATCGATCTATATTGTTGGATATAGTGCCTAATTCATAATATCCATGTAGCACCATTTATAACTTGACACAAATTAAACAGTGGACATATACCATCATGTCCCACAATTTGTGTAAAACTGAATCCAAATGCCCCATAAAAAGTATTAATACTTCTGTCAAAAAGGAATACTCCTAAGCAATAAAATGGTAAAATTGGAAATATTTTACAGTAATAATATTCATTCAGGTTCCTTTTGAATATATATTTTTTTATTTGATTTATTTTATTTTTCTTTTTTATAATTTCAAGAAATATTTATGTTTTTCTATTATATTTTCTTATATCTTTGTCTTTTTAGTCGAGAGAGAAACTACAATAATTGATAATAGTGAGATATTTTTATCATTTTAATTTTAATAATTATATTTTAATAGAAATCAATTATTATCTTAATGTATAACTAAAAAGAAGACATTTAAAAGAGACTAAAAGACGTATTCAAGAAAATTATCCTTAACAATATTAATTTTTTCCATAAATTTTTTTTATGATGTCCAATTTTTTATATTATAGGAACTACGTTGGAGTTTGCTCACAATATTTTTGTATGTTTTCGATAGCAAAAATGCTACTAGTACATACATTTTAAGTATACACTCATTTCTACACTCATTTAAATATTGGCAAATTTGATGAATTTATTGACAACTTACCAACAAAGTTATCAAATTTGCCACATTTAAATGGGTGTAAAAATAGGAGTATGCTCAAAATGTATGTACTAATAGCATAACCCTTTTGATAGTATCTAGGAAGAATGACTCCAGCTACACGTGCCGCCACGTATGCGCTTACTAACCAACACCAGTTGAAATCCCAGAAATACCCTTGACATCACATAATAGGCTATTGAAGGCACCGATAGAGACTCAAAGCTCAAATTCAACCTCTCTTCATTTTCTCACCAACCCCCTTTCTCCAAAACAAAACCTTTTCCCATCTCTTCTCTCTTTTTTTCTTCACTTACAATTCTTCTATTGTGGGGGTTGTTGTTGTTGTTGTTCAATGCATTAACACTCTCTCTTCCCACCAACCTCGCCCCTTTGATTTGGATGATATTACTTTCAATGATTTCAGCCGTGTTTCGTACAAAAACCCCACACACACTCTTTCCATTTCCACAATTATCTCTCTTTCCAATTTTGATGAGTTTGTGATTCACATTTCCCTTTTTTTCTTCCAATGGCTGCCTCAACAACTTCATCACCATACATCTTTTACTCTTCACCAAGGAAGGTTTTTTCTTCTTCTTCTTCTTGTTCCTTGGAACCCCATTTGAGTTTTAGGAAGACCAAGTTGGGATTTGAGTCCAAAATCTCATCAAAAAGTTTGGTATTATGGGAAGGGTGGAAGAACAGGGTAAAAACAGGGGAATTGGAGAGCAATAGGAAGAGGTTGAGGCAATGTGGTGTGAGGTGCACCGCAGAAGGCATAGATGGAGGCATGCTTATTGGAGAAGGAAGAAGAAGAAGAAGAGGTAGTAGTGAAGATGGTGTTGCAGTTGAAGGCTTTTTAAGCATTCCAGAAAGGTTCAAAGTGGTGTGTTTGGTGGCATGTGTTATGTGCCTATGCAATGCTGACAGGGTTGTTATGTCAGTTGCTATTGTTCCTCTTGCTGCCAAACATGGGTGGTCAAGTTCATTTCTTGGTATTGTTCAGGTATTGATACATATGCATCCAAAAACTTTAGGTAGTGTTTGTTTAGAGTCAGAATCAAAGAAGTCATGAAGTCAAGTGTTAAAGGAATCAGACTCATGATTCCAAAATTGGAATGAATAAAAAATTGACAATTTTATTTGCTGGATCACTGTGACTTTGTTTCTTGATTCTCGCATAAAACACTTGATAACTCCTGACTCTTCCGACCGAGAGTAAATAAAAAACAAACCCAACCTTATAATATGGTTCATCAATTGAAAAAGGACAGAACAGGCACAGAAATTCATGATGATTATAATCTAGTACTTTGGAAATGAATATTATTATTTTATTTGAAAGGAATCATTGCATTTATTTATATATTTCATTATTGATTTACTTCTTATTTATTGTATAAAAAGTTATAATAATCATCTCTTTTTGTTTTGTTGAATAACTAAGCTCAGAAGTGGTTATTAGTTCTTTAAACATAAACAATTTCATAATTTGAGTGTCTTGTAATAATACATACAACTCTCTTTTAAAACCAAATCAGTTTTGTTTTTTGAGTAAAGATTCATTTATGTCTGCCAAATTGTATGTCTTTTACTTTGGTCCTTGAAATTAAAAAAGTATCAATTTAGTTTTTGAAATCCCAAAAAGTGATATAAATTAGTCCTTTTGAGTTTTGATATTGAAGTTAGTCCCTGCTGAATATTGTCACAGGGAGTACTTTTTGCAATTTCAGGGACAAAATTTATACTTTCTAAAATTCAGGACTAAAGCGAAATATGAATACAATTTTAAGACCAAAATGAACTGGATTCGTTTTGTTTTTCTTGGAACCACTGACTAACATTAAGATCCTGCCTTGTGCATTTTTCAGTCATCTTTCCTTTGGGGATACATATTCTCTTCTGTGATTGGAGGAGCTTTGGTAGACAGATATGGAGGAAAGAGGGTGATGGCTTGGGGTGTGCTTTTGTGGTCTTTGGCAACTCTTCTTACTCCTTTGGCAGCTAACCACTCTACGATGAGCTTGTTGGCGGTTCGCGCTTTCTTTGGACTTGCTGAAGGTGTGGCTCTTCCATGTATGAGCACTCTCATGTCAAGGTGGTGATGCCCTTAAAGTCCTATTAGACATATTAAACATTATAGCTATCTTAGATGCAGAACTAAAAAATATTTAGTACTCAAGATTTTTGCATATCAATCTTGGGGGACTGCTATTAGTACATAGAACAGTGTCATCCACCCATTTTCACCTCATTCAAATGTTGGCAACTTTGATGAATATGTTGGCAATTTCCTCAATCTTGTTGTAGGTGGCTGATAAATATTATAGTTTGCTTGTTTGCATAAACTATCTCTTTGATGATTTTTTTTTTCATTTATTGTTAGTATTGAAGAAAGAGTTGGATTTTAATGGCTATAGAATGATTTTGTCTCATTCATGTAACCGACCTTATTGAACAAAGAGTGGGATAAGACTCGGTTGTTGTTACTTGTTAATGAAGAAAGAGTTGCATCTCATTGTTGTTGATGCATGTAATAAAGCTAGTTCTCTACAAAATACAAAGATTAATATCTAGTCTTCATATTTGAATAGGTGGTTTCCAAGTAATGAAAGGGCAACTGCAGTTGGAATTTCGATGGCTGGATTTCATCTTGGCAATGTCATAGGCTTGTTGCTCACACCAATTATGCTGTCCACTATCGGAATCTTCGGTCCTTTCATCTTATTCTCCTCTCTTGGGTTGCTCTGGGTGACGACATGGGCGTATCGAGTTACAGATGATCCTCAGGAAAGTAATTTCATCAGCAGATCAGAACTGAGATTAATACAGGCTGGAAAAACTAGTTCTCCCCTGAAAAGTAGCAAGTTTCCTCCTCTGCGCCTTTTGTTATCGAAATTACCATCATGGGCTATAATATTTGCAAATGCAACTAACAATTGGGTGAGTTCTATTTGCTTTTGTGTGATAAGAATGGTTTTCTACAACGAAGCTGATCTTGACCTCGCTTAATTTGCAGGGCTACTTTGTTCTCCTCTCATGGATGCCGGTTTATTTCAAAAGTGTAATTACTTTCTCTATTTGTTCTTTAGACATTTACATTAATGAACAACTTTGTTTTTTGTTTCTACTTTCGCATATAGTGCGAAAAATCCCATGTGAAGTAAATAATTGCAGATCTCTCCATGCTTGTGGTTATTTATCACATTTTTGCAGTGCTCATAAGACCAGATCAGTCAAATTAATAGTTTGAAAGTTGACATTATTTATTGAAAATGGCAAAGTCAATTTAGGTGGCTGTGAATACATTCCTGTTTGATGATGGCAGAAAATTTGAAAGTTTAAACATTTTCTTTTCATGCCCTTTTTGTGTACTCATGTTTCCAAGGGTTTAACATGAAAAAGTCATTACTATTATTATCATCATGCTGGGACTCTATTGAAGCCTGAACTTTCTAGACTATGTTTTTCCCCTATTTCTGTAGGTATATAATGTGAACTTGAAGCAAGCAGCGTGGTTTAGCGCAGTTCCATGGGCGACGATGGCAATTTCCGGCTATCTAGCTGGTGCTGTATCAGACTCCTTAATCAACAAAGGTTACCCCACTACATTTGTAAGGAAGGTCATGCAGGTAACTCTTTCAGCACCATCATGCAGAAGGGACTTTATTTACAAGTCTAAGATGTTTATATATATGTTCCCTAGTTTTTGAATTAAGGATCAATTGTGATGCTTGATAAAATGACCATATGAACAGCCATCACATAGCCAAAAAGAAAAAGAAAAAAATGAAGAACATATTTATTCACTTTAAAATTCTTAGTGATTGACAAAGGTTACTCTGAAGTGAGTTTGTTTCTAAAGTGAGGAAATTTAGAAACTATCTACCCTTAAATCAGAAAAGTGCATTGTAATCAAAGTCCACTAAATAAGCTAAGGGTGGAACCTTTCCTACTTGGTTCAAGTTTTCATTTCTTTTGTTTTCTACTTTTAGGATTTTGTGAAGGTAGTAAAAAAATGGTTTTATCATTTACACTACTTTCAATATTTTCTTTACAAAATACTAAAAACAGAATACAGAGAACATATAATATGAAAACAAAAAATGGAAGCAGTAACTAAACAAACACTTTACGTTTTCAAAACAAGTTTACTTTAGAAGACTTCCCACCCCCCAAACCGAATCCATAAAATCTGACACAGATATTTCCTCATTCATGTTGATTTTTATTAATATATATGGAGTACTAGAGCATGAATCTGTACCAGTACTCTGAACCATTATGTGTAAATGACAGACCATCGGGTTCATCGGGCCGGCAGTGACCTTACTGTGCTTGAATTATGCGAATTCTCCGGCAACTGCTGCTTCACTAATGACTGCAGCTTTGAGCTTGAGTTCTTTCAGCCAAGCTGGCTTTATGCTAAATATACAGGTAAGTTCTTCAACCCTCAAAATCTATACATACCCTTAACAAAAAGATATGGGTTATGCTATTGGTACATACATTTTGAGCATACACCCATTTCTACACTCATTCAAATGTTGGCAAATTTGATAACTTTGTTGGCAAATTGCTAACAAATTCATCAAATTTGCCAACATTTGAATGAGTGTAGAAATAGGTGTATGCTCAAAATGTATGTACTAGTAGCATTTCTGAAAAGATATATGCAATACATTTTAGATGAATTTACAAGCACATTATTAGTAAGGCATTAATCTCAAACCTTTTGCATTTTACATGATCAGGACATTGCTCCTCAGTATGCAGGAATCCTACATGGTAAGAATTTATTGCAAATGTATTGTAGGGAATGGAATTTTCTGAATATTAGTAATAATATGATTCTTCTATCAATCTTCCTGATTCAAAGTTCCGCTCATGATGGCTTCAATTATAATTTACCAATTTAAAATATGTGAGTGAGATTTTTAAAGTAGGGGGATTTTTAGGCACGCAAATGAACAGAATTAACCCTCTTAATTGGTATTCTAAAAAATCCTAGTAATTTGAAATCATGCACTCCTACTCAAGAGAAATTCTCAAATCGTCTTGGATTACATTTAATACATAGTTCAAGAACATTCATAATCAAATATTTTAGTTTGTAACAACAAAAACTTATATGAAAATAAAAAGTATACGATTGTGAATATTTCTGAACCACACATTAAATACAACATCACCCAAGAATTTATCCATACTCAATAATCCATTAGGCTCCTTCGGCGTGATTTATATGACAAAACAAAAATACATAGATAATATGAAGATAGAAATACAAAAACATAAAATCTTTGTATGATCTGTCTTATTATGCTCTATTTTGTGTTCTCATTTGTCTCATTTTTTAGGAGTCCTAAGGTAGTGTTCTTCTCAAAGTTGATACAATTTAGTACAGAAACACAGATACAATATTGTATAATATAGTGAATTTTGTGTATTTTGTTTTGTATTTGTTTTAGTGTCTATAAAATAATTTTGTACTTGTATTTGTACAAAATTTTAGTTTGAGATTTTGGTAAAAAAATTGAGAAGGGCAAATGGTGGAATTATGAGAAAAAAAAATAACAAGGGTATTCTTGGAATAAAATTTTCATTAAAATTTCTGTACCAACACTAAACAAATATGTCATTTTCTATTATGTAGTGTACATAATAAACAAACACCCCCTAAAAAAACACAAGTTTTTATCATGTATTTCTGTCATGTATGCCCTATGAGATGAAGCCTGTAGTGCTAATTAGATTATATGTCATAGTGAATGACATTGTAAATTAGGAGGGACTAGGTTTCCTTTTTTTTTCCCTTTTTTCTTAATAATTGCTTTTTCATAATTGTTCTTTATTATTATTACATACAGGAATCTCAAATTCAGCTGGAACTTTAGCAGCTATCATAAGCACAATTGGAACTGGATATTTTGTACAATGGCTGGGATCATTTCAAGCATTCTTAACTGTAACTGCTGCTCTCTATTTTGTGACAACCATTTTTTGGAACCTTTTTGCCACTGGCGAGCAAGTTTTGTGAATTATTTTCCCCAATCGAAAAATTCCTCACATTGGAGTTGTCCTCTACTAGAAAATGAATCAGGGTCATTTTTTTATTTTATTTTCTCATTAAGAAAAGAAATCTGTCATATATTAGTTTATTAAAATAGAAAAGTTGTATGTTAAAAAATAAACTGAACAAAATATGTGCAGTATTTGAATAATATAAATATTTTATGGGAGTGAAGATTGTCACACCTATTGTAAAGAAATCAGGTCTATTGCTATATCCTATTAATTGATTTTTTAAGTAGTGTTACCAAAATATCCTCCTCTAATATGATAGTTTTAGTATTTTGTTTATTAACATAACTATTTATTTTTATACTAAGATACTATTTATTTTTATACTAAGATAATATGTCATTTCTTATTAGTTTTAAAAATATTTTATGATGAAAATATTATAATGGAATATTTTGAAGTAATAAATTAAATAAAATTTGTTTTTATATATATACTTATATTTATGTAAAAGACAACATATTAAAATAGTAAAAAAGTATAATTACCAAAAAATAAATATTAGTTAAATTTTTCAAAATAAATTAATTATATACTAAATATAATTTTAAATATATATTCAGATTACGAATGATTATTTTACTTCAATATTCTTTATATTTAAATACATATTTTCATAGTAAACACAAATGTAAATTATATCAAATAATATTGATCTTTAAAATCACTCAAAGCAACGAGTATTTTATATGAAATTAATAAACACAGCGAGAGATGAGCAAAAGAAATAAACTTTCAGTCATTTTAATATGTAAATATAAGCCACTTTTTTTTACTTCTCAATAAAATATTTTTTATTTTTATTTATTTTGATTTATTATATGTATTTTCGAAACATCATTAGTACAAAGTTTTGTTGTTAATGTTAAACTTTAATTGTTTTTTCAATTTTTTTACTACTATATTATTTTTTATTTTATTACGTTTTCATTTCAATATTCTATTATAGGTTTCAATATTTATAAATTTTAAACAATATTTTCAAATCATAATTTAATATAAATATTAAGTTTAAAATTTTATTATTTAATATTTAACTTTAATTAAAAAAGAGTTTAATTTTGATGCACTGATAGTATAAAAACATTTTACACTGTCGTCCAATCAAAACACTCCGTTTTTATGACTTTTCAAGTAGTGGGAGAGAGAAAATAGAATCATAACTGACATGACAGAACATTATTGGACGATTATGTAAAAAAATGATACATTGTCCGTGGATGAAAATTAAATTCTTGAAAAATATATATAATTATAATATAAAATTCAATTGATGGGTTTAACTATTACGATTTTTATAAGAATACTAAATAAATAAACAATAAAAATGTGTGACAATAGATATAGGATCACTCCCATATACTATGGGCTATAATTGTTGAAAGTGCAATATTATGTGAGAAATAATTGGCTCATGTGTAAAAGTTAATAATATCTGTTTTTTTTACGCAATTTTTCCTTTTCTACTATGTCTAGAGATGACAATGGAACGGGAGAAGTGCAGATACTATCCTCATTCCCGCCCCAAGCCCCTAAAATAATTCCCGTTCTACCCTTGATTTCCATCCTGAGGAAAAATTGAAATCAAACAGGCACTGATAATGTTGTTACTATCCGTCATCCAAATAAAAAATTTTAAAAATATTTAAAAATAAAAATAAAAAACACAAAACATATACTCACTCACATTTACACCCAATGTTCTCTTTCTACCATACACCAAATGTTCTCTTTCTACCATTCTTCTTTTTATCTCTTCTTCTTTTCTCTTTCTTCTTCTTCTTCTTTTTTAAGCCAACTCACCCATATCCCTAGATTTGTAGCTTCTTTTGTCTTTTTTATTCATATTTTTTTTTCTTCTTCTTGTTCTTCTTTCCCATTACTTTTTGTTTTTTAATTTTCATATTTTTTGCTTTCTTTTATTCTATTTTTGTTGGATTTCTTCTACATATTTTTATTTTTTTTATTTATAAAAGTGATTTGTTGCTTGAACGTGATTTTCTAGTTGATGCTTAATGAGTTTTTTAACTTTTTGGGTGAATTTTTTCTGTTATTAGAATGATTTTTTTTTGTATGTTTGGTTATTTTATTTAGGTTACGAGATTATTTTTTTATAGATAAAGGTTCTACCTTTAGAGAAAAAATAAAACATTTTGTTCCTTTTAATGATAATGTGTTACCTTTTAGTGATAAAGATGAAACTTTTGAAAAAGAACAATGCATTTTGTCTATTTTAATAATGATTTGTGTTATTTTAATAATAAAGGTGCTATCTTTACGAAAAAATAATGCATTTTTGTGTTATTTTTTTATCATGATTATAGTGATAAATGTGTTACATTTAGGAGTTTTTTTATGTTTACATTACACATTGAACATGTTTTTTTAATTTAATGGATTTTTCTATTATTTTGAATGAGTTTTTTTGTTTGTTTGAATAATTTTTTTATCATTTAGTTGAAATTTATTATTTAGTCGATTTTTATCTGTCATTAAGGAAGGTTTTTACTATTTGAATGAATTTGTGTTGTATTAATGATAAATGTGCTACCTTTATGAAATAATAGTGCATTTTTGTGTTTAGGGTTTAGGAGTGTCAGCAGAAGCGGACTTAGAAGAAATTAAAGCGGCTTGCCGGAGACTGTCAAAGGAGTACCATCCAGACACAACCTCCCTCCCTCTGAAGACTACTTCCGAGAAATTCATGAAACTAAGAGAGATTTATGATGTTCTCAGCAAGGAAGAAACTCGAAAGTTTTATGATTGGACCCTTGCTCAAGAGGCCGCAAGCCGCCAAGCGGAAAAGATGAAGATGAGACTCGAGGATCCTTATGAGCAAGATGTCAAGAACTGGGAACCTATTCCAGACATGGTTGATCGTCTTGGTGGAAGGAATATGAAGCTCAGTGATCAAGCAACTTCTGCTCTCACTATCGATATCTTCATCGTTATTTTCTCCATATGTTGCATCATTTATGTAATATTTTTCAAAGAACCATATTACTAAATACTTCCGAAGATACTTCATAATGTAAATATAAGGCTATACATAAAAAAAAAGTGCATTTTTGTGTCAATTTTTCCTTTTTATCATGATTATAGTGATAAAAGTGTTATATTTAGGTTTTTTTTTTTTAACGTGCATATTGAACATGTTTTTTAATTAATGCTTAATAAGTTTTTTCTATTGTTTGAAATGGGTTTTTTTATTTGTTTGAATGAGTTTTTTTTATCATTTAGTTGAAATTTTGTTATTTGGTCGCTTTTTATCTCTCATTAAGGTAATTTTTTTATTGTTTGAATGAGTTTTTTTATTTGGTTGATTGAGTTTTGTTTAATTGGACGAAAGAGAAAAAAATAAAAAGAATGGAAAGCAGCTAAAAAACACGGGCGACAAGTGAAACTGAGTATATTTTAGTTCAAATTTTTACCTTTGTGGGACTTGCTATATTTATAAGCGATGACTTTTGATTAGGGGTGGCAATCGTGCAGGGCGGGGGCGGGGAGTACCTTCCCCACCCCCACCCCCGCAATCATGTTTTTCCCCCACCCCCATTCCCCATTCTTCACGGGGACCCCACAAGGACTCCACGGGAAATTTTTACATGTGCAAAAATATTTTTCAAAAACAAAAAAATAGAAAAAAAATATAAATAATAAAATTTTAATTACTTCAATCATAGTATTGATAATTCAGAATTTAAATTTTACATAATAGTTCAACAAATATAACTATTGGAAAATTTTAAAATGATAATAAATATATAAAATGACCATAAATTAAAGATATTTTAATTAGGACTAACACTCGCATAGAGCATAGGCGCGCAGAGGAGGCAGAGTAGTGGTGATTGTTGAAATTTGAGGTTAAGGAATGAGAATGAAGTGAGTGGAGGTGGGGTTAGGGTTTCTTTCTTACTTTCTTAATTGTGTTACTTCACTTTAAGTTAAGGATTTATTCATTTTTTATTTTCAACCGTCCTAAGTCCAATAAGTTTAGGAATTAAGGTGTTTTTTTTAATATAAGATATTTAAGTTCAGTTGTAGGAAATAATTTGGATCACATGGTCCATATATATATTTTTAATACTATAAATAACTTAAATCTTCTTCAAATAACATAAATAAATAATTTACATAAAAATATAAATAAATATTTTAAAAATACTATTTATGCAGGGTGATACGGGATCCCCACGGAGCGGGGAGACCGATCGCTACCCTCACCCTCACCCTCATATTTGTTGCGGGGAATCTGGCCCCCACCCCCACGAAAAAACAATCCCCACATACGGGCCCCAAGCAGGGCAGTCCCCACGAGGTCCCCATTCGGCAGGGGAAATTGCCACCCCTACTTATAATTGGCTATATAATGTACATCTAGCATTATCAAAATTCAACGATAATAATAAAGTAAATATTTTAATTGAATTCCTACTTTTTATGCTTAAATAATATTTTGTTTAATTGATGATGAGATATTGATGAGAAGGCTTGACCTTGAAGTCTCAGGAGATCAATGCAAAGAACATAAAAAACACCAATCCCATCACAACACACAGTACGACGCCCAAATTCACCTTCCTCCTATAGTCCTCAGAATTCACAACCCCACATCAAAATTCCCAAACTTTGCAACCAAATCAACAATTTCACCAACGCACTTTTCATCTTTTTTCCTCAAAATTCACACCCAACAGAGATTTTCATCTTTTTTTCTTTCCTTCTTCTTTTTCCTTAAAATTTCTCTAAAAGGGCTTAAAAGAATCTGGCTTTTTCCCTGTTAAGTGATTTGGCCTATGCGTTTAATCTCAGTCCTTTTCAAAATTCACACCCCAAATAGATTTTCAGCAATTTTTCCTAAAGGGGTTTAAATTAATTTTTTTTTAAAATATTTTTGTTTATTGATTTGGCCTATGCGTTTGCGGAAGCCATGAATTTCAGGAGCTTGGAAGATTTCTGGGCTTTCTATGTGAACCAGCATTCGAAGCCATCCACAAGGCGCTGGCACTTTGTGGGAACGCTATTCAGTATTTTCTTCTTGCTCTGTTCGTTTCTATTCAGCTGGTGGTTCTTGTTCTTTGTGCCTTTGTCAGGGTACGGATGTGCTTGGTACAGCCATTTCTTTGTTGAAGGGAATGTTCCAGCTACTTTTGGGCACCCTTTTTGGTCACTCTTCTGTGATTTCAAGATGTTTGGATTGATGCTTACTGGTCAAATGGATAGAGAGATCAAGAGGCTTGGGAAAAGACCTGTGCTGCAGGTGTTCTGAACTTTTTCCCCATGTTGGTTTGTTGCTCCTTGTTGTTTGAGGTGAGTTTGCATCTGAATTTTTATGTGTTTGTTTTATTGATTTTCATGTTTTAGTAACTTTTTATTTGTGGATGGTAGTTGTTTTGTCGTTTACTTGACTGAGTTTGGATAATTTTGGCTAAGTACTGTTGCTGAGTGAACCCTATATGTGGTTGAGTTGATGCTGCAATGTGATGGATTGAATGGTTTTGCGTAAATATTGTAGCTGAATGAACCCAATATGACTATGTTTGTGGTACTGCAATTTACTGAATTGAATGGTTTTGCTGGAATATTATGGCTGAGTAAGCATGTGAGCATGAAGATTATTCAAACAATGTGATTTCACCCTTTAACTCGCATAGCTTCTTCAGACACAAAGATGTTCAAATTTGAAATTGTAATGATAATGTCAGATATCCCTTGAAAAGTAAAGGCAGCGCCAGTAAAGGTACTTCTAAGTGGACATTGTAGTACAAAACCTAGAAGCAGCATTGAAGATTGACCATGCATAGTTCAGTGTTACATTGTTTTATAAAAGAATAAGCATTGAGAACTAATTCCATTGGATTATGACAACTGTCCTAGCCTTGAATAGATTTTGAAAAGATGATGTTGTGAGGTGTTGCTAATTTTAGCCTCGACCTTGTAAATCTAAATATTCTTTGATGTTTCATTTTTCTTCCATTTTTATTTTACCTAAAACTTTGTTTATTTTGGTTGATCTTATGGAAAGCAAATAAGAGTGGAGTTGCATGTTTTCAAATCGATTGCTTTTTCATAAGGAATTTGGATACGAAACTTCACATGGATAAAGTTATTCCTAGAAAGAGTCCAATTGACCAGCACGGGTGTTGGTTATAGATGTACAAGTAACGAGGAGAGTGAAAATAAATAGACAAGATAAGGTGATGCGAGAGGCCCATATAGCCTGGTTTATAATAGAATAAGTAGAGGTCAGCAGGTAAATTAGGGACAAAATCAGCCTTCAGAGGCTGGAAGCAGTGAAAAAGCATGGAAGTTAGTTAGTTACTAGTAGTACAAGTACAAATAGGAGTAATCATTGTATAGGGATTCATTCAGTCATTTTTACACACTTTGTACCTTGTACTCTGAGAAAAATTTTCTCTAGGGAGTTAGAACTCTCTATGTACCATTTAGGGATTGGAGATTTTCCACTCCCTTGGAAATTGGAACTCAGTAAAACTACTTGATTCTGCTAGGGATTCTGATCCTAACAATGGTGTCAAAGCTGGTGGTCGGTAGCATGGAGAGGGCTACCGACGGTGGGTTTTGACCGGCGGAGGGTTCTGACCGGAAAGAGGCTGATTAAAGTACCACCGATTAAAGTACCGTAGAGTGCATCCGTCGGGACGTCAACTATCCAGGGGCAGTGTATTGTTAGGGACTTGGGCATTATGGGATGCCCAAAATCCCACATTGAGTAGTATGGGACTAGCTTTTAAGGTGTTGTTCCCCACTTTCCTTAGGTTCTTAACAATGGTATATTCTGCTAGGGATTTTGATCCTAACATAAGGCAGTCCAAGGGGTTAATGTTGGCAATTGAAGGGTGATAAATAGTGAAACTTTCTAAAAAGGTTTTTAGAAGAAGGGAATTACGAGGTATAAGGAAGTGCAACCGAATTGTTTGATGAGGTTAGGAGCAAAGGAGACATCCAAGAAATCAAGAGATTTCAGATCTTAGGGTAAAGGAACTTGGTGGTGTGGCACAAGTGTTTAGTAAGGATAAGGTTAAGGTTAAAAGGATGTTTTTAATGTGAAGTCCATGGGTAAAAATACTGAAAATTTGGAAAAATATAATGTAGCTAAAAAGAAAAAACTGTAGGTGGTGAAGAAGAGAGAGGTAGAGGGGAGAAAAAAATATTTATAGGCTCTCCCAAGGTAAGAAAACTTAGACAAAAGGGTTAGACCAAGTGAGTTCCATAATAAGTTAAGAGGGTAAAGTTTTGATCATCAAAGAAGACAACAAGGAAAGATGGAGGAGTTATTTTTACAAGCTCTTTAATGAAGTACCCAACTTTTCTGCCCTCAAATAGGATGAACTGCTGAACATCTACAAGGAGGACAATACTTTTTATCATAGACGTCAAGAGTTTGAGGTAAATGAAATTTTTAAGAAAATGGATAATAGTAAAGCGGTGGAACCTGATAATATACCTATTGAGGTATGGCCTATGGGGGTGTTCAGGCGTAAAAGGCTTAAGTTGGCTTCAGAAATTCTTTAATGAGATTATAAGGTCTAATAAAATGTCAAGTGAGTGGAGGAGGAGTGGCTTAAAGGATCACACTTATGAGCCAAACTATGAAACTATGCAAGAGAGTAATTGAGTAGACATTAAGAAGAGACTCACATTACAAATAATCAATTTGGTTTTATGCCTAGGAGGTCTACTCTGGAAGTGATTTACTTGTTTATTGATTTTGAAATGGCATAAGAACAAATGCCAAGAGAGATTTTTTGGATGGCTTTAGAGAAGATAGGGTCTAGGTTGTCTATATTTGAGTAAAGATATGTGTGATGGGCCACTAGTGTTAGAACAAAAGTTATGACGTGATAGAAGATGTTTCTATAACTATAGAACTATACAAATGGTAAAGTTTGAAATCTTATCCTTATGCCTTGGTCATGGATGTGCTTATTGGGCAGTATCTGGTGCTAATATGAGTATCTTCTATCAAAAATAATTTTTTTCTAAGTTGAAACGTATCAGTTTTATAGAAAAAAAGAGGTTAAACAAACACACCCATAGTCATATTTGGAGAATCAAGAAAGGAAATAAATGAGTAGAGCTGTGAAGTCAAGCTTTAAAAAGCACATAGTTTTCAAGTAGTAAAGTAAGATGTAGCTTATGGAATTCAAGTTTAGCAAAACGTGCTCAAATCCTTTTTTTCAGGTGATAACTGGGGAGGATGTCATTCGTCAAGTCTTATAGTTTACTGCTCTAACCAAGGAATAGTGCAAGTGCAACCCCCTCTCCTATGAACTTTTTATTTTTTTTAATAACCAGAACAAAGCTTCTAAACTGCAAGGATGACCTTTATTTGTTTGTTGATGTATTTTTTATCCTTATCCTCCATTTTTGTGATCTTTCTTCACCAGTAGACTGTTCTTCTATTAAAAAAGTAATTGATAAAATAGAACTGTTGGATCTCTTGTTGAAATAAGACAGTAGATAAAATAGAACTGTTCTTCACTTCCAGTGTGTTTGTTTAATGAGTTTTTTTAAATTAGTTGAAACTTGAAAATGTAATCATCTGTTCAGTTTTACCATTGATTATAAGATCTTCTGTTATTGATGGTTTTTAATGTCTACCCACAAATTTGTGTAGCTTGTTGATTGATAGCCAATATGCCATTGGTTTCCTTGATGTATTTCCAAGTTTGTTCAAGAAAAAT
Source organism: Aeschynomene evenia (assembly GCA_013621005.1). Lineage (NCBI taxonomy): Eukaryota > Viridiplantae > Streptophyta > Magnoliopsida > Fabales > Fabaceae > Aeschynomene > Aeschynomene evenia. Next base: position 30,425,758 of record CM024268.1, on the reverse strand, counting down.
CACTTACTAAAAGTTCTAATGGTGCTTGCTGTAAAGCTAATAATTTGTTTAGGGGTCTTCCCGTCTCAGATATGTTAAGAGATTGGAAAACTATGTTTCACAAATAGTTTCATTTAGCTTAATGCTGTAATACCCCTTGTACCTCCTTACTTTTCCCATCTTAATGAAATTCTTTTCTTATCAAAAAAAAAAAAGTTCTAATGGTGCTATTGTTTCTTTTCTTTTTTTATTTGGGGACGAAAAACTGATTTTTTTTAGCACTCAATAGAAGCTAAGATGAGCTGCTTTTATGAAAACTGAAAAGCGAGTTTAAGTTTAAAAATCATGTCTTTCCCCTCAAATTACTACCTAGAATTCAGAGCTTTTTTTTGCTGTCCCTGATTCTGTATGTTTTAACTATTGTCCATAATACTCTAGCCTGTTGTGACGAAGTTGTAGAGTAGCCGCTCCATTTTGTTCTAATTATATGAACTATATTTATGCAGGTCTGTCAAGTTGTGATTTTTGGAATTTGAAGTGTTTCGGATCGACACAGGTGCCGGAATTATTAATGTGCAGATGAATTTATTCAAAGTTGTCGGTGGGGGAGGATGGTGCTTTGGGGTTGGCTGACTTATCGTTGAAGAGAAGGCTGTGTGATGTTCAAACAAAAATCAATACTATGAAGTGTACATGACAACAATCAGGTGGACTTAACTGATCTGGGATACCATATTTACTGTTGTGATATGCCTTGGTGTTTGCATGAGCATGATCTGCTTGTAACTTGAAAGTTGAGACAATTGATTCTACTTTCTGCCAATAATCAGTCTTAATTCAATAAAAACTATCTGCTCTCACCTTGATTTTCCTGGCAAATTTTGCTTAGAAGGTTAGGAGGTAATCCTTAAGCATAATTCTTTCTGGATCCAATGGTTGGGTAAAGTTTCTTGGTTAGATTATTGGAAAGATCGAAGATGCCTTTTTCTCTATGGGAGCTGACTCTCACTCACATTTTTGAGTTTTTGGATCCCTGTAAAGTCTGTAAGTGTAACCATGTCTTAGAAGATTGAGAAACTCATGCAAGATTTCCTTTGGTTTAGGGCAGGGGATTCTAAAAGGTACCACTTGTTTGTTAAGAGGTTTATGTGAACTAAAGAGAAGGGGGTGTCCAAGAATATGCCAAGGGCAGTCAAGTGACTTTGGCATTTTCCTCTACAACCTACTAGTCCTTGAAAATCTATTTCTTAGGTTATGTTAGGTTAAAGGGTAAAAATGAGGGTAAAGTTACCTAAATGAACTCCAATCTACATGTCTTTGTAATCGTAGTAGATTTTCAATTGGATATTTTATAGTTTAAAAAATTTTAACCGGGTCTCTCTACTTTATAAAAATTTTCAATCAAGTTCTTGGATCTATTTACCATTAAAAAATTCAACTTTAACGAAATATTCTAAAGAAGAAATCAAACTTAACAAAATATATTCTTTAATATTCTATTAAGTCTGATTTTTTTTTTAATAATAAATTGATCGAAGAATCTATTGAAATCTTTTTAAAGAATAGATATCCAATTGAGAACTTTTAAACTATACGATCTATAAAAAAACTATACGATCTCATTTGAGAAGTTGATGAAACTATAGCATTTGGTAGCTGTCTCAGGATACAAAAGACTGAGAGAGATTAATCTTGTTTGGTTTATGAGATAGAGACATTTGGTTTGCATGTCTTTATATCATTTCCATTATTGTCAAACACAATACAAAAATATTTTCTATGTCCTGTCCATTATTATCAAACACCATATAAAGACACAGTCCCTTTGTGTCTCTGTCTTCACTTGAGACAGCTACCAAACGATATCTAACGACTTCTACATAAGTTTAAACTGATATTTTACAAATAAAACTTAATGATGCAAACATGACCAATCCCTCGTGTGAATTTCTCGAGAAAATAGTTTGTCCAACTAAAAGCAAAAGAAAAAAAAAAAAAGATTGGGGGCTCTAACTGTATAAAATAGTGTGCCACTTCACTGTTGCAGTCATTATAATTGTTCGTCCTTTTCAAGAGATCTTGTCATTCCTCTTCTTCTTAATTAGCTCACTCTAAAGATTCCTTTCCACCTTCCATAGCCACAGCCACCAGCAGCCATGATTTCCGACGAGTCCTTCTTCCACTACGCACTCCTAACATTCTACCTCATAGCACCACCAACCTTCATCTCCCTCCGTTTCCTCCAAGCCCCATACGGAAAACACCACAGGCCCGGTTGGGGCCCAAACCTCCCACCACCACTTGCATGGTTCCTCATGGAAAGCCCAACCCTCTGGCTTACCCTCCTCCTCTTCCCACATGGCCAACACTCTTCTAACCCAAAATCCATCATCCTCATAGCCCCTTTTTTGATTCACTACTTCAACAGAACATGCCTCTACCCTCTAAAACTCCTCAGAAAAACAACCCCTTCTTCTTCTTCTGGGTTCCCATTAAGTGTTGCATTCATGGCTTTTGCATTCAACTCCCTCAATTCTTACCTTCAAGCCAGATGGGTATCTCATTATAAGGACAATTATGATAATAGTTGGTTTTTCTGGTTGGTGTTTTTCTTGGGGCTGGTTTTGTTTTTGTTTGGGATGAGGATTAATGTTGAGTCTGATAAAGAGTTGTTGAGGTTGAAGGGTGAGGGGAAGGGCTATGTGATCCCAAAGGGTGGGTTGTTTGAGGTTGTGGCTTGTCCTAACTACTTTGGGGAGATTTTGGAGTGGCTTGGTTGGGCTGTGATGACTTGGTCTTGGGTTGGGTTTGGGTTCTTCATCTACACTTGTGCAAACTTAGTGCCTAGGGCGATGGCAAATCGGAAGTGGTACTTGGAGAAATTTGGGGAGGATTATCCTAAGAATAGGAAAGCTGTTATTCCCTACTTGTGTTGATTTTTCTGGAACCACCTTTTCTTGCCTTGTAATCAAAGAATTGTTGCTTACATGAATTTGCAGCTAGACTTGATATATCTATCATATAATGCAAGGTTGGATAATTATGATTCTAAGGTTTTTCTTTTTTTTTGTGTTTTTAATTGAATTGCTATTTCAATATTGTTGTATGTTATCGGCGAGTGTAGATCAAATAATGAGGGTTATTCTAGCATAATCAAATGTCTCGAGTTTGGATAGAACTTTGCGAATGAGCTTTGCCACTCCGGCGATACTACCCGGTTCGAGCCGGAGTGCCTTGTATAGGAGTATATTTAGAGTAATATATTACCTCTCTTGTAGGCCGTAAGTGTAACACATGTGTGAGATGCATTAACTGATGAAGAACATGAAACATATCAATGGTAAAAGTAGATTAATATTTTCTTACACTGGGCTGGCATATTGCATAATTCATGCCTTGATCTTCCACTGATTTAAAATGAGAAAAAGTTGTCACATAAGTTATAACATGATATTTTGTGTCACAAAATTTGACAGATTAGGTTAATTAATGTGATTTTGATACCTTACTACTGCAATACATACAATTTCAATTGAATATTTTCCAGCAATGTTATCTGTTTGCCTATTTATGACAAAAATTGGTATCAGAAATTACCATATTGACTATTAACTAATCTTTAAAATTGTTGAGATTTGAGATGTAGCTCTAGCGTAACAGCAAATGACTTCAAACAGCACAATACTTCATCTCAGTTATGTTGCTGTTACCTATTATGGTCCAAGACATTTCACATGTTGCACTATCATTCTCTGTATAGCAATTACCTTCTCTGCATCATATCTAATGCTCACACCTGCAATATTGTGCTATTGTGAAAGAAACAAATAATGAGAATCTCAAGTGGCTGTAATAGATAATGTGGGTACCATATGGCTTATAGAGTTGCAATCCTTCCAAAGAGGAAGAGAGAAACATTTGTAACTTAAGTTGTGGATAGGTGTTGGCAATGTGGGATGGTTCATAATAGTATATTATGATATTTGATCTATATAAGTTTGTAACTGACCTCATATAGTGTAATAAGGTTTGGTTGTTGTATAGGTATTAGGGACTGGGACTCGCGTATGAGAACTCTGAGATTTGTTTACATGTTCCATTTCTGCAATGTTAAGCTGATGCAACTAGCTAGAGGTACCTTTGCAGTCATCGAGGCCGGAGGCCATCAAGGGTCCAGCAGATCTGATCAGAAATAGCTTAATAAAATGTTTTGCAGTCATTGATATAGAAAACCCTTCTATTTTCCACCTGTGCTGCTTGTTATTTGATAGCTGGTTTAATTTTACTTTCCTCTGTTTTGTAAGAGTTATGGGAGTATAAATAGCTGCAACATGAGAAGAGAAGATTGCCAGGAACTTCTTTCTTTGGATGTTGAAAAGTTTTCTGATTTCAATGATGAATTGTGTCAGGTTTTGGTAGTTAGGCAAGACCTGAAGATGAAACCAGGGAAGGTTGCATCTCAATGTGCTCGTAAGATAAGAAACAACTGTTAATTTTGTCAAGGATCTATTTCCAGTACTCATGGAAAATTTCCTTTTCCCTCTCCCCCATCTTTGTTTGTACCTATACATTCATCACTTTTTGGAGATGCTGCCACTGATATGTATGCATAATTAATGCAAAATTTGCTTTTGTTCTGATAAGTGTCCATACTTGTAAAGCCAACATATTGGAAGTAACCAAGCCTACATGTTGAAAGTACATGTTATTCTATTGTTATCTTGGCTTCTTGATATTACTAATATACATGTCAAGTTGAAGTCTCAAATTAATGATGTAAAATAGCGAGTTAAAATTGCTTGTTATTAATTGAATTTGATGTCTCAAATTGTATGAATAACATGATGGATTATCACAATCATGTTCATATACATATAAATAAACGCTTTATTTTTCCCTAAATTGAAATATTGACTGTTTTTTCTGAATTTGTGTAGTTACTATTGCTAGATGGAGTACACATGAACTTCAGTTGCAGTGTGTTTGCACTTGTGAACATTGGAATACAGCAAATGGAATCTAATAGACTTAAGAGTAGAACATGATGATTTCTTCAGTTAAAGTGCTTGGTCTGGTGATAAGTTCCTCTCTCTCTCTCTCTGTTTTTTTTTCTTTTTGTTGGAGGGATCATTCATATGCTGCCTTACGATTCTATGCTGTACAGAAATTTAAGTGAGAGCGAATGGTTTTGCATGTGCGTGTCAGTATTTCATCCTTTTGATTTTAATGAGACTGATAAGCCATGAACTTTATAAGGCTATACAATTTTCTTGACAACATGGCTTGTTCCGGCCAAGCAAGTTACATGGTCCTTTTTGCATATATGTTGTTGAAGAGAAACCTCTCTTTGAATTTAATTGAGTTCTGAATTTGAGGATCATGTAAGTTTTGTTTCTAAAAGGCACTTGGTATTTTTCTGACATAGTGACTGCACGTGTTAATTTATGTAGTTGCCTCTTGTCATCTTTTCAGCTTGAATTGCTTATATTATATACGGTAATGTTAGGTGAACAACAAATTTTCAGCCAATAACATAAGATGTCCATTTTACGTGTAATGAGATGTGCATTATATACAGTAATGCATATGCATTACACATATTGATGGTCCCATGGGTGTTATGTGATACAATTTCTTTCCTATTAATTACATGTGTTCTGTGTTGATGTGTATTTTACTTGTAATATGATGTGCATTATATACCGTAATGCATGTGCATTATACACACTAACGGTTGTGCATCCATGCTGACTGAATTTTTGTTGTTCATCAATCATTTTTGTGTTATATAACATGTTGATATGTGATGATATTAACTTGCTTTGAAGTGTCCGCATTATTTCAAAGCAAGTTAACTCATAGTTGTATCTTGTTATTTTGGTTGCTGGAACCCTCATGAAATAGCCCCTTGGACTGGACTATATAATTTTAGTTATAACTTTTCACTTTGGTCGGATACCATGGGTGATGGCAAACTAAAGATTCCACATATGATCTGATTTGACCTTGCATGATGAAGTAAAATACCACAGCCACAGGGAAAAAGACTTTTTTCCTCTTTGGCATGCTACTTTAGAGAAAAGGCTTATTGTAGCTTTTTCGGTTAAAACACTACGAAGTAAGACTAACGAAAATTTCAAAGATTTTATCCTTGCAAAGTTAGCTTACAGTGCAAAACCTTTTCTACAATTGATTCTTAATTGTTGATGCAGAACCTCGTGCTAAAAGACTGGTTTAACCATTTCAGCAAGAGGCTGGTTTAAGAAATGCAAGGCATTGCATGAGAAAGAACTAAGGTAGTATTTGTTTCGGTGATTCTGGAGTTTGAGTCAAGGGAGTCAGTGTCACTGAAATCAGAGTTACAGTGATCTCAAAATTGACTCCGAACACACCCTCACATATTTGTGTCTCCCTTCCAGCACACAGTTACTCCAAAATTGGAGTGAACAAAAAATTGAAAATTTTGTTCATCGAGTCATTATAACTCTGTTTACTGAGTCACCGTGACCTCGCACCAAACACTTGACAAAGTCAATTTTTCACTGAACTCTGACTCCAGAGTTAGAAAAAAAAAACAAACGCAACCTAAATGATGAAAATAAAGACATTCTTGTTCATACTGATTTTCAATGTGAAAATTTAGTAGTTTAGAGTCTAATGAAAGATTTTCTCAGTTGTATGCTGAGAGAAGGGGAAAAGATTAGGCGGATACTACAGTACCGTTGCGTTTTGGATTAGAACACAGTTGTTTTAAAATTTGAGTTGAAATTACAAGGTTGCCCTTAATTCTAATTTTTATCTCAAAAAACTCCACTCTTTACTAACACCAATCTCACCACCATCCACCCTCATTCCCATCCTCCTCCACCAAGGTGCTTCACGACGGCGGAGGAACCACCGGCGGCAACTCCACTATCTCCCCAAGCTCCTCCGGCGTCGAAGGGTCGCCGAATGATGATGATGACGAGAACGCCAGCGACGAAGAAGACGAAGACTGCGATAGCGAACAAGATGACGATGACGACGACGATGAGGATGAATGCGACGCCGTTTTGGGAGTGAAAAGGTCCATGGCAGCGGCTTTGGCGGCGGCGAATTGTACATCGTGGGGGGAGTTGGAGTCGGGTCGGGGGAGGGAACCGGCGAGTTCGGGGAAGTTGAAGATGGCGGAGGTGCCTTTGATGACGAGGGCGGCGACGTCGTGTGCACGAGCCGCCATCTCAGGGGTGGCGAAGGTGCTGAGCCAGATGCGGTTCTTCTTGCGTGGCTTGCGGATTTTGGATACCCACTTGCCCCACGCCCTCACCTCGAACCCCTTCTTATTCGCACCGCCGCTGGTGGTTCCTCCGCCGCCGTGAAGCACCTTTGCTTCCTGTGTTGTTTTCTCCCCATGTGGTGGTGGTGTTTGGAGGATGGGAATGAGGGTGGATGGTGGTGAGATTGGTGTTAGTAAAGAGTAGAGTTTTTTGAGATAAAAATTAGTATTAAGGGCAACCTTGTAATTTCAACTCAAATTTTAAAACAACTGTGTTCTAATCCAAAACGCAACGGTACTGTAGTATCCGCCAAAAGATTAATGTATTATGTACGAGGGATCAACTTAACTTACGTTTTGCAATGTGAGAAACGAACTTCATTTCTTCTAAAATTTAATGTTTAAAATGGCTTACACGTTGCAATGTGAATGACTGAATTAACTGAAAGGCTGAAAGTGCAAAGTGGATAACTTTTAAGCCTTTCAGTGCAAGTAAATTTGCTCAGCCTCTGAATGAAGGAAAATGCAAAACAAAGTATTTTATGATGGCATGTTATTTTTAGTTTCTATTTAACAAAAATGATTTTGTAAAGTATATATTCGATCTCCTTAAATTAAAACAAAACTACAAACACTTATGCTTAGTTCTCACTATATATGAACTTGCCATCTGATTATAAACCTCCACAACCTTTGCACACCACAATTTGATGTTGTAAATTGATGCAAAGAGAAGAATAATGAGTAACAAGTATTGCTCTAAAACATAATATCAAATGATTTAATCAATTCTAAAACTTGTGCCAATCATCTATCACAACATTGTTTTTTTATAGATATGCATGAGTTCCCAAAGTTTTTAAAAACTCATGGAAGGAGAATATAACCTGAAATATCTACCCTCAAAACAAGTTTAGCCTTGTTAAAAAATCTTTTAGCCTACAATAAAACTGACATATTGAGAAAAAAGAATGCTAAACTCATATGAGAAAATCTATACTTTTGATCATGTTAAAAAGATAGTTAATTTTATAAGTTGACTATATAAATGATACAGAAAACAGTACATGACAATATCATATCAAATAATAAAATGGGAAGATCCACTCCCACGAAATAGTACATGGAACAAATTATATTCCAAAACAAGTCCATACATCCACTATTTTCCAGGAGCAACAAAACAAATCAGCAAAACCATTCCAAATACAGCATAAAACACACCATATCCACATCTGCAGAACTTAATTGCAAAACTATATCAGCAAAAACATCCAGCTGCAGAATTTTAGTCCATTTCAGCTCTGTGCCCAGCTATATATCATCTCACTTGCTCAGGACTTAGTTTCAAAAAAGTCACTCCTCTTATCCAAAATCCACCTATCTACCCAAACAAGAACATGACTTATAATTTCCACTAAGGTAGAAGATCTGCTATTAAAGACCTTTTTTTTTCCTCGCCCACAAAGTACACCAAAGAAAGTCGTTAACCAAGTTTTTTTAGAGTATTTAAGAACCGGACACCACTGCCAACATTCAAAGCACTCTCGCATGTTTGGACCACACCAAGTACACACACCCCACTTATCTAGCGAAAAATTCCTAGAAGGAAATACTATTTGTTCATACAATAATGTCATCCACCCATTTTACACTCATTTAAAAGTTGGTAACTTTTATAAAAATGTTGGCAAGTTGCCAACATATTTATAAAAGTTACCAACTTTTTAAATAGATGAAAAATGGATGGATGTGTATAATTATATGTAGAAGTAGCATTTTCCATTCCAAAAAGCACCAGCATAGCAACAGTGGAGAAAAAATGTAAAGCAACATTGTATTTGTAGTAACAAAATCTATTTACCATTATAAGTTCACTTCAAATTACTCAATTATACACGAAGAAAGATTGCAACTGTGCAACAAGCCACATTTTTTTAATTTAAAAAAGCATCTCAATATATATAAATATCTATTATAAAACATGGTTTTTATGATATAAAAAATTAAAAAATGGCTAAATGGTAATTTAGAACCATTCCACAAAAGATGGACCAGTACCTTATTTCATCTGATCGCAGGGATCACATAGCGTCATAGAGTTCTATCATATATATCATGCTCATGTTAAGTCCATAAGCAATTAAAATAAGGTAAATCATTCCATCAAATAAGACAAAACACCACAAATTCATATTATTATGTTCCTGAAACTCGAGCAATCTATAAAATGTTCATTAAACATCTAAGTCTACTTAGAGAGAGAAATCCATCTCAATAAATAGGAAATTGGGGGAAGGGGGGTAGATGCAAATATAAAAGTAATTCATTCTAAAATTAACTGCAACATTATGGCTCAAAACAAATACAAAATGACTTTCCCTTTTATTCCACCTTCAGGTCTCTTCTGATGAAATGTGACAGAAAAATATCTCCCACAGTTCAAATGTTATCTTCTTTAAATTCCCAAAACTTGTTTATAAGAAATTTGGCTATGATGACATATAATGCACCACTAGCTGAAGGTATAAGCAACTTATCAGGAAGGCACCGGTGCAATTCCACTATTCCATTCATTATTATCTCGCAGCTCATTTCAGTCGCGCACCATCTACACCAGCACCACAGAAGCAGCAAGCTGACAGAAGTGATATTTGTTACTAAGGGGCAGAAGTTCAATTGAAGGATTTGTAAATTTACGGGAGAGGATCCTCTCATGTAGAGATTAGATTGCACATGATCTCATCACATGTATATCTCCACCATTGATTAAGTTATTTTAGAAAGATAAATCAATGGTGGAGATGTACAGATATCGTGGTCATTTGCAATCTCTACACGAGAAAATCCTTACGTAAATTTACGCATGATAAAACTGACTGTAAATCCAAGATCACATAAACCCATCTCATAACTTTTTTTTTGTAAGCCAGGAAGCAGCTTAGTCTCAAAACTTCTTTGGGATCACTGTGCTTGTGAGTCATGTATGTAGGTCAAGGATAAATACAACTAGCAATGTTAAATGCTACAGATAAAAATGCTTCACAGAATGCGTCTACAGAGACGCATCTTATTTTTGTAGATTAAATGAACTCACATTAAGAAAAGGTGTGATTTGCACCAACTTTCTCTTGCAAGTCGTCACTGGAGAGACTTTCTCCTGTAGGGTCTTCGATTTTCAAATCAGACATCACATCTTCATACTTCTCTTTTAAGCCTGTTGACTCAACAGCCTCTGCAATGCTCTGCTTAATTTGTTGCACCAAAGCAGAAATTCTATTCTTTGAATCCGAATCAGGTATCTGTCCAGCCTTAGCAACCTCAAATTTCAATAGCTCAATCTTGCTCTTGATATCTGAGGAGTTTGCCAAATTTTCAACTTCCTTACTTATATCCTTTTTTAGTTCCTTTATCTTTGAGCCGTCTCGTGCCTTTGCCGTTACAACCTTGACGTCTAAGCCTGATGACTTCAGAGCCTCAGCCAGAAGTGAGTCAACCTGTTTATTGAACTCAACGACTTTGTTCTTCAAATCATCATCCAAATCACTAAAGGAGGATGCACCAACAGCTTGAATTTCAGCATTCAATGCGTCGTAGCTTTCCTTTATTCTAGGATTATTCATGATATCATCAAACTTTGTCTTCAATTCTTGCTTCAATGCGGCAGTTTTCTTGTTAGTTTCTGATAGAAGCTTCACCTTAGATAGTTCTTTCAACATATTGAGCTTATTCTGCAGTTTTCCATAGTTGGGAGCCAAGGACAAAGCCTGATCAAACTCCACCTTCAGCTTTTCTATCTTATCCTTCAGCAATGGATCAATAATTTGATTATCGGCATCTGCTTTCAAAACCTCCTCCTTTAGTTCTGACAGCCTGTCAGTTAAGCCCATGGCTTTAACTGCCTCAACGTACTCATGATCAACATCCTCGCTCAGTTTCTCTATCATCTCCTCCAGCTCTCGTCTAGGAGGCTCAGCTGAGGATTGCTTAGCTTCCAGAACTTTCTGCTTCAACTTCTCAACCTCAACTTCTAAGTCAGCATCAGGAATCTTGACAACGGGTAACTCCCTCTTCTTCATGTTGACTTTACAACTAGGATCTACAGGAATTCCTTCCTGGATACTACCCATCTTGCGGAACTTAAGCATGCGATGATGTAGGATCTCCTCAGTATTCATCTTGGTGAATTCCTACACGATAAACAAGAAAACGATATAAATTAGCGTATTGTGTAACATTTGATTCCAGTAGAAACAATAGCTGCCTACAAAACTTACATCCATGCATTCATTGATTGCAATTTTAATCTGTTGTGAGGCCCAAGATGGATCTGAATGTGCACCACCAAGTGGCTCCTATTGAAAAGACAAAGTGAAATTTTACTTTAATTCCAAAGAGAACATAGTTATCAAGTGCAACTCTACATTGTACATAAATAAAAGAATAAAATTAGATCATAGTAATGTTTGACAAATTTGAATTAACACTGAAATACTAGTTACCAATTATTCAATTTGTAAACTATTAAAATAGTATATTACATATATACAAGAATAGGATTTAAGAAGAAAAGGTATAAATAATAGGATTATTACAGGGATAATGCCATCTGCAACTTGCAATCTGCACAAATCAGTGGCTGTAATCTTCAGTTGCTCTGCAGCCTGCAAATGATATAAAATGAAAATACATTAGAAATATATGTTATAAAATGAAAAGGGTCAAGAGCTGGTGTGGAACATACCTGTGCTGATGCTTTGGCATTCTTCCACAAGATTGCTGCACATGCCTCCGGACTAATCCGTGACAAGAATAAGAGCAAACCAGCAGAAAAGATCAGAAAATATTAGGAAATTAGCCGTCAATAACATTAGTCATAAAACCCTATCATTTGCATGTTAGTGTGTGTGTGAATAGCTAATTCAAAGATGAAACTTGTATGATGGGTTATTTACTTATTTGAGACCACTTAACAGTTTAAAACACTTTAAATAAGTGGTTTAATTAAACAGTTACTATGAAACCCATCTTTTTCAATACTAACTGAAAAAGTAGCCAAACACGTATTTACCAATATCATTATCATCCCATTATTAGCACATTACTGAAGAAGATTCAGAATTCAGATAATCCACAACTGGCATAACACATAATAACACAGCTCTGAGCTAACAATCTATGTAAACACGAAATTATGAACAGATTTGCGACCAAATTACCTTCAGCTAACATGCAAAGAGGCATTGCTGATAATGTATAAAGCTAACATTATCACATAGAAGCTCTACAGGATTCATTTAAAATTAAATAAAGAAAAAGAGAAGCACATAATTGGAATACTTATTGCAATAATATAAATTTGCAGTGTGAACTGAAAAATTAAATCACCTGGCAACATAGAAAACTGCATTTTCAAGCAGAAGTAATTTGTTAGCACATCCAATGGCAAGGGCACCACCAGAACCACCTTCCCCAATAACAATAGATAAAATTGGAACTTTCAGACCAAACATGGTTCTCAAATTCTGAGCAATTGCTTCACCCTGCATGCATGAACAGCAATCAAATGGATTAACCTAGCAATGAAATAGAAGCCCCACAAAGAATCTCTTAAAGCATAGTCATACAACATACTTGGCCAAGTTCTTCTGATTTAGGGTCAGCATATGCCCCAGGTGTGTCAATAAAAGTAACAATTGGGAACCCATGATGATCAGCATATTTCATCATGCGGAGAGCCTTTCTATAACTGTTTGAATTGAAAATTTATTATCAGTGTCAATTGATCATCAGTAAAGTTAATCGAACAAACTAACTGTATTCTTATCATATTCTAAATCCCGTCAATTTCTCAATACTAATTTGAGCTCCTTTAAGACATACCCGTGTGGAGTTGGCATCCCAAAGTTACGCTGAATGTTTTCTTTAGTATTTCTACCCTTTTGGTGACCAATGAACATGTACCTTCTACCATCTATAGTCCCTAGACCAGTGACAATAGCAGGATCATCATAACCTGCTCGATCACCATGGAGTTCCACAAACTGCAAAATGATGAAACATGAGACTTATGTTGATTGTTGAAGTAAGTGGTTCAATGACAACAAAACCAATAAAAACTGTACTAAGAAAACCCAATAACTAATAATATATTGATATGAAAAAAAAAAAAAAGAACAATGACAACATTTAGGATACCTTTTCAGTTATGTTAAAGATATGATCAAGGAAAGTTGGCCTGCTAGGATGACGTGCAATGTGGACCCGCTGAATAGGAGTCAGATGAGTATACAGATCCTTCAAAGCCTGAAACAACAATGGGAGCAGTGAAAGCATGAGTGTTTTTCCCAATATTTACTACTGAAATTTTAGGAATTAAATAGAAAAGTAAAAAGAACATACAGTTGAACAATGAGACTGACAAACACTGACATCATACCCCTATTAGTACTAATAATATAGGCCAAGTACATGTACCGTACGTCCATACAACAGGTACAATCCCAAGTCAATAATAACATACCACTACCACGACAGTATAAATTAAGTGCATTAATACTTTTCAACATTATGATACCCTGATATTTCTTGTTTGGACAAAAGAGGATACCCTAACATGATAATATTTACTTAAATATAAAGTTAAAATTCTCATTCAATGTGAAAAGCAGAGAGGATATCCAATCACTTGAGCTGAACTTGCATTCCAAAAACAAAAATATGGAATAATCAACTAAAAAGCAATGGGGATTATTATATATGATATCAGTCATGTTTGACTAACTAGACCAGTTTGGGATAAAATATTCTAAATTCACTCGTGCAAGTTACAATCATAGGGCAACATGATGGTTAAAGAAGAAGGAAGGTGAAGAGACAGATATCAGCAGGTAATCCAATCTACCAATAATTTGTTCCATGATAAGTGATAACTCATGTATGAGATGAAGTACATAATTCAATCCACCAACCATCACCATCATTTTTTTCCTAATTCAAGTAATCAACTTTATGAAAAATTAACACTTCAAACCTGCTGGTACTTGGACTCCAAAGAAATAATCTGATCACTAAAGTCCAGACCCGTTTCGTTCGCCATCTTGCGCACCTGTAAACATAAATAGAATGAGCCCCTTATGAATCAGACCCATACAATTAACTAACCCTCACCTAACTGAAACAAACACACACACACACACAAACAAGTACTGTGTAAATTTGAAATTACATCTATGATCTTCTTTTGCAGATCAAGAAGGGGCTTCTCGAACTCCAAAGTGACAGGCCTTGGCTTCTCCTTGAGTGGCTTGAAATAGGAAAGGTGAGTAAACACCCCACCTGGCACATTGGGATCAGGGTTATCAGGCCAAGGGTACTCATGCTTCTTCGCCTTCCTCATCTTACATGAAACTGTGAAGTCCCTTCTCTTCATGTCCAACCTTGCCCTCCCTAAGGTCCTCAAAGCCACACCACTGAATCCACTAGTTGAACTCCTCAACAGATCCGAGGCAGAACCACCAGCAAGAGAAGAAGAAGCCATCTCCTCCTATGCTTCAGAAAACAAAAACCTTCGAAACACAAAGGAACAAGACGTTAATATAGACACATCCATCACCCAAAAAAAATCACACAAAACAAGACAAAATAAGCAAAACCTAGAAAGGGAAAACAAAAAAACAGTGAAAAAACAGAGGAAAAAAGGTGAAAACTTTATCGCGATCCAACTATGAAAAACAATTAAAAAAAAAAAAAGCAATTTTCGATTAACCCCATTCTCTCAAAATCAAGGAAAACACTAACAAAGAGCCTCAAACTATTGAAAAATCCAAAAGAGGTTCAATCACATTCCGTAAGAAACACCACAAAATAAGACCCAAAGAAGCTCCATTTTACCAGAGAATCAGAGAGAGAGAGAAAAAAGTGCGTGTGTGTGTGAGAGAGAGATGAGAACAATCTGGAATGTGAAAGAGTGAGAGGAATGAATGAATGGGAAAAATGGAATGATGGGATTTGTAATTGTCAAAGGAAGAGAGAGAAAAGAAGAGAGGTTTGGAACATCGTAGAGATCGTCGAAGGAGGAGTAGTTGTTTGTAGTTGGGATAGGAGTGAGTAGAGCAAGATGGGGTTTTGTTTTGTTCAAAGGAAATTGGAAAACAAAGAAAAGTGATGAATGGAGGCGATACTTCTTATGCGCTCCGTGTGTTACAATAAACAATAATGAGCCAGCTTTTTTCGGTTTGGCCGTTAAAGCCATTTTCAGAGTGGAAAACTAGTTCCATTTTATTTTTCCAATACCACAACACTAGAAGAGAAATTCATTATTATTCATTCATACATACTCTCAAAATTTTCTTCACCACCATTTAACTCAGTTAGTATAGTAAAACCCTGCAAAAAAAAATTAATATAATAAAAGAGAGATTAGGGTTATTTATTAATTCAACTAATTATTAAGTCTCTATAAATATGTCATGTATGATAATTTAGATATTCTTTATTTTTTTCAGAAAATAAATAATATTTTTAATGAAATTTTTTTAATATTATTGTCTAATAATCATATGTATCTTTTAATTTATTTAAAATAATTAATTTATGCTATTTAAAACACAGGTCATGACAATTTATTGATTAACTCATTTATTTACCGTATAAATAAATGTAGCTAGGATTGCGAGTAAAATCGTACAATTTTATGATCTTACTAAGCAATAGAGATCCCAATCCTAGGTAAGATCGAGTTTGTCTGTGAATCGGTGGGATCGTCGAGAAAGATCGTGATAATTGTAAACTCGGACGATCCCACCGTTTTTACAATTTCATATAAAACAACCTGTTTAGCCCATAACCCGACCCAGACCCAACCTGAACTCGACTCAAACCCGACCCACAACTTAAAAAATCAATAACCCTAAATGAATCCAACTCAAATTCGCAGTCCCCCCCTCCCTCAAAACGGCTGAACCCCTATCCTTCTTCCCTCCATTCACGAATCATACTCTCTCGCTCTCGCCTCTCTATCTTCGAGTTCGCCACCGCTGTTTGTAACACCCTACTAGATAGCCCTTAATGCTTAAGACATTTTAGGTCATTTCATAAGGGTTACTTCCTATTATGATAATTATTTTTATATTCAAAATACATATACGCGGAAAATACGTGGGAGAAATTTTCGTAAATCGTTTGCGGAATATAAAATAAGGGCCTTGCGAAATAATACAACGTATATAGACATGAGAACAATAATCCTGAATGATACCTCAATATAATTAAATAACCATGTAATCTCCCAAGACATACATCAAAGACAATAATTGTGATACCCCGTATCATAGTGTCCCTTAGGAAGGACTCTTCTCAGGACATGTCAGAAAAACGTCAGATAGTTGCTGTCAGATGGGGCTCGCTAGCGAGCATTCACCTCCCGCTAGCGAGCAGCTGGTCGCTAGCGACCATATGTTAGTCGCTAGCGACCGGACCGAAGTCCCACATCGCTAACAACTTGTTCAACATTTCCTTCCTCACCCTATATATATATGAGGGGATATGTTTGCTTTTCCCTCACACCTCACACTCTCGCCTTTTCAAAGCAGTGCTTTGGGCATCCTTCATTGTTGAGGATAGTGTGAGTTTGACGTCTTGGGGATGTCTCTGCGTGAACAAGTTCCTGACGGTGAGTGTAAAAAGTCTTTTATGTCCCTTTCTGCGTGATGGTCGCCAGCGAGCAAGAGAAGCTCGTCAGCGACCGGCCCTTCGCTAGGGTTCTGAACAAGCTCGCTAGCGACGGCGTATTCCGCAGCAGTAGTTCAAAGTTTCGTTTTCTCCTTTTCTAGCGGTTCTGATGTGTCTTTTGCACGCCAGGTGCAAATACGGTGCCGATAGCCGATGCCGGAGCTAGCGGTGCTTTCTAGTCTCAAGATTATCCAGGTGAGTGGAGATCTTGTATGTAGTTCAGCATTTACAACATATATATGTTTGATCACTAGATAATCAGGTAAGATAATAATAAGTTGAGTAATATTTCATGTGTTTGTAGCAGTAGAAGTAGTAGTAGTTAGTAACATGCTAGGTGGTTAGGAATAGTGATATGCTAGGTGGTTAGGAATTTTGTATAGATGATGGTAGAGATTTATTTTCTAAGTTATGTTATATGCTGACTGTGTGATGATTGTTGGTTGTTTACGTATTGATATGTCGTGATAACATGTGACTAAATAAGATAAGAAATGTAACTGAACTATAGATATAGCTTTATGATATGCATGATGTATGTTGATTGTACTACATGCTGACTGTCTTAAGTAATCGCACCGCCCTGATTAGTATACGTCAGACGCTATGGCCGGAGGTCAGATCCCAGTATCTTAGTATGGTGTGCTAATTAAGAGTGAGCCGCCCAAGCCCGCCAAGCATGTTCCGATCCCGGTTACCGGACGGCTTGGTGACAGATATACCCCTCGTGGGACAGTTAGGACTATACTCTAGTTGCGTGCTGAGAGTTAGTTCACAGATCCAGATACAGATTCAGATACAGATACAGCTATACAGATGTAGGCTTGGGTTGCTTTAGTGTGATAACTCGACGGGATTGTTTGATTGGATGATAACATGCCAGTATGTGTTATATATGTTATGAGTGTTGCATTGCATGCATTATCTCATCGTTGAGTCGACGACTCATCCCTCGTCAACCACGTTTTTCAGAGTATGATCCCATCGCAGACGAGGAGCCATTGATCCAGTAGAGGTCGTAGCAGTTATCTTCGGTGAGCTCCGCTTCTGACGTGGAGTCTTCCAGTTTATTTGTTTAGGTTTTATTTCAGTTTAAGATGTAATGTTTCAGACAGTCTTTTTTTATGTTTAGTTTTGCTCCAGACACTAGAGGTAGGATTCCTTTCAGTTATATGTTCCAGTTACAGTTACAGTAACAGTTAAGGTTTTATGATATTGAACAGTTATTACAGTTATTTCAGTTAACAATTATTTCAGTTATTTCAGTTATCTTATCTAGCTTTAAGATCCTTATAGCGTGTTCGTTGGGATAGTGCCCTTCGCACGGACACCCCTAAGTAGCGGGGTGTTACAATAATAATTATAGTGTTATCTCATGAGCCTAAAACAATGACTCACAAGACTCCACAAATACAATCCATAAATAAATAATACTTGACGGCTAGCAAAGGTCCGGACTTAGGAAAATAAACGAAAACGAAACATAATTCAAGACATATAATCCATAAGAAAAGACATAGTCTAAAAGGTAACTCTGATAAATTAGTAATGAATGAAATCTAGTCTACGACTGTCCAGACTCCAAACTCGCGCCGTCATCCTGCTGATACTCATCATCTAAAAGGGGTGAAATAACATGGGGTGAGTACTTTAAAGTAACTCAGTAGGGGAGCCGTCCCGGGTTTAATTAATAAATACGTGAGCATGAATAAGTTCAATTCAGTTATAAGTTCCAAAATGATCTTTTTCCGGTACGACTACCTATGTGTGTCTTGTTCCTTTTTAATTAACAGTTATACATAACATAAATGATCATCAATGTGTGGTGTGATAAGTGCTTGATCATCATATAAATTACATAAGGGAATATAACACTTTTTGCCTGTAACGTATAACTCATAATCATTACTTAAATTATCTTGAGTCTTTTAAGCATACTTAGTATGCATGTGGATCTGTTTCATTAAAGCACGCCATTTTGGTGCCTGTGGATCATTTACATTGTTTTGGCCTAACCACCCTCCTGTAACCTCCGCATCACCGACCCTAGGCATGAGCTCATCCTATACTATTGGGTAGAGGGGCTAATTCACCTTCCGCTAATGAGTCGTTACAACCGAGGTTGCCAGCCCCCTGTAACGTTCATCACGAATGGAAAGGCTACTCTGTGTGTTTTTGACTTTCTTTTCACTTTGCACATTAATCTCTTCATATATCATGTACTCATTCATCATATACATCATATAATTCATCCAGACAGCAAGTACAATCACATATATTCCATAGAACATTCATACATATCATTCATACAAGTCGTAGAACACATTAGGGTGCATAAAGGGTTAAAACGGTTCATTTTCGCACAAACAGCAGTGCTGTAATCGATTACAGGACCCATGTAATCGATTAACAGAGAGCACGCGTTTCTGACGATTGGAAATTCACTTGCTGTAATCGATTGCGAACTCGTGGTAATCGATTACAGCGTCGTAAAACACGATTCTAGAGTTCCAAAACACGATTTTCCATAGCCAATGACCAAAATAATAACCTAGAATCGTTCCAATCATTAGAAAACAAAGTCATACGAAAATCAATCATAAAACTACAATTTTAACACTTTTTAATCGGTGAAAACACTTTTAATTTCAAAGCCAATTGATACAATTCACCCCTTTTATGAACCCTAATGGGAAAAACAACAAGGACCTCAATTTCATCAAAAATCATTGTCATCATGCACGAAATTCAACATTTAGAATGTCTAAACCCCTACCTCTTAGAAGACAACCGTAAAACTTTGATGACAACTCTCTAGCCCGACGTTTCCCGTGAATCCTCTTTTTCTCTCTAAACCCACGAACGGTCCGGTGACAACGGTGACACTTGATGAAGAAAAGAAACCGGTGGTTATGTGTATTTCGGTGTGAGGATCAAGAATATGTGGTCGGTTTCTCGATCAGGTGAGAATTGGTGGGTGTTTCTTGGTGTGGAAGGGTTTTGGCTTTGTGTGTTCTTGAGAGAGAAACCTATGGAGGCTCAAAGATGGAGAGAGAGGGTTTTCTGATGGAATGATAGTGGTATTAGGGTTTACTCACATGGTGGCTAGGTTAAACATGCTCTGGAGTCACCGTGGGGCCCGAACGTCACTTAAACGCGCTGAAAAACGCGTTCTGCGCACATGGTAATCGGTTACACATAGCGAAAACAGCTGTAATCGATTACCACGGGATGGTAATCGATTACTGGGCTGTGAAAAAGCTTCAAAACACTTCTAAACGTCCCGACTCGTACCTTAACATCCGTTTATTCTTTTTAAACTTTTAAACATCATAAAATCACATACTTGGGCACATAAAACACATAGCATACAATACTTTAAGCTAGGAGAAACTTATCCACTCAAATCCAATTAAGTCCCAACTAAGGTCATTTACCCTTAATTTCTCTTAATTAGGACTTAATTAAAGATCGGGGTGTTACACTATTCCATCACCGAGGAGGAAGCTTGCCGCCGCCTGATGCCTACCATCTCTTCTATCATTTCTCAAGCTCGTCGACGTCTGTTGTAACCCTCTACTAGATAGCCCTTAATGCTTAAGCCATTGTAGGCTATTTCATAAGGGTTACCCCTTGTTATCATGTTTTATCTTTGTGTTTAAAATATATATACGCGGAAAATAGGCGGGAGTAAAATTTTCGCAATTTGTTTACGATATAAAAGTAAGGGCTTTGCGGAATATATAATCGGTAAATAATTAACCATGCCAACACATATACTGAATAACCTCATCACATAAATAACTCTCAACAATCAAGAAACATAAATGGAATAAATACTAGGCTTTATCCCATAAGTCAAAGACGATGACTTATGAGACTCCATCATAAATACATGTCAAATAAATAGCTGCCGGCTAACATAGGTCCGGACTTAAAATAAATAAAACAAACAACTGAAATAAATGCATAACTGAAACGTAAATCAATGTATATAAGTCTATAAGCGAAAAATTGAAAATAAACTAAGGCTGGGTCTGCTCCTCGCTAGCTCCATGGTCCTACTCTGTCTGCTCCTCTATAATATGGGGGAAAAACATAAGGTGAGCACTGGGAAGTGACTCAGTAGAGGAAGCAGTCCCGAGTTTAATTAAGAAGTAAGTGAAACATGAATGCATTCAATTCGGGTATTAGTTTAAAAAGAAGTCTTTTCCCGGAACGTCTTACCTGAGTGCGTCTTGTCCATTTTAATTATACATTTAATATAGCATAAAGAAATAAAGTTTTGGTGTAGTGTACTAGTGCCCCTAAACATAATGGATAAATTAAAAGATAACATAATACATTTAATCAAACAATTTTATCTTGCATTAATCTTTGGCACTGCCCGCCCTCCTGTACTCCTCCACATCACCGGCCCCTAGGCATGAGCTCATCATATACTATTGGGAGAGGAGGTACCGTCTTCTTTTACCAATGAGGCTGATCACCAAAGTTGTCATCCCTTGGTTTCCATCCTCACCGGTAGCCGAAGACGGAAGTGTTTTATCATAACTGTAACTTTGTCTTTGTGTCCCTTTTGACATCTTTGCCGTTATTAGTGTCTTACAGGATATATATACATATATAGCATCAATACATCACATAACAGTATGTAAACATACATAACAAGTCATGCCAACATATATAAATCATGCATAAATCGTATATATAGTTCTTCTGGATGCGATGTAATTGAAGCGCTTTTGAAATAGTAAATTTTTAATTTATAAGTTATTATCATTATTTGTATTTTACTTATGAAAAATTAGAGTTGGTTGCCAATTATTATGAGTTGATTGGTTGTTTTATGCATTTTTTAGGTTCACACAAAAAGAAGGAATCGTTTGAAACAAAAAAATGATGAATGATGTTGTTTTCGTGATGACCAATTTAAGATTGGCTAAGAAGAAGGAAACAAGAAACCATGTTCTTGAGTATTGCCTTGATGACCTAGACCCCGATAAAGAATGGATTATATGGATGATGATGATGATGTTTTGGACAACTTAGAGGATTTAGATATTCCTAATTTAGGGAATCTTGTTCTCGGAGAAGGTGATAGCAATAATGGTGGCTTACTAGATTTGGAAATTGCTCCTCTAGATGATGGCAATGGTGGTGGTCATAGTGGAGTTCAAATAGAAGATCATGAATATGATGACCATAATGTCAATGATTTGTTTTAGTTTCTCACTTGTTGGTTGTTTACAGGGACGAACGCAAAGGGGGCAGTGGGGGCAGTGGCCCCCTTGAAAATTCTATTTTATGTTTTTATATATTAAAGTATGAAGGACTATACTTAAAATTTAAGTTGGTTGAGATGACTAACTTATACTTTCACTTCACTGCTTAGATGGCTATGTTGGATCCCATGTATTACACATTGTTCTTTCTAAAAGTCTTCATTCCTTCCCATGTATCCCACCTTATGCTTTTTTTTTAAAAAAAATCGTCATTCCTTTGTCCCACTTGTCTTAATGTTAGCTAATATTCTTCTTTTCTAAATAGTAGTATAAAAAATAAAATAATTAAAAATAGAATTGAAAGTAAATTTACATTAAAAATGATGGAAATCTAAATAAAAAAATAGTATATTTAGTCTATAAATTAATAAATTAGATGTATTTTTTATTATATTTCATATTAATAATGAAAAAATATAGATATTTAATGAATGAAAAATTTTAAATTTGATATAAATAAAAAGAATATCCTATTATTTTTTTCGTGAAAATATAAATATATACAAAATTTTATATTTAATTAACTTTTTGCCTGCCTTAGTTTATTTTCTGGATTCGTCCTTGGTTGTTTACTTTTTTTTTTTTTTTATATCCACTATACTATAACTTATGGATTATGAATTTTATGACTTATGCATTATGTTTTTTGGTTGTTTACTTTTTTTTTTATCCACTTTACTATAACTTATGGATTGTGGATTTTATGACTTATATATGCATTATGTCTTTTATGTTATGACTTATGGATTTTATGCATTTTAAATTAAGTTAAATGGTTTTATTTGTGAACACGTAATTTCTGTTTTAATTGTGATTTTGGTAGGATCTTCCGATCTGTGTTACGATTTTATATGAAAAATGACATTATTAATTTTGGTAAGATCTTTCGATATGTGTTACGATTTTATGATTTACGATTTTGTATCTCCCTACTGAACTTAAATAAAATCTCGATTTTAGATACCTTGCTCTAAATTGTGTGACGTATATTTAAAATAGTTAATTTTTATATTTAATATTAATCATTATATTAGTATAATATTAAATATCCATAATTTAAAATATAAAAATTTAAACATGTAAGAGTTAATGGATGACTTTTTAGGAATATTAAAACAAATGTATTAAAAATTAGTGGTAATAATCAAATGGAAGATATATAGAATTAATTTAAGAATAATTAAAGATGCATATTATAATAAAGAGGATACATGATTAAAAAATTAAATAAAATTATGAACCAATTTTTCTAACAATAGAATTATAAGAGACCAATTTATCTAAAAATAAAATTATCACTAACACCGTTAACTTTTTTTCATCCAAAAATCCTATGATGTCCTGTTTTTTACCTATTAAGATTTTTCCAATGGTCAACGATTGTCTTGAGGTTTACTCTTTTTTATTCACAAAGTCTTGAGTAACAATATTTTTCTAGTCAAAACAGTAAAAAAAATTCCATTTTAATACTTTCAGCCCAAATAACATTATTAATTATCTAGATTTTTTAGTGGACGAAATAATTTAAGCCCAAAATTTCATTTTTAATTATTTTGACCGGTACAATTTATACCCCTAAGAAAGGTCTTTTTTATTTGTTACAAGAAATCTCAGTTTTAAATTAAATGGATTTAACAAGTAGCGTTAGCGGACCACCTAACCCAACATACCATATGCATTATATTGAGTATTGACTATCCAAGTTGACCTCTCTCTCACGCACCTTCATATTCATTTGAAGAACAACCCTACATTTATTTATTTATTTTTTATATACGAAGAACAACCGTACATTGTACCAACACAAAATATATATATCGGAAAAGATACATTACGAGCGACATGTTATACGTAAAATGCGATCAATCATTTTATTCTCTCTTTTTTTTAGCCATTTTATTCTCTTTCTATTGTCTAAATTAGGCGTATACCTAGCATATATGTTATCTATACTATATATAAAGAAAATACAAAAAATAACTACCTTTTTGGTGTCCACACTCATTTGGATAGTTATTTTTTAATTCTAAAATTAAAAATTACAAAAATAAAATAAATGTAAAAGATACCTCAATTTTCATGTTATTTCTTTTACTATTTTTTTTTTATTTTTTTTTCATTTTATACAAAAAATTTAAAAAACAAATAATATGACTTGACAAAAAAAATAAAAATGCGGCTTGACGGGCACGAAGTGCCCAACAAAACGCTAATTTAGGATAAATCGGATCTAAACTCAATTGGATCTTTTTATCGAGTTATTTTTTGTTCGCAAAATAGTCTCAAATTCTCAATAATGACAAGATACAAACCTAACCTTCGACATGAAAAAACTTTAATATTTCAAACCAATTATCTCATTTTAAAGTGTTTACATGTAAGCTAAAGATTAATTATTACAATCAACCGTAGATACCTCAATTGTAAAACAAAAAAAAAGTTTAAATTGAGTTCAGAATTCGGGACACCTTTGGAGCTGAAAATCCTCACTTTTGAACTAAAATTAGAAAAATTGGGTCCCATCCAACGATATGATAGAAAAGTTAGAAGAGAAAATTTTCACTCCCCATTACATAATGAAAAATGCTACTTGTACATATAACAATACTTATTCACCTATTTTTTACCCATTCAAAAAGTTGGCAACTTTTATGAATTTGTTGGCAACTTGACAACTTTTTTATAAAAGTTGCCAACTTTTGAATGGGTGAAAAATAGGTAGATGATAATATTATATGTACATATAGCAGTCCTCTTACATAATTAAAAAAACCCTACAAATATTCATTATTCCTTATAATATTGTACATAAGATTATATTCAGTTAGGAGGTAACAAGTAAGGGGAACTTTTTCATAGATGAGTTCCATGTAATCTTTTAAGACATGAAGCTTATAGAAAATTTTCTCAAATTTACTTCCAACTTCCAAGCCAAAAACACCCTTAAAGTGAAATTGTAAAAATTCAATCATGTAGATCCAAATTCCAGTCAAATATGTCGAAGATTATGATTATCTATCAATATGCAGACAAGTTAAACAAAATTTAAAAACTAGAATAAGGCATGCTTTACAATGAAAAGAACAATTTTCATAGGAAGTTGTTTCCGGGCCAGATTAGTTAAACCTTTTTGTTTATGAGAACTCTTGTTGCACAATAAAAAATCAGCCAATACAGTTAATAGACTGTGTACAACATATAATACGTAAAATGCATAACGTATATGACATATTATGTACAATATATATGACATGTTGTGCACAACATATATCACATGTCGTAACATCATCTTTTTTTACATGTGATATTGTTGTGCATAATATGTGATATATGTAGTGTGCAACATGTAATATATGTTGTGCACATTATAAAATGCTTGTTGTGCATAATATTGAATGTTTTTGACTGTTTTTTCATTGTAGATATAGCAATACTCTTTTTTTTAATAGCCTTTGGTTAACAAAATAGAAAGTTCAAATTCAATCAGATTACAAAAGCACCAAAAAGGCTCAAATGAAGTGAGCTTAATTGCTGTTTCGTGATACAGAAGATCACTCTTAGGACAGCTATTCTTGCAAAAACATCATGAGGAGTAGCCTAACACAAGAGACTAATGATTGCAAAGCCTTACCTAGTATTACTAGCCTTGGCCACCAAAGCTATCACGGCTATCATGCTGCCAACCATAACCCTGACCTTCATGCCCAAGTTCACCAGAATAGTAATTCTGCTTCAAATGTGAGATATGGGATGGAGGAGGTGGTGGTGGGAGAGGCTGCGGTGCCAATACGCCTTTGCCATCCCTTGGATCAACAACCATACCACCCTGCCCTTGTTCGAAAGGCACGCCACCAATTCCTGCATGCCAGGGCTGGGGATAATTTCCAGGGAAATTTGGTCCACTTGGGACCCCTTGCGGGAATCCCAGCAATGAATTCTGGTCTCCACCCATATCAGATGCAGAGTCCTGCCTAGGCATATCGTACGGAGCAGCACTGTAGAATGGTTGAGATCGATCTTGTGGGTACGGAGGATAACCGAATGGCATAGGAGGGTTTAGCATTGGGTTTGAAGTAACCATGGTTGGGGGGCCAGAATGCATTGGTGGATACTCAGGAAATGCGATCTCTGGACCAACTGCTTGTTGCCTGTCGGCAAACTGGGAAGGTTCTTGAGTAGGATGCTGCATGTCAAATCCTTGTTGATGGAAGCCCTGTTGAATACCTCCACCAGGGCCAGAGAGGGAGTCTGAAGGGTGATTTTGTTGACCAAAAAACGGTGGCTTTTGCTGCAGGTTTGGCCTCGAAGATGATTGCTCTCTTGGTAGCTGTCGACGAGATTTGTCTTCCTGATCATGTTGCTGGGAATTTGAGCCGGGAGAAATAACTGGCCTTTGGGGACCTCGAGCAGTGGATTCTGAAGCTGCAGATTGCCTAACACTTTGCGCCTCAGACTCATTTCCGTCTTCTTTATCTGCATTGGGTCGAAGGAGGTTTGCATGGCTGTCTTGGATATGAGCCTCAAATTCAGCCCTCTTTAAGAAAGACTTGAGACAGTGAGGAGCGGCACATACGAGGATTCCTTCCATCATTTTGATTGTCTGAATCTTCTGGATTCGCTCATCACACCTAGTTTGAAGGAACAGAAAAAGACATTTCTTACATCGGTAGCAGATGTTGTTTGAAAAAGAAAAATTCTATCCATGGAAGCTATCAAATGCATGATAAATTCCCCTGGGCCAATATTAAGGTGGACACACCTCTATTATGTGCATATTTCTATGTTTCCAGTATCTCCATTATTTACAAACTGCTTGCATACACATCATTCAGAATCAAAATCTGCCACCCTCCACAAATCAGGTGTGAATGATGTGACATATAAGAAAGTAGCACACAAGTAAATGGACTCTATTCAGATGCACAAATATTTAAGAGTAAATTCTGAAATCATAAAAGTATACTCTCACAATGCACCTCTAGCCTGAGAAATAAAAGGTATACAATTTAAACCTAGTTTAATGTGTAAAAGACATTTGGAAAGGGATGAAAGAGATATGGGTTATGGTTCAAAGTGAAGTCCTACAAGAATCTAGAGAATGGGTTAAAACAAATAAAAGTCACTGTTATTCATTGCTCTACGTTATAAATGTACATTAGAAAGTAAAAAATATCCTTACAGGTAGCACAGTGAATCGCTTCTAGCACAATCGAGACAAAATGCATGCTCACAAGGGCTCTGCAAAACCATAAGCCTGTTAATTTATAGTGAACCAATATCAAGGTATTTAACAAGTTATTATATCTAGTAAATGTTCAATAAGAAAAGAATGTGTCTTAATTTTTTTGGGTATTAAAAGACTGTCTGAATTTAAAGAAAGTAATAAATGTCATCATTAGACAGGTCCACCTCAGAAGTCAGAAAGCATACTTTAACATCTCGAACTGCAAACAAATTAGAAATAGTTTCTTTTCTGGTACCATTTTAAAAGACATTTTATCATTTCCAATCAAATATCAAACAACAACACAAAGCCATAAATAAAATAAGAATCATATTATCCAGCAAAACCAAAAGGATAAAACCATATGCCAGTTAAACAAATATATTAAGAAGAAGGCTTATAACCTTGTATATCAAAAAACTATAAATAAACTCCAAATAAAGCACTGATAGAACACTGGTTAAGATTATCAAAGAAAACTCTAAGAAATGTGCATATATTTCTAATGAAAATACAAAATTCAAGAGATCTCTTGCTCTCCTAAACTCTTAACTCCTAATTTCACAATTGATACTTTCTACATCTGGAACTATCTATTTTATACTACAAATTCCTAACTAACTAATTGTTAATCCTAAACCTAAACAACACAGATTCTATCATGACTTATAAAAAGCATATACCACCTCAACTGAAAAACAGGCTAACATATGCATAAGAAGTTACCAGCCGTCCATATATAGCAATCGGAAAATCACAGCGAACGCAGAAATGAACTCGCTCTCCAAGCTGGCGGCGAGATCTACGACCCAATGTCTTAACAATGGAAGCAGCAGTAGCTGATCCAATGCCCTTTGCAACAGGAAGATCAGCAAGGACCAGATGGTCAGGGCAAGCAACCGTAACCGTCTCAACGGGTGAGGGCTTCACCCCTGCTGCTCCTTCTGAGGCAGGAACCTTACTAAGCCGAATCTGAAGCATGTTTAGTTCTTCAAATAGGCTTATGCAATTATTACGGTAAAATAAGCTTCCTCCTCCTGCAGCAAAGCAATAGCAACGTATAAAAAAGGATTTCAAAACAAAAAATATCAACAACAAATATGCTAAGCAAGATTGTCAAGCTCAAGAGTTTAGATAAATTCATGAAGTTCCAGTAAACTCAAATCATAAACTTGACTTGCTAGACTGCTACTAGTCTACATATTCACAAATACAAGTCAAAAGACATATCTTGAACTTGATACCTAGACATAATTAAATAGCACATTGATCAATTTATATATCTATGCAAAATTGAAAGTAATTTATAACTATTATAAAATTACACTGTGCCTGAAATTATAATGGAAAAAAATGGTAATGTGTAACTATCCATGAAGTAGTAACATTTCAACTACAAGAATTAAGAAATTCTATCACTCAAATATTTTTACAGTTTGCTTAGGTCATCAAATCTGTTTTATGGAAGAGAGGGAAAAAAAACAACAAATTGAAGCTTCTGGGATAGCGATTTACGATTCTCATTCTCAATGAGGTAGCGATTAACCCCACAGCACAAGAGGCACAAGAGCAACTGATTGTTACACTCACGCAAAAACGGGTCTACGCAATAACACACTAACAACACCAGGTTGAATTTGAATCAACAGAATAAATGGCAAAATGAGAAGAAAAAAAGGAAAAGAAAAGAAAAGAAAAGAAAAAATCACCAACAAGCAACGCGAGGGAGTGTGTGCCGCAGCTGATGACCACGAACGAGCAAGAAAGGGAGAGGGATGAGATGAGTCTCCGAGCGAGAGGGAACGACTTAGGGTTTATTATTGGTTTCAGATAAGTAAATTTGGTTTGATTCATAGTTATCATTCGACCGGAAATCCCGGTCTAGGCAATTGGTCTACTAAATATAATTTAAAATATATATATATATATATATATATATATATATATGGATATAAATCTCATGAAAAATTCATAATGGAAGAGGGCAACAAATTCATCTTCAAGAGGGCAATAAATTCATCTTGGCAGAGGGCAACGAATTCATAATGGCAGAGGGTAACAAATTCACAAACAAATTCAACAAAAATAGTAACATACATACAATGATAAAAAGCCACAATCTGAAAAAAAAAAATCACCTTGGACCTTAAGAGCTCAACAACAGAACAACAATGGCAGAGGACAGAGCAGCAGCAGCAGCGCGAACCAAGGAGCAATAGCGGCGACGCGGTGTGCAGCGGAGCTGGGAGGCGAAGGGAGCGACGAGGCGGAACAGAGGGCGGTGCGATTGGGGATTGGAAATGTACCAGGGGTTTTTTCACTTCATTTTGGGCAAAGCCAAAAGTGCAAAACGCATAGCTTTGAGTAGTTGACGAAACGGAAGGAAAAAACAAAAAAAGAGTAAACCAAGTGAATCGCTGACAATTTCAGTGTCGGATAATCTGGTCCTAAGAGAGAATGGGGACAAGGGGGCATTCTCTTCTCTAATAATAGGGACTAATTTGAGTCCCTATTTTGATCCCACATATTTAATTAATTAAAATAATGATAAATTAATATATTTGTTATTTATTTTTATAATGTGTTATGAGATAATTTTTTCAATATTTAAAATAAAAAAAATAACTTGTATGACAAAAATAATAGTATATGTACAACAAAAATGCACCCAACTAATATTCAACGTGTGCTATATGTGTCATATGTAATGTGTGTCCTACGTAATATTTCTTACATATGACACACATTAAGTATAACAGATAATAAATATTGAATACTAGTTGAATATATTTTTGTAGTATAATAATTATTTTTCTTTAATAATAATATATATGCCACATGTTAATTTTTTATTGGTGATTTTGAGTCGCTGTTAAGAGGGATTCTAGTTTCTCTCTCCTCGTCCCTCTTCATTTTTCGTCCCCGCTCCAATGCTTCGTAAGTCCCTGCTTTTAAAAAAGCTGCAACAGGGACGAGCAAAACTCCCTTGGAGTTGCTCTAACAATATCAAACACTGGACGTCTATTGATCCCTACTGTTAACGATCATAAACTTGCTGACGTGACATTTAAAACTCCCCAAATTAGTCCCTATCCTCACCATTATCTTCAACCCCCAAATTATTTTAGTTGTATTATAAACAAAAGTCTAGCCTAACAAAATAATGAATCAGTGAATTTTTTACGTATAGTAAAAATTGAATGTTATATACTTTAAAATGTGTGATTTCACAATTTTTTTGATGTATTGTAAAATAAAGACTATAACCTATAAAATATTGAATCAAATTAATTTTTCTACTATATATGTAAAATTCATATGATTCAATATTTTAAAACTATAGTCTTTATTTTATAATACAACCAAAAAAATTATGAAAATCTCAGATTTTAAAGTATATATAACCTTCAATTTTTACTATATATAAAAATATCATGCGATTCAATATTTTAGAGATTATAGTTTTTATTTTATAATCTATTTAAAAAATAGTTAAATCTCATATTTTAAAATATATAACCTTCAATTTCTATTATATCTAAAAAATTTATATTACTTAATATTTTATATATTATAGTCTTTATTTTATATTATTTATTTTTTATATTAATAATTTATACATGAATGCTACGTAAAACAATTTAATTTTATATAAAACAAAATAGGATGTTTTGTTTTATTAAATATAAACTGATATTTAACTTTCTCTCTCTGTACATATAGTGCATATATGTATTTTAGCCCAACAAAAGAAGACTCGTATGACCTGGACCCCACAAAAGAAAGCCTCACGCCGAAACTCAGCTCAGAATAAGATTTCAAGAGAATTACAATTGACAAGGAAAATGGCATGCATATTTGATTGAAGGTACAAGTAACCAAAATAATAATAATAATAATAATAATCTAGTCCAAAACGAATGTTTATAATCATTTATTAAATATTGTTCCTCCAAAAAAAATAGAAAAATTGTTTTGCTACATTCCGCTAGCAAAATTAAGAAAATTGGAGTATTATTTTCTTGAATATCTCGGACAATTTTACTGGTAATTGTGGAGCTCACGATGATTCTAAGCTTTTGACGAACTTTTTAGTCTGTCACAAGAGAAAGTAAGAAACAAATGAGCAATAGAACAAGAGATGAACATAGTCAATCAACAATCACTAATGTCATCAACCTTGTGAAACTTCATAATAAAAATTTTAGATCTACATTATAATAGTATATTTCTTAAAACATAATTACGATTGCATTTAAAATCTTTAATAATATTTTTTTAATGAATCAAATTTAATCTATGGATACTGACACAGACATAAGAAACTAAATAGGGACACAGCATATATATAATCAACCACAGCGCGCGAGCGCACACAATTTAACTTTAAAACATCTACTTGCACATTTGAAAGAGTGAAACTCACGCGCCTGAATAATTCAACATAATTTTAGGAGTGACTAAATAAATACTACAATTCAACATAAATAAAGACCACAATCCAACATAATAAAGACCACAATCCAACATATATAAAGACCACAATTCAACATAAATAAAAACCACAATTTAACATAAATAAAGACCACAATCCAATATAAATAAAGACCACAATCCAACATAAATAAATATCATAATCCAACATAAATAAAGACCACAATCCAACATAAATAAAGATCATTTTTCATTTCATTACACACACATACACACACATGTTCTCAGAATCATCCTTATTCATTCATTATAAGCCTCGTGGTGGTGAAAATGGCAGAGAAGGTGGTGGTGTAGATTTGAACTTTGGAACACCACAATCCAACATAATAAAGATCACAGTCCAACATAAATAAAGACCACAATCCAACATCCAAGAAGGTGAATATGAACACACAAAAAAATCAGATTTAATATACGCTTTCATATTGTCTCATGCTCTATTTGATCCTCCAACATAATAAAGACCACAATCCAACATAAATAAAGAGACCACAATCCAACTAATAAAGACACAATCAAACATAAATAAAGATCACAATCCAACATAAATAAGACCACAATCCAACATAAATAAAGAACACAATCCAACATAATAAAGACCACAATCTAACATAAATAAAGACCACAATCCAACATAAATAAATACAACAATCCAACATCATAGAGGGTGAATATTGACACAAAAAAAAATTCAGATTTAATATATACTTTTATGTTGTGACATGTTTTGTTTGATCCTCCAACAACATAATAAAGATAACAATCCAACATAAATAAAGACCACAATCCAACATAATTAAAGACCACATCAAAACATAAATAAAAACCACAATCCAACATAAATAAAGACCACAATCCAACATAAATAAAGACCATAATCCAACATAAATAAATATCACAATCCAACATAATAAAGACCACAATCCAACATAATAAAGACCACAATCTCAACATATTTTTAACTATAATGCAACGAAGACAGAGCCTTCTGTGTGCGTGGGGAAATTACAGGAGTTTATTCTATCTTTCGTGTGTTTGTTTCTCTTATTTATATGCAAGAGAGTTGAAAAGCCAAGAATTAGTTATTTTGTTAACTTATTAATGCAATCAAGAAAATAGAAATTTCATCATATATAAAAGCCATTATTTCTAACATGCTTTGTTTTTTCTTTCACCACCATGGAAGCAGAAGCATAAGCAGAAGCATTAGTTTCGGGGATGAGAAGGCACAGGAAGTGGACGGAGAAAATTAAAATGAACAAGCGAGTGGGTAAAAATAATCCTACTTTTGAATTTATACGCTAATATATACATATTTTGTATAAAATACATTGGTGGCTTATTAATGGCTAATTTGCAATGTACAAGAATCATTTCTTATATATATATATATAATTAATATTTTTAATAAGATTCATCATATTTTTGGTCAAATTCAAATTTTTTTTGTCTAGAGTAGGGTTTGGACTTAAGTTTTTTCATTAAAAATTTAAAAAAATCAAAAAGACATTGTGTCCATGGTGTGTTCATGGTGCATCGCTCCAAGTCCAACGCATGTCGTGTCATGCCCAGTGCCTGTCACGCAGTGTACGTGTGTCCAACACATGTCTCAGCTAAAAAATAATCTATTTTTTTTGGACATGTATGGACGTGTGTCGGACTCGTGTCCATTGGATGTCCACCAAGTGTCGGTATCCCACGCATGTCGAACACGTGGACACACTTTAGTACAGGTGTGTTTGTGGTTCCTGGAGTTTAACATATACTTTCTTCTTCCACTATTATTCATTTATTTGTTACTTTGAAAAAATAGAGACAAAATGATAAATGACAGATAATAGTGGAGGGAAGGAGTTCGTCTAAATCAACTATAATTCAATTGATGGAAGCTATAAGAGAGGAAAGGTCAAGAGTGAGATCTAGAAACTTAAATATAGTCTGAAGCCAATTTGCCCTGGTTAAGATGAGGGTTTGGAGAAGGGTTTTTATCTTTGAAAGAAGCAGAGAAGGCTACAATATGCTTCTCATACCATTACCAATATCTCAGCTATTTAGATATTAAAATAGAGTGTTGCTATTTGCACAATAAAAAATCAGCCAAAATCAGCCCATATAGAGATTTTAGGCCACACATATTTCAGCTCACTAAAAACTAACTACTTAGAAATAATTTTTTTGGGCCAAAGGCTGGTTTGACTGGTTATCCATTGTTCACCAAACATTTCCCATTAAAAAATGAGAAATAGAGATGGTTTGGCTAATTATGGCTTTTTTTGACCTCGACCACGGCAAACAAGAGGCAATACAAATAACCTAATGCTCTATGAGATACGATCAACAGCAGTGTTGTCAAATGACAACACTGTGACTGGCGGATTTTGGCCTCACTGCCATGGAAAATTTGTTCATTTATGGCTGGAAAATGGCGTCACCATGGCAATTTAAATGGCGGATTTTTGGTCCACCGCCATGAGCAGCTATCCGCCATTGACAACTATGATCAACAGAAAGAGAGGATGACTGGAAAGATATCAAAAGGAATTCAAGTTTGAAGATTTACCTGTTCTAGAGTTAAAAACATGATCACGTTCCACGATCCTAGCCGTCCGAAATTTGGTATGAATCCCTTATAGAAGGCAAGAGGTCCCTGCAAAACGTTATATTCCAAAAACAATCATACCAAATTTCTAATCTCAACAAGTACATAAGAGTCGCAGATTTAGTACTATCGAAAGAACTTGCTTGTGTAATTCTTTAAGTCAAATAAAGAAAAAGCCATATTATGCAAATCTGCAACGAAACTGATATTTTTGTTTTCACATAACAGAAATAAGAAGGGGTAAAATGAGAATGAATGAAGATCTCACAGAAACTGAAAAGTCTAAAGTGATTTTGTTCAGGTTGTAATGCTAGTGGATTATGCAGAAAATCACATAGATTTAAGGTAGAAGAGGATGAAGCCTCAAGAACAAGAGGTCCTTCTCACTAGCATATACAAGTAGCTTGTGTCGCAAGCAACCACGAAAATAACTAATTATCATGCCAACAAACTAAACTAACAATAACTGATTTGCTAGCTGTACAAAATGAGCAAATGTGAACGAAACATGACCGGTAACAGATTTCCCTTGATATACGGCAGTCGCCCACCAATGCTATCAATTAGTCAATTAAAATTATACGTGATCAAATACTGAATCATTCATTCACATATCTCAACAACCATATGCACATACAATTAAAAGTGATGCTAAATGTATAATGAAAAACCAGTCAAACCAGCCAATAACTGAGGCTTTGGGCTATAATTACTCAGCTCATTAAAATTTCAATGATTATTTGGGCTCAAATCAAAGCCAAAATGGACCTGGCTACATTGGCTGGTTTCTCATTGTACATCTAGCATTATTGTACAAGTAATTCTTACAAAAAGAAAAATGGTAGTAAGATCATAAGAGAGGAAAATAATAGTAGCAGCGCAAAGGAACCATACATCATTCTTTAGTGTTTTGATGAAACAATCAAGGGTGCTTTTGTAGCTAGAATCTCCCATCATTCTTGACTTAACCTTCATATACAACAGAAGAAGATCGAACAATCAAATTAGTGGAATGGTAAGATTGCATAATTAAGAAGCTCACCAAGCAACCGTATGAAAGAAAAACAAAAAATTTACCACACACACGTCCACCCGAATATGGACCTTTCCTTAGCAATAGATGCATATACTAAATCTAACATTTCATTATTACACCAGGATTTTTAGTTTATCATAGTTGAAAGAGTAAAAGAAAGTGCAAAACCTATAACAAGCTTTAGAAATCAGTATTAACACAATATATAAAAATACTGAGACAACGAAAATGGTTCCAGATCAAGCTATCAATTATGTATATCCACAAGTAAGTGCCACTTAGTTACCACATCGACTGGGGAGCCAATACAGACTGCAAAAAACCCTGCCCCCAGACCGGCAAGAAGATGAGTCACGACATTATCGGTGAAGCCTGGAATCTTCAAAATAGTCTGAAGTAAAAGAAAATAATTAGGCAATAAAAAATATAAAAAGGGAGACAAGCAAAATTTAACTCCAAAATAAGAGTGACGTGTATCTTGTACATTACCTCCTTCACTTGATCATAGCTGGCTAGCTCAGCAGCATTGATGATAGCATTTCTTGCAATATTGGGGCCAATCCCAGTCCAAAGAGCTCTAACTCCTTCCTGGGTGAGATTTAAACAAAACTAATTATGAACTGAAAAGCAAAATATATCTTTGTCTTTCACAAATCATATCACACTAAAGGCACATACCTGTTTCACAATTGTTGAATAAGCATTCAATGATCCAGAGTAGCGCCTGGGCACACCAGCAGGTAATTTTCCTTCGGCTTGAAGTCTGACTTTCACGAGATCAGTTGGATTTGCCACTGCAATTGCCACAGCACCTGATGACGGAAAAATTCAAGGCACTCAATGTTAGAGATATTTGCGATATGTATCCAGACAGAATAACTTACATATATTCTAGAGTGCAAGGGGACAATGATACACGTATTGGGAAACAAAATCATATTTTAAATTTAGGGTGTGTTTGGTTGAGGGGTAAAATTAAGGATAAGCTTTCCATGATAGAGCTAAACGTGTAAAATCACACAGAGCTCATCCATATAAACTTTCTCCCCATCTTTACTGTCTAACCAAACATGCCCTTAGGAAAAACCATCCCTACAATGTCCAGCATCGGGCTTTACCAGTAGTAAGTGCAGCAAGGATTTTCTTTGACAATGGAACATCTCCAACATGATCGCGCCCCACATAGAAATTCTTAACCTGATAAAAAAACCCCAAGTCATTTGGACCGTCAATTTACGTAAGGATACGGTAGATACGAACCGAAATAAACAAACAATCTTTGTATACAAGGATCAAAACTCACAGGTTCATACAACCCAATTCTTAAACCACCATACAAACATTGACGATGAAGCCCTGGCACAATCCCCTTCCAGAGTGCTGAAAGACCTTCTTCCCTGGCAATGGTTCCGACTGTTCCGAGCATACCCCTGTATTTAGGTAGGGTCACTGTTTCACCAGCCACTGCTTGCTTTTGCAGCTGAAGCCTAACTTTGGCAGTGTCCAAAGGAATCGTGCATACCTATATAAAACAATTTAACGATAAACTTGAGCTAGATTTTCAAATATGTGCCGAAACTGAGAACATATAGAAGCACTATGACAACTACCAAGTAAAAAGACCATGCAAAATGGAGTTATGAGTATAAAATACCAGAGCAATTAACATAAATCAAGCTGATCCAATCCCCAAACAGAGCAATTCAGGAACAATTCCATATATTTAATGAAAATTTACGTTACTGTGCATAAGATTATTCAATTCTCAAGTTATACAATTTTTCACTGCCGCCAAATTTCAACAACATAAAAGGGTGAGTCACCCAAACGTTACAAATGACATCTATTCATAGTTTTCCTGGCCAGACAGGTAAATAAAATTTTCAAGCCAACCAATTAGTCCCATCCATGATCTGATCCAACTAATTCCAAAAATGTACACTTCCTCAACCACAGAATGATCATCATCCATGTTGATCCTTAAAAAACAAACAGCCTGAAGAGAAAACTGCAAGCTTTTCATCATACCAGATCAGTGAATTCAACCATTCTTCAGTGACAATCGACTAATACATAAGACTAGCTAATGGCTATGCACAAATTGATTCAACCAATTTGAAAAAAAATCATTTTTTTTACCTCACAAAATATAGACCACCCCAATATTCAACTAAATCAAAAACCATGCAAAAGGGTGTCAAAGTCAATGATGGGCAAGTAACTTTGACAACAACAAAATTTTAATTTTACTTTCTCATTCCATTTTCTCTGATCAACAAAGGCACAAACTCTATGGAAGTGAACAGTGAAATAAGAGCTATTACACAAAAAAAGCCAGACATAACAGATAAATGGGTCAAATTCCAAAACCAATAAAAAAAACAAAAGGGTCTTTCCCAGGATCAAGAAAAGAAGATGCTGCTCATAAAAGAGAAAACAGAGATAAAGGGTATCGAGACAACATATTTTGAAGGAAAGAGGAATACCTCAGCGAAACATGCAGAGAAAGCACTGCTGGCGAAAGTGCCGGCAAATGAGATATCGGATTTGGAATTGCCACCAGCCACCATAGTTTCAAAGAGGGCAAGGAAAAATGTCAGAGAAATGAAGAAAGAGGAAGTGAAAAAAAAAACAAAGGAGGAAGAAGAAGAATTAAAATGGTTTCACTGTGAGAGGAAAGGGAAGAAAAGGGTGATTTTGTTTTGTGCAAAGGCAGTGATGATGCTTTGGAAAATGAGCCGAAGATGATTTATGATTTGGCTCCCTTTTTAAAAATTGTCAAGGATGATTATTATTATTTTCTGATATAGAATGTCAAGTTATTATTCTTAATAAATTGAAATGCTAATAATATTTATTTATTTATTATAAATTTTGTCTTTGGTATTTCATATTCTTACAGTAAGATAAAAGGTAAATATTTATTACACAATAAATAATCAGTCAAAATAGTTAATATATTGTACACAATATATATAATATAAAATATAAAATGTATATCATATGTCGTACACAACAATATTGTCTATTGTACACAATATATATTACATGTTGTAGTATCATTATTCTTCGCCACATATAATATATGTTATGCACATCATGTGATATATGATGTGCATAACATGTAATATTCGTTTCGTTGTACATTTTATATTATATATGTTGTACATTATTTATTGACTGTTTTGACTGATTTTTTGTTGTACATATATCAATATTAAAGATAAAAAGATACTTACCAATTAAACAAACATATTTGTGGAATTTATTTTTTATATTTTACGTCAGCAAAAATTTATATTAATAATCAAATAAACATTGAAATTAATTTTGATGCACTCATAATGTAAAGGTGTTTTACACTGTTATCTAATTAAAACACTTCGTTTGTACGACTTTTTAGGTAATGGAAAAGAGAAAACACAATCATAACTAATTTGACGGTTCATAATTGAATGATTATGTAAAAAAAATGTGTAATATCTATGGATGAAAATTAAATTCATAAACATTTGTATAAATATTTTTTTTACATTATAATTTAATCACGTATTTTCATCTTACTGAAATAAATTTGATATTTTATCTTATCACTTCAAAAATTATGCATGTGTATAATTTTGATAGAATGATAGAGTATATAATAAAATTACACTATAAAAATATTTGAATCAAATCCTTTCAATTAAATTTATCAAATATATTCAAGCCTTTAACATAATGAATACACAATCTTTATAAGTATTTGAAGGAGTTGTATTAAATTTAAGCTTTTAACATATCACATACAATATCTTTAATATTATTATTGTTGGTGGATTTTTTAGACTAACATTCATCTATCCTCATAACTAATTTAAGAGAAAATCAAAATTTTCAGTTATTAAAATATTTTCATGAAATTTAATATTTTATTTTCAGTAACTAAAATATTGTCGAAATTAAATTTAGGTGAACTATTTTTTTTATGGTTTTCCTTTGGGGTAATTTAGGTGACGACTAATTCCTACCTCCTGTGACGTTCACACCGTCTCAATGATTGAACCTGAGACATGATACTTAAACAACTGAGGTATCGACTATGCTCACCTGCGTGATTAATTTAGGTGAACTATGTCTTTGAGTCTTAAAACTTTTACAAGATCTATCAATGTATTCCATTTATCTTTTTGTTTGATTTTTTTTTCTTCCAATAATGTTTACCATGCATCAAATCGTGTCGAATAATTTGATAACACAAACAAATTCGCCAAATATATGATAGAGAAATCTCATAACACAAACAATCTCGACCATGCATACACATATAGAGATTTAATCTGTATGAATAATATTAAATCTAAAATAAAAATTATTTAATATTTACTCTAACTATTTTTAAGATTAAATAAATCTATTTCTAATTAATTTTTAAAATCTAACGGTTAAGATAAATATCAGATAAATTTTTATTGTAAATCATCAAGTATTTTTTTGTATGATTGTACCAGTTTTTAAACATCAATGCTTTAATTAAATAATTCATAATATTGTGTCATTTTTATGTTTATTTTTAAATAGTTAAGTAAGTAAGATGTATTGTTTTATTTATTTATATTTTCTTTCAATGTTTAATTGATTAAAATGATATTAACTTTTAAAAAAATAGACACCTTGTTAAAGATTCTTGTATTGCAGCAGTAAGCCTGAAGGATGGAAGTAATCATGAAACCCTGACCTATATGCATTTCAATGAAAAAATAATTAATTTTGTGTTATCAATTTTGTTATTCTAATTGCTTACCAATTTTTTTTCATTCTAACTTAGCATTATAATTTTATTTTCTTTTATTAAAAATTAATTTTAAGAAATTATACGCATTTGCAAAAAAGGGATATCAGTTTAAGTAATTAAGATATTTGTAATCGTACACGTGTTTACACCTCTAAACTTTATCCTGTACAAGTTCGTTGAACCCCATGAAACCTATCTAAACTAAATATACGAATAATAATAATAATAAATTAATAATAATTTGACCCATGATCTAAACATGCTCAAATTTTATATGCCAATAAATCCTTTAATAAGTTGTTTTACTTATTTAATATTCATGGATGGATGGATAAAGATACACTCATATTTGAATCGGATCATTCTAATTTCAGTATTTTGAATATCTAAGTCCAATTGTGTCCAACGTGTCCTACCATATTGTTGGACATAACACACAAGATAAGTTTTGACTGAGTTTTTTCTCCATGATTGGATTTTCAACATAAATCTATGAAGGTTTCAATGCAAAATAAAAAGTATTAGAGAAATAAGCATAAGTGGGTAGAATTTCACAAAACTGAAAAATAGATTGAAAATAAAAATTAATACTTTAAGTAAGGAGACTTACAAATTTAATGTAAGTATTAGGGTTTAAAGTGTTATTTTATTTTATTTTTATTAAGGATATTTTAGACAATTTAATATAATTGTATGTATTTTTCCATGTAACAAACATAATGCAGGAATACAAGACAAAAATGAAAATTTGTCCTGTACAATATACTTCCTCCGTCCACTTTTAATTGACGTTTTATAGTATTGCACACTTATTAAGAAGGAGATTAAAACACAAATTTCTATAGAAATAAATGTACAATGACAAAATTATCCTTATAGTTTTTTGTGCAATAATAATTGTAAGAGATAAAAAGAGAGTGTATGTATAGATAAAACTGGAAAAAGATTGTAAATGTTTCATTGAAAATCTAAAATGACAAATAATAGTGGACAAATAAATTTCCTAGAAAGACAAATAAAAGTGGACGGAGGGAGTAACAAACACAATACACAAATACATAAATTTTATGTATGTGTATTTTTTGTATCTGTATTTTTGTCTTGTACTCTATTGTATCATAAACAAACGTTATGCAGCCTTTGCGTAGGAGCTCGGACACGCGACATGCTGGGGTTGGCGCGTCAGAGGCGCCGATATGACGAGACCGGGACTCTGAAAACCACCTTAGGCGATTTTACTTTTCCGTAGAGAAGACTTTTGACCAAGCCATCTTGGCCGTCCAAGTGTCGAAA
This sequence comes from Aeschynomene evenia, assembly GCA_013621005.1. Lineage (NCBI taxonomy): Eukaryota > Viridiplantae > Streptophyta > Magnoliopsida > Fabales > Fabaceae > Aeschynomene > Aeschynomene evenia. The sequence goes on along the minus strand of CM024268.1, from coordinate 30,384,087 downwards.
TGATGCATTTTCGATTTGACTACATCTAGCCACTGAAAACCGCCTTAAGCATTTTTTACTTTATGTCAGATCACTTTTTAAGTACACTGGGACACTGAAAAACCGCCTAAGTGGTGTTACTAGAGTACAATATCGCAGTCATTAACACCATAATACAATATTGTTGAACTACTTTTTTTCTTTTATCATATAGAAATCAATTACCTCTAGGATAGACACGTTGGTCCTCCTTAAATGGGAGGTAAAATAGTTTAATAATTAATTAACTACATTCTGTTTTTTTTTTCTTTTTCCTAGTAAATACATGATTGTTGAAAGTTCAAATTGTGCAAAAGTTGATCTTGTGAAATGTATATCATGGACTCTCTCTTTAATTTAAACATTTGGTCAATTTAATTGTTTTTCACTTTACAAGTTTTCAAGTATACCTCTTTTTAGTTTCACTGTACAGAATAACTCCAGTAATAGTGAGTGCATAGCCCATCATTCCTACAACTGAAATGGGATTCTTGAATATCAAAATTGAGACCACAACTGCAACGGCTCCCTTTGCATTTCCTAAAACCTGTCAAGATTTGAGAAATGATGTTTAGACTTGGTCTAAGCATGAGTAATTTGGTGAGGGATTCTCACAAATTGCAAGTGTATCTAAGAAAAGATTTTAAGAGTAGGTATATTCTATTTTAGAGTAATACCAGATGTATATCATAAAATTAATCATCGTCAGCTACTATATATATATATATATAATAATCTAATATTTTAAAATTCTTAATTCAATTCTTAAAATATTAAATTAATGTATAATATGATGTTTAATGGTTCGTAATCAAACTGAGGATTTTTGTGAGATTAGTTTAAAATATTGGTGGGGAGAACTTCCTGGTTTAAAGAATGTAGTTTAGCTTTCTTGGATCTCCTTGGCACCCCCTTTTTCCACCGTCCCGTACCCCCTGCCTTCCTCTCTTTAAAACTCCATCTCATCCCTGGTTTACTCATCACACCCTAGCTATTAACCTCTAGCTAATGCCCCCTTTAATCCTCTGTTTCATGCTGACTTTGGTGGCTGAAGATTGAGTGTGCAGGAGATTTTTGTGATTGACAAAGGTGACATGACTCACAATATTAGAGGAGCAAACTTACCTAGATAATCATACCTCATATCTTCTATAAGAACTTCCTAGTTGGATAAATTTCCTAATATTGTTTCTAACTAAAACTTGGGGATGGTTTCTAGTGTAACTAAAGATATGTGTATGTGTTTTCTCTATGTTATACCAGACCCCTCTCTCTATGGAGGGTGTATTCGGGCTCTTCAAAAAATTGAACCTTTAAACAATATATGAGTGAACTCCTTATTTGGATGAGTATCTCATCTAGGGAATAGTGGTGATCAAAGCCCTCCAGACCACAAGAACAGTAGTTTCCTATTAAAAGTAAGATGGGTCATGTAAATGTAATTGTTCCGAGAGTGTGACATCCTCACACTACACGTCAAGGCCCAAGGAACTCTTTCCTTACTTAATTATATTATTAGTCTCATATTGTTTTGCTTCAATATTTTGGTCCAGAACACAATTTTAAGTATCTTTAACAAGTGTTCTTAAGATATTTGTTAGCAAAACTCTTTAAAATAATAGAGCTACATGTATACTAATGTTATGTTTATTACTTGTACAAAACATAGAAGCGGGACGTATTATCCCATTGACCCATCCAAAATCACTTCCAACCTTCCCATTAGAAACATAATAGATATATGAGTAGATTAAAAATTGGTGTATATAGATAATTTTTGCTTTTAAAAATGCAATATTTATATAATTAAATAAATATTAAAAATTATATACTACAAGCTAGTCCATCCAAATAAAAAGTATCGAGAATGCCTCTCCTAACTCCTATACAATGTATATATAGATATGGTTAAATGAATAGTTAAATTTCAATTCTTTGTTGCTTTATGGATTGCATATCTGACCAAAAAAATGAAGATGGAATCTTAAGGTACACCATTCTGATCAACACAGTATATATACCAATAGATAGCTCATATCATATGCACATGAAATTGAGTAGTTGTGACCGGTGAGTGACACAGAAGATTGTTCTTTGTAAATAGTACTAATAATAATAAAAAAACTACTTAAAAACATTTAATTTGATAAACAAATTAAAAAGTTCCTTTAAAATTATGTCTTTTAAGTGAGACAGTAAGAATTATCATTCTTTTAGATCATCTAGTAAGTTATATAGGTATGATGCAATTTATTAATTCAAAGGTAAATAACACCTTTTTCCCCCACCTCATCTCATTTTAATTAGAGGATGCTATTTAATTTGGCATTTTATCAAGCAGTAAGATGCTAATAGGCTTGACTTCATGGTAAGTCATGACAAACATTGAAAGTGTTTTTCGTTAGAGGATAAAACCTATGTTTATAAATAAAGTTCATACATGAAAATTTTCATCCCAATTTGTATTCCAAATCAAATTCAAGTGTTCTATAAAAATAGTATAGGGGCATACCTGAAGGGTCAGAGCACTTGTATGTTTTGTCACCAAAAAATTGGTCAAGTTGACAAAATATGCTAGAGAGGAACTGAAGAGCAGATACCAAATAATTCTGACATCATTTCTTGCGAGATCCATTGTGGTTTGAATCACATTCCCTTCTAGCAGTAATGTTGAAGGAAGTAAAAGCAACATTGCTATTGGTGCCATGTAAAGTAGAAGGTTCATAGAATTCAATTTCGCTCTGAAATCCATCAAAGTTGCTAAATTACTTTTTGTCTATTTTAAATTTGTAAGAAATTATGTTGTATTATGTATGATGTGTCTTATTTTATGGGTTTAATATATACATTAATAAAATAATTAATTGAAAGAAATTTATTAATGGTTATTTTAAAAAATAATCAACTCAATAGAAATTGACTTTTAAAAGAAGAAAAGTAACTAGAGAATTCACATTCTCTATTATTTTTACTAATGAAGTTCTTCTTCTCTCAAAACATACTATCAAGAAAGTTCTAAAATAAAATAAAAAAGGATTAAGAAATAGACAAGTAACATCTTAAGATCAACTATTACGTGCATATTTGGTTGAGCGTTGTAGAAACTCAACCCACGTTAATAACTCATTGAAAGCTGCAATATATGTTTGATTGTTCATATAGTTGAATTTGTTCAACGCAATTTAAAATAAAACCCACGTTCAAGCATCTATTTACTGCTTTTCCGTTGAGTGAATTCACATTCACATGTGAATTATCAATTTGGTCCTTATCAATGCGGTTTGATAGCATGAGTTGACCTTTGTGTAAATGCTTGACCAAAAGAGCTTGTAAGCAATGTGAAGGGGCAATGGTCTAGTGTGTACGAGGCATTCACTGTTTTTTTGATAAATTATTTTTCGATCATATATTTAAGTATCATAAAAAATAAAATAAGTAATGATATTAAAAAATAACATCAAAATTTATGTCCTTTTTAATAATTATATGTCCAAAAGTGATTCTAAATAATATTATTCAAACAATATTCATTCTTTCATAATCACTTTTTAAGTAAAACATCCAAACATAAATCATGTTAACATCAACTCACTTTTACTCAAAATCAAGTTGAACATTAACCCCCGTTTGCTAACTGTAATCCAAACACACCCGTACAATGAATCAAAATTAGTAATTCTATCTACGGTAATAATCATAAATTTCAAGATTTTTGTCATTATCAATGTAGTATCAAATCACTACATTAAAATAAAGTTAAACTTATAAAATTGTCTTCTTCTTTTTTTCTATTTAAAAGTTCTAAGTCTTATTTTACCTTTAGTTAACCAATTCTCTTCTACCAAATAAATATTCTAGTTTATTTTAAATGAAGAATAATATAGTAAAATGTATTAATATTTTATTAATTTTTTAGATTGTATCATTTATTGTCTAAAAATATACAATAATGCTAAGTGGACAATGAAAAACCACCCCATACAGCCAATGGGCCTATTTTTGCTTTGATTTTGGCCCAAATAATCATTGAGATTATAATGGGCCGAGTAATTATGGCCCAAAATCTCATTTATTGACTGATTGGGCTGGTTTTGTATGGTTCATTTAACATCAGAAAAAAAATATATGAAAACTCAGATGGACAAATTAAAAAAAAAATGGACGATGTATTATTTTGGGGAGTTGAAAACAATTGGACCCCTTGTCCTAAGAGCCTAAAAGTTCTTAACCAAATTATTATCATGCAATTATAAAGACAAATAAAAAGAGATAAATTGATTACCCTTCTGAGGACAACAAGATAGCTTGAAGCACTGATTTAAATGCTCTGGCAGCAGTTGATGAGACACAGATCAAAAAGCCAAATAGATGGAAACTTCGCTCACCCTGCATCAAGAAAGTTATATTGAGTTTAAAGACATTGGAAGGGGTTTAATGTTGAAATATGTGCATAGAATCTACTAAAGCAATTCTGTATTGTGCAAAATTATATGGTAAAATTGACATATATAAAGAACAGAGTTCAGAGCAACAGTGACCAGGCTCTTCTACTAATGGATTTCGTTCCTGGAGGATCCAGCAAAATTCTTCACGCAATGGGAGGGACAAGACGAGAAATTCTTGTATGGTTTTGGATCATATTTAATACGTATTCTAGAAATATCTATATTCATATGGATATTAAAATTCAAAAAATGTATAACTGTAATTGTAAAAATTCATATAAATTTTTATTATTATACATTAATCCAACATTTGTAAAAGTTGGATTACTAGTTTCAAAATGTTAAATTATTACACATGGTGGCTGATGGTGACTGATTTGAACACAGATCATTTGTCCTCCTTAACCTTAACCTTATATGCATAAAACACTAAAGAATGAAAACTTTACATCCTCTATCCAAAGTCCAACACTAACATGGGTCATTGTTCCTTCTTCCCATCTTGTACAAATTTTCATCACATAAATTGTAAAAGACAAGACTAGTATCAAATTATTGATATTCACTTCAATCAATTATCAAATTTAGACTTATCAGACTAAGTAATTTAAAAAATATACACTTTTCTCTTTCAAAAAATGCATATAATTGATATAAATAACAAAATTGTTTCCAATTGTTAATTATTTAAGAGTTTAATCACAATATAGTGTAAAAAATTTTATATTGTTATAAAATTATATCTCTTCTTTATACATGATTTTTCAAGCAGCAGGGTGGAAGGCTAAGTAATTATATTAATCAACGGTATATTATACCATAATATTGGTCGTAACACATAAATACGTCCAACATCCAATGTGTGCTATACATGTTATGAGATGTGTGATATACATACGTATGCTATACAAATAGCACATATCCCATAACATGTATAGCACAAATATATGAGTTTTACAACCATCATTATTGGTATATTAATTATATGATTGAACAATATAAAAATCTAGTAATTGAATTCATTGTTTAGACCAAAAGACTTTAAAAGAAGAAGAATTTACCCCAGTAGCTATGATGACCCCTCCAACAACAGGTACTAGGGTGCAATACGTAACCCAAGCCTCTCTTTTGGTGCTGATAATAAAATAGGCAAAAACTGCAGTGAAGAAAGGTGTGGTGGCACCAATTGCCTGGTTAAACGACACCGGAATGTAATTTAGCGATATGTTCCCACACACAACAGAGAAACAGAAAACTAAGCCCAGGCTACAAATCTTTGCAAATTGTTTCTTTGAATGTATTCTCTGAAGAGGCACAACTTCCATTATGTGAATGCCAAAGAAGCTAAGAACAGAACACATCGTCATGTGACACATGGTCAGAAAAACAGGGTACCTGAATCCGTAATTGCTTAGCAAGTACTTGTTCAGAAGTAGAACACCAATGTTTGAACTGTACCAAGCAATTACTGCACCAATTGTTGACCATCGAATCATCTTCATGATCTGGGTCTTAATGTGGTTCCTGCAAAAAACAGCAAAAAAAAATGTTTTTTTTTTTTTTGCAGGAACAGAGGAAGAGAGAACAAATAGAAAGAAGGGGGAAAAAATGCTGGCAGAGAAGAGGCACATGATACCCCATTTTGATTTTAATTTTTAATTTTTGTGGGTTCAAAATCATTTTCAGGGTTTGGAACTGAACATCACCAATTGGGTGCACGTTTTGGAAAAGGTTAGAATGTTGGTTTCAAGTATTATTGGACTGTTACTATTATTTGGTTTATTGTTGTTGTTAATTATTGTGTATGTGACATTAAAACTTATACGATGTAGAAGAGTAGATTTTAAAGGCATTACATCGAAACGTAGGAATCAGTGAGTGGAAATATAAGAAACGTTCCAAAGCCAAGATTAGATACGAGCATGGTTCTGAAAACTGGACCGACGGTCCGACCGGACCGTGAATCGACCTTGCATCCGGTTTGTTTTCAACCATAAAACCGGATTTAAAAAATCTGTATACAAACCACTGCTAACCGCCGGTTAATCGGCCAGACGGCCAAAAACCGGCGGTTGGCGAGTCTTGAGCGGCTAAGGAATTAAGGCCAAAACGATACTATTTCTTGAGAGGGAAAAAAAATCTCAATCAGCCACTCGTCCACTAGCAATAAGCACTGCCGGCCACCACCCAAGCGCTGTTGAGGATGGAGCTCGTAGCCCAAGCTGCTCGAGGAAGAAAAAGAATGGTTCCGCGAGTATATGTTGTTGGTGATGAAAATAGATGGTGTGATGATGATGAATGGTGTGAAAATATAAATTTGGTGTGAATGCTAACATGAGAGAAAAGAGAAGGAGAACGACGAGGCACTAAGAGAAGATGGAAGAATGAGAGAGAAAGAGAGTAGGGTTTAATGTTGAGATATGAAAAGAGTTATTGGGTCAAAAATATCAAGGTTCTGAAAATCAGGTCGGATATCGAGCCGATCGAGGGAGAGGTAGAGGTTCGAAGGTTCAATCGGAATTTCAATCCTAATATAATAATTGAGTTGTAAATTTTTACCGTGAGTTTATTAGTTTTTTTTTTAGTTTTGGGTTTTTATTATTTTTGAGCCGATATGTTTTTTCTATAATTGTGTTTTTATTTTATACTCCCTCCGTTTTTTTTAATTGTACAGTTTTAAATGCACGCATGAATTTAGGTAATTATTGGTATAGTATAAAAGTTAACAAAATGTATATATATTTTACTAAATTATCCCTTACTTTGTTATTATCTCTCCTCAATTATTAGAGATAGTGAGTATTAAATAAGCGTAAAAGGGGAAGAAAATGATAAAGTTTATCTTGAAATCTGAAATGAATAATTAAAAAAAAAAAACACGTATCTATAAATTGAACCATTAAAAAAAGGGAGGAAGTAATAGTTTTTTGTTTTTTTGGCCCAATAACTCTGGGTCAAGAGCTAGTAATCATGACAATTGACAAGGTTTATGCTAGCACTATTGCAGAATCACAAAATTAAACCATCATTTAGAAATATCTCAAACCATTTCCTTACAAAAGAACAAAGAACTCCCACAAATAAGTTCAAATTATACGATAAGCAAATAGACAAAACCACCAGATGAAATTCAAAACACGGTATAAATGAGCATAGCTTATTTCTCATCCTTAATTGCGGTAAACAGATGACTGAGACCGTTTGTTAAAGCTGATGAGGAAGACAAAGAAGCTTTGAGAATACTAAGACCCTGCAAATACGGTAAAAATAATAAATAATTTCATAAGCATGAAGACCAATATGGATAAAAAACTTAATTTTTTAAAAGTAATTTATAAATTATTTTATATTTATGAGTTTTACTAGGGGTACAACATTATACCAGTCAAGACAGCAAAAAACAGGATTTTGGGCTTAAATCACTGAGCCCATTAAGAAAAACACACATAATTAAGAATGTTATTTGGACCAAAAGTGTTGAAATGAACTTTGTTGTCTGTTTTGGTTGGAAAATTGTTGTTACCCAATAATTTGTGTATATATAAATAGGGTGATGCTAAATGTACAATAATAAACCAGCCAAATCAGCCAATAAATGATATTTTGTGCTATAATTGTTCAGTCCATTACAAACATAATGATTATTTGGGTCAAAATCAAAGTCAAAATAAGTTCATTGAACGTATTGGCTGGTTTTTTCATTATAATTTTGTATTATCCTTAAATATATAGTAATAAAAGTATTTATTTTAAATATTTTAAAACATGTTTTGTTAAAAATAATAAATTAGATTATAAAAACAAAAGGGTAAAAAACAAAAGAGAAAGCCTACCATTCGAACTGAATTTTAAAACAGAAGACAAATATAAACAAGTAGTTAGTAGTTCATCTCAATGAATGAAAATGATGGCGTATTACCTCCATGGCACCAATGCAGACTGCTTTTTCCTCCAAGTCACTGAGCGGGATGTCCAAATTACGACAGAAAGACATAGCTGAAAAGGATGACAGACAAATTATCTGTCACCAAGAACATTGTAGGTCCCTTTACAAATTCATTACAATCACCTTTAACATATCCCGGATCACGTGCTGAATATTCACATTTCATAAAGGTTATATATTGCTTATCGCTACCACAAGATCCATGATAATAATATTCCGGAGTATCATGTGACTCACAAATGGGTAGCAACTTGTTCATCATATGGAATAATGGATCAACCCGATCGAGAATCAACAAGCAGGTCCTTAGCAATAAGATAACTTTGATCTAAATCAACGATGCTCTTGTACAATCTATCTATGCTGCCAGCCCCGGAAGTACCTTCCAACATACGAACCACGCCTCCTAAAGTGCTCAAATCGAGTATGGCCATCAATACACGACAAAGCTGGTTCTTACACAAAAAGTACTCTGTGGGTTCAGAGTCATCAATATTGAGTTTCAAGTTTCTGCAGTAAAGCCCAGAGGGGTTTCTTGGCTGCAACAGCATTTCCCTGGATAGACACCCTACTCTCACACTATATTCTCCTTAGTGACAAGCCTTGCAATGGTTCCTAAAGGCAATGTACAGAAGCTGAAGAGAACATCCACCAAGTCCTTCTCTGCCTCGGCGAAAAGGACTCTGCTTTTGTCATTGTTTAACACAAGCTTCAAGCAGCCATGGTGGAAAACTAAGAAGTAACAACGGTGAGTGTGGCAGTGTTGTTTCTTCAACCGCTTCATTCAGATCACTTCTACACACTTGGGAAAACGCTTCAACTATCTATATTATGTCTATATGTTTGGAAATGGCTTTGGAATTGTAAAAATATGACCTTGTTTGTTTAATTTGATGAAGTGATTAATTGTCATTGGAAATGTGACAATTATTGTCTGTTGTGCGGCTTTAATTTGTGGAATGGGAACAATCAGGAAGAGGTAGCTTCAAATTTAGTTTACAAACCAAAAATAAAAATAATACGTTCCTAAAAAAAATAATTTAATTTCAATCCGTTCGCCCCTAAAACTTTTCATACGTTCCAATTTGAATGCGCTTGGCAAACCAATAGGCAAGTTGCATTTGTTTTTTCTGATTCAATGAATAGAATTGTCAATTTTTTGTTCACTCCAATTTTGAAGTTATTGTCTATTGGAATGGAGTCACTATGTGCCGGAAGAAAAACACAAATATGTGAGGATATGTTTGGAACCAATTTTGGAGTCACTATGACTCCTATAACACTGATTCTATGAGTCCCTTAACTATGACTCTAGAGTCACTGAAAATAAACATTATCTAATAGTGGAGAGCTTCCCATTTCGATTGGTTCAAGCCCTCACACCAATAATTCCATGAGAAATTCTTGGGTGATCATGGACAGCCACGTAGGATTATGGTCCAGCCACCCAAGAAATACCATATGTGAATATGTAATGACATTTGTCATCTAATGAATCTACTATTAATAATTTAAAATATAACATATTTATATTTTTAGTTTTTATTTTAAAAAAATGAGACTTTGATAAGTAAAATAAATATTTAATTTTTATATATTTAAATTATTTTATTTTTTATAAAAACTAACTAATTTAACTCACAAGAAAAATAAAAAAATTTCTTCTTCATCACTTAAATAATTTATAAATATTTAAATCAAATTTGAGTTTTACTTATTGAGAAATGGATCTCATTATTTTTTTTATTTTTTAAAAATAAAAAATAAAAGAAATTAAATATTAGTAGATTTTTAATTCTTAATAATAGGTTACATGAATATAACATCATTTATGAACATATGGAAAATATTTAATTTTAATATTTTTAAATTATTTAAGTGAGGAAGAATAATATTTTTGTTTATTTATTTTTAAAATTTTTTTATCCAAATTATTTAGTTTTTATAAAAATAAAAAAATTTAAAAATATTAAAATTAAAAATTTATTTTATTTATTGAGACGTGAATCTCATTCTTTTTTAATTTTTAAAAATGAGAAGTAGAAAAAATAACTATGTTATATATTTGACATGTGTCATTACATGTTGATATATGCATCACTTGAGTGGCTGAACCATAATCCTACGTGACGGTCCATGACCACCCAAGAATTTCTTTATGAGGAAAGTTTATAAGTTGAAGCGGAGACCATATCAAAAATTAAGGGTGAGAGATTGAATATCAATACTGTGTACAAAATAATGAATGTGTATAAATACTCCCTCCGTTTTATTTAATTGTTCAGTTTTAAATGCGCACTGAAATTTAAGTAATGATAGATATAGTCTTAAAGTTAACAAAAAGTATACTATCTATTTTACTAAATTACTCTTTATCAATAATTAAATATGTATTTATTATATTACTTGGTAAAAAAAATAGTGAGTATTAAATAAAGGTAAAAAAGAAAAAAAATAATAAAGTTTGTATTAAATTTTAAAATGGATAAATAAATAAAAAAACGTATCTAAATTTACAGTTAAAATAAAAAGGGAGGAATTAATATTTTTCTACATAGTTTCTCATGTGACCTCTGCATATTCCGCCAACCCACCCTAGCATCCATTTCCTCGAAACACATTTCCAAACAATTAAACAGCTTGCTTCATTAAATAAGGTGACTTTACGATTCCAATTATAACTCTTTATATATACCTAAATGGCTAAAAGTTCAGCTTCAACTCTTAATCTTAAAAATTCCCCGTCTTTGTTTTAACCCATAAATTGTTTCTTGTTTTTTAATTTTTACCATTATGGAGGTTCCATTGAAACTAATGATAGACAAAGAGAAGAACAAAGTAGTGTTTGCTGAGGCAGGGAAGGATTTTGTTGATGTTCTGTTTAGCTTCCTAACACTTCCTTTAGGAGCCATTGTAAGGCTTTTAGGTAAGGAAGATTCAGATAGCAATAAGGAAGTAAAATTTGGGTCACTTAGTTCACTCTATGAAAGTGTTTCAAATCTTGACAAAGATTATCTTTCATCGGACACGTGTAAGGATATGCTGCTTCAACCAAGGAACTCGATGGAAGAATATTGCAAGAACATGAAGCTTAACATTGATGACACAAAGCCCACAACGTACTATGTATGTTCCAACTTGTTAAGTTGTCGAAGACTAACAAAGATTGATGCAAGCACCTTTGAAAACAAAAGATGTAGGTGTGGGAATCTTGTGTCAACAATCATTTCCCCAAAGAACCCCATTATCTTTGATGGGTTTGTTAAGAGTAATGTGGCGTTTTTGATTGATGATTGTCTGAGAATTGTGCCGAATTCCTTGGAAAGCATGTTCAGCCTGCTCAAGAATTATGGAATAGATAATAACATGCCTACTTTGGAGGAACTGAATGTGAATGTTACTAAGAAACAGGTTTTCTTTTCCTTTTCTTTGTTGTTCTAACTTCTAAAGTCTATGCATTCATTTACTTCTGTGAAATTTCAAATAGGATAAATTGGTCTCTCCAAAAATAAATTATTCAAATTAGTCTATACTAATTTTATAGAGGAACACTAGATATACAACAAAATATTGTATGATATCAGTATAACACTCATTCACACTATTAGTTCTTATCATAGGTTCACATTTACATTCAAATTTTGATGGGGATGAATGTACAATTGTTATACAACTTTTATTATTTTATTTTTAAATGTAAAATCAATTGATCATTCTAAACAAATTAGACAAATTAATCACTTTAAAATGATAAAAATGTAAAATTGATCTATGAATGGTAAAATTAGTCATTCTAAACAAATTAGACAAATTAGTCACTTTAATTTTTTCATATAAGAAAATGGTTGTATTGTCATTTTTTTTTTCTCACAAAGAGTTTCTTTTAACTTCATATTTATTTGCTTCATTTGTTATCCGTTTTTTAGGTACTGGATTTGCTCAAGAATTGTTTGTTGTCAAAGACAACTTTAACAGACGTGTTCTTAGAAAAGAAACTGGAATTGGAGCGATTTGAACAGAAAAGACCTCTTTCTGCCTCTGCAGCTAAATATGGTTCCCAAATTAATGTGAAATTGGTTCAGAGAAAATCGAATGGTGAGATACTATTTGCTCAAGGGAGAGAAGATTTAGCGGATTTTCTTTTCAGTTTTCTCACCTTTCCTTTAGGAGCAGTTGTGCACTTGCTAGAAGGGTATTTTTCTATTGGCAGCGTTGATGGATTATATCATAGCATTTCTAATTTAAGTGAAGATTATTTTATTTCAAAGGAAATAAAGGACAAGCTTGTTTTTCCTGGTCTTGCCCCACAGTTCAAATTAAGCAAAGAGATTATCCCAATTCATCAATTGGATTATTTTCCAACATATTATTGTTGCACTACCAGTTACAATCATAAGGAGTAGAATCATGGATCTTGTTGTGCTGCTTTAGTCCCTGAATGAGTGTTTTGTTATATTTCCTTCATATCTTCAAGTACTGCGAATCATGGATCTTGTTGTGTTGCTGATTTCTTTCAAAACGTTTCCACATTTCATGCTTGTTTATATGATATGACCAATTCCTGCCGACCCCAATTAGGCTTATCAATTTTGATATGGGTTTTGAATTAATAAAATCCTAAAAATTGAGTTTGAGTTAGGGTTTTGAATTTTAATATGTGTCATGTTTGGTACATGTGGCATGCCATGTGTCAATTACACATCATGTTGTGTCCATGTGGCATGCCATGTGGCTATTGGCGCGGCATGCCATATGGCTATTGGCGTGGGATGCCATGTGTATGGAACATGACAGATTATCAAGATGTGGCGTGCTACGTGTCAATTAACTTGCCACATCAACAAATTGGTAACAGTTGACTAACAGAAATTTGACCAAGGACTAAAGTGACATACAAAATATAATTTGAGGAATCAAAGTGAATCTTTATTCGAAGCACAAACTATGAGGAGATGGTGGCTATTCGTGATGCATTGGAAATGGTGGTTCCCAATTAAAAGGATGTGTTCATAGTCACCATAGGGACTTGGTGGTGCTACAGGTAATCTCTTTGTGGTCAAGTGAGTGCTTGAGGCTTCAAATTGCAATGTAGCACAACATTAGTTTGGTAGTCATTGAAATTCTTGGTAAAGTAGTAAAAATGAAAAAAAAAATAGAAAATATTAGAAGAGAAACTCAAATAGAAAATTTTATTGATAATGAAATATATGATTCAACAATGATGAAATAAGGTAAATATTTGAGTAAAACTCTAAACGGTTTCTGACAATTTTCGCATAGAACAACTTGGTCCCTGATTGTTAGAACTTAAATTTAGCGTAGTCGAAGAAATATTTGCCGAAAGGGAAGAATTTAAAGAGTAGTCGAGACTGTGTGATCAGTTAAAGATTCTTAGCTGAGATCTTGGCTAGTCGTAGTCGAGTTTGAGCCGTGCAGGAACGAAATCATTTTAGTAGTTACGAAGAGTTCGGGATAAGCCTAGGATATCCGGCTGGAGCAATTTGGCATAAAAAGGAAGTGCAGAAAGTGGACATGGCAATCGTGTTGGTTGATAGTGGGGGAATTAAGGACGATTTGATCGAGATTGATTAAGAAGAGATCGTGGGAAGTGATTTCCAGGGGATCAAAGCAGTTCAAGAAGGCTATAATTATCAACACTTAGCTGAGGAAAAAACACACATAATAACCTTTGAAGTCATTTTTATCTTTTATTTCATTCTTATTTCCATGTCTTTAGGAGGAAAAATGCTTCTTGTACACCAAGAAGTAGCCACCATCAGCCACCCCTTAATTAATGCATGAAAATGAAAATAATGACTAATGCACCATCACTCACGTTGCTACACGCGCTTAAGAGGGAGGAGGGAGAAGTTTCTACACTTTCCAACACACTGCTGCATGCATTGATCTTTCTCAACACTCATTTTCTTTCTTTCTCTCTCTCTCTGTTCAAGCCTCTTCCACTCCCATTCTCTCTGCCCTTCACGAATCTGAACACGAACCCACCGTCCTGTGTCGCCTCTCTACCCGTGCGCTACTCATCGGTGCCGGCGTCGCCGACTTCTCAACCGTGCAAAGGTATGTGCGTTTCGTACTCTCTGCCCTTCACTGTATTTTTTTTCCTGAAATGAACCATTTTTCTGAAAAAAAATCTGAACTTTGAAAACATCTGCCTTCTTCCACTTTTATGACTTCCTTCCTTCTTCCATTTTTCCGAAAAAAACTCTGAACTTTGGAAACTCTTTCATTTATTTATTTTTTTCTATTAAAAGAGGTTTCTAAAATTGTAACTGTTAGGATTTTTCGAAATTTTTTTTACTTTGAGAGTGTTTTTTGTTGTTTTGTTCATCTAATGTTTATTTGGAACATTGTTCTGGTCCTTTGAAGGTGCCTGTGTGTTGTGTTAAAAAAAATAAATATAATGGAATTTTTCCTGGTTAGTATGGGTTCTGATATCATAAGTGTATGGGTTATTTATCATTCAAATTGTTCTTCCCCTTGTTATAAGATTATTTTTTAACACGCAATTATGTATGGGTTTATATTGTGTCATATTATGGGTTATTTATTGTCATGTACTGGGTTTTATATCATTTAACACTCTGTTCGTATGTGTTTATTTTACAGAGATACATGGGTTCTTTTAAAAACGTTGTGTATATTTCTTTTTCATCAAATGTTTATTTGGGACTTTGTTCTGGTCTTTTCAGGGTGATTTGGTTGCTTTCCTAATTTATATGTAATGATTTTTTGTTTTGGGTTAGTATGAGTTCTGATATCATAAGTGTATGAGTTATTTTTTATCATTCAAGTTGTTCTTCCCCTTGATTTACGATTTTGCTAGAGTAAAGTCTTGAAAATTGTTTCGAAGTTGTTGTTTTATGTCAAAATTTGTATGTTTTTGTCTGTCTCTGTTATAACATCAATGGGTCTGTAAAAGTAACATTGATGTGTTATTTATTATCATATGATTGGTTATTTGTATGATGCGTTCACACATATATTGAATTCTTTGTATTATACAATATATGGGTTATTTTGACACACTCTATGGGTTATTTGATGGTTATACTACGAGTTACTATCCCCACGCATACAATAGGTATAATTTTTCTACTATCTTTTGGTCGGTAATGAGTTATTTTTTACAACAAGCTATGAGTTTTGTATATTACATTCTATTGGGTGTCTTTTTGTTATTTGTTATTTGTGTATTGCATTCTATGGTACTTTTATGTTGTTTCGTTGATAACGTTTACTATTTTCTAAATTTGGATTGGCCTGTTGTATTTTTTTTTTATGATGTTGTTTTCAAATCAGTAGTTCTGAGTTACTTTACGAAATATCATTGGTTATTTAACATATCTGACATTGGTTATTTTACATCGTTTATATGGGTTTTAAATTATGCATGATTTATTTTTAAAACATTTTATGGATTTTTAACATAAGCAGATAACTATATGTTATTTTTTATGAATATATACTGATTACAACACTAACAATAACTTCAGATATGACAAGACATACGCAAAGATCACAACAACAACCCCCCACTGATAGAGAAACAAGATCCAAGCGTAGAGAGGCTGACCGCAAGGTGCAAAATGATGAAGATAGGCCCCGAGTAAACGTGAAAGAAAACCAAGCGTCAAACTTAGGAGCCCATATGCAAATATTTCGACGGATGAGCTTGAAGGTGGTGCTAAAAAGACAAAACAGAAGATTTAGGAAATCATTTCTGTTTCTGGTGTTTTTTTGTATTTGCTGATTTTGTATTATGCTTCTAAAACATTTTTTAGCTATAGTGTAAAAGGCAATACGTGGGTGCATTCAAAAACAGTTTTTATATGGGTTTCTCCATATTATTGTCATGAGTTATTTTATTTTAGAAGCAGAGATTTTTAAACAAGCATACAAATTTTGACATAAAACAACAACTTCGAAACAATTTTCAAGACTTTACTCTAGCAAAATTGTAAATCAAGGGGAAGAACAACTTGAATGATAAAAAATAACTCATACACTTATGATATCAGAACCCATACTAACCCAAAACAAAAAACCATTACATATAAATTATGAAAGCAACCAAATCACCCTGAAAGGACCAGAACAAAGCCCCAAATAAACATTAGATGAAAAAAAAACATACACAACGTTTTTAAAAGAACTCGTGTATCTATGTAAAATAAACACATACAAACAGAGTGTTGAGTGATATAAAACCCAGTACATGACAATAAATAACCCATAATATGACACAAAATAAACCCATACATGATTGCCTGTTAAAAAATAATCTTATAACAAGGGGAAGAACAATTTGAATGATAAATAACCCGTACACTTATAATATCATAACCCATACTAACCAGGAAAAAATTCATTATATTTATTTTTTTAACACAACACGCAGGCACCTTCAAAGGACCAGAACAATGTTCCAAATAAACATTAGATGAACAAAACAACAAAAAACACTCTCAAAATAAAAAGATTTTCGAAAAATCCTAACAGTTACAATTTTAGAAACCTCTTTTAATAGAAAAAAATAAATAAATGAAAGAGTTTCCAAAGTTCAGAGTTTTTTTCGGAAAAATGGAAGAAGGAAGAAGGAAGGAAGTCATAAAAATGGAAGAAGGCAGATGTTTTCAAAGTTCAGGTTTTTTTCGGAAAAATGGTTCATTTCAGAAAAAGCAGAGAGTACGAAAAGCACATACCTTTGCACGGTTGAGAAGTCGGCGACGCCGGCACCGATGAGTAGCGCACGGGTAGAGAGGCGACACAGGACGGTGGGTTCATGTTTGGGTTCGTGAAGGGCAAAGAGAATGGGAGTGGAAGAGGCTTGAACAGAGAGAGAGAGAGAGAGAGAAAGAAAGGAAATGAGTGTTGAGAAAGATCAATGCATGCAGCAGTGTGTTGGAAAGTGTAGAAACTTCTCTCTCCTCCCTCTTAAGCGCGTGTAGCAACATGGGTAGCGGGAAGTTACAAAAAATAAGATTGGTACTACTAGTCAAGAGGGGTCCACAACAAAAAGTGGATGAGTGGCTGATAGTGGCTGATATGTGGTGTACATATAGCACTATTGCTTTAGGAGTAGTTAGTACGTAGTTAGTTTTAATCAACATTCAAATTTCAAATTGCACTACGTACAACTGTTTGTTGATATATTCTTAAATTCTCTCAATTTACCGTTTCTGTTTCTTTTCTTCTACGTCCATAGTTTCTCTTCCTTGAACCAAGTGGAGAATCAATAACTGAAGGGGTAGAATCCCCTTTGGTGTTAATCGTTTGATTCAATGTGTCATTGTGTTCGTCTGTTTCTCGGCTGCATTAACTCAATCGTAGTCGAGAGCGTTTTCACACTAATATTGACAATAAAAAATACCCTACTCAGTCCTTCACAATGTCAATTTCCGGACATGCTAAGATCTTTGGACAGATTCTGTAATGATGGTCCTACGTGGCAATTTAGCACATTGACCTGATTTAGTTTGTGGTGTAGCCATAGAATAAGTGAAACGACATTGTTTTACTTTAGGGTGAGGTGCCCCATTATTCTCCCTTCCTTTCTCTTTGTTCATCTCCATAAGGGCCCTGGAAAATATTTGGTGCACGATAAAAAGTCAGTCAAAATAGTTAATATATTATGCACAATATGTAAAATGTAAAGTGTACAACGTATATCGCATTTTATGCACATCACAACATATATCACATGTTGTGGCATAATATATATCACATGTTGTAGTATTATCTTTTTTTGCAACATGTGATATATGTTGAGCACATCATATGATATATGTTCGTTGTACAATTTATATTATATATGTTGTGCTTGCTTAACTTGTCGACTGTTTTAACTTATTTTTTATTGTATATAATTCCTTCATCCCCTTCATTCTCTCCTTCCCCTTTGTGCTCCTCTCTTCCGTAACCCATCCTAGAATCCCAAATCACATTTTCATAACCCTAGCGAAGTGCAAACCATGATAATATAGAGGAACAGACATCAAAAAGTTGCAGAGGGAAAGTATTCTTCCTTAACTATTCATAAAACCATAGTGTATCTCCCCTCCAATCCATAGAACCATTCTTGTATCTCTAGTGAAATCTATAAGCAAACTTAAGAATAAGTTCAATTTTACCAATACCTACGTCCCCTGAAACACACCGGCAATCCCTTTCCCATACAATGAATTCAATCATGTTTTCCTCCTAGTCCCGTAATTTTAACTATTTATTTTTGTTGCCTTCAAATTTAAAACGCTTGATAGTTTTGTTTAGAGTTTTAGAAATTAACAATAGATTTTTAAAGCACAATTGAAACCTCCTCCACCTAGTGCGCTTTATTTCACCTACAATCAGGGCCTTTAGATTAATTAAGATTTTTTATAATATTATTTAAAAATTTATAGATAGAATAAACTCAACTCACTAAATAAAGAAAGAATACAAAAGGGTTAAAGGGAGGTGAGGATTGCGGTATACAGCTCACTAGTCACCCCCACCAATATTCTCTTCTAAATAATATAGAAATTAAAATAAGAATATATCATCAAATCAACTTTTTATGATGTCATTGAATCCCATAAATAGTAATTATACCAAATTAAACATTTATTTACGAAATTAATAATATTACTTGCCAATTTTTTTCTTTTTGATGTGAACATTACGTGCCACTAAAGGATCAACTTGATGAATTATACATAAAATGTAGTACGTGACATAAAATATATATTTTTGATTATCAATAATTTGGCATTAAAGGTTGGATTTGATGCTTCATACAAGACTTACTAACTAATTTTGTTTGATCTATAATCTTTGGATGCTAGGTCAAACGTTTTCTTTCCCCCACAGAAAGAAATGCAATTAATTGATAGGGAAAAGCATCATATATATATATATATATATATATATATATATATATATATATATATATGTAGCTGTCACTTGAACGTAAAGAATTGATGAAAGGAGATGGGGCTCTCTCAACTCAAAATTACTAACAAAAGCTTAATGATATATAAAGTTACATGTTTATGAATTATGAGACATCCAACTAAATTTACGATAAATAAGAAAAGTTAAAAAATTTAGACAAAAATTACATCATTAATTAAAAATTAAAAATTGGATATTAATATGATGTATGAAACTTTAGATGTATAAATAATATTTTTTTTTCTAAAAAAACATAATATTTATTTAACTAGAAGAAGAAAAAAGGGAAGAGATACTATTATAGAACTCTCTCCATAGCTTTAATTTACACTCTCAACAATCTCTAGCAGTGTCGAATCTTTGCTCTCAAACACGCTTTATTGTTTCTAGCTTGCAAGAGCTTCCATTATGCATGGCACTGGAACCTTCTGTAACATATTTTTTATTATGTGTTTGAAATTATAAAAATAAATAAATAAATTGATGTTTAAATTAATTCTATTGTTTGAAATGTAAAGACAAAAAAAATGAATTGATTTGTAATTCTCGTGAAATTGATAATTGTGCATTTTGAAATCTCATAGATTTTGAGAGAATTTTAATGGGAATTGATTTAGAATTTAATTCATTTCATTTCCATTTTTAATTATTCCATACATAACCTTTGGGTTTTGTTTAATTGCCTCTGTAAAGTCTCTTGAACAAATTATTTTTTATTTTCTATTACTTTTTAACTACTCATTTATATTTTAAAAATAGTTTTCTGTCTCCTACTTTTTAACATATGTGGTTAGAATTCTGTTCTGTACTTTTCATCGAGCTGGAACTGTCGTCGATCTCTGAACTCCACGCACCACGGCTCCTCTCCATGGACTTCTTCGTTCTATGCTCCCCTCCCAGCGAAATAGAGGAGTTTCTCTGCAAGGATTTCAATGTCTAAATCAGTTCGGGTCTAATATAAGTGGACATAAATGATTATAGGAATGAAATACATTTGATTCCCGAAAATATAATTTTCAGTTAAATATTATCAAACCTTAATATATATGTGAACATTTTTTTTCCATTCTCATATTTTTTTAGAATGTCAAAAGATTTCATGAACTAGTTAAACGCTCAAAGTGTGCACATTATAATTGCACAATATTTGGGACAATAGAGACTTCTAAACTTTCTTACTCACACGATAATTAAAAATCGAAAAAGAGGCAGAGATATTCCAAATCGGAAGTTGCAAACTCAATCAATTATAGCCAACTACAGATTGTTTAAGAGAAAAGCAGAAGATAGAAATATAATGCGTGAAAGAAGGAAAAGTAAAGTAAATGTAAAATATTGAAGGAGCTGAACGGTAAAGAACTATTTTATTTGTTTTTTTTTCTTGACGTACAACATAAATATGTCCAACATATATTCAATGTGTGCTATACGTATGTGTGTTATACGTATAGCACACATCTTGTAACGTGAATAGCACACATTGAATACATGTTGAACGTTCTGTTGTACGTCAAACATTATTGTTTTCTTTCTGATGTCCATTCGCATTCTGCTTTTTGTTTAAAATTATTTTTATTCCTTTGTTTAAAAGTCTGGCATTCATTGTCAATCAGTTTATACAATTTGTGATATATATATATAAAGGATCCGTTCTAGTAAGTGTAAGTTATAATACACATCTTAAGTATATTATAATTTTTTATTGAATATATTTTTTTTAGAATTTTAGTTAATATTTATTCATTTGAGAATTTTAGTCAATATTTATTAACGTTTTTCAATTCTACTTTTTGTTAGAAAGAGATATAATAAAGAGTTTAATTTTGATACACTGACAGTGTAAATGTATTAAAGGTATTATTTTCCACTGTTATTCATTTAAAACACTTCGTTTGTATGACTTTTCAAGTAATGAGCTAAAAAGAAAAAACAGAATCACGGTTGATGTGGTAGCATATGATTAGATGACTGTATAAAGAAAGATACACTCTCAGTAGATGAAAATTAAATCATATAATAAATATGATAATAAGTAATTAGAAAGAGATATGGATATATAATATTGTAAAATATATTTATTAGTGTCAATTTAGATAAATAGTTTATTTAAGTCTGTATATAATATTAACTTCTAAAAGGTATATCTAATGAATAAGTTATTTTATATTTAAATACGTAATAACAAAAAGAAATATTTCATGTAACTACACTAAATTTTTGACACTAAATCCGTCACGCCATTAAATTTAACTTTGATACAATCTAACATTTATAGCTACACAATCTAACTTATATCCTAACTTAATCCAACATTATATTCAAATTTTTGTATTGAAACAATGACAATTTTTATACTAACATAATTCAATATTTATATTTACTTAATCAAACTATTGGTAACTGATTTAATATTACTTTTAATATACACGTAACATTGTTCTAACAAAAATATTTTTTGAAAAATATTTTGAAAAAAACATTTTTTGAAAAGTCAGAATATATCACTTATCAAAAAATATAAAAATAACTAACTTTTTTGAGAAGTAATAATAAGTTATATTATAAAATAGAAAAACAAGACTATCCACTGCTATTTCAACTCACCTTAAACTACTCTAAAATAAAGACTTTTCACATTTTTCTTTAAATCATGTGCACATTTAAAATTGTACAATTAAAAAAAGAGGGAATATGAATTATATATTTTAGCTCTTAAAATTTAGAAATTAATTTTTTTGGTCCTGCACTTGCAAACTGTGTGTCAAACTACCCCTTATCATCAATTCTTTTTCATTATTTTTCTTTCATGTTTTTATTAATGTGACATTAAATGATATATTATTAGTCCATACCAAAAGAAAAATGATATGTTTGTGATAGTCATATCATATATATTCAGACTATATATATAGTTGCATAATAAGTTCAAGTTATCATCATTTATCAAATATACTAAAAGTTTTATTTATATCAATAGAATTCATATTATAGACTTTAATAATATTTATTTTGATATAGTTTAATTAGTAGGTTCAAGTTAAATGTATTAGTCTATCATTGACAAGTTATTTAAAATAGTATATCAGCAAAAATGTAACGTTGGGATAATCTATTATTCACTCCAAACTCATCACGAGTCATTGGATATTTTCAATTTTATTATTTATTATTTTATTTTGTTACTAAAATAATTTTTTGGCATTTTTGTAGCTTTATAATATTCCTATACCGCAACGATTCTTGTCGTGACTTAAAAATTTTGCATAATTAATTCATACTATTTAACATTCTATCGTAACTATTAGCAATAATGTTTATCGTATAACAGAAATACATCCAACTAGTATCCAATGTGTGCTATACGTACGTGTGCTATATATGTGTAGCACACATTATATATTATGTAATAGCACATGTTGAATTCTAATTGGATGTATTTATGGTGAACGTCAAACATTGTTAAACTATTAGTGTTATGAAAAGGAAAGTCCTTAATGGCCAGGCGAAAATGTGTCGGTGGTACGATGGCAACTGGCTCTAGTAGGACGGGAATTGGCACCAGCTGGATGGCCACCAACAGGAGTGGTGGCAAGCGAGCAGCAGCAACCAACTGGGGTGGTGGCGAGTGGCAGGTGGTGGACACGTCACTGGTAGGATAAAATACAGAGTAATGATATTTATACATATCAAATGGTATATACAATATATATATATATATATATATATATATGTATATCCAAGTTGAAGAATGTAAATTTAAGTGATTGAGTGATGTCACGTTAAAATTCAAAATTGACGAAGTACGTACACAATATATATAAGAAAAAATGTGTAGATAAATATCATTTTTCAAAAATATATATAGGATAGAGTACACATGCAACGTTAATTTATGGGGCAGTATCCTATCTAATAGCATCTCACCTCAGCTTTAATTTGATATGATGATAAGTCGATATTAGGGCTGAAGGATAAAAATTAGTTATTATTTGTGACACCAAACATGTATGGTATAAATGAGCTTAATTGGCACTAAGTTTTATTATATAGTGTGTATCAAAATGGGCATAAGGACTTGAGGACAATTCTCACTATTTTCACATATTTCGAAGAAAATTATTATTTGTACGTTTAAAATTGAACATCCTAGCTACTTGAACATGTATTTTTTACTCTTAAATATAGTGATAGTCCACGTACATTTATTATTTTTATCTATCATATTAGAGATGTCCATTTTCCGGTTTTAAAATATCATTGTTCGAAATCAACAAATTGGAGAGAATAAGGAAGAGAATTGAAAGAGAGATTGAGATGACTCACATTACACGATTGAGATGACTCACACCAAACAATACATACATAACTTACTCCCATTAATTAGTTAGTTAATTAGTTAGTTAGGAGAAGAAGAAAAAAAAAGTTAATTAGTTAGTTAGGAGAAGAAGAAAAAAAAAGTTAATTAGTTAGTTAGTTACTTATCCATGTATGTATGGAGTACATGGGAGCAAATATTTTTAGTGTACATGGAGAATTATTGGTATTCAATTATGTTTGGCGTACAATAAAAATACGTCTAATTTGTATCCAATGTATGTTATCTATGTTACAGGATGTGTGCTATATGTATAGCACATATACGTATAACACATATCCTGTAACATAGATAGAACACGCTTGATACAAATTGGACGTTTTTCTGTTGTATGACAAACATAATTGTTATTGTTATATGTCACGAAATATGGAATATAATGAAGATTTAAATAATTGAATTTGGTGCTTAAAATTGTAGAAAATGATCCATTTTATTCAATTTTAAACCATCAAATGAGTCATTTATATTTTAGTTTCAATGATTAATAACACATGTGGTCAATGTGTCACTCAATATTTTCTTTTATAACCTGATCATTATCGATAATAATGTCTAATGTGTCACTCAACATTACACATTATCATAATTAAATGATAAAAATGTTAAATACCAATATGCTTAGGAAGCTACCGCGACTTATTTACTGCAAATTCAAAATCCAATTCCACTTGCTTAAAAAGTCAGATACTAAAACTAAGAGCATTATTATGGGTAGAAAAAAGAATCGTCAAAATAATTAACATGTTATGCAGAATTATATTGTATATTATATAATATGCACACTATTAATTACATGAAGTGCACATACCATATATCACATGTTGTAAAAAAAAGATGATATTGTAAAATGTGATATATGATATGTACAATAATTGATATATATTATACATAACATATGATATATGATATACGTATTATATAATATATGATGTGCATAATATATTGACTATTCTGATTGATTTTTTATTGTACACCAAATATTTACCAATACTACAAGAGCATTGTTAGGGGTACAACAAAAAAACCGGTCAAAACAGCCAACAAATAAGTATTTGGGCCACAATCACCCAACCCATTAAAAATATACTCATGATTAAAATACTGGTTGGGCCATAAAATGTTAAATGAGCTTTGTTGACTATTTTAGCTGACTTTTTATTCTATTCAAATCATTTGTGATACTAAAAATAACTTATCATGGTACAAACTACAAACCACTCGTAGTTCAATTCTTTTTATTTTCAATACTTGAAGAGTTCAAAGCTTAACTTAAAGAACTACCAAGGAAATTTAAAAATACAAACAAACTTTGCTTAAAGTGTTGAATATATATAAATAACCCGATTAATTTATTCATAACACGGGTGGTTTCTTTTTCCTCTCAGACAAGTCACAAATATGATATTTAACACAAATTATGTATGCATCCCGTAAAAGATTTGCCCATTGCCCAATATATTATATAAGAGTAATGCTATTAGTACATCATAAAATCAGTTATTATTAGTCATTCTATACAATAATTAAATATTTAAAAATTAGTAATTCAACTTTTATTATTATATATTAACCTAATATTTTAAAAAATTAGATTTTTAATTTTAAAATGTTGAATTATTAAACTTGATTGATGATGGCTGATTTTATGGTATATAAAAATCATTTCTCATATTATAACTAACTCTTATATCTCCTATAAATATCCATTCTCATTTCTCTCTAGGAAGCCATTGAGGAGAGAAAAAGAAGCTATGACGAGAATGTTGTTACATATGAAAATGATTGTGTTAATTGTTTTAGGTGCTATTATTATTACTTGCTCTTCAGCAGCTTCAGATAACCTTGTAAATGCATCAAAAGTGCAAAAGTTTGTGGATGAGCTTCCTGATATGCCTAGAATCCTAGGATATGAGATTGTACGTGGCATTCCCAGACCAAGATCTCTCCAAATTGGAATGTTCTCCAAGTTTTGGGTAATGATTCCTTCATTCTTTTCTTTAATTATTTGTTTTGTTTTTTTATCAGTTTGAATAACAATATCTATAAATTATTTTAATCTTTTAATGTTAAAAGTCATAATTTTTTATTTGATAACATAATTTATTATTTTTTAAAAAATTATTCTAGTATTTTGTAAGAGCAAAGACCACATTTCTAAATGTTTAAATTTTTTATTATTATTTTACATTTAAATATAAAATAAATTATTTTAAAAATTTATTGTCCAATTTAATCCTTAATGACATACGAGCTTCTTCTGTTTTAATATAAACTCTCAAAATTTTGTTGGCTTTTAAAATAAGAGTTTTGCTAATAAGTGTTTTTAGGGCACTTGTTAAGGATCCTACAAATAGTAAGTTTTGAAAAAATTTAAAATATTAGAGTGGGTCCATTATATAGAAAGAATAAAAATGAGTATTTTCAAGACAAAACTTTCCTATTTTGCTTCATTAACAAGTGCCCTAAGGGCACTTGTTAGCAAAACCCTTAAAATAATTAATTTAAAATGAAAAATTGTTTATTTTATAATTTTTCTTTTTAAATAAATAAACAATTGAATTCTAAAAAAAATTAAAATATTAACTTTTAATTTTATTATTTGTAGCAATTCTCTCCAATTATTTTTTCTTTTTTTCTTTTTTTGGTCCGGCATCTCTATAGTCTTGTACCCATGATGTTGACCTCTCTATAGAGTGAGGTTTTGGTCTCCTAGCTAGACATGTCACATGTCGATAGTGAAATTTAAATGTATAGACAACAATATTTCTGATAGGAATATATATTCGTGTTGGTATTTAACATTTGGGTGGATTTGGCCCTATTTTGTACGAGATATTCTACCTTATCAAGAGTATAAAATTATGTTTTTTATATTTGATAAATTAAAAATTATGGAAATGCTATTGCTCTTCATTTTTAAGAGTTAAGGCTAATTTTTAAGAACAATTCATGAAATCTATGTAGAGCTAACTTGTATTCTCGAAATTTTAAAAATTAATACGACACATAAAATTAGTAAAAATATTTTAATTTTATTCATATACTATAGTTTTTAATTAAATTTTTTATTCTCGATCTCTCGTTATATTCATTTTAGATATTGTGAGTAATTTTATAATTTATTTACTAAATACTATTTTCATTCCAAAATAATAGTCGTTTTGACTTTTTTGATTCATTAAAAAACTAATGTACCTAGACATCATTTGTGTCTAGGTACATTAGTTTTCCAATGAATCAAAAAAGTTAAAATGACTGTTATTTTGAAATGGAGGGAGTACTATTTTTATAACTTAGCTTCTATTAATTGATCATCATTTTTATAATATTTTACCACATCAATATAGGTCTCGTTTGGATAAAATTATGGGAAGAGTAGTACTTATTCATAATAAAGAGTAGAAGAATCAGAAATTTCTTATATGCTTGGATTAATTAAATAATCGAAATAATTTTTATTAGAATCAAAAGTTGTTAGCTTCTTTAGATAGAATAGATAGAAAAAATTATTCTTTTTTATAAAATTATAATTGATATAACAACATATTTTTTTTATAAATGATAGAAGTTAGGATAAAAAATATGTTTTACAACTTTTTTAATATAAAGTGAATTTTTATTTTAATTTATCATAATTAAAGATAGTTCAATTTAATTTGTGTATGACCAAACTTAAGTACTAAATATTGGACTTATAAAAATTTAATTTATATATGATTAAATTTACACAGTAAATTATTAATTTATGTACATTCGAATATAATTTATTTTAATTTAAATAATAAAATTTTATTTTAAATTATATAAAACTAAACACTTTTTATTCAAAAAAGATTTATTTTTTATACACAAAATATTAAACTCATAATTATTGTACCAAAAATAATTAACTAAATGAAACAGAATTAATTCATTTAATTTGCTTTATATAAAGCTAAAACAAGTCAACATTCAACATCATTTATAAGGATATAAATCATAACTAATTAAAAAAGCAATATATATATATATATATATATATATATAATGAGAAGCACAAAAGAATTCATTCAATGGCCAGTGAAACCCGAGAATAGTTTATTGAGCACAGGAAATACTATATCCATATGATGGTGAATATTATGCCACCTAATGGTCACTTTGAAATTGATTGTTTAACTTTATATTTTACTCTTAATTATTTAGGTAAGTTTTAGCAATCATTTCACTTTCATAATTAACTAGCACTTTCATTTGATCGTCTTTCAATATATTGATATATAGTTAAAGCTATATAATCTAGAAGAAGTTAATTTTAATAAAGAAGAGTAGTGAGCTTATATATATATATATATACGGGTCCATCTGAATTGAATGTTGGAATTGGAATCATATACAATGTTAATTCCAATTATAATTTTTAAAGGTTGGAATTGTTTTATTAGCATTGTTATGTGTATAATAAAAATTTGGTCAAAACAATTAATATATTGTGCACAATACATATATAAAATGATATGCATAACATATATCACATGTTGTGCACGCCATATATCACTATTACAAAGAAAGATGATGTTGCAACATGTGATATATGATGCATGTACATAACATGTGATATATATATGGTATGCACAACATATAATATATACATTGTACATATTATATTATATATGTTGTGCACATATATATTAACTGTTTTGACTGATTTTTATTGTACATCAAATATTTACCTTATTTTATAATATTAAATTTGATGTAATTTGGATTGACTAAAGAATTTTACTACAATGGTTGATAAATAAATGATGAGAAGGAGAAAGAATTATATAACTTTAATAATTTAAGAGAGATATTTAATAAATTTTCGAATCGGCAATCCATATATATGATGTAGGTTAGGAATTAAAAAGAGTCTATTTTAGTTATTTTTATTTAATTATATGTAACTGGAATATTAATTGTTAAATCTATTTTAGTTATAGTTAGAATAAATTAAGATGTAGTAAAAAACAATTAATTTATCAACGATTTGAATCGACTATAGCACAAAAAATTTGCAAATTTGCAGTCTATAGTCGATTCAAATCGACTTTTATATAGAAAAATGCCCTACCTATTCACGTAATTAATTCTACAACTACTTATATACATATTTAACTATTTTAAAGTACCTATGTAAAAAAATCTCATTTTAACCTTAAAAGACCCAATTTTGTTGTCTAGCTTAATATAAAATGCATATAAAGTACACGTTTGGTTTAACCTGCGACATAATCATTTTTTTTTCTTGTAAAGTTGTCTCGGAAATTTTTAATATAAATTCTTTAAGCTTAAAATAAACAGACTTCAAATTCCCAAACTTATTTTTTTTTTTAAAGTTTATAAAGAGTTTTAATCATTAACTCTTTTCTTATTTTGATTAATGCCACAAAGCTTTAAAAAAATTAGATAGACAGTTTCCATATAAATTTGATAGTGGCCTTCATATTTAGAGTTTAATTTATTTGGTTGAGTTATTTTAACTTTTTATGAATTATATACAGAGGTCAGAGTTTATTTATGAAATTTTAATTTCAACCCCCCCCCCCCTCCTTTTTAAACCCTCAACGCATAATATATAAAAATTTTATATTTTATTAAATCAGTGAAAATGGTTAAAAACTGAATCAAATAATCAATCACTTTTAGTATTAATCATATATAATTTAAATATTAATAATCAATAATTATAACTAGAAATATCAAATTGTTAAATAATATTATTTATTTTTAAATTGATAAATAAATTATTAAGAAAATTATTATGTTAATTATTTACTTATATTATTAGAAGTTTTACTAATAGTGCAAAAAGAAAGAAAATTATCATCATGATGATATAGTATTATCTATACAATGTCATATCAAACATCATATATAATTTTTGTATTTCTGAAATATTGGAAGATGAAGAGACACAAAATTCATTAAGGTGTGATCGATAACAAATTACTATATTATATAGTAACTCAAATATAAAAAAAAAAGTTTATATTTTATATATTTATTTTCAATATTTATTCATCTTCTCATTTTGGGAGCCTAAAAGTCTTCTAAGGAGTCTTGTCATATTGAAAAGTAGTTACTCATTGATATGATAATGATCCACATCTAAAGCTTGTGCCTTCTTATAACCCTCATTTAGTGTTTGCCAACTAGAGTATTTATTATACAATATTAATAACGAAAATAGTCCTTTCTTGATCTTTGCAATTCTTTTATTCTAAAATATAAGTCATTTTCTAATTTTTAATACACTCTTATTTCATCTTTTCTATTTTATCCTCCATAAACTTTAATTTATATTTTCAATTTTATTTAAAATGTGAACAATATAAAAAAATAATATATAATAGTAGTAAATGAGCACAATGTTTAATTTCCTTTTGGCAGAAATTCCACAGAGATCTCCCCCCAACACAGGTTTTTGCATATGGGTTAACTGCTGAAACAGCATCAGTCCCTGGTCCAACCATTGAGGCTCTTTATGGAGTTGACACCTATGTGACGTGGCAAAATCACCTCCCTCCAAAGCACATACTTCCATGGGATCCATCAATCCCAACGGCAAAGCCACGCACCGGTGTCCCTACAGTGGTTCACCTTCACGGTGGAATCCATGAACCTCAGAGTGATGGACATGCAAACTCATGGTTCACCGCTGGATTTCAAGAAACAGGACCCGCTTGGACTAAGAAGACTTATCACTACCCTAATAACCAACAACCCGGAAACCTATTTTACCATGATCACACTATGGGGTTGACCAGAGTCAACCTTATCACTGGCTTAGTTGGGACCTACATCCTTCGCCACCCTCCGATTGAGGACCCACTTGGATTACCCCGCGGCGACGAGTTCGATCGACCGTTGATTATTATCGATCGTAACATCCTCACCAATGGTTCCATCTACATGAATTCCACAGGAGTCAACCCTTCCATACACCCACAATGGCAACCCGAGTACTTTGGTGATGTCATCATTGTGAACGGAAAAGCATGGCCATATTTGATCGTACAACGTCGTAAGTATAGGTTTCGAATAATCAACGGTTGCAATGCCAGATACCTTAGCTTATTTTTCACCAACGGCTTAAGATTCACCCACGTGGCATCAGATTCTTCTTACATTGATAAGCCAGTGGTCACAAATAAGACCTTGGCGGGGCCATCTGAGATCACAGATGTAATCGTTGACTTTTCCAAGTCAACGACCAATTTCGCTATCCTAGCTAATGATGCACCGTATCCTTACCCATCTGGTAGCCCTGTAAATGATGCAAATAGCAAGATCATGAAATTCATAATCCTACCTCATGAAACAAAAGACACTTCACGGATCCCACAAAAGTTGTTGGAGTATCCCTCAGCTGAACCACAAAGTGTGTGCCGTACGAGGTACATTACTATGAACGAGTACACGAACAACAAAACCGGACAACCGACGCACTTGTATTTGAATGGTGTGCCCTTTGAAGCAGCGGTAACAGAAAAGGCAAAAGTGGGGTCCACAGAGTTATGGTATGTGATAAATCTGACGGGGGATAATCACCCGTTACATATTCATTTGGCTTTGCTAAAGGCACTGGAGCAAGTAGAGCTTGTGAATATGAGTGAGTTCAGTAATTGTATGACGGGAGTTAATGATGCCGTTAAGTGCCACGTGGAGAATTATGCACGTGGGAAGAAAGTGGAAGTGCCGGAATATGAGAAGGGGTGGAAGAACGTGTTCAAGATAATGCCTGGGTATGTGACGAAGATGGTGGTGAGGTTTTCTTACATACACACCAATTCGTCGTATGCTTTTGATGCAACGGCCGAGCCTGGGTACTTGTATCATTGTCATGTAAGTATATTCATAACAAATCATCTCTTGTTATCTTTGAGATGTTTTATTATCGATAATACTTGATTTACACTGCACTTTAATTTTGATGCGTCCTAAATAATTGGGAAAAAATATTTTTTCAGCCAAAACTGCCAACAAAGTCCATTTTAACACTTTTGGTCCAAATAACATTATTAACCATGTGTATTTTTTTACTGGGCTAAGTGATTTAGGCCCAATTTCTCATTGTTGGCTGTTTTAACTGGTTTTTTGTTATGCCTCTAGCAATGCTCTTGATGCACGGTGTAAATATATTTTACACTCTTGTTCGATCAAAACACTTCGTTTGTATAATGTTTTAGGAGAAAATAGTCAAAATACAATCACGACTAACGTGACAGTACATGATTGGATGACAGTGAAAAAGTTTGATAAAAATTAAATCCACTGGTTAATACATCCATTTGATAACTTTTTATCTAAAATAAGCTCTATTTAAAAAATTAATTTTTAGTGATACTAGTAATTGTGGCTCAAAATTATTATATTGAGTGATTTTGACTGATTTTTTATTTTGGAAATATCAACATTATTTTATTATTTTTTTTTTGAAATTATTAGTGAGAATCATTATTTAATTCAAGAAAAAAGATATTTTAGATGAGATATTTACTTTATAATATTTGAATATGATTGGTGAAATTCATTTGTTCTCATTTAATTGAATTTTAATTAATGTAGAATATACTCTTAATTATATCCAAACTCTTTGAATTTTATGAGTGTTTTTGGAAGATTACTACAAATAAAAATGAAATGAAATGAATGGATGAAATCACAAATCATTTCTACAAGAAATCAAAGAATTTTAAAATCTAATAAGGCTTAAAAAATATAATTCATTTTATTTATTATTATATTAAAAATTCCAAACATAACAAGAATTGATTTACAAATCAATTCATTTCTATTAAATGGCTATTCCAAACACATCCAATGGAAAAAAATGATTGTTGATTAAGTATTAGTTAATTTTTAGTTTCACACCATCATTTCTCATTTCTTTTTTATGTGAGAATAACAATATTGATTAATTCTTGGAAATTGAAAGTCTAATTCATGAATCTATAAAAAAAAAATTAATAATAATAATGTTAGTAAAGACAATCATAATTCACTGTAAGAACTAATTACTTGAGTTATGCAGTCTTCTACAATATTCAATACTAAATTGAGTTAATTTCTTAATCGCATATAGATTAAAGAAAAATAAAATCAAACATCAATTTCAAGGATCTGAATAAACATTCACTGGATCATTTCTAATGTTTCTAGGATCAAATTTGGCTCTAAATATATATTTTTAATTTTATTTCAACTTTTTGGATTATCTTTTCTTATTCAAATTAAAAAAAAAAGGTCTACTTGTCTACTCTTATGGATATTTCTAATACCAATAATGCTAGATGTACAATGAGAAACCAGCTAATGTAGCCAATGAGTTCATTTTGGCTTTGATTTGAACCCAAATAATCATTGAAATTGTAATGGACTGAGTAATTATGGTACAAAATAAATCTCATTTATTGACTGATTTGACTGTTTTTTCATTGTACATTTAACGTCACTCTTCTAATACCATTTCGTACACATTTCGTACACCTTTTTTGTATGTAGATATTGGACCATGAAGACAATTCGATGATGAGACCCTTGAAGCTCATCAAGTGAACTTGATCAAACGAGGCCAAACTATGAATGAAAAGCCTCCTTGTTTTTTTCACTTGTCTGTTGTTGCTTTTATTTTTGCTTCCTTCTTTGTTTGTTCCCCTTTCAGAACTACTTGTGTTGTGTCTTGCTTTTTTCTACTTTTTTAGTGTTGAGCCTTTGAATTAAATAAAGAAAAAACAAAAACAAATGAATGGGATGCTTTCAGTTATATTCCTATTTTATGCTATATTCTTATTAGAATCAAAGAATTGGTCCTAAAGGACAAGCAGCAACTAAAAATAGTGTTAGGAATTAAAATTAAGAAATAGAGTGACACAACTAAAATTTAATTTGGAGATGAGAAATGTAAAAATATAAATATTTTAACAATATTGAAAATAATTACCTGACTTAGTGAAAATTTTATAATTTTTCAAAATATAAGAAAGGAACAATAACACCATCTCTTATATATGAAAATTATAAATACACTAAAATATCTATTAGGAGAGACCTATTATTTTTTTCTCTTTAGAATACTCACATAAACTCATCAATATTTTTTTAAAAATTTTTCTTAATTATTTTTGGTGATACAGTAGACAACTTCATCATGTATCTATTTATAGCCATTATTGGTTGTGCTTGATACTACGATGATTATTTTAACATGTACTCCCTCCGTCCACAAATAATTATCTTTTTTAGAAAATTCTCTTGTCTAATATTATTTGTCATTTTAGAATTTTAAGAAAGCATTTATTATTCTTTTTCTAATTTTATCCTTATATGCATTCTCTCTCATATCTCTTACTCCCTCAGTTTTTTTTTAATTGTCCAGTTTTAAATGCGCACAGGAATTTAGGTAATGATTGATATAATATTAAAGTTAGCAAAATATGTATCTATTTACCTAAATTACCCTTTACTTGGTAAAAGAGTAAGAGAGATAGTAAGTGTTAAATAAAGGTAAGAGTGGAAAAAATAATAAATATTGTCTTAAAATCTGAAATGGACAATTAAAAAAAAGTTCACATCTCTACATTGGACAATTAAAAAAAACGGAGGGAGTATAATAATTATTACACAAAAAACTAAAGAACAATTTAGTCATTATATATCATTTTTACATTTAAAGTTGTGTGCTTTAATTACATTCTTAATATCCGTGAAAAGTCTAAAGCGTCATTTATTGTGGGACGGAGGGAGTTATTGTAAAAAATTGTTGATAATAGTATTGTAAACAAAAAAGATATATTGACATTTAATTTGTTGGCCATTGAAAATAGTTATAAACTATTATTTGAGAATTAATGACCTTTGAAAATATCACAAAATAGTTTAGAGTATTTTTACTAATATCTGTCAATTTCAAGTTTCTATGTAGTATTAAATATTTGTTTCAAATTGTGCACTTATTGATATTAACGTAGGAAAGAGACTCTTATTGATATTAATATAAGAGAAGTATATTAATATATGGGTATTGTAATAATTTTAATTAAAAATTCTCTTAAATCAATACAAATCAATTACTCCCTCCGTTTTTTTTTAATTGTCCAGTTTTAAATGCGTCCAGGAATTTAGGTAATGATTGATAGAGTATTAAAGTTAACAAAATGTATATATGTTTTACTAAATTACCCTTTACATCTTTGTTATTATCTCTCCTTAATTAATAGAAATAGTGAGTATTAAATAAGGATAAGAGTGGAAAAAAATAATAAATGTTGTCTTAAAATTTGAAATGGACAATTAAAAAAAAAACGTACGCAACTCTAAATTGGACAATTAAAAAAAAACGGAGGAAGTATTTTCTTAAAAAACATTATAAATAAAAAGTGAACACTTAATAAAGAATATTGAAAGAATGTTGTAGCATAATTGCACCTCAAAAGACCAAATGACATGCTATAATTTCAATTAATGATTTAACGTGACACGTTAATAAAACATGACAATTCATTACTAATGTGACTCGTAATGTTCCCAATAAATATAGCAAACAAATAGATAAAATTGACATGAAGTATGTCGAGGATTATTAATTTGGCCACTTAATTAACAAACGTACTTCTCATTTTATCATGGAAAATTCTTGGGTGGACTCCAAAGATAGCTACATGTGTTTATCATTGAGCCATGAGTCTTGTATAC
Organism: Aeschynomene evenia; assembly: GCA_013621005.1. NCBI lineage: Eukaryota > Viridiplantae > Streptophyta > Magnoliopsida > Fabales > Fabaceae > Aeschynomene > Aeschynomene evenia. The sequence continues at coordinate 30,348,629 of CM024268.1, read as the reverse complement.
TTTTCGTTTTATCTTGAAAAATTCTTGGATGGACTCCAAACTACATGTGTTTATCATTGAGCCATGAGTCTTGTACTTGACATACACTCCTATACACTAATTTTTGTTTGTTGTTAGACATAAGAGTAAAGGAAAATGCTAAATGTACATATAATAGAGTTTTTTCATTAAAAAAAATAAAAAAATTCAATATCATCACATATATATATTCAGTATCAATATCTACACAGATGTCCTGTTTTTGGTGTTTCTCTCTGATTTTCGTCCAGGGGCGAAAAATGAGTGAAAATGCCCGAAATGACTCATTTTCGCCTCCGGTGTCTATAAAATACATCTGAGCATTTCAGAACTCATACACACACTCTTTTTTTTATAGACCTCATACACACACTCTTACACAATCCTATAACACATTATGACAGAAAATAGTTACTATCATTATTGAAAATTAATAATTTAAGAAATCTAATTTCTATAAAACTAATATTCTATTAAAAACTACATTCTATTACCAAAACTAAATTCAATAAATATTCAATTGAAAAAAAAAATCAATAGAATTTTTTTTTGATGCACTGACAGTGTAAATGTATTTTACACTGTCATCCAATTAAAATGCTCTGTTTGTATAACTTTTTAAGTAGTGAGAGAGAAAACACAATCATGGCTGATGTGGCAGCACATGATTGGATGACTGTGTAAAAAAATGATACACTGTCAGTGGATGAAAATTAAATTCAAAAAATAATTACCTGTAAAATCTAATTACAACTAATTATTTTTTTTCCAATAGAATATTTGTTGAATTTAGTTTTGGTAATTAGAATTTATCATTGTAGGTAATTATTTTTTTAATAAAATATATATTAGTTGAACTTCGTTTTTGTAATTAGATCTTACAGTTGTAGGTAATTATTATTTTTTCAATAGAATATTTATTGACTTTAATTTTGGTAATTAGAATTTAGTTTTTAATAGAATGTTAGTTTTATAGAAATTAGATTTCTTAAATTATTAATTTTCAATAATGATAGTTACTATTTTCTGTCATAATGTGTTATAGGATTGTGTAAGAGTGCGTGTATGAGGTCTATAAAAAAAAAAGAGTGTGTGTATGAGTTATGAAATGCTTGGATGTATTTTATAGACACCGGGGGGCGAAAATGAGTCATTTCGGGCATTTTCACTCATTTTCGCCCCCCGGGCGAAAATAAGAGAGAAACACCAAAAATAGGACATCTGTGTAGATATTGATGCTGAATGTATATATGTGATCATATTGAATTTTTTTTATTTTTTTGGGTGAAAAAACCCATATAATAGTACCCTTCAACTATTTTTCACCTATTGATGCTTTTATATGTACTAATAGCATTCCTCAAGAATAAAATATTAACGTGTTCTGTTTCCTAATACACTTATGGTGCGTTTGGTTCGCGGATGACTTTTTTTCCCGGGAATGTGCACATTACAGGGAATCTCATTCCCGGGAATCACTTTCTCAGGAATGAAGTGTTCCCGTGTTTGGCTCGTAAATTAAATTTTCGGGAATCTTATATAACTTTATCAGGAATGAATCATTCTTGTGTTTGGTTCACACTAACATTCCTGAGAATATTTTTATTTTTCCTTAAATACCCATAACAATTAAAGCAAAAATTAACAATAAATGCATATCAAAAGTATGCACCAAATTAAAAATCAAAGTAGTAAAGATATATTAAAATGAAAATGAAAATTAAATTTAAAATAGAAATAAATAAAAAATTAAAATTAAATTAAAATGAAAATGAAATTTTAAATTAAAAAAAAATAAAAATAAAAATAAAGTATTATTATATTTATTATTATTATTATTATGGATATTAAATAAGGATAATTTTGAAAATAACAAATTATAGTAAGGGTAATATAGTTTTTTTACCCTCTTCAAAACATTCTCATGGGATGGGAATCTATGATTTCCATGGGAGAGGTGGGATTAAAAATGTGAAAAAGTTGATTTCCCGAAAATATTTTGATTAAAAGTGAACCAAACATGGGAACGTGACTTTCCTATAAAACATTCCTGAGAATCTTCAAAAATTCTCTCAACCAAACGCCCCCTTAATGAACATCCTAGATAAGAGTATATTAAGACACAATTATTCAATGACATCATTTATTTACCATATTATTCAACCAACCAACCTTCTGTTGGCTACCACTATCAGTCATCCATGCCTAAAGTCACCGACCATCATAGCAATATCTCTTAGGCTGGAGATAATTATTTTCAATAAAAATATTTTGAGTCTTACCCGCCACCTTCACCAAATAAAGTAGAGGATTGATTTGAAAAAAAAAAAAATGACTAAATTGAAACATACATATAAAATAGATAACCAATTTGAGGTTTAACTCTTAATATAAAATATATTTAGTCATCTTTTTATCCTCCAAATTGAAAAGACAAGGGAATGGTCGTAAACACGAGTGTGCTATACTCATTTTCACTTCTCTCCTTGCATTTTCTCATTTTCTTTCAACTCAATTAATGACTATTTCATTCCACTCATAATAAAACTGCAAACGAACTCCTAAGTTTCAAAATTGTATTGCCTTAGAGGCCAATAATATATTAATAAGAAAATACTAATTTAATACGGGAAATACTTGGGGCACAACAAAATATCAGCCAAAACAGCCAACAAATTATGCACAACATATATAATATAAAATGCACAATGTATATCACATGCAATGCACAACATATTTCACATATTGTGCACAACATATATCACATGTTGTAACATCATCTTTCTTTATAACATGTGATATATGTTATGCACATCATGTAATATATGGCGTGCACAATATGTAATATTCGTTGTGCAATTTATATTACACATGTTGTACATAATTTGTTGGTTGTGTTGGCTGGTTTTTGGTTGTGCCCCTAGCAATACTCATTTAATACCTAAAAGTAAATATCAAACATTTATTTTATTATTATTAGATGAGATAATGTTTATTCATCATATTTATGCATAATTCTTAATTAAGAGTTAAAAAAGCAATAATATTTGTCGTACAACAGAAATACGTCAAACGAGCATCCAACGTGTGCTATACATGATATGAAATGTGTGCTATACGTACATGTGCTATACATATAACACACATTCCATATCATGTATAGCACACGTTGGATACTCGTTGGACGTATTTCTGTTGTACGACAAACATTATTGTTAAAAAAGTACATATTATAATAGGACATCAATTTTAAATATTCATATTAAATATCATAAATTTATTAATAGTAGTACTAATAAATATTCATTGTAGTACCAATAAATAAATATTCACAAACTTTGATTTATTCCTAAAATATTGCACAAACTACTCCACCCTCACATTAATAATAACAACCATTCCACCAACAAGGATTGACACAAGTGGTAAGCGGCTTATTGTCCCTTAAGCAAGGTCTCGAGTTCGAGCCTTGTGAATGAAAAAAATCCTTGTTGGGAGTCTCACCTGCCATTCCCAGGTATGCGACTCGGGGCAACGGATTAGTCGGGATGAAGCTCCGGACACCGTGGGCAACAAAAAAAAAAAATTAATAACCACCACTCACCATTATATTGACTAATTAAAACTCATGCTTTCTACAAGAAAACAAGCTATCACCATTGAACTCTTGGATTACAAAAGCCACTCGGTGTGTGCCAAACCTTCCATCAAAACTTGACCATAAAAAAATACATCCTAAAGATACAATAGAGAGCTATTGAACTCTAATTACAATGTCAGTAAAATGCCTTCTTTTCTTCTTACTCTTCTCATCCATGCTTACTAATTGTTTACCTTCTGTGCACAATTCAACTTTTGAATGTCATGTAGATGAAAGCTATGCCTTGTTACACTTTAAGGAAAGCTTTGTCATAAGTAATTATGCTTCTTACAATCCTTTTAGTTATCCTAAAACTGTGTCTTGGAAGCCAAGCACAGATTGCTGCTTATGGGATGACATTGAATGTGATGACATCTCAGGTCATGTAATTGGCATTGATCTTAGTAGTAGCCAACTCTATGGATCCATTGATGCCAATAGCACTCTTTTTTCACTTGTTCATCTTCAATGGCTTGATCTCTCTGACAATCACTTCAATTACTCTCAGATTCCAGCAAAGATAGGTAAGCTATCACAGCTAACACATCTGAATCTTTCTCAATTTAGTGAAACCACATTTTCTGGTGAAGTCCCACATGAAGTTTCATATTTGCCTAACTTGTTATCTCTTGATCTACGCAGCTATATTTTATCATTTCCTTCTGGTACAGTTAATAACCACTTGCATCTCAGCATATCCACTTTAAGAAGCTTAATTCGAAACTCAAGTAGACTTGAACAACTTCGTCTTAGTTGTGTGACTATCTCTTCATCACCTATACCTGATATGCTCTCAAATCTTACTTATTTGAAGAAACTCTCTCTTGTGAATTGTGAGCTATATGGTGAATTTCCAATTCAAATATTCCATCTTCCAAACATAGAAATTTTGAATTTGGGAAATAACCGGCACCTAAGTGGTATGCTGCCTAATTTTCATTCAAGTTCACCCATCAACTTCTTAAATATTCGCAGCACAAGCTTTTATGGCAGACTACCAGAATCCATTGGAAACCTAACCAATTTATCTTACCTAGATCTTTCATTTAATATGTTTCATGGTGAAATCCCACACTCTCTATTTAGATTAGTGAATCTTCAATCTCTTTTTCTAGACCACAATTCGTTGCAGGGTCAACTAGAGATTGAGATGTTTTTGAAAATGAAAATGCTTACTTCTCTTAATTTGTCTTACAACAAATTGTCCTTGATCACTAGAAGTGGTTCTCCCAATTTCACCATTCCTCCATTTAAGACGTTAGGCTTGGATTCATGCAATCTAAGTGGTGAAATCCCATCTTGGATAATGAACTTAACCACTTTATCATACTTGGGTATGCAGGATAATATGTTACATGGTGAAGTCTCTCACTCTCTCTTTAGACTCGAGAATCTTGAATCCCTGTCTCTAAGTGGTAACTTTTTAGAGGGACAATTAGAGCTTGACATGTTTCTAAAACTTAAAAGGCTTGCTTTTCTTGGTTTAGCATACAACCACAACTTGTCAATACTTACTAGAAATGTTTCTCCCAATGTGTCCCTTCCTCCATTAAAAGCGTTAGAGTTGGCTGAATGCAATTTAGTTGAGTTCCCAAAATTTGTTCAAGATCTAGATGAACTGGAAAGTCTTAACATCTCAAACAATGATTTAAAGTCCATACCCAATTGGTTATGGAGAAAAATAAATCTTCTGCGATTGCATTTATCCTTTAGTTCATTGACAGGCAAAATTTCCCCCCTAGTCTGCAATCTAAGATCACTTGTGGTACTTGATTTGTCTTACAACAACTTAAGTGGCATGATTCCATCGTGTTTGGGAAGCTTTAGCCAACTTAAAATTTTGATGTTGCAAGGAAACAAATTGATTGGACATATTCCTAAAACATATGCAATAGGAAGTGCCCTTGAGATGATTGATTTCAGCAACAACAATTTGGAGGACCAGTTACCAAGAGCTATTGTCAATTGCAAGATGCTAGAGTTTCTTGATGTGAGTCAAAACCGAATCAATGATTCATTTCCCTTTTGGTTGAGTACTCTTCCTGAGCTAAAAGTTATTGCATTACGTCATAATGACTTTTATGGAACTCTAATGTGCCCAAAGAGATGCACATTTCCCAAGCTTCATATCATTGATCTTTCTCATAACAAGTTCTCTGGAAATCTGCTTCCAGAAATAATAAATAGTTGGAAATTCATGGCAGTGTCCAACACAAGTCAATTAGGGTACAACTACGATTTGATCGTGAAGAAAACATGGATCTATCGTATTTGTTATTCATACACAATGTATAACAAAGGGGTTGTTTTGAATTATATGGAGCTTCAACAAGTCTACTACATGGTAGCAATTGATCTTTCGGGTAACAGAATTTCCGGAGAGATTCCAGAGGTCATGGGAGACTTGAAGAGTCTTGTTTTGCTCAACCTGTCCAACAACATGTTTCATGGCAATATTCCATCTTCCTTAGGGAAGCTTTTAAATCTCGAAGCATTGGACCTTTCTCTCAACAAATTGTCAGGGAAGATTCCTCAACAATTGACAAATCTCAACTTTCTGGAGTTCTTTAATGTATCCTTTAACAATATCTCAGGTCCTGTACCGGAAAATAATCAATTTTCCACGTTCCCAAACAATTTATTTTTGGGGAACCAAGGCTTATGTGGGATTCAACTGTTAAAAAAATGTGAAGTTCCTGTTAGACCTCCACCACATGAAGTTGATGGTGATCAAGACTCTTATCAAGCACCTTTCTTTGAATTAAATTGGAAAATTGTTTTGATTGGATATGGGGGTGGACTTGTTACTGGGCTATCACTTGGAAACACTTTCAGTCCAAATATTCTTCCATTTCTGGAAAGGATGTTTTCTATCAGACAGTAGGTTCATAATAAAGAGTAATGATATTGATACATATCATTTGGTATAGTATAGATCCAATAGTAGAGAAAAGAAATGTAAGTGGTGAAGTGATTTCACATCAAAATCTAAGAATAATGAAGTTAATGGAGAAGATATATGTAAGAGAAAATATATGTACAAATATCATTACTGCATAATAAATGTGAACCTTTCTAGTACGTGGTTTTAATTTTTCCTTATTTGGTTTTTAAGCTATTGAAATTGGTTTATGTGAAAGGGTGCTAAGAAAAATTACTTAAAAAATAAAGTGAAAATGATTAACATAGAGTGTGCTACACATTTTGCCCACTCTCTTGTAAAATAATCTAATTGTTATTAGTACTTTCTCCATTATAATGTATCTTGTGATTTTTGCTTCAGAACTTAACATTCAAGTCAATGTGAAACTGTATTCTATATCAAATTTATGAATTATTGATAAGACTATGTTAATTGGCGTTGACTGAAGTTTATATAATTTTATTGTTAGTATTATTTTTATAATAATGATTGCTGACTTGCTGTTCTTACTTTGCAAAGGAAAGAAAACTGAGAAATAATATTTTAACACACTTTTTATATATTTTTTACATATATTTCATCATATTTAATGGCATAACATTTATTTCAATACTGAAACTACAATTTTACATCTTTGTAGGTGGAAGGATGTCATGATCACCTTAGTAGATTACTTACAAATAACATTACTCAATACTCAAAAGAAATTCTTATTGTGCTTACATATTAAAGAAAAAAATAATAATTATTGCTCTTGTAATTAGAGGAGAGTAATGATTTTTTTTTCTTATTTAGTTATTCTGCACATTTTAAAAAGTAATTTTAGGACTTTATATATTGTTGGTTCAATTATTCTATAAGTCTCTATAGTTTAACTCAATTTTCAATTAAATTTCTATACTATAAATATTTTTCCAACATTATTTATAACAACAAGTCTTATTCCACTAAGTGGGATTGTGTTCATGGATCAAACGACGATATAATGTTTAAAATTTTTGAGACTATTATGTCCACTCAAAAGCATATGACACTAGTGTCTATGTCTCATTATGTCTAAGTGGACATATCGCTAATGTTTATATCTTACAATAAAACACTCCCTAAGATACCTAGAGTAACTCATATAATTACGTAATTATATGCCACATAATCAGTTTTTATATGTAATATTAACCTGAGGCTATAGCATCATATTTCCTTCCTATAGGTAATTATAATTAACTTGACAATACCAATGGACTTCGAGTGGCAGGTGACTCGTTATCCCTTAAAATAAGGTCTCGAGTTTGAGCCTTGTGGATGGACAAAATTCCCTTTGTGAGTATCACCTACTATTCTCAGGTACGTGACCCGAGATGACGGATTAGTCAGAGCGAAAATTCGAAGACCGTGGGCAACCAAAATAAAATTAACTTGACAATATCATCATATATATTCTCAATCTCATTGATTCAAATTCAATACAGAAAATTAATCTCATAAGACTCGGATGCAATTTCACCCTTCTAAAAAAACTCATCCTTTTACTTATTATTAATTTGAAAACTGATCGGATGATATAATTAATCACCGGCACTCACTCATCACATGAGAAAAAAAAAAAAAAAGGCTTGCTATATAAATGCAAGTAGAGAAAATAAGGGAAAAGTGGACTTAAGTTCAGCATGCCATACATTCTTTAGTAGAGGTGAAGTAGTGATTCAAATCAAACTTACCTGTTGTTGCCTCAGATAATTAGTCCATCTCAATCTACAACTCTTCCCACACCTTTGAAGCCCTGCAATCTTATTTTAATTAATTAATTTCCGACCGTAGATGATAAATTAAATTAAGACTAATAAAGCAAGACTTGCAATTTGTTATTGAGGGTTTATTCTGATGTTCTATCATCAACCTAAGCAACCAAGAACTTAAAAGATCAGTGTTGATCCAACAATATATAGCAATTAAGGAAAAAAGAGGGAAAACAAAAGTGAGTGGTGATGTATCTTATGAATTTTTGAACCACATATATATGATCAATGAGTTCATACCATTGCTTTTAAGAATTTCTCTCTTGATGATACAAAATGTACAGTGGTGGTTGAAACTGACATGGAGTACATACTAAGAAATAAATAATAAGTTATGAACTAATAAATGTAAATGTTTAGATTACTCAGCAGGAACAAAAACTATTTTAGAGCCTTTCAACACTTACTTGAATCAACCTAATGAATCTTCCTAACAGATCTATTGGGATTGATAATAACAAATTTGTGTCTTAAAAATTCAATAATATTTGAAGGTTCTCTTATGATTAAGACACCAAATTCTAGGATCAAAATGTGTCTTTGATCATCAACTTAACTGGATTTAATAATATTTTATTTTATATATAGAAAATATGAAAGCTCACCACTGGCATAGCAATGAATAAAATTCAAAATGCAAAAGACATTGCAGCAGAGTTCATACTTTTTGGTGCTAAAAGATAAGGAGAATGACCAATCCAGTTCCAATAACTCCAAAACCATTGTGCATCTCAATCGAGGAAAGAAGAAATCACTAGAATCAAAGGAAAACCAAAATTAAGCAAACACTTCAATTTCCTAAGCAGAAAAATTGAGTAATGGCAAATCATGAATAACAAGATAAACAATAAGCATCTCTAGGTAAGAAAATTCAAAGGAGACAAATCGAGAGGGAGTGAGATATTTACCTTGGCGTAGATCAGTAGCAGAACATCGGAGTAGAGAATAGAAACCATGAAAATGCAGATTTCGATTGAGATTGGAAAATGGAGGTTCGACGCTCGAGATCGGTGAGAGAAAGAGGAACTTGGGAAATGGAGGAGAGTAAAGAGAGTAAAGAGATGAGAATAGAAAGGGTTTCTTTATATCTACGGAGAAAGAGAGAGTAACCGCAAAATTCACGCAGAGTAAGAACAAAAAACACTCCCATCACCACCATGGGAGACTCCAACCACCGCTACCGCCCAGTAATCAACACCCCCTCCTTCTTCCCCCAATACCCCAACCACCACCACCACCCCCAATTCTACGACGTCTCCACCGTGTTCCATCAAGTCCCCAACCACCACCACCACCAGCAATACCCCCAAATCTACAACCCCACCGTCTTTGCAAACGAGCCCAACCACCACAACCACCCACCACCAGTGCACCCCATCCACCACCAAGTTTACGAAATCCCCACTGTGTTCGCGCAACCCCACCAACCCTTACCACAACCCCTTACCATTGTGGTCAACGCCGCCTCCGTGCCCCCACGCGCCACGACCAGCGTGGTTGACCACAACTTCCCTTACAATACCCACAATCTGTACGACGTCACATACCACACCCACACCATCCAAACCCTCCTCACCTCCTCCCCTACCGACGTCGACTCCTGGATCTCCGACACCTTCCTCCAAAACAGTTATAACCGTCATAACCGTCACCCTCGCAGTAACAACCTCATCGTGGGCCTCGACATCGAGTGGCGCCCCAACTTCAGCAGAACCTCCAACAACCCCGTCGCAACAATCCAGCTCTGCGTAGGCCAACGCTGCCTCGTCTTCCAGATCCTCCGCTCCCCTTACATCCCGCAATCGCTTGTTCAATTTCTTGGCAGTGTATGGAACACGTTTGTCGGGGTGGAGATCGAGCAGGATATCATGAAGCTTCTAAGAGGATACAACCTCCGAGTGGTGAATTTCGTTGATCTTCGTGGGCTCGCGGTTGATGTGTTGAAGGATACGCAGATGAAGAATGCGGGGCTGAAGAGGCTTTCGGCGAGGGTTCTGGGATTGGAGATGGAGAAGCCGAAGAAGATCTCAAGGAGCAAGTGGGATAAAGTGACACTTTCCCCGGAGCAAGTGAAGTACGCTTGCATTGATGCTTTCGTCTCGTTCGAGGTTGCGAGAAGATTGTTCGGCGGTTCCGGTTAATTGGATTTTTTTTTGGGTTCACGATCAACATATCCACCGTCAACCACGATTAATTGAGGGGTTTGGGTATGGGTTGTTAATTGAGGGATTTTGCAGATTGCAGAATTGTCTGGAATGGAAGAAAAAAAAATCTAAAATCTCCAACTTGTAAGTTCGTAATCCAGAGTTTACATTTACAATTTGCAACAATTTAGGGATCTTATCATCTTTTTTATCATTGCTGCTTTTACACATGACAATGTGATTAGATGGTTGTGACTGATTCATGTGAGAATTACTCTTGCAGTAAGTGATAATGTGAAGTCTTTGTGCTTTTCTTTCGATTTGATTCCTTGTCTATGGTTGCTGTCTTTCCAGTTATCGGTTGCTACATATTATTGTAATATGTTGTTTTGCTCTGTGATGATGAGGAATTGTTCAAAATAAAAGTCATTATTTTCTTATTTTCGTCACTCTGCATTTTCTAGGATTGGCTTCAAGAACCTTTCAGCGTACCCAGTGCTTATTGAAAAACTTTTGATACTAAAGGGTCTGGGATCATTATTGTAACAATAATGCTATATGTACACTCTCCCATCAGCCACACTTCACTTTTTTATAATGGTCCCATCAGAATAAAAAAGTAATATTTGATGAAATTGATGAAATGACTGCGTATTATTGTTATTGCAAAGGCTCAAGACCAGACGTTATGCTAAAGTTTAGATTCACTATGCTAATTTCACATTTGCACTGCTAGCATAATTGGTCAAACCTACATTCATAGCGCCTAACTTTACTAAGGGTTAATAATCCTCCACTTTGCACGTACCTCTCAATTTGGTCATTCATTTTATACTTGTGATTCAATTTGATCTTTCATTTTAATTTTTGTTTAAAATAATCCTTCACTTTTCATTCTGAAACTCAAGTTAGTCCTTCTGTTCATATTCATATCAATTTCGCTACATGGCTGCAGAGGTGTTCGTTAAGTGTTACGGTGGCAGATGACGTGTACTCAGCAAAGTTAATAGCTTAATTTGGTCCTCCACTTTAGAATTATTGAATCAATTTGATCCTCTTCACCTTCGTATAATTATGACAACCAAAATTTTTTCTTCATCCATTTTCTTCTTCTTATTCTCCTTTTTTATATATAAGTATAAAAAAAATTGTGAAACAAATTGATTATCTCTACATTAATAATATTTTGAAATTTAAATAATTTTTTATTTGAAATAATTTTTTAACCATAATAATAGCTTTTTATTTTATTTTTGAATAATCTAAAAATATATGGAAAAATAAAAAATAAGTTTAATAATAAAATGTAAATGAAGTAAAAATATCAATAATGGTTTTAAATTGTAGTTGATATTCAATATCAACATTAAAAAATTACTATTATCTAAGATTTTTATAATTTTTTAAATATTTTATTAATATCTTATATTCAATTAAAGCACCTTAAGTTTTATAAAAATATGCCATTAATTAAAATATTTGCATATAATTAAAAAAATATATAACCTAATATTATAACTTATATAGCATACTTGTACAAAAAATAAATAAATTACAAGATCTATATATATAGTTGAAATATATAATTTTTTAGAACATCTAAATATTGATTACAATATATAAATATATTTCATATTTAGGTTTTGAAAATATATTCATTTAATAGTTTTTATTTTTTAGAGAAAAATGTTTAATTTTATCAAAAATAAAAACCTATTAATGAATATAATAATATAATAGAATAATAAAATAACTAGCAACTCGACAAGCACTATCATGTATGTCAAGTCGCATTTTTAATTTTTTTGGAAAATAAATTTAATACTGCTATTATATCATTCGATCTCATTTATATTAAGTCCCTGTTAATAGAATAGCATTGGATGAATTACAAACAATTGCTTGATAATTAAAATACTTGATTAATAAGTGAAAGAGTGGTTATTTTTTAGAATGTGTGAGAAGTTTTAAGAAAAAACAAAATTGCTCTAAAATTAAATAGTTTTTTATTTAGAATTTTAGAGACCAAGCATAACCGATTTTTTTAATTCTCTTTATAGTATTGTAGTGATAAAAAAAATCATTAATATATTTTAAAATTTATTTGAAATAAAAAATTATTTCAATTTAAAAATATTATTAATATTGACAAAATCAATTTGTTTCACAATTTTTTTATACTTAATTATATACAATAAAGAAGAAGAAAAAATATGAAGGAGAAATGTTGGTTGTCATAATTTTAGTAAAGTGAAGAGGACCAAATTGATTCAATAATCCTAAAGTGGAGGACTAAAATAAGCTATTAACTTTGCTGAGTACACGTCATCTGTCATTGTGGCACTTAACGGACACCTCAGCAGTCATGTAACGGAGTTAAGGTGGAGTATGGACGGAAAAACTAACTTGAGTTACAGAATGCAAAATGTGGGACTATTTTGAGTAAAAATTAAAGTGGATGACCAAATTGAGTCGCGTGGGCAAAGTGAAAGACCAAATTGAGTATTAACTCTTTTATTGAGGAGAAGGGTTCCAAGTTCCAACTCAGCGTCTATAAAAAGTGCATCTTTTTATCTTTTAATATATAGAAATATTTTATCTCTATTTTTCTTTCTTTATATATTTCTAAGTTTTTAACTACTATATATTTAACAATTTCTAGTATAAAATAAATAAAACTTAATTTCAATGTGTCTCAATTTCTATTGTGTGACAATGTAAAATAATTTTATACCGTCAATATGAAAAAATTAAATTGACATAGATAAACACACTTACATTATAAATTTTGAAGTTTTTCTTAAAATATATTTAATTTTAATTATAAGGATGGGATAGAAAAAATAATTATATGCTCCAACAAAGTTAAAATTATATATACATATTTAATTCTTTAAATCAAATTACTACATTAGTATAAGATAAACTAGCGCCTTGTTGAGCATTTTGTGTCTGTCAAGTCGTATTTTTAATTTTTCTGTCAATTATATATTTTTTTTTTGAATTTTTTCTAAATTATGATAGACCAAAATAAAAAAAGAAAAATAGTGTTGAAGATTATTTTTTATTTTTTTCTAATAATGATAGATAAAAATCAGAGAAAACCTCCTATCACGAAAAAGGTCTAAGGTTGAAAAAAGAATGAAACTTAACAAATGGGCTAAAAATACAAAACAAAAAAAAAAAACTAAAAAACAAAACCTAATCCAACAACTTAAAACAGGAAAAATACATAAGAGACCATTCCGTTTCTTCAACAGCCTCCCCCCGAAACTCAGATGTCTAGCACCGGTAACTTTGAGTTTGTCCCTAAAAAGAAGAAATGTTTTTGTTGGTATGAGTTTAGTAGATATATTTGCAACTTGGTGGCATGAGGAACAAGCTCTTTTATCATGCTTTGACTTTGAAATATAATATATTAAATGTGAGAATAATGTATTACCAGATTTCCTTACTTGAGAATCTTTGTAGGGTTCTGCCCAATATGAGCAAGAAGTCAATTACAAGCGATGAATATGGTCCCTCTTTGAACCAAGACAAATTATCGATCAAAACTTCTTCATCAAGACGAGTGACTATGTCACACATTGTTAAGAGTAATTATATTCCTAATAACTCTATCACAAATGAAAGCTCTCATATTACTTCACAAACCAGATATATCCTATTACAACCAATAAAACCTTTAGAGTTATTCACTACAAAATCAACTATTGCAGTCGAATCCAATTACAAAGAAAAGACTAAAGCACATGCAATAATACCTATTGAGAAAGAGTGGTTCCAAATAGTTCCAAGAATTATATACAAACATATATTTCCAAAGCTCTTCCATTATGTCCTAGTAGATCTAAGAAAAACCCAAAAATTTTATGAGTTTATATTAGTAGACACATAGTCAATCGAGTTAATCAACATAAAAAATTTTATTATCGGAGAGATTTCATTCTACCGAATCAAAATAATGAGGGTATTATCTTTATAAGATTGAGGTCAAGAAAGGTTTAAGAGTAAAAAATTTTCTAGACAGTTTAATCCTCAGGAATACACTTATTATGATTACATTAATGCATGACATCACGTCCTGTATTTGAATCAAAGCCTCCATTCCTAGTTCCTCTGGTTCAGAAAAGTGATTTCATTACAACTGCCAAAATGGTTTATGAAATATAGTTCTATGACTTTGAAACAATACCAAATATTTTTCCAAAAGAAGTAGCCATGAGTTATGAATATTTTAAATCAAATACAAATTTTGTAGCAGATTACCAACTTATATCATATGTAGCAGCCATGAGAATATGTCGGATAATGGCCTGGGACTATGATTCAATAAAAGATGTTGATAATCTCAGTGTCCAATATCTAGTAAGAATAATTAAAGTAAAATGGTGGAGCAAACTTCATCTTAATCTTATCAGCAAAACAACTATAGATAATTGGGTTAGTCTCTCCAAAGATAAGCGAAGCAGTCCAAATACTAGTCAGACAAGACAATTTTCGCAAAAAACTTATGAAGAAGAATCACAATGCCTAGCACAAAACCAACAACTCTTAGCAGCTCTAGCAGCAACCACTTCTAAAAACGAAATGACAGAAAGGATACAAGCTATCACGTCATCAACATTAAAAGAAGAAGATATCGCTTTAAGTCCATGAAATTATTTTGAAAACTCACGAGACCCGTATGATTTATAAAAGATTTGTACCAAATAAAAATAATATATATATATATAATAATAATAAAATAAAAAATAAAAAATAATCCAAGCAAGGCCACGTATAAAGACAAAGTAAAGCCAAGTGTTCTAGTTAAATAAAACTTATATGCATGTAAGAAGCCATCATGAACATCTTGACTAGAATTGAGAATATTTTCCAAAATTTAGAGTTATTAGAATAGGTAAGTACAAGGCACAAGTGATTACTCACGGTACAAGTGTTATGAACTTAAGAGGTATTAGATTCTATATAAGAAAGAGGTGAAAGAGGAAAAAGTAGCTGGAGAAAACATCTTACACGTCAAAAGAATTTCTTTGTGTAACTTTGCATCTTTCCCTGGTAAGCGTATTGTGTAATAAAATACCAGTTTCAAGCAGAAAATTTCTTGCACACTGTGAGCTTCTTATCTTACTTTCTTTTATGAGTATAATTTATCCATTATATTTGCATAGAACTAGTTTAAAGAAATTATATTTTACTAAAGAAAATATTATTGAAAATATTAATGATTTAGAAATTGAAATTCAAGAGTTACAATCATCAGGACTACCAATTATAACTCATCTTGCTATTTTATATCATCTTAAAAGTGATTTAGGAATTTTAAATAAAAGTATTGGGTGTTTAAAAAGAAAATTAAATGTGTTAGCTCTATAAATTAAAAATAAAATGAGTTGTTCTTATAATATCTGTAGTCTTTGTACTCTTTATCACCTCTCTTATTACTACAATAATAATAATAATAATAATAATAATTCTTTCTACACCTTATATCATACTACTTTTCAATCTTTGTATTCAAGATGATATAAATTAAAATAGTAAGATGAGCTATAATTGGTAGTGCTAATTATTGTAACTCTTGAATTTCAATTTATAAATCATTAATATTTTCAATAACATTTTCTTTAGCAAAATATAATTTCTTTAAACCAATTCTTTGCAAATATAATGGATAAATTATAATCATAAAAGAAAATAAGATAAGAAGCTTACATTGTGCAAGAAACCTTCTGCTTGAAACTTGTATTTTATTTCACAATATGCATATAAAGGAAAGATGCAAAGTTACACAAAATTTTTTTTTTGAAGTGAAAAAGTAAGATTGGATATTTTCTCCCAGTACCTACTCCTCTTTCACCTCTTTCTTATATAGAGTTTATTAACTCTTAAGTTCATAACACTTGTACCGTGAGTAATCACTTGTGCCTTCCTTAGCCTTTACGTGGCCTTGCTTGGATTATTTTTTATTTTTTATTATTATTATTATATATATATTATTTTTATTTGGTACAAATCTTTTACAAATCATACAAATCTTGTGAGGTTTTAAAATAATTTTCTAGACTTGAAGCGGTGTTTTCTTCTTTTAGTGTTGATGACGTGATAGCTTGTATCCTTTTTTTCATTTTATCTTTAGAAGTGGTTGATACTAGAGTTGCTAAGAGTTGTTTAAGTACACCCCCATATCCTATATTAGAGGCATCAGACTCTATTATAAGTGATGTAGAAGAATCTGAAATCCCTAAACAAGGAAGACTCTTGACAATATTTTTAACTTTTACAACTACTTGCGTCATATCTTTATCCCATGATGGAGGGGTTTTTCGAAGACGTTTATATAATGGGGCACACATGGTTCTGATATTAGGTATAAAATCAGCTACATAGTTATTGTGGCATCCTAGGAATCTTTGTTGTTGTTTTTTGTCTTTTATTTCATTATGATTTTTTTTCGCAAATTCTAATGACCTCTTGATTTGGGTAATTGTTCCCTAATAAATTTCATATCCTAAGAATCTTACTCTAGTTTGAAATATTTTCATCTTTTTGGCTGATACAACCAATCCATTCTCTTTTATTAATTTAATAAATTTTTCTAGGTGATCAATATCACTAATAATTTTTTTAGAAAATATCAAAACGTTATCTAAATATACTATAGAAAATTCCATATATGGATAAAATATATTATTCATAATTTCTTAAAATTCACTTGGGGCATTTTTTAATCCTTGTGGCATAACATTCCACTCATAATGACCAAAAGGTACTACAAAAGTTGTTTTATACTTATCTTCTTCTTCTACTAATTCTTTTACTAAGATTTGATAGTATCCATATTTCATACCAAATTTTAAAAATATAGTGGCTTGATTTAATCTCTTCATTAAGTCACTCTTATTGGATAAATGATACTTAATCTATTTTAAAACTTTATTTAAGGTTTTATAATTTATTACTAGCTTTGGTGCTCTTATTACTATTATCTATACATATATAAAGAGAGTTGAGAAAAAGTTGGTTACTTTCATCTTTACAAATAAATTAAAAAAATTTAAATAAATCAAAATAATAACTACTTCTTCCATTCAAATCATTTTAACTACCTCTTTTTTGATTTTTTTTTATACATCTACATTTTCTAGAATTTTTTTTTTAAATTATCATCATTAGAAAAAATTTTAAAAATTAAAAATTTAAATTGATAAAAAAGTTTAAAATGCGGTTACGTGCAAGGTAAGATGAAATGTTATTATTATTATTTATTTAATTTTTTATTATTATTATTATTATTATTATTATTATTATTTTCTACACATTTTAAACTAACATAACCCTTAATGTAGAAATCACATTACACAACTACACTCACATTTGACTCTATAGATTACAACTAAGAGAATCAAGAGCTGCCACCGCTGCCAGCCAACAGCGCCTCCAGCCTTTGGCTGCCACTGTCCGCCCGCGAGGCTAGCCTATGCCTCGCGCCCCGCAGGGGCGCGTCCTGTCTTCATCCTCCTCGCGCTGTCACGCGGGCCCCTCTCTATTATGCTCTGCGAGCTAGCCTCCAGTCGCGCGCCTCCTCCTCTGCTCTGCTCGCCGCCTCTAGCCTCACACCTCTCTGCTTTCTGCTCCGCTCGTCGCCTCCAGCCTCGCATCGTCCGCTGTCCGCCCAAGTATGGTTCTGATCCTTCTTGATTTTGATGGGTTGGATTTTGGTGGGTGTGATGTTGGGTTGGATTTTTATTTTTTAATCACTTTTATCTAATTAAGTTTTTTATATGTAAAATTTATTATTCATAAAATATATTATGCTAATAATAACTATTTTCTTATTTTGAAGGTGCATGAGTATAAGCAAATATATTTGAAGATTTTATAATATTACTCTTTGATGCATCTTTTGGGAGGATTTTTATTGTTGTTTTTCTTTTGTGTTATTGTTGAACTAGTGAATTATTGCTTATGGATTCAGTATTGGAATTGTTATATTGTGCTTGTTTGGATGTCATTATTTATATAAAATAAGATCTTTTTTAATTAAAAAAAAAATCTTATTGAATTTTTTGATATGTATGGGTGTTAATTTTAAGTAAAAGTATAATCACTAGAAAAAATAAAAAACGATTTTATTTGAGAAGCTATAATTTTCATCTTCTGAAAAAATACATTTTCTATAATATAAAAAGGATATTTACGACTAAATAAAGATCTTTTATAATTAAAAAAAGATCTTTTTTTAAACAAATAATGACATCCAAACAAGCACAAAAGATGTTTACAATTAAGTAAAAATATTTTTATATTACATCCAAACATAAATTGATTTTGTATCCAAACGTTAAATTACTTCTACTTCTTCAAAAGATCTTATTTAAAAAGATCAATTAAAAAAAGATTTTATTCTAGAAACTCATCCAAACAAGCCCAATATTTTTTAGTAAAAGTAAAATCACTAAAAAAAAGCAGAAAAAGATATTTTTTCAGAAGCTTGTTTGGATGTGATTATAAAAAAAGATCTTTTTTAATTAATCTTTTTAATTAAGATCTTTTGAAGAAGTAGAAGTAATTTTACGTTTCGATACAAAATTAATTTATATTTGGATGTAATATATAAAAGATCTTTATTTAATCGTAAACATCTTTTCTATGTTATACAAAATGTCTTTTTTCAGAAGATGAAAAATATAGCTTCTGAAAAAAGATCTTTTTTTACTTTTTTTTAGAGATTATACTTTTACTTAAAATTTGTACCCAAACATATCAAAAAATTCAATAAGATCTTTTTTTAATTAAACAAGATCTTATTTAAACTAAATAATGACATCCAAACAAGCACTAATTTCTATCTTCTAAAAAAAATACATATTTTATAACACAGAAAAAATATTTATGATTAAATAAAGATTTTTTTTATATTACATCCAAACATAAATTTATTTTGTATCCAAACGTTAAATTACTTCTACTTTTTCGAAAGATCTTATATTAAAAGATCAATTATAAAAAGATTTTATTCTAGAAACTCATCCAAACAAGCCCATTATGTATGTGTGAATTTGATAGTGGTGTCACATTCCCAAGATTAACTTTCCCGGACAAAATATATTAGCAGTGTTTGGTGAATAGATTAAAATTTTAGGAATATTACAAAATATGTCAGGGAATGAGCATTCCAGTGTTTGGTCAACACTTATATTCCCAAGGATACAACTTTACAAAAATATCCCTAATAAGCTTAATTCAAAAAATTAATATTTTGAACTTAAAAATTATTAATTATAAAAAAGGACAAAATAATTAAGAATTTTTTAATATAAAATAATCTCATTAAACAAGAAAATAAACTATTTTAAATAAAAAAAATTAGGATTAGGGAAATATTTTATTAGTTTTATTATATGGTTAATTTTGATATTTTATTTAACCATATTAGTTTCTCTTCTTATGGGAATAGAAGATTTCCACCTATGAGATGAGATTAAAATTTAACTTTTTTTTTCCAAAATTAACTTATTTTTGAGAGTTTTTTTTTCAATCAATTTACCACACATAAAATTAAAATTTTAATCCGCCTAACATACGCCTCCGTAAGTCGGTTAGGCTTTTAAAAAGATTAGGCCATGCCTAAAAAAAAAAAAACCTATAACAGAAAATAGGCATTGGCTCAAGCCATACAATTGCATTGCAGGCGAGACTTAGGCTACTTCCACCCCTAATTCGAACCCGAGAAAATGGAGAACAGAAGCCGGGTTCGCTGCCCAGATAACGAAGAGCTGGCGTCGTACATGAGCAGCAAGTGGAAGGAAATGGCGGAGCGACCAAAAGGGATTTCGGATAACATCGAGATGACACTCTCTAAGGCCCATTTCAATGTCTGCAACTCCAAAACCCCTATTCGAACCATCAAAGACTTCTCTCAGGTCAAGTACGTATCCATTTTTTATTGTTGTTATTTTGTATAGCAAACCTCAAAGTGTCCCTGTAAATCTTTTAGTTGGATATAGGTTAGTCCCTGGGACCCAAAACAATTTAATGATTTGTTTCAAGCCTATTATATTATCGGACTTTTCACCTTTGAGATGCCTACAACTCTACAAGCCAATCGGGATTAGTAGGTGGATACCAGCAGTGAACTAAAAAATTTCAGTAATCTCTCTAATAAGCATCAATATTTCTTAGTCACTCCAATTAATATAACAGCATAGTCTTCTATGGAGAAACTTCATGGATGGATCAGAGTGATGCCTGAACGACTAATTATGTGGTACCACCTAAGCAAATGTTTTTGACTTTCACATCTACAATCTCAAAAATGAAACAACTCTTCCTTATGTGACAAAATCTGATACAATGCATAGAAGTTAAACTCATTATGTTTTAAGAGATTCGACCATAATGTTAATTTCTGGACTGATTCGTCCCACATGAATAATTGATAGGGACTATTTTGGTGGTTTACTCTATTTTCCACTTGTTATCAAACCAAGTAAAGTGATACACTTTAGAACAAAAAATTTTACATAGTCATCCAACCATGTAATGCACTTAGCAAATAAAGTTAACTTTCATTTCTACTGCTTTAAAAGTCATGCAAAGGAAGAGATTTAATTGGATGGTATACACATTTTTTACATTGTGAATGCATCAAAATTAAACTTTGTTATATAGTGGTATTTGAATTGAATGCTAGAATTTTTTTGTTGAGAATGGTTATTGGGTGTTTACTGATTGGTTCATTGTGTGCGTGAGTTTGTGTGTCTCACATTTATGTGGTTGTAAAGTGACAACGATGAAGTATAACTTCATCCTGAGTTCTTTTTGTTTTACTCAAAGTAGAATCATCCTAATTTTGGTGAAGTGTTCAATGATTGACTCTATGTGATGTGATCATGAGGGGGTCAACAATGTTTCCAAAATTAAAAATAAGAAGCTCAAGTTGTTCTATGACCCAAGGATGAACTTTGAGCCCAAGAACCACAAAAAATGAATAAAATAGTGAAGAATTATGGTCTAGGAAGAGGCTACACGAAATTTGGGGTTATTTTGATGAATTTTTATTTTAATTTAATGCTTGGTTTTTAATAAGTGTAGGTTGCCTAGGATTTAATTGCATGCCTATTTAGTTTTTGGTGTTTATTTTCTTTGTAATTTTGCAAGGCATAGGCTAGAAACTCTTGGGATTTCTTGTGATAGGTTTATTGCAATTATAGAGTGTAGTAAGTGACAATTAAGACACACATCATTGCTAGGGAGGTTACAAGTGTAGTAAGTGTGTGAGTTAATGACTCTAACTCAGCCTAAATGCTTATAATTTCACTATATATGATCTACTTCAACATGAATAAAATATAACTTGGTTTTCACTAAAATTGTGAGAGTTTATCTCTTTTTGTTCTTGAGTGATTCAAGAAAATCTAAGACTTATCAAAGGTAGAATTCATCCTTTGTGGCGTCTTCCCCAAGCCTTATAACTCACCTTCTCATCTATTTTTGAGTTTGGCGTCTATATTATTCTTTTACTAAATTAAAAAACCAAAAAGAAACACATCAAATGCCAATATGTTGTGCAATTTCTCAATCTGAGATTGCAAGCTCTTTTCTTTTTATTTGGTCCGTTGCTACTCTGTCACTATGTTTCTCCTTCTTATATTGATGTAATATTGGCTTTTG
Organism: Aeschynomene evenia; assembly: GCA_013621005.1. Taxonomy (NCBI): domain Eukaryota; kingdom Viridiplantae; phylum Streptophyta; class Magnoliopsida; order Fabales; family Fabaceae; genus Aeschynomene; species Aeschynomene evenia. The sequence goes on along the minus strand of CM024268.1, from coordinate 30,326,429 downwards.
TAGTTTACTAATCTAATGGGCTTTCTTTGTTTTATTTGACGAATAGCTTGAATTTTGCTACATCCTTTCATGCCCTTGGAAGCTTGAACTTCAGTGTAAAAAGGGTTGTTGGGTTTGTACTGTGTGGTTGGCTCTATGTAACTTTTTGTAAAATGATGAGGGCCAGAAGCATTTTTTCCCTTGGTTTCTTAAGTGTTTTTTTTCTTGTTATCATGTTTGGTTGGTTCTTTTGGGATTTTGGAATTGTGTGGACCTTGGAAGCTTTAACTTAGTGTAAAAAGTGTTTAATGATTGGGACTACGTTTCTCTCTCTCTCTCTCTCTCTCTCATATTGATGCGTTTTGTAGAGTGGTCAGTGATGTAATATTGGCTTTTGTAGCGTTATAGCTTCTAATTTAATGGGGTTTCTTTGTCTTTTGTGTATCGTGTGAAAGGGGTGTGGGGAAAATGATTTTGAGGCTCATGCAGGGGTTTTTTGGCACCGGTTCAGGAGGTTCTGAACCAGAAGAAGTGACCAAAAAGGGTATGTATGGTGCTGTGTAGCTTTTTTATTTTCTGTCATCTTTAGTTGGCTTTATATTTATCTGTCTTTTTTTTTTCTGTTCAATTATCCTTTCTTATTCGATTTTGTAGGAAAGAAAACTAAAGGAACCAAGCGCTATGTTCCACAGAAGAGCTCTGTGGCATATGCACTGCTGATAACCCTTTACAGGTATATTCACTGGCATTGCCAGTGCTTATTTTGCAAGCATTTTACTGGAAGTTATATGAAACTTTTCTGATCATAGTTTTAACCCTTATTTAACAGGGGAACTTCAAATGGAAAAGAATTTATGCATAAACAGGAACTTATTGATGCAGCTGAAGCTAGTGGGCTATCTCGAGTGCCAATTGCGTATATATTCAATAAAGTTTCTATATTGTTTTCTTTCTGTCTAATTAAAGCTACTGTCCATTAAAATGTATGTAACTTTTGACCATGCACATGTTGAATATTCAGGCCAGAAAGAGGGAAAGGAAAACCTGGACAATTTGGAAGTTCACCACGAGATTGGTATAGTGGATGGAGCTGTATGAAGACATTGATATCTAAGGGATTAGTTGTAAAATCAAGTTGTCCAGCAAAGTATGATTTTCCATTGTGCATGCCCTCTTTGACTACGTACTGCTAGTTTTGTGTATACATATTTTCTTAGTCTTTTATATGACCTTTCACTTATTAAAATCAACTGGTTTAGGGGACCACCTTATTTTGAATTTGAAATAAAAAAGTTTGTGGCCTTGGACATGTTTGTGCTTGTAATATGCTTCAGCAATTTATCATTCCCTATAATATCTTAAGAAATTTTTAGGCATTGTTTTAGATCCATTAACATTGAATAATGTGGCTGTTATTTATTTACGTAGCCTTGCCCATCTACAATTTAGTTTAATATTTACCAACTTTTATAAGACCAGAAATTTTTGGAGTGTTTCTTGTTAAGTCACCTGAAATGACTACGTATGGTTTTTCAAATGACAATTGGAATTTGATTTGTTCAAAATATCAAATGCAAATAGTCCATATTTGTGAGGATAAATTCTACTTTGTTTTCAGGTACATGCTAACTCAAGAAGGTAAGGAAGCAGCATGTGACTGTCTTGCAAGATCTGGAATGGCAGAATCTCAAGAGAAGTTAGTTTCTGTTGAAGTTCCATCTTATATGGATAAAGAAAACTCAATAGATAGGGAACTCAATGATCATGATTTGGAATTGGAAGTTATGTCACCTTTGACACAAAAAAAGAAGCCATTGGATGTTCCTCTTGATTCTCTTGAGAGGGTATTTTTCCTCATTTTTCAAATCCTGTTTACTTTTGTTTCTTCATATTAATATAGAAGGTTTTTGCTTTTCAATTGGCCCATTTTCTATAGAAAGTGCTAAAATGATGCCCTGATTCTGATTTGTATGACATACAATCTGATTTTGGTCCTTGTCCTATCCCTGTACATCTATACATTTGCTTGAAACTTCAATTCGATCATTTAATTGTCTGGATAATCTATCATTCTTGTATTAGATGGTTAACTTCTTCCATTAATTTTCATTTTCACAAGGCTTTAGCATGAAAGAAAGGACATCATATTTTTATTGTTGTGCTCTTGCTTTCTTAGTTACATCCTTTATCTTTTAAAGGAGGCCCATGAAGTTTATGTATCACGATTACTTGGTTTAATTCATGTGCTATCATGATCACTTTACTTGAAAATTTCATTTAATTTTTACCTGATGTTTGACATGTGGTCTTTTCTTGTCTATTACAATATATTATTTTGTAGTTCACACGCATGGGTTACTCAAAGGAACAAATTGTCAGTGCTTTAACTGAAGTTTCTAGAAACCATCCGGATGAAGATGTCTCAGCTCTGTGGCCAGCTGTTTTATGTCATCTTCGTGAGGAGCAAATCTATGGTTTGCATCCAGGATTTAAAACAAGTACAAATAATGATGGTATTAAGAGTGCTATGACAGATGTAAATGGTGTTTCTTTTTTGTCTTTGCCATTCCTTAGTTGCACAAGTTAGCGATTAAGCTTTTATCTCATTCGGTTCATAAATATCAGGTTCCACAGACCTCGTTGGAAATCAAAGCAGAGCTGCGAGTTCTGTTTGCAATGAGCATGTGCCAAATTTCTGTTTAGATACCCCACCTTTTCCCTTGAGAGCTTGCCCATCAGCTGTATGGTTTGTTCCCTTTGCTAAACTTGCTCATCTTTTATCTTGACATTCTGCCTATTTTGTAATTTAAAAATTGATCCTTAATGTGGTAACGTACTGCTAATATAGTTAGTAGTACTTTCTCACAGACTGATTAGATATGTGGCCTGTTTTAAATCTGATTAGTATTTTGGTTTTGAAAACTTACCAAAGGGGTAACCACTAATTAGTATAATTCTTGTTCAGACTTCTGATTGCATTTGAAGTGGTACTAAATGTCATCTATGTGCAATATTCATTTATCTTTCACTACATTCCACTTTTGCTATTGGTTAAATTAAGTTATCAGTTTTGCAATGCAAGTGCATGGAGCAAGAGTAAGATGCTCATATAATGTTAAGGTAGGTAGGTCAAATATAATATGTCCCCTGGTGTAAAATTAGATGAACTATTCTTTCCTTTACTATTTATATAGCTAAAGGTAAAGGGATATCTAGAAAAATTATGGGGGGAAAGTAAGAAAATATTAAAAGATAATTAGATTTTATTTTGTGAATGTAAACATGACTTATCACAAGATACTATAGAGTTATCTGATCCATATAAATAACCCTGCCTAGTAGCACTGACTTTGTTGCTGTTGTGGTGTTGTATAATATACTTTACTCTCATGCTTGTAGATTTTGGAATTATATTTTAAAATTGTACTTGTCTTGATGAAAACCTCAGGCCCATTCCATCCAAAAGCCAAATAAAGATGAGCTTTCATCAAACATGAACATTTTAAGTGTCCCGCCGCTGTGCTTGGGGGAGAGATTTGAGGATGCATATGAAGTGATTTTAATATTGGATGATCGGGAGCAATTTGCCAATCAGGGGTAAGTAACACTTTGCAAAGTTACTCTTTTCATTGGCTGATATTGTTTCATATGCTGAATTGGCATTCTATTTAGTATTTGTTGACAAAATGTACAATTTATCATATTCATTGCACTCATATATTTTCTACCTTGTCGCTAATGACTTAAATGGAGTTTTTATTTATTGATTGATTAGGTCTCGATCCAGGAAAATAATTGAGGATATTCGTCGCCAGTTCCAAATCCAAATCGAGGTGACTTTTGATTTCTTTCCTTTCTACATGTAGTTAGCATGTCTTTCCCAATGACCCAACCCAACCTATACTTTTGTGTTTGGTTCGGTCCTAGTTTGCGAGTCTATGTGTACTGGTGAACACCTATTACTAGGCCACCCGACCAAGTTACTATTTGGTAGGGAGTTGCTTAGAAGTATTGGGCAGAGGGGCAACAATCATCTTTTAACATGGAGATTATATTCTTTAAGAAATGGGATCCATGTGGAAATCCTATTCTAACACTTCAATTTGAACCTATTACCTTTTGGTTTTATTAACAAAAATTGGAGACTTTTAGTTAGTCCTTTTCTATGGAATATTTTACTTTAAAACAAATTAGGTGTGATTTCAGTCTTGGACTGTTGGACTTGAATGAACCATACATTTAAGTACTGTCTTTTCTGTTTTGAAAATGGAATATGATCATCTATAAATTGGTTCATTTCCAGGTTCGGCGATTGCCAGTTGGAGATGGGATTTGGATAGCTCGCCATAGAACTCTTGAGACTGAATATGTATTGGATTTTATTGTTGAGAGGAAGAAAATTGATGATTTGCGCAGTTCAATCAGGGATAATCGCTATAGGGATCAAAAATTAAGGCTCCTGGTAGTTATTCTTTCTTAGATTGTTACCCTTGTTTCTTGACTTTTTAACTTTACCAGAACATGTTGATGGTTATGATATTCATGTATAGTCTATGATCAATGGTTCTGTTGCTTCTGTTCCTATTTATGGTATACTTTAATGACATACTGACATATCCTCCCCTCCCCAACCCCTACTTCTCAATCTAATTGGACATTGTTAGAGGTGCGGACTGAAGAAGCTGATATATTTGGTGGAAGGTGACCCAAATTCTTCAGAAGCTGCCGAGTGCATAAAAACAGCGTAAGAATGATTGCTTTGTTAAACTTGTGTATAGTTTAGGCATGGGAACTAGAAACCAATTTCAATCTTATCTGCTAAGTTATTACCATCACTTTTACGGCTTATCACATTAATACTTCATAGCAAATGTTAAGGTACAGTCACATGATGGTTGAGTGAGGTTCATTCTTTGAAACTTCGTTTCTTTCTAGCTTTAATAATCACACTACCTTAGTTCTTGCACATTTTTCTGGTCTTTTTAGCACTATGTTACCTGTGACTTTTGCATTGTGTTTTATATTCAATTGAAAGTAGTGGTTCTTGACTTGCTTTTGCTCAGTACTACTTGTCTATTATTTGTTAAGCAGTGGATAGAGTTCCTATTTTTTTTTTTTTTTTGATAAAAGAAGAGTATTATTTAGAATTGAAGAGAGAATGATAGGAGGGTGTGTGATCCTCCTCAATAGAAGTACAAAAACTCAATAAATAATAGCTTTCCAATCGCTCAACATACTTGAGTTTTGAGAGTGAAAGACCTCTGAAAAGATTATGAGCTTTACACCAAATAGAAGCTAAATATCTAATTCTATCCCATAAAACTTGCTTATCTGAAAATATATCATTGAAGATTCGCCAATTGCGCTCCATCCTATTGTTTGTTACGAAGCTATTTGGCATGAGGTTTTTGTACCAGAGAAATGGTTATCGAATACTAAATTTTGCATGAGTTGAGCTGGTTAAATACAAAATTGTTGCAGGGTGTTGTATTCAAGGACTCAAGTTTGGATTGAACTTTTAAAAAAATTAAAGCATCTACAATTTCTGTTTGTTTCCAAATTATTCCCATTTTCAGACTTTTTCAATCACACCATGTGCAGCTGTTTAACAACAGAGATTCTGGAGGGATTTGATGTGCAGAGGACGAGTGGCTTAGGTGATACCCTAAGGAAGTATGGTCACCTTACCCATGCAATTTCTCAATTCTACAAGTCGAAAGTTTCTGAAGACAATGTTAATGGCTCTATGACATGTCCTCCCTTTGATGAGTTTGTTAGACGGTGTCAAGACATTGAGAAAATGACAGTTAGTGATGTATTTGCCATCCAGCTTATGCAGGTACAAACCATTGTAAAATTCATTTTTCTTTGTTTTTCTATTGACTGTTTAGTTTCTCTAACTGATGTATCTGTTGGTTGAGTATCCGTTCAAGTGATGTTTGACACTTCTACATTGAACAATAAGGGAAACAAGATTAAGGGAAGACACAATTCAGAAAACACAAGCACCTTCACTTGCATAGCATACTTATATTTGCATGCTTTACTTTTTGGATGAATTTTGTTCTGTTTTGTTGGATCCTCAATTTTTCCGTAACAAATTAAAAATATAATTGGAAATTGTGTGATTTTTACTGGCACTTTCACTGAATAAAATGCTTTTATCAAGTCTATGTTTCCCATAAAGAAGTTCAATTTCTTTCTAACTCGGCTTAGTTATCATTGTACATTTGTACCTAACTATTCCTTCAAATAAATTGATTAAACGATTTTGATTAACTCGGGTGAGTTATCATTGTATAGTTTATATGAGAATATGATCTTTTAGGTTTCTTTACATGAAATATATAATTATCCTTATTTTTATTACTGATCATGAATCTTACGATTCACGATTCGGAAAATTTTTTCGATTTGCGATTCGTATCCCGATTTGATAATCATGCTTCCAATAAATTGATCAAATAATTTTGATTTAGACACTTTGGAACATACAAATGCAGGTCCCACAGGTTACAGAGGCGGTTGCCTTGGCTGTGTTAGATTTGTACCCCACACTTCTGTCTCTTGCCCATGGCTACTCACTACTTGTAAGTCATTCTTTACTATCATACCATCGTACCAATTACCAAATGCACCCGTACTTTTGGGAGTCGATGATTTGGTCTTCTATTGGTGTTTGTAAAATTGATTCTATTAAAATTAATTTTAAAGTAAAGTGATTTATTTATGCCTTGTAGTTCCTCTAAAAGTGTAAGGTGGCATAAAGTAATAAATTTTCGCTTCTTCCCAACAAGAATTAATTTGAAGTCTTGACGGAGCTAGAAACCATACCTATTGTCCAAATGGCCAAAATCAATTCCATGCTTTAGAATCAATTCTACCTCAAGCATAATGAATTGCTCGCTTCCCATTTTTCACTCATCTGTTTCATATGAACAGGATGGTGATTCTCGTACCCAAGAGGATATGCTTCGAATTCGGAGTAACAATGCGATCAATGCAGTTGCAAGCAGGAACATTTTCCAGTTTGTTTGGGGATGCTGACTTAGATGTGAATCCAATAATCATTGGTGGAAAATGTGTATATAATTTTGTTGCATCTCATTGATGTATGAATGGTGTGTACATAAAACTAATGTTAAAATGGCATTATTACTGAGCGTAGTTATTTCACAGTTTGTATTTTTTTTGCCAAGTCCTATATGTGACATTACTTGCGATGATAAAATCAATCAATGGTTAGGAGTTAATAGACTCGCTAACGCTTACCATAGAAAATTTCTTTAGTATGTACGTGGAAAATTTCTTTAGTATGTATGTGTATTTCATATGATAATTTTTTAAGGGCATTCTTAATGGTTAGGAGTTAATAGACTCGCTAACGCTTACCATAGAAATTCTGATATCTATCTATCGTTACTGTCATGGATTTTAGCGTATGGTTTTTCCTTAACAATAGGGCACAATTATAATAAAATCAATCAATTCAACCAAAGTTAGAACAGAAATACAATGTGAATTGCATTAACCACAGATACATCAATATATATAAACCATAAACTCATCAATATAAGTCACTGTGAAGTTCAAAATCATTCAAATATATATTAAAATCATATGAATAAACTCGTCAATATACAATCGGCAATATGAAAATAGCACATGTATCATGTATGGTGTTTATTCAAAATAAACAAATGGTGTTTATTCAAAATAAACAAAACTGTAAATGAACGTCGTAAATCAATCATTCCATAGATACCAAAAGTCTGCATGTTTTATATTCAAAACAAGCAAAACTTATCTTCAATGCCGTACATATATCATCACTTAAGCAGGTATGCCCGTGTATATATATATTATATATAAATAAAAGAAAATAAAACCAAAACATGCACATCACCGCAAATGAAACCAAGAAATCATGTATACAGAAAATGAAATTCATGTTGTCCTTATATTAAGTCTACAGAAAATGAAAGTCTTTCAAATAAGAGGTTAATTTAGCTCTTTATCTAAACTTGACAGTCATGCACAGAAAACGAGCTTTAATTAAATGCACCAAAAATATTTTTATTCAAGAATGAAATTTTTGGACTCACCATTTTATAATTTCCCGGATCATATATTCCATTTTAGAGCCGAGACATATTTACGAGTGATATTACCAAAATACCCCTACATAACCCTAGACTACACCACTTAACCTAAACATCAAAATTTAAAATAACAACCCTAATCCTAGCACCCCTTGGCCGTGCAACATGAGAAGAGTGGAGGGAAAAATTTTAATTCCAACCACTTAATTAATATCCTAACCATGCTTTAGGGGATAAAGCACCACCCTTATCTTCTAACTATTGGTCATCAAGGAGGCAAAGGGATTACCATCCAAGGGTGGATATTAGCCGACCCTTCCTATTGCCTCCCCAAAACCCACGACCACTCCTCCCTCTTTCTCTCTATATATTCTAAACATATACAACTCATTTTAACACACAAAGCTACCTCAAGGTTATGTCAAAGTAATGCAAAAATTTCCCTAGACTTTCTCTTAGAAAATTTTTCTTTCCAACTCCTCAAACACCAAGCCAAGCTCGGCCATATCACCACCACCACCCCTTACATCATTTTATTTTTCATCTACAAGTTCTAACACCATCAAACACCATATTTAACCCCTCAAACAACCATACACTCACAAGAATACCCCTTTTTTTTCCTTGAAGAAGCTCGCGGCCAAGAAGGAGGATCTCAAGCTTCAAACTCAAAGATATCATCCCTGGGGTCACCACTAAGTGAGTCATTCTTTCAAAAGTTTCATTTTTATTGAATAAAAATGCTTTTAAGTGAAAATAATCGGTGAAAATATTTTGTTTGAGCTAAAATATTTTTTTTAAGTTTGTTCTTGAGTTTTTCAAATGAGATCTACCGATTAAAATAAGTTTTGATGATATTGGTGCATTATTTGAACTTAAAGCTTGATTTTTGATGTTGTAATGGACACATGCATGCATGCAAATGGTGCTATGGATAAAATACATATTTTGGACCCATTTGATGGTGAAACCCGCAGCCATGAGAGGATGGTGAGAAGTAGATGTTATTTCATGGACTAGAATGCTTAAAGAGACCCTCAATAGAAAGTAGAACTTGAAATAAAATAATGGAAGTCAAAGGACTTGTAAATAAATATTAAGAATGTTATTTGCTTCTGGAATATGACTCTAAAAATCAGATCTTGATGAAGAAAAATAAATGGTATTGGTACACACTAAAAATGAGCTAAAAGATTAGTAAACTATGAAGAAAAAAGTTTTTTAATGAAGCAAAAATGAATCTAAAAATAGGGTAACTTAAAAATAAGTAGGACTCACTAAAATAACTCACCCAAAATAAAAATGAAGTTTATTTCTCAGATCTGGAATTTATTTGATATTATTTGATTGAAAAATGCCTTAAAAAGTATAGTTTGTTAAAAAATAATGCTAGATATTAAAGTAAATGCTATAAAAATTATTTTAATAGTTTTATATTCTGAGATATTTATTTTCAAACTCAATAAAATGATTATTTCAGTTCTGGAATTTATTTATATTTATTTATATTTATTTGGGAAGAAAAAGGCTTAAAAATGGATAGTTTTGAGTAAATGGTCACTTAAAATACCTTAAGGCTAGAAAATATTATTTATATTATTTGGAAACATTAATATACTGATATAAAGAGTTTTTATAAAATACAGATGGTGGATCAGATTCTAAAAAATATTTTTGTAAAAACAATAGCAAGAAAAAACTTATTTACACATATAGTCTAAGAAATATTGAGATAATATGTCTTTAAAAATATATGGGGGTTTAGCATTATGAAATAATAAGTTTTTGGTGTTAGAAAAATAAGGTTACTGATTTAAAAATATTTTATCATTTATTTGGCACCAAAAGATATTTTCTAATACATAGTTTTGTGAAAATATACCTAGAAAATGCTTTTCTAAAATAAATGGTCTAGTAAAATAATTATGATCTTATTTATTATTTTATTGAATAAAATATGAAATTTTTATATTCTGTTCAGGTTTGATAAATAATTTAAAAATAATTTCTTACTTGGTTTCTAATGCTAAAACTAGTTAAAAATAGCTAATAAATAGAATAAGTAATTAGAGAAAAATATTTTAAAAATAATCTGATATGACCAAGTGGATCCACATAAGTTAGTAATGTTAATGTTAATGTTAGATTAATATAAAGAAGACTAGAAGTTAAGTTTACTAGTAAAACAATTAATAACCCGTAAAATAGTTAACACTAATTATATTGCTTTAAAAGGGGAAAAATAATGAAATAATAAGAAAACATTTCAGAAATAAATATTAATCAGGGAAGATCAAAATTTAAAAGTTTTAATTAGTGTATAGAAGAGTTTAAGATTTCAAGAAAGACAAAACTATACTTTAGCTAGTTTATAATGAATAAAATGATGATTAATTAAGTTAATAATTTATATTCTCTAAGAATAAGATAAAGATCAGTAAGGGAATGGTTTAGTAGATAATAATAATAAAGAATATTGGTTGGGATGTTTCATAAAACTTTAGGGGAGACTTTAAGAAGAAATGCTTCATAACACGTAAAAGAGTGTCTAGAGAGGACAGCGCAACAAGCAAAGATACTTCGTGTATGATGGTAGAACCAATTATGTATTGTGATTATGATATGTGGTATTGATTGATGAACTATAAAGTGGTGATGAGAATGATTTAGATTGTTGAGATGAAATTGTTCGGATAATTACGATTGTTGTAATGCACTGTGATATGCTGATGCTGGTACTAATTGATAATATTATGGGATGGGATTGGATGGAATGTGTTTGTCTGTTAGATTGGATTGATAGGTTGTCGTTTGCTGTGTATATTCTTACCGTCAAGCGGAACTCTCGATTAGCCTAGATCCAGTCGTTCTGTTGAGTGAACGATGGTGCATTGCGCATACTCACGGGATAGAGAGACCTATGCGGCGAGATGTGGTTCTCATGCATTGGACACTTAGTCCTACTGATGAAATGATTTGAAAGTATAGATTCCGAGGTGTTCCCGACGTTGATGATGAATTGTTTAGCGTACGCTCATGAAAGTGGAAAACGGCTAATCCCTAGTTCCATGTAGACGAAGAAGTTCTAAGCCGACGGAGCAACCTAGGAGAACTCATTAGTACGGCCTAAGGAGGACTCTAAGGTGGTGACGTTAGATAGAACTTTATGTAGGGTGCTAGTTACGCGACAACCTAGAAGAGACTTTAGATTCCCTTAGTTCGGGCAAGTAGGATGTTTGACTGTTCAACGTAACACACCTCAGTTCTTTAAAAAGATAATGTGTAGTTTCTAAAAAGGAGGGTGTTACTATGAACAGCTGGAGTTGGGATAAGCGGTACCAAGCCTGGGTATCGGCAATGATTCACTGAGAATTATATTCTCATACTCGCTGTCTTTCTTATGTCTCAATTCCAGGAGATGGATCCCCCGCCGCCCGCCGTTGATCTGCTGTCTATTCGCTTTCACCCAGCTACAGGGTACATCTCAGTCACGTCTGCTGTCCCGACCACCTTCGATTTCTACGTGGTGGATCTTCCCCCGTAGGATCCCCCGCCAGAGCCATTCATTCCTCAGCCACCCGTTGGAGCTGAGCTTCCTCCGCCCGGTGGACACCATGCACCTCCTCCACCTCCCATGCACATGCCGGCTCAGGGATCATAGTCTCCTCCCGGATCACCTGTGTTCGCTGAGGACGACATTATGGGTAACCCTTTTCTCTGGCTCAACCCAGACGACTTGGAGCCTGATTATGTGCCCGGTGAGGGAGTGTCAGACGACGAGGAGATCCTGGAGATGGTCGTCTCTCCGATGAAGGTCGAGGAAGAAGATGATGAGGAGGAGGAAGACCCGGAGGAAGACCCTGATGAGACCGAGTGACTGTAGCTGAGGATTTCTTTTGTGTTGCTCTTTCTAGTATTTCATTTCCCTTTTTGTTATAAACACGTATTGGTTGTAATGGTCATTGTTTCGACCTATTTTGATACATTATGGATGTAATTTTCGATACAATTGTATTTCGTACTTTTGGGGTTTTGATTCTCCCCAATATTTTGGATGGTGGTTAATTTCAGTTTTATTATTCCTTCTTTTCATCTGTTGTATGATTTATTCTGTTTCGTCTTTGTCTGCGTATTCAGAAAAAAAAACTCGTGTTTTTCCGCTATTAGATTTAGGAAGTTACATTTTTGGTACAAGCTCCAAGGATCATCACAAGGTCCTCCATAAAGAAAGAACTTCTATCGTTCAGAAGGATCCCAAGTGAAACAAAACCCAAGGCACAATGGACAACAAAAACAACAAGGAAAGTCACACCTAGCTTCCCAATATGCCCCAACTATTTTCATGGATTACATGAATAGGATTTTTAGACCATACCTTGACAAGTTTGTGGTAGTATTTATAGACGATATTCTTATTTAAGGACAGAGGAAGAACATGTTGAACACCTTAGAGTCGTCTTAGAAATCCTTCGTGATAGAAAGTTGTATGCTAAGTTGTCTAATTAAGTGTGTATTATGGATGAAGGAAGTAAAATTCTTAGGTCACGTAGTAACCCAAGGAGGAATAGCAGTAGACCCGAGCAAGATTGAAGTAGTTAGTAATTGGGAAAGACCTACTTGAGTAAGTGAAATAAGAAGTTTTCTTGGTTTAGCAGGATACTACCGTAGGTTCATTAAGGGATTTTCACAAACAGCATTACCCTTAACAAAACTAACTAGGAAGAATGCACCTTTTGTTTGGACACTAAAGTGTGAAGAAAGCTTTAAGGACTTAAAGATTAGATTGACCTCCACCCCAGTGTTAGTTTTACCTGATCTTGAGAAAACATTTGAAGTCTACTGTGATGCGTCTAGAAAAGGTCTAGGGTGTGTGTTGATGTAAGAACGCAAGGTAGTTGCCTATGCTTCGAGACAACTAAGACCCCATGAAGTTAATTATCCTACCCATGACCTAGAGTTAGCTGCTGTAGTGTTTGCTCTAAAGACTTGGAGACATTAATCATTATGGAGTTAGGTTTGAAGTATTTTCTGATCATAAGAGTTTGAAATATCTCTTTGAATAGAAAGAGTTGAATATGAGGCAACGAAGATGGATGGAGTTTTTGAAAGACTATGATTTTGGACTCAACTATCATCCCGGTAAGGCCAATGTGGTGGCAGATGCCTTGAGTAGGAAAACACTACATGTGTCTTGGATGATGATTCAGGAGGCAAGATTGATGGAAAGTTTTAGAGACCTAAACTTAGGATTCTCTTTGGCCCCTAATAGCATAAGTTTGAATCACATCAGAGTGACAAGTGAGTTTAAAGATTTGATTTTAATGTAACACCCCAATTTTCTGAGTCAAATAACATTTATTTTAAGTCAAAAATAGACATATTTAATACAACTTATTTCACAATATTAACTTATTTTCACAAATAAATTTAAATCTATATTATGATGTAATTTATTTGTGAAAATAAGTTAATATTGTGAAATAAGTTGTATTAAATATGTCTACTTTTGACTTAAAATAAATGTTATTTGACTCAGAAAATTGGGGTGTTAACATCCTATTTCTAATAGCGGAAAAACACAAGTTTTTATTTTTAATACGCGGACAAAGACGAAACAGAATAAATCATACAACAGATGAAAAGAAGGAATAATAAAACTGAAATTAACCACCATCAAAAATATTAGGGAGAATCAAAACCCCAAAAGTACGAAATACAACTGTATCGGAAATTACATCCATAAAGTATCAAAATAAGTCGAAACAATGACCATTACAACCAATATGTGTTTATAACAAAAAGGGAAATGAAATACTAGAAAGAGCAACACAAAAGAAATCTTCAGCTACACTCACTCGGCCTCGTCAGGGTCTTCCTCATCATCATCTTCTACCTCGACCCTCATCGGAGAGACGACCGTCTCCGGGATCTCCTCGTCGTCTAACACTCCCTCATCCGGCACATAATCGGGCTTCAATTCGTCTGGGTTGAACCAAAGAAAAGGGTTACCCATAATGTCGTCTTCAGCGAACACAAGCGATCCGGGAGGAGACTCTGATCCCTGAGCCGGCATGTGCATGGGAGGTAGAGGAGGTGCATGGTGTCCACCGGGCGGAGGATGCTCAGCTCCAACAAGTGGCTGAGGAATGAATGGCTCTGACGGGGGATCCCACAGGGGAAGGTCCACCCCGTAGAAACCGAAGGTGGTCGGGACAGCATACGTGACTGAGATGTACCCTATAGCTGGTGAAAGCGAACAGACAGCAGATCAACGGCGGGCGGCGGGGGATCCATCTCCTGGAATTGGGACATAAGAAAGAGAGCGAGTATGAGAATAAAATTCTCATTGAATCATTGCCGATACCCGGGCTTGGTACCGCTTATGACAACTGCAGCTGTTCAAAGTAACACCCACCTTTTTAGAAACTACACATTATCTTTTTAAAGAACTGAGGTGCGTTACGTTGAACAGTCAAACATCCTACTTATCCAAACTAAGGGAATCTAAAGTCTCTTCTAGGTTGTCGCGTAACTAGCACCCTACGTAAAGTTCTATCTAACGTCACCACCTAAGAGTCCTCGTTAGGCCGTACTAATGAGTTCTCCTAGGTTGCTCCGTCGGCTTAGAACTTCTTCGTCTACATGGAACTAGGGATAAACCGTTTTCCATTTTCATAAACGTACGCTAAACAATTCGTCATCAACGTCGGGAACACCCCGGAATCTATACTTTCAAATCATCATTTCATCAGTAGGACTAAGTGTCTAATGTATGAGAACCACATCTCACCCCATAGGCCTCCCTATCCCGTGAGTATGCGCAATGAACCACCGTTCACTCAACAGAACGGTTGGATCTAGGCTAATCGAGAGTTCCACTTGACGGTAAGAATATACACAGCAAACGACAACCAATCAATCCAATCTAACAGGCAAACACATTCCATCCAATCTCATCCCATAATATTATCAATTAGTACCAGCATCAGCATATCACAGTGCATTACAACAATCGTAATTATCACAGCAATTTCATGTCAACAATCTAAATCATTCTCATCATTACTCTATAGTTCATCAATCAATACCACATATCATAATCACAATACATAATTGGTTCTACCATCATACACGAAGTATCTTTACTTGTTGCGCTGTCCTCTCTAGGCACTCTCTTTTACGTGTTATGAAACATTTCTTCTTAAAGTCTCCACTAAAGTTTTATGAAACATCCCAACCAATATTCTTTATTATTATTATCTACTAAATCATTCCCTTACTAGTCTTTATCTTATTCTTAGAGAATATAAATTATTAACTTAATTAATCATTCTTTTATTCATTGTAAACTTAGCTAAAGTATAGTTTTATCTTTCTTGAAATCTTAAACTCTTTTATAAATTAATTAAAAATTTTAAATTCTGATCTCCCCTAATTAATATTAATTTCTGAAATGTTTTCTTATTATTTTGTTATTTTTCCCCTTTTAAAGCAATATAATTAGTGTTAACTATTTTACGGATTATTAATTGATTTACTAGTAAACATAACTTCTAGTCTTCTTTATATTAATCTAACATTAACATTACTAACTTATCTGGGTCCACTTAGTCATATCAGATTATTTTTAAAATATTTTTCTCTAATTACTTATTCTATTTATTAGCTATTTTTAACTAGTTTTAGCATTAGAAATCAAGTAAGAAATTATTTTTAAATTATTTATCAAACCTGGACAGAATATAAAAATGTCATATTTTATTTAATAAAATAATAAATAAAGATCATAATTATTTTACTAGACCATTTATTTTAGATAAGCATTTTCTAGGTATATTTTCACAAAACTATATATTAGCTAGAAAATATCTTTTGGTGCCAAATAAATGATAAAATATTTTTAAATCAGTAACTTTATTTTTCTAACACCAAAAATTTTTTTTTCAGAATGCTAAACCTCCATATATTTTTAAAGACATATTATCTCAATATTTCTTAGACTATATGTGTAAATAAGTTTTTTCTTGCTATTGTTTTTACTAAAATATTTTTCAGAATCTGATCCACCATCTTTATTTTATAAAAACTCTTTATATTAGTATATTAATGTTTTCAAATAATATAAATAATATTTTCTAGCCTTAAGGTATTTTTAAGTGACCATTTACTCAAAACTATTCATTTTTAAGCCTTTTTCTTCCCAAATAAATATGAATAAATTCCAGAACTGAAATAAAACTATTAAAATAATTTTTATAGCATTTACTTTAATATCTAGTATTATTTTTTAACAAACTATACTTTTTAAGGCATTTTTCAACCAAATAATCAAATAAATTCCAGATCTTAGAAATAAACTTCATTTTTATTTTGGGTGAGTTATTTTAGTGAGTCCTACTTATTTTTAAGTTACCCTATTTTTAGATCCATTTTTGCTTCATTAAAAAGCATTTTTCTTCATAATTTACTAATCTTTTAGCTCATTTTTAGTGTGTACCAATACCATTTATTTTTTTTCATCAAGATCTGATTTTTAGAGTCATATTCCAGAAGCAAATAACATTCTTAATATTTATTTATAAATCCTTTGAGTTCCATTATTTTATTTCAAGTTCTACTTTCTATTGAGGGTCTCTTTAAGCATTCTAGTCCATGAAACAACATCCACTTCTCACCACCCTCTCATGGCCGCGGGTTTCACCATCAAAGGGGTCCAAAATATGTGTTTTATCCATAGCACCATTTGTATGCATGCATGTGTCCATTACAACATCAAAAATCAAGCTTTAAGTTCAAATAATGCACCAATATCATCAAAACTTATTTTAATCGGTAGATCTCATTTGAAAAACTCAAGAACACTTAGAATATTTTATTTTAGCTCAAACAAAATATTTTCATCGATTATTTTCACTTAAAAGCATTTTTATTCAATAAAAACGAAACTTTTGAAAGAATGACTCACTTAGTGGTGACCCTAGGGATGATATCTTTGAGTTTGAAGTTGTTTGAAGCTTGAGATCCTCCTTCTTGGTCGCGAGCTTCTTCAAGGAAAAAAAATGGTATTTTGTGAGTGTATGGTTGTTTGAGGGGTTGAATATGGTGTTTGATGGTGTTAGAACTTGTAGGTGAAAAATAAACTGATGTAAGGTGTGGTGGTGATGATAAGGCCGAGCTTGGCTTGGTGTTTGAGGGGTTGGAAAGAAAAATTTTCTAAGGGAAAGTCTAGGGAAATTTTTGCATTAGTTTGACATAACCATAAGGTAGCTTTGTGTGTTAAAATGAGTTGTATGAGTTTAGAATATATAGAGAGAAAGAGGGAGGAGTGGTCGTGGGTTTTGGGGAGGCAATAGGAAGGGTTGGCTAATCTCCACCCTTGGATAGTAATCCCTTTGCCTCCTTGATGACCAATAGTTAGAAGATAAGGGTGGTGCTTTATTCCTTAAACCATGATTAGGATATTAATTAAGTGATTGGAATTAAAATTTTTCCCTCCACTCTTCTCATGTTGCACGGCCAAGGGGTGCTAGGATTAGGGTTGTTATTTTAAATTTTGATATTTAGGTTGAGCGATGTAGTCTAGGGTTATCTAGGGGTATTTTGGTAATTTCACTCGTAAAAATGTCTCGGCTCTAAAATGGAATATATGATCCGGGAAATTATAAAATGATGAGTCTAAAAATTTCATTCTTGAATAAAAATATTTTTGGTGCATTTAATTAAAGATTAAATTAAATATGTCAAAAATATTTATTGATAGGTGGTTGGTCTATTTTTTCTATGTGCATTGCTAGAGGCACAACAAAAAATCAGTCAACACAGCCAACAAATTGTGCACAACATTTATAACATAAATTGCACAACGAATATTACATGTTGTGCACATCATATAGCACATGCACAACATATATAACATGTTGCAAAGAAAGATGATGTTGCAACATATGATATATGTTGTGCACAATAGATGATATACGTTGTGCACTATATATGATATACATTGTGCATTTTATATTATATATATTGTGCACAATTTATTGACTGTTTTGAGTGATTTTTTTTTGTTGTGCGCCAAGTATTTCGCTTTTTCTATTGTTTATTGAATAATTTCCTTTGAAAATTTACTATAGTTTTTTCCGTGAAAACACTCCATTATCTGCTTTATTCTTAACTCCACTGAGTCCCCCACTCACACACTCCACCAATCATATTCGATATTCAAAAATCAAAATCAAAACCAAACGCACAAACCTCACTTTCCTTCTCCCAAACCAATCCGTCCCCACTCTTCCTGGCAACCACCTCCCATCGCCACCATGGGAGACCTCAACCACCACGAGCCCTCCGTGATCCCACGCGCCACCATCAGCGTGGTTGACCACTACCTCCCCTACGACACCCACAACCTTTACGACGTCACATTCGACACCCACACCATCCACACCCTCCTCACCTCCTCCCCTACCCACGTCGACTCCTGGCTCTCCGACACCCTCACCCAAAACCGCCATAGCCGCCATAACCGTCACCCCAACAGCAACAACCTCATCGTCGGCCTCGACGTGGAGTGGCGCCCCAACAACCAAAACAGCGACAACCCAGTGGCCACAATCCAGCTCTGCGTCGGCCAACGCTGCCTCATCTTCCAGATCCTCCACTCCCCTCACATCCCGCAATCACTAATTGACTTCCTTGGCGGCGCGTGTAACACGTTTCTCGGGGTGGGGATCGAGGAGGACGTGGAGAAGCTTCTAGGAGACTACAACCTCCGCGTGGCGAACTCCGTTGACCTCCGTGGGCTCGCGGTTGAGGTGTTGGGGGATAGGGAGATGAGGAATGCAGGGCTGAAGAGGCTTGCGGCGAGGGTTCTGGGAGTGGACATGGACAAGCCCAAGAGGATCTCGAGGAGCAGGTGGGATTACGAGTGGCTTACGGCGGAGCAGGTGCAGTACGCGTGCGTTGATGCTTTTGTCTCCTTCGAGGTTGGGAGAAGGTTATTTGCTGCTTCCGCTTGATTTAGGGGATTTTTCAATAACTTTTATTTAATTTCATTTTTTTTTTGCTGTCCTCCTCCACAAGATCTCGGTTGCGACAGGTACAATAATATTCGGTAATGTTTGATACATAATACATTCAATTTGTATCTAATATGTGCTATCCTATCCATGTTACATATATGCTGGATACGAGTTGAATGTATGTCAAACATTACCGATAATATTATTGTACCGGAAATATCTTAACCTCCATGTTAAAGTTTTCGTATCAATATGAGTTGCAGTGCTTAATTAGAGTCTCATACTCCATCTAACTATTTGTATTAAATCGCAGGGCACGGCCCTTTTTTTTTTTCTTAAACATTAATGATTTGGGTATGGGTTTTGAACTTGATCATGCTAGATTTGGTCAAGTTATCTGAACGGAAAGAAAAAAAACTCGTAACTTGCTATTTCGTGGTTCAACTACAATTTACAATTTAGGATTATTTATTTTATTTTTACTGTTATAGATGAGATAAGATAGTTGATTCATGACAAATTGACAATTACTCCTTTGCAGTAATTGATAATGTCAAGGGTTTATGGCTTTTTACTTGTTAGTTTGTTTCTTTCTTCTTTTTTTAATGGTTGGGGGCTTGGGATTCTTCTGCTAGTTTTTGGTTGTGACATATCAATATATCATTGATTCATTGTGATATGTTGCTTTAATGCTTTTGCTGTTTGTTTGAGACTATGATATGGATTATGGAGATTATATAAAATAGATGTTTTGGATGTTCTTTGCCACTCAAGTTTTTAGAAGAAACTATCAAGAATAGATTCCCGTTTATTGAACATTTACTTTGAGTAATGATACATTTACACCATAAAATCAGCTACCATTAGCCATCAAGTGTAATAATCCAACATTTTAAAACTAGTAATCCAACTTTTATTATTTTAAAAGTTGGATTACTAGTTTTAAAATGTTGAATTATTACATATGCTGACTAATAGTGGCCGATTTCGTGATGTACATAAATCATTTCTCTTTTCTCTTTACTTTTGATGTTAAGGGTACGTACCGGTGCTATTGCCTAGGCTCAAGACCTCGCCTGATTACTTTATAAGATTATGCTAATTGAGGTTGACTGATTTGCTAATCTTTCGTTCATCTCGGAGTATGTTTTGTAATGAGCTCAGATATTATTGATGTTCGCTGGAATTTTCAAATAATAATCATTATATTTTCGTTGACTAGTCATAGTTATCTTACAAATAGGTAAATTAGGTTAATTCCCATTTTGGATCCTTTCACATGTTGGGCCATTCCGTGTGCCATCAAGGGCCGGAACACTTGCAACTAATCAAAATAAAGTTTGGTTACGTGTACATCTCAGTTTGGTTATTTTTGATGGGTTTTTCCCTCGGGTATCTGTCGGCCGACTAATCCCTAGTTCCTAGGGAGATCACTTTTCGGAGGGTAGGAAGCTGGGCACAAGGTTTTCTGCATATACCGCCCCAAGGATCGAACCCAGAACATAATGCTTAAGCAGCCCAAGTATCTATCATTTGTGCTAACCCACATGGTTATCTGAGTTTGGTTATGTGTATTACTATACTCATCTTCTTTACAAAACAAAAGCATGATGTGGCATGAAATTCGATGTCATGTACTATTCATGCATAAATTCGATGTCATGTACTATTCACTATCCTCACATCATCATTCTTGAATTTCTTGATAAAGGAAGACATAATAGTCTCATCAGAGCACAATTTCACCACATTTATGCTACATGGTTGAATTGAATTGAGGTCATCAATCTTGAGTGAAACCTTAAAAATTAACTTCTTGCCCTTGAAAGAATTAATCTCCTCAGGATATTGATTTTGATGTCCACCCTGAAAGAAAAATTTATTAATTAGGTTGAGAAATTGAGTTTATTTTTTCTTGAGATATATGAAAACAATGTCATAAAAGATACCCGTGATACATGAGAAGCCCTCAAATCAGAAGATGAGATCTTGAGGAAGTTTGCAGCCTCTCTTTCGTAAAGAATAAAGGAAGCTGATCCAGTCTCATCCATGACCTTTAGCTTGATGCAATACCTACATATTAAATAATTCAAACTGATAAGTTTTACTGTTTATTTTCCTTTTTAAAAAGTCTTATCTAAGATTATAAAGAAGCTTTAGCTCATACATACCTTGGGGTAAATGTTGTTGCTGTAGTGTTGCATTTCTTACAATAAAAGTTGTCAGAATACTTTTGCATACCTTGAAAACACTTTTTACATCCTCGGTACCATCAATTACCCTCATTCTCAATTTCTACTACGGTTCCTATAGTGACATAGGTTGCTTTATGTGGATAAAATGAATGCAAACATTAGGAATAAAGAGTTATAAACAAAATCAAGCAAGTATTTAATCTAAAAACAACCTCACTAATTTCATCTTTTAAATCTTCTAATGTCTTGAAAATATTTTTGTTTAAAAGATCATCTTCTATGGAATAAGTAGGACCATTTTCTATTTGAGTCACTTAAGAGATAGATGGAACACCACTTGCAGAAAGCCTGACAAAGAAATTGATAAAATATCGTTAATAATGTTCCAAGTGAAGAAGACTATATACATAGTGTTATATATGTACCTTTCATGAAATTGAATTGACTCTGAAATTTCAGCATTGATGAAAAGTTTGGAAGTACAATTTGCATTGGACACTCTCATCACCCCTATGTAATACAAAATTATAAATCAAATTAAGTACTGAAAGCCTTCGTACATTAATAAAATTGCAATAACTAATTGTTTATGTTAACCTACCACCATAAATCTTTAACTTGGCTAGTTGTAAAATCACAATATATTGAGCTGCGGGATGATCTCTAAGATGTGCAACAAATTGATGAGCAAACTCTTCCCATAAAGTGCAACGAATTGGACCACTTCCCCTTAATTACAACATATAAATATCATAAAGTTGTGAAAATAAAAAATAAAAAACTACTAAAAAAATATATGAAAAAATTAAGCAATTTATGGCATATATTCGTATCATTCAAATATAAGCAATTTATGCATAATCTGAATTTTTGTAGAATAAATAAAAAATATATAATAAATTATATAATACACATTCTTACTCCAAATCATCCAATTGAAGGACAATGAAATCATTACTTCTAAATTGTTGCACTCTACTCTTTCCGGTAAGCAACCCCATAACGTCTACAAAATGAACACGGAATACTCATGTTTAATTATAGAAAAAATTATAAAAATTTGTCAATTGTTAAATAAAAATAAGTTACCAAGCAATGGCCTATCCTCCTTCACTTCGGATAAAATAACACTATTAGGCACAAATTTGAAGCAATTAATTGGGATTGTTTGGTCCTTTACTTGTCGACTTTTGTGGCATTAGTGAAGAAAAGGCGAAATTCATGAGTAGTTGGTTGGTAGTGTTGCACATTTTTTGAGATGGTCAGATTCGTTATGGTATAAACTTTGCCTTCCATAAGCACCATCTCGAGCATCGATTTTACTTTTACCATCCGAAAAGAGCTAACTCTCCACAAACGAAGAATTCTAACATTTAGCATCAAAATCTTATCAAGTGAATCATTAATATCCTTAATCATCAAATAAGTGGTAGTCATTGATCAGAAGAAAGAAAAAGGGACAAAAGACACTGTTGAAAGAAAATAGTTGTGTAGAAGCACTAAGAATGAATTGTAAGTTGAAAAATCAAGATATACAGCAAGAGGTGTGTGATCTAACTTATATATATGACTAATATAATAAAAATAATAATCATAAAATAAAAATATAAAATCTCGGATTGTAGATTGTATTCTGTTATTTGATATAAAAGTATATATATTGCAAATCGCAGATTGTATATCATATTTTTATATATGATATTAAAAATCAATTTAAAATCAATATATTATATATGATTAATATAAGAATAATAATAATTATAAAATAAAACTACAACATCACACGAATTGCCTATATTATTATTATTATAATATTTTAATTTGCATAATATATAATTGATAGGATATTATATATCATCTTTATTGTATATATCATATCATATCTTTTTAATAGATGAATATATTATCATATCACCAATTAATGGACAACAGGTAAAAATAATAATCATAAAAAATATTATAAATCACAGATTGTATATCATATCTTTATATATGATATTAAATATCAATTTAAAATATAATATTTTATATGATTAATTAATATAATAAAAATAATAAGTATAAAATAAAAAAAAAAATCTCGGATTGTAGATTGTATTCTGTTATTTGATATAAAAATATATATAATGCAAATCACAGATTGTATATCATATCTTTATATATGATATTAAAAATCAATTTAAAATCAATATATTATATATGATTAATATAAGAAAAATCATAATTATAAAATAAAACTACAACATCACACGGATTGCCTATATTATAATTATTATTATAATATTTTAATGTGCATAATATATAATTGATAGGATATCATAAAAAACATTATAAATCACATATTGTATATATCATATCTTTATATTTATATTAAATATCAATTTAAAATATAATATTTTATATGATTAATTAATATAATAAAAATAATAATTATAAAATAAAACTACAACATCACACGAATTGCCTATATTATTATTATTATTATTATTATTATAATATTTTAATTTGCATAATTTATAATTGATAGGATATTATATATCATGTTAAGTAATAATATTATTTATTATGTTCTTTATTGTACATATCATATCATATCTTTTATATATATATATATGATATAAAGATATTATAAATATTTTATAGGAATGTATAATATTAGTATAATTATTATCCTTAATTAAATATTAATAAGAAAAAATAATAATAGATAATTACGGATTGTATATCATATCCTTATGTATGATAATTAATATATTAGTTTAAAAACTCATATTAGATATTTTGTTATAATATATTTTATAACAAAATATATTTAAAATAATGCTTTATATATATATATATATATATATATATGATATAAAGATATGATAATTATTTTATAGGAATTTTTAATATTAGTATAATTAATATCCTTAATTAAATATTAATAAGAAAAAATAATAATATATAGATACATTTGATAGTAAAAAATAATAGAATGAATTAGCATAATATATTTGAAAAAAATTACATACTAAAATAACATTCTTCTAGGAATTGACATGTAAGAATTTCCTTTTTTGGCAAAACTCTCTTTTATATATATATATTGATTGATATTGATATGTGATATATATTTTATTTAAATTGATTTGATTGAAATATATATGATGAAAATATCTATGTGAAAATATACATGATTAAAAGATAGTTATATTAATTATTAATATTATTTAAAATATAATAGAAAATCAATATTACAGATTTTATAGAAGAGATTGAAGTTTTAGATGAAAAAATATAGAGAAAGAATAAATTGACACGTAAACATTCCTTTTTTAGGAAAAACTCTCTTTTATATATTGATATTGAATATTGAATATTAATGATTGATATAGTCAACTAATATATCTAACATGTGCTATATATAATACAAAATGTGTGTTACACATATAGCACATATTGCGTATTATGTATAAAATACAATGGATATTAGTTGGACGTATTACATTATTGAGCGTAAAACTAACACAATATTTTTTGGTTGCAAAATCAAATTTTAATTGGAAGTAATAAATACCTTAATTAGTATGAAATCAAAATCCAGCACCCATAAAAAAAAAGGATCAAAATTAGGATAATCTAGATATGCATCCTCTACTTGCTATAGATTCTGTTTGTTGCTATTTATTCCTCCTCCAATCTCCAAATTTTATCCCATTGTTGGCAGTTACACTAGAATATATTCTATTAATGACCTAAAAACAATAACCGCCCATAAATTATTCAAATCAAGTTAATCTAATCCGTTCACAAATCCCATATAGATACGTATTAGATTACAACCTACATATATAAATTCAGTCCTCCCCTTACTTGCCCAGCCTCTAAAACCACTCTTTTCAGTATTCCCATTATTTTGTTTTTTTTGTCTCTTTGCGAAACCATGATCGAGATAGTACCAAGAAACTACTTGCCCTTCGGCACTCATGTGATCGACGTCTCCTTCGGATCCTACACCATCAACACCCTCTTCACCTCCGTCGACACCCACCCAATCGACAACTGGATAACCGAAGTCATCAACAATAATAACCGTCATAACCGCAACTGTAACGGCAACGACGACCTTATCGTCGGCCTAGACGTAGAGTGGCGCCCCAACACCACTCGAAACAACAACAACCCCGTCGCTACGCTCCAACTTTGCGTCGGCCACAAGTGTCTCGTCTTCCATATAATCCACGCACCGTATGTCCCGCAATCACTTATTAACTTTCTCCGCAATCCTAACAATGTGTTTGTCGGCGTGGGGATAGAAGGGGACGTCCAGAAGCTTCTAGAAGACTACCGAATTCACGTGCCGAATTACGTGGACCTTCGGGTGCTAGCGACGGATGTGTATTACGAGAGAGAGATGAGGAGTGCAGGGTTGAAGACGCTAGCGAGGAGGGTTATGGGTGTTGAGTTGGAGAAGCCTGAGAGGATCACGAGGAGCGCGTGGGATTCTGTTTATCTCAGCAGGGAGCAGGTGGAGTATGCGTGCATTGATGCTTTTGTTTCGTTTGAGATTGGAAGGAGGTTGTTTCGTTTGAGTGATAATGGGTATGGGTTTTGATCTTGTGTTTTTTGGCATGGGAGAATGGTGGAGATGGGAATATGTTTAACTTTTTTTTTTTTAGTTTCATGATTCAGAATTTAGGATTTAGCAATATTGTTTTTTGTTTTTGGATGTTATACTTGGGTTGAATTTATGTTTCACAATTTGCAATTTATAAATTAAGAATTTTTTTTTTAGAGTTTAATTTTAATATATTATTTAGCTATTTCAATCCATTCGTCTTCCATATGATTTAGCAAAAGATTTGATTAAGTTTGGTTAGTTAGCAATTTCAACCTACTTGTCTTTCAATTTATGTCTAACTTAGATTAAATTTGATAAAGTTGTGACTTTCCAAAAACTGCTGAGCTCCCTAAACTCTTAAAAAGATGTTTTGAGAGCCTAAACAATTTCGTTTAGTAAAATAATGCAGAAGTGACTCTCAAAAGTATAAAATAATCATAATATTAATATGGGCATTTAATCTGGTGAAATGCTACTTGTACATATAATAATACACATTCACCAATTTTCCATCCATTTAAATAGTTGGCAACTTACCATCATTTTTATAAAAGTTGTCAACTTTTGAATGAGTGGAAAATGGATGAATGACACTATTCTATGTACAAATAGCATTCCTCTTTATTATGTACCCAATATTTTTGTTGGGTACTGTACCCAATTGTGTGTTTAACATATTAATATATGTTAAAATAAATATAATTTGGTACTGACAGAGCACGGTGGTCGCAGTCGCAGCCTTCCTAGACGCGTCTCATTCCCGGTCTCCGTCATCTCTCTCTAATGCTCTCTAGCGACAAATTACGGATTTAGTTTTTTTTCTTAAATTGATAAAATTAAAGAATATCAATATAAATTAAATTATTTTTTGAAGATTACTAACCTAATAAGTTATCAGTTATATAAATTTAAAAAAATGTTAATTATATCTATAAATCATGACAAATATATGTGTTGGGTATCGGTACCCTATATTTTCCTGGTCGAATAAAACACGTTGAATTAATATACATTAAAATTTGAAAATCGAAACAGATAAACAAAATACAGATAAGAAAAAAATGTAAGTTCAAATATTGTCATTCTAAATTTTATTTTATTTTTATCAGCCGATCAAACAATTTTTCACACAAAGTAACAACAAAAATTACGATCTTGTCTTTTCCGTTTATCGAGTACAAGGATCAGAACAGCAAATTCAGCATACCGTGTGTTAAGCGAGCGTGGACCACCCAAACCAACCCCTTCACATTGCAGTGACAGCTAAATGTTCATATCATAGAACCGCTTGACTTAGCATAATTAATTAAAATCTACCATTGCAATTCCTTAATGGCAAAGCTAACTACCAAAATATAAGCCACCATACTCCATTCTCTAAATCATAACCTTGTTGGGAATCCCTGAGGCTGAGCTAAATCATTCCAACATGGAGGCTCCTCTGCTACCTGGTACAATTTCAATTCTTGCAATAATTTCTGAATTCCCCACAAATTTCCAATCTTTATTGTTGATTTTGATCGATTACAATGTTTTTGATTCTGGGTATTTTTTTTTCTTGTTGGGTTTTTGAATTAGAACAAAGAAGTGAATCGTTTGAGAAGGAGAGTGGGAACTGGAGCTCATACCAGTATTTGGGTCGAACAGGTTCTGCGCTACCTACAACTTCTGCTTCAGTGGCTGGGACTGAGGTGAGTGTGGATGAGATAAGATCTGCAGCTGCTGCTTCCTCAGGTTACTATCCTCCTTCTCTTCATGGAGCCTTGGTGAGCTCACCAGAGCCTGATCCTGCAGGTATGTGATCTTGTTCTTGTTCTTGTTCTTGTTCTTGTTTCTGAATTTTTTATTTAAATTTTGTGATGATTAGTTTTGGACTTTTGCTGAATTTTTCAATTTCCCAGGTGGATTTATTAGATTATTGGTTCATCTGGGTTCTTATAATTGTGTGAAGATTGATTAACATGTTAGGTCCTTAGACCAAAGTATAAATTTCACATTTGACCTTTTAGTTGGGGACATTGTATACTTTTTCTTTAGCAACACATTTTGTAATTCAAAATTTGATGGCCTTTTTCGCTCATGTGTTCATTTCCTGTCGTAAGTCAGTTTTTTACATTTTTAATAAGATTTTGTAAAGGAAATAATAAAAATTAGAAATGGATACTGAAAACAGGTCTGTTTTTTATTTTGCTCTTTCTTTTTCATAAAATCTTAAATATCAGGAAACAAATTGATAATAAGAAATGAAAATAGAAAGTACTCTTTTTTTTTGAATGGATAGATTTTCTTGTGTGAGCTTATTGCGAAAACTTTTCACCCATATATAAAGGTGGATGTAAAATACATTGAGTTTTGCAGGGCAAGCTCTTGTTTATCAAGGTGGATATGGTGGAGGTTATGGTGGACCAGCTGGACCTACACCTGGATTCCAGAGGTAAATGCTGCAACTAACAAACTTAGAAAGATGCATTTCACATAACTCGTCATATTTAGACTAGGGTGCGCATGATGACATGAAATTTTGTGGGGTTATTTGAAGTGAGACTTCTTATTTTGGGTTTTACTTTGCATCAATTTTTGCAGTTGAATTCTCTAATTTCTATTAAAAAATATTAGTTCTATTGATTTTGGTATTAAAAACAAAACAGGAGTAAGATTGTGTACATCTAACCTCCATAAACTCCACCAGGTGGGAGCCTGTGAACTGGTCCAGCCTTTTTTTTATATTTTAAGAAAAACATTGTAGAAGTGCAGAGTGAGTCATGAATCAGTAAAGTTCTTATTTGCAATTGTTATTGAAAAACTGACTGTTTGGGACTTAGTTCATTAATTCATAGTTCATCACCTGATTTTTCATCACTGTTTATTATACTCTCTATCTAATGCATGTTTGATAATGAACCTAATCCTGGAGACATGTATCTAAATCTTACTGGCATTGCAGTGATACTGAGATATGGAGTTCAATATTTAAGGGGTCATTTAGGACTCCTTGATAAAATATGACCTCCAACTCCAAGGAACCAAGATTTCTTTGCAATTTGAAAATGCATTGTTATATATTTTGTCTGGACAGTGGTGTCATGCTCCCTTTATTTGGATTCATTAGCAAATAAGTGTAATCATATGTACAAGATACAGCATGGAGGAACTAGTTTATTTGCTTTAATTGTTGTGTAAATGTTCCAATTTATAAAGATAATTTTCTTTCTAAGGAAATGGCAATAGCCCCAAAGGGTCTGAGGGGGAGAGCATTAGCAGGGTTGCTCAAGAGAAACTTTTGATTATCTCTTGTTTCATTAAAGTGCTATCGGATTGTCTTGTTGCCTCAAATAGTTCATGTCATTGGCCTATTTGTGGTTGTGCATCTTTTGAGAGCATACTATGCATGTTCATTAAAATCGCATCTTCCACACCTCAGCTGTCTCTAATATGCTTATTTGATAAAATCCATTCAAGTTAAATCTTCAAGCAGTATAATCTTGCTTAATGGGTGACCCATTTGTAGGGCAATCTTGGATGAAGTAGAGATACGTGAGTTGCTCATTGATCATGTTGGTCATCGTTGCTGTTGGGGCAGCCGTCCTGCTCGAACATGGAAGATTCATGCCGTGGAAGACTGTAATGTTTATGTTGGAACCCTAGATACATTTATTGAGGAAAGAGAGGTAATAAAAGAGACAGAGCCATACCTTGGTGGCAAAATTGATGGAAAGGACAATGGGCCTGAACTCGGTATTTGGGAATTGGATCTAAGGTCTCAATTCCCTGTTCTATTTGTCCCCTCCAAAGAAGTGAGAGAAAAGATTCCTCATTCTGAAGCTATTGAGAAATGCTCAGGTGAATTCTGGTTTTGCAACAGATCATATTGTTATTTTCTTACTATTTCTTTTTACCTCTCTTAACAAATGCCCTGAAAATTATTTACAGTTTGCACGGGACGGGGAGGTACAGTCTGTGCTACATGTAATGCAGGCCAAGAACATGGGCATTCTAAAGAAAATCAGATGACTCAGTGTCCTACTTGTTATGGAAGGGGTTTGATTGCTCATAAAGATGGTTCTGACACACTGTGAGTAGCTTGTTTGCTGTTATGTGGGTTAGATGAAGCTAGGGTTCATTCGGCATAAGCTCCGTTTGAAATCTTTTTTCAAACTTCATGTTCATTCATAGAATTGATAGACTGCTAAATTTAAATGTTGACCTCAAGCAAGATTCAAATGTCTAGGGTGCATTGCTGTCTGTTGAGGCGGAAGTTTACTCTTGTAATTCACTTAATCAAATTACACTTTCTTGCAGATGTGTGAAATGTAATGGTACAGGAAAGATTTCTTGTCCAACTTGTGGATCTCGTGGACTAATCAAGTGCGGAACATGCAATGGAAGTGGTTCTCTTCTAGCACACAGTTTGGCCATTGTTAGATGGTATGCCCATTTCTAATCATACTTTGCTTAATTTTGTCTTTTTAACTTTGAGGGATACAAGTCATGAAAAGTGGATGGCTCTTGAACTATGAACATGCTTCAATGATCTCTAGAATACTATTGTTCATGCACAATATATTTACAATACATTATTTGGAGGAGTTGCTTTAGGAGGTGCTATAACTTTCAAGGTTCAGGTGCTAATGTAGATAATAATATATTATAGATTTTTGGAGGCATTTCTATTGATTGCTTCTACAATTTTCAAAATCCCCATGCATAAAATGTTTGATGTTTAAACCAGTGTGATGTGCTTCTTGTATGAATCGCATAACCGATAATTTTAAGCTGTTACTTATATGATTTTATCCATACTTGTGATGAATGCTTGATGAATATTTGTTGGATTATACTTGTACTTTGGATAGATATAAATAAAAAGGGCCTTTGGTTCTGGTATCAAGATTATCTTATTTATGTGAGAAGGTAAACTGAATTTACCATTTTGAAAACTTTACAACTTCACTGCAGGAACTTGTGTAAACTGTCTTATTTTGATTACCCTTGATAATATCCTACAATTTACCTGTTCAATTGCCTGCGTCATGGATTGATGTTTTGAGATTAGATGGAAGTATTGTAAGCTTACAAGATTGATTTTTGTGCATTATGCAACTTAGAATATGTAAATTGTAATCATCTCTTAAGCAGTTTATAACTTTTAATGTTCTTGTGCCTATGTATGTGGTTCCTGTTACAGGAAGACGCTTTCAACCCGGAAAGTGAGTGCAACCAGTGGAGCAGCATCCGTACCGGAGGAGGTTTTCCATAGAGCCAAAGGGGTTCAATTGTGCAACACTCAGGCTTACCAATGCACTCCAGCATTCTTTGCTGATTCTTTCTTTCTCAACAAGTTCTCGTCCGAAGTTATTGCAGAGAGAGCTTCGGTACCTGCGACCGCAAGGGTCATATGTGAGAGACATACAATCTCAGTTGTGCCAGTGACACGTGTCACTATGGCTCATCGGGGGCGATCCTTCAGTTTCTATATCATAGGATATAGCAGGGAGGTGTACCTGAAGGACTATTACCCCTCTAGATTCTGCTGGGGCTTGTGTCCTTGTTTGGAGTGGTTGAAGTTATGATTTTGAAAATTTGATCTTTGACAACCTTTGGCAGTTGTACATGTCTTCATGTACACGTTTGTTTGAGCTACTAGGAGGAGCGTGGGTAGTTTACATGATGTCAGAAGTGCAAATCTCAGTGCCACCATTGTACTGAAAAATCTGCACATGTTTGTGAGTTCTTTGTTTCTAGGTTTTCAGAGGTTGCATATAAACTGTCATATATCACAGCCACGGCTATGGTGAAATATTTTGTTAAATAAGGCTGGATTCAAGTGAACCAGCGCACCACCATGTGAATATTCAATGTTGTAGTTCATTCGAAGAAAAAAAAAATCAATGCTGATTTTTAAGTAAGGGATTTCTATTAGTAGTTCTTGTTACCATAATAAAAAGAGAAATATTCATATTGAAAATATGTGTTTTTATCTGGAAGCAGAGTCAATAGAGTCATTGCTGTCACTGACCTTAGAAGCAGAGACATAATGACTCTTGTCTCTGGTTTATGTTTGATAAAAAATCGGAGTCAAAGTCACAATGTACTTGTCTAATATTTTTTTTGTGTGGTACAAAAGCCGGAGTGTCTGAAAAAATTACCTCAATTATCCCTTGATTAAAAAACTTGACAAATTACCAATAGGGATTGATACAAGTAGTAAGCGACTTGTTGTCCCTTAGGTAAGGTATTAGGTTCCCCGTTGGGAGCCCCACCTGTCATTCCCAGATACACGACCCGGAGCGACAGATTAATCGGGATGAAATTCCAGATACCGTGGGCAACCAAAAAATTTAACAAATTCATAATTTTACACACTGAGATTTAACAATCCCATGAAACTATTCCAACAAGAAACATATATGTTTAACTTAAGAAAATTTAAACTTGAGCAATAGCTACAAAACAAAAACAAGAACATGTTGATTCAAAATTAAGGCTAAACTATTGATGCAGACTCATACAAACAGAATAATAAATAAATAAATAAACAAATAAAGAGCTCAAAATAAATATGGTACTTTATCAATACAAGCTCACTAAGGTTCGATAATTAATTAAAAACATAATAACGCAAAAGATGTGAGGGTAAATTAAAAGGATAGTTTAATATTGAAATGAAATAGGAAAATATGAAGAGATAACATAAGCCTGTTTAATGAAACAATGTGTTTCAATTACCAACGGATAAACTCAGAAACACCCGCCGATAGCATGTTGGTCACGTTAAGGTTTAGGGTTATGGTTGTACTAATGAACAATTATAATTAACATATGTCGGTAATGAATATTTTACCAAAAAAAATTGTTTAAGATGAGAATTTTACAGCCCAAAATTACCGTCAGATATTTACAATATATATCCATCGGTAATGCACATTTTACCTATACCGACAGATGGTTTTAATTTTATCTGTTGATAACGAACTCACTCCACATTCGTTGTTGAGAATCCATTGAATCCATCAGTAACTAGAACGTCAAAATCTGTTGGTAACATCTGTCAGTAATTCACTCACGCTTTTCTAATAGTGCTTCGGTCTCGCCACTCCTTCTCCAAGTCTCAGGGGATGTACCTACGAAAGGACTCTAACGATAAGTTAGAGGATGGTACAGTGAATGTGTATAATCGAAATTCAATTATCTTTGGTTTTACCCCCTTCAATCCCTTCTATAGAGGTCTTGACAACGTCTATTCCTTCCTACAGGGTGGTTGCCACCGCTCCACAATCTTCCCAGATTCATAGGAGTTGGTAGTTATCATTTTGAGGAGTGACATGGTGCTGCCCTTCTACTGCACTTTAGTTGGCCCGAAGACCCATAATACGATTTAAGTTGACCATTTTTATGAATATTGAATGGTTGATTTGTCTGATTTGTTTTAGAAGGACTCATTTATGTAGCACTTTAAT
Organism: Aeschynomene evenia; assembly: GCA_013621005.1. Lineage (NCBI taxonomy): Eukaryota > Viridiplantae > Streptophyta > Magnoliopsida > Fabales > Fabaceae > Aeschynomene > Aeschynomene evenia. The sequence goes on along the minus strand of CM024268.1, from coordinate 30,293,075 downwards.
TTAGGAGATATAATGACTATTTCGATCATGAATTTAAATATGAGTTTAATTTTGATGCATCGATAGTATGTAAATGTATTTTATATTATCGTTTAATAAAAAATGCTCCGTTTGTATGATTTTTTAGGTAGAGAGAAAAAACACAATTATAACTAACGTGACAACACGTGATTGAATGACTGTGTAAAAAAATAATATTTTTTCAGTGGATAAAATTAAATCCTTTACGTATTTAAAAAGAAATCTTGTTCAAATAAAAATGATCAAAGATGTGATATACACCAAATCTTAAATTGATGTGAACGGATCCCTTCAGTTAATCTAAAAGATTTACAATTTAACCCTAGGATGGTTTTTATGTGATATTTTAACAAGTTCAATTGAAATTTCTCAACTGCCTCCTACTTACCAGTTACCACCATCATCCCCGACTCACCTGCGTAACTGCATTAGCCAAAACCTAGCAACCAAAAAGGGAAGGAAGAACACATTACACAGCACTCAACCTTCACGGTTCCCCTCAGTCGTCGACGCTGCTGCCGTCGCATCCTCCGTCGTGTCGCCGCCGCTTTTGTTGTCGGAGTACCACCGCAATTACAAGTCATTCGCCGCCGGAGCTGCTTCCATCTCGTCCATCGCTGTGCTGTCTCGTCCTTCTCTCCCGTCGCGTCTAAGAGCCACTACACTGCTGCTTTGTTTCAAAATTCAACTATCATCAAAAGTCAAAAGGTGATTGTTACTTTCTTCACTTCTGATCTTTGTGTTTTACGAGCAACAATGATGAGCAATTCCAATGTTGTTATCTTTTCATTCTGATTTTCCAGTGAAGAATCTTTTGGGGATATATTTTTCTGAGTTGCACTTTTTATCAATCAGTCTCTCTTTACGTGCATAGTCGAAAATTTTGAAGTGTTTTTCTTTTATTATTCATCACAGAAAACTTTTTTTTCCCCTTGTTGTTTGGTTTTATGTATCAGTGATGCTAGTATTAAACTGCGTTATCTATCTGAAACTTCCCAAAGGAATTGAAGATAGGCATAACTTGCTGAGATATATTTATCTTCTTTCTGCAACTCTTTTTTTTCCTTCCTTTTGCCCTATTTATTCTTAACCAATTATCTAGCTACTCATTATTATCGATAATCGTTGCCACAATTTCTTATGGGTTTGTTTGGAACACCGTTGGAAGGAATTGAATTGAATTCCAGTGTTTGAAACAAAGAAAATCATTTAAGTTGAAATGGAATTCAATTCAATTCCATAGTTTTGGTCCAAAAACAAATCGGAGTCATTCCACTCCGATTTCAATTAAATTTCATTGGCATTTCACTTAAAATATGAAAATGTCCAAATTATCCTCTTTAAATTACCCAATTTAAATTACTCTTTTCAAATTTCAAAGTGTCTTAGGATAAATTTGTATATTAAAAAAATTTAATTCATTTTATAAACATTCCAAACATTGAAATTCAATTCAATTATACAATTTTACTAATGTATTTCAAACATCGGAATTCAATTCAATTCAAGTGTGAATTCAATTTCTAATGGAATTCAATTCAATTCCATCTTATAAAAAGTTTCCAAACGGGCTGTTAGTAAATCGATGGTAAATATGTGATTCTTGTTCGGTGAAATTAGTATATTTGTTTGGTGTTTTTCACAACAACTTTGTTTCTGTGTGATGTGAATCGAGAGAGTAAACTAATGAAAAAAACTGGTCAGAACTGTTATCAGGCATTGGTTTGCATCATTGGTATTGATTCCTTCGCTGTTTGACCTGTTTCTTTAAGGCCTCAAATGGGTGTTAATTATATTTACTTTTACAGGAATCATACTTGGACAACCAGTACACCATATGTGGAAGAAGAGAAGCAGAGAACAAGAAGACGATCATATGCGAAGGGAGAGAGAAATTGAGAATTGAAAATTTCAAATAAAAGAAAAAGAAAGTGGTAGAAAGGCCAAGGTTTCATTTCAAAATCCACAGAATTGATTTTTTTCTACTCCAGCAAAAACTCCATTTCCTTTCCCTTTACTGTCAGGTCCCTACCTCCCCAAGTATCTCAATCTTTCTACGACCCCTGACTCTGAAACCACTGTTTCTCTCACTCAGCCTCATCTCCTTCTCATATCTCTCAAAGGCAGTTCTTGAAGACATATAAAGGGTGGGCGGTTCTTTGAAACTTATAAGAGGATAATCAAAAGCACCACAATCACTGTTCTTCGAAGGAAGTGGCTCTCCCCATTTGAGACCCACAAAGACATGATATCTGAATTTATAAGCAATCATTTTCCTGACAAGGTGAGTCTATGTTCTTTCGCTTTATGAATTTTTTGTTTCTTTTATTGTTAGAAAATTGGGGTTTTAAGTGGTGGTGGTAAGGCTGCTGGATTTAGGAGTTGAGTTTAGTTTTAGGGGAAAACGGGGCATGTTTTGATTTGTTTCTATCAATTGATTTGAAGAGAAATTGTAAGCTGGCATGAATATGCTAATAAGATTCTCTATTTTTATGTCTTTCATGGTCACGTCTACAATGTTTGTGTTTCTTGGTAACTCAAATGGATTAATTTGGATATGTTTGACTTCCTTTCCTCAAATGTTTTAAATTTTGATGTGGATTAGATTTTAGTCCAGTTTTTGTGTAAATGTTTTTTAAATAATTGAATGATAGTGTTCAAATTCTCATACTGACTGTCTAAATTAATTTCATTACAAGGTTTAGTATGACATTTTTTTTACATGAGTTCATTTCTTGGTCATTTTAATGCCACTTCTTAGATTCTTCATTTGTTCAAACTTCAAATAGTTGGTTTTAGTTTCTTGTCCATTGGCTTTAAGTCTAGGTTGTAATGGTAATGGGGGTTTATTTTTTTCATTAGTTTCTTTTAATAAATGATTTGGAAGTGACAAAACATGACCCCTTTATGAAGCCAGGTGCCTTATATCTTTGTTGAAATTTTGTAGTGTTGTAACAAATTGAAATTGATTGTAATTTAGTAGGATACACAAGTTCTGCTTTTTTTTTGTTAATACTTATAATTGTGCTAGCCATTTCACTGGTTGCATATTACAACTTATTTTTCTAGCTACCTTTGTAGTGATATTAAGTATTTAAAATTTGAATTATGGAAGTGAATAACAGTTTTTCCTTGTTTTGTTTAGGTGCTCTCTCTATAATTGAAGTTTATGGAGGAGTCAAACGAGACACTTGATTCTGCTGAATCCGTTGGTGATGTTCAACAAAACAATGCCAATTCTGAAATATTTGAGCCAATTGTTGGAATGGAGTTTTTTTCTGTAGAAGATATCAAAACATTTTATAGAATGTATGCATCTAGTAAGGGTTTCAAGTTTAAGATAAGAACTTCAAAAAAAGGATACGATGGGGAAGTAAAATATATGATTCTTGCCTGTGCACGAGAAGGAAACCGTTTATCAAAAGTACCAACAACTGTCAAGACCTTTCCAACACAAGTTGCGAACTGTGAAGCAAAGATTACTGCAGGGAAAGGAAAAAATGGAGTGTGGTCAATCAAAAGAGTGGTTCTTGACCATTGTCATGAACTTAGCTCTGCAAATGCAAGAATGTTGAAGACAACCGAAAGCATCAACACACATGTCAAGAGAACAATTGAAATAGATGATGAGGCAGATGTGAGGATCAATAAAACATTCCGTTCTCTTACCCAAGATGTCAAAAATTATATTAACAGGGAAATGTGTGTGATTGGAAAGGAGGGTCATTTCAAAGCATTGATAGATTATTTTTGTAGAATGAAGGAACAAAATAGGAATTTTTGGTATGACATAGATTTGGATGAGGAGAATCAAGTAAGAAATGTATTTTGGGCAGGTGCTAGAAGTAGAGCTGCATATGAAGCATTCGGAGATGTTGTGAGTTTGGACACAACACATCTAACAAACAAGTATAATGTGCCTTTTGTTACATTTTTTGGGGTGAATCATCATGGGCAATCAATTTTACTAGGTTGTGGTATACTTTCAGCAGAAGATATAGGGTCATTTGTGTGGCTTTTTGAATGTTTTATTAGATGCATGTCAGGGAAGCTACCTTGGGGTATCGTGACTGATCAATGCATGACTATGCAAGAAGCTATTGAGATAGTTTTGCCAACTACTCGTCATAGGTGGTGCTTGTGGCATATAATGAGAAAGCTTTCAGCTAAGCTCAAAGGATGTGCTATTAATAAGATCAAGTGTGCTATGAAAGAAGTTGTTTGTGATTCTTGTACGAAGGAAGAATTTGATCAGAAATGGTATTCTTTTTTGAAAGAATTTGATATTGAACAAAATGAATGGTTGAGTGAGTTGTTCAATAAACGACATAAATGGGTTCCAATATTCATGAAAAAGGACTTTTGAGCAGGGTTGTCCACCACACAACGAAGTCAGAGCATAGATGCATTTTTTGATGGGCACATCAACTCAATAACTAGTTTGGATCAATTTGTCAAACAATATGACAATACTCTTAGAAGCAAGGCTGAAAAAGAATCTGAAGCTGATTTTCACTCAATGAACACAATAATTCGTTGTTGTTCAAACTCCCCCATTGAAAAGCAATTTCAAGTTGAATATACTCATGCAAAATTTAGTGAAGTGCAAATTGAATTTAGAGAAAAAATGAATTGTGGTGCATCTTTTAAATGTGTAGAGGGGGCAATTGCTACTTACCATGTTTTGGAGGAGTGTATAGATGGAGACCAACCAAAGGAAACTATGTTTGAAGTTGTATTTCATCGTGACAACAATGATGTTAGTTGTCAGTGCTTGTCATTTGAGTTTAGAGGTATTATGTGTAGGCATTCCTTTTCTGTGCTTGCTCTTGAAAGAGTTAAGCAAGTGTCTTCGAAGTATATTTTGTCAAGATGGAGTAAAAGGATCAAGTGGAGGCATTCATTTATAAAGAGCAGTTATGATGTGACTGAGTCAAAGCTACGGTCGGAGAGGTATGATAAATTGTGCAAACATTTCTATGAAGTAGCTGAAGTAGCTGCACGTTCTGAAGAAGCAAGCAATCTCCTCCACCTTGCACTTGATAAAGTTTATTATGATTTGCAATTCATGTCTTCTTTGAATAATTTCAGCTCAACACTTAAGGGTGATGATATTGTAAATAACTTGGGTGAGAGTTGTACAAATGAGGCAGCTGAAATCCATAGCCCTTTTGCTTCTAACACATAAAGATCGGTCACCATCAAGGAGAAAATTTTCTGAGGCCTAGAAAAGTGTGCAAAAATATAAAAAAGACATACAATCTTTAATTCTGAATTGGATGTTCCTCTACTACCAGGTACAAATTCAATTCTTCAACATGGCATTAATTTAACATAAAATTTCAGTCTTAATTCTTGTTTTTGATGCTTATCATGATATTTTTTTGTAGGTATATTTTTTTGTTGGGTTTTAAATTGGAATATAGACATGAATCTTTTGAGGATAGTCGAAACTGGATATCCTATTCATATATGGATTGAATTAGTTCTGCTATACTACTACTGCTTCAGACGCTGGGATTGAGGTATGTGTGGATAGATGAGATAAGATTTACACACTACTGCATCTTCCAGTTGCTATCCCTGATTCTAAAGTTTCTATGTATAGATATTAGTATGTTGTTAGATGAAGACACATGTTCTTTGACGATTTCTTAATTGTACATACTACTTCATTCCATGTCTAAAGTGATAATCGTCTTTGAATAGTTGACGTATTTTTTAACCAATGTTTTCAATTTGAACATCTAGCGCTTACTTGATGATCATTTCTTTATGTTGAGATCTTGAAATGTGCATCGATATATCATTGATTTTGTTTGCATAGTTTGGATTAAGGTACCAAGTTTAAGTATCCTCAAAATTGTAATCCTCAAATTCTTATCTCGATCTTTATGTCTATTCAACCACCTATGTGCTTTGTTGGAGGAATAATGCTTTGTGCATAATAGAGAGTTGCCATCGGCAGTCACCTACTTATTTTGTACAAAATATGTACTTTTTTGCTTATAAAAAACACAATAGTATCAACATCTCTCATGCGCACCTTTTTCTTTCACCTAATTCGTACCTTCTTTCCATTAATTTTTTTTTTCTTTTTTCCTTTCACAAATAGATCTGATGTTGCTTCTTACTATTCTTTTTCTTTTTTTCTTTCTTCATCTTTCTCACTAGTTTTCTCTTCTTCTTCTTTTTTTCTTCTATCTTCATCTCTCTCACATTATTACTTTTTTATTTTACTTCTTCTTTTTGCTCCCCCTCCCTCTCTTTTAACGTTGTTGGATTATTTATATTTATATTTAATTTTAACTTTTGAATTTTATTGATAAGATTTAGGTGGATTACTTTCAAAATATTAGTTGAATTATGTATGTTTTAGTTTTAATTTTCTGTTTTTAAATTTTTTATTTTAATCTTTAAATTTTAGTAATGAGATTAATTCAAATTATTAGTTGAGTTATTTTTGTAACATTAGTTGGATTAGTTCTTTTTTAGTTTTAAATTTTGTATTTTAATATTTAAATTTTTTATTTTTAATTTTATTAATGGGATTACTTTAAAACATTAGTTGAATTATTTATTTGTTGTTGTTTTTTATTATTATTCTTTTTTCTCTCTTCCTCTCTCTCATGCTATTGCTTCTTATTTTACTTCTTTTTTCTCTCTCTCTTCATCTCTATCACATGTTCTTCTTCTTCATCTTTTGAATTTAATAATGAGATTAATTCAAAATATTAGTTAGATTATTTCTATTTTAATTTTAATTTTTTGAGCTTTTAATTTTGTATTTTAATATTTAAACTTTTAATTTTTTAATTTTATTAATAGGATTAATTTAAAGTATTAGTTGAATTATTTTTGTAACATTAGTTTGATTATTTCTTTTTTAGTTTCAACTTTTGAGTTTTTAACTTTTTATTTTAATATTTAAATTTTTAATTTTTGAATTTTATTAATGAGATTAATTTGAAATATCAATTGGACTATTTTTTAAAATATTAGTTGGATTATTTATTTTCTAGTTTCAACTTTTGAATTTTGTATTTTAATATTTAAATTTTTAATTTTTTAAATTTTATTACTGAGATTACTTTAAAATATTAGTTTGATTATTTTTTGAAATGTTAGCAGAATTATTTTTGTTTTAGTTTTAACTTTTTGAGTTTTTAATTTTGTATTTTAATATTTAAATTTAATTAGTTGGAGAGAGAATAAGAAAAAGAAGAAACGGTGAGTACATGCATGTGCTTTCATTTTCTTTTTCATTAAGATGGGTATTACGTCTTCCATTTTAAAATAATAGTCATTTTACGGAGTAAAAAGAAATTCATAATGATTCTCGTTTTCAAATTCCAACTAGTTTATGAACCCGTACTATGCACGGATGAAAAATGATATTTATGTATGTAATATATATTATTTATCTATTAACTTTGTATTATTTTAATTTCATATTAATCACGACTCTAAAAATTGTAATAAATTGGGTGAAAAGATTGATTTACTCGGGAATCTATCATATTTTCAATCTGAATTGTCCCCCAGAAAAATATATTTGGTGGGTTCACACAACTCAATATGATGATGTCAATAGCTCTATAAACAACTATATTTAGATAACATTTTCATCTTATCTGATTATTTTAAACCTTACATCATCCTGTTAATAATCAATAATATCATCTTATTTACTAAATCAAACAAATATTAATAAAAAATAAATTATTTAAATTTGTTTAAAATAATAATTTAATAATATAATATTTGAAAGGTATTATTGGTTTTATTGTATCAACATCCTAACCATATTAAAAAATAATATACTTACTAAATTCAATCTCATCTACAAATATCTATTTATTTAGATAAGTTTTTTTATACTTCACAAAATCGGTCACTATATATAATAATCAAACTTTTTAAAACTATTAATCTAACTTTTAATATTATAAAACTAATTCAACATTATAAATAAATTAATTATCTTAAAAAGTTAAATTATTGCATAGGATGGCTAATTGTAATTAATTTTATGGTATCCATATAAAATCAGTCACTATGTAGGAGACTTTTGAAGCTCCTTATAATTTCAAAACACCTTTATTAGACATTGAATATGAATAACTAAAATTACTGATCCATGTATCCTTCAAGATCAAATTGTTATTGTACTTGTGTTGGATTCTGTCATGGATTTCCAGGTTTTAATTATATCTGGAGGCAGATTTCCAGAGAACTTGTTATGAGAAAGATCAAAGATATGAAGCTTGGGAAATGTGCATCTCATTAGGTACATTGGAGCTCCATAAAATTCATTATAATGTAATGCATTAACTTTCAACTCAGCAAGAGTACTCAACCAAATGAGAAATTAATCATTGATTCGGTTATGTTTGAATTAACAAGAAGGTTGCTATAGTGATAGTAGTAAAAAATGTCCCCAAATCAAACTCACATGTTTGCTGGATGATTAACACTTTGGTCATAGGCATTGTTTTATTAAAGCTACAATTATTGCAATTATAGGAAAATGGAGCTGATTAAAGTATCATTTTTTTTCTTGCTTTTCTCTTTAACCAAGGAAGAGGAGGAAAAAATTTAGTTTTCATTCTCTTCATGCAATAGGGTAAAAGGAAGATGGGAAAAAAAAAAGAGTGGCAGAAAGAAGATAAATAGATCTCAGCAAGTTATGCGTATCTTCAATTCCTTAGGAAGTTTCAGATAGATAACGCAGTTTAGTACTAACATCACTGATCCATAAAACAAAACAAGGAAAAAAATTTTCTGTGATGAATAATAAAAGAAAAACACCTTAAAATTTTTTATTATGCACGAAAAGTGAGATTGATTGATAAAAAGTGCAACTAAGGAAAATATTTCCCCAAAAGCTTCTTCACTGGTAAATCAGAGTGCAAAGAAAACAACATTGGAATTGCTCATCATTGTTATCAGTAAACACACAAATCATAAGTAAAGAAAGTAACAATAACCTAGTATGAAATCTGAAACACAGCAGCAATGTGGAAGGAGGACACTCTGCAGCAAAAAAAATGTTTACGATTAAATGAAAAAAAATTTTATCATATCCTAACATAAACTAATATTGTATCCAAACATAATTTTACTTCTACTTTTTTCAAAAAATCTTAACTAAAAAGATCAATTAAAAAAAGATCTATTTCTAGAATCACATTCAAACAAGGCCCAAATAATAGTTGGTTGCAAGAGAGTTATTATTGCAAAGGCAAGTTGGTATGACACTATGAAAACTGTAGAGAAGATTTCTTTGCAACAAAACTGCATTAAAGAATAATTAACCGTGCTGGCATATGAAATTCAAGAATTCAAAACCAATGATATCATTGCGAGCAGCATCTAGAGGAATCTTTGCATTATCAGAAGCATGGTTAGCGTAAAACATGCAAAATGAACAAGTATTCAGCATCAAAATCTATTATTTCTGCCAGCCAAGCAAGATCTCAGTGCATTACAGTTATCATCAGTTCCTTGGAAGGACTTACAGATAGATAACGCAGTTTCTGAATTGCATCATTGATCCCATTTATCCAATAGATCATTGAAAACTATACTTAACTGAAATTTTTGACTCTAAAATATGAATTCCAGTAGAGTGTGTACAAAGATTCAAACCTTGGAAGGGAAAAAATGAGAGTAAACCCCAATTTTTGTCTCAAAATTATATCAAAGTACAATTTAAACAAAATATTATTGTAGCTGGTTTGAACCAAAAAGAATCAATTTAAACAAAAACACTGATTTTTCAATAGTCTACCATGTAGATTCACATCACACAAACTAATAGGGAAAAAGCAAAAGATTATAGATAACAATTACGAAAAGATCGATGGATCTCAGTATGTTAAGGTTATCTTCAATTCCATTAGGAAGTTTCAGATAGATAACGCAGTTCAACAGTAACATCACTGATACATGAAACAAATTAAACCAAAAGAGGAGGCAAAACATATTTCGTGTGATATGTAATAAAAAAGCTTAAATTTTTCATTGTGTAAAAAGAAATTTTTTTTTTAAGAAAAAATAGCATCTCAGAGATATATTTCCCCATGAGCTTCTTCACTGGCAATCAAAGTGCAAGGATAACAATATTGGAATTGCTCATCATTGATGCTTTCGCAAAACAAGAAAAAGAAATAAACAAGCAACAAAAACGTTTGAGGATAATTCAAATTTGAAGCAGAGCATCGTAGTTTTCCAAATTCTGAGCTTCGATTCTTCGAATTCGAAATGAATCGTGGGTACTTGTGAGGACTGAAGAGTAGAGAGCATCTAGTTTAACAGGTACCGTAGGGTTTCTGGCTCAAGCTCGATTCTGAGATAGAAATAGGAATCAAAAGTCAGAAGCAAAGGAGAAGCCACAAGCGTAGCCGTCTAGCTCGCAATGGAAAACAGAAGCTGCAAGCGTCGACGACTCGCCGGTAGCAGAACCCACAATCGCCGCCGAGAGCAGAAGCCGCAAGCGGGACGGCGCGGAGAAGAAGCAGCCGCAGCGCGCAGAAGTAACAAGGGTTTGTGTTTGTTGTTTAGGCGGCTTAGGTTTGAGTGAGAGACACTATAGTAGGGTAAGGGTTTTAAATCAGAAATTCTTGATAAGCATGGAAAAACCGGCCAAAATAAATAAGGGATGATTGGGTAAACAACTTATTTAAACTCTTATATAATAATAACTTTTGAGAAGTAATTTATGAATAAGTTATTTTGTATGTAAATATAAAATAACAAAATTTTGTATTTCAATTATTTTAAAAAGTGCTTCTAGAGAAGTCAAATATTCTGACTTCTCCAAAAGCACTGAAATAACTTCTGTAGAAGTCATAAGTTATGTAACCAAACAGGACAGAATAACTTCTGATAAGTCAGAAGTTGAAAAAATTCAGAAGCATTGTAATCCAAACAGACCCTAATTAATATTGCACAATTAATATGCATAACAAATATTTATGTTGTGTATAATATATAGAGTTTAATTTTGATGCATTGACAGTGTAAAGTTATTTTACACTATCATCCAATCAAAACACTCTGCTTGTATGACTTTTTAGGTAGTGAAAAAGATAAAACACAATTATAACTGACGCGACAGCATATAATTGGAAGATTGTGTAAAACAACTTATATTATCAGTGATAAAAATTAAATCCTAATATATATTACATGTGGTAATATTATCTTTATTATAACATGTAATATATGTTGTGCATAATATATGAAACATTTTATGCACAATATGTAATATATATTTTGCACATTATATAATATATGTTGTACACATCATATTAGCTATTTTAGTTGTTTTTTCATTGGGCATGTAGCAATGTTCTAATAGAGTTAAACCACATCGTGGTCTCTAGATTTAGGGTTTGTTTGGTAGAGGAATGAAGTGGAAAAAAAAGAAGTAAAGAGAAAATAAGTGGATGAGAAGTTCAACTTTAGTTTGTTTGATTAGAATGAAGTAGAAGGAAAAAATGTGAAGATGAGTTAATTTTTTTTATTTAATTGTGAAGTAATTGAGAAAAAAATATTTATTAATATCAAATTATAATTTTAACTTTAGAAAATAATGTCTATATAATAAAATTACTATATAATTATTAAAAATAAAAATAATTTTTTTACAATATAATGAATCTATCATAATAAAATATTAAATAAATTAAATATTATTTAAAATAATTAAATTTATTTTAAAATTATTATTATAAGTTCACCAATATATATTAATTTATTTGAAAATTATTATTTCATGTCTCAAGTAAAAAATATTGTAAGACTAAAAATTATATAAGAGGGAAGAAATAAAAGTTCTCAAATTTCTCTTCCATTTCACTTCACTTCACTTTTGGAGAGAATTTTTTATTTGGATTTACATTTTTATCCTATTTCTCTCCTACTTCTCTCATACTTCTCTCTTATACTTCTCTTCATTCAAACAAGAGAAGTTCTTCAACTTCCTTCCCACTTCTTTTCCCCTCCTAACTTTCATCTCACTTCTCTTCAGACAAACATACCCTAAATGAAAAGAACATATTAAGTCCGCCCAGAACCGTCCTTATTAGACCAAAACTGCCGTTTTTTTAGTGATAACATTGTGGCTGTTATACAAATCGCCATAATAAACTTAAAAAATAATGTTTTTTCTTTAACCGTCATAACTCATAATATAACCGCCATAATTCACGAGTTTTTTGTAGTGTTTATACATTGGAAGAGGGACGAATATGAAGGCTGAGGGGCGTGACTCGTGAATGAGTCCCTGTGAACAGCGACTTCCATCAACCAGTAACATTTTAACACAGGTTTATATTTAAATTTTTAAAAAATAAAAAATGCATATTTCAATATAATTAAACGTTGTGTATATTAGTAGTCGTTAGTTGGAATATGAATGTTGGTAATTTATGTATATAAATACACATTATTATTACTCTCACCACAATTCATTATATATACTCATTTCATAATTTCTCTCAAATAAATTTTATTCATATATTTTTTTCAACAAATGGATCCTAATCAATTCAATCCATTTTTTCAATTACATGCAATCCTCAAATTTTCCTCCAAATCCAAATGCCCAATTTTAGTTTCAGTTACGTCTTTTATGGATTTATGCTTCTATTTCAGATTATTCATGTTATGTTTTCTGAGTTCGGACCCTTGTTAGCCGACAATTATATATTGGTTATGTATTGTATTGTGGAGTCTCATGGTGCTCAGTTTTAGGTTCATGGGATGACACATAATACTTATTATGATGTTGATGTTTTTGGGAGACATTTATGGTTTGTTTATATATGATAGACGCGCATTATTCATTATTATATCATGTTATTTATTATTATCGTTGTACGTATGCGCAATGCCATTATTTTCTATTCCGCAAATGTTTTCAAAAAATTTACTCCCACACGTATTTTCCGCGTATGATATTTTAAAATAAAGATAAAGTTATAAAATCAGGACGTGACCCTTAATAGATGACCTAAGATGACTTAAGCATTAAGGGCTATTTACTTGGGGTTACACTTTGCACTCAATCCTGTGTACCCTCTTGAGAGGTTTTAAAGACGGTTTCGAATGGGGAGACATGTCTTCCTTCGCATAGTGGAAACTTTCTCAAATGTTGATCCATATTTTCAACAAAGGTTTGATACTACAAGGAAAAAAGGCTTGCCCCCACTATAAAAATGCATTGCTGCCATGCGTATGTTGGCATATGGAGCCTCTGCTGATGTTATGGATGATTATGTACGAATAGGTTATAGCACCACCATCGAATGCTTGGAGAAATTCGTTGAAGGTGTAATTTAAGTCTTTGAGATTGAATATTTACGAAAACTAAATTCAAATGATGTGCAACGATTGTTACAAATGGCAGAAGCCCATGCCTTTCCTATCATGATGGGTAGCATTGATTGCATGCATTGACAGTGGAAAAATTGTCGGAAAGCATGGAAAGGTATGCACATGAGAGGTTATTTAGGAGTTGCAACTATGTACTTGAAATTGTGGTATCATCATACCGTTGGATATGGCATGCATTCTTTGGAGTTGTCCGGTCGAACAATGATCTTAATGTGTTAAATTGTTCACTGTTATTTGATGATGTTTTAAATGGTTGTGCTCCAGAGGTTAGGTACATTATTAACAGTAATAATTATAGTATGAGGTACTATTTAACTGATGATATTTGTCGTGAGTGGTCCACATTTGTCATAACAATTTCTCGACCACCAAGAGAGAAACGAAAATTATTTGCCGATATCAAGAATCACAACGAAAGGATGTGGAGCGAGCATTTGGAATGCTCCAGGCTCGCTTTGCAATTATATGTGGTCCAACATGTTTTTGGAAGAAGAAGAAGCTTGCAAACATAATGAGAGCATATATCATATTGCATAATATGATTGTTGAGGATGAGAGAGACACTTATGCAGGAAATTTTTCTCAGACTTATGAATACGACGATGTGGAAAATGACTTATCACAACTACATTTAGGAGAGAAAAACTCGGCATTGTACGAGCGATTTATACAAAAAGTATTCAACTTCGTGATAAGTAGAAACATCGACAATTAAAGGAAGACTAGGTGGAACATATTTGGCAATTCCACAGTGCGCGTTCCCAAGTGTAGTGTTTAATTATATTAATATTTGGATTAAATAATTATTGTTAGTCATATTTCAAATTATGTATTGTTAGATAATATGTAATATTTATAATTTGTGTTATCATGCTATGTATATTTTAATTTATTAATTTTAAATTTTTGAGTGGTTGATTAATTAATTACAAGTTATTTTTTAACTATAAATATTGAAAGATTTATCTAATAACAAATTATAAAAATAAATAATAACTATATTAATTTATCTTTATTTTAATTAATTAAACATGTGAGACCACAACAGGGACCCAAGTTAGTCCCTATTACTGGAGAGGAGAGTGTATTTTTGGTCCCTATTCCCTCTTTTATGACGTATTGTATATGTCGCGGTACTTTTCTGACAAGTGGGATCCAAACGGGAACCAAAATTGGTCTCCCATTGAAGTTGCTCTAACTATCATCGTGTGGTTGCCAACCACGGCTAACCACTACCAACGATTGTCGAACCACTGAAAATGCTAGTCGAACCGTATCACCAACGACGTTAATAAAACCAGTCACCGTCAATTGTAACCTAGCCAACCATTCTCAACAGCTTAATTAGACGACCACCATCAACACCAGCTAGAAACTATCGTCAACAGGTGTTGAATCTTTGTCAACGATATCCAGATCACCCTCGATGAAAGTTAAACCACCATTGATGACCGTTGGACCATCGCCATTAGAAAATTCTGATCTAGGTATCATACACACTCTATTGTTTGACCCAAATTAGAGTACTCCTTAATTCAGTGAAAGTTAATAAACCAAAATGATATATATATAAAACTCATCAAACAAACAAACATAATGTTAATTGTTTCAAAGTTCTCAAATTTATTGAAACAATAAAATAAGTAAAATGATGAAAGGTTTGGAGAAAAGTACTATTTTACCATTAGAAGAAGAAAAATGAAATTCATGCTTCTCTATGCATGTAGGATGATCAGAATGTTTCATAAAGGTTTGGAGATAAGCGCGGTTTGATGAGAACCTCAAGTGGTGTAACCTTGATGTTGGTTATCTCAACAACAGAGGTCATATCAATAGGTGCACTTGATGATTTTGAGACTTCAAATGATTGCAGAAAGCTCGCCAAAGTCAAATGGGCTGTTCGAATTCCAAAGGACACTCCAGGACATATCCTTCTTCCGCTCCCAAATGGTATGAATTCAAAATGATGTCCTCTAACATCAACCTCTTTATGAGTAGTGAGGAACCTCTCTGGTTTGAACTCCAATGGATCTTCCCAAATGCTAGGGTCTGTTTGGATCTTCCACAAGTTTGTCATTAGTCGAGTTCCCTTCCTCACACGGTAGCCACCAAGGGTGCAATCCTCTTTGA
The DNA here is from genome assembly GCA_013621005.1 of Aeschynomene evenia. NCBI lineage: Eukaryota > Viridiplantae > Streptophyta > Magnoliopsida > Fabales > Fabaceae > Aeschynomene > Aeschynomene evenia. Next base: position 30,277,520 of record CM024268.1, on the reverse strand, counting down.
ATTCTCGGACCCCAGAAAGTGGTGATGCTGGATACATTCTTAGTGTCTCTTTAACCACTGCTTGAAGGTAGACCAACTTGTTTATATCTGACTCATCTATGAGTCTTTCTTTGCCAATATGAACATCAATTTTCTCTTTCACTTTTTTCAATGCACGGGGATTGTTCAACAACAAACACATTGCCCATATATGAGTAACTGAGCTGGTGTCAGTTGCTCCCAAAATTAATGCCTGCAAATTCAACATACATTATACGATACAACACATACTCTTTATGTGATCTAGTAGATAAAAAAGGAATTATCGAAATCAGATCATTATTCTTTCCTCTATTGCATTACATAATATGAGGTTAGTGCCATTCAAAAAAGTACATTTGAATTTACTATCGAATTTTAAGAGAGTTTAGAGTAATTTATCCTAATTTTGTAACCAATACAATAGAGTATATAGCACAATATGTAAATAATATCACACACAAGATTTTTTTTAAAAAAAATTAGGAGTTTCTAGAAAAAAAATTACATAATTTTTAAAATTTCCTTTTTAAAGAATAAATATTTGTATATGCATAATTTACATTTAAATACAAATCTTAATTTCAATAGAGTTTAATTTTAATCCACTATCAGTGTAAAGTAGTTTTACACCAGCAACCAATCATAGATTGACATATCCGCAATAGTCTTTAACTCAATCACCATTAACTAAAAAGTCACACAAATCAATTAATGTGATTGGTTGACAATGTAAAATTTTTTACATTGTCAATGTATCATAATTAAACTCATTTTAATATATTAATATTGTAAAACTTTGGCACCTAGGTTATCTTTGTTTGGTGAGTATTAATGAGGTAAAATTTTCATTAATAAGTTTCATGTATGTGTATTACATAGAGAGCTCACATATGAAAAGTTTTACTCTCTAATCATACATATACTCACAAATTAATTTTTTTATATTGATAATAAAATTCAATTTTTATTTTATTAGTTTTCAAGTCGTGGATGTGAGACTCAATCATCATTTTTATTTTTTTTAAAAAAATAACACATATAGTCAGTGTGGAGAATTCAGATTTAATTAATTTTAATAAAAAAAATTTAATTTACAGTATTTAATTATGTGATTTCATATAAAAAACGTGTTTAACTTCTAGGTTGGATACTTAGTATGAGATATTGGATTGGATAACTATTTAAAACTTGATACATTAAAATTAAACTCTAGACATTAAAATTCTAAATATATCATTTTAATTTTTTATTCTCAAACATCTTTTCTCATATTATATTCTCATACTATAAAATTGTCACTTTCATAAATTTTTATTACCAACAGTATAAAATAATTTTACATTATCGGTTTATCGAAATTAATCTCTATTATAAAATAGACTTATTTTATAATATAAAATTCATACCTTGTAAAACACAATTTGCATACTTATTTGGAAATAATCCTATTTTTGCTAAAAAAAAATTTACTAAAATGTATCAATTGAAAAAAAAAATTGTAATTATTTTTCTCAAAAATAATTACAAGAAATAATAATAGTTCTGAACCACATACCATTGTTGTGGCTTTGATGATAGTATTCATATCAAACCCATGAATTGTGGTTCCATCGATTGTCAAAAGCATCACATCAATGAAGTCCTCGTCACTACTCTTAGCCTCTTCATTCCTCAAAGTCCTTTTGCGACGATGCTCTTCCAGCCACCCACTCACGACACTGTCCAATTTCTTGAAATTCTCTTTCATGGCCTTCTCGTGGCCTCCAAAATCAAACCACCTTAGATAAGGAATCGCATCTGCCACCGTAAACACCCCCACGAGCCGCATGTACTCCCTTAACGCATCAAGGCACCTATGTGCCTCTTCCTCGTTTACCACGGCTGTTTCACCGAAATACCTTATAATGAGATAGAAATTAGGAGAGTTATTAGAGAAAGAAAATACCAAGAAAGCTAAAGAATTATTTCCATTCAAGTTTAGCATCACGATTATGAATTACTACAGGTCGATAGCTAATACATCTATTCTATGTTGCAATTTCATTGTATATAATTTTGAAGTGGAAAATATGACAATAACATACATACACACACATATATACACATCACTTTTTTTTCGATAATTAATCACAAGCTTCCAAGGAGGAATAACAAGTGAGAGCACAAATATGTATCTCCACAGCCAAAACTCGGATAGACAAGCATCATTAAAAAACCTCCTAGCCTAAATAACACTAACCTATCGAGGAAAAAGAGTGCTAGTCTAACCAAGCAATCAAGGCATGCCAAGAATGACATATTGCAACAGTTACAAGGAATTTCATAACAACAATTAATTAAAGCTCCCTATACAATCTATAAATCATCTCCAAATGAGACTACCCGCCTTTGAGCACTATCAGCACCCCTGGTCGCCCTTTGCAATGTCATCCACTTATTAATTAATTGATTCTTTAATACACCAACATCACCGCGAGCATGGTAACACAAGTAGCCTTGCTTTCCTATATACCACCTATTCCTTCATTTGCCTTTCCTTGCTCCACCTGTCAACCTATACCACCACCAGTTTCCATCCCTCCACACTCTTTTCTAAATTCATTTAACTCCCCCCACCGACTCAATTTTTCCAATCTCGTATGCGACCCATTAACTACATATATCGCATACTGAAATTTTTCCTTAATAATCATTCCAGTTACGACCACCCACCTTTGACCTTTAAAGCACCTTGTGTTAATTATGAATTCCCTACTCCATATGCACAACATCCCTCCTGCTGTGTTTTCAGCTGGAATATACTCCCAACCCACTCCATTTTCACTCCAACCCTACAAACTTCTCATCTATACACCTTTTCTTTGTTTCTACCAACCCCAAAAATTCTGGTTTTCGTTTCCTACTCAAGTTACTAACCATCTCCACCTTCACACCCCAACCCCCTTACATTCCATATACATAACTTCATTTGGAAAATGCCAACGCACCAGACTTGCCTTTGGATCGAGCCCTACTACAGACTTTCGGTTGGCTGATTCTTCCTTTGATCTTCCTTTTCGCTTCCAAGATTGTTGCAGCTCCTCTCCTACCCCTTCATATCGAAGGTTTGTCCTTCCTGTCCGTTCTACACTTTAGCATCAGATCAGTAATAAACTTTTCCTGATCTAAAGGGTGAACTATCATACCAGCCTTCATGCATATTGATGCTACTTTACCCCCGTAGCAACACTCCGCAGAATCCTCTTCACTCACCAAACTATGTCTGATAACGACGTGTGGATCTACAGGCTGAAATGGTGGAGTCTTCGCCACCACACTTACTTCACCTTCCAAGGACACCGTTTGCACTGGCCCAAAACCTGGTGGAAAATCAAGTGATTTTGAGCCCACACCCTCAGACTCCCCAACAACCTCCTCATGGGTCACCTTAATACAATTTCCATGCGGTCCATTCCCCTACCCCCTGTAGCTAACAATCTCATTTCCACCCCCTCCCATTAACACGCCTCCATCGCCCATTTCCAATTTTGGGCCTTCATTGGCCCACAAGCTCATTATGAATGTGTCACGTTGGTCTCCCCCAACAAGCCCAACCCTTTGACAAAGGTATTCCACAATCGGATCAACATGCTTGCAATCATGATTACTGCATGGGAACTCATCTGTCCCTACCCTACACGTCTTGGAACTTGTTTCATCGGAAATCATAGTCGTATCTGAACCGTCACCTCTACCATCCTTCTTGTCCTCTTGTACATCCTCTCTCTCCACCATGCCTGGCTTGCCGACCTCCTCGTCACTCCGCTCGACCTCCATCATCCCACCATTGGCATTCAAGTCTGCGAGAAAGCATTGAGTTCCATACACATCCCCTCCAATCTCCTTGACAAATGCCCTATAATTAATACCATCACATACGATATTAACTCATTCCTGGATAACCTCCTTTTGATCCGTTTCAATGAGCACCCTTGCAGAGCTGTATGAGTTCCCCCACCCACAACCATCATCAAGTAGGATTGGATCCCCCCATAGCTTTCCAATCTCCATCATTGATTCTTTGCTCCATGCATGAACTGGCACGCCCATGATTTCAACCCAAATTCTTCTGGTTGTACACCACCGTGGACTACAAAACTCCGCTACCTCATCAAAAATCCCATACAGAATTTCCGATTCAACAGCATTATTCCTATCCTCCATTGTGTCAAATGTTAGGATATACTTGGATGCTCTCATCTCACTGCACTTGACTTTGTCCACCTCACGTTCAACCTCCTTTAGTTGATGTACAATCGCATTATAACTCCCCGCCTTAAAAGTTTCAGCTAGTAAACTTCGTTGTAACATTTCTTTCTGTTCATCACACCCCTTCAACTTCACAGTCTTCCATGGTATCTTCTGTGTCACCTTCTCAACATCCATCACAACACTACCTCCACCGGGCTCCACTAGCTCACCCTTCCCTGCAGTCTGTACAATAGGTTGTTGAAAGTTGTTCACTTCCTTCATCCTGCGTTTATACCTTGCTTCCTTCACCCACACCCTCTTTCCCCCAATAACTGCATTCTGCATACCATCCACAGCCCTTATAGCCCCCTCTTGCATCAAATCTAATGAAGGCAAATGAATGCTTTATCCTCTTCCTCTGTTTCCTTGATATGTATATATCGTTTATTCTTCCAGCCCACCCAAAAGCATAGTAAAGGGCTCCTTTCGAGATTGATTCATCTAGCCCGTCCACAAATATGGTATGGGATTTGCTTTCAATCTCCTCCCATCTCCCAAACCCCTCCCGTTCTTGTGCCCAACCCCCTCGTCCACCACCTCTACTCTTCCTACTGACCACCTTCCACTCTCCTTCACCATCCCTACGGTGATATTGTCCCTTATTCTCTCTCCTCATTTACTAAAAGAATCACTTTTTATATACACATCACTTTTGTTTCAAAATTATGTATAGCTTGATATTATAATCTATACGGGTATAGAAATCAAAAGTTAAATAGATTATACGCCCTTCTTTTTTCAAAATTGTCGAATGTATAGATTATACGCATGAATTATAGATATAATCGATTGGATACTTATATAAAATATACAATTTTTTATTTTTGTTAAATTCACTTAATTTCTTGTCTTAATTTAATATATTCTATCATTAAATATAACAATTATTATGGTAATTATTGATAGGAAATATTATAGGCTTGATCAATTATATTATGGTAATTATTGATAGGAGATATTATACCTGAATATAATAATAATTTGTTAAAAATAAATATTTTTCTTTTTTAACAAATTGGTTTTATAATTATTGATCGATTGAATTTCTCATTAATGATTTTTTAAGAAAAAAGTCATGAGAAATGAAAAATAATATATTATTTGAATATTTAAAATAATAATGCTAGATACACAATGAAAAATTAGCCAATGTAAACAATGAGCCCATTTTGGTTTTGGTTTGAGCCCAAATAATTATTAAAATTGTAATTGACTGAGTAATTGTGGCACAAAATCTCATTTATGATCTAATTTGGCTGATTTTTTATTGTACATTTAGCATCACTCTATTTAAAAATATATTTATGTTGTATGTGAATTTGTTGGTTAGAAAGTGATATTGCATACCTCTTTCCAGCAACCATTCGAAGCGCGATGTTGAATGCAAGTTCGTGAAACCACTGCTTCATCTCCACTAGCAAAAAGTCAGAACTGTCCTTCTTATGCAACCAAACACTATAAAGCTCTTTGATTGAAGTTCGGACTTCAGAGACATGAAAATGGCTTAAAAGATCAATTCGGTGGTTGGAAAGGAACCCCAAAGTTACAATCTTGCGCATCTCACGCCAATATTGACCATAAGGTGCAAAGCCAAGCATGGCTTGGTTATATGTCATGTGTTCAATCGCAAGGAGCTTAGGACGATAAGACACAACCAAGTCATTAGTGGTGAAGCACTCTTTTGCAATTTCCCAATTGTTGATAACCAGAGTTCGTGCAGTACCGACCTTGATGGTGAAAATGGGACCATACTTGTCAGCCATTGCGCCGAAAAGATGGTGTGTGGCCTTGGAACTGCCTAGCAACGGGAGGTGGCCGAGTAAAGGCCATGCACCATCAACCATTGGGGGTTCTCTGCCCCGAGAGATTTTGGGGCGGAGGAAAAGAAAGAAACAGAGAAGGAATACAATAGAAAGGAATCCAATTAAGATTGGGTTTGGGGAATTTTGACCTATGTCCATGTTGGATAGCTATGGGATTCTTGGTGAGAGACGATGTTTATGGATCTGATACTATACAGCTAATGTTTTGGCCTGGTGCCAGATCAAATTGCTTTGCAGAGAAAACGGTTAGCGTCACGAACAAGGAGTAATTTGAGGGAAAGTGAAGAGAGAAAAGTAGAAGACACTAAAATTTAGGCCAAAAACGCCAAATCTGAAATGAAAATGGTGAGATCACCTAGCGGATAGAGATTGGACAAGGAAAAGAAAGGGAGCAGGGAAACGAGGCTAGTCTTAGTGGAGAAGCACTAGCAAGTAATGTAATTTATACATGAAGCAGGGATATTTTGGAGACAACAAAAAAAGAGAAGAAAAATCTAGAATTTAACATAGTTGTAATTGGTTGGAGAGTAAAAAATAAAATCAAATAAAGAAATAAAATCTGGATGTATTATATTATATAGAATTTAACTGAAAATGTTCCATATACAACCTAATATTCAACTTTAAGTAATGTTTGTAATTAAAACATACGGAAAAATACAAATTAAAATTAAACTTTTCTTATAGGAGTTTAATTATGATGCATTGACTATCAGTCAATCACATTCATTGATTTGTGTGACTTTTTAATTAGTTAGTGATTGAATTAAAGACTTTTGATGACGTGTAAATATATAATTGGATATATGTGTAAAATTACTTTACATATTAAAATTCAACTCTTTTTATAATAACTCAACATTTAAATATATACTTATCAAATACAAATATAAATTATTAATGAACATTCAATTTTATCAAACTGAACACTTCTTTTTAATAAATATTGAACACTCCAATTAACTTTGTACAAGTGTTGTACAAATATATTTCACAACTGAATATACTACTCTTTTTATGATGACTAAATACGTAAATAAATATTTTCAAACACATATATGAGCTACTAATGACCACTTAATTTTATCATACATTGAACATGTTCTTGTTGTATGTAGATGTAGGATCGTCGGAATCTAACCTAGGGTGTACTTAGTATAACTTTTTTAAAGTAATACTTATATCCCTTTTACAAAATTTGGAAATATTCACATCAAAATGGTATCTAATCTTCAACAAATGTTATACAAATAAAATAAAGTAGGGGAAATTAAATAAAAGTAAATACTAGAATACAAAATCAGTCAATATGTAGTGTACAACATATATAATATAAAATGCACAATATATATCACATTGTGCACATCATATCACATTTTGCAGCATTATCTTTCTTTACAACTTGTGATATATGTTATACATAACATGTGATGTTTGTTGTGCATTTTATATTATATGTGTTGTGCATTACATATTGGTTGGTTTACCTGATGTTTTATTGTACATATAGCAATGCTCTTAAATAAATCTATAAATATTATATTTTGAGGGGGCGTTTGGTGCATTACCGTGGAAGATTACCGGTAATTTAGATTACCTTGCAGATAGATTACCTCCAATTAAATTACCGGTAATCCACATTACCTTGTTTGGTATATACAAATAAGATTACCGGAAATCCACATTACCTTGTTTGGTATATTATCCACATTACAAGGTAATCTATATATATTACTATAATACCCTCTAAATAATTATAAAATGAATTAATCAAATATAATTATATTATTTATATTATTAAAATACGTAAAATACACATAAAATGAATTAATCAAATATAATTATATTTTGAATTTAATATCAATATTTTTCAGTTTTGACATTAATATAATTATTTACTAAAAATAAAAAATCATTAAAATAATTATAATATTCTTGTAAAGAGTGCAACATAGAAAAAGCAAATATAATGCAATAAATTTAAAAAAACAACACCAACAAGAAATATTCTTACAAATAGTTCAAAATAGAAAATCAAATGCAATAACTAAAAAAAACGAGGAAATGTTCTTTATATGTATGTAGCCAAAGACCACCATGTATGTATGGTGCTTGCAAGAGACCACCATACATGGTGGTGGGGCAGCAGCAGCAGCAGGCGGGCACGATTGCAAGCAGCAGCAGCATGGGTTATTGAGATAAATTATGGATTTGTGCTAGAAAATTATAAAATTAGGAATAGTAGTGTATTTTATTAGAGGGGTAATGGTGTAATAAAATAAATTAGAAGATTACCTAGGGGTGGTAATCCAGATTACCACATGAAACGGAGGTAATCCACATTACCAATATCTTTGTCAAAACAAATGAATCAATCTGAATTACCAGGTAATTTAATTGCAAGATTACCGGTAATCTATACAGATTACCTCGTACCAAACGCCCTCTGAGTTCAATATATGAGGTTATGATAAGTGTTACATCCTAAGCAATTATGTACTAGATAAAAAAATAAATTTAATGATAATTATAAAGGAATAATTAATATATTAGATAATATTTAATTAAGAAATAATTTAATTGATATCTTAGATAGTTTTTTAGGATTAGTTTCCATAGTTATATTTTTACTTGTTTCCTTATTTAGTTAGGATTATAGCATTATTATAAATACAAAATTAGTTATTTGTATTCCGATCACATTAGATAAAATATATCAATAAACTTTCATTTAATAAGTTCTAAACTTTAACAATAAAAATGGTAGATTATTATAAAAAAAGAAAATAGAAGAAAAATGTAACATGATAAGGAAAGAATCTTAATTGACATGTATGGATAATTATTGTAATCTCATGTCCTCTTTATGACATGGATAAATATAATGTTTTAAGAGTAAATACTCAATTTTACGAAAAGAAAGTTGATTTCATTCTATAATCTTCATTTTATAAATTTCATTAATTCTCATGACAATTTTCATTAAATTAAATTTCAAATAAAAATCTACAAGAAAAGTTCACTACTAAAAGTACTACCATTATATTTTAAGAATATATTAGTTTCAAAATTAATATTATACCACGTATCATTTTATGATACTTTTTAGTTTTAAAATTATTTTAAATAATTATTTATTGAAATTCAAAATGTCAAAATATTTTAAATTATTGTACGAGTATGTATGATAAAATGTTGCACGAGTATTTGTTATAAATTTTGTTTTGTAAGTTCATTTTTAAAAAATATAATTATTTTGGTTTCATTTTAAAAAAAAATCAGATACTTATTAATTTGTTCCTTTATTCCATGTAAGGCACGAACAAAAAGAAATTTATATTTCATATAATCAATAAATTATACCTTATATTAATTATTTGTTTAAAACATGTATCTCACTTTATTATCTCTATCAAAATTCAAGCCAATTTATAATTTTTAAATATATGCTCATTTTCATTTGAATGCAATTTATTTTTACATTCATGTAATTAAGCATTTATTTTTATATTTTTTTTATTTTTAACGTAATTAATTCTATGTATTTATATAAATATCTTATATACATAGTAATTCATAAATAATAAATAATAATTATAATCATATAATAAACAGAATCAAGGACTATTTTAATAACATATAGTGGGTAAAAAACATTGGTGGGTAAATAAAACATATCATTTTAACAAATATCAACATTCCTTCTTAAATTTGCAATAACATATAACCAATGAATATTTTTTGTACATATAATCAAGGAATATATCTACATTTATTTACTTTTAGAAATATATCTACCTTTAAAGGTATATTATATTTTAATTAATGCATTTACATTTTAAAGAAATTATTACTAATATAATTAAATGTTTAGTTAGTATTAATATTATTTTTCATGGGTTTGGTAGTAATATGTTATTAATATTTATTACTCTTCCTATTTCGTACCTTACACTAAGGTGGAATTGCGACTGGTCTTTATACTCCACATACGCTCATCTCCAAAGCAATGGGGTGGTTCCCTGTCGATCTCAGAATATGCTAGCTTTACTATGAAAACTTAACTAAAAAACATACCTTATAATTGAGAATAACACTCCTATTTAATTTAAAGAGTGGGATTTAGGATGAAACCTTAGTAACCAACTTCGAGAAACTCAGGATAACGATTTTGCCGACTTAAGCGGCATACACAATTTCCCTTATATGCGAAGTGATTATGGAAAATGTGGCATCCTCATTTGCTTCTATTGGGTCTCTAGCCTACCCGCCAGGTCAGATCGAATCCCTTTAACTCGGGCTAGGTTTTTCGATCCGTTACTGGATCCGGACTTGGGCCTCTAGCCCATTATCTCACTTGGGTCATTCTTTGCACTTTATGGACTTTAGCTCACTTGAGCTCCTTCATGGGCTCATCACCCAATCGAAGTCCGAGTTTGGGTTCCTAATAGAGCCATCACATGTAATTTTTATTCTAAATTTTTGATAAAAGTATTCAAAAATAAACTTCAAGTTTCAAAATTACACTAATATATGCCTATTTTTTAAAATTAAAAAAATAATAATTCAACCCGACGGATTGACTCGCCCCGCGTCGTCACATGTTGATCCAAAAAAGGGGCGGCGCGAGTTGGTCCATCTTTAAAAAGTGGGCTATATACATCAGTCCATCTTGTCAAAATTAGGTTGGATGGAGGTTCAACACATTTTGTGATCCTAATATTTTTCATAAAAAATACATTAATTTAAAATTATTACAAATTGAAAAATTATTAAATTATATCATCATAATAAAATTATTCATATTAATAACATTAATTATATAATAAATTTATAAAATTAATATATCATAAAAGATTCATGTATTTTAAAATAAGTTGTATTTTAATTATATTAAAGTATATATTTATTTTATGTATTCTATAAAAATACATTATATATGGATTATACACAGATTAAAATATATTTATTTTAATATTTTTAAATTATTATAAAATAAAAGATGATATAAAATATATCTACACATGTCACATTATTATTGAGTCACGTATTCAAAATTTCAAAGCCAATTAGAATAATGTAGAAATCACCAAATTTAATTACTTATCTCTCATCTTTAATATGATAGAGAGTAAGTCAATAATATATTTATGTTTTCAATAAATAGTCAATGGATATATTTATTATTCTTTCTTTAATAGGATAGAGAGAAAGTCAATAAATTAATTTAATGGGGATATTGTCAACACAATAATTAAATGTGAATAGATATTTGAGACCATAGTACTACATATATAATGCCTTATATATTCTCAATCATATTATGCCTCTAACTCGTCCATTCTCTGCTAACCAAGCTAATGCAAAAAGCAGAGATATACTGAGAAATACCTCATTTTAGAAATACTATTGTTATTCTTAGTTGTGTTTGGATTTTAGCTTCTATATTACATTATATTAAGCTAACAAGATGGCCAAAGCCAATAGAATGGTCTTCTTGGTCTTATTACACATTTTCCTGAATTTTGTTCTGACTCAATCGGCACCTCAAGGTTCTCTTGTTAAACAGCTTCCAGGCTTCGACGGCAAGCTACCTTCCAATCACTATGCTGGGTATTCAAATAATCTCTAAAATATTTTCTCTTAAATATTATTTTTATTTATTATGTGCCCCAAGTACATTGCTCGCAGACGTGTTACAGAAAGGGTTAATGGCCGCCTAATATTTCTATTATTTGTTTTAAAATTTGGCCTAATAAAAAAAATTATTGAGTTTTATACATAAATTTTTTACTTAATTAATATTAATAATAATAATAGATTCCATAATATATATGTATATATATATATCCAAATACAGTTCACAATATTATTAACTAATGAGAAATGATTTGTTACACCATAAAATCAGCCACCATCAGTCACAAAGTGTAATAATCTAACATTTAGAAACTAGTAATCCAACTTTTAAAAATGTTATGGATTAATGTATAATAATAAAAGTTGGATTACTAATTTTAAAATGTTGGATTATTGCATATAGTGATTGATAATGACTAATTTTATGGTGTATATCAGTATCCGATGTTAATATTTGGGATATGAATTATTGCAGGTATGTGACAATGGATGAAGATCATGGAAGGAACTTGTATTATTATTTTGTTGAATCAGAAGGTAAACCGAGTAAGGACCCAGTAGTATTGTGGCTTAACGGTGGACCAGGATGCTCTAGCTTCGATGGCTTCGTATACGAGCATGGTAACCAATTCACTTTTTATTTTCCCATTTTCATGTCAATCCATTTTCAGGATATGGTGAAAATATTTTAGCCACATGCAAATGAAGGTGTTTAATTGAACAGTTTTGCTCCATGTACTCCGCGGATACGGAGTACAGACTTACTCCCTCAATAATAGACAATAAAATCCAGCCCCATTACCGTATAAGCTCAATACGAAAATACAAGAAACAAAAATGCGCGACCCAATCCATAAGCGCATCACATCGCGCGTGTCTTCACCTTCCGACTCAAATCTCTAGACGGTTACCACTTTCATCACACCAGTTGCTTCACCCACACATAAAACTGCATTTCTCTTCCAACAGTTACTTACCCACACACACAACTCCATTTCATCCGCCATTTTCAATCGCACGAAGCTCCATTTTCTCAGCCATTTTCATCTCCGAAATTCCACCTTCTTCATCGCCAGTAAGTTCTTTACTCTTTTTGCTCACTCTCTTCTCTTTCTTCACTTTCTCTTCATCCACCATTTTCATCGCATGCAAAATCCATTTTGCTCACTCATTTTCATCGCCGAAATTCCACCTTCTAAAGTTCATCCCTCATTTTGCTCACGCTCTTCTTTTTCTTCACTTTCTCTTCATCCACCATTTTCATCGCACGAACTCCATTTATGTTCTTCTCCAAACTGGCAGCAGCAGACCCCCTTGTACCCTCTCTGCCACATTATATGTTGTTTGTTTGACGGTTCCATCAGCATCTTTCTTAGACGAACGTGTTCTAGAAGAAAATTCAATTTTCTTTGCATAGTTTGAATAAAACAAATTTGCATCGTGCTCTGAAATGAATCGCATTCCCCGTCTGTGGATACTCTCCCTTCTCAATTGAACAACTATTATGGACCTGTGTCTCAAAATATTGTGTGAGCAAAACTCAGTGTTAATATGAGTAGAAAGTAGAAAAAGTGTGAGCAAAAAATAGCAAACAATTCAGTTACGGTGAGCAAACGTATCCCTATTGTCTGAGAAATAAATCAGTCTACAACACAAAATTTAATAAAAATCGAGTACCTCAAGCATCTTTTCGCTAACAATCTGATCAAGTAAATCAACATTTTCCTCCATTGAAATTTTTCCATTTGAATGTTCATCCATCACAGCAAAAAATGGCGTTTATGAAAAAAAAGAAGGAATTGAAATAGGAACTGAATAAAAATGAGAACTCGAAAAGAGAAAGAAATCGTAAATGAAAAATGAGAAATGAAGCTTGTGTGATGTGGAGAATCGAAGAAATCGCAGCTCGAGGATTGTGTGATGTGGAGAATCGAAGAAATCGAAGCTCGAAAAAATGGTTACGCGGGGGTTGAAGAAGATGATAGTTGCAGAAAGTGAAGGTTATTGGTTTGGGCGTTGAGGATTCGTGTTTCTCTGGGCGAAGAAATGACAGCTCGTGTTTCTCTAAGAGTTGAGGAAATCGAAACTCAAAAAACGGTTACATGGAGATTGAAGAAGATGATAGTTGCAGCTCGTGTTTGTCTGGGCGAAGAAGGTGAAGGTTATTGGGTTTTGGTGTTTTTGGTTTCGGCTTTCTCTGGGCCTGAATGAATGGGCTGGGCGCGTGGATAATAAAATTAAGATACGGAGTAAATACGGGAGTACCGTATATGTGGAGTACGGCTGGCTTTTCCGTTAATTGAATTGCCTACATATCTACCTAATACCTTTGTTTTGCTTATTTTTTTATCCACACTGTTGTAATTCATAAAATGCTTATTTAAATGTGTTTGTTTTTTATTTTTTTTAGAAAAAAAACTGATTTTTTTTCCAACAAAAAATTCGAAAGAAAATACATTCTTAATCTCATTCAAACGTGTTATTATTTTTTGAGAAAAAATTGTGATATTATTCATAATAAAATATTTTTTATATTTTTTAATAATTCTAGATTTGAAGTAAAAAAAGTCTTTAAGGATACTAGTGCACGTTATAATACTAAAAACATAATTAATAATTACATTTTTTTTATAAATAAAAGTTTTGAACTTTAAAAATATATTTAAAATATAGAACAAATTACTTAAGGAATTTATATATTATGTCAAAACAAAAAACAAAAATTTCCATTATAAAAATTTAAGAAATTAACGAGAGAATAAAAATCTACTTTTAAAATAACTATTCTGATTTTACTTTTAAAAAATAAAAATTAAGAGAATATAATAATAATAATAATTAATAATAATAATAATAATAAAAAACAAGACATACAACTCATCAACCTTTATGGATATTTTTAAAAATTCACAAGCTAATCTATATAGTTAAATAGGCATTATAAAAAATTATTGTCCAATCTATTTAATAAATGGGCCAGATCAGATCAGGCCTAATATGAACCATGTTACAGGAGCTTCTGAGTTCAGACAGGTAGTCTGACCTACTTCAACCCCTAATATGCTTACGTCACTATATAGTTTCTCACAAATGCTTGGAGAACAACAAAAATTCAGCCAAAACAGTTAACAAAGTCCATTTAGTATTTTATGGTCTAAATAACATTTTAATTATGAGTATAATTTTAATGGACTGAAAGATTGTGGCCCAAATTTCTATTTATTGGCTGTTTTGGCTGATTTTTTTGTTGTACCCCTAGCAATGCTCATAATTTCTAGCTATATATCCTAATAATTAATCTAGTTGTGTTCCTTGACCAATTTTTATCTATGTTTTAGGTCCTTTTAATTTTGAGAAGCCGACTAAAGAAGGAACCCTACCAAAACTGCAACTCAATCCATTCAGTTGGTCAAAGGTCTGAATATATCAAAGAAAAAAATGATATGTAGTTATATACATGTTATATATTGTTATTTTTGTCTCTACGGTTTGTTTTGAGTTGAATATATAATGTATATTGCGATCACTGTATAATATATACGAAATTATGCTTGACCTGCATGTATTATAGGTTTCAAATGTCATATATTTGGATTCTCCTGCTGGAGTTGGGTTTTCATACTCAAAGAATAAATCAGATTACAACACTGGAGATTTCAAGACGGCTAATGATACACACGTGTTTCTCTTGAAGGTAGTTAACTAACAGGAAAAGTTGAAAATGAAACCTTTAAATAATTGATCAATAATATTTTTCGTACAACAAAAATACGTCCAATTAGCATTCAACGTGTGCTATACATGATACAGAATGTGTGTTACACGTACGTGTGCTATATGATGTAATAGCACATGTTGGATGCTAATTAGATGTATTTATATTGTACGACATTGATTTGTTACCTTGTTGTTTACATATCTACTTTAATTCTTGAACAAACCAGTGGTTTCAACTATATCCTGAATTCCTTCAAAACCCACTCTTCATTTCCGGAGAATCATATGCTGGAATTTATGTGCCAACTCTTGCTCAAGAAATAGTGAAAGGTAACATATAAGTTATGTCATGGAATGGAAGTGTTTGAATTGAAAAGGAATCACAAGTAAGATGTTTTTTCTTGATCTTCCGCAGGAATTGATGATAACATGAAGCCCATATTGAATTTCAAGGTTTGAATACTTACTTAGCTTTTAACTGGTCACAATTTTCAAGTCCATATATAATATGAAGTTATTAATTTCCATTTGCAGGGCTACTTGATTGGAAACGGTTGTACTGATGATAAGTTCGATGGCAATGCTCTTATTCCATTTACACATGGGATGGGTCTTATTTCTGATCAGCTTTACGAGGTAAGATATTAAAACCCTCCATTATCGCATCTTATTATCACCTCCTTCGAATACAAGTTAATAACTCTTGCCACTAACTTCATTTTTTTTTTCAAATGATATATAGGATGTGTTTGTTTTTTCTGACTTCGGGGTCAAAGTCAGGGAGTCAGTGAAAAATTGACTTTGTCAAATGTTTGATGCGAGGGTCATAGTGACCCCGTGAACAAAATTGTCAATTCACTCTAATTTTGGAGTAAGTGTTTGCCGGAACGGGAGCACAAATATGTGAGGTTGTGTTTGGAGCCAATTTTGGAGTCACTATGACTCTGTCTCCCGTGACATTGACTCCATAACTCCCTTGACTCTGATTCCAGAGTCAATAAAAATAAACACTACGATGTAGAATTGTAATTTAATATAGACTTTTGTAGACTTTATTTACGTAGAAAAGTAACTAATCACTGACTAATATCTAATACCTATAATAACTTTTAGAAAATCTCTTCACTATACTATATAAAATTTAGGGGTGCTTATATATAAAATGATTCATGCTACAGGAGGTCCAAAAAGTGTGCAAAGGAAAATTCTATGATCATGAAATTGATGATTGTGCAACAAAGCTCGATAAAGTTAACAAGGTGACTTAGTTAACTATTAAATATTATTCCTGGCATCTTGATCGAGATACACTCTATGACGATTTGTTTTTTCTTTTTATATTATTCTTAGCTCATTGATGGATTGAACTACTACGACATTCTGGAACCATGTTATCATGGGAGTGGAAACACAGAAGGGAATAACGCATCCAATACTAAGTTACCATTAAGTTTCAGGCAACTAGGTAAGACAGATAAACCATTGCCTGTGAGGAAGAGAATGTTTGGTCGTGCTTGGCCCCTCAGAGCTCCTGTGAAAGATGGAATTGTTCCAACTTGGCCAGAACTTATGAGCAATGGCTATGGTACTCCATGTGTGGTACGTACGTTGATGTCATTATTTATTTAAAATAATATATTTTTAATTAAAAAAAAGATCTTATTCAATTGGGTGTTAATTTTAAGTAAAAGCATAATTTTTAAAAAAAGTAAAAAATAATATTTTTTCAGAAGCTGTAATTTTTATCTTCTGGAAAAAGACATTTTATATAACATAAAAAAATATTTACGATTAAATAAAGATATTTCTATATTACATCCAAATATAAAATTATTTATACTTTTTCAAAAGATCTTAATTAAAAAGATAAATTAAAAAAAAAAGATCTTTTGCTAGAATAACATCGAAACAAGCATTTTATCTCTTTACTATTTTATATTTTTTCTTCCAAGCTCTTAATGATTTTGGTTCCTTATATACTTTTTTATAAGAGAAATATTTGATAAACAATAGAAAAATAGTCCTATCAGCCAATGAACTCATTTGATAATTTTTTGGTAAAAAAAACTCTATTTAAGAAGTTGATTTTTAGTGGACTGAGTGAGTTTTGTTCAAAATCTCCCTATTATCTGATTTTGCTTGGTTTTTTATTGTGCAAATAACATCACTCTTTTTATAATTATGTCTACTTGTATACACCTTAGAAGAAATCATTTATTTGTTGATCAAGATCATGCCTTCAAGAAAATGGAAATAAATGATTAGTGAGACGAAAAAAAAAAAGATTTTAAGCACATTCAATATTCTTATTATTTATGATATTCTGCACACACGGTTTGATCTTGATAAGTTGTAATGTTTTGTTAAGGATGATGAAGTTGCTACCATATGGCTGAATAATGAAGAGGTCAGGAAAGCAATTCACACAGTAGAGGTGAGAGGTCTTAGTAACATAGTTGTGACTTGCATATCAAAACTCTCTATATACTATAGTCTAAACTCTAAAAGTGTAATTTTTGTAACAAAATAGAAAAGTGTGGTAAGTCGTTGGGAGCTATGCACAGCCCGAATTCGATACAATCATGATGCTGGTAGCATGATCAACTTCCACAAGAACCTAACTTCTAGAGGATATCATGTACTTATATACAGGTGAATTTCAAATTTGACTGTATTTCTTTACATGTATGGCAACTAATGAATACCATTATAATTTGGAGACTGCTATTTGTACATACAATAGTACTACATGTACATCAATATATAGATCCATCAATCATATTATGCTATTTTGGGCCCACCATTTTAAATAAAAACAAAAAAACTTACACATATCTCTCAACTGCCAATTGAAATAATATCTGATGGATGCTTGATGGATAAAAATATGATGTACGTCTATCATTTCTCTTTGTACATATACTAGTGTCATCCACTCATTTTTCACTCATTCAAAAGTTGGCAACTTTTGTAAAAATGTTGAAAAGTTGTCGACGTATTCATAAAAGTTGCTAATTTTTTAAATGTATGAAAAATTAGTGGATGAGTATTGTTTTATGTAGAAGTAGTATTTTCTTTATAACTTTACATTTGGATGAAATTCATTTTTCTTTTTTAATGTATAGAATATGAAAAGGAAAAGAGCTGAATAATTACTCACCTCCTTGCTTTGGTAACAATTAGACTATAGGGTAAAAATTATATGAATAAACTTATTCAGCTACATACATGAAGATCATCTATCTAATTTTTACTTTCACTTTTATATACTCATTAGTCAAGCATAACCTTACTCTTATAAATTTTACAACATTCATGAGTCACTCAAGTTATTAAAACTTTACTATAATCGCTATTATATATGATAATTCACATATATATGACACGCTTCATCAAGTTATCTTCTATATGATTGTTTGGCAGTGGTGATCATGACATGTGTGTTCCATTTACTGGGAGCCAAGCATGGACGAGTTCATTGGGATACAAGATTGTTGATGATTGGAGGCCTTGGTCAATTGATGGCCAAGTTGCTGGGTAAGTCTATTTGCTTATTTTATCTTATCTACAATAATAAAAAATTAGTCAAAACTAACTATATAGAGATTTTGGGTCACAATCATTCAGTTCGTTAAAAATTATCTATGGAAAAAGCTTTTTTTGGGTCAAAAGGTTGCCAAATTGACCTATTGACTGATTTAGTTGATTTTTCATTATTCACCGAACATTTTCCATTTATCTTATGCTAGCTTAATTAATTTTTAAATATTTTAAATCAGTAAATCAAATAAACTCACGTGCTTTTGTTCATAAATTAAAATAAAAGGACTAACCTTGATGACTTGATGATGAACTCATTAATTTTTTTTTTCTTGATTGCAGATTTACAATTGCATATGATAAAAACCTAAGGTTTCTAACCATTAAGGTTTGTATGTAAACATCATTTGTGCTTTTGAGAAACCAAATTAGATTGATTTGACATTTACACTTTTTGATTGAATTTGTTTCAGGGAGCTGGGCATACTGTTCCAGAATATAAACCAAAGGAGTCATTGTATTTTTATAAAAGTTTTCTAAATGGATTGACTGTATGAGAAATAGATACACAGATATAAGGAGGATGTAATTTTTTAAAGTTGTTTAAACTTCATTAAGAAGTTCACAAGCATATAGATAAAGTCAATGACTCTTTGTTTCCTCCTCAACTTATTGGCCCATGAATAAAATTTCCCATTTGAATATTCCATTTAAATTTTCTGCTTCTACTTTAACTTACCTTCTCGTTACCAAACTAGATCTTCAATTTCTTTTATTAGGATTAAGCATAGAGGTTTAATCCTAAATTGCACCTTGTATACCACAAAAGTTTGGTGACTTATGGATATTAAAAACAAAAGTAGTAATGTTATATGTATACCACTTTTTCAGTCAATGTTTAATCATTATATGTAGATTTCACTTATAAATTAATCAAATAAATCAATACCCAATCTCAGTTAAAAGAGAGTTAAAGCGCATTCCTACACATCATCTTTTTTTCTTTTTCTTGTTTTTGTTATTCTTCTTTCTTCAATTAAACCAATTAATGTTTTGAACTAATCTAACTAATAAAATTCAAATTAAATATTTAAATGAAAAAAAAATTCAAACATTAAAACTAAAACAAATATAATCTAACTAATATTTTGAATTAATTCAACTAAAGCTTTTCAACTAATAAAAATTCAAAAGTTAAAATTAAATAAAAATAATTTAACAAATATTTTTAACTAATTCAACTAATGTGAATAATTAAATTAAAAAATTTAAATTTAAATATTAAAATAAAAATTCAAAATTCAAAATTTAAAATTTAAAAAGTAAAACAGAAATAATTCAACTAATATTTTAAAATAATCCAACTAATATTTTGAATTAATTCAATTAATAGGATGTATGTGTAAAATTACATTACATTGACAGTGAATTAAAATTAAACTAATTGTAAAATATTAAAAAATAATATTTTATACAATATTATATCAAACACTATAAAATATTACAAATTTATCGAGTCTTTTCCTATTATCAGGAAGCATACCAAAAGAGCCTTTAATATTTAGTGGATGATATATATTTTAGTCCACAATTATTCGACCAACTGAAATTTTAATAATTATTTGAAAAAAAGTCAAAAATACGCCTATTAATTATTATTTTTTTGGTAAAGATATCATTTTGGTCCTGTAACTTTTATCCAATTTTGATTTTGGTCCGGTATCTTTTATTTTTTTGATTTTGGTCCTGTAACTTTGCAAATGTCAACTATTTTGGTCCTCTGTCTAAACTCTGTTAGTGAGGTGCTGATGTGGCACTAACGGTGCTGACGTGGATGCCACGTGGTGCTGACATGGATGCCACGTGGTACTGACATGGACGCCACGTGGCGCTGACATGGAAACAGGACCAAGTTCACCTTGTTGAAAAAAGAAATAGGACCAAATTCAAAACCGGATAAAGGTTACAGGACCAAATTCAACTAACTAAAAAAGAAACAGGACCAAAATGAGCTTACTAAAAAATAAATAGGACCTACATAAAATTGGATGTAACAAATAATCTGTCTAATCTAGACAATATATAATGTTATTCAAATGTGCTTTTAATTTGTTTGAAACACATAATTTGCTTAATTGCTATAATAATACTAATGTATAACATGACTAATAAGTTCAACAAAAGTTATCTAAGATTCGATCACATCTGAAAATTAACTAGTATGCACATAAACATTAACTAATTACATTCAAAAAATTATTAATAAGTTCATATATATAATAACAAGTGTGCAAGCTAAAACCATATTGGAAGTACTTGTATTTAACTTTTCTTTTATCTCATATTGGGGTACTTGTATTATATTTGAACACTATTGAGCTTTATTTTGCACTCTTGTTGCTATCATGTATGAACTTATTAGTAACTTTTTGGATGTATTTAGTTTATATTCATACTTCATGCGCACAATATTCAATTTTTTATTTTTTATTTTTTGATGTAGTCAAATCTTACGTAACATTTTGTGAACTTATTAGTCACATTATGAGTAGATATTGTTATATCAATTAAGTAAATTATATGTTTCAAGCAAATTAAAAACACGTTTGAGTAACATTATATATTATCTAGATTAGACAAATTATTTGTTACATCAATTTTACGCAGGTCCTCTTTCATTTTTTTATTAAGCTCATTTTGGTCCCTTTTCTTTTTTAGTTTATTTGATTTTGGTCCTGTAACTTTTATTCAATTTTGAATTTGGTCCTTTTCTTTTTTCAACAAGGTGAATTTGGTACTGTTTCCATGTCAACGCCACGTGACATCTATGTTAGCGTCACGTGGCGTCCACGTCAGCACCGTTAGTGCCACATCAATACCTCACTAACGGAGTTTAGACGGAGGACCAAAATAGTTGATGTTTGCAAAGTTACAGGACCAAAATAAAAAAAATAAAAGATACCGGACTAAAATCAAAATTGAGTAAAAGTTACATGACCAAAATGATATTTTTGCCTATTTTTTTTTTATAAAATAGGCCCATTAACTATGTTGATTACCATTTTATACCAAAAATTATTATTTTAAATGGGTTAAAAAAAGCCCTATTTAATATTCTGCGTTAGACTCTCCGTATATTATTTTGCCACTTACCGCCAAAACAACAACCCAGAATAGGACATATAATTTCACCAAAAACAAAAAGTTCAAAAAGAAAATCCTCCCGCGTTGTTTGGCATCAACTTTCGCTCCATTTTAACACTATCAATACCTATTCTCTCTCTCCGCTCTCTATGATCTGATCTCTGAGTTCTGAGTCTTTCATTTCATTCTCTTCTGCACACAAGAGATGGCGGGGAAGCAATCAAGAGGGAGAAAGCCAGAGACGCTGGGGAAGGGGAAGGTAACCCCGACACAGATCGCCTACATCGTCGACAGGTACCTCTGCGACAACAACTTCTCTTCGACACGTTCTACGTTCAGAAACGAAGCATCTTCACTCATCTCCAATTCACCCATTCATGAGGTATTTACATACATATACACTTGCTCTCTCTTTTCTAATTTGTTGTGGTGATTTCTGCTTCTGGGCATTCATTTTCGATCATAAAGTTGTGTTTTTTAGTCGCCAATTTACCAAATTTTCTGTCAGACCTATTCTTTTTCTTCGGTTTAACCCAGATTTGTGCTTCTAGGGTTTTATTTTGGTTCACAAACTTTGGATTTTAGACTTCCACTTAATGGGCAACCCCTTTTTATTTTACTCATTTTTAAGCAGATTTTGTGCATCTGGGTCTTAATTTTGGATCTTAAAGTTAGGGTTTTTTTTAGATTGTAGACACCCATTTCATAATCAACTGCCACCCTTTTGCCGTTTTTATGTAGACTTGTTCTTGTGGGTCTTTATTTTTACCGCAAAGTTCAGATTTTTTAGCATCATTATCCAATTTTTTTTATCCCGAAGCCTTTCGTTTTTTCTCTGTTTCGCTGTTGATTTGTGAATTTGGGTCTTTGTTGTGCAGTGCCTATTAGATCATCGATTAGGTACTCCATTATGTGGAGATGTATAGTGTAACACAACCATGAAAATTAGGTTAATATTGAATATATTGGTTATCATAAAAAATTTATAATCAATAATTACTCTTCTTGATGATGGTAAATTTGATTTTTTTTCAGGCACCCAAGACTTTGTTGACATTGGGCGAGATGCTGGATGAGTACATATGCTTGAAGGAGCAAAAGATGATGTTGGAGCAGGAAAGGGTCCTTATGGAGCAAGAGAAGAACCGGGTTCAGATGCTGCTGAATGGCATGCAGAATGCCATGAATGCTTACAATGCCAGTGGAAGCCTCCCACCACCTGCTGCAAAATCTGCAGTTGTGTCGGTCCCTCAGCCAATATATATTAACAAATCTCAACCAGGTATAATCCTATTGTATCTACACCAGGTTGTATTTTCCTAGTTGTATGCATGCAGGACCTTTGTATGAGATCCGTTCTTGGAGAAAGTTAGAATTTTATCAATGCAAATATTTCTTCTATTAATATACTATTAGAATATAATTTCTATGATCAATACTTAAATCTTGGCGATCAATGGAAGATCTTGTTTTAATTTAAGTCAGTTGTGCTTGTCATAAACACGAGCAAATAAAGGAAATGAATATTGTTCTTTAAAGTAATGGAGAGGGGACTTTACTATAGATATGTGCTTGATTTGGTTGTGATGTTTATTATCAGTAAATCATGTTAATTTACACTTGCTTGGTGATGCGGCAAATATGAAAAGATGGTGAATACATTATACTTACTTTTAGAATTTAACATGTAGTTCGTTTTGTAATTTTTCCATTTCAACCTGCCCAAGCAAACACATCCTTAGGATTTTGGTTGTTTCAATTCAGTGATTCACTGACCTTCATTAGTTATTATCTTCACTGGTATTGAATCAGGTGTTCCTACATCTGTGCAAAGCAAACCAAATACATCATTGCTGCCTCAGTCTAACAATAGAAATGGAGAGGGTGTGAACTTCTCAACATCAATGATGGTTGTATCTGACAGAAAGAGAAAGGACAATAAAGCTCCGGACGCACCTTCAGCTGTGAAAAGATCTCGAGCTAGATCATCCAGCAAGAAAATTCCCCTTCCAGGTATAGTTCTCTCCTAACACATGTCCAACTAATGTAAGTATATGCCAATAACTTGAAAATATGACATGCATTTTGATCTGTCTCCATTCTCAGGTCAAAATGTACCTCAACAGCCTGATAATGCCATTGATAATCAAATAGTAGCTCAGCCATCTTCTGCAATTCGGTCTTCACCAGAGAACTGCGTACCCAGCAGGGTGCAGGATCAAGGATCCAACATTTCTAAAGGCTTATTGAATCTGTCTTCACTTCCTGCTCCTACTAATTCACAAGTTGCTGCAAAGACACCTCCTAGAGCAGCTTCCTTTCACAGTGGTACACATATATCACCTTCTGAGATATCTCCAGCTGTGACTTGCAACCGTGAGGCTACACCGACTCGTTGCACTGTGATCTCAACCAAGAGAGTTATGGTCAGCCCTGCAAAACAGATGGCTTACATAGAGATGAGTCATCGTATTTCTCCTCTGAAGACAGGCTCAGACAAGGTATGCAAGAGAGATCATGTAAGAAGCAGGTTGGACTTTGATGACACTGATATGATTGAGAGCTTGGACAAACCATTGGCCAATGAGGTTACGACATCCGAGTCTGAAAAGGAATTTGACTTTTTTGAGATGGATTTTCCCAACTTAGATGCCTTAGGAATGGACTTCTCCTTCACTGAAATGCTAAATGATCTAGAAGTACCTTGTCAAGGCATTGACTTTACTTGGAATCCAACATCAAGTCCTCCTATTGAAAACGTTTCAGGGTATTGTTTCTGTTTAATGCTGCAAAAATCCCTCTTTAATAATCCAAACTCTCCTATCTAATACTATTTTCCATTGTCTAGCAGGTCACCTCAAGAATGCAATGATGGGAATAATGTTGTTTTCCCTGAATTATCAACTGTGGCCAAAGTTCTATGCGAGAAAGACTTGAGAGTACAAGGTAATACAACTCATTTTGTATCTCAGTTTGTGTTTCTAGCTAAACACAATTTTCTAATTAACCTTTCATCTTTGCAGGCCCAGATTGCATGACAGCAATGAAATCCATCACAAAAAGCATAACAGTTATAAGCCCTGGTAAAGTTTATCCTTCAATTTTAGTAGCCCCCCCTTTTCATTTTTATAAGCTATCAATGAATATCCACCACCAGCAGCACTAACTGATGTTATATTATGGATACAGAGAAAAACAAGCAAAGGTCTCAGGGGCAAGAAAATTGTAAATGAGTGACTATTTGAAGAATGACTCAGGCTGACTTAGTATTTTGCTTGCTGCTGGTGATGTTTGATGGTGGCCACAAATTAACTTTTCACTGCAGTTACACTGGATTTAGGATGATAACACCATTCATTTATTCCTTATAACCTTAGCGTTTTTGGTCAAAGCAGAAATCATCAATCTTTAGATAGCAACCTCCACGTTTTGGTTTATTGCAAGGGTTAATCTTAGTTGGGTTGTATTTACTATATGGTATGTTTAACAACCATGTATTCAATTACACCTAGTTATTTTAGCATTCTTTGCAGCTCAAGTGTTGTGATAGTGAAGCAGCTAGATTTGCTTGTAGAAAAGCTAAGGTATAGACTAGATATGCCACAAAGATTTCCAAACTTTGAATTGATTTCCATTTTTTTAGTTTTATTTGCGGCTATACATTTAAACATGGATTTCTACTTTAATCAACTCCTTAGTTAGAAATTCAAATTCAAGTATTCAGCATCAAACTGATATCAATAGGCAACAACCGTTCTTTACTTAATGCAAAATTCAACATCAATCTGATATCAATAGGTAACAACCAATATTTAATGCAAAATAATTGGTTCATAATAAAAAGTTGTATAATGTCTGAACAATATTAATGTTTAAGTGTTAATTTTAAGAGTTTAGATGTATTATGAATTTGTTAAAATTCAAAGGTGTAGATAGGTATTGTATAAGTACTGTATACCTTTTTATTGTATATCTAGGATTTTGAGTAAAACTATATATATAATATAAATATTTATAATATTTGTATAATATCTATTTTAATAATTGGATTTTATGTTGACTTATCTTCTCTCTAATATTCTAAAACACGGCCTTCAGAAGGAGGATGCGACACGTGTACATTCACTGTTCCTCTATTCTGCCAATTTAATGCGCCGATGCAATGACCCGTCCTCCATCCCTGTCCTTTAGTAATAGTAGTAAATGAATAACACAAAATGCCAAAAAAATCCCTTGAGCTTGAGCATTCCTCACCCATTTTGGCTTACCCACTTTCCTCACCAGACAGTAAGCAACCCATCCATTTCGCACAGGAGCCTATAATATATATATGGCTTATAGATGATTTTAGTTTGAAATTCAAATTTTGAATTTTCCCTCTCATTACATCGTTCTATTTTATCACACCCCCAAAGCAACCTTCCATTTTCTCTCTGTCTCCACTCTTTCGGTTCTATCATTCCTTGAGAGACAAAGAGCGAGATAGACTGAGCGGCAATAGGGTTCGGTAGGACAAGCGCCATCGTGCTATTGCGGTTGTGGTTCGAGAAGGGAGGAGGCACAGAGCATTGGTTTCCACACCGTCGTCATCGCGTTAATTGTTGCTGCCAACGACAATGAAGACGATTCTGCAGCAGAGTTTGGTTGTACTGGAGTTCTGGCTAGGATCCTGATCTGGTGAGTTAAGCTCAATGCCATGCTTTCTTCTGTTTTCTAATATGGTTTGAAAATGAATAATAATAATAATATTCAACAATGGTGTGTTCCTGTGACCAAATTAACTCAGCATCTTCAACGAACCTTTCTTTGTACCTTCTAGGCGCGACGCATCTCAGTTTCCAGATTTAGTCCATGATTAGTCTTTATAAGATCTTTAGCTGCACTCTACATGTTCGATGAAAGTCCTCAATAGACTTTACTCAATATTTTCCTTTCAAATGCTTAGTATAACTACTGACCGGAGATGATAGTTTTTGTTGGTGTGATGTGATCAAATCTTTTGGTTTATTTTGTTCTTGGAATGAAGTTAAAGTTTGAGATTCCTTGCCCTTGCTTTAATCAGCCATTCTCTCAGTTTTTTATCTTTGTTTATTTTATTTTCATTTGGTTCTTATTTGTTTTTTTTTTTATTTAATTTTTGCTGATGGGGCTCAATTAGGTGGTGGTGGATCCATGACGATGCTGGTGTCATGGTGATACGTATTAGAATTAGTTAAATTAAAGGGGTAATATTTGGTATGGATAAGAAAGAATATTTAGTAGGAATATTTTAAATAGTGGATAGATATTAGGAATATTCTAGAATTATTAGGATTTACTATATATGTAGCTCTTTTGGGCATTTTATGATAATCAATGAAAAAAAATGTTTAACTTTTAGCTATTTAAAGTAATTTCTTAGAATTCTTAGATAGGTAATGTAGTTACTAATTTTGGTTCTATCATACAATCTGGTGGATCCATTTTTCTTCACTATTTTTAACTTATTTTTGGTCTGTTTTACCTCATCCAAACATTCTCAGAGCCCTACCGACTCCAATAAAATACATTAATCCTCACGACACCCATTTCTCCATTGTTTTTTCCTCTTCTTCAATTCATCCCCATGCTTCCTCTCATTCTGAAAAATAAAAGAAAAAATTCACATTAATTTTTTTTTTCGGATCGATGTGTTGATCTGTTGTATCTGATTTTTTTTTCACTCACATTTTTTTCCTGCCCCAAAGGGTCAATCTGTAGGCTCAGTTCTTTTATATTTTTCCTAGCTCGATGGTCTTTAATATGCTTTCGTACGGGCACCTCAATACTTTAATGACTAACGCATATCTGTAATTGGTGTGTGTTGCAGATCTGACGAGGTGTGAACTGAGGAGTGAAGATGATTAAAGTAAAGGAGATTACTTTCAAATTCCGGTTGATACCTTTTTTTTTCTTATTTTTTCCTTTTTATTCATTTGTCATGTAAACTTTATATCTTATAGTTTGAAGCTGAAAATGACATTGGTGAATGCAGGTTAAAATCTGTAATGGAAGAGTAATAGAAGTGATTTATTCAGAGAAAGGGTTTTACACTGTTGGAAAACATTCTCTGCAAAGGTGCCGCTGATGCATTTTTTGGTACACATCACTAGAAGCTTCTTCACTTTTTTTTTGTTAGGGTTTTGCTTCAATTATTTTTTAAAAAAATCTGATCATTTACTTAAAATAGTTTTAATCTGCAAATGTTACTTCTCATAGATATAATTGATGTGTTGTGTTCTTGCTGTGATAGATGGGGCCATGAAATTGAATTTATTTATTTATTTATTTATATTTGGTTGTGTTTTTAATTCTCTGTGTTTGTTAATCATGTAGAGTGCAATTAGTTCATTTCTATTCTCACCTCTTGCATTTGGTTTGTTCATTTTTTTTTTTCATTTTTCACTTGCTCAGTATTAATCATATTGTAGTTGATTGTGGTTCTTTCTCACCTCTTGCATTTGGTTTATTCATATTTTTTTTTTCATTTCTCACTTGCTCTCTCCTAATCATATTGTAGTTGATTGTGGTTCTTGTGAAGGATGATGGTGAACTAGAGGTTTCTATGGAGGACCCATTATC
Organism: Aeschynomene evenia; assembly: GCA_013621005.1. Classification (NCBI taxonomy): domain Eukaryota; kingdom Viridiplantae; phylum Streptophyta; class Magnoliopsida; order Fabales; family Fabaceae; genus Aeschynomene; species Aeschynomene evenia. The sequence continues at coordinate 30,248,745 of CM024268.1, read as the reverse complement.
TCCATTATTTTTTTTTCACTCATGTATCGTTTTTGTCTTTTCCCTAATTCAACCAATTTTCTCTAACCGGTTACTCATTAAGCCAAATAATTTTTTTTGTTTCTGTTTCTACATCTAACTGTTTTTTCTCCTCCTCCCTCTTCTTCTTCATAGATTTCCAATTGGGTTCAAAGGGGTGGCTGATGATGGTGGTGTTAGTGATGAAAAATGAAAATGCTGCTGCTGATGACTCCATATAACTATGCCTTTTTAAATAACAGGTTGATCCTATCATTTGTGCAATTAAGGCATGTTTGTGAATTTGAGTATTGTCATGCTTCTTCTCTGTACACTGTGATGATGTTCTTAAAACTCTTTGCAAAAAGAAAGGTTCTGATGCAGAGATAATTCAATTTTTTAATGTTTGACCTCTTTTACAAGTTCATTTTTTAGGCTATTTTTATTCTTTGAAATTAGGATGCAATGCTTAAATGGTGAAACATAGTGTCAATACAATGTTGCATGAGATGTCTGTTTATAACATATCCTCAGAAGAGTTATTGACATAGAGACAATAAATAGAGGATTATCTATTCAAGTAATATTGTGTATATTTGTAGTATCACAATTGGAGACTAAAGTTATTTGTACCTATCAAGATGTCTAAGGTCTAACATATGCATGCTATACTTTTGTGTATTCATGTGTTTGTTGTTCATAATAGGTTTTCGCTGATTAAGTACATTATTATTATTATTACTTGGCTTTCATGGAGCGAGCTTGATTGAGGTTGACAGTCAAGGAATGGATGTCAGTTTTTTAAGGTGCAGAAGTAAAATCACATTGTTTTCCATTCAAACTCCAAGTAAGCATCTTTGGTTTGAACGAAATGCGCATAATTTTCTGGTTTCCCATTCAAACTCATCAAGGAACTTTTCTCTTTGCATTTGCAGGCTACCTCTGTCTTCTTAATGTTATTTCCATCATTATTTGGTTCTAATTTATGTTTACCCTTTTTTCCCTTTTTTTTTTCAATTTTGCTGTGAAATGATTAAAACATTACATATTTGTTAATTACTTAAATGCTGAGTTTCAGTATCCAAAAAGTTTATACACAGTTGTTGATTACTTGAACTGCTGCACCAGAAATGAAGTCTATGTGGCAGTGGAGTGAGAAGGGCAGAATCTTGCAAGGAAAATTTAGTCGATCTGAAGTTTTGAGATGAGGAGTACAGAGTCTTCATTTCTGGAATTGATGAGGTATGTGGGTGAAAGGGTGCTATGTGTCTGAGAAATAATCAAGACGCACTAATATCAAATTCGATGAAAGTATGTAAAATGTGGAAGTTTTGAAAAAAAAAGTGGATGACCATGATGGTGAATTAGAAGTGTGGACGGTGGATGTAAGTAACTTTAGTCTTACAAAGCTAGAGCATGCATATGTGACCGAAAGTCTTGCAACAAATGGTACTTGAGAGGATACTGCTTTAATCTGGGTTCCAATATAATATTGCTATTACTTTGAAGTCTTTGTGTCCTTTCAAACTAAAGATGGGAGCATGCCGACCGAATGAAATCGTGGCAACATGCATGGAGAAGTTGAAGATGAGATATTAAATTTTGTTTGTTTGTTTTTTTATTTCATACATCTTGCAGCAGTAACAACAGTGCTTGATATTTGTGTAGTTGGAATGATGTTATGAATTATATATATTTTGTATACCGTGTAGACAAATAAAATATAGTAATTATAATAATATATGGTTACTACTGCAAAATATCTATATCCTATTGAACATAGTTAATGCTTGCCATTGTGTATTCATGTGTTTAAACTCATTATCTAACTAATTCTTATCTCTTATAATTTGGATATAAATATATTTAATTGGATGACTTGAATTATTTCTTTATTGAAATATATTTAATTGAAAAGTATGTATCATTTTTAAAATGAAAAGATCACCCCATTGAGCTTGACACTATAAAGTTTTTGTAATATTAAATTCGATTTTTTACTTCTTATAATACATTGAAGTTTATTATACCATTGCATATCTTTTTCAGCATTTTATTTTTTCAAACAATGCTATATGTACAATAAAAAATAGTCAAAACAGTCAATATGATAAGTATAACATATATTATATATTGTGCATAATATATATCACATATTTTGCATAACATACACGTATTGCATTGCACAAAAAATATCAAAATAGAGTGTTCTGATTCGTTAGCCCCGTAAAATACTAAAATTCTTTTACATTCTAAAATAAAGTTTAAAATATTAAATGATGTTCCAAGGACAAATTAATTTGATTTAAAACTACAAATTATTATTATTATTATTTATTATTATTATTAATCATGTTTGTTGTTATTGTTGCGGCTATTCATCGTTATTTTTCACCCTTTGACTTTTTTTTTTTTCATCCTTTGAGTAATGTTTTAATTTAAATGATTCTTTTTTTGTGAGTTTAGGTGATTTTGTTGATGATTATGGGAAAGTGGGAGATGAGATGGAGAATGTGAAGATGATGATCATGATAAAGGTGATGATCGTGATGAGGTGAAATAATGATGATATTATGGTGCTGTTGTGTATAGTGTCCAACATATCATGAATCATATTTGTTGTAATGATACCTATATCACTTTTTGATTGTTTGTGATCACATTTTAAACATGAATCCGTCTCAAGTCAAAGGACATTTCAAAAGGATTAAAGACTCTCCGTGCGTAGCACGGTCATATAACTAGTTATATTCAAAATACTTAAAGTTTGATGATAGGAATGTATGTTATACATTTTGTCGTAAATATTTGCGTCATGATTTGTTATATAATAATGATATTTGTACATACATTTTTTCTTATATATTTCCTCCACTTTATCATCATTAGATTTTGATGTGACATCACTTCACCACTTATACTTTTCTTCTTCGCCATTAGATTTAAACATATGTATATGGTACGTACCCCAATAGCAATACTCTGTTAATTATTTTTTTTGGTTCACGGCCGGGCTATCCACTATAAACCACAATAACTAATCCCTCGTTGGCTTGTAGGCACCTCGAATGATGGGACAACTAGCTCGGAGATTTAAAGTTTTTCCATACCCAAGACGAGCATCGAACCCTCAACACTTGGTTAAGAGAGGATGAGCTACTACCGCTGAACCACACTTCCCCGATTAGCAATCTCTTTGTTATAATAGCTTAATTGGACAAATTAATAGTCAACAGTAGAGTTTTAATGAAAGCTTGTCAATGGGTGTGGCGTAGAAAAAAGACACTGTTGAAACTTATTCACATTTATTGTCCAAAATAATATGATTCTTGAAATCAACTTTTTTTTTAGTTGGAGCTTTTCACTAAACAGATAAATGGAGAACAAAAATGAATTCTTCCTTAAGACCACTTGAGTGAATTGCTCTTGAAGTTTTGATTGAGCATAATCTTCATTAAAAAGTAAACTTTCTTTGCATTAACATATCATTTAAGCCAAGTACTTTTCGACCTTCTCCACCTCCTCTACGCTCCCAATGTACAGTGGAACACGTTGATGAATCTGTCCATAAAAAAAAAAATGAAATAAGACTTTCCATATAATAACATTTATCTCAAAGCATTTTGCAATTTTCTTCCATTTTTTTTTTTTGTATTCAAGTTCAGCAACTATGATTTAAGTTTCATAACTCTCACTTTAAATTAATAGGACACATGACTAATTATCTTTTTAATTGTTCAAGGTATTCATTGTCCATAATATTTACTAATCATTTCGAGACGGTAATTGTCTCATAAGAGGGTAGGTCTCTAGCTACGAGACTTTTTTTATATACACCGCTAAGAATTTAATTTTTGGCTAGATACTTAAAGAGTCCAAATAGCTACCAACTATACTAAGTCTCACCATTCCACGTGATTAATTGTTAATCATAAAAAATTATATTGTATTGTTACTTCTTAATTTTATGAGATATAAAAAACCTCTCAAATTAAGGATGAACCCACATAGTATAGAGTCTCATGCCTCCCACAATAAAGTCATTTTCTTATGATTATCTAAGTTTGTATATTTTCATCCCCAATTATGTATTAAGTTTAACCTCACACTAATTATACAGATGACAAAATAATAAGATATGGCATATCTTGCCTCTTATAATTATGTTTGTGTACTGTCTTTCTCTTTGCCCCATTACCTAAGAAGCACGGGACACAGCGTGGACACGAACATGAAGACACAATGAACTGAAAAATTACAAGATACAAACACGACATATATATGTATATATAATTAATGTATTTTAATAAAATTCCTTTTATTTTGGTTTAAGAATATATATTTAATTTAAGTTTTTTAGATTCAGTAAATTTAGGTTGAGTTTGATTTAAGTTTCTCCATACAAAATGAAAAAAAATCAACAAAAGAAAAAAAGTGTCGTGTGGTGTATTTGTGTGCATGGTGTGTCACGATGTTTTCAGTGCGTGTTAAACAATATCCAGCATGTGTTCGACCTCCAAAATTTTTTTTCTCTAAGACACATATGAACATATGTTCGACAAGTGTCCACCAGGTGTCGGTGTCCACCAGATGTCGGACACGTGGACACACCTTGGTATAATTGCGTCCGCGCTCATACCCCATTACTAAAGTTTTCTAGATTAATCTTTGTCCTATTACTAAAAGTTTCTGGATTAATCCTTGAAGTTTGAACCATAGTCATATGAAATTAATCTATCTAAGCTTACCTCTGTAGGTTGAATGTCAAGTATTCTCTGATGACCATCTGAACCTTTTCCACCAGCCTGTTCCACAATGAAGCTCATTGGAGCACACTCATAAAGAAGCCTGAGCTTGCCATTTTTGCTTTTCTTGTCCCTAGGGTACCCATAAATCCCACCATATAGCATTGTCCTGTGGAAATCCCCTACCAAACTACCAATATACCTTGCAGAATAAGGCTTGCCACTAGGACCAGGGTCCTTAAGATCATCAATGTATTTCTTCAACTTATCATCCCAAAGCTGATAATTCCCTTCATTGAAAGCATAGATTTTGCCTGCTCTTGGGATCTTGAGGTTCTCTTGAGTCAAGACAAATTCTCCATAAAGAGGGTCTAATGTGAAAACAAAAACCCCTTTTCCAATTGTGAGCACAAAGATTATTGAGCTAGAGTACATGCAGTAACCAGCTGCAAGGAGGTTGCTTCCAGGTTGGCACACATTCACAACACACCTTTCTTCTGCTGTGCCAAGCTGCAAAATTAACATATGCATTACATTAAGTGGTGGATGTGTGAAACTCATCAATAATCCATAAGTTTTAGTGAAGGCTAAAAGCACTAGTAGTAATGAATCCAAAACCTTTTATTTTGATATTGTTTTGATTTTTATAAACTACTAGTTGAACAATCCTTATTGGCTTTATCATATGCTTTCTAGAGAACAAAAAGAAAAGTTTTATACTTTACATATCAGCTATTACATTACATTAAATATTAGGAGAAAGCTAAAATATTTTTTTTATTTTGATTGAATCATTGGTATTGGAACTCTTCATATTAAGAACTAACTAATTCGACCTGATCCGACTAAAGTCTTTTGAAAAGGAATATGAATCTCCTGACGATAATTCTTTTTATTCGCAGGACTCAAATCTTAGACGTTTGATTAAGAGATTAATACAATTGTAAAACCTTTTCGTACTTGAGAGAAGACATGATGTATCCCACTTGATTCACAACCACATTGAAATTTCAAAACCAAACATAATGTCTTTTTCAGTTTTTTTTTCTCTCTTCCCAACTTAAGTATCTTTAACTCCTTGAAATTTTATCCAAAGTTCCAAGGCCTTAAATTCCATTGGAGCCATTGTCAATCTTTTTGGTATTAAATGAAATGAAATGGAATATGCTGTGACTTACTGTGGGGTCATCACCAATGTCAGCAAGGCACTCATCATTAGGGCTATAGATCCCAAAAATGGAGCCAGTTGACACAGCAGCATCAATATTAGAAGAGCCATCAAGAGGGTCAAAAACCACAATATAATTGCCAGAGTAACTCTCTTCCACTGCCACTGGCACATCCTCTTCCTCTGATGCTATGATCCCTGTCCTCCCACTTGACCTCAAGCAGTTTGAAAACACCTGAAAAAAACACAAACAATACCTTATTTGTTAAATGTGGCTTACTAAACAAACCTTTCACATTTAACACACCTATAAATTTGGTTACAAAAACCTTAAAACAATCCAAATGTTTTGCAACTTTGAGTTGGGGAAAAACCATAATCTCACACTACATAGAAGAGGGTTATTAAGGACTAAAGGTTGATTTTGGTCCTTGAACTTATATGTACACTTTCCCTTTTAGTCCATAAAACTTAGAAATTATCAATTTATTTCATATACAAATTAGGATCTAAAGTGATATTTCTGGTAGTAATGTGAATTTTTTTTTTCCCATGGTGTCCGGAGCTTCGCCCCGATTAACCCGTCGCCCCATGTCGCGTACCTGGGAATAACCGGTGAGGCTCCCAGCAAGGATTTTTTCCATCCACAATGCTCGAATCCGAGACTTTGCTTAAGGGACAACAAGCCGCTTACCACTTGTGTCAATTCTTGATGGTGGTAGTAATGTGAATTAGTAATTAAGTGGATTAATTCGAATCACTAATTTAATTACTTTTTGCAATTTTAGGGGCTAAATTAATAATTTCAGGGATTAAGATAAATTAAGTGTACAATTTGAATGGCCAATATGAACTTTATTGGAGTTAAACGTGTTCCACTTTGTATGCGTGGATTAAATTAGTCATCCATTTTAATTTTTGTTCAAAATAGTCCTCTAAATTAGTCCTCCACTTTAATTTTTGTTCAAAATAGTCCTTCACATATTCAAAGTGGAAGACTAATTTGATTCGCGCATGCAAAATGGAGGATCAATTTGAGTTTAACTCAATTTTATTGTGTAATTAAGAATCTTCACAAAAACCAAGGAATCCTTTAACCCTGACCTCATTTGAGACAACATCAAGCTTTTTCTGGTCTTCCCCTTGAACATTAACAGCACCTTGAACACCAGTGAGGTTTGAAATGTTTGCCCTTTGAACCAATGAAGCAATTTGCTTACATGCCATGGAAATACTAGACAGAACAATAGTGAGCTCAGCATCAATAACTCCTTCAAGTTCCTGCTTCAACAACCAGCTAGTCAGAGTTTGAAGCTCAAAACTACTTTTCTTCTTTGTCTCAGTAGCTGCAGCTTCACCAACAGCCATACACCTGATTCCCCCACCATTACCAGCAAAATTCTTTCTTCTTATGCTTGAACTTGATGATGATAGTACTGATTTTGTGTCAGAGACACATAGGTGAAAAGGGCAGAGTCTTGAGGCAGAGGAATAAGGCTTTGAGAGAATCAAGTGTGATGATGCTGTTGCTGCTGCCATAGCAACCATGGTTTTTTTGGTTAATGGTTGTTATTGCTAACTTTTGATATAACTTTTTTTGTTTGTTTGAAATTTTGTATTGTGTTCTTGTATCTTGCTTGTGGTGACTACATGGATTGTGTTCTAAGGTCAGTAATGATTTGTGATACTTATGGTCCCACTTATCTTCACCATATCATTTCCCTTTTTGTGATCGTAATTCTTTGAGGATTCCCAATTGCAATGCCACGAATGGGGTTCTTCTATTCTTTTTCATTGCTTACATCAGAGTATATCCAAAAGGAATAAGGTTGTTTTAACTGTAAGGGGTGTTTGGTACATCTCCGTGGAAGATTACCAGTAATCTAGATTACCTTGCAGATAGATTACTTTCAATTAAATTATCGGTAATCCACATTATCTTGTTTGGTATATACAAATAAGATTATCGGTAATCCACATTACCTTGTTTGGTATATTATCCACATTACAAGGTAATTTATATATATTACTATAATACCCTCTAAATATATAAAATAAATTATATCAAATATAATTATATTATATATTATATATATTATTAAGATACGTAAAATACACATAAAATGAACTAATCAAATATAATTATATTTTAAATTTAATATCAATATTTTTCAATTTTGATATTAATATAATTATTTATTAAAAATAAAAATCCATTAAAATAATTATAATATTCTTGTAAAGAGTGCAATATAAAAAAAAGTAAATATAATATAATAAATTATAAAAAAAAACACCAACAAAAAATATTCTTGTAAATAGTTAAAAAAAAAAACAAAAAAGGTTAAGAGTGGGTTGAGGAAGAGGTACTAAAGAAGATGTTCTCCATGTGATATGTGGGTGTTATGGACGAGTTTTGGGGTTCTGTTATGTATGGTTTTTGGGTACTGCACTTTATAATTACCTTTCGGGTCTTTAAACTATCGAAAAAAAAAGGCTACGGGAGTACATACAAGAAATTGAAATTAAATAAAAACTACTAACCTTGCATGAAACCATCAATTATAAAAATAAAAAACTTAAACTATGAAATTGAATTCTTTTGTGCAGTATACTAATCTTTACTGTGCAGAAATCTTGTGTGCACAATAATAAACCTTCAGCCAGACTGTGATAAATTAAGATTTGTATTAGAAAATTATAAAACTAGGAATAATAGTGTATTTTGTTAGAGGGATAATAGTGTAATAAAATAAATTAGAAGATTACCTAGGGGTGGTAATCCAGATTGCCACCTGATACGGAGGTAATCCACATTACCACTTTGGAGGTAATGTGGATTACTGGGTAATACACATTACTAATATCTTTGTCAAAACAAACGAATCAATCTGGATTACCAGATAATTTAATTGCAAGATTACCGGTAATATATGCAGATTACCTCGTACCAAACGCCCTCTAAGTACAATAGAGAAATAAGGAAAATATATATATAAAAAAATTGTTTATTTATTTTTTATATTTATATTCTTATTATTAGAATGGACATAAATTATATAATTATGATGCACTAACTATCAGTTAATCATATCTATTAATTTATCCATTAATTTGTGTAATTTTTTAGTTAGTGAATGATTGAGTTAAAGAATTTTATTGATGTGTCAATCCATGATTGGATATCTGTATAAAATTACTTTACACCGACATTGTATTAAAATTAACTCTATATATATTTATAGAGTTTAATTTTGATGCACTAAAGTATATATGTGTTTTACACATTCATTCAATTAAAACTCTTTATTTATATGACTTTTAAGATATTGTGAGAGAAAACATTATGATGACTAACGTGATAATACTGAATTATTGTGTGAAAAATTTAAATTTATACTATTTCAATGGATAAAAATTGAATCCATATTTATATACCTATCTTTTAGTCAAATATTCTAAGGGCCAGTTTGGATAAGGGTAGAAGTTATTTTTTTTAACTTTTGAATTATGAAAAGTTGCTTTTCATTAGTGTTTGGTACAACTTTTATAATTAACTTGTGACTTTTCAAAAAGTTATTTTAGATGCTTATGGAGAAGTTAAAAAGAATGACTTCTCCTTCTATAAAAGCTCTTCTTCATCATTTCTTCTTTATTAAAAATAAAAATAAAAATAATTTTATCATTATTGATTCACTCTCACAAAAATATATATGTTTTTTTATTAATGTTTAAAATTTCTCTTTTATAAAAAAAGTATACCTTTTGAAGTTATTTATCCAAACACTACAACTTTAAAATAGGCACTCTGCAACTAAAAATCCAAACACAAAACAACTTATTTATAAGCTACTTTTATTGTAAGCACTTGTGTTATAAGCTCTCCTTCTCTAAAAGAGCTTAATTAAGCTATTTATTCAAACTGCCCTAAATTTGTTATCATGAGTATTTGTATCTTATACAAATAAAGAGAGGTGAACACTATTTGATTGATTGGTGGAGAGTTACTATGTTAGCATTCGTTTTCTTTGAGTAAATGGGTTTTTATGTTGTACGTTACATCAGTATTTTCTAATTTTTATCAGATTTTTTTTTGGTAAACATTTTCTATCACATATGTTACGGAACAATAATTTGCGACCCAATTAAGAATATTTGGAATATAAATTGCCAAGAAAAAGTAAAATATGAATGATCATATTAAAAAATTGAGTAAAGATAATAGATAACAAATCAATTTCGCTTAAATTAAATTGAAACTATTTATATTGTTAACTTGTGTATGAATCATTCTCTCATTTCCTTCCACCGCTATTTTTTCCTTCCGTTTTCATTCCAAACAAACATAGCCTTAGTGAAACTCTCAAATCTCCCGCCATTTTTCCCCTCTTTTCATAGGCACTTCAAATCAGAGAGAGAGAAACCCTAGAGAGAGAGGGAGAGAGTGAAAATGGAAGACGAAATCAAGTCAGAATTCAGAAAATCCGGTTTCAACCTCGACGATGAAGAAGAGATTCTCAGCAAGTGTAAGTAGTTCTCCCTCTTCGTTCCTTCTGATTCATGCAATAGCACGTTTTTTCATTTTCTTAATCTGTGTTGTGTTGCAAATGGCTCTAGGTCTTGCTTTTTGCATCAACTATAGTCTCAGCCCTTCAGATCTCGTCTCGAGCTGGGAGGTTTACTACCTCAACAGGTTTTGTTTCGTGCTTTTCTCTACTCTCACCTTTGCAATTGAAGTTGCCACTCAAGGCATGTTTGGTAACTGATTGATTTTTCTCAAAAATAATAATAGCTTTTTTCAAGAATCTGTTTGAGACAGTTTAAGGTTATAAGCTGCTTTAAAAAAATATGCTAATCCAAATGCACACTAAATACTGTTCCCAGCACTGCGTGAGTTTCCCGATTTCAGAAGAATATACTATGTGTTTGCAATTAAATCAGAGAGGGATAAGAGTTTACAGTGCATTCAAGATGCCATTTCCATCAGTCGGTTTATCCTTATATTCCCCACTGAACTTCATCACATAATCATTACGCAATTGGTTATGTCTCTTCTCCCCTATGCTCATTCTATGCTTTGGGCTCACATGATTGAACCTTCCAATTTGGTCGCCTTCTGTTATAACTACCTTCTCACGATTAGTACTGGTGTGTCCCTTGTCGTGCCCTTTGCATGTGCCTCCTTCTGCTATTACAGTGTTGTGTTGCTAATGAATCGATGGGAAAACAATGCATTGTTTGTATAAAATGAAATGAAAATTGAACTATACTATGTTATGCCCTAACTCCAATTATTTTGCGTTTTACAAATTGGATTTTTATTTTTTTAAAAGGAGAAAATGTAAGTTCAAAACAATTCGGTTAAGGTGTCGATGTTCCACATTTCTTTATGATTTACTATCATGCTTATCTGGAAGTTTTTTGACAGACAGCTGGATGAACCAACAGTGCAAAATGCTGAAATGGATGGCTTTTTGCTGCACCTGCAAACTACGAAGAAAGAGGCTGTTATAAAGGAGGAATCTAATTTGCATAGTTACTCTATCAGAGATGTAGAAATGTAAGCATATCTTGGTTTGTGTAACTATGTATCTTGGTTTGTATAACTATGTCCACTATTCTTTCATAGTTTCATGGCTTTTACTTGATGATTGAATAACAACCATTTTTTTGAGTTTCCTCATTTAGGTTTAAGACGTTTTTCATTGAGGCCTAACCATCCAACTCTTTCCTTGAGTTTTCCCTCTCTTTATAGGAAATTCAATTCAATAATAAAAAAAATTGAGTAACAACCATTGGGCTGCTTTTTAAGTTGAAATTCAAGGGAATTTTTTTATCCATATGTGAAACAGGAGATTCTGATTTATATAAACAAAGCATTCAACATATTGTGAAAAAAGTGCCGAGAAGTGAGAGAAACAAGAAATATAATTATTTAACTTCTTTAAATGATGTTGTTACATACCCTGATTGGATGGTTGCCAAAGGGGATATTTCTCAGGATGTGACTAAGGAGCTAATGACCCAAAAGGGGAGAATACCCCCTATGCCATTCTGTTATAGCAGAAAGAATGTGAAAAAGAATAAGGAGGAGAAGAATGAGATGGGACCTACTAGGATAACCAACTTGCCACCTGTCAAAGGTAGTGGGGAGGGAGTGAGATTCAATGCTGATTCGGTTAGAGAGAGTGAGAGAAGGAAATGAGTATAGGGAGAGGGAATGAGGCATTGGAAGGTATTGAGAAAAATAAGGACTAGGAATAGACTTGAGCCGAGAGGCAAGTACTCTAATAATCTAGAGGGCAACTCCTCCATGATGAAGTCTCTCTGAGTGATGAGGTATCATTGCGGGAGTGAGGGGAGTGCCGTTTTGTGCGGGTTTGACGCCGTGAAAAATGGTGCTCGATGCGACGGTGGGTCGAATCGTGGTGACCCTCATCCCAGTGGTTTCTCAAGTCCACTCGGCGAGGTCCTCGACTATGGGGCGAGCGACCCCTTTGTCAAGCCTTTGAACGCTTCTTCAAAAGCCGCACAACTTCGTCATCCGCTTCTCCAAATCATCCATACGAGCTTCCATTGCAGCGAGTGTAGTTGACCAGACAGAACCAAGGTCACTGTATACCAATTGATAGAACCTGCAATATAAGAACACAATAGAGGAAAACAAGTATTATTGATACTCCTGATCCTTCACTCTCTCCTAGCCTAAGCCAATTCCAGCCTACCTCAGTCACACCTCAGCCCCCCTACAAATATCCCCTATCCTAACAGCATTCCCCTTTTTTGTTCAATACACACAGCAGCATCCACACTTCCACTTGCCACCTCAGAATAAGTTACCCTGCTGCACTTCCTTTAATCCCCCTGAAGCTTTTCCTCTTATACGTTTTAATAGCTTCAGGTACTTGGTCCCTAACAATATTGCTGTAAAGGATTGAGTAGACTACTAAGTACCCTGGTTTTTGTATATCTTAGTGTCCTGTTTGGTTATGTAATAGGCGATAAAGTGGACAAAACTGTTTAGTTTTAGTTTAGAATTTCTTTTGAATCCTATATCCTAAATCTTTTCATATGTATCTTTTGTTGCAGGTTCTTAAATAAAGATGACGATACAAAAGATAACCTTCCTGGAACAACAAATCATCATCAAGATCTTTCTTCACCTGCACGTGAAACAACATCTCTAACAAATGGGGATGTTTTGTATTCTGGAAAACCAACTGAGCTAGTGACACCCTTTTCAAAGCGAACAGATAGGTTTGCAGTGAAATTTAGTATCGACACCATTCCTGACATGGAGATTGAAACACAAGTACCTAATCATGAGAGTGATGAGGATGATATTATCAGAAAAGTTCAACCCTGTAAAAGGTGTTCATTGGTGCTTCATGGAATGGGGCCCAGACCTGGTTGCAGATTCATGTATGATCGGACTGAGGATAGGGTATGTATATCTCTTGCAGTTGTTAGATCTTACCCTTGTACATTTGTTTTCTTAAATCTGATTTTGGTTATTTAGATGAATGCAATAGAAAACCGAATTCGGAAACATACAAGGGCTCTTGTTGCTTCTGGGCTTTATGAGGAACCATCAGACCCTACAATTGCTTCTCAGGTAAATACGATGCATCTAAGGCATGCACAGAATTTTTAAGGCAGAATGATATTTTATGCTTAAGGTATTTAAAGTCATTCTAGAGCTCCATAACTTAATAGCATTATCAGCTCTTTGCTAATGAAGTTGTGTTGTTTTTCTTTTAAACTGTATGTGATTGCGTTGAATCCTTTTTGCATAGGTGTAAATTGTCTGATAATTTAAACTAATATGCTTTATCAGAGAAGCATTTTTTCCGTTGGCATGATTTGTTGTGATGGAGAAGGTCGTCTAAATGAGAAGTCTGTCATGCTGCAGAGCAGGTAAATATTCATTACATCTCCATATAGTATTTGTACATAGTATCTGTTACTCCTTGTCAAGCTGATGCATCCACATACTTGTGTGCTGTATTTGATAATGAACAAAACAGAACAACTACTACTGTAAAACAAAATTCAATCTATTCAACATTATGAGAACTTATATAAATGAGAGCAATGGATTGATCTGTAATGCATTATTTTGTTTTAGAGCATCAGCGTGAAGATTGAACTGTTGAATCATTTCAGACCTTGAATTTTAAAGTTTAATATTACATATTTTGTTTGCTACATTTTACATTTTCAATTTTATCAATCATACATGTTCTGTTTTCCAAAATCTGGACAGTATTGAGCATTCTGGAGGGGAAGGTGTTCGTCTAGACTTGCAACAATTAAGCCATTTTTCAGTTTTTCCTGGTCAGGTAAGTGATGGAATTGGCAGGTTAAAATTCTGGTTTTGAATGTGCAAAATTATCATAATTATGTGTTATGAAAGAAAGATTTCATCTTTTGATAGGTAGTTGGTATTAAAGGACATAATCCGAGTGGGCATTGCCTAGTTGCATCTGAGTTGGTGGATTATATTCCTACCTCTGTTGCTGATGATCAGGATTTGGTTCCAGCAAAGAAGCAAGCTATTGATAAGGAGAGTCAAGCAACTGATATTCTTTGTAAACCAAGAGAGTTGTCATTGGTATGCGCTCTTTAATTTTCTGTTAGTCAATGAGTTCTGCTGAAAACTATGTTGTGCACTAGATTTCATTTTTGGCGAGTTATTTAAGAACATTGGGAAATTTTTACATGGTCTTGGTGCTTAACAGATTATTGCAGCAGGCCCTTTTACAACAACAGACAATTTGTTGTTTGAGCCTTTTGTAGAACTGTTAGCATATGCAAAGCGAAGACAACCACAGTTACTTGTATTGGTAATACCATGAGTACTGCAATATACATCTTTTTTATTTTCATTATTTTTTGGGTCCTCTAGACATTATATCCTAGATCTTATAAGGTGTAAACCTTGATCAATGTTGATTGTGCCTGCTGGATTTTGTCTCAGCTTGGACCATTTGTTGATACTGAGCACCCAGAACTTAAGAAAGGAACTGTGGACAGGAGCTTTGATGAAATATTTCGTTTTGAAATCCTGAGGAAGGTAATAACTAATGGTAGGGATTGTTTTAGGAAATTTCACTTTTGTTCTTTTCTAACCCTCTTGTTACGCTTGTGGTGATCAGTTGGTAGATTATGTAGAATGTATGGGTTCTGAAGCACATGTTCTTCTTGTACCATCGATACGTGATGCTAACCATGATTTTGTTTTTCCTCAGGTACAAATAGAATTGAATCAACTAGGATATCGTGATTTTTGTTCTTGATACATTAACATGTGTATTTGTTTCTTCCAATCATAGATCCAAAATATTGATTTCAATCATTTGTTTTCACAGCCTGAATTCAATATCAATCTCCCTGATCTCAAATCTCAGGTATAATGATCTTAAAGCATTTAAAAATCAACCTTATCAATCTCCGTGATGATTACATAATTTATTTGTATTTTTATTTTTCAGATAGTCAATCTCACTAATCCTGGCATTTTTGAAGCAAATGAGGTATTACATTGTCGATCTCATACTCTAATTACTTCCTCTAGTTCTGCCTCCACATTATATTCGTCTGGGCTTCTGAAATAAAAAATCTGACAGACATAAACAGCATAATCTGTGCCATACACCAGTGTGCCTAAGGAAATTCTTTTCAGGATTTATTGGCAACATAAAAGTATATCTTAACTAAATTTGGGAAGAAAAGGGTATAGTTAATCGAGCAATGCTATATTTTCATCCAATTTTTTATGTCAATGGGACATCCATTAAGATCAATGGTGGATAAGAAGAGTTTGTGTATTGAAGTCAGAATCACATCAAAATTCTTTGGTAATAGAGTTGATATCAGTACCTAATACAAGGAAGTAGATGTACAAATAGTGCCTCAGATTTTTTATTAAGGCGAATAAGGATTGCTTTTCAGGTCAAAGTAGGTTGCTGCACTGTAGATATTCTCAAGCAGCTCAGTGGAGAGGAGATTTCACGAACTGCACCAGATGGAAAGCCTATTGATCGCATGAGCAGACTTGCAAACCATATTCTTAGCCAACAAAGGTGATCCTTTTTTTTTTTGAATTTTGTGCTTGATGTTGGGTTCAGAAACAATTGACACCATTCAATTTTTTGAATCAGCTTCTATCCACTTTACCCGCCAGCAGAAAGTGTTCCTCTGGACCTTTCTCTTGCACCAGAAGCCCTTCAACTCTCATCGGTACCAGATATTCTTATCCTTCCTTCGGATATCAAGTACTTTGTCAAGGTAACTGAAAATTTTACATTGATCCTATAATGAACAGGTACTTCAAAAAAGTTAACGTACCCAATTTTTTTTAGATATTTTTACTATTGTATCATCGTACTTTTGTACCCGTATCTGTGCAACATAGTATCGTGTTCATTTTTTCTCAAAGTATCAAAGAAACTGGGGATAAAGAATTACAGAGAAGTGTTGAATGCTATTTTGTGATTTAACATTAAGAGATTATTCATCACTGTATAGGTGCTTAATGTGGAAAGCGAATATACAAAAAGCATGAAATGCATTGCTGTTAATCCAGGAAGACTAGCCAAGGGAGAAGGAGGGGGTACTTTCGTAGAGCTTGATTACTGTGGGAGTGCACACAAAATTAGAGCTTCAGTTGTTGGCATATGAATAGTTAACGTCATGATTTTGACATTTCTGTGGTGAATTAAGCAAGAATTTGTTGTAAAAAAAGCTGTCCTGTTAGATGTAATATTGCTGTCTTAATTACTGGTTAGTCTGAAAAAGTCAAGAATTAGTTCTGCACAACAAGCATCAGATCGTCTTGGCTTGCTTCAGTGTTTAATATTTATATAATATTGTTATCTTTATTTTCTAGATGATAAAGTTTCTGGGTTTGATATCTTTAGTAAATTTCTAGTTTAATTACTCTTGAGATCTATAGTTTGAGTTTGATCCCACGTGTCCTATTATGCTTCCTATCCTATGTCATCACATTTGGCTGAGTCATGATGGCATGTGTACCAACATCTTCTAGCAGCTATTCCAACTTTTGTTCTGAAATATGACATTTCTCTGGAAGCATCGCCCATTCTGCCTCTGATCCTTCCTTGGATGCTCAGGGAGGAGAACCTCTAGAAACTTACTTTCTTTTTAATTAATTATGTGGGAAACACAAACTAAAAAGGCAAGAAAAGAATTGAGGTGTCACTTACGACGCGAACATTTTAACTATCTAGCGTCACACTGAAGGTCTAGTTTATTATTCTAAATAGAACAATTCTCAATTGTTTATAACCTGCGACATTTGATTACTAATCCCATTTATAAAATATATATATTTTTTGGATTACATGAGTGAAGAAAACAAAACCTAATGCCTAAGCATTAAGGAGGGTAAGTATGGACTCTTGAGGGGTAGATTCCCATATCTCCAAGCCCTCGGTTGTCACTCCAAACTTCCCTAAAAATTCTCTTTAGACTTAGCACGAAGGGCTTTCCCTCCATCTTAAATTTTTATTGAGAAAAGCTTAGACTTATTATATTATTAGTATTTTTTTCGATAATAATTATTATTAGTACATGTATACACACCTAAATTAAACTTTTTGATTTTTTGTTAGAAAACAGAAAAAAAAGGGGGAAAAACTTAGTACAAAAGAAACTTCCAATACTTAAAGAAGTATGGCTGCTTAACTTCGCTGCTCTAATTTGTTGGAAGATTCAGTGTATACACATGTCATTGATAATCAACACATGGACCAAACGCTTAATAAATTTGTAACAGGTATATTGTCAAAACTAAGATTTAAAACTTACACATATGATTAAGAGAGTTAAACAAAAAAAAAAGGGCATTCAAATCAAACCGTCACTTTATAATTATTATTGGATGTTAGTCGTGCAAAATTTTTTCTCAGCTTTTATATTGATAAATATCTTTTCTATCGTTAGATAGTTTATAGATTTTACTTAAATGTGATTCACATCTCATTTACTAATAAATGCTATGGAGAAAAATAATTTTTCATAAAGTTTTAGCTAACAACACTTTTCTAGTCAAGACAGTAAAAAAAAATGTTCATTTTAACATTTTTTATCCAAATAGGATTTTTAATCATGTGTATTTTTTTAAGGATGAAGTTAAATGAACAATACAAAACCAGCCCAACCAGCCAATAAATGAGATTTTTGGCCATAATTACTCAGCCCATTACAATCTCAATAATTATTTGGGTCAAAACCAAAGCCAAAATAGACCCATTAGATGTAAGACCTGGTTTTTCATGGTTCACTTAGCATTATTATTTTTTAATGGGGTGAATGATTTAGGACCAAATTTCAATTTTTAACAGTTTTGGTCGGTATAATTTTGTACCCCAGGAAATATCATAATTTTTCTTGAACAGTGAAGATAAAAAAAAAATATATCACTCTCTGATCTAATGTTTCACTTTTTTTAATAACATTTTTGTATGTACGTCCTTCCTAACTATTGCCACTTTCCATCTATATATAGGCCTTCTACATTTCGTGGTTGATCATATCATACCTCTTCTTTGCTCCGCATTCCATCCACAAACCCCTCATCCCCTAAAAACACATTTGATACACAAATCATATTATTGCCACCATTTTAAACAATGTCTTTCTCAACCCAATTGCCTTTGGTTTTATTCTTGGCTTCCCTTTTCAGCCATGCTTCTTTGGGTACGCATATATATATATACTACTACATTTAATATTATTATATATCATGCTATGTATGTATTGTTTCAAGTCTTGTGCAATTGTTTTACTTGATTATTCTTGTTACATGACATTGGCAGCTGAGATTGTGTGTGAGGATTTGCCAAAGGATTCATGTGCTTTCTCAATAGCTTCCTCAGGTAAGAGGTGTCTGTTGGAGACGGCGATGGCGGCCGATGGCGGCGTGGAATACCAATGCCGGACGTCGGAAGTGGTGGTGGAGAGGATGGCAGAGTACATAGAGACAGATCAATGTGTGGAGGCATGTGGGGTTGATAGGAAGATTGTTGGCATTTCATCTGATTCTTTACTTGACCCACAATTCACTACTAAGCTTTGCTCACCAGCTTGTTACCAGAAATGTCCCAATATTGTTGACCTTTACTTCAATTTGGCTGCTGCAGAGGGTAAGAATTATTTATTTATAAGAAAATGCTAAATGTACATATCGTTTTAACTCTCCATCTATTTTCCACCACATTCAAATGTTGACAACTTTTATGAATATGTTAATAACTTGCCAACATATTCATCAAAATTATCAATATTTGAATTAGTGGATAGTACTTTTCTATGTACAAATATTACTTCCCTTATTTATAATTGCTAGCTACCTTATAGCTTCTCATTATAATGTTCAAAAGTTCAACTTTCAGCTGATGTAAAACATTGTTATATAAACTCAAACATTATTACTGTTACTTGAGTCCAGTTAAATATACACTAATATTAGATTTATTTATTTAAAAAAATAGAAGTTGCACCCATAACTTTATTAATCCACCTAAAATCACTTCAAACTTTCTCACTAAAAATATGATGTATGAGTGGATTAAAACTTGGTATACATAAATAATTTTTACTTTTATTTGGTTCCAAAAATTTTATACATGATCTTGGTTAACTTCTGGCGGTAAAATTTTGGGTTTCCTTGCTCAGTTATCTTCCTTTTAAAAGAAGTAGTACTCATCATAATTCATGGTCATTAGTAACCCTGTATCTATTTTGTAGGAAGAGAAAGAAATAGAATAGCCATTAATTAGCAGTTCAAAATTTCACCAAAAATTTAGTTTGACCATTTGATTTTAGAAAATAATTTTCACATCACATTTGTTATTGTCAATTAGTTTCATCTATATTAGAATTTTGTAAAGAAAATACTATAAATTACGTAATTTAGTCTTCAAATTTTATTTCTAATTTTTACTGTTTTATTTACAAAATTTTAGTGATTAAAATTTTTATATATTATAAAACCAAATACCCTGAAGTTCCATGTAATGTATTTTGTCATTTTCAATGTGTGGTGTTTGGCTGTTCTTTGAAAATTATAATAGGGGCATCTCACATGAAAATGTGTGTGTGACCGACCTTTCCTTCAATATAGGGTAATGTTTATTCATATTTCTTTTCTAGCCTCTTGCTTTCATGACTTTTCAGAATGAAAGCACCTAGATACCTTACCCTCCAGCACTTTAATTTAACTTCAAATTTAATCAAGGTATACATAGCCACTCTTCATCATCCAAATTTAAAAAAAAAAAAGGAATCTTTTTTCATCTTATAACAGAGCACTTTTATGTTTTTATTTGATTATTAGCAGAGCACTCTGTTTTATACCGTACTCTAATTTTCTTTAATAAACATACTATTTATTCATCAATTTCGTAATGCCTCAAGTCAATATACACTTTTATCACTCTTGTCTCTTGAATTTTGATACGATTCCTACTCTAATCTAATGTTAAATTCATTGTTATTCATTATTAATCTTGATGGTGAATGTCACGTGACCATCCAATTTTTAATGTTCATATAACATTGGATGTTTGATGGACTCTAATCTACTATACTATACGTGCATGTGCTATACAAATAGCACACATCTCATATCATGTATAACACACGTTGGATGTTTGATGGACGTATTTCTGGTTTACGATAAACATTATTGAATAATAATAAACCTTGCTTTGATGCTATGCATGCAGGAGTATTTTTGCCAGAACTCTGTGAGAAGCAAAGGATCAACCCTGGACGTGCTATGGTTGAGCTCATGAGTTCTGGAGCTGCACCTGGCCCTATTCCTGATTTCTCTCAAGACATACATGCACCACTTGCCCCTGCTCCCCAATAAACAAAAAACTTACTACTTTGGTCTCTAGAAAATATATCTATTTTCTTTTTCTTTTGGAGAGTGTAAATTGAGAGAGCAATTATATTATTATAGGATATAAAATGAGGCTGAATTCAATGTTATTAGTATAGATTGATGAAATAATCTTTGTTGAGTGAACAAGGATGAGCTGGATCAATAACTGGTAGGTTTATGTTGTGCTACAAAATTTTCAAATTATGGAAAATTTGCTATATAAACTTTCAATAAGTAAAATGTCATGAAATATTCCTTGAACTTTATTTATAATGCATATACATGTGTTACTTTAAATTATTTGCTAAGACTCATTCCTAAGTACCAAATCCATATATATTGATAAAAAAATACAACCACACTATAATACTCGCCTATTTTAATTTGGCACCATCAATTTTTCAATTGGCACTACATATTACCACGACTTTGCTAAAAATTCTGTCAAGGTCATCGCTACTTCATTGCTAGTTTTTTGGCGCCACCAAAATTGGTGTCATATATTACTGATTACAATTTGAGGGTTATGATTGAGAAGTAGATTTTCTATCTTTCTTTTTTTTTTTTTTCCGAAAAAACCATTTAGCTGTCTTTAAAATTATAGATTACATTTTATTTCCATACACATGAACTAAATGTTAAGTATATCCTTGGATTACACTTTTTTGCCACACACTAATAAAGCAAATTGAATCAAGATTCAAGAATCTAACATAAAAAACACTAAATGAACATAAATCAACACCTTTGATAATTAAAAATAATTAATTATATATTAAACAGTACCACAATTGTTTGATATCGTCAAAAAATAAAAATTTAGGAAATTGTCAAATAGAGAATTTCTTGAAATTCTACTGGTTAACAATACAAGCAAAGCTCAAATAAATTTTACACTGACAATTCACAAAACCCATTTCTTCTTTTATTTTTGTTTTTTAATAACTCCAAATCACTTTTCAATATGCATGTTGTTTACTGATGAATTTTCCCTTAGCACTTGGGAAGATCAATGGGTGGTGGAGGCAACTTAAATGGACCAGGTCCATTCTGAATCTCAAAAGTCATGCCTAGCCCTTGAGTCACATGATCGTCAAAATGACAATGCATAAACCATATACCTGTAAATGGTTCCATGGCATGAAACTAATTAGCAAAATATTTTAAGCTAATAATATTTAAGGATGATGTTTAAATGTACAAAAAAAACTAGCCAATAAATGAGATTTTGAGCCATAATTACTCAACAAAAATAGGTCAATTGACTGATATATATTTTATTATACACTTAGCATTAAATATTTAAATATAAAATCTTATTTTCACAAAGATCTCGTGTGTACTTGCGTGATTATGTGTATGTATGTGCACACCCATTCACATTATTTGCATTTCCTAACCACATGCATGGTCCAGAAATATTTATAATTATATTAAAATATGTTCTTATGAATATTTTTGAATGCATATTAAATGTGATCTTGAATCATTCAAAAATTTATAGAGAAAATAAAGTATTTACCTGGATTTCTTGCTCTAAATCTGATTACAGCCCATCCTCCAACAGGAACAGAAAGTGTGTTACGCATTGGAGGATCCTTCAAGTTGAAATTTGGCTGATCTCTAGTGGAGTTGAAGTTCCCAAACCCTTGAGCCAGAACATAGTAATTAAACCCATGAATGTGCATAGGATGACTCTCAACCTCAAGTATAGCTGTATTTTGGAGCACAATCTCCACCGTTGAATTGAACCTTAATGTCTTTGCTTTTGTTGATTTTGGTGCAAATGCAATGGAAGGATTCAAATCGTTTATGGCAGGGTTGGTATAGTCAAACACAAAAGGAGGATTATTTGGGAAATCATTAGTGTAAACCCCACTAATATTTCTATAAAATGCTTCCAACATAGGGATTCCCTTATCACTAGGAAGCACAAAAGATTCATTGTTCATATTACCAGACAACATATAACCATTTGGTCCACCACATGTATTGGGTGCTTGAAGATTGCATTGATCTAAATTAACTCCAAAAGTCATGAACATGTGTTCATCGATGTTCTGTGGAACAGGCAAATAGTGGGGGCGACCAATCAACCCTCTAAGAGAGGTGTGGAAATTGAAGGCCGTTAGTGTGTCGTTAAATGCTGGTAGTGTGGGCATTTGAGGTGTTGCTAATGATGAAGAAGCGTTGTAAATCATCAATGCTCTTGTGGGTATGTTGTTGAATGGCCCTGAAACAGTGTGGTAGGGAGAAACGGCAATGTAGTAAGATCCAATTGGTTGGTCAGTTGTGAGGAGAATATCTGTGGTTTGGCCTGGTGCAATCACAACAAGATCTGTGTCGTATGGTTTGATGTAGCCACCATCAACGCCAACAACTGTGAACCTGTGATTTGCTATCTTGAAGAAATGTTGCTCAATGAGTGCAGCGTTGATTATGCGTAGCATGTATGTCTGTCCTGGCATTACGTTCAGTGTGTACATCTCTAGATAGAGAAGATCATATCAAAGTGAGGGATTAAAGGTGTGTTAATTAATTAGGCATATAAAATTGAGTATGGATAGAGGCACAATAAAAAATCAGCCAAAACAGTCAACAAATAGGAATTAGGGTCACAATCACCTAGCCCATTAAAAATAAACTCATGACTAAAAGTGTTATTTAGGCCGTAAAGTCTTAAATGAGTTTTGTTGGCTGTTTTGACTTATTTTTTGTTGCAAGCATTTGTGTATAAAATTAGCAATAGACTCTAGTTTGTAGATCATAGAGTTTAAAAGTTGGCGAATACTAACAAAACAAACTAGTCAAAACAGTCAATATATTGTGCATTAGATATATCACTATTTTTCTTTGCAACACGTGATATATGTTGTACATATCATGTGATATATGGTATGCACAACATGTTAAATTCATTGTGCATTTTATATTATATATATTGTATGTGAACAACTTGTTGGGTATATTCATGTGTCTATCCATCTTCGGTGAATGACAGATCTATGTGTTAATATGGGGCTTATACCCACTAAATTTTCAAAATTTATTTGAAAGTATATAGATGTGTATACTATATATGTCTTTTTTATTGTATTATGATATTTTCTGAATAAAATACAAAAGGACTACGTGTATATCCACAGTACGTCCAAATATACTTCCATTTGATCTCTATTCGAATTTCACTATATAGTGCGTGTGGTAGTGATTGAGAACCGCTTCCTATTTTCAATAAGTGGATACGTTATAGGTGGACGCATAGTGTGTACATGTATTTGACTTTACTCTATAAAAATTTTAAGAAACATCATATTATACTCGTAAATAAAGGCTATAGATATATATAACATCTATGTTCCAATGCTAAAATTTTCTTAATTCCACACTCTAAATTAACTTAATCATATAAGGTATGGATATGATTTCATGACAAAGTGATTTATATAGTTAATCAAATATTCAAATTTTCTATTATACTGTGTCTTACCCAACAATTTCAATTTTTGATAGAGATACTTTCAGTAAAAAAAATTGTACATTAATGTGAATGATATTGTAATATTATTGTAAAAAGTTGACATACGGTTTTGTGAGCATGGGTAGAGGTCACCGGGTAAGCCATTGATCGTAAAAGCATCTGAATTATTCGGACCAGCACCAGTCACTAATCCTTCATTTGCGACATCCACAACATTAGCATCCCACCACTCCCCTACAATATTATTTATCCAACGTTACAGATATTGGTAGTCAATTATTGGTAATAGTATAGGTCATCTAACTTGTAATTATATATTGATAGGATTCATTAACAAATAAATGCTACAATTGTATTTAATAAGTTGGATGCTAATTGGATCAATTTTAGTTATACGATAAACATTTCCCGTCAATTATTATAGCAAAGGGAATAGAAATTGATGGAAGAATTTGAGAAACAATAAGTAAAAAAGTAATACCAATTAGTAAAGGGATTTCCTGAAAAGGGATAGTGAATGGATATGTAAATCCTATTCGAGGCCGAATGATAAGTGCTCCATAAACAGTAGCACGATGGAAAGAAGTGTGAGCATGCCACCATAGTGTTCCCTCTTGTCCTGTAATATTGAATTTATAGGTATAACTGCCTCCTGGATTTATTGGACATTGAGTTACATATTCAGCACCATCTGACCAACCACTGAAAAGTTGGAAAATCCCATGCCTGCATACCATAGATTTATGGAAAAATGATATTTTGGTATAAAAAATAGAGTAATGCTATTGGTACATTATGTATAGTATACATATGTTTTGATCCAAGGGTGGAGAAAAGAAGTGTAAGTGGTGGAGTAATGTCACATCAAAATCCAAAGGTGATGAAGTGGGTGGAGAATGTATGTACAAATATCATTATTGTAAAAATATATAGAAAGTGGCTTGCACTTTTTTTAAATAGCATACAGGTTTTTTATGAAAAATAATGGATGTATACATCTGTGAAAAAATATTGAGAGATAAAATAAGTTGAAAGAAAAAATAAGAGATAAAATTGATAGGATTCACATGTTTTATGAATGGTAAATGTTTGATCTGCAATAAAAAAATTTGTCAAAATAGTTAACATTTTGCATATTATATATTATATAATTAGAGATTATTAGGTGCATTTATAGCAAGAGAACTATTTACTCTACACTATTTATATTTTTACACATAAATTATTATATTTCCTTATTTGAAACTTAACTCATTCTCTTCTCACTATAGTTGATTTTTTTTAGGATGTGTCATGCAATAAATGGTGCAGTGGTGCACCTAATAATTTTTCTTATATAATATGCACATCATATAAATGTTATATGTACCATATATCACAAGTTGTGTACATTATATTACATGTTGTAATATTATCTTTTTTCGGAATATGTGATATATTACGTGCATAATATATTGTTTATTTTAAATATTTTCTATTATACACCTAACAATACTCTTTATTAATATAATATTTAGATGGTTGGATATTTGAGAGGTAAAAATAGCATTACTGTAATTTTATTTGTAATAGAAAAGAGACAAAATTATACCAATGAATAGTAAGATTGTAGGGTGAGTTGTTGAAAACATGGACGATAAGAGTGTCACCCTCTTGAACCTCAATGGTTGGCCCCGGCAAGCTTCCATTGACGACAGTGATAGTTTGTTGATTGCATAAGCGCTGAAAAGGCAAGTTCTCCACCTTTCACAAAATAAAGTTTC
This sequence comes from Aeschynomene evenia, assembly GCA_013621005.1. Taxonomy (NCBI): domain Eukaryota; kingdom Viridiplantae; phylum Streptophyta; class Magnoliopsida; order Fabales; family Fabaceae; genus Aeschynomene; species Aeschynomene evenia. The sequence goes on along the minus strand of CM024268.1, from coordinate 30,222,677 downwards.
AGTGACATGCACATTACATACATATACAACTATAACTATGATTAGTAGTTCAATGATCTATTTTGCTTCATCCTTGCATGCACGGAAACAAAATTAATGAAGGGCAAGCTTAATTAAAAACTCAACATACAGTGAAGTTTAAGTTTAAATTTACGGTTCAAAATCACAAATTGTAATACTTATAATTGCATAATGTTTATCATACAATAGAAATACGTCCAACTAGTATTCAACATATGTTATTTAATATGGGATGTGTGCGGTATGTAGTGATGGATCTAGAAAATTTTAATAGTGGGGGCAAAAATATTACATCATTAATATATATAAATATAAGATGATATTTTTTGAATTTTTTATAGTGTGGGGGCAAATTTAATAATACAATGAGGGTAAAATATATACATTTATATATACATTAGCTAAAAAGTTAAAAATCTAGTGGGGGCATAAGCCCCCACAACCTTGTACATAGATCTGTCGCTATATGTATAGCACACATATCATATTATGTATAACACATGTTGGATACTAGTTGAACGTATTTCTGCTATACGATCAAATTACTGTTTATTTATAATTGTGATCACATTATTACTATTGTAATACTACTTTTATAGCCGCAATGGCAGTAGTAATTGTGGCATGCATTAGCAGCATATTAATTTATATTCACATTAAGAAAACAATTAGACATGTATAGAGTTATCATGTGAGATAGGAAGGGAAGAAGAATGGTAGAGAGAACATACATTGAAAGTGTGTTCGACCACAGCAGCAGAAGCCAAAGAAGAAGCAAGAAGAAAAAACAGAAAGAGGTTCATGTTGTTTTAGTTTCTAATGAAAATAAAGGTGATGCTCCAAGCAACATCATTATGTCCTATTTATAGAATCAGGTGCGCCACTCAGAGCTCCAGGTTGCTACAGTCATAGTACGTGGAGAGATTCTTATATTACAAATAACTAATGAGTATAATAATTAGGAAAATAATATTTATACATCCATTTGAATTCGAAAAAATCAATGAAATGATAAAAAGAGAATAAATTAAAAGAAAAAAATAAATAATAGAATACACCTTCTATTTTTGTGGATAGGATATTTGAGTGTGTAAAAATGATGTATTTGTAATATGTACGGTACAAAATCAGTTATTATTAATTATTATATATAATAATCCAATTTTTTAAAAATATTATTCAAAATTTTAAAATATTAAATTAATAATTATAAAAAAATGATTATTTCATATGATGAATGATGATAATTGATTTTGTAATGTACAGTTATTATTTTTTCTTCAGATAATATTGCTCTACTAATTAATGTGCATCGTGATGTAACGTGAGTCAGTGTAAAGCATTTGAATATTGCCTAATTAGGAAGCATGGAATTTTATTATCCAGCTATATATGTTTTGGCCAATAATGAATATAATCAACCAATGAGACTAAGTCAATAGCTTATATCGTTAAGCTAACCAGGAATTTTTTTTTTTTTTTAAATACTAAGAGGGGATGTACGGCCACTAACCAGAAACTTTGAATGAGAATAATTTCAAATCTATTAATTAGTATCAAAATGCAGAGTGCGTTTAGGATTATTTATTATGGAAATGAAATAAAATAAAATAAATTGAATGCTGAATTATTTTTATCAAAATTCTCTCATCGAAATTTATAAGATTTAAAAATACGTAATTACATCAATTTAATGAAAATTACAAATTAATTCATTTCTTTTATATTTACATTTTAAATAATAGAATTGATTTAGAAATCAAATCATTTTTTTATGGTCCTAAACACACTCAATTAGTATATAATATTGCCCATAATATATAAAAAAAAATGTGCATCTATGAAAAAAAACAACATTACAATGTATAATAAAAAATTAGTTAAATAATTAATATGTTATGCACAATATATATAATATAATTAACATGCACACAATGTATATTACAGAATGTGTACATCATATATCACATGAAGTGCACATCATATATTCTATGTTAAAAAAATGATATTACAATATTATAAACAATAAATGATACATGATGTGCACAGTATATTAACTATTAGGTTGATATTTTTTTCGAGTATTCACCATGAAAAGATTAATAGAGCTAAATACATTGACGTTGAGATTTTGTTGCCTCATCATATAATGTTGACACTATTTTTTTAAGAATACATGTTAACTTATTCACTTACTGTCAGTTCATGAATGCTCCCATCAGCTCATTTTTTTTTCTTCTTTTTATGGACTTCTTAATTTGTTTTTGGTTTGTATAGGTTCAAAAAGAAAATACTTTTCAACAAAAAATAGAAAATGAAAAGAAAAAAAATCGTCATTTTGTAGTTTAGTATATATGGCGTGAAGTTTTAACGTATAACCAACTTCATCATAATTTAATTTTTCATTTGTTAAAATAAATTCATTTGATTTTTCCCTCAATGATTGTTTACTCATAAGTCATAAAGTTAAAGATTTATAAATAGAAACTTTTTTTTAAAAAAATTAAAATAAGGTGATGAGTCAATACATAACAAATTTACAAATAAATTTTTAATATAAATATTTTTTTTCATTATTTCAATCAATTGTCCTTAAAATATTTATTAGTAAAACTCATAAGTTAGTAAATTAAATGAGACAAAATATTTAAATTTGTCACTGCAAAATTTATTATCGGTCAAAATAGCTTCTCCAAAAACATAAATTCAAAATATATTCCTCCTAAATTTAAAATTCGGATAAATTGGTCCTCCAAAAAAAAAAACAGCTAAATTAGTCTCTCAACATTTATGAAGATGATCAAATTGGTTCATATTTTGGAGGATTAATTTGTCTAACACCTTCAATTGACAGAGACTAATTTAAATATTTTAATGAATCCTGAACAACTAATTGGTCTGAGTTTTTCTTGGAGGATCAATTTATTATACGTTTTAATTTTGGAGGAATATATTTCAAATGAGCATTGCTAGAGGCACAACAAAAAATCAGCCAAAACAGCCAACAAATAGGAATTTGAGCCACAATCACCCAGCCCATTAAGAATATACTCATGATTAAAAGTGTTATTTGGACCATAAAGCGTTAAATGAGCTTTGTTGGCTGTGTTGGCTGGTTTTTTATTGTGCCCCAAACATTTGTGATTTCAAATTTCTGAAGGAACTATTTTAGTCAATAATAAATTTTGTATGGAAAAATTTGAATGTTTTGTTATCAAACAAAGAAAAAGTTGGTTGAGTTTGTGAGAAGTTGTACAATTTATCACCCCAAATCTCAATGGCTTTATTGTCTTTTATTTTATTTCAAACATTATTTTTTATTATGGCTACTCTTAACTGTGCAGTGTTCATACGTAATTGGTATCCAGCCAAGCCCGAGAAAAAAAAAATGAGGGTTGTGCTGGTTATTTGATAACGAACGAAATTTTTTTTGTCAGAACTTATGAATTCGATGTACAATGGTAGATTAGTCATCTATTTTAATTTTGTTTTTGGCCTTACAATATAATTTAATAAATGATTTGGCATCCTAAAAATATAAAAAATAAACTTTAAAAATATATAATAATTTTAATATGATTTTATGATTTGATTTAAAAAATCTCAATTTAAAGTTAATTTTAGGTCTTTAAAAGTGGTTGACCACCATTGACCAAACACAAAGAGGCATTCAAGGACCTAGTGCCTCCAGGAAACCAAAAGAATGCCGGAGAAGATGAAAGTTAAATACCTGAGATTTTAAGTTTTGGTACTATATGGACGAAGAATAGAATTGATGAGGTTAAAATTATTGTTGACAAGAATGGAGAAAAGTGAATCATAACACTAAAATTGATAGTCAAGTAGGACACATTTAGTGTGATTAGTGCTTATGCTGTTATGCACAACAAGTAAATTCGGACGGTCAAGAAAAGCTGAGGAAAAGTTTTGGGAGAGTTTTAAAGATTTAATTTAAGGTATGTCTTTAAAAGAAAATATTGTCTTAGGAGAATTTACAAAATTTAAGCCATAGTATAGGGATGAGTGAGGTCCAAACCATATAACATATGATGAATAGAGGGTTAGATGTATAAGTGTTGCATATGTAGCTGAACAGCTAATGATACGTCAATTAAAATTTATTATAGATTATTACTATTATTATTATTATTATTATTATTATGGTAATAGATAAAAAAAAAAAGACTAAATTAAACAAACATATATAGGTAAAGAATAAAAAATATAATACTTATTTACTTATCTTTGATAAGTGTTAAAATAGAAATCAGATTGAAATGTTGCATTTTTCTTTTTCTATTTTTTCCAACCTGCTGAAAGTTGCTTCAATGGCCAGCATAATATATTCAGATTCGGATTGTGACGGTGCGCTTGAAGGAAGCGGCTAACGACTTTCGAAGACATTAAATTTTTGTTCACATTTCATTTGAAAAGCAATACCGTACTCGAAAATTAAAAATAGAAAAACACAATACTTATCATGTTCTTTTCTCTCTTTTGACGTGGAAGCAAGGCCTTGTTCTGCGATCCAATTTTCTAACTAGATGTGCCGTATATATATATATATATATATTTTTTTGTTGCCCACGGTGTCCGGAGCTTCGCTCCGGACTAATCTGTCGCCCCGGGTCGCGTACCTGGGAATGACAGGTGAGGCTCCCAACAAGGATTTTTTCCATCCATAAGGCTCGAACCCGAGACCTTGCTTAAGGGACAACAAGCCGCTTACCACTTGTGCCAATCCTTGTTGGTTTGTGCCGTATATATATATAAAATGAGCAAGAGGCACAACAAAAAATCAGCTAACAAATAGGAATTTGGGCCACAATCACCAAGCCCATTAAAAAGATATTCATGATTAAAAGTGCTATTTGGGCCCTAAAGTGTTAAATGGGCTTTGTTGGCTGTTTTGGTTGGTTTTTTGTTGTGCCCCAAACATTTGTGATATAGAATATCACAAATGCTTGGAGCAAAAAAAATATCAGTCAAAACAGCCAATAAAGTTCATTTAACGCTTTATGGCCCAAATAACACTTTAATTATGAGTATATTTTTAATGAGTTAGGTGATTGTAGTCCAAATTCCTATTTGTTGGCTGTTTTGGCTGGTTTTTTATTGTGTCTCTAGCAATGCTCATAAAATATAAGGTGATGCTAAATGTACAACGAAAAAATTAGCTAAATTAGTTAATAAATAAGATTTTGGGTTATAATTATTCAATTCATTACAATTTCAATGATTATTTAGGAAAAAAAAAACCAAAATAATTCATTGTCTGTAATAACTAATTTATCATTGTACACAATACATTATTATAAAATATAATATCTATATTCTACATATTCGAGATCCAACAACAACGCTGCATTTTTATGGTGTTATATTAAGGGTGATGCTAAAATGAACAATACAAAACCAGTCCAATCAGCCAATAAATGAGATTTTGGGCCATAATTACTCAGCTCATTACAATCTCAATAATTATTTGGGTCAAAACCAAAACCAAAATAGGCTTATTGACTGTATAGGCTGATTTTTCATTGTCCACTTAGCATTATTGTACATTAAACATAAATTGATAATTTGATCGATATGTACAATAAACATGGATATTATGTAACCATATTCATGTATTCTGTTTGAATGAATAAGAATATTCATGTATTGTGTTTGAATGAATAAGAATATGATATTAATATAATATAATGTCTTGTATTTAAATTAATGAGATTTAAAAAACAATTCAAAAAATACTTTTACCTTTAATATTATAAAAAAATGAGTATTTTTAAAAATTTAAATGTTAAATGTATCATTTAAAATATTATCAATAAAAATATTATTGATAACTAACATTTTGTCGGGCACTTTATGTCCGGCAAGCGATATTTTTTATTTTTTTGTCAACTTATACTTTTTATGTTTTGAATTTTTTCTAATTATAATAGGTAAAGATAAATAATATAGAAGATGATTATAAAGATAATGATATTTTTTTGAAAAAAAAATTATCCTAGAAGATCTACATGTAGGAAGAGAAAAAAAAAGAGGTAGTCAAAGTGATTTGAATGAAGGGATCATTGTTCTTTTGATTTATTTATTTTAATTTTTAATTTTTTATCTTATTTATATATAGGGACCAAAAGTAACCAATTTTTTCCAATTTTCTTTATAGTATATATGTATAGATGTATAGATTAGAAGCAACCGTTGAAAATACTTAAAAGTAATTTGTAAGTATTTTTAATATTTATTAATTATTAAAAAATAGTTTATAACTATTTTTAATAGTTAATAAATATCAATATAATTTTTATTGACAATACTTTATTAAAAAAAATTTATAATTATATGGTGAAAATAATTATTATTATTGTAGTATAAATTATAATTATTACTATTACTATTACAACTATTATTATTATTATTTTATTGGATGAAGTACAAAAAAGAAATATGAAAGATTTTGTTACTCAGAAATTCTATCACCAAAAATGTTTTGAACAAAATAATCCACGAAAAGTTATTTAAGTGTGACAAAATGTCTTTTGGCTCGATCTCACGATTGATAAAGTTTGTCACACTTAAACAGTCTTCCATGAGTCATTTTGTCAAAAACATCTTTAGTAGTTGAATTTGTCAGCGACAAAACATTTCGTGTTCATTTTTGGTACTTCACCTCAATTATTATTATTTTTATTGGTATTATAATAATTATTACAACTATTATAATAATTATTATTATAATGATAATTTACTACTATAGTAAATAATAATAATAACAAATTAATAATAATAAGTATTAAAATAATGATAATAGTAATAATAATTATTATTGTTTAATATTTATTATTTTAAATATTATTATATTTATAAGTTTAATTATACTACAGGTCCTGTAATTTTATCAAAATTTGAATTCAGATTTCAGTCCCTATACTTTAAAAGCTTAAATGAGTTCCTATAGTTTTAATTTTTTTAATCAATAATGCTAAGTGGACCATGAAAAATCAGCCTATACATGTCAATGAGTCTATTTTGGCTTTAGTTTTGGCCCAAATAATCATTGAGATTGTAATGGGCTGAGCAATTATGGCCCAAAGTCTCATTTATTGGCTGGTTAGGTTGGTTTTGTATTGTTCATTTAGCATCACCCTTTTTCATTGAGTCCCTAACACTAAATTTTGAAAAAAAAAAATCATTTAACCATATTTCAAAACTGTGATTAAAGACAAAAAAAATAAAATAAAATAAAAATATTATTAAATTTTAGTTATGCTATTTATTTTTATTTCTATAATTTCGTTTGATTTTTTTATGAATAAAATATGGATTTAATTTTTATCCACTGGTGTATAAATTTTTTATACAGATATTTAATTATATATTGTCACGTCAGTTAGGATAATGTTTTTTCTCTCCTACTAACTTAAAAGTCATATAAATGGAGAGTTTTAATTGGATAAGAATGTAAAATATTTTTACATTATCAATACATCTAAATTAAACTCATAAAATATATTATCTTGCATAGTAGAAAATTTCGTTTGATATTAACAACATATATAACTTTAATTTGATCTGATGTTATGAAAATTATATTGAAAGATTTAGCTGGAAAAGGATTGGCTAATACAAAAGGAACTTGCCCCTTTTTGCTTTGAAAATGATGGACAAATGGTACACTACTTCCACCTTCGATTGGATCCATTATAAAGGACCTTCAAGTAAGAATTTTTTATTCGTGAGACTCGAAGTTGTGATCTAGTTAAGGGATTTAAAGCCTTTGCATACTAGGCATCGTAAGTTTGTAGGAAGTTGTCCCTTTAATAACACGGATTAGGCTTCTGAGTCAACCACTTTAATTTCTTCCTTAATGTCACAATTGTGGTCGTATTATTCAACCATTGGTGGAATTTTATTGTAGTTTTTTTAGGCGTGTGGCGAGCACAGGCTGGACCTGACTTGTCTTACTTCAATATAAGTATTATTTATTATATCTCTTTCTTTATGAGAAATGATAGACGTATATCATATTTTTATCCATTAAGTATCTATCAGATATTATTTCAATTGGCGGTTGAGAGATATATGTAAGTGTTTTGGTTTTTATTTAAAATGGTGGGCCCATAATAGCATAATATGATTGATAAATCTATATATTGATGTACATGTAGTAGTAGTACTGTTGATTTCTTTATTAGTGTCTAATCCCACATGTTTTTTATTCATAGAAATTCCAAATCCACTTGGTCAGAAACTGCCAAACTGGTCATTTCGTCAACTATAGGCTTCCGATTGAGAATCTAGTAACATGATTGCTTTTAATTAATTTTCATCTGGTAACTATCTTATTTTGCAAAGCGGAAATCGTTCATGTACAATGAAGGTCGTTGTCAATGCTTTACATAAATCACCGTCTCCATTTTATGTATAGTATACGTTGGATACTAATTGAATGTATTTATATTATACCATAAATATTATTATAGCTATACTATATATAAAGTGGATTGAAAAAATAACTATCTTTTGGTGTCCACAATCATTTGGTAGTTATTTTTTCAATTCTAAAATTAAAAAAATCTATACTATATATAAAGTGGATTGAAAAAATAACTACCTTTTAATGTTCAAGTCATTTGGTAGTTATTTTTTCAATTCTAAAATTAAAAAAATAAATAAATATAAAACATAACTACTTCTATTTACATATTATTTTTTAACTATTTTTTTCATTTTATATAAAAAATTAAAAAAAATAAACAATATAAATCGACAATAAAAATACGACTTGACGGGCACGGAGTCCCCGACAAGACGCTAGTATTCAATAATGAATATAGTTATGGATCATTTGATACCCCGTCCTATTATTATCTCGGTATTTTGTTAAATTTATGTTTTAGAAAATTTTGTATATGATGATTTGGATAATTGATGTGCTTTGATCGATTTTATCATTATTATTCGGTACACATTATATTTAGCAGCTTTTTTCTGCATATTAGTTTATCTGAGTCTATTATAAGGTCTATATTTAACGCGTTTTTGCATGAGCATTTTTATTTATATAATAAAAAATCAGTTTATATAAAGATTTTGGATTATAAATATTTCAGCCTACTAAAAATTAACTATTTAAAGATAATTTTTTTAGATCAAAGGTTATACAATAGACCTATTGACTAATTTTATTGTTTATCCATTATTCATCATGAATGTTTTGTATTGGACCTGTATAAGGACAAAAGCCCATCTTCAGTTCATTTAACCTCTCATCATGTTGACCTTCTTAAAATATTTATTTAAATTGAAAGTTTTATAAAGTGACTTTGGGTTTGGCTAATTAATCTAAATAAAAAATCTCCTGTAGTAATCGATAGGTTAGGATCATCTAGTTGAAGGTAGAACCTGAACTTTTCTAACTTAATTTCACCCATAATCTTTACATACAGTAACATTTACTTTATGAAAAATACTTTGTGAAATATAAAAAGTAGTCAAATTAGTCAATACGTCTATTTACATTAAGAAGTTAATTTTTTATGGACTGATGAGTAATTATGGTTTAAAATTTTTATATTAGTCAAATTTTATTGATTTTTTTATTATACAAATAGTATCTCTCTTAGTTTAATATTATATTTTCTAATTTTCTCAAATCTTTTTCAGTTGTGTAATATTATTTTCGTAACTTGACAACCTAACAACAATTTGCACATGCCCCTTTTCGATATTTCGCTATAATTCGACATAAAAATAAGAAAAATTAGTAATCAACCGACAACTAAATATAAAATACATCTCTTCATTGCATTATTCTTCACTTTTACCAAACAAATTGAATCAGAAATTCATGATGCAAAACAAAAAATAATGAAAATTAAAGACAACATTAACACTTCTTCATTTAACATTTTTTAAATTTCTAATTAACTTGAGGTTTGATTAATTGTTGACTGTACTGGCGAGTTCACCCTTAGCACTTTGGAAGATCAATTGGCGGTGGAGGTAATGTAGAATAAGGACTAGGTCCATTTTGAACCTCAAAAGCCATGGCTAGACCTTGAGTCACATGATCATCAAAATGGCAATGCATAAGCCATATTCCTGCAATGTTTCACGACATGAAACTAATTAGCATATCACCAATTAAGAGAATTTAAACTTCATAAATTTATTTTACTATGTTAGCCAATCGAAATATAAGAAATTGAGAAACCATAGCTAAAAATCACTCACTGTAATAACCAACCACTCATAATTTAAAGTCTTTTTCAATTTTTATTGGCCTACATTGTAAAACAATTTTGGAGTGACACAACATACAAATTAACAATAATATTGGAATACATCCGATTAGTATCCAACATGTATTATACATAATATGAAATGTGTGGTATATATACGTATAGCAAACATACATATAGCACACATTATATACTAGTTGGACGTATTCCGGTTGTTAAATTAATATTATTGTATAAATTAATCCCCAATTAAAACAACCAATAATGTTTGTCGTACAACAAAAATATATCAAATGAGCATCCAACATATGCTATACATGATATAGAATGTGTGCTATATGTATAACACACGTACGTATAATACACATTTCATATCATGTATAACACATGTTGAATGTTCGTCAGACGTATTTCTGTTTTACAAGGAGCATTATTGTAAAACAACCAACCTGGATTATTTGCTTTAAATCTTATGACAGCCCATCCTCCCACAGGCAAAGCAATAGTGTTACGCACTTGAGGGTCACGGAAGTTGAACTTTAACTGATCTGTAGTTGGATTATAGTTCCCAAATCCCTGAGCCAAAACATGGAAATTAAACCCATGAATATGCATAGGATGGTTCTCCACCTCAAGTATAGCCGTATTCTGAAGCAGCATCTCCACTACCGAATTGAACTTCAACGACTTCACCTTCGTCGTTTTTGGTGCGAAAGCAATAGAAGGACTTAAATTATTTATGGCAGGGTCAGTGTAGTTAAACACAAAAGGAGGGTTATTTGGAAAATCTTTAGTGTAAACCCCACCAACATTTCTAAAGAATGCTTCCAACATTGAGAGTCCTTTACCTTTAGGAAGCACAAAAGATTCATTGTTCATACTAGCAGAAAGCATGAAACCACTTGGTCCACCACATGTATTAGGTGAAGGAACATTGCATTTATCTAAATTAACCCCAATAGTGACAAACATGTGTTCATCAACATCACGTGGGACAGGGACCCAATGTGGGCCATTAACTAGTCCTTTGAGACTATTGTGGAAATTGAAGGCCGTTATTGTGTCGTTAAATGCAGGAAGTGTTGGCATTATTGGTGTTGATGACGTGGCACCGTTGTAAATAAGTAATGCTCTAGTGGTTGAAGTGTCGAAAGGTCCTGCTACGGTGTGGTATGGTGAGGCAGCCATGTAATAGGATCCTATTGGTTGGTTTGTTGTGAACAAGAGGTCGACGGTTTGGCCTGGTGCGATGGCAATAAGGTCTGTGTCATATGGTTTTGTGTAACTGGCGTCAATGGCAACGACTGTGAACCTGTGATTTGCTATCTTGAAGAAATGTTGCTCTACGAGTGCAGCGTTGATGATACGTAACAAGTAGGTCTTTCCTGGCATTACGTTCAGTGTGTACATCTCTGAATCATAACAAAAGTGAAATTACAAGGGTGTGTTAGATACATGAAAAAATAGGAAATTGCGCCTAAATCACTTTTCACCGACTTATAGAGTCAAGAAGTCAGTAAAAAAATGAATATATTAAGTGTTTGGTGCGAGAATCATAGTGAAGATAGTAACATAGTCATAGAGTCTCAATGAATAAAATTGTCAATTTTTTCACTCTAATTTTGAATAAAAGAGACACAGATATGTGAGAATGTATTTTGAATCAATTTTTGAATTATTATGTATGTGACTCATATAACACTGACTCTGTAACTCCTTTTACTCTATTATTAGAGTCAATGAAAACAAACCATTTCTAAATTCACCTCTATTGCAGTTTCAATAGAGCAGTGCATGTGGTAATGAAGTCACTTGCTATTTGCAATAGATGAAGGATATAGATGGACTTAGAATGGACGTACATGTATTCATTTTATTATTTAAAACAATACTTTGTCACTACCTAAATGAAGTGGGTATCTGACTTAAGAATAATGGACTCTTGAATGTTCAACATTTAATGTTTAGGGTATTGAAAATGAAAATTGACATACGATTTTGTGAGCATGGATAGAGATCACCGGGTAAGCCGTTAATGGTAAATGCATCTGAATTTGCTGGACCACTACCGGTTATTGTTCCTTGCCTTTCAACATCCACAACATTAGCATTCCACCACTCCCCTGCAATATTCAAATCAGTTTTCCTAGTTAGTTACAACAACTCATCATCATGACTACTATATTATGAAACCACTTGTCCCAAAACTATGATTATGTACCTCAACTCAATAATAGAAAGAACAAAAATTAAGCTATTGGATTGAGATATATAAACGGTTTTATAACTACATTTTATATAGGTTGGAATTCTATTCCCTTTGCATGTATAGGTTTGATTAGTCAAAATATAGAAATGCTCTTTCAGCACCGCAAAATCAGCCACTATCAGTCACTATGTCTAATAATCCAACATTTTAAAACTAGTAATCCAACTTTTATTATTATACATGAATCCAACATTTTTAAAAGTTGAATTACTAGTTTCAAAATGTTGGATTATTACATATGGTGACAGATAGCGGCTGATTTTATGATGTACACGTAGGATTACTCGGAAAAAATAATGTAAAGATCTAGATTTAGGAAGGAAAAAAATGAGTACCAATTAATATAGGGACTTCCTGGTAGGGCTTAGTGAATGGATATGCACATTGTCGTCGAGGGCGAATGATGAGTGCTCCATAAACAGTAGCACGTAGGAATGAGGAGTGAGCATGCCACCATAGGGTTCCCTCTTGTCCTGTAATTCTAAATTTATGGGTATAGCTACCACCAGAAGGTATTGGACATTGAGTTACATATTCAGGACCATCTGCCCATGCACTCAGAAGTTGGAAAATCCCATGCCTGCATATATAAGACATCAGCATCATGATTTCAAATTTTAAATCAAGGAACACACTTGTTGTAAATTCAAATAGATGTCTAAGATGAGTTGGAAAAAAAAAAATAATACAAGAAGGAGTTTAATTATGATGCACTGCAGTGTAAAAAAATTTATACTTTCAACTAATTAGATCCATTGATTTATATGACTTTTTAGTTAGTGAGTGGTTAAGTTAAAGACTTTTACTGATGTGTCAATTCATAATTGGATGTCTGTGTAAAAGTTCATAGTGAATTGAATTTAAACTCTAAAAATAATAAGATCTATATATTTTGTGAGTAGTATACTTAAATGTTTGAAAATCTATAATGTATAGATGTCATCATCAAGGTGAAACCAAATAGTGTAACATCTCAATATGACGACTTCTAGAGTCAAAGCATAATTTGTTATTTTTCCGTTAGATCAATAAATGAAATTCATAAAAATATGAAATGTTGGTGGGAAGTATATAATTACAATTAGCAATAGGTAAATAATAAAAAAAATTATTTAATATTTATCTAACATTTATCCTCATTGTTCAATTTTAATATAGACTCACTTTTAAATTTCAATAGTAACTAAAAATGTTGGATTAATGTGGGTAAATTTTTGTTCTGCACAAAACAAATATTTTTTTATAACTAGAATCGATTATTTTTCGCCATATGTAGTAAAGGAAATAATATATATATACACAGCTTGTGGAGATATATTAAATTCTTTAGGCCAAACCGTGTTGCATATAATATATATTGTCTCTGAGCTAAAATTCATAATCCTTGTGGACTTAATCAAAAAAATAATTACAAAATCAAAGGTAGATATCTTTTCACGGAAAAATAATTTGTTTTTATACATCAAACTCATCTATAAAAATTTATCTATTCTTTTTACTTTCAGTTAAATACTTAAATACACCATGAGTTGCGTGTGACAATTAATTTTCCTTTTCCTATATTTAATTAATTAAATTCTCAAACAAAGAAGCACGTTGATTCCTCCTTCTTTCAACATTCACCTTCTTTCTCCAAACATACAGTAAAAAGAATTTATAAATAAAAGTAGTTGAAGTGATGGAATTTGATTAAATTTTAGTTGAAGTGAATGTAATTGACCTTTATGTTAAATTTGTTATTAGAAAAATAAAAGTGGAAAACTTACCAATGAATAGTAACATCGTAGGGTGACTTGTTGAATACATGAACAATAAGAGTGTCGCCTTCTTGAACATTAAGTGTTGGCCCCGGCAAGCTTCCATTCACTGCAGTGATGACTTGTTGATTGCACAGGCGCTGAATAGACATGTTCTCCACCTGCCATACAATTTATAAGTTTAATTATAATTTATCCTAATATTTAATTACATGTTATCACATAATTAAAGATACTTGACTTTTATGTTCATTATCTAAAAAAAAATCACTTTTTTATACAAACAATTTATTATAATTAAACTCATAATAATTTATGCAATAATACAACAGAAATACGTCCAACAAGTATCTAACGTATGCTATACATGTTATGTGATGTGTGCTATTTGTATATCACACGTACATATAGCACACATCCCATAATATGTATAATACACGTTGGATACTTGTTGGACATATTTTTATTGTACGATCGACTAGCATTATATGTATATATATGTAAGCTTCTATTTCTATTTAATTATAAGTTCAAATTTAATAAAGAATAGTTTAATTTAATAATATATATAAATATCGAGGATAACAATGATTAAGTGGCCTGAAACTAAAATCCTAAATTGAAACATAGAGACATTCATATGAGGAAGGAGTATTAAAATATAAAACCTTATAGAATTTTACGAGGAGTGCTAGATTGACACCTAATTTTAGATATTAATGGGACATCTAACAAATTCAATGGTGGATATGAAAAGTTAGAGTATTAGGGTGGAATCCATAATAAAATGTAAGAGCAATGAGAGTGATGTTGGTATGAAGGAAAAGAAAATGGAAGTTAAATCAGTATTTTTGAAAATATATTTTACATGAGGTAACATATATGGCGCCTTATAAAACTATGATAAAGTAAATGAATCCAGTTTGGTGCCTTGGCTATTTGCTGAACTCAATACATATAATAATTATCATATGAAGGAAGAAAGGGAAAAGAATGAAGGAGCTAGGATGACACATACAATGAAAGTGTGTTCCACAACAGCAGCAGAAGCCAAAGAGGAAGCAAGAAGAAGAGCAAAAGCACATGCTTGAGAAAACAGAAAGAGTTTCATATTGTTGTTGTTGTGTAATAAGGACTTAATAATTATTGATCGATGCTTGTTTTCTAATGTGTATTCCAAGCAAGATCATTGTGTCCTATTTATAGCAAAGACATATACACTACTGAGATCGAGATTGCTATTGTGTGCTTAATATGAAATGAGTAAAATAATTAATTAATGTACAAATGTCTGAAGAATAACATTTTTTTGGCCAAAATAGCTAACAAATGTTATTTTAACATTTTTTGCCCGAATAGCATTACTAATCATATGTATTTTTTTTAATGGGTAGAGTGATTTAGTCCCAATTCTTCATTGTTGGCTATTTTGACTGATTTTTTTTATGTGAAGTGATTTAATTTGGCGGGGTAGTTGAAATTCGCCTGCTAATATAGAAGGGTGATGGAATTTCGTTATCTACCTAAGTTTTGGCCATCAGAACAAAACATCCCTCCCTCAAGAAGAAAGAAACCGAGTCAATAGCTTGTCATTGTAATCTAATAAGTAATAGGCAGGTTTTTTCAATGAGAAATGATGTTGATGTGGTTCTGACTTGTAAGTATATGGCCCACAACACAGGACAAATATATTCATTCTTTATTTCTTTTATTTTGTTTGCTGCCAGTTCATAATTTGACCAATCCGGCCGCGTACGTGCGTGGTTTTTTAATTTGGTATTCCTTTCTTTGTTTGTATTTCGTATTTTCTTTTTTGAGAAATGATTTTTGGAGATTAAGTTGGATGTTATAAAGGAGTTAGACTTATTACAAAATAGATTCAAACCTCTTTGTATACATTAGTAAGAAAAATGTATAATCCAAATATATTATAATATGATGTTTAATAATAATAATAATAATTATTATTATTATTATTATTATTATTTTATCTAGGATGAGGAAACTTTCATCATTGCAAAGGTTATTAAAAAGCTTTAGAAGTTCTACATGGTATAACTAACTTAAGTCCAAATTGTTTATTTGTAGAAAGAGTCAGATCCAATTAATCAATTGTATTGTATACAAAATCCACCAAATAATTATCTAAAAGTATATATGATGATGAATTGTAGTTGAATACCCTTACTTAGAAAACTTCAGAATTTATTCAAATCTTTGATTAATAGTACTCTATCCAAGCAAGAAACTTATGGGTTCAACGATTGATATATTCATTCACTTTGTCATAAGGCCGGAAAGGCACGGAAAATTGAAACAATGGGCAAGTATCAACATCTATAACAAGAAGGAAATGTTAAAATCTTTGAAGTTTTATTTTCTCCATAAAAAATTATTTTTGTACGAAACTTTTCTCAATCTTCATATCAACAAACATTTTATCCATTACTATATAGAATATAGGTCTTATTTGAATGAAGTCCATATTGTATCAAATTTATTCAACAGTAAATAAAGTATCTGTCGACACAAAATTAAAATGAAAAAAAATGAAATTAAAAAAAAGAAAAAATTGGTACGTATAAATAATATATCTCGATCTTTCTCTATATAACACAAATGCATGTATTTGCCATTTAATTTCACATATTACTCCGATCCATCATATATAGCACTAGTTTAAATCACAAATAATTGAGAAAATTACAATCACCATTATAAGGTAAGGTTTCAAAAATCACAATAGGCTCAAAACTTCTCAAAAAGTAATTCTTCACAGCAAAATGTTCTGCATAAGTAATATTATTTCACCCCATTATTAAGAGCTTAACCAAGCTTCAATTTTTTTAATTAATTAACACTCTACCCTAAAATGTTATGCAAAATTAGAAATACATTATGCTCCTAGAGCGCGCTTAACTATAGTTATTTCATTAGTGAAATACTTAATTATGATATATTTTATTTGATAAATTTAAAGATAATAATATGTAAAACATATAATTAAGGCAATAAAATTATCCTTTATTGTAACTTTTGTAAACATTTTACTATGACTGCTATATATTTATTATTTATATATATATATATATATATATATATATATATATATATATAATATATATATATATATATATATATGAGTTTAATTATAATACATTGACATTTTACTATGACTGCTATTTAATTATGATGTACTGATATGTATGCATAATTTACATAGAACATTTTTGTTTTTGAATGAATAATGCTAAGTGTACAATGAAAAACTAATCAATGGGCCTATTTTGGTTTTGGTTTTGGTTTTGACTCAAATAATCATTGAGATTGTAATGGGTTGAGTAATTATATATGACTCAAACTCTCATTTATTAGCTGGTTTGTCTGATATTTTATTGTAGCATATATCACCTTTTTTAATATCTAAATGAGGCTAGTTGTATTTTACTCTATAAGTAACAGCCAATTGTTTTTTGTAATTACTTATGTGGACTGCTTATTGAAATTGATATCGCTAAACAATTAAACATACAAATATATATAAACTTTATTTGTATTAGATTCTATAAGTAACAATCTATTGTTTTTTGTAATTAATTATATGGACTATATATATACTTATTGAAACTGATATCGCTAAACATATATATATATATATATATATATATATATATATATGTATGTAAACTTTATTTTATCATTTATATATTCGTGTCCTTTTTTATTTTTCATCCTCATTGAAGTTTCTTATTATCCTTTCTCATTACTAGAAAAATGAGTATTTTCAACATTAAATATGTCAATAAAAGTGTTATCAATAAAAGTAATATTAACAATTAGTGATCGTCAAAAATACTTAAAACTAATTTTTGAGTATTTTCAACAACCACTAATTGTCAAAAAAATGTTTATGACTATTTTCAACGTCCAACAAATGTCAATACAGGGGCGTAGCCTCTTGTACCCCAGCAGGGGCGGCGGCCCCCCTGAAATTTCTAATTTTGTTTATAAAAATAAGAAAAATTATATATTTGGTCCCTCCTAATTTTTTTATGTCATGTATTATTAAATCTCGTCTAATATATAATTTAATTATTGCACACTCACTATATCATCGTAATACTTGGTTTAACAATTGTCTCAAATAAAAAAAATTTAATGTCAAAAAATAAGTATTATATTGTTATCACGTCTCTATATATATATATATATATATATATATATATTCCTTTAAAATTTGCCCCCATAAAAAAAAATAGATCTGCCTCTATTGGCCCCTCCTAAAATTTTCGTCTAGCTCCGCCCCTGTGTCAATATATTTTTTTTTTACAATATTTTTTACAATATTTTTTGACAATTACATATTGAAAATGATCATTTTTATTGTAGTATCTCGTAAAAAAGTCAGGAAGTCACTATCCTTTCTCTCTATTAACATCTAGAGCAATGCTACTAGTACATATCAAATGATATGTATAGCATACATATATTTTGATACAATGATGAAGAAAAGAATTGTAAATGATGGAGTGATGTCACATCAAAATCCAATGGTGATTAAGTGGGTGGAGAATGTATGTAAGAGAAAGTGTACGTACAAATATGATTATGGTAACATCTATCATGAGAAAAAGCTTGCAGAAAAGGTCGAATCTTTTTATTTTTATTTTTTTTGGTCACGTACATATGGCGAATCTTCTTGATATATGCTTTATATTTTAGTTTCTATTAATTCAATTTTAAATTATGAAATAAAGCATGACCAAAAAAAACGATCCACTTAAAAATATTATCCGTGATTAAGCTTTAGATGCGGTGTTCTTTTTTATACAATAATCTTTTTATATTATTACATGAATACTAGACTATTAGTTCATTAAAATTTAACCCAATTACTTTTCTTTTGCATGCATATAAGCTATGTATAGTTAAAAAGTTTTAAAATTTTTTGTACATTTATTATATTGTAAATTGATAGAAAAAATAATATTTTCAATACAATTCATATTCTCAGAATATTAATAAATATCTTTACAGCAATCTTTAGTAAAACACTAACTATTATTGTATTGCATATGATGGAGATTCTCAATCATCCTATTACTCAATATTATCATATCATATACACTAATATTTATATAAGAGAAGTAAAATCCTTATATTTAATATAAAAGCTCTGTTGAAAAAAAAGGACCTAACTCACAACTATATATATGAGATTAGTTGAGCGCTAAAAACCAATCAAAACACCCTTTCTTTTTTAAATAAATCCAACTAGTATAATTTACTTTTGTGTTTAAACTATATTAAGTATCTGTATTATTATATAAAGAGAATTTTTAAAATAATTAATTTTTGGTATTCACACTTAATAGTAAATATATAGTAACTACTTTTTTTTTTGTAGTGAGTGCTAGTATTATATAATTTTCTTCTCAATGTAACACGTTCCTTCCTATTCCGAGAACATAAAAAATGGAGCAATACTGCAATACTATACGCTTAAAAAATATTACAGACGATATAATTGCTAAATAACAAAAGTGATATGACTCATTTTTTTAGTTTTTTCTAAAAATTAGTTATTAATTACTATACATCATCTTCATATAAATCTAGAAAACGTTTGGAGTTTGTCCAAGTCTCTTCGTCATCTATTTGGCAAAAGTTGACAATTGTTGTCTCCCCGATTGCTAGATTATTCGATTCCAACGATTTAGACATTTGAGCGTAATTTCCACCAAATACAAAGCAAGTAGCATATTAAAGAATATTTTAACGGTATTGACTTTTCTTTGGGAAAAATATGACTTAATGTACCAAAATGAAAACATGAATAGAAATGCATGGTAATGATATATGTATTAATAGTATTTTTAAAAAGAAAATGACCTTCATAAAGTCTTAAAAATCGAGGAAAAAAAGAATGCAATGAATTTTGTGTATTTTGTTTTGTGTTTGTTTTAGTGTATACATAATAAATTTGTACCTGTATTGTTACCTAACTAAACTTCAGCTCACTCTATTTAATTAACTAATCATTTCTTCAGTTAAGTATAATTAGTTCAGAGCTGTTTAGTTTGTCACTTGTTAGTTAGTTTCTTTTTTGTCATGTATCAGATAGTTACCCTGTGTATATAAGCCTTCCCTCTGTATTCAGAAAAGGTGTGATTCATCATTAATGAGAATCAGTTTTCCACCATTCTTTGCTTTTCTCTCTCGTTCCTTTCTCTCCATTTTTCACACCTCGAAGCATAGCAGCTCGGTTTTATCATGGTGCGGTGAGCGCTCTTCGTGTGTGTTCTTGGTTCGAGATTGAGGAAAGCAATCTCTGATTCTTGCTTGCAACATTTCTTTTCAATACGTTGCTAATGATGGATCCGAGTTCCGAAACAAGTTTTGGAGGCATCAATTTAGAGAGCTTGGCGCAATTAGTTGCGCAGATCAATTCGATTCAAGCTGCATCCTCTAGAGCTAATTTGAATCCGTTATTGGATCCGATGAGTCCCTTCTACCTTCATCCTGGAGAGAATCCAGGTACTTCTCTGATATCCATGGTTCTTGATAATTCTAACTACCATTCCTGGGCTCGATCTATGCAATATGCATTGAAGTCGAAGAACAAGATTCAGTTTATCGATGGAAGCTTACCGAAGCCAGCAAAAACGGATCCCTTTTTCAATGCCTGGGATCGATGCAATACTTTCGTCGTGTCTTGGATAAAGCAGTCCCTGAATCATGACATTGCTCAGAGTGTTCTTTGGAATGATACCGCTCTAGATCTCTGGCATGACCTCAAGAAGAGATTCTTCCAGGGCGACATTTTCAGGATTGCTGAATTGGAGGAAGAGCTTTTCTCCATTAAACAAGGTGATCTAGGCATTACTGCCTACTTCACTCGCCTGAAAAGTATATGGGAAGAACTTGAGAATTTTAGACCGATTCCTCCCTGTAATTGCTCTCCCAAATGCGAATGTGGCCTTGGCATCATCAAAGGGTACCGTCAAGACACATATGTAGTTCGCTTTCTTCGTGGCTTGGATGAGCAATACTCTGCTGTTCGGTCTCAGATCATGTTGATGAAACTGTTACCATCGATTGAAGATGCATTTTCTTTGTTGCTACAACAAGAAAGACAGATGGTAATTTCAGAAAATTCATAATCCAAGACACTCCTCTCAACTGCAGATTACAATACCGTTTACAATAGCACTCCCTCCAGAGGCAGAGGTCGTGGCAAGGGTGGCAGAGGTCGCGGCTCCAAACTCCTGTGTTCTCATTGCAACAGACCAGGACACACTGTTGATACATGCTATAAAAAGCATGGACTGCCCCCTCATCTCAAGCAAAAACCAGTAAATTCTGCAGTCACGTGTCCAGTAATTGGTGAGGACGACAAGATCATTCCACTCTACAAGGAAGATAATGAGAAGGATGTTTTATTCACTCCCGAGCAGCGACAGGCCTTGCTAGCTCTCCTTCAACATAATGATGCTCAACCGAATCATAATGTGAATCAAGTTTCTTCATCCAACAAAGGTAAGCACATCACCTTTTCTGCATCATCCTCAAAAGGTCAGCCCTGGGTCATTGAGACAGGTGCCACTGTGCATGTCACATATACACTAACCTCATATAAATCATTCAAACACATTAAACCAATTCAGGTCTCTCTTCCAAATCAACAAATTCTTGTTGCATACATCTCTGGAGTCGTTGCATTTTCTGAGTCTTTACTGCTCACTGATGTGCTTTACATCCCATCATTTGCATTCAACTTAATTTCAGTTTCATTCTTAATCAATACTATTGATTGCCAATTCGTAATCAATAAATTTGGATGTGAGATTCAGGATTACCATTCACTGAAGAAGATTGGTGTAGCAGAGCTCAAGGATGGGCTATACACACTCAACATTACACAACATACAATAAACAATGTAACCTCTAGTTTAGACACAGAACACAAACTGTCCAAGACACACTCAGCAGACTTATGGCATTTTAGATTGGGGCATGTACCCTACAACAGATTGAAAATTTTACAAGAAACTCATTCAGATTTCATTTCCTTGAATAAATTGAATACTGCAGCTCCTTGTGATTCATGTCACTTTGCAAAACAAAAACGAGTCTCTTTTCCAATTAGCTCTTCACTTGCTGTCATGACTTTTGATTTGATCCACATAGATATATGGGGTCCCATTTCTACCACTTCTATTTCTGGTTATAAATATTTTCTCACAATTGTGGATGATTGTAGTAGATTCACTTGGATTTTAAATATGAAAACAAAATCAGAGGCTGCAAACTTAGTTAAAAATTTTGTAAAATCGGTTTCAGTTCAGTTTAATAAAACAGTGAAATGTATTAGAACTGACAATGGCAAAGAATTTATAATGCAAAACTTCTATGACAGTAATGGAATCTATCATCAAACATCATGTGTTGATACCCCTCAACAAAATGGCATTGTAGAGAGGAAACATCAACATATACTTCAAGTCACTAGAGCCATTATGTTTCATTCCAATATTCCAAAATGTTTTCGGAATTTTGCTGCAAATTATGCAGTCCATATAATAAACAGGCTACCTAGTACAGTTTTAAATGATGACAGTCCATTTAAAGTTTTGTATGCCAAAGATCCAGATCTTTCTTATTTCAAAGTCTTTCGATGTCTTGCTTATATTTCTACTTTAAAAAGTCATAGAAGCAAACATGATTCAAGAGCTAGAAAATGTATTTTTCTTGGAATTAAGCAAGGAACCAAAGGACATCTATTCATGGATCTAAATTCAAAAGACATTTTGGTTTCCAGAGATGCTATCTTTTATGAAAACCATTTTCCATATTTTTCAACCAATTCAATCTGTCAACAAAGTGCTAATAAGTCTGCCACATCACGAACCAATTACTTTGATGATTTACTAGACTACACAATGCACAATTATACCACACAAGACACTTTACTCCCTTACACATATACCACACAGCCTCAAAACACTCAATCAAATGAGCAAAATCTCACAGAAAACAACACTCATTCCCCAAACACAGAGCAAGAACAACAAAACACCAGAAAATCCACTAGAATTAGAAAGACTCCATCTCATTTAAAAGATTATGTGTGTATACAAACTTCCTTGAATCACACACACCAATCTAATTCCACATCCAAATACCCGATTTCAAACTATGTGCATTTTGACAGCATCTCTCCCAAATACACTGCATTTTCCTTGGCCATATCTTCTTTGCATTAACCATCACATTATGAGGAGGCCATCACCGAGCCTTGTTGGAGGAAGGTCGTCTCAGTCGAGTTAGATGCTTTGGAGCAAAATAAAACATGGATTCTCACCAAACTTCCAAGTGGAATGAAAGCCATAGGGTGCAAATGAGTTTTCAAGGTGAAATACAAACCGGATGGAAGTGTTGAAAGACACAAGGCCAGGTTAGTTGCCTAAGGTTTCACTCAAAGGCCTGGTTTTTGTTGGGAAATCAGGCATAAAGGTGCAACGGAAAACAAAAAAAATTTTATGCAATTCCCACCCAAGGACCCATGTGAATGAACATGATTCATCTATGAATTACCTGTTGAAGCATTATCGCAATACAATTTGCGAACAATACTTGTTCTTGAGTTCTTCAAAAGTTCTTGTTCTTGAATTCTTCAACTCTTGAAATCTTGAATTCTTGAACTCTTCGATTCTTGAAGTCTTGAACTCTTCAAATAATCTTGAACTCTTCAATTCTTGAATTCTTGAATCTTCACAAAGAGCTATGTCAAACTCTTCCGTTGCAAGTGTAGCAACGGCCTAGAGATATCCACATAGCAGTTGTGAGTGTCAAACACTCACCTTGATGCTTTTCTGAAACTCACTATGCTAGTAGCGAGAAATAGAGAAATAGGGATTTCTAGAGAGGAAGGCTAAAGTGTATAAAATCAACCACACACACAAAAGTGTTATTTATAGTCAACACTTAACCTAAACCTAAGCCTTGTTGGGCCCATCTCATGGAAGCCCAATTAGTCACACTAACTTCTCTTAATCCTTATTAGGCTCATCTTATGAAAGCCCAATTAAATTAGTCACACTAATTTAATCTTATATTTTATTAGGTCCATCTCATGAAGCCCAATTAAATTAGTCACACTAATTTATTCTAATTTAGCATCAATATAAAAACTGCTTTAGTGTGCGACCCTATAGGTTCTTACAACGTTTGCAATATTATTAAATCTCATTTAATAATATAAACAGTGAGCGGTATCTAGCAACACATCACTGCTACCCAAGTTATAAGAAGGTCAATGGTTTGACACAACCTTTATGTGATTGACGTTACCGTACACTTCAGTCCCTTTGTCCAAATATCCAGATTTAACACAAGCATGGAATTAGTCATCTTGTCTAGTTAAATCATTAGTTTCTTGATCTCCAAGTTGACTGATAAAATAAATGACATTAATGTCACACATTAATTCATTTCAGCATGGCCATGCATTTACCCAGTCCTACTCATCAAGGGGCCCACAGATATATCTCTCGTAATGTGAGAGGGACAAATTCTATCTACGTTACTCGCACCGCCCATATGACTCGTGATATGCCTAATGACCGCCTTTATAATTACCCTGTTACGGATAACGTTTGACGGTATCAAAGCACACGACTCCTCATGCAGCGGATCACAGTAACTTCAAATCAAAGGACTATATGTACCATCATCACTATGAGAATCACCTATGACATTCACATTACTATCCATGTGGTGTTCTCATGGCGGGTCAGTCCAATATATATCACTATATATACCTATGTGCAGACTTGATATCACATATCCATAACCTGTGAGAAAAGGTTATCAGTCCATACACATACTAGTCTCAACGTATTACTGTTGTCCTGTTGTTTACAGTAATACTTGACTAGGGACATTTAAGAATTGAGTCTCACTATTAGGTTATGTACCTAATCTTTATTCCATTCTAAGGACATCATAATGTTTATTAAAATAAATAAACAATTAATGAAAACAATGCCTCATATATATATATATAAAATAAAATGTCACAATATCATAATAAAATGCAACTATGATTGGCCCTCTAGGGCATATACCAGCTGACTCCCACTTGCACTAGAGCCAATCTGACATATCCCTAATGCCTAATGATCTAGTGTGCCCTTCATGCTTCCGCTGAGGAAGTGGCCTGGTCAGTGGGTCAGCGATGTTATCATCAGTTGGCACTCTGCATATCTTTACATCTCCTCTATCGATAAACTCTCGAATAGGATGAAAGCGCCTGAGTATGTGTTTGGATCGCTGGTGAGATCTGGGTTCCTTAGCCTGTGCAATGGCTCCATTGTTGTCACAATAGAGAGCTACTGGGTCCTCAATGCACGGAACCACACCAAGTTCAGTAATGAACTTTCAGATCCAAACAATCTCTTTTGCTGCATTACTGCCAGCAACATACTCGGCCTCTGCAGTAAAATCGGCGACTGTCTCTTGCTCGGAACTCTTCCAGCTCACAGTCCCGTCATTAAGACAAAACACATAACCTGTTTTTGTCGGTTTTGAAACTAGCATCAGTGTAACCCTTTACAACTAGTTCTTCCTCACCTCCATATATCAAGAATCAATCCTTAGTTCTTCTCAAGTACTTAAGGATATTCTTGATGACTGTCCAGTGACTATCACCGGGATTTGACTGGTATCTGCTCGTCATGCTCAAAGCATACGAGACATCTGGTCGTGTACATAACATAGTATACATGATAGATCCAATTGCAGATGCATATGGAATCTTATTCATCTGATCCCTATCGGCTTGAAAAGGGGACATTGGGCCTTTGAGAGTGTCACACCATGCGACATAGGCAAGAACCCTTTCTTGAATCATGCATCTTAAAGCGTCTCAACACTTTGTCTATGTATGTATTTTGGCTTAGGCCAAGCAATCTGTTTGATCTATCTCTATAGATCCTTACACCCAATATGTAAGTAGCTTCGCATAAGTCCTTCATTGAAAAACAGTTCCCAAGTCAAGTCTTAATAGACTGTAAAGTCGGGACGTCATTTTCAATGAGAAGTATGTCATCCACATACAAGACCAGAAATGCAACCGTGCTCCCACTAACCTTCTTGTAAATACAAGGCTCATCTTCGTTCTTAACGAATCCAAACTGTCTCATAGTCTCGTCAAAACGAAGATTCCAACTCCTAGAAGCTTGCTTCAATCCATAGATTGATCGCTGTAACTTGCATACTTTTGCAGCAACGTCTCTGATGTCAAAACCTTCGGGTTGTGTCATGTACACATCCTCAAGGAGATTTCCATTAAGGAAAGCAGTATTGACATCCATCTGCCATATCTCATAATCATAGTATGCAGCGATAGTAAGTAAAATCCGAATGGATTTAAGCATAGCGAAAGGTGAAAAAGTTTCATCATAGTCTACACCATGAGTTTGCTCGAAACCCTTTGCAACCAATATTGCCTTAAAGTTAATCACATTACCATCCATGTCAGTTTTCTTCTTGAAAACCCACTTACAACCTATGGGTTTTACCCCTTCAGGTTGATCAACCAAGGTCCACACTTGGTTAGTGTACATGGAATCCATTTCCGATTTCATGGCTTCTAGCCACTTTTCAGAATCAGGTCCAGTAATGGCCTCCTGATAGGTAACAGGCTCATCTTGATCCATGAGCAGTACATCACCCTGTTGAGTCATGAGAAATTCATATCTCTTAGGTGGGCGACGTGTTCTGTCTGACCTACATGGTTCTTGTGTTACTTGAGCAGGCTCTTGTACTACAACAACTTGTGTACTCTGCTCTTGTTCCACCTCCGGTAAAGTTTTTTCTTGTGGTTGAAGTACTTATTCAATTTCTACTTTACTCCCACTGGCTCCAATGAATTCCTTCTCAAGGAATACACCAGTTTGCGCAACAAACACTTTGTTGTCAGATTGGTTGTAGAAATAGTATCCCTTGGTTTCTTTAGGATACCCCACAAAAGAAAGCACTTTTCAGATTTAGGTTCAAGCTTATTAGAGACCTGACGTTTCACATAAGCTTCACAACCCCAAATCTTCATAAAAGACATATCGGGTCGTCTACCAGTCCACATCTCATATGGTGTCTTTTCTACCGTTTTGGTTGGAACACGGTTAAGTGTAAGTGCTGCTGTCAACACAACATGTCCCTAGAAAGAATTTGGAAGGTTTGCATGACTCATCATTGATCGAACCATGTCCAACAGCGTTCGATTTCTCCTCTCAGAAACACCATTCCACTATGGCGTTCAAGGAGGAGTGAGTTGAGATAATATCCCACTCTCTCGCAGATAGTCATCAAACTCTTGACTCAAGTATTCACCTCCTCGATCTGATCGAAGGATTTTAATACTCTTGCCAAGTTGATTTTTCTACTTCATTCTTGAATTCCTTCAACTTTTCAAAGGATTCCGATTTGTGTCTCATGAGATACACATATCCATATCTATTGAAGTCATCAGTGAATGTGATGAAGTATTGAAAACCACCTCTGGTCGAGGTACTAATGGGTCCGCACACATCGATATGTATAAGGCCCAAAAGTTCAGTGGCCCTTTCACCCTTTTGAGTGAATGACGCCTTAGTCATTTTTCCCAATAAAAAGATTCACATGTCTCATATGATTCATAATCAAATGAGTCCAATAATCCATCTTTATGGAGTTTTGAAATGCGCTTCTCATTTATATGGCCTAAACGACAATGCCAAAGGTAAGAAGGATTCAATTCGTTTTATTTGAACCTCTTAGTATTAATGTTATAGATGGACGTTTCAAGATCAAGAACGTAAATGTCCATTAATCATAGGTGCACTACCATAAAGGACATCATCATAATAAATTGAACAACATTTGTTCTTCATTATAAAACTAAAACCAAGTTTATCCAAACTGGAATTAGAAACGATGTTCTTCTAATGGCATATACATTATAACAGTTCTCTAACTGAATAATGAGCCCAATGGGCAAAGTCAAATCATAACTTCCTACAGTCAATGCAGCAACTCTTGCTCCATTTCCAACTCGTAGGTCGACTTTTACCCTTCGTCAATGATCTAATCTCATTTGCACAAATAAACAAGTGAGAACTACATCGAGTATCTAATACTCATGATGCAGAAGTAGATAATTGACCTCTATAACAATCATACATGAACTGGAAGTCTCACTTCCTTTATTATTCTTTCATTCTTCCAGGTATTTTGCACAGTTCCTCTTCCAATGTCCGGTCCTACCGGAATGGAAACAGGTATCCTCTTTAGACACATCGCCCTTAGGCTTCAAGGCTTTCAGCTTGGGAATCTCATTGCCCTTGCCCTTTGCCTTGCCCTTGCCCTTGGACTTGCTGCTTTGCTTCTTTTGCTCTTTCATCTTGAACCATCAAGATGGTCTTGCCTTTGCCCTTTGATATAGTTGCTTGAGGTGTATGATCACAAGATACGCCTCCATGCTTTCATGACTCTCATGATATTTCTGCAACTCAGGGGTCAAGGTAGCAAGCATAAGACAACAAAACATCCAAGGCTTTATCCTAATGATTCTTATAAGCATCTTTGTCAGCCTTAGAAGTACTTGCAGCTGGTGTCTCCTTAGGAACAATTCCTTTGAGGACATTTCTTTTCATGCTTGAGGACAATCCTCAAGTTTCTATACCAGTCTAGAAAATTTGTTCCAGACAACTTATCCTTCTCAAGGATACAACTTATCCTTCTCAAGGATAGATCGCAATGACAGGTTATTTAATGCGCGTGATGTCATGGTAAACCACAGAAAGATAATATGCAGAGTGAGAATTATGACATATAATATTTAATTAGGACTTTAATTAAATATTGCTCCCACTATTTTACTCAAACCAATGACCCTCTACATTGATTCGTAAAATTTTCCTTTGGAATATTTTATAGTGGGCCAAGATCCATATTTCATCTAGCTTTAAGTCAACTTTGGTTGATCGCTTAAATTTTCGACTATTTAGGTAGGAAACTCTTTCCAATTGTATCTTATACAATTCTTGGATAGTTGGGTGAATAACACTTTATTCTAATTCATCTTATGAATTAAAGCCCAACTGTCGTTGCCTCTAAGCCTCTCAATCCTATTGAATCTCACTTAGTTAAGTCAAATCCAATGGCTACCAATCGGACATTACATGCTTGTCCTATCGCGCCTTACTGCCATAGATAAGAGTGCACTGCTTTGGCAGACCCACACTACATCGATAACAATCTTGACGAGTGCTATGCATAGGAAGGCTATCATGACTTAATATTTTACAATGAGGGGTTTTTCATAAATTGATCTCACCATGTAGTGTTAAACCATTTAACACATAACATCCATATATGTATCTCATACATATATGTATAACATGTAAATGCAACATGATAGAATAAAATGAATGAAGCATATGAGGACATATAAACATGCATCCCATGACATGTTAAAAGAAATACTTTAAATCATTTTATCCAATTAAAAACGATTGCTTTATATTTAAAACGATTTTATTGCTCTAAGCGTAAAACGTTTTCGGAATATAAAACGATTTATTGAAACGAATCTTGAATCCATGACAGATAAACCATATGTATACAATTCAATTTAAGCAATCACATTAATTAAAACGATTTTCAAATTTGAAATACATATATATGTATGCAATTTAATTAACCATTAATTAAAAAGATTTCAAAATTTGAAATATAGATATGGTATATATATATATGTGCGAATTTTAATTAATCATATTAATTAAAGATTTTCAAATTTGAAAAAGATATGATACATATATCCATTTTAATTAATCTCATTAATTAAAAGATTTCCAAATTTGAAAAAGATTTGATACACATATCCCTTTTAATTAACTTATTAATTAAAAGATTTCCAAATTTGAAAAAGATATGATGTCAAATATCCCTATTAATTAATCTCATTAATTAAAAGATTTCCGAATTTGAAAAAGATATGTTACATATATCCCTTTTAATTAATCTCATTAATTAAAAGATTTCCCAATTTGAAAAAGATATGATATCAAATATCCCTTTTAATTAATCTCATTAATTAAAAGATTTGCAAATTTGAAAAAGATATGATATCAACATATCACATCTATTTGTCACTCAAAAAGGAAACAAGATCAAATCAAATGAATCATAGCCATCCATCATGTAATTTTCGAAAACAAACAAGGAAACAACAAGCAGTTTTCGAAAACAAAGATCAAACTCCATGAAGGTGCTTGTGACGTGAGAAGGGGGGTTGAATCACGTCTGGTTAAAAAAACTTTGTTACCTGAAACTTGCAAGTCTAATCAAGCTATAAGCTTGTCTTGTTAAAGAGTGCAGCGGATTAGTGAATGTAGCAAGCTTAGGTTTCGAATTGCTTAGCCTTAGGTGTAAGACTTCCTTATGTTTTGATAACTTAGTGATTGTAGATTAAGTTAATTAATCTAGCCTTTGAGCTTTGGCTCTAGGTGGCTAAGTTATGTTACTTTAATCAAGTTAGGTGCAAGTGTGTGTGCTCTATGTTATGCGAAAATGCTACGTAAAAGATAAAGATAGAGATAGTGCACACAATAAGTTTTTATACTGGTTCGACAATGTGCCTACTCCAGTCCTCAAGCTTCACTTGAGAGTTTACTAATCACCACCTCCAAAGACTTGAAGGATTTCTGCCTCAGCACACCACTGGGGACTTCTTGCACTTCACACCTGAAGTGACTAACTGCACCTCAGCCTAGAGATGACTTCCTTGCCTTCAACACAGAAGGTCTTTCTACCCTGCCTTGAACCTTCAAGGACTTCTGCCTTCACAACTAGAAGGACTTGTACAAACAGTGAATTGAAGAGATTCTCGTGATTCTAAGAATCAAATAAGAACTTAGATGCAACTAAGTTTTGCTCTTATTTGATCTTCAAAGCTTAACTTGCAAATGCAAGGATATTCAAATTGTTCTTAGCTAAAACCTTACAAATTACCCCTTTTGATCTAAATGTATATGAATTCGAGTACAAATGATTGTTTGGATTTTTGACAGAGTTTCGGGTTTTTATTCTTGATTCTCTTGATGCTCTTGTCAAATGATGGGGTATTTATAGGCATCAAAGTCCACTTCCAAATAAGGAAACTTTGAACTTGTCTTTAATGCTTGAGCTCATGCTTCCATGCGCCTATGCTTACTTGAGCTTGCTTGAGCTTAATCTTGCTTGAGCTCCCTTGGTGTGCTTAGCTTGTTCTACTATCACCAAGCCTAGGTGATTAGCTTTGGTTGCTAGGTAGCTTTGCTTACTAGCTTGAGCTTCCTAGATGTGTTGAGCTTGTATTTTGCTCCACTTAGAGGTAGCTTGTGATGCAAGAAGCTTCCCTTGGTGTCTTGAGCTTATGCTATGCTCCACCTATAGCTTGCTTGTGGTGCAAGAAGCTTCCTTTGATGCTTTGAGCTTATGCTATGCTCCACCTATAGCTTGCTTGTGGTGCAAGAAGCTTCCCTTGATGCTTTGAGCTTATGCTATGAGCCTCTAGCTTTAGCTTATGCTATGAGCCTCTAGCTTTAGCTTGTGCTATGCGCCTCTAGCTTGCTTGAGGCTATGCTATGCGCCTCTTGGGTGCTCTTTTGCTTCAAGTGTTTTCTTAATTTTTTTAATACCTCATAGGTCAACCTCCTGAAACACTTGATGAAACCATTAGTATTCACAAGCAAAATTCTTATCTAATACTTAAATATTTTTATCATTCAAAACATCTTATGACAATGTAGGGTTCTTGGAGCTAACACTCCAAACTTTTTGAAAACAAGGATGAACTTCAAAAATAAGGATTAGCTTCGAAAACAAGGATTAGTTTCGAAAACAAGAATTTCAAAACCAAGGATCTCGAAAATAAGGATTCAACTCTTGAACCTTTTTTGTGAATCCTTATCGGCAAAGAAGCAAAACCATGTTATCACATAACATGATGATTTCGCAAATCATATCATCATATGATCAAAATCGCTTCTTGCAAAAATCAAAACCGTGTTTATCCCATAAACAACATAACAGGACCATGTTTATCATATAAACAACAGATAGTTCTTTCAAGAGAACCACGTTTTCACAAGAGGCTCTGATACCACTGTTGGGAAATCAGGCATAAAGGTGCAACGGAAAACAAAAAAAAATTTATGCAATTCCCACCCAAGGACCCATGTGAATGAACATGATTCATCTATGAATTACTTGTTGAAGCATTATCGCAATACAATTTGCGAACAACACTTGTTCTTGAGTTCTTCAAAAGTTCTTGTTCTTGAATTCTTCAACTCTTGAAATCTTGAATTCTTGAACTCTTCGATTCTTGAACTCTTCAAATCTTGAACTTTTCAAATCTTGAACTCTTGAACTCTTCAAATAATCTTGAACTCTTCAATTCTTGAATTCTTGAATCTTCACAAAGAGCTATGTCAAACTCTTCCGTTGCAAGTGTAGCAACGACCTAGAGATATCCACACAGCAGTTGTGAGTGTCAAACACTCACCTTGATGCTTTTCTGAAACTCACTATGCTAGTAGCGAGAAATAGAGAAATAAGGATTTCTAGAGAGGAAGGCTAAAGTGTATAAAATCAATCGCACACACAAAAGGCTCCTTAGGTGTGTTATTTATAGTCAACACTTAACCTAAACCTAAGCCTTGTTGGGCCCATCTCATGGAAGCTCAATTAGTGATCACACTAACTTCTCTTAATCCTTATTAGGCTCATCTTATGAAAGCCCAATTAAATTAGTCACACTAATTTAATCTTATATTTTATTAGGTCCATCTCATGAAGCCCAATTAAATTAGTCACACTAATTTAATCTTATATTTTATTAGGTCCATCTCATGAAGCCCAATTAAATTAGTCACACTAATTTATTCTAATTTAGCATCAATATAAAAACTGCTTTAGTGTGCGACCCTATAGGTTCTTACAACGTTGGCAATATTATTAAATCTCATTTAATAATATAAACAGTGAGCGGTATCTAGCAACACATCACTGCTACCCAAGTTATAAGAAGGTCAATGGTTTGACACAACCTTTATGTGATTGACGTTACCGTACACTTCAGTCCCTTTGTCCAAATATCCAGATTTAACACAAGCATAGAATTAGTCATCTTGTATAGTTAAATCATTAGTTTCTTGATCTCCGAGTTGACTGATAAAATAAATGACATTAATGTCACACATTAATTCATTTCAGCATGGCCATGCATTTACCCAGTCCTACTCATCAAGGGGCCCACAGATATATCTCTTGTAATGTGAGAGGGACAAATTCTATCTACGTTACTCACACCGCCCACATGACTCGTGATATGCCTAATGACCGCCTTTATAATTACCCTGTTACGGATAACGTTTGACGGTATCAAAGCACACGACTCCTCATGCAGCGGATCGCAGTAACTTCAAGTCAAAGGACTATATGTACCATCATCACTATGAGAATCACCTATGACATTCACATTACTATCCATGTGGTGTTCTCATGGCGGGTCAGTCCAATATATATCACCATATATACCTATGTGCAGACTTGATATCACATATCCATAACCTGTGAGAAAAGGTTATCAGTCCATACACATACTAGTCCCAACGTATTACTGTTGTCCTGTTGTTTACAGTAATACTTGACTAGGGACATTTAAGAATGGAGTCCACTATTAGGTTATGTACCTAATCTTTATTCCATTCTAAGGACATCATAATGTTTATTAAAATAAATAAACAATTAATGAAAACAATGCCTCATATATATATATATATATATATATATATAAAATAAAATGTCACAATATCATAATAAAATGCAACTATGATTGGCCATCTAGGGCATATACCAACAGTTTTGACTACTTTGATACATTTAGCCCTGTGGTAAAGATGACAACAATTCGAATTCTTCTTTCTATTGCTGCTGCTAAAGGCTGGTTTGTCCAGCAATTGGATGTCAATACAACATTCCTCCATGGAGACTTAAATGAGGAGGTTTATATGAAACTCCCACCAGGCTTATCTTGTGATCAACCGGGTATGGTGTGCAAGCTTGAAAAATCACTCTATGGTCTCAAACAGGCCAGTCGTTAATGGCATAGCAAGTTGAGTGCCAAACTGACTGAATTGGGTTACATTCAGTCCAAACATGACTACTCATTATTCACTAAATGCTAGGAAAGTAAATTCACTGTCATACTCATATATGTAGACGACCTTATCATATCAGGAAATGATCTTGCTGAAATACAATCCATCAAGTCAGCCCTCGATGTAGCTTTCAAAATAAAAGACATTGGGGACTTGAAGTAATTCATTGGCCTTGAGATAGCTAGAAACAAGACTGGTATTTGTTTAAACCAAAGGAAGTATGTCATCGACTTGCTCAAGGAATTTGGAATGGAGGATTGCAGACCCATCTCTACCCCCTATGGATTACACTGCCAAGTTAGGTAAAGATTGCACACCATTATACTCTGACATTTCTGCATATAGACGCCTCATTGGGAGGTTACTATACCTTACAAATACTCGACCCGACATTTCTTTTGCTGTTGGGAAACTTAGTCAGTATCTTGACTATCCCACCACTGCCCACTACCAGGCAGCCATCCGAATTCTCAAGTACTTGAAACAAGCACCAGCAGCAGGATTGTTTTTCCCTGCCTCCTCCGATCTTACTCCATCCGGGTTCTCTGATGCAGATTGGGCATCTTGCAGTGGCTCAAGAAGGTTAGTCTCTGGTTATTGCTTCTACTTAGGGGATGCTCTTATTTCTTGGAAGAGCAAGAAGCAAACAACAGTCTCCAATTCCTCATCAGAGTTTGAATATAGGGCACTAGCAGTAGCTGTAAGGGAAGCTCAGTGGATTTTATACATTTTAAAGGATCTAGGAATCCGTCTACAGAAACCAATTCCCCTTTACTGTGATAACCAGTCAGCCATTCACATAGCCGCGAATCCAGTTTTTCATGAAAAGACGAAGCACATCGAAGTAGATTGCCACGTGGTTAGGGGAAAATCCCAATCTGGCCTTATCAAACTACTCCCCATTGATTCCAAAGAGCAGCCTGCTGACATCCTCACAAAGCCTCTGTCTCCAGCACCTTTTGCTAGCTGTTACTGCAAACTTGGATTATTTGATCTCCATAATTCAAGTTTGAGGGGGGGTGTTACCTAACTAAACTTCAGCTCACTCTATTTAATTAACTAATCATTTCTTCAGTTAAGTGTAATTAGTTCAGAGGTGTTTAGTTTGTTACTTGTTAGTTAGTTTCTTTTTTGTCCTGTATCAGTTAGTTACCCTGTGTATATAAGCCTTCACTGTATTCAGAAAAGGTGTGATTCATCATTAATGAGAATCAGTTTTCCACCATTCTTTGCTTTTCTCTCTCGTTCCTTTCTCTCCATTTTTCACACCTCGAAGCAGAGCAGCTCAGTTTTATCATGTATTAATATAAAATTTTATTTTGGGACTTTGGTAAAAAATGAGAAGAGCAAATGGTAGAATTATATGGATTAATAATAGGGGTAAGCTTAGAACAAAATTTTCATTAAAATTCCTGTATCAGCACCTGTATTTTATGTACCTATTCTGAGTATGGACAAAAAATATAGAAAAAATTTATACAAATACAATATGTCCTTAATGTGTCTATATTGAACAAACATGTCATTTCTATTATGTATTGTATTTTGTGTCTTGTACACAGTAAACAAATGCTACCAATGAGATTGGCACTGAGAAGAACAAAACTTCGATTGTCACAGAATAATCGAGGAATGTCTGTGGAAGGTAAGTGAAGCTCATTAAGATCCTCTTTATCCATGAAATTTCTGTAATGGCAGCGGCAATAGTACCACATTCTGCCTTCGTGTTTGACCGAGAAATAGAGCATTGCTTCTGGGAAGACAATGAGATGAGATTAGGTCCTATATAGATACAAAAACCAATCATGGAGCTCTATCATCCTTATCAGAAGCCCAGTCAGAGTAAGCTGTGAGAGAAAGGTTGTTGGCAGGGGCGATAGTCAAGCCATGAGTTGGTGTACCCTTTAGGTAACGCAAAATGCGTTTAACTGCACTCCAGTGTGTTTGTAATAATGGAATTTGCATAAATTGACAAACTCTATTAACTGCAAATGATGATTCTAGACGAGTTACCGTAATGTATTGGAGGGAGCCTATAACCTTTCTATAGTACGATGGATCATGAAAGAGATCGATGCCTGATTTGCTGAGTTTGGAGGATGCAACCATGAGAGTGTCAATGATTTTTTAATGTTGCATTTGTGTTCTATGAAGTAAGCTGTTGATATATTTTGTTTGAGATAAATGGAGAGCTCCTGATGGTAGTTGCTGAACTTGAATGTCAAGAAAGAAATGTAGTAGACCAAGATTAC
Organism: Aeschynomene evenia; assembly: GCA_013621005.1. Taxonomy (NCBI): domain Eukaryota; kingdom Viridiplantae; phylum Streptophyta; class Magnoliopsida; order Fabales; family Fabaceae; genus Aeschynomene; species Aeschynomene evenia. The sequence goes on along the minus strand of CM024268.1, from coordinate 30,185,873 downwards.
AAAGTTCAAAGGTTGATTTGAGATGAGAGATTAACTTCAAAACTGCAGAAGATGAGGAGCCAGTAATGATGACATTATCAACATATATAAGCATGTAAATGGAGTATGAATCTGTTGAGAGGAAGAAGAGGTGAGGATCACATTTGGAGTGTTGCAAACCAAGAGCAGCAAGAGCATATTGAAGTCTATCGAATCATGCCCACATGGCTTGTTTGAGTCCATAAAGGGAGCAATGGAGGCGACATACAAGAGATGGGTCTGAGGATTCAAAGCTTAAAGGTTGGACCATATAAACTTCCTCTTGAATGTTGCCATTGAGGAAAGCATCGATGAAATCAAGTTGCATAATTGGCAATGATTGGAAACATTCAAGTTGAGGATGATACAGATGGTTGTGGGCTTGACTACAGGGCTAAAAGTTTCTGTGTAATCTAGGCCCTCTTGTTGGTGATAACCTTTAGTTATACAAGACGGACTTAGTAACGATATATGGTGTCAACGGGGTTATACTTCACATGAAATACCCATTTGCATCCAATGGAAGATTTGTGCGGTGGCAATTTGCATAGAGTCCAAGTATTATTCTTGGTGAGTGCTGAGAATTCATCTTTCATAGCTTGCATCCATTGAGGGGAGGTAAGAGCATCATGGAGATCGAGTAGTGGGTTCAATTGTGGCAGAAAATGCACGAGGCTTGAAAATGTCATCCTTGGCACGAGTGAGAATTGGATGAATATTAGTGATAGGTGTGGGAGATACAGGGGCATCATCAGGAGATAAAGGAATAGATGGTGGTGGATTGGAGGGTGTTGAAGAATCATCAGTCCTCTCAAAAGAAACAACAGAAGAAGTAACATGTGTAGATGGTTGTAAATTATAGGATAAAGAAGAGACAAGAGGAATAGAGTATTTGAGATGAAGAGAAAAAAAGAGTAGGAAGAAGGGGAGCAGTAGCAGTATAAGGGAATAAAGACTCATTGAAAAAATATATTTCTAGAAATAATAATTTTACCCTTTTTGGTGAGACACTTGTAACCCTTATGCACAAGGTTGTAGCCAATAAAGGTACACAAATCAGATTTAAAGTCGAGTTTGCGAGTGTTGTATGGGCGAAGAAAAGGGTAACATACAACCACATCCAAAGATCCTTAGCATGGAATAATCGATCGGGTTTGGTGTTGAATAACTTCTCATGAGGAGATTGCATATATATATATATATATATATATGAAGCACGTGTGTAGGAAGAATGTTGATGAGATAGACATTTGTCATGAATGCTTCCATCCAAAGTTTGAAAGGAAGAGAGACATTGACAAAAAGGGAAAGATCAACTTCAGTGACATGATGATGTTTGCGTTCGGCGCAACCATTTTATTGGCTTGTATAGACAGTTGAATCGATGAGAACCAAATTCCTAAACAAAGCCTTATTACCCTTAGGGTGTGTTTGCGAGTTGAGATTTGAAGGGGAATGAATGAGAGGGAAAAACTTTGAGGGATGTGGTTGTATTTGTGTTTGGAAATTAGATTGATAAGAAGAAGAGATGTATGAGGATTTTTTTAGCCTGCATTTGTTTTCTCTGACTCTGTGAAAAGTGACTCAGTAGACTGTTTGATTTTGGGGTCACAATTAGAGAGACATGAAGTCATTCTGACCCAACGAACAAGTTTTCCCAATTTTCCCAATTTTTATCCACTCCAAAAGTGGAGTCACATAGTCAGGTGATGATTTAATAAATTTTCTTTCCAATTATATCCTTATTCATTTTTCAAAATTTCAATCTCATCATTTCCAACCCTAACCATCATTTGTCTTATCAAAACAAATATTATATAAGACACCAATGACTCTGACTCTACATATTTACCAAACAGAAAATGGAATCATTGTGACACTGTGTCAATGACTCCAATGACACTGACCCTTGTGACACCACGTACTCTACTACCGGAATCAGTAAAAACAAACACAATCTTAAAATTCTCCAAAACCCTTCAAACTCCTTATTTTTAAGTCATTCAATTTAAGATTATGAAACTCTCAGACAAAATAATGTTATCTTTTTTAAGTTTTTCCATTCTCTCTAAAACCTTCTCCTCCATTTTCTTTAAACTCCCAAAGAAAGCCTTAATAATTCTTGAATATTAATAGTATAAATTCAGTCTTACTTATTTTACTTTACCATCTAAAATTGAGCTAGCTTCTTAAATAATAATTAATCATCATTTTAATTCCATATTTATTTTCAGCTACCTTTTCTATAATTACTTTCAATAATATCTTGTTATGTTAAAAACCTTCAAAATATTTTAAAATTGTCTAATTAATTTCTTGAAATAATCATTAAATAATGTGAAATAATAAAATAAATTTTATTTACAAAAATAAAATAACATAACAATCACTTATTCACTTTTGTCTTTTATTGATGATTGATGATGTCAAACAATTTGTTTGACTATAATAATTTTTAGAAATAGGATATGATATAAGATTTGGCAGCATTAAGAACTTTGACATGATAATGCTATTTATTAGAAATTTAGTTTGCTTTCATGTGAAAATTAGAATGGAGGAAAAAAAATTATATAATACAATTATGAAACATATTTGTTAGAGTAATATATTATACGTACGTTATAAAATCAGTCACTATTAACTATCATATGCAATAATAATTAAATTTTTTAAAATTATTAATTTAACTTTTAATAAATTAATAGTTATAAAAAGTTAAATTATTACCTATAATGACATACTAATTTTATGGTGAAACAAAATATTTTACAATTAATAAATGCACTTGGTTCATGCACATATATATTCCTCTGAATGATGCACTTTCTTCCACAATCATAATTGTCGTTTCGTTGAACAATTGGTTGAATTATTGTAGGTTGTTATTGAGGCGTGTGGCGAGCACAGGCCTTTATTTTTAATTTTTTTTAATATTATGTACTTCTATATATAGTATATATTAGTTCTAGCTTTGTCGGTTTGTTTTCCGCATGTTATAATACATCGTAGTCCATCCTATCCTAGCTACGTACATTTTGGGTGTCAAATGGATTTGAGATACTAGTATAAAAATCTGTAATGGTAGCTAATAAACAAAAGGGAGTTAATACATACATGTGCATACTGGTGTATAATGTATATTATATTGCTCGTAAAATTTATATCAATTCAAAATAGATGTAATTTAAATTAAGAAAAATATATCATATAATTCATATAAATGCATATATAATTATTAATATATATAATAATACACTTGTATTATTGTATATATTATATATATTTTTGGGTAAGCATTGTGTATACTATATATATATATATATATATATATATATATATGTAATTCCATGAAAAATGTACCTCTCATGTTGTTAGCTATTAAGCTAATATTAACTGAAATTTGTTATTTATCTAACATTATCATATGTAAATGATTATTTTAACATCATGTTTCATAAACATTCATCTATATCTATTAAATGTGGGGATGTGTTTAACTTATTACCACTTTAATTTGTTATCATATCTAGAGTAAATATTTTATTTGATGGTTCTTCAAGATTAATATAAGGAATTCTAAGATATTAAAATAATAACGTGATCGATTATCAAGATTTGACTTGATAGATAAAATATTCTATAAAGTGATAACATGCATGATAATTGAAGATTAAAATTTTAGGATAATCGAATCTCTCAAAATAAAAAAATTAGGATAAGTTGAGGGGTTATGTTGTATGTCCTAAATTTTTAATTTTAAAGGACCTCATGTCGTTACTTTTATATCTTGAGAAATTCTTTTGTCCATAAATCCAAATTAGCATTATCATTTTTATATCTTAAAGAATTATTAAACTAGTTGTTTTTAAGGAGATATCCAATCTTAAATTTTATAATAATATTTTTAAATAAGAGAAGTTTGCACGTAACCAGTAAACTAAATGACATTTTTTTGTTTTTTTGCGAAAATGACAAATTGGTTAACGAGATGCTTCTTAGGCTTCAAGTTTTCTTACAAATCAAGGGTCCACATATATATTGAAAACAATAAAGACAAGGGGTCATGATGTGCCAATAATTATAGCATTTCAAACAAGGCTTCTCAATTCTCATAAACCTTTTTGTTTTTATTTATTTTTATTTGCAACTAGCTGATTTTACTTTGCTTTTCTCTTCCACGACCAAAGATGGACGGAGAAAAATAATTTAAAATACACTTTAAAAAAATAATCAGAACCTTTTTTTTTTGGCTATCACAATTGATCATTCCGAGGTAGCATAAGCTTTAGAGAGCTCTGAGAATGCATCGTCGTGGTGCCTCTTCCAAGCTTAATCCTTCCATTCTTTGATTCTGAAGTATTTGTTATTCACTTTGAGCTTATGTTAAGAATCTCCTTCTGACTTTTGGTTTAATCAATTATTTATTTAACCAATAATATTTGACGTACAACAGAAATACGTCAAACTAAATATCCAATGTGTTTATTATATAATACACAATGTGTGCTACATGTATAACACATGTACATATAACACACATTCTATATCATGTACAACAAATATTATTATTTATTTAACCTCTTACATGAATGAGATTTTATCATGATTGCTCAAGATTAATGAAATTAATTTCACCATGTCATGTTAGATTGTTCATTCTTATATGTTGTTTGAATATATACTCAAACACTTGTTCAAACTAAACTATTAGTTTATTCAATCAAAATTATTAAGATGTGAATTGATTTTATATCATTCAACATGTTATAGAAGTTTTAACTTGTATTGATTTCTCGAGAGTTCTAGAGCTAACAAAATTGAACATTTGATAAATGTTCTAACAAAAATGCTTATTGTATAATGCTAAATTGTACAATCCTGTCAATGGGCTAAAATTCAGCCTAACTGCTCTTTTCTCAATATGGAAAGATAGTATTAATTTAAATATTTTAAAAATGCACAACCAAATGGACACAAGTGTACATCACAGACTATATGTGCACAATCAAAATTTTAAAAATATAATGCACAATTAACTGGACTTTCCATGAAAATGAACCTAATTGTAATGGATTGACAGTATTGGCAACCAACTCATTGTACACCTAGCAAAATTGATGTTCTAAAACCACATGATATCTAATGATATTTTAGTAAATAATAAACATTTTGATAAATGTGGAATAACCAAATGGACAATTAATTAAGTTATTAAATTATTAAGTAATAAATGTGATATAAATTATTTCTCACAACTCAATCTAGTGTGTAGTGTTTTAATAAAAGAACTATTTGGTCATTTCACCTTTATACTAGAAGTTTCTTATGTACTTAAATGTTATTAAATATTATGTGTCTTCTACATGTCAGTTTTTCTACAATAATATTGATCGTATAATATAAATATGTCTAATTAGTATTTAATTTGTGCTATACATTTGTCTGATATATATATACATGTAGCATACATTTCATGTTATGTATAACACACGTTAGATACTAGTTGAATGTATTTATGTTGTACGATAAATATTATTGATTTTTTTATTAACCTGACTAACAATCAAATGCTTGGATTGAGGTCAACATGTATTTTTATTAAAATGAGTATTTGGTGAGCAAATTTTAAAAATATAGAAAAATCGAGTGTAATTTGGATAAATCATAAAAGACGGCGATGTGTGTGTATTTTACTCTTAAAATGATGATCGGGCCTTCAGCCCTGCTGTGAATTAAAAAAATAGCATAATGATATTTGGATATTAAAATTAGGCATATTGGAAAATAAAATTCATAAATTACCAAGTTTAGAGCAGCCAGATTGAAATAAATTAAATTAAAGTAGTATATGAAAATTGAGTGTACTCATTCGTATATAGATTCTATTGTCCAAATCATGGGGTTGATGTTTTTGACGTGTCATTTAATCATTTTTAGTTTTATTCATCATCTCACGCGAACGTGTATTTGGTTGTTCCAGCGAATTTCCTCTTGGGTTTGAAAGCAATATCTAGATAATAATTTTGAGCTCAAAATGGTGGTCTAATGTGAATAAGTGATACGTCTTCGGATTTGTTAGTGTATAGAATTGGTTAAGCAATAGTTAGAGTTATTAGTTAAATTAATATATATGTATATATATTATCATTTTTCTTTAAAAAAAGTTGTTATCAGACAATTGGAATCCATTTAGTTGTTGATTTCTCGCCGATTAGTCCTTGTTAGTGTCAGATCATAACTACGACTTTCCACCTTAATTTGGAACATTAGGCATATATACATACATATATCATGTCTATTTCAATTTACATATCATATCAAAAAAAAAAAAAAAATACTAATATGCATGTATTTTTGCTTCATTTTGCCAAGTATGATCCTAAGTTTAATTGTAATAATAATAAAATAATTTTACATTAACGTTCAATTATATGTCAATATATAAATAAAAATATTTGATTTTTATATTCATCGACTAAAACAAAATTACTTTTACAATAATGTTAAGTGGACAATGAAAAACCAGCTCATACATTCAATGGACCTATTTTGGTTTTGGTTTTGACCAAAATAATCATTGAGATTGTAATGGGTTGAGTAATTATGGACTAAAATATCATTTATTGACTGGTTGGGCTGGTTTTGTATTGTTCATTTAACATCACTCTTAGTGAGAGTACATAGTGATTCGATGTTTGCATCACAATTGAACTCTCATAATTATGTCAAAAAAATGATAATGATGGTTTGGTCAACCGTTATCATCTAATATCTATAATTAATTAAGATAAGCTCATCATCAATTGGTGGCCATTGTTGTTATTGCTGTGGTTTTATTTTGAATATGATGGCGAGTCTGTTGTTGCATGGTCTTCGTTTTGGTTGTTGAGATTCCCCTTTTTGTACCATATGTATAAATAAACCATTAAACTAAATATATAGAATTCAAAGATTAGAGCACACTGAAATTGTGTAATTCGAAGACTGAAAATAACGTGTGGGTGTAGACATATATAAAGATATGCTCAAACAAGAATACACAAAGAAAAGTTCAAAAGAGATTATTATGCACACCAAATATGGTTTCTAGAAAAAAACTAAGACAACTAATTGTGGGGGAGATTACACAACCCGTTTCCATTCATAATGAACAATTCAATGCATCGTGAGGGTAACGGATCAAAAAAATTTTAACACTAAAAGTAAAAATATTTACATTATTAATACTTATAATTATAATATAACATCTTTTAAAAATTTTTATATTGTGCGTAGGAACAAATAAAATAATACAATGAATACTACATATATACATATTTATGTATTTCTAAATAAATATTGAAATTTTTATAGTGGGATCGAGTATAAGCCCCACAACTACTAAGATAGATCCCTCAGCTACCACAATGTGTTTGGAGATAGTCTTAAGGCTAGAGATTTACTCTCGTACGAGAGAGTGTCCGTCTCAAAAGAATTAGTTGATATTGTCGACGATAAATACCTTCAACAATAAAAAATTTAGATTTAATGCAAATGGACCAAACTTATTGAGACATATTTTTTCTTGGTCTTATAGAAAAATGAGCAATTCATGAGTCAATGCAACCCTTTTATTTTAGTCCATGCTTTGCTGGATTAGTTGATCCAAAATTCCGAATTTGTCATTTTTTATTATTATTAGTTTGTTTCTATCAAATACTGATAGAGATATGTGATAGGTATATATATATATATATGTACGCTATTTGTTTTTAATTGATAAGAAACCAAAAAGAGTTAGGATGACAAGTGTGTATAACGGTGACTCTTTTAATTTTTAAGTGAATTCCTGTACTAACATTGAAAATTTTGTTTCATCATACGAATGAAAATCAGAACTATAGTGTAAGAGAAATTGTGTATAGCTTGTGCGTAAGAAAGTCTTTTGATTAGCATATTGATTTTGATAGTAAGTTTGACACTTCTCGTAGAATGTTGACAATAGTTACGCCATTTTCTAAATTAGTGATATATACCTGTCATACATTTCAAATTGTCTTTTTACATTATTTGCAACATGTTATTAAAAATTGTGACAATTCACAGTTTCTACAATTTCTTTTAGATTAAATACCATTCTTTTCTTAGATTTATATGTTAAATATCTCAGCCTTAAAAATGTGTTATTAATAACAGATTCAATTAAACAAAAATTAACTTTAAGCTCATCATTTTCTTAATTAAGCTTTTGTATGTTTCCCAGTAACTAAACTTTAAAATCAACCAATTTGGCCTGGGTTGATCAACTGGTTAGCTCACTTGTCCGCTTAAGCAGGGATCGAGGAGTTGGATCTCCGTGTATGTAGCAACCCGTTGGCCATCGTTTAAACCCTTAAATCCAGTTCTACACTGCGACAGTTTAGTCCTTGACCTATCGGGTTAGGGATACCGTTGGTCCAGTAATAACAAACTAAACTTTAAAATCATCGTTTTAATGACACGTTTAATTAAGCTATAACATGGCTTTAAAGTTTATAATATGATTTTAGTCTCTTTAAATATTTAAGTCATTTTTTTAATTCTGTTTGGTTAACAAACGGAGCAAAAACCCTTTTTTTTTTCTTTTGCTCGGATCGACTTTTCCCTTTATTTTTGGTCCAGTCATTATAAATTTAGTCCCGATGAGTACGTTAGGTTAAATGTTTAGTCGTTATAAATATTACACATATAATAAGAGTAATGCTAAATGAACAATATAAAATCAGTCCAATCAGCCAATAAATGAGATTTTGGGCCATAGTTACTTAGTCCATTATAATCTCAATGATTATTTGAGCCAAAATCAAAGCCAAAATAGGCCAATTGACTGTATGAGCTAGTTTTTCATTGATACTCATTGTTCAAATGGATGATAATTTTTGTCATCAAAGTTGTTAAAAAATACTCATCCTTACAACTTTAAAACTTGCTTTCTCAGCAGAAATGGTATTGCTTGATGAATATGTAAGCAACATTGTCATAGCTAGGTTAATTTTTTTTTTCATTTTTTTCTGTTATTTAGATTGTTTTTCTTCATCCAAATTTTTACATGGTATACTGTGAATATCGATTAAATTTTGAACCATGTTTTAATTCTTGTATTGATATCTTTTTTTAAATGTTCCTTCGTATTTTTTATATTATTTTAATTGACCGTTTGTGTTTTTGTTAGTAATTTCAAAGTTTATATTCAAACACACACGCACATTTATATATATACTATTCTTTTTTTATAAAAATCTTTTAAATGCTAGTTTTTTTAGTGATTGTTCCTCTTATTTGTAGATGTCATCACTGCTATACATTTTGAATTGGTTTAGAAATGATGATTAAAAAAATTAAAAAAATCATTATAGACATATCTTTAGGCTATATAAATTTTTTTTTTTTTGCATGTCAACGTGGTGTTCATATCAATCATATATTTGGTCGATCTTCAAATTAGAAATTATCCCAATAAGTAAGTATCATATACAATTCCTTTTCTCTTAATTTTAATTTTTAATTTAATTGCAAATAATCATTATATCTCGATAAATTTTTATTTTTATTTTATTTTAACTAGGTATAATTTGTATTTTTAATTTACAAATTTATACTTTATACTTCATATATTAAGATAAATTAATACAAATATAATATTTACTTTTGTAGAAGTATATATGATCTATAAGTCTTATTTTTTTTAAGCAAAGAAAAAAGAGAGGGGGACGGGAACCTAAGCTCTAATAAGAGTGTTGCTCAAGTAATAGTTATGTTATTTTTTTTTTGCAAATAGTAATAGTTATCATCACATCGATCGAAGTACATCGAAATTACAAAAGCTAAAAAATTTTTAAAAAAAATATCAACTTAATTTGAACATTAAAAATATACATACGCTTTTATTGAATATCTATACCAAAATTAAAATCGGGAAACAAATCATTTTTATATTGCAAAATTAAAAAATGAACTATCTAATAGCCTATAATTTCTCCATAGAATATTGCCATAATAAAAATTGTGCATAATAAAGGTTTTTATTATTTTATTTACAAAGATCCCACTGTTCATACGAGTCCATAAAAGGAGATTATTTTTTGGCCCATTACCGGCCTGACCCGACCCAAATACGTACGGCCGTACCTATCACCAACCCAAATCACTTCTCTTCTCCTCTGTCTCTATCTTCTCTTCGAATCTGCCACGGAGCCACCGTTCCCGTTCTCGTCGTCGGCTGTGGAGGGAGCATCGCGCCGCCGCGTCGCCTCCTTCTTCCTTTCTTCTTCGGTTCTTGACGGCGCCATCACGTTCTAACATTTAGTCGCCGGCGCCGCCTCCACCTTCTTACTCTGATCTTGAGTGTCGAAGGGTTGAAGCAGTGAAGCTTGCTGCTGTATTGCCTCCTGCCTCCTGCGGTGCTGCCTGCCGCCCCACCTTCTTCTTCCTCTGATCTAGAGTGCTGTTTCGGTTCTGCTTCTTCCTGATGCTGCTGCATTATTTCCGCGTCTGCTTCTGCCTACTGCTAAGGTTAATGTAAATTAAAAATTAAAAATTTGATTGTTTGGACTAATAGATAGGATTATTTGATACATTTTATCTTTTGTTAATATAAATTAAAAATTTTCATTTGATTATTTGGACTGATAGATAGATTATTGTTGTTTAGAGTATTTAAATAAATGAGATTTTGTGTTGAATTTATTATTAGGTAATAGGTTTTGTTTATGTGAAAAGTGCCATCAAACAACAATAGTGGGGAGGATGATTTTCCAAACTCGGCATTCTTTCCTCTGTATAGTGAATTATGGATTTATGACTTATGGTTGTTGACTAGTTGGATTTTATGCATTTTAAATTGGAGTTAAGTGGTTTTAATTGTGAGTTTGTTAATTTCTGTTTAAGTTTGTTTATTTATCTCATGCTATATGAAATATATATACATATGAAAATGCCATTATTGATTTGGGTAGGATCTTCCTATCCGTGCTATGATTTCATATTATGTTTTTGTATGTCCCTTCCGATCTTAGGTAAAATCTGATATTTTAGCTACCTTGCTCGCAACACAATGATTGGTTTTTCTCTTTACACTCCAAAAAAATATATATCATTCAATTTTCATTAAATTTTGATTTTGCCACGTGACAGGAAGGGGGCAAGGAGGGAGCTGAAACTGAACCCATTATACTCAAAACCCTGAAAACATTCTCCAGGCACACCATGTCCCGCTCCTTACAAAACGTCTTCCACTGTCGTAGCTTCTCAACTGCCGCCTCCTCTGCCATCACTGCCGTTACCGTCGCCGCCACCACCCAACTCACATCCTTCACCGTCACTCCCCCAGTCCACCCCTGGCCCCACCGCCTCACTCCAAAATCCCTAGCCTCCCTCATCACCCGCCAACACGACCCCAACATATCCCTCCAAATCTTCCTCTACGCCAAAACCCACAATAACAAAAACAACCTCTTTAACCACCCCATCCCCTTCCATGCCATTCTCCACAAGCTCTCCCGTGCCCGCCACTTCCCACAAATCGAGGCTCTCCTTTGCGATGCCCAAATCACCCACGAACAACCACTCTTAACGGTCATTCGCGGATATGGGCTCGCGAGCAGACCCGAATCTGCACTCAGGGCCTTCACGAGGATCGAGTTATTTGGGCTTCGACCCTCCACGAAGGCCCTTAACGTCACGCTTAATGCCCTTGTCCAGTGCAAGCGATACGATTTGGCACATTTGGTTTTCAAGAATTGTAAGAGTAGGTTTGGGATTGTTCCTAATGTGGTTAGTTGCAACATTATGCTAAAGGCCCTATGTAAAGGGAATGACATGGATGCCGCGGTAAGTGTTTTGGATGAGATGCCTGCTATAGGGGTAGTGCCCAATGTGGTTAGTTATACAACTGTTTTGGATGGGTATGTTAGGAGGGGTGACATGGGTGCTGCTAAGAGGGCTTTTAGAGAGATTTTGGGGAGAGGATGGGTACCTGATGTAACTGCTTACACTGCTTTGGTTAGTGGGTTTTGTAGACAAGGGATGTTGTTTGATGCAATTAAGGTGATGGATGACATGGAGGATAATGGGGTTAAGCCGAATGATGTTACTTATGGTGTTATGATTGAGGCCTTTTGCAAGGGGAAGAAGTCTGGGGAGTCCCTTAACTTGCTTGATGATATGCTTGGGAAGGGTTTTGTGCCGAGTTCAGTGCTGTGTTTTAAGGTTGTTGATATGCTGTGTGAGGAGAGGAATGTTGAGAAGGCTTGTGAGGTGTGGAGGAAGCTTTTGAGTAAGGGTTGTAGCCGGGATGAAACCATCATGGGTACCCTTGTGCATTGGCTGTGCAAGAAAGGGAAGATCCTGGAGGCAAGGAAGGTGTTTGATGAATTTGGGGGTGGTGTGGTTGCGAGTCTCTTGACATATAACACGTTGATTTCCGGAATGTGTGAGAAAGGGGAGCTCTGCGAGGCAGCTAGGTTGTGGGATGACATGGTGGAGAAGGGATGTGCACCCAATGCTTTCACATATAACATGCTGATCAAAGGATTTTGTATGGTTGGCAATGCGAAGGAGGGGATCAGGATTCTCGAGGAGATGTTGGAAAGTGGATGCTTGCCAAACAAAACAACTTATTCAATGTTGATTGATGGCCTTTCTCTTTCAGGTGGAATAAAAGAAGAAATTAACAGTGTTGTAGCATTGGCTGTGTCCACCAGAGTCAATAGTGACATCTGGGATCTTTTCTTAAAAAATGTTTTAGATAATTTAGATTGCAATGCTTCTGAACTTGATAGGATATTGTTAGAGAAAGTCTCATAATATCTATCTCTATGTAAGCACATCGAGGTCTGCTTCCTTGCTTGATCTTTGCAAGGTGATGACGAAAGCGATAAAGCACTGGGGTCAAGCTATCTAGTGTGGAGGTATTTTCATAACTTTTATACTATTCGATTAGTGAACTTGGAATTGTTAACCAGTTGATTTAACTGCAGTAGCAGCCCGTTATTTCGCCACACAGTTCACTCATGGGCCATGGCCAACTCTTATGATTTTGTTCTGTAATTTATGGAATGTTGAGCAAGTAGTCATTGACATTTAGTTTGCTACTAAGTATTTTTAAATCATGGCATGATCAATCCCTGATTCAATTACTGTCCTTGAATGTTTTTATTGTTTCTTGCCCAAGGGTGGGAGGGAATTCATGGAGTGAAGGGAAAGGATGAATTTCTTATATCGTTTTACATATTGCTACACTTGGATGGCAAAGACAAGGTATTCTACCATTCCTTCAAGAATAATTGAAGTAGGGATTGTCGAGTGTTTTGGGGCTAGTATTTGTGTGTATGGAGGTCAGATCAGGTTTCAGTAGATAGGCTCTGGGTTTCTGTTTTTGATTTACTTTTTTAGAAGCTTTGAATTTGTTTCTCCTTGAGTTACCACCAGTGGATTTTACAATTGGATGTTCAAAACCTTAAACTCAAGTTAGTCATAATTTAGATTTTACCCATAGTGATAGACTAATAGCACCTGTGAATTGTGATTGAAGGATTGCATGACTTGTTAGATACTTATTACATGAATTTGTGTAGGGTTACTAATTATGCTAGTTAATTAATTTTAATTTCAATTTTTTTTTGCTTAGGGTTTTAGTAGCTAGCTTTGGAGTTCAGTAGGGACATGGCATCTTTAGATGATGAGGCTGCAATTTCAGTGGAGTGAGTCCGAGAGCCCATTGGGAGAGAAACAGAATATCTTATTCAACAGTTTTAGGCATATTGGGCTGCAGAAGATTATGATGCTGGTCATGGCATGGAGGTTCGGACTTTTCTCCATGGACCCTGAGATATCAGTGCTATCGTCTAAGGATGGGAGGTTGGTCAAGTGTAGAAGCCAAGGAAGAGCTATGAGGGTATGATAGGGACAATTTTAGTCACAGCTCACTTCCTGAAATCTGTGAAGAAGAATCATGTTGGAACCACAATGGGATCACTTGAGTAAGACTCAGGAATTTAGGTACATTCCAGAGTTCCTAGCTTCTTATTCTCCCAATAATTGTTGTGGAAGTACATTTTATGTTATTGTTTTAGTGATATATCTATTGTTTGTAGCTTTTTTTAGGTAATGCCTTTGCCAAGTGATTTAGAGACCAATAGTAGCTGATTTTCTTCTACAATAAAAACAAGGACATTTAAGAACTTAATGAAGAAAAGGGAATACCATGAATAATTACTTTTTTTTTACATTTTATTGTTGAACTAAGCCTCTGTTAGTCCTTTTTTTTATTATTTTGTCAAACTAGTATAATATTTTTGAAGAAGAGAAAGAGACAGAGTACTGCCAATATTTTTGTTTTTGGTCTGATAGTAGTGCCAATTGGACATTGACTGGGAAGTGTATTGAATAAGAGCCCAATGAATTAGGCCAATATTTGGGCCTGAGTAGGTCCAAGCCCAAACTTCTGTAACTAAGAGAATTGGCGATGTGTCTCTGTATATGCGAAACACGACCAATCAACGGCACCATGAGGTCTCTCTACTTCATCACCACCACCACCACCAACAACTTTATAAAGCTCAGAGGTAACACATTCATTCTCAATTTTTCCGTTTTGCACCTTCTTATATTTTCTTTTCTCTTCCTCACAAACCAAACACCCCCCAGAATAATTGTTTTTTTTTTCTTGACACTCCAAAAAATACATATATTATTCATTTTTCATCGAATTTCCATTTTGCCTCTTGTCAATAATCCATTTTTTTTCCTGGTGATAATCGTTGAGAAACTAAAACAACTCTTGCAAATTGCAATGCATTTTTAGTGAACATAAGCCTGGTCCGTGAATTGGGCGTTGGAATAGCACATGATTCGAGTGGAAACTAGGATTATTGCCATTTGAGTTGCGAAATTGCTGTCCATCCTCGAATGCAATCTGTGCTTCGACAAAAAGATTAAATAAATAAATAAATGAAAAATAAAAACCGTAGATGAAGAAGAGAGGGGCAGTGATGAATGGCAGAAGACTAATCTAGGAGCCTGATTACGGTAGCCAGGTAAGTTATCGATTTCTCTTCCATAATGAATACTAGGCTTACCTTCTTCTGTTTGCTGATGGAGGAGTCAAAATAGAATCTTTATTTTTATGCCGAAGAGGCTTCCTCATTTTTTCTGTTGTTGTGATTTTATTGGGGGTTTCTTTATAGGTGTGTTGCTTGTTTAAATGGTTGTAGTGCAAGAGATAGGTATGAAAGAACTAGGTGGTACATATATGATACTAGATTATTCAGATGCAAGGAAGGATCTGGCATGATGCTATGTTATGTTGCTATGTTTTCAGGATTAATTTTCTAGTTGCTCTTTTTTTTTTCTTCCTGTTTTTAGTCATTTTTCCTATGTTTGGGTCTTCTTATTGACTGCTCTTCATGATTCTTATGAGTTGAGTTTTAGTTTTTATCTGAACTATTGAAAAAAGGAAAAACAGTTAACACAAACAATCACTGAAGAAACTTTAGATGGGGTGTGTGTGACTATGGGTTACAATTACTACCTTAGAACATTTTCTTGGATTTCTGAGAGTATGAGAGGTAGCAACACGATATATTAACCCAATCTGAGCAGTTGCTCCAAATCAAATCATAGATTACATTATCAATAACAATAAATATCTCAATTTGATCCATCATATGAACTGTTTCACAATAAGACCCAACTAATAACATTTAGGCAGATCAGGAGGTGGAGGAGGGAGTGAAGTTGAAGGAGTTGGTCCATTCTCAACCTCAAAAGCTGTGCCTAGTCCCCAAAGCATATGATCATCCACATGGCAATGCACAAACCATACCCCTAGAAAAACAATTAAGATATATTAGAATGCATAATATGGATCATATATTATGAGCCTAAGAATACCCAATTGATTAAAATTAAGCTTACACAAAAATAAAAGTATATCATCAAACTATATTCCTTCAAGTTGACATCTGAAGGTTCAAAGCCCTCTTGTAATTCTTGAAGTTTGGTAAATACTAGTTAAGTTAGCCCTCTTGTAGTTCCTTGATACTGTAAGGCCTAACTTGACTTTCTTTTAATAACTTAATTAATTGGAAAGAAATTACGAAAGAATAAGAACTAATTTGTAATTGTTGCCAAGGCTGGAAGAGATGGTTTACTAAAATACAGATGAAGATACTGAAGTGCATTATGTAATTTTGATGATAAGATCCCAAAACTAGCCAATAAAACTAATGTAGACATACAAGTATTTTTCAATAGTATAAGATCAGAATTTACCTGGATTGTTTGCTTGGAATCTGATGACAGCCCATCCTCCTGCAGGCACTGCAATTGTGTTCCGAAATTGAGGATTCACCAAATTATACTTGGCTTTGTCCCTACTAGAATCGAAGTTCCCAAAACCTTGAGCCAAAACATGGAAACTATGACCGTGAATGTGCATAGGATGGTTCTGCGCATTCAAAATTCCTGTGTTTTGAAACACAACCTCCACTGTTGAATTGAACCTAAACTTTTTGGCCTTGGTTGATTTCGGCGAAAATATAAGGCTCGTGTTTAGGGTGAGGTTGCGGTCAGTGAAGTCAAACACAATCGGAGGCTTGTCAGGGAAATCAGTGGTGTACACACCACTCACATTGTAATAAGATGCTTCCATCATTGAAAACTCTTTCCCCTTAGGAAGCACAAAGGACTCATTGTTCATGTTCGCAGAAAATTTCTGGTTCAGTGGTCCCTGACATGTGGCATTCACAGGACACCTCTCTAGGCTTACTCCAACGGTGATGAACATGTGCTCGTCCACATCAGTTGGGACAGGTATCCAGTGCGGTGCTCCTACCAAACTTGTGATGTTGCTATAAAACTTGAAAGCCGTTGGCGTGTCATTGAATGGTGGCAGTGCTGGCATCAATGGTTGAGATGTTGGTGTGTCCTTGTGACCGTCGTAAACGACGATGCCTCGTGTTGTTGTTTTGTCGAAGAGTGGAAGTGGCATGCCAACACCGTAAGGTGATGCCGCCATGTAGTATGATCCTACAGGTTGGTCTGCTTTGAATAGCACATCAGCGGTTTGACCTGGAGCAATGACGATGATGTCGGTGACATAGTGTTCTATGTATGAAGCGTCAACGGCAACCACTGTGAAGCTGTGATTGGCTATCTTGAAGAAAAGATTGTTATTGAGTGCAGCATTGATCATTCTTAACAAGTAGGTCTTTCCCTGCTTCACCTTCAGCTTGAATGTCTCTGAATAATTATGCCCAGAACATCAATAGATATATGATTATGTAGTCATTAGATCAAATAGTTTTGAAGAGTCTTAGTTGAGTGGAATTAAGGGTTTTTCTAGTGTGCCTTAAAAGAACCAAAATAGTAATTGTACAGAGTAGTGTTTAAGGAGGTAAGAACGTACGATTTCGAGAACAATTAAAGAGATTTCCGGGGAAGCCGTTGATTGTGTAGGCATCAGATACTGCAATATCGCCGTTTTCTAGTGCCCGGTTCACAGCGTCCACAACATTAGCGTCATACCAGTCACCTATAATTCAGTGAAATTTTTTTTCTTAAAATAAGTAGACTGTTAATGAATTCTACAATAAAACAGTAATGAGTAATCATGAAAGGGATATGTATAAGCTAAGATTTACATCGGACAAATCACAGGGAATATTAAGTCAAAAGATTGGGAGAAAAATAATGCAAACTCAATGGGTGAATATATAAGAAATGAAATGAAATGGATAAAAATAATTTATTTTCTCTTAAATTTATCCAAAATTTAAAGAATTTATTCATTCTATATTATAAAAATATTGTAAAAAATTGATTACCTTCTAACACTAAAAATAATAATAATCAAAAGAATGAGAAAGTAGTCACATACAAGTACAACGTTAATCATTTTAATTCTCCTTTCTTTCCCTCCTTTCTTCTCATTCTATCTCTATACTCCTTTTTCTAATAATAATAAAAAGACACTCTATTTTTTTAAATTAATTTCAAGAATTTTAATTTATCTTTTACAACAACAAATATCATAAAAAAATTGTGACTTGATGCTAGTAAAAATAAAACAGAATTCTATAGAATTATAAATAAAATTATTTCTTATTTTTTAAGAATTTAATTTTTATCCACTAATAGTATACAATTTTTTTACATGAGCATTCAATCATATGTTATCATGTCATCCATGATTCTGTTTTCTCTCTTCCACTATATCAAAAGTCATAGCATTTTGAGTAGATGATAGTGTAAAATCCTTTTATACCATCCGTGCATCAAAATTAAACTCATTTTTATTTTATTTCAAACTTGGAATTCATTTTCAAATTAAATTGCTTCTCACAGTTTGAGTTTCCAAACGCACCAAATGGAAATTCTTTACAGAGTAATACTACATATACACAAACAAATCAGCCACTATGTGCAATAATCCAACAGTTTAAAACTAGTAATCCAACTTTTATTATTATACATTAATTCAACATCTTTAAAAGTTGAATTACTAGTTTCAAAATATTGAATCATTACACATGGTGGTTAATTTTGTGGTGTACACAAATCATTTCTATTCTTTATGTACCTAATATTATTGGAAGTTCTTGGAAGGGTCTAGGAAATGGAAACCGAGCCGAGCGAGGGTGAATGATGAAAGCTCCATGAATAGTGGAACGGAAAATGAATGAGTGAGCATGCCAGAAGAGTGTTCCTTCTTGTTGCGTAACCTTGAATCTATGAGTGTAATTGTGTCCTGGACGAATTGAACACTGAGTTACATATTCAACACCATCTGCCCAACCACTATACAGCTGAAATATTCCATGCCTGCATATGTATTTCAAAACCTAATTAATTGAAAATTTAAATTTAAATAAAAATATAATATGAAACAAATAAACTTACAAAATAAAAAATAAAATATAAATAACATATAATTAAAATTTAATAAGTATTTTTTGTTTTTGCCTTTAATCACATTTATAAAATGTGACTAAATGATTTTTAAAAACTAAAATTAGTGTTGAAGATTCAATTAGAAAAAAGTCAAAGCTATAAAGATTTAATTCTAAATTTTTAAATTATAGGACTGAATTGAAAATTTAGTAAAATTGTAGGGACTTGCAGTGTGATTAAACTTGTATATTATACATACAAAATATTGTACCATATATATATATATAATAGACAGTTGTGGACGTATATAAAGCTATTATATTTTTTTTTGACAAAATAAAACACAGATGATAAAATATTAATATTAAAGGAATATTTTTAGTTTAGTTATGGAAAGGAAGTAGGGGCATTTTAGAACAATTAATTTAATAGTAGTCAATTGAATAAGAGTGGTATTAAACAAAAGAAATGATAATAGCTACTTCCTTATCTTTAAGAGTTTAATTTTAATCTACTATTAATATAAAATAGTTTTATATAGACATGTAACTATACATTGATATGTACATAAAATTTTTCATTTCAATTATTCATTAACTAAAAATTATCATAAATTAATATATATAATTTTTTAACAATAATATAAAAATCAGTGCATTATAATCGAACGTCATCTTCAATATAGAAATATAGCATTTCTTTTCATATCTTATCTTCATCGGAAAAACGTAAGATGTGATAATGCATAAAATATATTTTCATAGTCAAAGGTCAAAATATACGTAGTATAGTATAGCCACCTAATTTTGGGAGAACAATATTGAGGAGTGAGATCATAGCCAGGAGTATAAATATGTACTTTCACACACAAGGGAGAAAATTATGAGAAGTGATTGCGAAAGAAATTGAACCTTGTCAGCCTACTACTTATTCATATGGGATTATAAAGGAAATATTATATTTTTTGAACACGCTATGTATAAAATAGTGTATTCATGAATCATGATAATATATATATATATATATATATAAAATGTAAGATTATTATCTATTGTTGTCACCCTTTTATTATGTAAGTCACTTAATTAATCATTATTAAGTATGATAGTCATTTACATAAAAGTGTGGTAATAGATGGTAACACCAAACAAATTGGTGTGTAAAACACTTTTCACCATTTGACCCCCTAGTGTACGTGACATATACTTTACAAATCGATTTCTATGCTAAAGGGAGATATTCTTATTAGGGGGAGAAAACAATAGGAGAGGTTGGTATCCAAAAATTTTCTAATATTCAGAAATAAAAATAAAAAAACATAAAGAATTTTCTACTTTTAAAAAATGTTTTATTTTACTAATAAGTACTCTTAAAGATTTGTTTAGCAGTAACATAGGAAATTTTTATTTTTAAAAAATATAATTTTATATTTTCTATATATTGGATCTTTCATAATATTTTAAATTTTAGGTCAAACTATTAATTCGGTTCGCTAACCTTTTTCAAATTCTGATTTTGGTCAATTTTCTTTTAATTTATCAATTTTGGTCCACTACCTTTTGAAAAATGTTAATTTTGATCTGCCTTGTTGACATGAACGTAGCAATACTGAAATGGACTTAACGGTGCTGACGTCGACTTAGACTATATTGACATGGACATTGATCGTGCTAACAGGAACTTTAACTGTGTTGACATGCATTTTGACTGTGTTGGTGTAGATTTTGATCTTACCAAAATGACTAATCACTTCTAGATAGTGGACCAAAAGTGATAATAGTGTGAAAGAAAGTGGACCAAAATTGATTAATTAAATTAAAAGGAATTGGATTAAAATAAAAATTTGAGAAAAATTAATGGACCAAAATGATAATTTGACCTAAATTTTATTAGAACTTATTATTTTTTAGCATTGCTAGAGGTATAACAAAAAATCAGTCAAAACAGCCAACAAATAGGAATTTGAGCCATAATCACTCAGCCCATTAAAAATATACTCATGATTAAAATGCTATTTGAACCATAAAATGTTCACAAATGTTTGAGGCACAACAAAAAACCAGTAAAAACAGCCAACAAAATTCATTTAACACTTTATGGCCCAAATAACATTTTTAATCATGAGTATATTTTTAATGGACTGAGTGATTGTGACCCAAAATTCCTATTTGTTGGCTGTTTTGACTGATTTTTTGTTGTGCCTTGAGCAATGCTCTAAAATGTTAAATGAGTTTTGTTAGCTGTTTTGGCTGAAAAAATGTTATTCCCCTTGTGATTATTTTTAATATTTTTAACAAGTGCGGAAACTTGTTAATAAAATTCATTTTTTTAAAAAGATAAGGAACATTTTACCCTCAATGCATGTTTACCAATGAATAGTAATATTGTAGGGTGAGTGGTTGAGAAGGTGAACAATCACTGTATCTCCTTCCCGGACGTGTATCTCTGGTCCAGGGTATCGTCCATTGATTGTCACAATCACTCGCTCATGGCACAACCGTTTCACTCTCTTGTTTTGAACCTGCAACATGTGAACTTCTAATTATATTTGAACATTACATGGAGTTGCACCATGTTAATTAGCATATTTATATATATTTTTCTCATAAAATGGATTATGAAAGAGGGATAAGAATTTAAAAGGATGATATTATTTAAGCAACTAAACATCATGTTTATAAACAATATAATAATGCTTGTTGTACAACAGAAATACGTCCAACGAACATCCTATGTGTGTTATATAAAACGTAATGTGTGCTATATGTATAGTACACGTACGTATAACACACATTATGTCTTATATATAACACACGTTGGATGCTCGTTAGACGTATTTCTGCTGTACGACAAATATTATTAGTTTGTAAATTATGTGAATTTCATTATGTCTTTAGTATTTATTTTTTCTTTTAACTCATTCTTTCTTTCACATTTTTTAATGTATATATCCCTATCTAATGTACAATCATCATTTTTCAAATAGTACCTAAAGGTCATTTTAATTTAATAAGACCCTTAGGTATCGTTTTCTTATACTGATATCATATATGAACATCATATAGTTTTCTTAAAAAAAATCAAAATGAAAATGTTTCTTTTGTTTATTGTTTACAATTGTATGAAAATTATAGACTTTTTTTGGCCATTAGTTTCACAAATTTGATTCATTTAACAATCAATATAGTATCTATATATATATGGACATATTATAAGAACAAAAATAAATAATATGTATTGATAAATATGAAGAATTTTGACTTGGTTCTAATAAAACATATTTAATATCATGCTTCTAAAATATTTATAACTACTAATTATAATTTATCATTTTTAAGATTTATATAAATTAAATAAAAATGATTGCATGGGGAGGTTAGACAACATAAGAATTTAATTAAGTAGTACTATTATCATTTAAAATTAGATATTAATGTTATACTCATCAAAATCAATGGTAAACAAGGATAATTTTTGGATGATCATGAATTATTATATAGAATTTTGGTCTAATTACTTATTAAGTGATATCATGTGTTTATAGGACCCACTAATACTAGTAATTAAGAGTCTAATCATAGATGTCCCTCTCCATTTTGACTTTCTTATTAATATAAGGTACTATCTTCATTTTTTTATTTATCCAGTTTTAACTGCACATATGGATTAATGATACATTTTACAATTTTAAAATTTAGAAAAATTTAAACCTATTTTATAATATTATTCTTACCACTCATTATCTTTTTTCTTAATTACTGACTAAATCTATTCTCTTTCTTATATTAATTAAGGGTATATTTTAAAAAAATTAATAACAATCACCTAGAATTTTAAAATAAACAAATAAAAAAAATATATTTTTAAAATTAAACAGATAAAAAAATGAAAAATGAAGAGAGTAACTGACTTGTTCACTAGCTTTTATATATATATATATATATATATATATATATATATATATATATATATATATATATGTATGTGTGTGTTGTGTCCAACATAAAAAAACAACACGCAAGCAATATTCATTTTTAGGTTCCTTATTTTTTTAAATAATAAGAATTTAAAAATATTACAATAAAATATTTATTTTACTCATTAAGTTGTAGGCCCCACTCCTTTTAATTTTCCAGTAAATAATAAAAAAAAATTAACTATAGTTAGACTCTTAATTGTTAGCAATGATAAGTCTAGTAAACATAAGATTACTTTGAGTAATTGAACGATAATTTTACGTGTTAGTCTATATTAATTGGAGTAGAATTTCTTGTGAAAAAAAATAATTTAGATGTAAAAGTAAAAAGCATGTTAATATTATTGTAAAAATATTTATTATACAATAAAAATTATTTAATATTTATGGAACTAGTGGTAGAGATAGTAGATGACTAGATGAGAGAGTTGAGTAGGTGATGAGTTAAGGAAGTAATGGTAATTAAAGACTAGTCAATACAAAAAATAAACATAAGAAGCCGTAGACTATAATCAACATATATACGTATAATACACATCCTATAACATGGATAACACATGTTGGATACAAGTTGAACGTATTTCTGTTGTACATCAAATATTATTTAACTATTAGAGCAAAAGGAATTGAGATGATTTACATTGAATGTATGTTCCACCGTAGCAGCTGAAGCCAAGGATGAAGCTAAGAGAGCAAAACCCCATGCTATTGATGAAAAAACCAAAAGTTTCATGTTTAAGAGGCAAAACGAGTGATAGTACACAAAATTGAAGAGCCTTTCTCTGAAATCAGTTCTTGGTGAGACACAATTAATTAAGCTGCGAGAAAGTGTACCTAGATGCTAAAGTTATAATCATTAAGAATCATACTGTTTTTGTGTTGCTTGAGGCAACCATGTTATATATATATAGTGGCCAGGCACCGTCGCTATATTTCAATGTATGCATACTTTCTTGCTTTTTTTTTTTTTTTTTTTTTTTATATTGGACTAACGGTATTTTCCAGCTCGATAGGTCAATGACTAATCCGTCGAAATGTGGTATAAAATTTTTGTTTTTTTGCATACTTTCTTGTTTACTTGCACCGTTTTTTTGTATAAAATAAGGCCTCCATCTTTGATTAATCATTGAGTCAATTGGTGCTACATCATTTTTGGGCTGAAAAGTCTAAACATTAGTTTAGTCACT
This sequence comes from Aeschynomene evenia, assembly GCA_013621005.1. NCBI lineage: Eukaryota > Viridiplantae > Streptophyta > Magnoliopsida > Fabales > Fabaceae > Aeschynomene > Aeschynomene evenia. The sequence continues at coordinate 30,161,780 of CM024268.1, read as the reverse complement.
TAGAAACTCCACAAAGAAAAACTGACAAATTAAAATAATTAAATGCGTAATTATATTTGTACATACCATAACAATATATATATATATATATATATATATATATATATATATATAGAGGGATGAGCAAATCCATTTCGTAAAAAAAAAAAGTGATATTATTTATTTAATGAAAATTCGGTCAAAATTAACTAATGTAAAGATTTTGGATTATAATCACTCAGCTCACTAAAAATTAACTAGTTTTTTTAGGTTAAAAAATTATTAAATGAACTTATTAGTTGATTTAATTGTTTTTGAGTATTGCTAGAGGCACAACAAAAAATTAGTCAAAACAGCTAACAATAAGAAATTTGGCCTAAATCACTCAACCTATTGAAAAAAATATAAATGGTTAATAATGCTATTTGGACTAAAAATATTAAAATAGACTTTATTGATAATTTTGACTGAAAAAATATTGTTTCCAAATATTATGATTATTTTTTCTTTATTCACCAAGTATTGCTGTCAGAAAAATAGCGGTAAATACACTTATCACCTTGTAAGAGAAGTCATAGAAAGGAAGAATAAAAAAGAAAAAGTTAATTGTGATAGGTTCTCTATATTTTATAAGTAGAATTTTATAGTACGTAGTATTTAGAGTGTGTTCCACAATATAAATACAGAAACAAAGATAGAAGAAAGAAATGATGATTGGTATCACAATTTTGATTCAGCTTCTTTTAATTTGTAGCAGACACAAAATGATCCTTAATTTACATTGTAGTATAATTCTTCATGTAAATTAAGCTTGATCACCAAAATATATTTATATAAACTTTCAATTTAAAATTAAAGAAAAAAATCCCAATATAATACCTTTTTATTTTCAAAAGTCAACATTATTACCGCAACTTAGGTATTTAAAAATGATGTAAGCATAGACATACAGTAGTGAAGAAAATTCTACGATGATGGAATATAAAGACCGCTGTATATTATTCAATTTTTGGTCATTGTTAGCTATCCATAATTTCTATTAATTAAGAGAAATTTTTTATTGGGACTACCACGTAGAATTGTGTTCCTTCCAATAATAGTACATACTCCATTCGTTTCATAATATAGTTAGTTTCACTTTTTTGTGATATATTAAAAAATTTAATCTATATATATAAAATATTTTTAATGTACTTAAAAAAGTGAAAATGACTTATATATATTGTGGTATATATAGAGGAAGTATCATGTAGCAATCGATCATGATCCACTATTTCAAATAATTAATTTTAACAAACTAACTCAGGTTAAGTGTTAAACAATTAATAAGTGTGTTTGAATTCACGTGTATTAAATTGAAGTTTAGATGAACTTGATTTTATACACTTAATTTTGAATAAAAGTGAGTTTTCTAACATCATTGAAGTAAGCACCCTCACATACATCTTCTCTCACATTTTCCCACGTTTAGATCTACAACACTTTACAAATGAGTCTACACTTGAACTCTTATTTCTCTAGTAGTAAATATACTCTCATTGGAGTAATATAATTATCTCCTGCTACACACTGAAATAATTCCTCTCGTTCAGAATACAGAGTAATATAATATTGTCTGTTACAACACCTCACTTTGAAATTCCTAAATACTTGTAGAACTTATTTATTTAAGAGCAATAATAATAATATTGATACATACCTTTTGGTATGTATAGTTGTTTACTCGCATTCGGTTGTTGACGAGACAAAGCTAAATGAGAACAAAATAAAAGGTTCGCAACAGTGCTTTTGAGAGAAAATGTAGTGTCGGGACCACAAATCTCAAAGAAGAGTATTTATATGAAATTGAGATGAAATGAACTGAATATATGTATGTATTGATAATAGCAAATGAGTACAAACAACAATATGAAGTAAATAACAGAAGTATGGAAAGTAATACAGGAATAGAAATGCGCATAAAGTCAAGAAAGCAAATAAAGTTACTTTATGGCTACTCCTATGGGCGATCGAGACATACCCAGAGAATGCACAGTGCTTGTATATGTGTGTAAGCAAGTTCAAATGTATGTTCAATGCCCTTATAACGTAAATCTAATCATTATTTATAGACTTGGACTCTCCGTCGGATTAATACGACAGTTATTAAATCTATGACTCAAGATTCATATGAACAACCGCCGATGGTTGCTTGAAGTAACCGTGAGCCGTTTTTCCCACTATGTTGGAAAAAGGACGTTGCCACTCGCTGCATGTCTTCCATGTCAGTCGGTAGTTACTTAGTCAGATTCTTCTTCTTACACGTGTTTCATGCAAAAACTGTCTATAACATTTATGATAACTGTCCCTTACGGTGTCGACACTAAAAACGACTTCTTCGTTTGCCTAAGTCATGCTTTGGACAACAATTTTAACGTCAAAATATTTATTCATTCGACATTTATCCAATCGAATAGGTCGAAATCATGAAGGTTGTCGACACCGTAACTTAGCAAATTTATTTGTTAACAATAGTAAATATACATTTTGATCCAATGGTGGAGAAAAGAAGTGTAAGTGATGGAGTGATGTCACGTCAAAATCCAAAGGTGATAAAGTGAGTGGAGAAGATATGTAAGAGAAAGTGTATGTACAAATATCATTATTGTTTATTTAAATAGGAATAGATATATGCCTATTTTTGCTTATACAAAACAACATTAAAGTAAAATCACATATGAGACATACGTATAAAACAATTGGTGTTGATTTTTGACCTGTCCTGCATAAGCGTTAGGACCTGCTTAGCATTTAGGCAGATCAGCAGGGGGAGGAGGGAGTGAAGTTGAAGAAGTAGGTCCATTTTCAACCTCAAAGGCCATGTCTAGCCCCCATGGCACGTGATCTTCCACATGGCAATGCACGAACCATACCCCTGTATGTGCAAAAATAAAGTAGATTATGTTATAGGTTGATTAAATATCGAATTTAGTTTTTCATAATAAATATATTAGGGACAAATTAATTTTTAAAAATATGAAAATTCTCAATCCATTTCTAACATTTCATAAGTAAGACAAATTAGTTTCTCTATTTTTTAAGTCTTAAGTTGGTTCTTCATAGGAAAATATTTAATGTATAATAAAAAATCAGTTAAAATAGTCAATATGTTGTGCACTATATATATATATAATATGCACCGCGTATATCACACATGCATACCATATATTAGATGTTGTGCACAACATGTATTATATATTACAATATTATCTTTCTTTACAACATGTGATATATGTTGTGCATATATATTATATTATTTTTTGAAATGTTCAATTTGATAAACCATAGCTAAATAGATTTTATAAAAAAAATTAATAATGTTTGTCGTACAACAAAAATACATCAAACTAGCATCAAACTAGCATCCAATGTGTGCTATACATGATATAAAATGTGTGTTATACATACGTGTGCTATACATGTAGCACACATTGTGTATTATGTAATAAAACACATTGAATACTTATTGAACATATTTCTGTTGTACGTGGAGCATTGTTGAAAAAAAAAAATTAGTACCTGGATTGTTTGCTTGGAACCTGAGGACAGCCCAGCCTCCCACAGGTACACCAATTGTATTGCGTATTTGAGGATTCACCAAATTAAACTTGTTCCTATCACGGGTTGCATTGAAATTCCCAAACCCTTGAGCCAAAACATGGAAACTAAAACCATGAATATGCATGGGATGGTTCTGCACACCAATAAGTGCTGTGTTTTGGTACACAATCTCCACCGTTGAATTGAACTTCAATTTCTTCGCTTTGGTTGATTTAGGTGGGAACAAAAGGCTCGTATTAAAGCTGTTGCTAAGGCTTTGGTTTGTGAAGTCAAACATAATAGGAGGGTTATCTGGAAAATCTTTGGTGTAAACTCCACTCACATTTCTGAAAAATGCTTCCAACATTGAAAGCCCTCTCCCTCTAGGAATCACAAATGACTCATTGTTCATGCTAGAAGAGAACCTTTGGTTTAATGGACCCTTATATACAAGAGTTCAAGAAATTGATTAATTGTAATGTTGTGATGAATAATAATTGATTGTGTACAGAAATATATCCATAATACACAATAATGCTACGTGTATAATATAAATACGTCCAACAAATATCAAATATATGCTATATATAATATGAAATGTGTACTATACGTACGTATGCTAAATAACACATATCTCATATCATGTATAGCACACGTTGGATACTTGTTTGACGTATTTCTGCATAAAAAAATATATTGAATTAGAAAAAAACTAACTATTGATATAGAAAAATGTTACAGGAGAGTCCCAATACGGGAGGTTGCCCAAGAGGAAAGCCTAAGCTAATATACTTTTCATGGAAAGATTATTAAGTGCACCAACTTATATTTTGACACATTAACTATTCTATTTCTTTGTTTGAAACTTAATATATTCTCTCTCCATTATAGTTGAACTTTAAGATTATGTGTCATGCAATGAATGGTGCATAATAAATGAATTTTTTTGTTCTTAGTGCACTTAATAATTTTTCTTTTTCTCATCATAATTTAGTAGGAGAGGATAAATGTGATTATTTGAAAATCCTACCATTCCATGAAGCTATAAAAAATCGGTTACTTATACCTCTATAAAAAGATGTTCTATCAGCTATTCAAGTATCTAATTCTGATTAGAGCATTGTTATATGTATAATAAAAAATCAGTCAAAACAGTCAATAAGTTGTGCACAATATTTATAATATAAATTGTATAACGAATATTACATGTTGTGCATGTCATATATCACATGATGTGCACAACATATATCACATGTTGTAAATAAAGATGATACTGCAACATGTGATATATGTTGTGCACAATATATAATATATGTTGTGTACCACATATGATATACGTTGTGCATTTTATATTATATATATTGTGCACAATATATTGACTATTTTTACTTGATCTTTATCGTCTCCCAAATATTTCGCTTCTCATTATTATCATTTACATGTCTCATACATCTGCTCACTAGATCGTTGGAGTACTTTGGAGGTACTCCAAGTGGGATGAGGAGCATCCTGATGATCAATATCCCCAAGGGACACTTTGGTGGCATATAAAAACCATTGAATGCAAATAAAACCATTGAATGCAAATAATGGTGTGTATATAATAAAACAATCAATAATAACGTACAATAGAAATACGTCCAATTTATATTCAACATGTGCTATTCATGTTACAGGATGTGTGCTATACGTATATCCACACAAATTCCATATCATGTATAGCACACATTGGATGCTCGTTGGACGTATTTCCATTGTACAACAAACATTATTCATAATAAAGTAACAATTAGGAGCGATTTTATTGGTTTGAGTTTTAGCAGATGATCAAGTTGTGTGCTAATACCTGACATGTGGTGTTTGTAGCATTGTTAGGATCACAAATTTGTAAGCCCAATCCAATGGTGATGAACATACGCTCATCCACCTTAAGTGGGACAGGGACCCAGTGAGGGGCACCCACCAAACTTGTTATGTTGCTGTAGAATTTGAAGACTGTGGCAGTGTCGTTGGAAGGTGGTAGCACTGGCATCAAAGGAGGCTTCGATGACGTGTCACCTTCATAAACGACAATGCCACGTGTCGTCGTGTTGTCGAAACGAGGAACGCCAATGCTGTAAGCAGAAGCGGCCATGTAGTAGGAACCTAGGGGCTGATTGGCAGTGAAGAGGACGTCAGCAGTTTGGCCAGGGGCAATGACGATGAGGTCAGTGAGGAAAGGGTCGGTGTATGCAGCGTCAACAGCGACCACCGTGAAGTTGTGATTTGCGATCTTGAAGAAAAGGTGGTTATTCAGTGCAGCGTTTATCATTCTTAGCATGTATCTCTTTCCTTGCTTCACCTTTACCTTGAATGTCTCTGAAATTTGTTCAAAGTATCGCATACATATATAGTTAATGAATTTAATTATGATTCCTTGAAGATTCTATCATTTAATCACATCTATTAATTGGGAAATGAACTGTACAACTAAAATTGTTTCAATCGACATTCAACTTATTAAATACACTTGTAGGATTTGTTTGTTTGTAGGATTTGTTTGTTAATAGATCTATCAGTATATAATTACAAGTTGAATGGAAGTTGGATGATATTTATGTTGTACCTATACTATTACCGGTGAGTAATGCTACATGTACACCATAAAATCAGTCATCATGCGTAATAATCTAACATTTTAAAGCTAATAATCCAACTTTTATTATTATACATTAATCCAATATTTTTAAAAGTTGGATTACTAATTTTAAAATGTTGGCTGATTTTGTGGTGTACATAAATCAATTCTCCCATTAATTTGTGTGACTTTTTAGTTAGTGGATGATTAAATTAAAACTTTTGCTCATGTGTCAATTCATATTTAAATGTATGTGTAAAATTACGGCTTGGTTTGGTAATGTTGTGGCTCTCAAAAAGATGCTGAGCTCTTTGAGCTCTCAAAAAGCTGCTCTCAAGAGCCACACTATGATCGTTTGGTAAAATAGTTCAAAATTTGCTCTCAATAAGCAGAAGTCATGAGTGTGAGTTTGGTAAGTACATTTTACAAGTGCTTTCAAAGTATAAAATTACTATAATAGACATAAATATTAAAAGATATTATTTTACTTTTATTTCAATTAATATTTATAATAATTAATAACATAAAAATTAAAACAATACCACTTATAAATCCAAACATAGATAACTAATTCAATATTTTCACATTAGTTCTTACCTATACGGTCGTATCCAAAAGCAGCTGAACCATGAGAAAAGTTTATGTTTTCATTTTATAGACAACGCACCAAGGAAAAATAAGGATTGCAGTGAGGAAAAATAAGCGGCAACAAAAAAATAGCGGTATATTTTGTTAAAAAGAGAGCGGGAAAAAAATTGAAAAGAAAATGATCTAAAATTGGATGTAATTGATTAGGGATAAAATTGGATTTTTATTAAAATTTAAGGTTAATTAGTCATTTTACTTTTTGAGGAGCTAGAGCCAACTCTGAAAAGCTACTCCTAACGGCTCCTAGGAGCATCATTGGCTCTCTAAAGCTAGGAGCAAAAGCTCCTTGGCTTTTTGAGTTACCAAACACAAAAAAAGAGCTTATGTTTTTTGAGAGCAGGAACACTTGCTCAAAAAGCTTTACCAAACTCACACTACTTTACACTAACATTAGATTAAAATTAAATTCATAATTAATACTAAATGTAAATATTTAAAATTAAATGTTGGTAAGAAATTTCATATAATTAATGGTGAATAAAAAGGAGATGAAATTGAAATGTTATCATATCAAAATTTAATTATAATAAAAATATATTTGAATACGAGATACAAGGAAGTGAGTATTAAAATAATATTTTTAAATATATATACATGTATATTAGATAATTTTGATTGATATTGGCTATTTTTTATTGTTTGCGTAGTTAATAATTATATATTATTAATATATAAAAGTTAAACTACTCTTTAATTATTTTATCGAAAAATTTTGATTTATTTTTACAATAATGCTAAATGAACCATGAAAAACCAGTCAAGGTAAACAATGGACCTATTTTAACTTTGATTTGAGCCCAAATAAACATTGAAATTGTGATGGGCTGAGTAATTGTAGCCCAAAATCTCATTTATTGACTGGTTGGGTTGATTTTTTATTGTGTATTTAGCCTCACTCATATTTTTAAGTGTAAGGTTACGAATTGAATAAATGAATGTCAAAGGTAAAGTAATTACAGTCATCTGTATAATTTAATAGCCATTTATCATGGTTCCAGACAAGTGTCAATCTGAATCCAAAAGTTCCACAAGAAGGTTTTTTTTTTTTTTTTTAATCAAATAGTAGTATATATAATCTTTAATTCTCGATCAGCGTAATTAATTATTGCAACAGTAATTATATATGCAGTAGTATTCAAAGTTGTGATATACCATTTTGAGAACAATTATAGAGATCACCGGGCAACCCATTGATGGTGAAGGCATCGGATATGTTCGGAGCACCACCAGTGGCCTGTGCTTGAGTCTCCATATCCACAACATTGCCGTTATACCAGTCACCTGTATTTAAATTTAAATTAAAAATATTTTGTAGTAATTGAAAATGAGTAGTCCTAGAGGCATAACAAAAAATCAGCCAACAAATAGGAATTTGGGCCACAATTACCTAGTCCATTAAAAGTATACTCATGATTAAAAGTGTTATTTAGACCATAAAATGTTAAATGAACTTTGTTGGCTGTTTTGATTGGTTTTTTGTTGTATCTCAAACATTTGTGATTGAAAATATCACAAATTTGCATGCACTAACTTTAGATTTAAAATTTATATTCAAAAAGTTGCATGAATAAGGCCTTGATGACTTAAATAATAATGGGACTAATAATAAGGCTTTGCTGAACTATGTAGCGTCTACTAATGCTTTATTATTGCTTTAATTATAAACTGTATAAAGGGAATTCTGTGCCAAAACTAAAATGTTTGGTCCATTTAATTATTTTACACCGTTTTTTCTAAACCTTCCGATTTAAGGAAGAAAAAAAGCAAGATAGTGTATTACTCTGTCCATTCTATTTTGAAAGTCTTTTAAAATTTATGAATAGATATTAAAAAATATATTAATAATCTTGAATTATATAAAAAAATTATATTAAAATGATTATATTATTATTCAATTACATGTTTACTAGCATATTTTACAAACAAAATACATTAGAAATTAAATTTGTATATTATAATTAAATATGTATTGAAATGCTAAAAATGAAAAATAATTAAATATTGAATGAAATCGAAATGTGGGAGTAAAACTTTGAAAATTTTGAAAAAAAAAATCATAAATGCTTGGTTACAACAATTTTATAGCCAAAACAGTTAACAAAGTCCATTTTAACATTTTTGGCTCAAATAGCATTATTAACTATGTGTATTTTTTTAATGGAATGAGTAATTTAGACATAATTTCCTATTATTGAATGTTTTGGCTAATATTTTTGTTGTATCTCTAACAATTCTTAAAAAAAAATTAGAGTAGTTTAAAAATATGACAATGCCCTATATCAAAAAGTAGAGAACAGAGTTAGCAAATGATGGTGGTTACCTAATATGATTGGAAGTTGCTTGTAGGGTTTAGGAAAGGGAAAGTGAGCAGAACGAGGTTGAATGATGAAAGCACCATGAACCCAAGCACGTAAAACAGATGCGTGAGCATGCCACCATAATGTTCCTTCTTGTTGTGTGACATTAAATTTATATGTATATTTAGTTGCTGGACTAATTGTGCATTGAGTTACATATTCAGGACCATCTGCCCATCCACTAAACAGCTGAAACACTCCATGCCTACAAATATTATTGTTCCAAAATTCAGAAACACTCATTAGTATTTATATGTAGATATGACAAGAACCTGTGTGCACAAAAGATTTCAAGTTATTTATCACATTTGTTAATTGAATGGTGAGAGCATATATATATATATATATATTGTTACGGACTATTAGGTCTTCATATTTGACTAGGTACATTTTTTGAGCCGATCTGGGATCTTGTTTTGCATTGGCCCGATCTGGTCCAAAGTCATTATTTTCTTATAGATTTATCTTTTATAATAATTAGTGAACCATTGGTATTATATTTTACATTACCTTACATTAATTTGGTTTGTTTTCAAACATATATCGTAAAATACATTTTTAACCTTATTTCTTAATAAATTTCTTAAAGATAGGTTGACCCGGTGTGACCGGGTCACTCGCTGGATGGGTCAATATCGAGTTGGGTTCGGGTTTCTAGAATTTATTCGATCTAAATAATGGAGTGGACTCAGGTTTAGTCTAACACATCCCAATCTGGCCCACGTACATCGCTAGTAGTGCCGTAAGACCCCAACACGAAAGTCAACAAAATTACCCTAATTTATACATTCGGTAAATACTTATACATAAAGTCTTGGATAACAACACTTTTCGGCTAAAACGGGCAAAAAATCTCATTTTAATATTTTTAATCATGTGTGATTTTTTTAATGGACTGAATGATTTAGGCTCAAACTTCTATTTATGGCTGATATAATTTTATACACTTATTAAAGCTCATAATTATATCTACCTACCTACAAAAATTATTACTTATGCCTCTACTAAAAGAGACTCTAATCTCTCTTATCTAATCTTATTATCTCGTACACTTATTGCTTAATCATCGGAGCACCTTGCAGATTTCCCAAATATGAAAAAAGGATAAAGGGATCGAGAAACTTATTATATGAACACAAGTCTAAGAATTTATTCAATTCTTAGACATAACTCACAAAAAATTGAGTGAGACCCACATATAAATGAACACATATAAAACGTGACATATTAAACTTGTAATTTTAATACAAAATTTTCTCAGGGTTTACCAGTGAATTGTGATATTGTAGGGCCCGTCGTTGATTAAGTGGACAATCACAGTGTCACCTTCCCTGACATTTATCCTTGGTCCAGGGAAACGCCCGTTAACTGTGACAATCACTTGCTCCTTGCACAACCGTTTGATGGTTGTGTTTTGAACCTACAACATTAAATTATTGCAATCATATAAACATTTACATCTACCAAGTTATGTCCCTGGCATGAGTAGCTAGAGACATAATTATATACTAACCATATAAACACTACGCAATTATTATGAGTTACAAATTGGGGGAAAAAATCTCAATCACTAGAATGTCATGTGTTGGAATCTAGTAATGGTAGATGTAATTATATTTATATTGAAAAATTTATATCAATATAAAATGGTTTTTTTCTCTCGTATCGATAGATATCAATATCTACTGTATAATTAATTATTGTGATTTGATAGTTGAAAATTAATGAATTTAGAAAAGGAACACATGATTTTTGTATAATCACGTGATAGTTAATGAATATCGATATCCATTAATTTTATTAGGTATACTGAAAAATTTAGTGACCAAAACTTTAGTGTATTGTAAATTTTCATAGGTTAGGGGATTAGAAGTGTAGCGGGGTAAGCTATTACTGAATTAATGTCATGATAGCGACCGGTTAACACAGGAAAGAAAAAAAGAAATTGAAGATTATGTACTGTTTGATTTCTGTTTTCATTTTTTATTTTCTCTGTTTTCAAAATTTTGTGAAAGAAATACTGAAAACAGAGGAAATATGATTTTATTGTTTTCTCTATTTTCAATATTTCTTTTACAAAATTTTGAAAACAGAAAAAATAGAAAATAAAAACAGAAAATGAAAAGAGAAACGAAAGTGCACCTAAGTTGCTTATAGAAACAGAGTGCCCAACAACATAAGTGAAAAACAACGAGGTAGGTAGAAATTAGAATTACTTTGAAAGTATGTTGTACTGTTGCAGCAGAAGCCAATGAGGAAGAAGCTAGCAGAGCAAAAGCCCATGCTAGGGAAAACAAGAAAAGCTTCATTAATTGGTGTGCCCAAGATGATGACACTATAGCTATGAGAAATTAAAGTTCACGAGGACATATATTTTAGTTACTGTAATATGTGGATTGACAATTATATATGGACACTACCATATATATAGAGTACAATGAGAGATTTGACATTTTAATTCCCATTTGCGTGTTCAATTAGAAACTGTTCGAATAAGCAACTCCAATGTGATTTGAGTTGGCATAGAAGTAAGATTATTAGCATTTTATGACTTTAAGTCAACGACAATGGGGAAGGATCAAGTTGGAAACATTTCTGTTAACTTCAACAATAAAACTTAGGATCAATATTTTTGACAATACACATAAATAGGAATATATATAATTATGGTACCTAGTAGAGCATATTATATAGGGTAATTAATAACTAACTAGGGTCCTATTCCCTATGAACCCTCCATTTCCCATCTTCGCCAAACAAAAAGAATCAAATGTTTCTGACTGCCTGCTTGGCTTACCCCCAAATGGTAGAATGAACAACCTCTAATTTTGTCATACAAGCAAAAAGACAAATAAATTATAGCATTGAAATCATGATGTTAGGTGAATGGAATGGTGATTTTACAAACAATAATCTTTCACGTACAACAGAAATACGTTCAACAAATACTCAACGTGTGCTATTATATAATAATACACAATGTGTGCTACTTATTATTGGGCTTTCTGCTATTTTGGGCTTTGTCCTTTATTGGGCCTTATTGTTTTCATTCTGTTTCTTTTCTGTTTTATCTTGATTTTCTGTTTTGGGTTGTTGGTGGCCTATACAATGTAAGGTCATCTTCTTCCTCTGGCATCAAGAAATAGAGAAGAAACATCACTGTTTGAATATAGCTATGCAGTTTTACATTTTCATTTACAGAGTTCAATTTCTACATTCCCTTTGTGTTCATTAGTATTTCTCTTTCAATCATTAGGCATGATACCTTACATGGTATCAAGAGCCGGTGGCGATCCTTGGGTCTCGCTTTTTTCAAATTCCCTGGTGTCAACAATGTCGTCTTCTTCTTCCCCTTCTACTGTCATCAAAAATCAACTTGCTCCAATCACAGATAAATTGGATGAGAAATGCTATCTTCCCTGGCGTCAAGTTGCACTCTCCACATTACTTTCTCAAAATCTCGAAGACCACATTCATAAAGGTAAAATTCCAACTGAATATGATTCACCTGAAGATAAATTGATCAAGAAACAATCCAAGATTTACAAAGAATGGCTTTTGGAAGATTATGCAATAGTTACCTGGCTTTTACACTCCATCGATCTTTCTTTCAAGAACAGAGTTGTGGGTTGTTCTTTTGCCTATCAAATTTGGGATACCATTGAAACTTATTTTGTTTCTCATACCAAGTCAAAAATCAAGCAACTCAAAAATGAACTCAAAACTATCAAAAAGAATGGCTTGAATGCTCCAAACTATCTGGTACAACTTAAACAAACTGTAGATGCGTTGGCTGCTGTTGGCTCACCTCTGTAGGGCTGTCAAACGGGCGGGGCCCGCCCACTTAGGCCCGACCCGCTAAATTTAAACGGATATTTTTTTTGGACCAACCCGTTTAATGAAAACCCGCGGGCGGGTTGGCCCGCCCTTTTTTTTTTTTGACGAGGGCAGAGGCACAGTCGCGATCGGGGGGAGGAGGACACGAGGCCGGAGGCGTGACGATGGCAGAGGCACGGTCGCGGCTGGGGGGAGGCGCACGCACACGAGCCCGGAGGCACGACGATGGCTAAGGTGCGGTCGCTGGAGAAGCGCGCGGGACGAAGGCGCTCATGGTTGCGCACGACAAAGGCACCACGGGACGGGACGATTGCAGAGAAGGCGCCGCGGGACGGAGCTTCTCGGCGGCAGCGGTAGGGTTCGCGCAAGGAGAAGAGAAGGCGTTGCATACAGTGTGCTAGAGAGTGGAGAGAGAAAATGCTCCGTGTGTGCTAGTCTGCTTGGAGAGAGAAGGCGCCGTGTTGCTGGACTGGACGGTGTGGTGTGTGTGACACAATGAAGGGCATAAATTGAAAACCCTAACAAAGTAACAATTATGGGCTTTGGGCTGTGACATGATGGACCATTAAAAAATTTATGGGTTGTGTTGTATTATATTATTTACTTATTTTTTAATTTTAAAAAATAAACGGATAAACGGGCTGCCCACGAACCCGACGGGTTGGCCCGTTTAACTCGCGGGTTAAACGGACCGGGCTAAAAACGGATCGATGATAAACGGTCCAAAAATTTTCGGCCCGGCCCTCAGTTTTTTTACGGATAAACGGGTTGGCCCGACGGGTTCGGCCTGTCTTGACAGCCCTACACCTCTGTCCATAGAAGAACATATTGAGGTTATACTTGATGGGCTAAATGAGGATTACAAGGCTTTCACTCTTTTTGTCTTGGGTCGCAAGAAACCATGGACTCTTACAGAACTTGAAGCTTTTTTGATGTGCCAAGAAGACATGATTAAGAGGTATAAGGCTCAAGAAACAAATTTGCTTCAAGCCCATGTTGCTCAAACCCAGGCCCAGCCCATGTATAACCTTAATCTTGCTTACAACCCATCCTCACAGAATCATCGTGGCGGCTACACTACTCGAGCCAACTTCAGAGGGCGCTCCAGGGGGTCTCGGTTCCGTGGCCGTGGTTCATGGCAAACCGCGAATCGGTTGCAGTGCCAGCTCTGTGGCCGCGCCGGTCACTCCGTCTGGCAATGCTACTTTCGTTTCGACCAAAACTTCACCAACCCTTTCACCTATCAAAACCCCCAATTCTCGAAACCTAATTCTCAGAACCCACCACCACCACCCCCAAACTTTCATCAACCTCAAGCCCTTCTTGCGACACCCTCAACTGTCTCCGATCCGAATTGGTACCCGGACACCGGTGCTTCAAATCACCTTACGCATGACAAAAACAACATTCAACAATGCACTGAGTACAACAGATCTGACGTAGTTGCGGTCGGTGATGACACATGTATCCATATCTCCAACATCGATAACTCCTCTCTATACTCTAACAATCTCGTCTGTTCTTTAATTTGAAAAATTTGTTGCATTGTCCTGACATTATTAAGAACTTAATTAGCATTCAAAAATTTGCAGAGGATAACTCTGTTTTCTTTGAATTCCATGCTCATAGTTTCTATGTAAAATCTCCCATTACCAAGAACATTTTAATCACTGGAACTAAAAAGAATGAGATTTACAAATTTAATGACATTACCATTCCAGATTTTTCTCTTTCAAAGCCACAAGCCCTAATTTCAAAAGTTGAATCTTTTAATCTCTGGCATCACCGTCTAGGTCATGCGGCTAATAAGACTGTGGATCTTGTTTTGGCTTATTGTTCTATCTCTTCTGCAAAAAATCTTGTCTCATTGTGTGATTCTTGCTGTAAAGCTAAAACTCATCAGTTACCTTATCATACATCCCCTAATATCTACTCTGCACCTTTACAATTAATCTTTGCGGATGTTTGGGGTCCTTCTCCAGAAATCTCTACCACATGATGTAGATATTATGTTTCTTTCATAGATGCTTACTCTAGTTACACTTGTTTATATCTTTTGGAAACAAAATCTCAAGTTTTTAAGGCTTTTCAGCAATATAAAATAATGATTGAAACTTTTGTTGGATACAAAATAAAAGCTCTCCAAACAGATAATGGAGGAGAATTTACCTCCTTTTCTTTCAAAAATTTCTTAGTAAACAGTGGTATACAACATAGGTTAACGTGTCCTTATTCTTATCAGTAAAATGGAAATGTTGAGCAAAAACATAGACACATAACTGAAATAGGTCTAGCTATGCTTGCACATGCATCTTTACCTCTGTCTTACTGGGATCATGCATTTACATCTACTGTTTATATCATTAATAGATTGCCTTCTCTTTCTTTAAATAAAAAATCCCCCTATGAAATCCTACACAATAATAAACTAGACTACAGTTTTTTTAAAGTATTTGGTTGTCTCTGTTATCCCTATCTGAGACAATATAATAATCATAAATTTGATTTTAAAAGCCATGGTTGTATTTTCTTGGGTTATGCCCCTGATCACAGAGGTTATAAGTGTCTTTCTTCATGAGGTAAAATTTTTGTTTCACGAAATGTGCAGTTTGATGAATTGGTTTTTCCTTTTAACTCTTTATTTGAAAAACATGATTCTTCACTAGTCAGTTTAATGCCAGCTTCTAGTCCTCCTATTCCTGTTGTAACCACTAAATGTGTCCCATCTTCTACATCTCCCTCATCTTCAAGTTCTCCCACTACTCTTACCTCTCCTACAATCACTGTCAACACTGGTTCTGCACCTTCTCAAGACCCACCACATCCTATATCAGGTACTGTTGTTCCTATTCCGGCTGATGTTGCTCATTCTAGTGTTTCTCAAGCATCTCATTCTATGCAAACTAGGTCAAAATCAGGTATTTTCAAACCTAAAACTTTTGCTGCTGCTTTGATGACTGATTCTTCCCTTCTTATTCCTAAAACTTTATCTCAAGCCTTACAATGTCCTCATTGGAAGACTGCTATGCTTGAAGAATATCAGGCCCTTATGAGAAATAAAACATGGGACTTAGTTCCTTCTCCTTCTACATCTTCTACTGTTATTGGATGTAAATGGGTTTTTACTATTAAACAAAATCCTAATGGCTCTATTAAGAAATATAAGACTAGGCTTGTTGTTAAGGGTTTTCACCAACAAGAGGGACTTGACTTCAATGAAGTCTATAGTCCTGTTGTTAAACCTGCCTCTATTAGAGTTTTATTAACTCTAGCCTTTTCAAAAGGATGAGATATTAGACAATGTGATTTCAATAATGCTTTTTTAAATGGTTTTTTAAATGAAACTATTTACATGGAACAACCTCATGGATTCATTTCTGATAACAAAAATGTTGTGTGTAAACTGAATAAGGGCAAGTTTGGGTAAACAACTTATTTAAGTCCTTATATAAAAGTAACTTTTGACAAGTAACTTATGAATAAGTTATTTTGTATGTGAATATAAAAATAAAATTTTTTATGTCAATTATTTTGAAAAGTGAATCTAGAGAAGTCAAATATTCTGACTTCTCAAAAAGCACTGAAATAACTTCTGTAGAAGTCATAAGTTATATAGCCAAACAGGACAAAGTAACTTCTGATAAGTCAGAAGTTGAAAAAAGCCAGAAACACTGCAATCCAAACGGGCCCTAAGTCTTTGAATGGGTTAAAACAAGCCCCTAGGGCTTGGTTTGACACCCTAAAGAACACTCTTCATAAATTTGGATTTACTTATACAAAATCTGATAATTCTCTGTTTGTCAAACTTACTGCCACATCTAGTATTTACATTCTTGTCTATGTTGACGACATTTTAATCACTGGTAGTAATGATTTAGAAATTACTAGCCTTATCAACAAGTTAAACACTATGTTCCTTTAAAAGATTTAGGTTCTATGCATTATTTCTTGGGAATAGAGGCTACTCATGTCTCTAAGGAAACAATTATTCTTTCTCAATCAAAATATATTAGAGATATCTTAAATAGAGCTGGTATGATTAATACAAAAGTAATGCCTACACCTATGTCTTCAACATCCAAATTATCAGCTCAAGGAGATGATATTTTCGAAAATCCTACCTTATATAGATCTATTGCTGGTGGTTTACAGTATGCAACATTAACTCATCCAGAAATTTCATATTCTGTTAATCGTATTTTTCAATATATGCATAAACCATTAAATTCACATTGGTTAGCTTGTAAGCGCATACTTAGATACCTTGCTGGTACTCATGATCATGGAATTGCTTTTCATAAAGACTCTGATTTAAGACTGATTGCTTATTGCGACTCTGATTGGGCAAATGATCTTGACGACAGGAAATCCACACCGGGATACTATGTCTATTTGGGGACAAATCTGATATCTTGGAGCAGCAAGAAGCAGGCTACTGTGAGCAGATCTAGCACGGAAGCTGAGTACAGGAGCTTGGCTTCAACTATGGCTGAAGTTCTCTGCTTGCAGACCCTCTTGACAGAGCTTCAGATAAAGTCTTCTGCTCCTCCAGTTATCTTATGTGACAACCAGAGTACCTGCCTCCTTGCTGCCAATCCGGTCCTCCATGGGAAAACAAAACATTTTGCTCTAGATCTTTTCTTTGTTAGAGAACAAGTAGTTAATAAACATGTCTTTGTAAATCACATTCCTTCTTCTGCCCAAATTGCAGATGTGCTCACCAAACCCCTACCAGTTACTTTGTTTAATCATTTCAGGGACAAACTCAGGATCACTGCTTTGCCAAAACAGTGACACTGAGTTTGTGGGGGGCTATTGGGCTTTCTGTTATTTTGGGCTTTGTCCTTTATTGGGCCTTATTGTTTTCATTCTGTTTCTTTTCTGTTTTATCTTGGTTTTCTGTTTTGGGTTGTTGGTGGCCTATATAATGTAAGGTCATCTTCTTCCTCTGGCATCAAGAAATAGAGAAGAAACATCACTGTTTGAATATAGCTATGCAGTTTTACATTTTCGTTTACTGAGTTCAATTTCTACATTCCCTTTGTGTTCATTAGTATTTCTCTTTCAATCATTAGGCCTGATATCTTACACTACTTGTATAGCATATGTACGTATAACACACATTCTGTATTATATATAGCACACGTTGGATACTAGTTAAATGTATTTCTGTTGTACTATAAACATTATTGTTTTTCAAAACAAGTTTGGAGTGACAATTGATCGATCATTCTCAATCACCTTCATTATACTCCATGAAAGGGTATAATTTCGATATAATGCAAATGTAAGTTTTCTTAATACCATAGTTCTATTTATATAAATATATGATCTTATAATAAATTTTTTAAATGTTGGATGTGTATTAAATTGAATTTTTCCTTATTTAATTTGACATTAGTTATATTATTATTAAATTATTATTATTATTCCTATGTGATATATATCAATAAATTTATTTAATGAATTTTTCCTTATTTAATTTGACATTAGTTCTATTTAATGAATGTGTGATATATTTCAAATTATTAAAAACTCACATGTACTTATAAAAAAATTAAAATTCCCAAAAATTTTCTATAATATGACCAGATTTAGCCAATGACTAAAACAAAAAATCAATAAATAAAAATAAAATATAAAAAATAAATGTTTCATCGTTATATTGCATTTGTCACTTATCACAAGCCTATATTTATAATCATTTAATATCATTACCATGGAAAACTAGTTTCGTCTCTATTAGCACTTCCAAAATAAATTCCTGGCGTTGACCCTGCATGACATTACTTGAGTGGCTGAACTATAATCTTATATTTTGTTGTCCATGACTTTTCAATAATTTTTCCAAGATATATATAAAGGGGAGTGTTATGGGCCTCGAAATAGGATTACCTAAGTCAGGCCCATAAGCTAGGTGTGAGGCCCAAAAACTATAAAAGACGTGGGGTGACCTAAAAGAACCATCACCCCCACGACCTCAGAAGCAATCTGCATCATCACCCCGGAATCTCGGATGAACGTGCAAGCATGCACCAGATGAGTAGCGGGAACAGGAATCAAAGGCTCTATAAATACAGAGTATACACAGAGAATGAAGGTAAGCAAAACACACACCCTAAACACCTTTGAACCTACACTGGCTTGGGCGTCGGAGTGTCCTCGCAGGTACCCACCCCCGCCTCTCTATACGGACAGCAAGATCTCGGAGCGAGCTCGGGAAAGCGTTTCGTCCTTGGTAAGGAATTGTTTCGTGACATTGGCGCCGTTGTCGGGGACCTCGCATTCTCGAGCACCCTCGCCCAATCCCATGGCTAGAGTGAAGTCGACCGCCCGCATGCTGGGATCCATCCCTGTGCCACCACAGAACAATCCGATCCCAGATGAACATGCCCGGCCCGTCGACGAGACGCAGAACGAAAGGCCGGAAGCTTCTCTCCTCGCCCACCAGGCGGCGGAGAAGCGTCGCGAGTCCTTGGAGAACCTAGTTGAAGTGAATGTCGGGTCAGAAGAAAACATTGGACCCCAGATGCCGGAAACGATCCTGATTCCTTCTGGCGTCGAAAAGCAAATAGCGTATTTGCGTAAGCTGGTTGAGTCGCAGGAAGCCAGGACTGCCCTGCTGGAAAAGGAGCGAAAAGCCAGATTCGCCCTCGAACAGAAGGCTAGGCGAGATGCTCTCAAGCTTAAAGAGTATCAAGCCAGGGTACGAAGAAGGGAGGATAAGATTAAAGAGTTGGAGACTCAGATGAGCATGCTCGCTCGTCGGGTGTTACAGCAGAACAAAGAAAACGGAGACCAGCGCTCCGACAGGCACAAAGAACAACCTCAGGTTAGAAGGGCCCAACTCATCAAGACGGTCATTCACACCGAACCCGCCAAATGCAGGAAGAGCAAGTGAAGCAGGATACGAGGCAGAAGTTCTTTTCTTCCTCTTCTGAGTCGACAGACAACTCAGAATCGGGAGAAATAGGACATCAGGAAGATAAAACGGAATCCCCGTTTACCGACTTCATAGCCAACTTTCCCCGACCTAGGGATTTCAAAGCCCCTACTGACATGAAGTTGTATGATGGGACATCGGACCCCCAGGAGCACCTGGACATGTTCCGAGCAAGGATAGACCTGGATGGAATCCCAGATGATGTGAGATGCCGAGCTTTCCCAATCACACTCCAAAAAGCAGCAATGAAATGGTACACCCAGCTCCCTCCGAAATCCATCACCTGTTTTTCGGAATTCGGCAAGAAATTCAAAAGCCAGTTCACGACCAGCCGTAATAAACCCAAGTCCGCAGAAAGCTTGCTAGGGTTCCAACAAAAAGAGGGGGAATCCTTGCGGGACTATCTAGATCATTTCAATGCGGAAGCTTTGTTGGTGGATGATCTGACCCCCTCGGGAGCAATCACGGCCCTTATCAGCGGATTGAAGCAGGTAGATTTAAGAAGTCATTGGCAAAGCGCAGGCCAAAAACTCTGGATGAATTACAACGCAGGGCCGAAAGATATATCCATATGGAAGAGGCACTCAATGTTAACGTGGACCTTTCTCAAGACCTCAGACCCAAGATTGAAGCACGTAGGGAGCCCCAGAGGAAAAAGAGGGAATACACCAGAGGGGGAAAATATTCCGAATATGCCCCTCTAAGGGTTTCGGTGGCTGAGATTTATCACGAAATCCAGCACACAGAACGATTGAGAAGACCCAGGCCGATCAAACCCCGACCAAATACGGATACTTCCGTATTCTGCGACTTCCATGGCGGGCCAGGTCATAGAACTGAAAATTGCTATAACCTCCGCGACGCCATCGAAGAGCTCATCCGAGAAGGAAGGCTAGCAAAGTATGTGGCCACTCAGCGCAGCCCTCGAAAAAGAAGACCTTCTCCATCCCGAGAAGAGGAGGATAGAAATTATAAAAAAAGGGATGACTCGGAGAATGATCGTCAGAAAAGAAGGTCGGAAAGCCCCAGAAGGGGGCAAACTTTCTCCCGAACTATTAGTACCATTGCAGGAGGATTTGCAGGAGGCGGCTCTTCTAAATCCTCCCGAAAGAGAGCCTTTAAAGAAATCCAGCATGTGTCGGGAGAGCCATCCCAATCCCTCTCAGTACGGGAAAAGACGGTTATATCCTTCTCCTACGAAGATAATCCCAACGTGATCATCGGCCATGACGACCCCATGGTAATCACAGTCGGAATGGTCAACGCGAATGTCAAAAGGGTCCTCGTCGATCAAGGAAGTTCAGCCGACTTAATGTTCAGAAATACCTTCAACAAGCTGGGTTTCAAAGAAAGTGACCTTCAGTCCTATAATGAACCCTTGGTCAGTTTCTCTGGAGAAAGGGTGAAGCCGGAAAGATTTGTCACAGTACACTTCACATTGAGACAACCTCCCCAAGTGGAAACCATCAAGGTGGACTTTATTGTGGTTGATTGTCCTACTGCCTACAATGCTATCGTAGGCAGACCGACGTTGAACCGCCTGGGAGCCGTAGTATCTACGCCTCATCTAGTTATGAAATTCCCAACAGATGATGGCAGAGTCATCACAGTCAGAGGGGATTAGTCGGCTGGTCGGAAATGCTACAACCATAGTCTGCAGATCCAGAAGGGAAAGCAGACGTCCTCCCCACCTCCTAAGGTCATGATGATAGACCTCGATGTCAGGAGCCATTTGACAGATTCTAGACCAGAACCTGAAGGTGAATTAGAAGAGATCCAGATCGGTCGGGACTCATTTCAGACAACCAAAATCAATAAAGGGCTAGGCCAAGATACAAAGAACCTAGTGAAAGAATTCTTGACCAGGAACTCGGACTTATTCGCATGGGCGACTGACGACATGCCGGGTATCAACCCTAAGGTTGTATGCCATCACTTATCCATTTATCAAGGTTTCCGACCAGTCATACAAAAGAGAAGAAGAATGTCTGACGAAAAGGCTAGAGAGGTAAAGCGTCAGGTTGAAGAACTCCTCAAAGCGGGTTTTATCAGAGAAGTCCAGTACCCAACCTGGCTCGCAAATATAGTGATAGTCCCAAAGGCGAATGGGAAAATGCGAATGTGCGTGGACTACACCGACCTTAATCGGGCCTGTCCCAAAGATCCATACCCTCTTCCGTCCATAGACAACCTGATCGATTCATCTTCAGGTTACAAGTTTTTATCTTTCATGGACGCATACTCCGGATACAACCAGATCCCCATGAACCCAGATGATGAGGAAAAAACTGCGTTCATCACCCCTTCGGCTAACTACTGTTACAAAGTTATGCCGTTTGGATTGAAGAATGCAGGATCCACTTACCAAAGGTTGATGAACCAAATATTTGAAGGTCTACTCGGAGATGTCATGGAAGTCTACATCGATGATATGCTCGAGAAGGCACCAGGTGAAGCAGATTTGATACCAAACCTGAAGTTGGTTTTTGATCGGATCAGAGAAAAAGACATGCGACTAAACCCAAAAAAGTGTGCTTTTGGTGTAGAGGCAGGGAAATTTCTCGGCTTCATGATCACAAGCAGAGGAATCGAAGCCAACCCTTCAAAATGTCAAGCGGTCTTGGAAATGAACAGTTCGGGAAACGTAAAAGAGGTTCAGAAACTCAACGGAAAGTTAGCCGCCCTCTCTCGCTTCCTCCCCCTCTCCGCCAAGAAGTCCCTTCCATTTTTTGATCTACTGAAAAAGAGGGATTTCGCCTGGACGGACGAATGTGAAACAGCTTTTCAAGAATTTAAGAAAACCTTGTCGTCTCCTCCAATTTTGGGCAGACCGGTAGCTAAAGAGGTGCTCTCTTTATATTTATCGGTTGGAAAGCAAGCATTTGGGGTTGCATTGGTCAGAGAAGAAGATGGAGAGCAAAAGCTTGTATATTTCGTCAGCAAAGTTCTACAAGGTTCGGAAGTCAAATACCAAAGGTTAGAGAAGACGGCTTACGCCTTGGTGACTGCAACCAGAAGGCTTCGACAGTATTTCCAGGCACATCCGATCTTGGTTCGTACCGACCTGCCGATCCGAAAAATTCTACAAAAGCCAGATCTCGCTGGAAGGATGATAGCATGGTCGATTGAACTTTCTGAATTTGATCTCCGTTTTGAACCCAGAACGACAATCAAATCTCAAGCTCTAGCCGACTTTATCTGTGAAAATCTCGATGAAATCAAGACCACCGAGGAACCACAGTGGACACTTTTCGTGGATTGTTCGTTCAATACAAAGGGTTGCGGAGCGGGAGTCATTCTGGAAAAAGATGAGGAAGTGATGACAGAAATGTCCCTATCCTTTGCCTTTACGACCTCCAATAACCAAGCAGAGTACGAGGCTCTCTTAGCTGGACTGCATCTGGCCTCCGACTTTTCAGTCTCAAGGTTAAGGATCTACAACGACTCTCAAGTCGTCGTTTCCGAGATAATCGGGAACTATCAGGCCAAAGAAGACAAAATGAAAAGATACCTTGAAAAGGTTAAAGAGGCGCTTGGAAAACTGAAAGAATCAGAGGTGCTACACATCCCAAGAGAAAGGAATTCCCGAGCTGACGTGCTCTCGAAGTTAGCCAGCACAAAACCAGGTGGCTGCAACAAGACTATAATCCAAGAAACTCTGCAAGATCCCACTATTGGAGAAACAGTGGTTGCGGAAGTATCTCAAGAAGAAAGCAGTTGGATGACAGATATAAAGAGATACCTGCAAAACGGGACCAAGCCAGAAGATGCAAAACAAGCCATAAAAATAGCCAAAGACAGTGCCTTTTACACCTTGATAGACGATGTGCTTTATCGGAGGGGTTACTCACAGCCACTCCTGAAATGCCTTGATCACGACCAAGCAAGCTACGTACTGGAAAAAGTTCATAGAGGAGTCGGGGGACAGCACCCGGGAGGTCGGACCCTAGCAACAAAGGTTCTCCGATCTGGATACTACTGGCCGACCTTAAAAAAGGACGCCTCGGAGCTCGCGAAAAAATGCATCAAATGCCAGAAGCACAACCGTTTCCACAATGCTCCCGCTGAAGAACTCACCTCTATCTTAGCCCCCAGGCCGTTTGATATAGGGGAATCGATTTGCTCGGACCATTTCCCACAGCAGCAGGACAGGTAAAATATCTGATCGTGGGCATAGATTACTTCACCAAATGGATTGAGGCCGAGCCTTTAGCATCGATCTCAGGCCTCCAGTGTCGAAAGTTTGTTTGGAAAAACATCTTCACAAGGTTCGGTATCCCGAGTTCCATGGTAACCGACAATGGCACGCAGTTTACAGACCGGAAATTCCAGCAGCTCCTAGGCAATTTCAAAGTCCACCACCATTTTACTTCTGTTGAACATCCCCAGGAAAATGGACAAGTAGAAGCAGCCAATAAGGTAATTCTCCAGGGGTTAAAGAAAAGGCTGAATGACGCAAAGGGAAGTTGGCCGGAAGAATTAGCAAGTGTATTATGGGCTTACAGAACAACTCCTCAGTCAGCCACAGGAGAAATACCTTTCCGCCTCACTTATGGAGCCGACGCCATGTTACCAGTGGAGATCGGAGAATCGAGCATTAGGGTTGCGGCGTATAACGTCGAAGAAAACAGCGTCAGCAGAAGAGAGGAGCTAGACCTCCTTCCGGAAATTCGAGAAGAAGCACACTCGAGAAGTTGAGCTCAAAAGACGAATTGCAAGAAGATACAACACCGGAGTTATTCCAAGACACTTCACGCCGGGTGACCTCGTACTCAGAAGAAATGACATCGGTAACCCGGCCCCAAAAGAGGGAAAACTTGCTCCAAATTGGGAAGGCCCTTACCGAGTTTCTCAAATGCTCGGGAAGGGGGCATACAAGCTTGTTCGGATGGACGGTACAGAAGTCCCAAGGTCGTGGAATGCCGCGAACTTGCGGAAATTTTATGTTTAAACCTTGATGTATCAAGTCCAGGTACTCTTTCCTCACTGAAGGTTTGTCCCACTGGGTTTACTTCAGAAGGTTTTAACGAGGCCTGGCTAGGACGGAAGGCATATATACCACCGTTCTATTATCATTAATATAGTTCGTCTTTCAATTTTTCGTCCCATAAACGACTTATTAAAAGGAAACAATGAAAAACAAAAATTGCCGCATGGTCCTCCATAAAGTTCAATTTTCATAATGGAACCATGACTCGCAAACATATGGCAAGCAATAAAACAAAAAGAAGGAAGACCGATTGAACGGGTAAAACTCGAAAATCCTCTCCTTTATATCATTTTTTAAGTCAAAGATATTACAAAAAGCCTATCAAGGCACATTCACCAAGTATCTACAAACACAAAAAGAAAAAAGAGGGAAATAAAAACCTAATCACTAGGGGAAGCCTCGACCTCCACGATCTTCCCATCAACGACCTTCTTAAATACAGTAATAGAAGAGAGGTCGAGGTCCAGGGAAAGAAGGCGGACTTGGTCAAGGGTATTTTTGAACACCTCGTCCACACTCTCTTTCCAAGCCGAGACAATCTCCCCCTTCTCCGCATCCCAGCTCGCACGCGCTTTTTCACCTTCACACTTCAGGCGATCAATTTCACCCTTCGCCGCTTCCAATTCTTCCACCACAGCTCGAAGCCGCTCAATCTCGCGCCCCTGGTCCCGAACCGTTTCCTCCAAAACCGCCAACTCGCCTTTTTCTTTCTCATTTATATCCTCCAAAAAACGGTTCCGAGCCTGAACCTCCTCAATCTTGGATACATATTGAGCGATCCGGCGCTTAAGAACTTCAGCATCCGATACCACGGACTCCCAGAAACGGATCGTGGTCACAGATTGCAGAAGGGACCTCTCAATGGTCTGAAGCGACGGAACAGCATGTGCTCGGCTGATGAAGCCCCTTGCATCCTCATTACATAAGGTCGCATCAACAAATTGGGAGACAGGGAAGTCGGTTTTAAAAACGTCGTGGCTCACAAGGTCGGACAAAGGTAGACCCTGGGTCGCACCAGCAGAAGCAGCTCCCCCGCTACCACTCCCCGTCACCTTCTTCTTCTTCCTGGATGGTGCCTCCTCGGAGACCGTGCGCTCGGGAGAGTGAGGTTTCTTACCAGCCACACCCATGGTGCCGGAGTTAACAGGGGAGGTCGGAGAGCTCGTGTCTTCCCCTCCTTTAGTCGTCCCCATAAGGGACCGCAGCCTTGACAAGCTACCTTTTCCAGCCATCTCGGGACCTACGCAAAAGCCAAAGGTTAAAAACATATTAGAAGAAAACAACAACAACAAAGAGAAAGGGTACCAACCAAAGATAAAGTCCCTAGCTTCAGCTAAGTTCAAATCCAGAAGAGATTTCGAAGGAAGCCACTTCCTCCCAAAAGTGGCCACAAAGAAATCGACCAACACTTTCTGACAACTGCTTAGAGGCACTCCCTTTCTCTGAGATCGGACAGGGACCTTCTACCAATAAAGGGGGAAATGAAAACCCCCGTCCTCCCGAAGAAAAAACGGGACACAACCCGGGACCCCGGTAACCTTAAAGTAAGATTCTTTGAAATCGTGATAAGAATCTTCAAACGGAATAAAAATCTTACGGCCTGCTGACGACCGCAAGGAAACCCAGGTGTTCTTTTTACTAACCCTCCCAGTTTGCACAGTCGATTGAAAGAGATTCAAAAAGACAGAGATATGAGCGTCAATCTCATATACAGAACACAATAGCTGGTAGCCTTTCACAAAAGCCCAGCTATTGGGATGCAACTGAGTAGGGGCTACATTCAAAGCCCTTAAGACAGAAGTTTCAAAATCAGAAAATGGAAGGGTAAGAGACAATCGGTTGAAGAAGATTAGATATACAAATATAAAAGGACTCCCATCAGGACCGACACCCTCACAGATTCGACGTTCGGAGGCAGGGACTTCCAAAATATGTCCCTCACACATTTCAGCAGACACAAAGATATCAATGCGTTGTTGGAATTCTTCCAGAAACTCAACAGTAATATCAGACTCTATCCCTGTCACTTCCTCATCAAAGATACGAATCAAAGAAGGATCTAAGCTAGGAGGCACTACTACCTCACGAGATTTGGATTTAACCATGATGACGAGAAAACCCAAAGCTTAAAACACTACTTCGACCTAAAACTAGATCTCGGAAGAAATTAAGAATTGGACAAGAAGATACTTACTTGTGAGTGAAGAAGATAGGATGACTAGAAAGGGAGACGAAGTGAAGAGGGATATAAGCGGAAGACAAAGGAGCAACAATGAATCCACCCCCTAGTATTTATAAAAGAATTTCAATTCTACCAGGTAGGGCAGTCGAGTAGCCAACACCGCCTCGAAAAGACAAACGTCACATCAACATCGCTTCAAAACGAAAATCGAGGCGCTCTGTCTTCAAGGCAACACGCGTCTCTCATCTGTTGGTTCGTACCAAAATTAAAAAAGCAATTACAGCCGCATTGGCTACCCATCGGGAATGCCAACAGACCATAGAATAGTTCGCAGCCCAAGCCCACATTTGGACTCCGAACTAGGGGGCAACTGTTATGGGCCTCGAAATAGGATTACCTAAGTCAGGCCCATAAGCTAGGTGTGAGGCCCAAAAACTATAAAAGACGTGGGGTGACCTAAAAGAACCATCACCCCCACGACCTCAGAAGGGCCATCACCCCCACGACCTCAGAAGCAATCTGCATCATCACCCCGGAATCTCGGATGAACGTGCAAGCATGCACCAGATGAGTAGCGGGAACAGGAATCAAAGGCTCTATAAATACAGGGTATACACAGAGAATGAAGGTAAGCAAAACACACACCCTAAACACCTTTGAACCTACATTGGCTTGGGTGTCGGAGTATCCTCGCAGGTACCCACCCCCGCCTCTCTATACGGACAGCAAGATCTCGGAGCGAGCTCGGGAAAGCGATTCGTCCTTGGTAAGGAATTGTTTCGTGACAGGGAGAAAAAGAGAGAGAATGAGTTAAAAGAAAATAAATAATAAATATAATAAAACTCACGTAATTTTATGATTATAATTTTTAAAATTTTTAAAAATTTGAATATACATATAACATTGTTATTTCATTAAATTAAGTGTGCACCATATCTGTTTGGCAGCTAATGATTTCCATATGATAATTTGGCTAATTTTCCGGCCAAAAGGACACCCGAAAATTAAATAATCATTTTTCTTGTAATAATGACCTCATGTCAAAGTACTACCAAATCAAGCCTTTATCCTAGCTATTCCTTTTTATTTCTCTCACACTTTGGTTGGAAGTAAATTAAGCCCATTCATGACTTATTTTAATTTTTTTTTGTTTCCCAAGGTATCCACCGGAGCGATTCCGATAACTAATCCCCCACCGGTTTGTGCGTGCACCTCAAGAGTGGGACGGCTGGCCAAGGTCCTCTCTGCATACACACCGCCCCGAGATCGAACCCGGGACTAGATGCTTAAGTAACCCAAGCCACTACCACTTGTGCTAGGCTCCTTGGTTTGACTTATTTTAATTTTAACCCGATTCAATTAATTATAGTTGAATAAGCTAAGATTATGGGCTGGTGAGCAATACCTACACTAAGATTTGATCACATTTATTATTATCAGAAGACTTGAATTTGAAATTTATCATTATCAACTCGACCGTCCATTCATAACGAACACACTATATATAATGTATCTATGTGTTAAAGTTCATACAAAACTGAAACAATAAGACGTTAAGGACCGATAATACTTATAGTACTAACAGAAATACGTTCAACTATAGTATTTAACGTGTGCTATACAATAAGACGTAATGTGTGCTATATGTATAGCACACATTACGTCTTATTGTACAACACATGATGAATACTAGTTGAATATATTTCTGTTGTACGACAAATATTATTGGTTAAGGACTCATAGGAAAGTTGATCAATGTACGAGTTTTGTGGAATACTATATTATTTTAGAATAGCGTACAATTAATGTTTTAGAGACAACTTTTGAAACACATGTATGTCTAAATCACATCAATTATTAAGATCATCATAGTTCCTCGAAATAAAAATAGATAATATCACGTCTTAAATATTAACTAATATTCCCCGTTCATTATTTATAGCTAGCTTGATTAAGTTTTTCTTGGAGTAGACGTGAAGAAGCAATGCCTATGTATTTATATCATCTTAATTTTAATTATGCGTGTACAATAAAAGAGTAATGTTACGTACATGTACATTAAAATTGACATTAAATCAGCACCAATACTAAAAGTTTGATTGAATAAATATAAATGTTAGATTGTGTTATAGCATAAAAATTATTATTATCTCAATATAAAAATTTGAATATAATATTGAATTGAGTTAGGATATAAGTTAGATTGAATAACTATAAATATTGAATTGTATCAGAGTTGAATTGAGTGACTGATAATCTAATGAACATGAAGTATTTCACATAATAAAATAATTAATAGATTTATACATTAATAGAAGAACCTATAAATTATTTTTTGCCTACGTCCAACTAGTATCTAATGCAAGCTATACATAATACGTAATGTGTGTCATATGTATAGCACACATATTCTATATTGAGCACACGTTAAATACTAGTTAGACATATTTATATTGTACCAATATTATTGCTACTAAACTAAGATTTCTTGCAGTCTCAAACAGCAAAGTTTACTCTTTAGCTGTCTTGGTTTATTATGGCTAATTCCTGGTGTTGTGCACGAGAACATGGTTCACTCTTTATTGATTGATTGGTATGTCTGTGCACCAAAAGCGCATTATTCTTTCAAAGCACTCAATTTCGTAAAGTTAATTATGTTTATTCACACTTATATTCACTCTTTTACTGTATTACTGAATGCATGTGACTACGAATGAATTGCAACGATAGTGGCAGTTCATATATATTACCCCTTAATTATAATCATGTGATATGGATATGATCTTCACTCATTGAAATCAAACACTTTTTATGATAGTTAATTATTTTTTTTAATAGCATGGCTACATGTACAACAAAAAATAGCCAAAACAGTTTACAAATTATACACAACATATATAATATAAAATACATAACAAATATTATACGTTGATGTGCACACCATATATTACATGATATGCACAACATATATCACATGTTGCAAAGAAAAATGATGCTACAACATGTGATATATGTTGTGTACAACAAGTGATATTTGTTGTGCACAACATATGATATACGTTGTGCATTTTATATTATATATGTTGTGCATAAAATATTGCCTATTTTGATTGGATTTTTTTTTCGTGGCGCAAGTATTTGCCTTTTTTTTAAGAGCTCTTGTCATGAAAGAATTAGTCACTATTATTAATAAATAATACTCCCTCCGTTTTTTTTAATTGTCCAATTTAGAGTTGCGTGTGTTTTTTTTAGTTGTTCATTTTAAATTTTAAGACAACATTTATTATTTTTTCCACTCTTACCTTTATTTAATACTCACTATCTCTATTAATTGAGGAGAGATATAACAAATAAGTAGAGGGTAATTTAATAAAACATATATACATTTTGCTAACTTTAATACTCTACCAATTATTACCTAAATTCCGGCGCGCATTTAAAACTGGACAATTAAAAAAAAAAAACGGAGGGAGAGAGTAATAGACACTGTTATGTGCCACTAGCAAAGTTGGAACCTGAATGCCCTTGGAAATGAAGACTTAATTAACGGACGAGGTAGTATGTATGTCATCATTAATTTGTCTCTAACCCAGCCCAATGAGAGTCGGACCAATAAAATCATGAGTACACAACACCACATTGCGAAGCTGGAGCATAATTATATTGGGGAGTTGAAGGTTCATCCCGAAGATGGAGGAGCGACTTCATGGTGACATTCATAAATGCATTAACATTGAAACTAAACGGAAAGAAGGGAATGGACGAATGATTTAATTAGTATAAAGATCAGTAGGTTAATGACATCGAATGGGGACAGGTCACAAAAAGAACAATAATGTTTGTCGTACAACAAAAATACGTCCAATATATATCCAACATATGCTGTACATGATATGGAATATGTGCTACACAAATAATATATCATGTATAACATACGTTAAATACTTGTTGAACGTATTTCTGTTGTACGACAAACATTATTGAAAAAAGAATTAATGCATGTGATTTATCCCCCACAACAAAAGTTATATCTGTAGTTGTAATAGTACTTTGTTTATATGTAAATTATATTGTATTACATGTTTATGTGGTGGAGTTCCTTACTAGTGATGATTAGTTGACATCTAAAAGCAAAATATACGATGAATATAGTTTTATTGTCTTGATGTCCCGTGAAGATTCTTCGACTAATTACTTAGCTTTTCACAAACTTATCCAGGATAAATAAATTACTAGTAAAGGAGAGGCTGTAAGTTCCGGGTTTGCGTACACTGAAAAAATGCATCTAATTAACCAAGCACATTCATAATTTCAATTTTCAAAAGTGGTTGTGTACTAGACATTTTTGCGCCAATGTAAAAAAAATGTATATAACTTCTTTTTAACAAAATTGCTAGGTACATTGACATCAAAACAGTTGCCAAATTTTTTTAGTTCCCACTTCAGATAAAAAAAAGATTTAATTTGTTGTGCAGTTCCCAAATTTAGATTTCATTAGGCACGCACATCACTCTAACCATTAGTGATTAACGGTGCAATATTACATTAACAGTTAAATAAATGTGTCACCTCATTGTTAAATATTATGCCACATTTCAATCCTTAAATAAGGTCCCTAAAACAATTCAAAATGGGACAAATAGGTACCAATATTTTTTACGACAAGATAAATCACTCCTAAACTACTCCATCACACTACAAAATCAACATAATAATTACAACATATGAATTAAAGAAACTACTCCTACGTACAATTATTTATTAAAGAAAGCAAGTAATTTTAAGAGTCGAGTATAGTATTTTTTAATTTATTTCTAAAGTCAACTATTTCTATCCTCTTGTGCATACAAAAATAAGACGTTACCTTTATCCCAACGTTTATTTCTGTTGTCAAAGTTAAACCTATGAGTCTAATCACAATATGTTTGCTTGTGTCCATGGATACACTTGAATTGGGCTTGACCCAAAATTAAACATCACAATAATATTACATCTGTATAAATTGGGACCATAAAAATTACTGGATATAGTCTTCCGTTGCCATTATATATAATAGTGGCCTCTTCGAGCACAAATAGCCCGTTTTTCTTCATTATTATTATTTTCTTGCTGCTCAATTTAAACAGAATAGGGCCCAAAAATTCTGAGAAACCAAAGCTTGTTTGAAGGCATTTTCATTGTGTTAGTCTTGGTCACTCAAGATCCATATCTAGATCTGTAACTTCATTGTGCTTAATTTCTGGTAGAATCAAACGTTGCATCCGATAATGATAGAAAATGAGATTGATACAAACACACTATATTAATTTTTGAGCCAATTAATTAGTTGTTAGGCCATTAATATATAGGAAATATAAATAAGGGATTATGGTATTATATTTGGCAAGGAATGTATATCTAGAAAATGAACTTAATTTATTAGGAGTATTCATCATCTCTTGACTAGAAGGAAATAAGTTGTTTCTGCTAACAATGGTTATCTTTGAGTATTATATACATCATTTTCCAATTAATCTTTTGTTTTTCAACCTCATTGCTTACAATTTTACATTTATCACTCTTTATGTTTTCTTTGTTGTTCTTCTATTTTTGAGTATGTAGCATGGTGTTTTCATTATGAACTCTGCAACCAAGGGAATGATTGCAGAGGCAACTTAAATAAAAAATAAAATAAAATAAGCAACACAATAATGGAGATCACACAAACAACAATCATAATTAACAAAACACTGGATCAAATGCAAGCTACTGCAGATCGATGCATAGATTACTTGAAGCAAATATTAACAGATCAAGGAAGGTATCCAGAATACATCACCAGCCACAACAACTCAATAAATATAGTTCCAGAATCAACAAACAGAACAAATTATCATTGAGAAGAAGAAATTTGTCGAGACTCCACAATTTGTTGTAGTTTCAAAATTCTTGAGTGTTCATATTGAAAATTCTAGCCTAGCTAGTTATCTCTTAAAAGAATGATAAGGAGAAAAACTTAGTTGCATCTAAATTCATTCTTGATTGGTCTTAGAACCTCATCATTTGTATAAAGCCTTTCGGTTTTGGAAGGCAAAAGTTCTTAGTGGGACTAAAGCAACAGTACAAAGTCCTTCACCTTGGTTGAAGACAAAGATTGAAGTCCATCTCAAGAGGAGAAGTCCTTCACCTTGGTTGGAGGTGCAAGAAAAGTTCCCAGCGGTGTGCTGAGGCAAGAAATCCTTCTTGTATGAAGGTGATGATTATTAAAATCTCAGGTGAATCTTAGGGACTGGAGTAGGCATGTTGTCAAAATCGTATACAAATTTTCATATGTATTTTTGTCTATTCCTTGCTCTTTTAATTTAATTGTTTACAATTTCAAATATCACACACATACATTCCTTTCTTGTGCAACATACACCATCACCGAGGAAGTCATCAAGCTCAAAGATTAGACTTTTATCTTATGTATTCTCTTGAAGATCAAGGTATTTTCAAGGGTCACATAAGCCTTGGTTATAGGCTTAATCTTTCTGAATATTTTTATCTAATATTTCTACTGTCAAGACAAGTATTTGACTTGATCTTTGTTTTAAAGTTAAATTTCAAAAAACATGTTTAAGATTGTAACGTGATTCAACTCTCCCTTCTCACTTGACAACAACCTACATATGTTTTAATGGTTTAACTTGATATCTATAATGAAATGTTAATAAGTATTATATCTCAACGCGATGTACGAGTTCAAAAACTAGTATGCTACCATAATAACCAATTATTAAGTAGAATGCACGATTCAGTCTTATAATCTTTAAGAGGGTGATTTTAAGATACAAAAGTGTAAAACAAGCCATCTAGATAGATATCATATAAATTTTAATGTTTTTGAAGATATTGGATTTTTTTATAAATAAATGAGTAAAAAACCGTGAGAGTATCCCTCCTCTATTTATAGATGTAATATATGCAATTAATTTTTTAAAAGTAAAAAAATATTACTCCTAATTAATACAAAGTAAACTCTTATTTATTATATGACAGTGCTTATGAATACAACAATCTCTGCTTAGTTCCTCTGTTCTTCTTTCATAACACCACGTTTTCTTGTCCTTGTCTTCCTCAACCCCACCAACACTCTCTGTCCCTGTTTCTGTCTCTGTCTCTGTTTCATCATCACACACCACACCCTTTTACCTCCTCATACACACACACCCTTAAGTTTAACCCCCTCTCTTGTTATTCTACCTCTCTTGAACCCTCAACACTTAACAAAAGGATTCAACTTTCCTCAACCTCCTCAAAAACATTAAACTCTTCGAAGGAAATTTTCAATTTTCATTAATAATGGTGTTTAAGCTAATAGTCACCTAATCCATTTTCTCACTTCTTCAATCCCAAATAAATAACTTCTTTTGTTTTATACATATATATGAACACTTCTTCTCGTAAACAAACCCCAAAGCTCCATAGTTTGAGTCTGTTCATGTTCTGTTTCGACCTCTGAGTCAAAAAGAGATACACTTTTTTTGGTTTTTCCTCTGTTTTCCTTCTTTTTTGATCAAACATAAACTAATATGTCAACTTCGGAGATGTCTCATGTTGTTGATTTAGAGCAAGGGAACCATCGACGCTCTGCTGCTGGAAGTGATGTGACTGCAGAAGAAGCGAGCGTGTGCTTCTCTGATGGAGATGAAGGGTCCTTACACTCTCGTTTCTACTCAACAAACGGTGCCTCTTCTGATCCTGAGGCTTGTGATGGTGATGGTGGTGTTGGTGTTGCTGCTTCTAGGAGGGCCTCTTGTGTCAGTGATTGTTCTGTGGAGCTAGGAAGTGCTGGAAATGGAATAGGGGTTCCTGAGATCAAGGTGCATTTGGACAAAATTGAGAGGGATTGTAGGATTTGTCATATGGGTTTGGAGAGTGAGAGTCATGAGCATGGTGTTCCAATTGAGTTGGGTTGTTCCTGCAAGGATGATCTTGCTGCTGCTCACAAGCTCTGTGCTGAGGCCTGGTTCAAGATTAAGGGTAACAGGTGAGTGTTCAAAGCCCTTACAATTTCTTCTTTTGATTGCAGTTGATTCTTTTTTATGCTGAATTTTAAGGATTTTAGAGGAAATTTTGATACCCTTTTGTTGATTCATGGCATTGAGAATGAGAATTCTAGCTTATCTGGTTGTTATGCCTTAGTCATGACAGCTGGATTCATAATTATCGACATTTTAGAGTATGTTTTGTTATTGTTTTCATTTCTTATTTTCATTTATTGTTTTTCGGGATTTTGTAAAGGAAAAAATGATAAGAAGAAATAAGAACTGAAAACAAGAGTTTATTGTTTTTCCTCGCAAAATTTTGAAAAACAGGAAATAGATCGGAAAAGCAGAAACAAGAAAAGAGAAACTAAACAAAACCTTATTTTTTTCTTGAAGGGGGGATGATACTTATGATTATAGATTATAGACCATTTGGTTTGGGAATTTGGGTAGTTGATTATTGTTTAATTGAGTGATGAATGTAAAGCTGAAGAAGATGATGATAAAAGTACTTGGAAGCATATTTTTAGAACAAAATTGTAAGGAGACAATGCTCAATGATTTCTTCAACAAAGGGGAAAGTAGTAGAAGATTAAGTTATTTAAAGAAGACTATGAAAAGAGAAAGGCTTAAAGCATCAACTAGACCCACTGATTCTCTGACATATATGTCTAAGCACAGTGGGATTCTTTCTTGTCTTGTCTCTTTTCCAAAATTTAGGAATCTCCATGCATTACATTTACTACTTTGTTATTCTTTTTATCCCTTTCAAAGTGGAGATTTGACCCCTTTGGCCTCCTATTCCTGTATTTAATATCTCGTTTGATGCTTGTTGATCACTGATGTGCCACAGAATAATATTTTAATTGATTAATTACTGGTCCCGGATTTTCTGTCACTGTACCATACCAAAGCCTTATCTCACTCGCCTGTATGGATCGATCAAATAGCATCACTGCGCCATGTTTTTTTTTTATCCATGTTAAAAGATTCGATAAAGTTTTACATTGACTGTTCAAGGACTAACATAACCCTCATCTTTTATCCGGACTTGGATCCAAATTTTCTGTTCATTTAAGATATTTGATAACAAAGCTGATTCATTGAGGTAAAATATTTCCATACTTCATGTAAAGGTTCAGCAGTGTCACTTGCAGATATTATGGCAGTAAAATTATTTACACACTACCATTTTGATAGTCCTTGATTTTAATTAATCACAAGTTCGATGTGAGGTGATAAGGGTCCTCTCCTTTCTTAACCAATGGTCGAGGGTTCGATCTTCATTTTGGGAATAGAGCAGTTTTAAAACTAGTTGCTAACATCTACCCCGTAGTCATTTCTTCCAACGGGGATATCCGGAGGCCAACAAATAATTGATTTTGATTGCTAATTCATGAATTCTTAAATCAAAGTGATGAGATCAGTTTTATGTGCTTTTATGAATACATGGTAGGGCATACTTTATTGATGAATTGGTGATCGTCCATGCTTAACTAATTGTCAATTGAAAAGATATTTGTAGTGGCCATTTGTTGAGGAAGGATCTAATTTTAGTACCCAATTTCAGACGCAAATCCATCCAAGTGCATTACTTCATGTGCAAATTAAAATCCACTACTGGAACAGAATTTGAATCTGTTCTATTTGGGAATCTTCTTTTAATATATGTACTTGATGCCTTAATTGATGGCACATAATTCACCATATCTTCTTTTCCTTGGTTTTGGGGGGTTTTCAAAATGCAACATGATTTATCAGAAACAGCTATTGGTTTCTAAAAGCCAATTCAAAAATTCATGTGTGCTCTAGGAGCAAGGACTTTTCCTTCCTGCTCCAACTGATTTTAGCCATTAGATGTGAAAAAAAAAAATAAAAAATTTCTTACTCTCAATGCATCCAAGAATTTTTCGAGGCCACTGGGTACTTGTATGCTAAGATGATTCGAGACGGGCTAACACTATTTCTGAAAAACTATATAAAATGCGAATTACTCTGATTAGTTATATACCTTTCTACCATGGCAACTTTGCATAACTTTGTTAAATTCAAATCAAATTCATTTATCGTAAGATTGAATCAAATAACTGCATCACCCTTGAACTCTTCTAGTCTTCTTGTATTCAGCAAAAAGCTCAGAGTTTCGTTATCTGATGTGTTATGAGTTTGTGCATGTTAACAATATGACCTTCTCCTGATCTATTTCCATCATTTAGA
Source organism: Aeschynomene evenia (assembly GCA_013621005.1). Classification (NCBI taxonomy): domain Eukaryota; kingdom Viridiplantae; phylum Streptophyta; class Magnoliopsida; order Fabales; family Fabaceae; genus Aeschynomene; species Aeschynomene evenia. The sequence continues at coordinate 30,124,422 of CM024268.1, read as the reverse complement.
CATAATTGGCAGTGTATATAGTTAGTTTTTTGCTTATTTGTTCGATTTGAGCATCGTGTTTTGGAGCTGATCATACTGCTCTGCCCTTAGGCATGAATGATTGATTGTATGATGCGAACGCCAATGGCTTGTGTCTCTACAGATTTAGCATCAGAAGTGCAGGCATGTATAAAGCAATTATAGCTTTCTGGGATTCTTTTCATATCTGCATTTTTCAAGTCATGTATGTAACTATACGGTTACAATAGTAGAGTTTACATGAACACAGATTTCTCTTCTAGTTTTTTGAATTTGTTTTTGTTTCTTCTAATTATTTGTTTGCTTCAATTTTAATAGGACCTGTGAAATTTGTCATTCTGTGGCGCGGAATGTATTTGGCGGAAATGAGGATTCAACTGCGAATTCGCGAGACAACAACAATGCTACCATGGCATCTGTTTTTTCAGCAGCGGCTCCTTCAGTAGAAGCTCGAAGATTTTGGCATGGCCATCGCTTCCTGAATTTTCTGCTCGCTTGTATGGTTTTCGCATTTGTCATATCATGGCTTTTCCATTTCAATGTGCCGTCATAGTGAATTCTGAGGCAGTTTCATCCATAATTTTAAGGAAAATTCAAAGTTACCTATGCAGGATTTAGCAAACAAGAGAAAGATGAAAAGAGAAGAAGAAAGAAATTCAACCCTATATAATCTATGGATATAGTTCTTTTATAGAAGAAATTTTATTTGAGGCCTTATTTGATTTACACAGTTGAACATCTTTTCTTTCTCGAGGAAATGAAGTTTTCTCATTTTTTGTTGTGCATTCTTCCTAAATCAGTGAAAGCAATGTAATTTCTGGAGAATGTACTAAAATCTTTATTCAATGTACATGATAAATTTTATTGGTGCATGATGATTTCACCTGTTAGTTTACAATAATGTTTGTCATACAACAGAAATACGTCTAACAAGTATTCAACGTGTGCTATACATTATATAGAATGTGTACTATTTGTATAGCACACGTACGTATAGCACACATCTCATATCATGTATAGCACGCGTTGGATACTTGTTGGACGTATTTCTGTTGTACGGCAAACATTATTGGATAGTTTATTTATAAGAGATACTAGTGTTAATACATTTGTTTCTGTTAGGTCTCTCGTAGAATTATTTAATTTAATGCAATGGAAAGAAGGCATGCCATTACTTTTTGAGGAGTGATAGGTTGAAATCTAAATTTAGATGTTATGGTTCCAAATTTTTAAAAAATTAAATAAAAAAAAAGATACCAAAGGCAATGCAAGATGGACATTGAACTGAGAAAATTTCTATATAACACCGCAAAGAATGCTAGATAATCTCAAAATAACAATGAATTAGGGTTGTAGAATGTCAACAAAAACACAACCCTAATTACAATAAAATTAACAAATGAGGGTACTAATCTTCCAATTAACAAAATCTAATTGAAGGTTGTGGCTTTCCAACAACAATCAATTTTGGAGTAGATCCAACTTCTCATATATCTATCTATGCGTACCATTCCTTGGAGAGTCAGCAGCAAGAATTGCATTAATTGCCATCTTCCACTGTCCTTCTATTTGCTTATTGAGATCTCTGTCTCTGAGCAAGAGACAATAACCCCATGATGATATGTTATGTCCATATATTATATAAACAGTAGTGACATCACATTGATTAAAAGAAGAGGGTCATGAAGTGCAAATAGATTTCAGCCTACCCTATCTGAAGGGTCTTCATAATTCCCATTCATTAATTTGAAGTTCTCTTCTTTTGTCTTGTTGTCCCTCTCCTTGTTGCTGCTCATTGGGAGCAACAGGGTGGAAGCACTTCTGTCCGGCAATTCTTAAGAAAAAAAACAAAAAAACTATATCAGTACCTATATATAACAAATAACAATCACTACTAAAACATATAATATCTTCAACTTTATTATCCAACCGTAGAAAATTATCAATAAAGATATTTTTAACAACAAGTGTACAACATATTTATCAGTCAAAATAGTCAATAGCAATTAAATAAATTATTAATGTGCCTATTTTTTATATACTAGTATGCTTTTTATAAATTATTAATAATGTGTCCTGTACAACACGGTACACATTTGTTATTAGTTGTTTTAGTTGGAATATAATTTTGTTGTAAATCAATTTTTATTGTTTTACTAAAGCTATTTTTGACAATTTAGTAACTTGTGAAAATATTATAAATTTTTTGTGAGAACTAATGGCCATCAAAAACTATATATAAATAAAATTTTCTAGATGATTAATAATTTTCATAAAAAATATAAATATTTTCAATGGTCATCCCACTTAGTGTACATTCTAATCAAAATCAACTTAAAATTATCGAAAGTATTCACTTTTTGATTTAAAGCAAATGATAATGAGTTAAATACATGAAATTGTACGCTATGTACAAATGTAGCTAACCTGGCAATTTCTTCTCAACGAAAAATATCACCAAATTAACAGTGTACCTGTAAATAAGAGATCAAAAAGATTAAATAAGAAAGAACATAGATAATAATTTTCCCAATAAAATTAAGAAAATGCACTTACCAGGCAACAACTACGTCGACTGAATAATGTTTGCGAGAAGAAATTATCAAAAGACTCTGAACGGCCGCAAGAAACCACCCTAGCTGCTTTATACACCTGCGACGGTTCATGAAAAATTATGATTAATTACTCAACATTCAAAAAATGAATATAGCACAACACAATTCAACAGTATGTTATAAAACTAAGAGTCTAGTACCTTTTCGTGCCATATCTCATGTATGTGTTAACAGAGACTAAAGTAAAGATCATGTGGGACGAAAATATCAAGTCACCACACCCATATATCGCACCTTGAGGAACTGCACAATCAAAATAGAATGAATATATAGTAAAACAATCACAATGCCAGCCATAAAAGCAGAAAAAGAGTCTTAGGTGAATTAAGGGGACTTAGATTTTATCACTGGAAATAGCATCCCAGGATTATTTTCTTTTTCAAACAAATTATATCGATTGGTCCGAGCAATTGTCGGAAATAGTTGAACATTTTATTTTGAAGAGAATCTATCATTCCCAAGTGGGAGATGAAAATTGAAGTACATTTCATTTCTCATAGTATAATTTTCTTGGGAATGCATATTCAGATCTTGAATCAAATATGAGAACATTATTTTTCATGCTTATATTTCAGAAACACAAATGCATAAGGAATAACACTTTTTCAGCTAAAATAGCCAACAAAATCATTTAATATTTTATGGTCCAAATAACATTTTAATCATGAGTATATTTTTAATAGGTTGAGTAATTGTGGCCCAAATTCCTATTTATCGACTGTTTTGGCTGGTTTTTTTTGCTGTGCCTCTAGGCTCTAGCAATGCTCTTTCAGAAATACTAAAAGATTCTGTGAACCAAAAGCAAACGTCTCCAAGGAGTAAGATTTTTCAATAATGTTTAACGTACAACATAAATACGTTCAATTAGTATTCAACATGTACATATAGCATACATTACGTTTTATGTATAGCACACGTTGGATACTAATTGGACGTATTTCTGTTGTACAATAAATATTATTGTAAGATTTTTACAACCCATCTAGATGTTGCGTAAGTTTTCTGATGCAATTTTTCCTTTTTTTTTTCACATCTAATGACTATAGTAAATCACAAAAAATATGAGAAAATGCTTGCTCTAAAATTACACAAGAATTTTTTTATCAAAACTAAACAACTCCAAAAACACTATTCTATACTTACAATTAATCAATAGGACTTCAGTGACACTCTTTGGAGGAGGTAGAGTAGCAACTTTAGATCCCTACATAATACATTCAGCAGCGTAAATTCGAAAGATTTTGGCATAAAAAATAGAGTGAAAGTCTAATTAATTAGCCCCTAAAAAATTATACGTTATAAATGAACATTATATATCTTAAAATTTTAATATGCCAATATTTTGAACCAAATATTTATGCATATCACCTCTGAAACTAAGTAGAATATCAATATATCGCCAATATGTCACTTGACATGGTTTATTAGCAAAACATTGATGGCAAAGTGAGTCAAGGATAAACTTGAATCATATTCTATATCAATAATGATAAGTGTAACATGAAAAACCAGCCAATACAGTCAATTGATCTATTTTGACTTTGGTTTTGACCCAAATAGTCATTGAGATTGTAATGATCTGAGTAATTATGACCCAAAATCTCATTTATTGACTAGTTTAGCTGATTTTTTATTGTACATTTAGCATCATCCATCTTATATTGTCAAGAACTAAATTAACACGAATTATGCAAATACGTAACTTCCAATCACATCACAGGAAAAACAAATACAAGTGACATAATGTTTGTAATAAAATGATTGTACCTCACGACAATGGTAATTTGGACCTGGAAGATGAGTAGCATAAAATGTCACTATGCGTAGAGCTTGAGCAGCCTACATTAAGCAATTATATAAGACCAAAATGTAATTAGAAATTTGTCTTATATTGCAACCATATGTTTTGATTATTAAATGAATGCCCAACATTGCAATGGCCATGAATTTACTTTGCTCACTATACTAGAAAATCAGAAGACATGTATACAGTTAAAGGAATTGAAGTGTAAAGTTATTGAAACAGATTATTTATGTGAAATGGAATTCAACATTTCACTTGTTCACATTAAATAATAATTTTGTGAGAAACCCACTATAATTTTTCTATAATATTAAGCAATCATTTATTTATAGTACTAATAATATAGTAATATTAGAGAATGCTTTCATAAACACATAAAGTAAACCCTTACAACTAAGTAAGCTAGAACCCTGCACCATAGTAGAACTGTGTAGAACTTTTTGCTCTTGAAAATGAAAGGATGAAATGTCCACTGCAAAAGCACATAAAGCATAACATTAATACTTAATAAAAGCTAAAATTATATTATTTGTACGATTTTTCTAGGCATATGTAGTAATGAAGTTTTTATTAATACAAAAGTAAAATAAATCATATAAATAACCATTCTATGAAAACTATAATTCTTGTTCAAATCCCTTCATATTTAAGAAAAAATAGAGTGTAGGGAAGTTGAGACAAGGAGATGAAGGTGATAAGGCAGAGAGAATCCTTACCAGGATAAATGATATAAAGATAAATGAAAATAGAGTTTCACTAATGTAAGCATTGTCTAGCCCAAGCTCCTGTAAATAGCACCAACATTAAAAACTCAAAAGTAGCTCTTGTGTAAAAAAAAAAATGATAATATTACAAAGAAAATGACAATTACAAACCGGAAGAAGGATGAATCCAAGATCCTGGAGTGTAGGGCCAGGCCTATGAAAATAATGAATTCCATGGGCAGCCAAACCATGAAGATACTGTAGAGAAACAATGTCAAATTTGGATTTAGATATCACACATTAATACAAGAAAATAAATGCATGTCAAATAATCAATAATACTGGTCGTACAACAGAGAAATATGTCCAATTAGTACGTATCCAACGTGTGCTATTCATGATATGAAATGTGTGCTATACGTGCATGTGATATACATATAGCACACACTCCATGGGCACACCAACATGACAAAAAATAGATTGCGTTCAAGTAAAGTTGCACCAATTCCATATGTGAAAACTAGTATCACAAGTCCCTCCTTCTTAAAAAAAGTAGAAAACAAAACAAGAATGTTATATTATCATCTTATAGATTTCTATAGGACATTCATTTAGTAACAATTAGATGTATTGATGGTCTCCATTTTTTTCCATTTATCTATCTATCTCATTCAATAATTACAAATAGGGTTTTGATACATCCATTTTTATATATTTAATATTTATCTAGCATAACTCAAAGCAAAATGAACCTCTGTATTCGTACCACAAAAATGTAACTAAAACACATTACATCAACATAAAGAGAACGAAAAAAATAAAACATGCCTGAAAGAAAAGACCACCGAGAATGTACTTCCAATTCTCTGAAAGGAGAGCTATCTCAGTAGATGTCTCTGCAGAAACTCTCTTCCATAGCTACACATCTCAAACACACATAAAAAATTAACAAAGGAAAAATAGCATAACTAGATGAATAGCAAGCTATAAATAAGAAAGTGTGCAGTTATTTGTACAATTAAAAATTAACTTATAAAGAAATTATCTTTGGACTAAAAAGTTGTTAAATCTCATTAGCTAGTTTGATTATTTTATCATTGTTCATCAAATACTAATGTAAGAGAAATTCTTTGTGTAATAATTACATATTTTAATTTATAATATTCAAAACATATAAAAAGTAAAAAATTTATGATTATAAATATTTTTGAAAGATACATTAAATGTACTCCATAATCATTAGAGAATTTCTTCAAAAATAAAACATAAAAATCCCAAGCAAGTGGTGAGATTCTATTCCCACCTTTGAACATGAAATGGAAAACATATAATAGCTACCACTCAAATTTTGAAAGAGAACTCCAAATAAAAAAATGAAAAACATTAAAAATGAAAAAGAAATACTGCTAACCTTGGATGCCTCGAGACCGAAGTAAAGCGACATGTTTTAATTTTTTTTTTCTGTACTTGTGTGTTTCTATTGTTTTTGCTTCCTTTCACGATGTTGTTGTAACCGTGCAATGGCCACTTCCATATATATAATATTAGTATTTCATAAATAATGGAGTTGTGAGATTCAATTTCCTCTCACTCTCATTTTCTTTTGTACAAGCGAATTGAAAAACACACAGAGAAGAGGATACGAGGAGACAAAAAATAAAGAGAAAAAGGTGAAAACCCAGAAAGATAAGGGATCGAGAGAACACAAACGATGATCACAAAAAGAGCCCAGTTTCCCACAAAAAGGTGAAAAGTGGGGTAATTGGGCTATTTTGCTTTCTCTTTGGCTATCTCGTTCTATCTATCTCTCTGGGTGCTTTCTTCTTGATCTTCTTCTCCTCTTTTTCTCTATCTATGTGTTTTTTTCTCTCTTCGCTTTCTCTCGCCTTGACTAACAATGCACGCGAGTTGAACACGGAGAGACGGTTGAGAAGAGGAGGAGACTTAAAACTATATATATAGTAACTAACTTCCTTATCTTTTCTTTTTTTTTTGGGATAGATAAAAGTAGTTTTTTATTTTTATTTTGAATTTAGAAACGAAAAATAAGGGAAGGTGGGATTGAGGCGTGAGAAAGTGGGGGTTATAGAATTAGATTGAGCAATTTTTCAAGTTTGGATTTTTTTTTTTTTTTTTAAACCTGGAATGTGATCAATATAACCAAAATGATAATGAAGTAAATATTATCGAAAATGATTAATTTCTTTTCTTCTTCTTTTCCCCTTTTCCTCCCAAATGATTTTTTTAAACATTAATAAATGATAAATGATAATAATAAAACGAAAACAGAACATACAAAAAACATAGCACTCACACACATAATAACTCGTCTTCGAAAATTTCTCATGGAAATTTGCAGGGGAGTTCTATGATAAAACATAAATTCTATGTAGTATCATTTAGTTATATTTTGAAAATATGACTAAATGTAAGTGTGATTAAATATAATTATTTCTTTCAAAATTCATTTCTTTCTAATTTTATTATAGTGAAATTTAAGTTTATCTATTCAAAGTTAAAGAACTCACAGAAAATATTTTTATAAAAATCAATGAAGTTGTACCAATTTAAAATAAACAATTATGAACCGTATAAAATAGAAACCAAACAAAAAATAAATTTAACCGCTCTATATATTATATATATCTTAGGTCAATTGAGGAGAAGATGAACATGGAAAATAAGAACATAGGAAGCGAAGGTAAGTAAATGAGAAAACATAGATTTTGAAAGAAATAGTTGCTTTTAGTAACACTTGTATTTAGCCACATTTTCAAAATGTGACTAAATGATACTCCATGATTCCATCATAGAACTTCACAAATAGCACATTTAATTGGTTGTGTTTATATGAGAGTAAAGGTTCATTCTTATCCCTTAAATTACAAAGATGATTCACTTTGGTCCATCAAATTTTAAAATTAACTATTTAGTCCCTTTACCTTTCTCTTATGAATTTAATTTTGATGCAGGAACAGTGTAAAGATATTTTACACTGTCATCCAATCAAAACATTTCGTTCGTATGACTTTTCACGTAGTAGGAGAGAGAAAGCACAATTATGGCTGATGTGGCAGAACATGATTGGATGAATGTGTAAAAAAGTTGTATACTGTCAGTTAATGAAAATTAAATCCTTCTCTTATTAATGTCCTGTTATTAATTTATCTTGACGTGTTATTTGTCAGTCAAAGTATCTCTTGTCAAAGTATCTCTTCTGTAGCTATTGATTTCATATAATGATTAAGTTTAGTGCCAAAATTTAAAAAGTGTGTCAAATTAGACCTCTTTACTAATCTCTCCACCACCACCATCACCAAAATCAATAAACATTAGGTCTCCAATAATGTTTCTCCCCATAACATCTAGTTTTCCTATGCTATTCTCAGGAATCGAACCTGTTAGTCCAATTCCTATTCCTTGAAAATGAATACCAATGACTCGACAGTTACAAGCCACACCAACCCATGAGGTTCAAATTGAAGTAGATTCATTCCAGTTGAGCCTTGGTGCATGTGGAACATTAGCAACAATAGAAAGCTAAGTGATGGTTTTGATTAGCTAGTTTAAAGGATAAAAGGTGAAGAAAGAACAAATTGTGGATAGAAACTATATCACAGTGAATACAAAAAAAAATTGACTAACTTAGTAAACCCAAAATTTGATTTTAGTAGAAAAAAATGTCTCTGTTGATGCAGAATACATCACCTTTTGCAACTTTGCATGGAAAGAACTAAAAAGAGCATTAAGGCTTCCTAATTCATGCTTACCATTAAACAGGTTTCGTAGTAGGGAAATGAACTTCCTTCTTTCAGATGTATTAGTTGAGGCATGGCCATTTCTTTCAATATTTGAGATGTTATGCTTGACACTCAAATTAAAAAAAGCAGTAATGCTTGTTGTACAACAGAAATATATCCAACTAGTATCCAACTTGTGCTATATATAATACGTACACATATTAAATACTAGTTGGATATATTTATGTTGTACAACAAACATTATATTTAGAGACGGTATTGCAACTGAGATGTGGAACGCTTACTGATTTTAAAGTGAATTTTTTTAATGTGTACATCTTCATGATATATAGTCTAGTCTACAAGTAAAATGGCATAAGCAAGAAAGAAAGTGATGGTGATCCAAATGTGCAGCACAGACAATTGATTGAAAAAATAATATTCCAGTAATATATATATATATATATATATACTAAATTGTTAGTGAAAAGCTACTCTAACTATCTGCAGAAAAGACTAAAATATTCTCAACAACATTCTCTTGCTTGTTTATTCATTCAATAGAGCAAGTATTCAACTATCCATGGATGCAATGAATTATGATTGCTCAAAAGTAGCATGTATAATAAGTTCAGAATATAGGTCATTGATAGGATGCGAAATTTTGTCCATTCTTTACCTTTACATGTGCATCTTGCATTCTTTATTGCTTTAATAATGGTTCTTTACATTGTTTGTGCATATTTTCGCTTTCTTGGTTAGTGTGACGATTTTACGTCTTTTTGAGGCTTGTTAGTGACACTTTGGTCTTGTTATCTTTTGATGCACTCTTGGGTAGTGTCTTTGGATTTCAGGAACCTAGGTTGGAGCTACTTCGAGTCTTGGAAGCATCGGGAGCGTCGGAGCGAACGAGCGGACGAAACGGCGAGCCGGAGAAAAAACTGCATCTTTTGGTTTTCTGTAACTGGTCGCTAGCGACCAGCATTATGCTTGCTTGGTCGCTAGCGACCGGGTCGTGACAGCAGCAGTAAATTATGCAGAATTTGCAATTTAGTCCCTAGTTCATTTTATACTTAAGACCCCTTTTGTAATTGGGCTGAAGACTTATTTCATTTTTCTTTAGTTTTAGTTTTAGGTTATTCTAGAGAGAGAAGCTCTCCCTTCTCTCTAGAATCTCTCTTTACATTTTCTTTACATTTTCTCTCTACACATTACATACAATTCTCCAAGTTCAATTTAATTTCTAATTTCATTTCCACCTTTGCTATTGCTTTAATTTCTTGTTTCTTACTTGCTTTAATTATGGTTGAGTAGTTTCTTTGTTCTTGGTGTTGGGTAATGCTAGAATTACATTTTCCCTTGAAATCCATTGCATGATTTTGCTCTTGCTTCCTAATCTCTTGGTTCCAAATGCAATTGAAGTTTTTTTGTGTGGATCCATGCTTGCTGATTTTAATTGTATATCTTGAATGCATATTTGATTTCTTGATTGAGAGATTATTGTGCATTTGAGTGTTTCTGGGTGTTGAGTGAGGATTATCATTTGATGCCCATTTACTAGGAGAGTAGGAATAATTCTTGATTGAGAATTAGGTTTGCATATGTTTAGGATAGTTTTACTATTTTGGTTTGGATCCAAATCATTTTGGTTGAATAATTCTTATTCATGTGTAAGTTGCTTGCAAGGTGTTTGATAAAATGCCTAGGTGGGTTTAGGATGGGGAAAATATGGTTTGATGCATGTCCCAACACCAAGACTCTTTTGCATTGTTATTTTCCTTTATTTGCATAGCTTTATTCACTTCTTGCACAATCCCAAATCTACATATACTATACACACTAGATCAATGATATAAGCCTTCTTGAGAGACGACTTGGGTTGACTAGCTATACTACTATAGCCAATCAATTCAATCCCTTTTTCTTGGGAAAACTCCTCTTGTTCTTCAATTCTAAATTGATTGTAGTTAAAAGAAATAACGACGCTTTTTCATTGAAGGGAAAAGCAAGAAACACTTGATGATGAATCTCCTACTATAATTGAATGAACCGCAATGATCTGTTCTAATTATCCAAGGATAGACCATCAACATAGCTATCACAAATTCACAACTACTCAAATTATTCTATAACCACATAACTCGGATTGAATATTCATCACAATCAAGTGTTAACATTAATCAATAATCATAGTTTCCATAAACAAATTACTGAAGCAAACAAAAATACAGACATGACACGACAGAAAAATTGCGTCTCAAGACAGAAAATTTGTGTATTTTTTGTATTCCTGAAAAGTAGAGACAGAAGAGACACAAAATTAAGTCAATTGAGACAGACATCATTATTTTTACACTAATCTAAATATGATATAAAAATATTATATTTTTGTCTCTCTATTTTCACTGTCTGTATTTCTGTCATGTCTTGTCATATACATCATAACAAATGTAGCCTTAGGGACACAGGGTGGCTTGGTACTGCATGCATTAGTAAGGTTTCTACAGAGATACTTGAACAATGAATCAGCATCAGGCTTGTTGCTATACAAATATTCAGCAAAATCTGTATCAGAATATCCTATAACCTGCAAATTCCACCTCAGTAATTCAGCAATGGAAAAACTCAAAAAAAAAAAAATAATAATAATGAAGGTGCACCTTACTGGTTACAATCAAGAAAAGGTTCCAATTCCATACTTGTAAGCAACAATGTTTTGGCAGCTGGTTTGTAGCAATTACTGCAACATCCTAATAACTTGCTATAGTCTTACACTACTAATATATTCTAATTAATTGCACTACAAGTATCAATATATTAGAGGTCTTTAGGACTCAACCTAACTAACTCCTCTAAGTCTCTAACATACCATCGCATCAAATACAAGCACAAATTTTAACATACATAGCTACTCTTCTAAACTTTCATAAAGTTTTAAACAAAGCCAAGCAAAAATGAAAAGCAATTGGATCCATAACACAAAGGTTGCATAGGTAAAACAACACAATGAAATTGAATCACATGGCAGAAGTGCAATAGCAGAGTGATGCATATCCTAATGCTAAATAATTTCAATAATCACAGGTCCTTTCCAATGGCAATGCAAATTTAAAATTCAATAGCACAAACCTTTCTTCAAGCGCACGTTACACACAGCAGCAGGGCGGCATAGCAACGCAAGAGGGAACTCAGAAGCGGGGTAGCGACACAGCCGGGAGACATAGGAGCGGGATGGCAACACAACGCCGGGAGACGCAGCAGTGCGTGCGGGGCAGCAACATAAAAGAGAGATGCCAACGGCGACTTTGTGAGCTATTGTGAGAGAGAAAATAACTTATTCTACAAGTTTGTAATAACTAAACATTCCCTCCCACTTAATTTCAATTAACAAACTTTAATTTACATAATCGTATTAGAATCTCTACAATGAAATAACATCAAACTATATACACAATGATCTATTAATATACTTGAGGAAAAAGTAGAAAAAACATACATCTACAATAGGATATAATGCTTTGAAGCCCCAAATCTTATGGAGCATAGTTTAACTCTTCTATTATACATACTCAAGCTGTGCAGTTTATATAACCTTACTACTGGTTTTATTCATTCATGCTGTATGTTGTACAAACATGGTTTTAGTGCAGTGGTTCTTTTTGTACAAATGAATACACAAGAGTACTATTGAGCATATATTTTTCTGCTATAATTGGTTCTATGGTGGGAAGGACTGTGGGATTGCATGTATGAAAGGGAAAAGGTAGTGAATAGAAAAAAGCATTTTCAGTGCATTAACTTGCTACTCCTCAGCTACTTGGAGATATATATTACAACTAACTATTAACAGTGACAAAAGCCTCCAGTTTCAAAGATTAAACTCTGCCAACTGGGGAAAGGGGTGGAATTGGATTATAATTTATAGATGTTTTCCCCTGAAGTTCATTCTTGTCCTTGGAACTGAGCTCCTTAATGACATCTTCATGCATGTGACTCATTTCTAGGGAACTTGGTAGTTTCTGGCTGCTTAAAACAACAACAGCTACGAAGAATGCCTGTAAATGATCAATTGTCGAACCGAATTCAACCGAGTAGAATCCATCCTTCAAAGGTGCCACAGTGAAGAAGGGTGTGTTTTGCTCAGCTCCTTCCTGAAAGTTATGAAATAGTTGGTCCTTGATGGTGTTACCATACACAATATAATTGTATGTATAAGCTAAGCTTTGGATTGATATATAAATGCATACCTGGACATAGAGTTGAAATCGCTCATGATTAGATGTTGTACTTCTTGGAACATTTGAACTTGGCTTCTGGTTGGAGAGAACAAGCAGTTTGCAACCAACATCCCAACCTCCACAATCGCACGTTCCCTTGGATTTCCACCGGTAGATCAACGGCGAAGGCTCTCCATTGTTTGGTGAACTATGCACACCACCTGGAAGTATAACTGTAGTAGTACCACAGATATCATTGTCTCCTGTGATGCAAAAGCATCTTTCATCTGCCAAGCACTTTAAGCATCCTTTCTTCAGCAAATTATCTTTATGCACTCCTTCATGGCTCGAGTTTTCACAAGGGCTCTCAATAACAACAGCTGCAAGCTCCCTCCTCTTGCTGAATGCTGATGGCCCTTGATCTGTCTGGTCAATATCGACACGCAACAGGACATATTCTTTCACCATACACTGTCTCCTGAAGTTCTGATGGCTTGTTTCATCGATTTTTCTGCTAGAAAACCTCATCTGACCAACCATGTTGTATGCATATCCACAGTTTTTTTCTTTGCTTACATGACTCCTCCATCCACCACTCTTTTTCTTGATTTCATTAACAAGGTAGAATGCAAAATAGCATCCTGCATCTTCCTTCTCTGGTGATGACAAACTTTTCATGGTAGCAGCAAGAACCTTCCTTTCATTGTTGACCACAAATTTGAACAAGGGTAATCCATTCTTTACTGTCATCTGCAAAAGGGCTTGAACTGAAGATCCTTTGCTCTTTTCGGCATGCGGATCACATGTCATGAAACTGACTGAGTTTGTGCTTGCTTTAGATGCAAGACTGCTTTCATCCGAATGGGGTATATTAAATGCCTTATGCTTCAATATAGGGTCAAATAGCCTCACAAAGGGGCTGGACCTGGTTCTTTTATGACCTTTTGCCTTCTCTTTGTTCGGATTATCCAAACAAGCTGAAGATTCAAATGTCAATGGGCCGGACTTTGTACTAACATCCACAGAGCTAACCTGTGGAAGGGTAGGCCGCTCCTTCAAACTGAAACTTCTTCTAATCTGATCTAAGCCGAAGCTAAGCTGATGATTCGACGAGGGACTTTTGCTACTCCTATCTGTCATCTCAGCAGTTTCTTGGTCTTGTGATTCCTTCATATTACTAAGAAAACACTGATTTCTTAACTTATCTTCAGAATGCAGAGTAGAAATCTTATCTGAACAAGCAGGTTCATTGGATACAATAGTCGAAGGATCATTCTCCACATCAGTATTAACACACTGCTGCATTGTTTCAGAAGAAGAAGAAGGCTCAGTCACAAAATGCAGTGTGCTTGAATGTGGGATTTCAGTACTCACATCTTGAGTGTAAACCTCCTCAGGAATGAAAGTGAAAGAACTACTCCAGCTTGATTCCGAAACATTGTCATCATGTGATGCTAATAATTGAGAAAGCTGAACATAACCTGCAGAACTTGATTGCTGATCTCGACGGGGGCGAAGCAGCACAATATTACTTGGCCTGCTATGTCCTTGCTTGTGATCAACATCAATATTTGGCTTCTGAAACTGTTCCATCATTTTCTTGGCCTCACTGCTAATGGAACTGAATTTCCTAGGAGAATTGAATGAGACTCCTTTGTTTTTTATTTTTAGTGATGCAAGTCTCCTTGGAGAGCTTGGCTTATGAATCCTCTCCTTTTTCTTGAGGTAATGTTGCTGCAAAACCTCAAAGCTCTTCTTAGCTTCAGAATTCCTACCATTATTTGGATTCTCATTAGGAACTAATGAGACCCCATGATTCCTAGACTTTGATGCAACATTTGCAGCAAGTGAAGTATATTTATGGTAGTCATTCCTCTTGGCCTTATAAGACAGTTTTGAGCATTCAGGAAGGTCTTCCTTATAAGATGCCTTGACACCTGAAGAATGCAAGCCTCTTATATCATCAAGTTTCTTCTTACCAGCAGCAATGTTTGATGATGAAGATTCTTCACTGCTCTTGAAACTGCTATATAGCGCCGGTATATGCATCTGCCTGCTGTTCCATTTCTCGAGCCGCGACCAATCTAGGACCCCGAAATTCAGAGCCTTCTCTTGGATGTTTTCTTGTCCATCAGCACGCCGGAGATAACCAGGCAAATTAGACATGTACTTGACAAGCTCATCACTTTGAGATGAGCTTCCCTTTACATTCTTGTCCCGGTTCGGAGTCTTTCTTACAGCATCATGCCTTGCTTTATGACGAGGATCAATGAATTCTGGACCGGCACTAGACTTTGATTTCAACTTTTCTGGATCTTTTGGATATGGATTTGATTGGTGTAAAGGAGAGCTGTCCTTAACTGTCTTTGAACTGCTTTGCTTTTTTGAGCTTATTTTTCTGAGGTGTAAACTAAACCCCATGTCTTTGGAGGGCTTCAATAACTCGTTACTTGGGAGCACATTGAATGTATTGCCATGACATAATAAATACTCGAACTTCACTCTCTGGTTTCACCCATAAGCTCTTGCTGCAGAGGAGTTTCGACCCTTGTTAAGGCAATCACCTACCAGCAAATTATGGTGAGAATATTATAATTCACGTAATAATAATAATAAAAGAAATTGTGCAAGATGAAGAACAATGACATTCAAAGCAAAACTCAACTAAACAAGGCATAGGAGCAAAATTTATACTTCAGCAATACTAAACAAGTAAAGAGTATATTATAGCATTTATGATATAGCACATAGAGGCGACTTTTTTTTTTTGTTTCACTCGGTATCCCCGGCCCGGAAGGTCAAGGACTAATCCGTCGCGGATCTGAGCTCCATTTAAGGGTT
The DNA here is from genome assembly GCA_013621005.1 of Aeschynomene evenia. NCBI lineage: Eukaryota > Viridiplantae > Streptophyta > Magnoliopsida > Fabales > Fabaceae > Aeschynomene > Aeschynomene evenia. Next base: position 30,108,483 of record CM024268.1, on the reverse strand, counting down.
TGCCGCTGGCCAATGGGTTGCTGCATACATAAGATGGGAATCGAACCCCCGATCCTTGCTTAAGCGGACAAGTGAGCTAACCTCTTGACCGGTCTAAGTTGGTTATAGAGGCGACTTTTTGATATGAGCTCCATCTTACCTAAATTGAGAAAGCACTTAAATGTTTCTGTTGTCCTTATTGTAGTAGTAAGTACAACACAATCCCATGGATATCTTTTCTGGTGAGGTGAAAATTCATCACACAAATGGTAAAATTACCTTCTTATTCGATGGCTCCTAAAAATCCTAAGGCAAATGGTAAATTTATCCAAGTGGCTTATGGTAGCAGAAAGGCACGTGAAAGGGAAGTGATTGAATTTAAGTATAGAAAAGGAAATGCATCTAGAGTTGTCAAAATCACACACTTCCACGTTTGAAATTCAGTGAGCAATTCAATGAACAAAAATTGATGGATATCTACTCCTTACACAAAACAACACAGATAACAGAGTGGAGTGGGCTCAATTTCACTAACGGCTACAACCAAAGGGCTCCAAATCAAACTAGTCTAATTCTGGAAAATGAGATTATGCATAATTTCAGAGTATTCGCCATGGCATAATAGTAATAAATTAAACCAACTTGGGCTGGTCAAGTAGTTAGCTCACTTGTCTGCTTAAGCAAGGGTCGGGGGTTCGATCCCCGTCTTGTGTATGCAGCAACTCATTGGCCATCAGCAAACCCTTAAATGGAGCTCAGATCCACGACAAATTAGTCCTTGGCCTCCCGGGCTGGATACAGTGAGAAACAAAAAAAATAATAGTAATAAATTAATAATCTCTATACACAGCACAAAACAGGACAAAAAATGCAAACCAGATAACCATACGAAACTAGAAGGGTAACACACTCGTGCAAAACATTGATTGTGACATCTGCGAGGTGATAAATGCGTACAACGATGGGTTTCTAATGTCTAGCAAGTACTGAACAATTGGAAACATAACGCGAATTTATTAACAACAACATCAGAAGAAGAAAAAAAGGTTTTTTCTGTTTGGTTGCTGAGCTGAGAAAAAGCTGTGATAACAAACAATTCATAAGAAAGAAAAGTAAAAGGAAAAAAAAAGAACATAGCCCCACATTTCCGAATTCCAAGAAAACAAAGGAACAAAAAACAATGATCAGAACATTTCCTTCGAACCCACTATTGATTTTTCGGTTAAAACAAAAAGCACCCAGAAGAAGAAGGTAATGGAGAGAAAAAAAAAACAGAGCAGCAAGAGGAAAAGAACTTACCAGCACAGAAAACAAAACAAAAAAGAAGAAAAAGAAAAAAGCGGCGCGTCCACGTGGGTATGTATGTTATGGCGGCAAAGTGAGGTGGTAATAGGTTTCGGAGATCCCGAGGAAGATCGGAAAGGTGATTGTGGGTGGCTTTGTGTTGTTGTGAGAGAAAAAAACTAAAAATGTTGTTGTGGGAGGAGGTAGATTGGAAGCGAAGCAAAGGAATGGAAATCAGTGTGGTGTGGTGGTGGAAGCACTCTCTTTGTGTTGCATAATCATTCTTCCTCGTTGTCATTCATCATTATGGTTCTTCTTCGTAATGTTGGTGGACAATATTAGATGTGCCCCTTTTTTCTTTTGGATTGTGGGACAAGGACAAAGGGCACGAAGTATAGAAAATCAGAGATTAGTTTGAAGATCGAATTTTGATATTGTATAAAAAAATGGAATTTTGATAAACAAATAAATTTCATTTATAGTTTCGGAACACGTTTAATTATGTTCTGAAAATCGGACCGTACATTGAACTGAACGAGAGAGGAGTTTAGAGGTTTAACCGGAGGTTCAACTAAATATAATAAAATTTGTATAAAATATATATTTATCTATAAATATATACATATACGATGAATTATATGGTATAGAAAAATTAAAGTGCATGAAAAATATTAATAAAAGTGGAGATTTATAGCATTTGATAAATTTAAAGGTTTAACAATCCTTAATTTTAATAATTAAAGTGTATTATATATTAAATTTATTATAAATAGTTATTAAATTTCAAAAAATTAAAATTTTATAATTTTCATATAAGTTGACCGGTTCAACCGATTTTTACCGATTTTGACCGGTTTTTCCGGTTTTTGACCGGTTTACAGAATCCTGAGTTTTAAGGCCTACTCGGACCGGACAGGGGTCCGGTTCCCGATTTTCAGAACAATGCATTTAATACGTACTCTAAAAATATCTATTACTGTATATATTTTGATTTTATAATATTGAAAACTTGAGTTAAGAATTAAAAAACAAAAAAGTATTGATGTAAAATAAAAAATTAAAACAGTGAACAGGTTACGCACACCATATATTATATAATATGCAAACCATCATATGTCATTCATATCATATATTACATGTTGTAATATTATTTTTCTTTGAAACATGTGACACATAGTATGTGTTAAAGTATAATATCCTCTATCTTACCACTCATTCAATTATCATCACAATCAAATCTACTCATCCATTAAACCTAACGCACTACTATCTGCCTCTCATATGCTCCTTCCCCTCGCTCTAGAGTTTTCTCTATAAATTTCTATTGTAATGCTCACGGAGATGTACTATCAAGAACAAAATTTATATTATATTATATTTCTATTATTATTGTTTCTCCACTTATTATTTTGAGTATCATCATGATTTGTAACATGGTATCAGAATCATGATATCCTTCATGAATTTGTGATTGTTTTATTGTTGTAACTCTCAACTGAGAGAAAGTTTTGTACACAAAAATTTTAGTTTTTCCCGAGTTTATTTCGCTATGTAAAATTAAGTTTCCATTGCTCAAATTACAAAACCATCACCACCATTGGCTCTGCCTCTCTCTACCGACCACGCCACTGAAACCGCAAACACAAAAGCCTCCTCACGCGCCCATACACGCTGCCAACAGCAGCTAATCCCTCTCTATTTCCCTTTCTCTGTTTTGACCCTGTTTTTATATTTCTAGACCTTCGCTCATGAAACCACCACCACCATTAGACCAGTCGTACTCTGCCGACTCATCCACCCAAACTGCATGCGTGTTGAGATTGCATGCGCCCTCGAGCGCTTCCTGAGCCTCTACGCGTGAATCTCACGCGCTACTGAAGCTGGACTTCAACCGGGTGGAGAAGAAGACTCCGACCCGGACCAAACTCGAACCCGCTCCGCTTCTCAACCCGGGATTTCTGCAGCCGTTAGATCAGAAGATATTGATATGATCAAACGGCCATTAGATATTTGTTCTTAAGACACAATCATAGTGGTTGATTCAATATTCCATTATCCAACAACCAAGATCTTGGCACATGGCAGAACAACATCTAACTTGTTCAAATTGCTGACCTGCACCCCCTTCCTTCTAAGCTGACGTGGTTGTCTCCATGACGAGGTGCCATGTGTCATCCTTGATGATGTGGCTGCTGACGCAGCATGATGACGTGGTACAAAAAAATATATAAAAAGCTTATATTCAAGGTTTTCCGATGTTGTGATTCCATTTTTTGGCTTCGTTTCTCCGAATTCTACTCTAATTATATTGTATTTGAAAATTGTTGGTCTTCATTACTACTTCCTGGTTCCGTCCAGGCTCCATTTTTGTTTACCTGGTTCGACCCAGGTCGCGATGTCGCTTACCTGGTTTCGCTTAGGTCATGATACTTACCCGATTTCGTCCAGGTCCAATTTTCTTCCTGATTCCGCTCAGGCTCTATTGATTATTTGGTTTTGTCGAGGTCTTATTGCTTACATGCTTATGTCCAAGTCTTGATGTTGCTATCTGGTTCCGCTCAGACTTCTCATTATTGTCTAGTTCTGTCCAGACTTTCTTTTACTTCCTTGGATACGTCCAGGTGTTGTTACTACTCTGGTTCCGTCCAGACTCCGTGTTGTTTCCGCCAACTCTCTGCATCAATCTCCTGTTTCATGATATGCTATTATAAGTCAGCCACCTCTTCGACACAGTGTTTTGTCATCGGCCGCATCAGGATTGTAGATTTCTCAAGAAGTTTTACTCGTCTTGACTTCTCTAGCAGTATTGATTGCACCTCTCTGGCCACTGAATTATTATCTGTTTTAATTTTTCAAGTTATATTGTTGTTTGCATTTTGTGTTTTTATTTCAGTTTGTATTTCCTGTTGTTGTAATAAGTTGCAAACTCAAGTTGTCTTTCGTCCACTTGAGTTTGAGGAAAGATGTTAGAATATAATATCCTCTACTCTACCACTCACTCTAGCATCATCACAATCACTTACTCCTCCACTAAACCTAACACACTACCATTTGCCTCTCATCTGCTCCTTCCTCTAGCTCTAAAGTTTCCTCTGTAAATTTCTATTTTAATGCTCAGGAAAATGTATTATAAAAAAACCACACTTATATTATATCACATTTTTATTATTATTGTTTTTTCATTTATTATTTTGAGTATCATCAAAATTGGTAACAATATGTATAATATTTTAACTGTTTTAATTAGAATTTTAATGTACACCTAATAATACTAATTAAAAAAATATAATTATAAATGTTTCTCTAGTTCACATGGTCCAAAATCATGAGAGAATAAAGTAGCCCTCAAAATAAATATAAAAGTCTCGTGTGGTGGTTCATCAACTACTATTCAAAAAGTGAAAACCTTAGTATAACTTTGTTATTGAGTGATGTCATTCAAAATTTAGATGTTTACAAATAATCTATCATAATTAATAATTAATAGTGAAAAAAAAAAAGTTGAAATATTATAATAGAACCATATCAAAATTTGATAGTGATAAGAATAAATATTTACACAATATATGAAAAATGAATGTTAAAATAGTTTTTTTTTTTTAATTCGTCCTTCTAAAACTTAATTAAAAAAGCAAACACATCGATTTCATAATTTCTCAATGACTGAAGCGACTTACAACTTATCTACAAATGAAGCTTTTTTCTTTTTTTTCTATACATGAGTATCGATCAACTTAAAACTTTGGTGAAGTAAAACAAATGACGAACAATTTGAGTAAGGTAGATGTTAATTAGACTAAAGATTATTATACCTTATTTTTTATAAAGTAAGATATAATTCATTCATAATGTAACAAATTTTACAAAAAATTATATTAGTTTTTTTTTCTTTGGGACAAGGATATATATCATGATTACTATCTAATATTACATCATGAGAAAATTGTATAGATTTTTAAGATATTATTTCAATTAAAATAAAATGTAGGTATAGTATATTATTATTATTATATATAATTATGTACGCATTTTCGTTATTTGTACGTTAAGAACAAACATAATGATAATACTGAAATGGTGAATCTATACGTACAAGTAACGAGTTATGTCGTTCATATCGTGACTTGTAATACAAGTTTAGACCATCTTCAAATAATAATTTTTATCTACAATGGTTAATCAGTCAATACAATTAATAAATTTATTTTGATTTTTTTAACTAAATAATTATTAAAATTTTAATGAATTGAATTATAATCTAAAATAATATTTATTGTCTGATTTGACTGATCTTTTATTGTACATATGACAGCATTCATCTTCAAATATTCAATGCAAAACTAATTACTAAGAAATATATAAATTAATTTTCATCCATCGATAGTGTACAATTTTTAACACAGTCATCCAATCATGTGCTATTACGTCAGTCATGATTATGGTTTCTCTCGATCTCTATTATCTAAAAAGTCATACAAACAAAGTGTTTTGATTAAATAATAGTGTAAAATACATATACATATGCTGCCGGCCAGTACATCAAAATTAAACTGATAAATATATATATATCATTTACTGAAATGAAGAATCTATATTCACCAATCTTTTTTCTTACAAATAAAAATAATAATGAACAATATAATTATATGTGGTGATGAATGGTTATTCATGTCCCTCATATAATGACTTTGGAATATCATAAAGAGAAATGATGTGATAGTCCCTTGTTTCATTGCCTCCAAAAATGGATTTTCTCACTTCTGAGACAATTGTTTCAAAAGCAACTTATATCCTCTCTGACCTCTCTGTATTTAATGCCTATTTTAAAGTAAATGAACCATTATAGTCTCTTTGATATAATGTTAATGTTAAAGAAACATAAAAAGAATTTTTCCTTTTTGAGATAATTTTAACAAAAAAAAAAATTGCTTCATTTAAGTGAACCAGTGTTAAAGTTAAATCAGATTTACCTAATATAGAGTAGCATTTTAGAATATTTAATTTTATTTTTACTGACAATTTTTCCGGCAATTAATTACAAATATTTTATAAATTTAGGGACTGAATAGTAAACTTTTGAAATATAGAGATTTAATTAATTTTTTGAAAATATATATTAAGAAACTCACAAATTAATGTAACCTTTATAGTTAATGAGAAATAGATTGTTACTAAATTAAATTTAAATGATTTTACAATTATTTATAAAAATTAATTATTATGCACGGTTAGTCAATCATATTCATTGATTTATAAAAGATTTTAATTAATAGATGATTAAATTAAAATTTTTTTGCTGATATATCAATCTCTAATTAAATGTCTGTATAAAATTAATTTATATTGAGAACCGATTAAAATTAAATTTTTATTTAAAATCAGAATAATTTTAGTACTCAAGTGTAGAGAGGGTGTATACGTGGGACCCTGCGTGTGAGATTGAGACTTGAGAATGAAAGATACTGTGTGCCTGGTTTTGGCTGGTCCACCATGTGGGTACCACGGGGAACATATATCCCTTTCACGATAGTATACGTTTGGTTTGGGGGCTGAGGCCCCAATCATATTATTCAACTAATTATATATATATATATATATATATATATATATATATATATATATATATATATGTGTGTGTGTGTGACATGCATATCAAGTTAGATGATCGAGAGTGACAGGAATAAATATGAACTAGTAGATCTTATTTGGATGATTAAGATTCGATCATGGAATTATGTGATTTTTTTAAGTGATTATTTGACATTTTAAAATCTTTTAATCTTGATCATCCATGAATGATTTTATGGTCAAAATTTATTCTTCTCACTCACATATAAATTTAGCATTCTCACTAGATACATCACTATATATATATTTGTACACTTTGTTTATTTAATTTTAACCATAAAATGATGACTTCTGTTCCGTACCTTTGACTGAGGTATGAACTGTCGCCGGAATCTGACTCCTCGCACAGCTACTCTCCAAGGCGCTGGGGGTGTTTTCTCTGAAAGGACTTCGAAGCTTAAGTCAGTGTCAGTGTAAGTGTGAGAACTCAACTGAAAGCGTACCTGATACTGTGATGGGACACCCTATTTATAGAGGGGGATTGGAGCCATTTCCGTGCCGCTCACGCCGCACAACTCGAGATAACGGCCTTCCCGCTTTCTGTGGCGCGTTGGGATGTCCCGCGTCTTGTCGATCGTGGCTCCGAATTTCTCGGCATCGCTATCCGCTCGCTTCTGATCGCCGCCCTAATCGGGGGCCTAATCTTATCCGACCTCGGGTCGGGTCTCGGGCCGGTTCCCGGGTCCTGCTCCGGATCCAAGTCCTTTGGGCCTCTGATTGTTATTGGGTCTTGAAGGTTCAATGGGCCCTGATCTGGACTCGCCCATCGTGGGGTCCGAGGTCCGACCTTGGGCCTTCTTTGGGCTCATTATTGAAATCTCAAATTGGGCCGCCGGATTGGGCCACAATCCGAGGTGTGAACATTGCCCCCAGCTCGGAACTCGGTCGTATCCCGAGGTTTCGAGCTGAAACACCAAGAGGCGCCTCGAAATTCACGACACCCTATCTCTGACGCTTGTCTTTTCACGTCCCATCGTGCCGCTCGATGCTTTTGCGCCTTCCCTTTTGGCGGTATAAATATCGCCTAGATGGGTTTTGCGCCTTCCAAAACTGCCCCTGCTTTTGCTCGCGAAATGTCGAAAATGCCCCTACTCGGGACGGGAAATGACGCTTTTGCCCCTGCCCTTTTGGCGGTATAAATATCGCCTAGGGGGTTACTGTTCTCCTTCTTCCTCTTTTAAATTCTCTTCCACTTCTGCGATTTCCTTTCTGTTTCTTTCTTCCTTCGCCCTTTTGCTTTGCTACTGTTCCGTCCAGAGGCCGCGCCGCCGTCCAGAGTTCGTGCAAATCACCACCCTCCTTTCTTAACCATTGGGCGTTTCCTCTTCTTCGAACTTAGTAAGTTTCTCTTTTTCATTTACTGATTCTTGGCATTTTTGTTAGTCCTTGGTACTTTCTTGGAGCTTTCTTGATCATGGTGAATGGCGTTCTTTCGCCTCCTCCCTTGCTTTACATTGTTTCTGAGTGACCCCATTTTCTGGGTTTTAAGTCTCTTTTTGGCATTTTCCTGCCCCATGGTTTTACTTACAGGTTGCGATAGGGTGTTTTCCCCTTTTTCGCCCCTATTTTCGCCATGCTTCCTTACTGAAATGTTTGGATATGCGACCTCGGTCCTCGTATTTGACCTCGGATGCCCCTCTCTAGGGCTCCGTTCAAGGTCAAACCTAGAGTCGGGTCTGTGACCTCGGATGCCCCTTCCCAGGACTCCGTCCTGGGTCCGACCTAGGGGTTTCCTTTATTTTCGTCTTTTCTTTGTTCGGAGCGGTGACGTCGGAACTCGGCTTCCCTTAACCGGGATCCGATTTGCCCCCTTTTCCCTTTCATTGAAAAGCATTTTAAAACGTCAAACCCCCATTTCCGAGAACAGTTTCTAAACTGTTTTTAATGGTTTCCTTTGTAGGTAATGGGTAAACGTCCGAAGCCCGAGCTTCACCGCCCTCTTCTGCTAAATGACGAGTAGGACTGGGCCGGGGAGGAGGCTCTCGGGATCGTCTCCGTGGTCGATGATACTTATGCCCGGGCTGTCCAGTCTCAAGACCGATTCTTCGCCGAGGGTGCCCAGGAGTAGTACTTAATTGAAGCCCCCTTGACTGATGAGAGGGTCCCCTTCAACAACGGGCAAGAGCCCCGAGACTTCTTTTACATTTACGACATCCTTCTGACTCGGATCGGGATTCGTATCCCGTTCTCCGACTTCCAGATGCGGATTCTCAAAACCTCCGGGGTTGCTCCATCTCAGCTACATCCCAACTCTTGGGCCATGGTCCGAGGCTATGAGAGAATATGCGAGCACCTCGGGATCCCTCCTCTCATCAAGACCTTCTATTACCTCTTCGAGTCCACCCTTCCTCATGGGAATGAGGGATGGGTTTCTCTCCGTGCCCGTGTTGGGAGGAAAGTTTTTACCCTCTTTGAAGACTCAGTTCATAACTTCAAGGAGGTGTACTTCTGGGTTTCTGCCACGGAGAGCACCTACCCCTTCTGGCTGATGAAGAAGGGCACCCCCTGATTTCCTCTATATTGACATCGTGACCTCTACACGGTCGACCTCAAAGACGACGACCTAACCCCAGCTGAGTTTGGCCTCGCCCGACTCTTTCTCGATTGCCATCGGGACAAAAACCTTGTCCTTAAAAAGCTTATTCGAGGTAGCGCCTCCGACTTCTCAAAGGAGATCGGTAACCTCATTTCCTTGTATTTGCTTTATTTAATTTCCCTAGCTTTCGTGCTTATTTTAACTTCTCTTCCTCTTGTTTCTAGGGATGGCAATGGGGCGAGGCAAGTGCGGGGGGTACTATCCCCGTCCCCGCCCCGACCACTAATAAAATTCTCCGCCCCGTCCCCCGATCTCCGCCCTGGGGAGTAACTACTCCCCATCCCCGAAATCCACGGATCCCCGATCCCCGCAAGGATCCGAACGGAGAATGGAAAAAAATAAAAATAACAGAACATAACTGAAACCAAAAAAAAAAATGCATCCCAAGGAGAGTGAAGAAGATGAAAAACATAACAGATCTGGAACAAAAAAAATAAAGCATAACAGAATAGCAAATAAAATGAAGCAATAGATCTGGAACAAAATAAAATAACAAAAAAATAATAAGAACAAAACAAAAATGCAGAACAACAAAAATTAAAACAATACAGATCTGAAAGGAAAAATAAAAGAACAAAACTTAGGAAGAACAAAATAAGAACAAAACATATCTGGAACAGGATGAACAAAATAATAATAGAACAAAAAATTAACAAAACAATGATTTCTTAAAACACAACAACAGATTTGAAAAAAGGGCGATAAGGAGATTGACGAAAGCGTGATGGATTGAGGGAGAGTGACAAACAGACGAAGGCGACAGGTGCTTCGGCGGCGGCAAGAGAGACCGAGAAGGAGTCAAGGAGAAAGAAGGCTCCAACGGCGACGAAACTGCGACATGAACTGAAGCGCGGTGTGTTACCTCCGATCGAAGCACATCTCAATGGCGTCAACGTCTCCGCGAATCGCCACCACCTGTTTCGCCGTCGACCTCCGGAATTGAAGCGGCTCAAACTATTAGGTTTTTGTTTAGTTTAGTGATGAGTGAAGTGTGTGAGTGTGATTGTGTGAGTGACTTTGTGAGTGTGTGTGAGTGGTGACCAAGAGTGTGAGAGAGAGAGTGAAGGCAGAATGTTAAGGGTGGGTGGGGGGGTCTTGTGCGCAGTGCGGCAGCTTTAGTACAGCTTTAGTAAAATTAGGGTTAGGTAGTTTTTGATGATGAGAATACTGGGCTAGGCCCAAACATAACAAGAATAAAATACACAGATTTGGGTCAAGAGGCCCCAATTACAAAAATAACAACATTGAATAGTTTAAATACTATGTATTGACTAACCAAAAAAAAAACTATGTATTGAAATTACAAAAATGACCTATACTCTAAAAATCACATAAATATTCTCGGGGCGGGGATCTCCACGGGACGGGGGGACTAGTCCCCGTCCCCATCTCAAAAATCTCTGCGGGGGGACTTTATTCCCCATCCCCATCCCCACAGGGATAAATTCCCCAACTTCGGATTTCCCCACGGATTTCTCCGTTTTCGGATATCCATTGTCATCCCTACTTGTTTCTTTCAGGCGCCATGACAGGTGCTGCTAACCTCGACGCCATCCGAGCCCTTTGCTTATCTCAAAAGAAGAAGAAGACGACTGCGAGTGGGTCGGGCACAAAGGCCTCCTCCTCTGCTGCCACCTTGGCTACCCCTGCCCGGGGGCCCGTTGTGTTGGCCACTGCTGCTCCTCCTCCCCCCGGAACCAAGCGTAAGGACCTGGCGCTTGACGAGGGTTCCCATCTTGGTCAGTCAGGGCCCTCGGAGGTTCGGAAGAAGAAGAAGTATGACCAAGGCGGTTCTTCCGTCCTCTCCCCTTTTCACAAAGATTATAACTTTCCGGCCCTGATAGATCGAGAAATGTACAACTCGGCTGCTGTTGCTGAGCTGGAGGGGGCGGAAGACATTCGTACTTTCCTCTGATGGAGCGAAAGGGCTTTGGTGAAGACCGCTACCGTCCTTCGCCATATGGAGCCCCTAGCTGTCCTTGGTCATGGCGTTCAGGAAGAGCTCGACGCCCTCCGCGAGGCCCAAGACACAAGCAACAAGAAGATGGAGGACCTCGAGACTCGTCTCAAGGAGGCAGAGGAGAAGCTGAAGGCAACAAAGGAGGAGCTTTCCTTTACCCAGAGTGAGCTAAGGGCTTCGGAGGAGGGTCGGGGGAGCCTTGCCTCGGAGCTCGACGAGGGGAAGAAAAAGATTGACAAGCTGACGGGCGAGCTGGACGACCTTCGCCTCACTTCCACTCAACGCATCTCCAAGCTCGAGAGTGAGGTGGAGGGGCTACAAGCCACCTTGGTTGACTCCACCTTAGCTGTGGCGGAGTTCATCAAGGACCAAGTTCGGATCATCGCTCCCGACCTCGACCTTGGACAGGTCGGGATGTACACCAAGATCAAGACGGGAAGCTGATCGTTGTTGATTTGAACTCGCCTGAGGAAGCACAACCAGACCCCCCTGCAGACTTCGAGGTCCCTGCTGTCAAGACTTCCTCTGAAGCCAACATCCCAGACACCGTTGTTGTAGATGCTCCTGATGTCTGATTTTTATTATGTTGTAAATGACAATTTTATTTTGCCTTTACCTTTTGATTACTTCGTCCGGGTTCCCCTTCGTGGGTTCGTGCCGGTTTGCAATACTTACATTAATACATGTAGGAATTTAACTCACGACGTGGCGTTATTTACTCGTGCTTTTAACTCTACTAATATCTAGTAATCGTTTCTTTTTAATTTGCGGTAACCATCATGGGTTCGCTTGATCTCGGGATCTTTATCGACTTGGATTTTAATTTTAATCAACTATTAACCAGATCGGGTTTTTGACCATCTCGGGGCCTTAACCAACTTGGGTTTTTAACTTAATCGTTTAACCAGCTCGGGTTTAATTTTAATCAACTATTAACCAGCTCGGGTTTTTGACCATCTCGGGGCTTTAACCAACTTGGGTTTTTAACTTAATCGTTTAACCAGCTCGGGTTTTTGACCAACTCGAGGTCTTAACCCACTTGGGTTTTTTTATTAATATAACCAGCTCGGGTTTTTGACCAACTTTGGGCCTTAACCAACTTGGGTTTTTTATTTTAATTATAACCAGCTCGGGTTTTTGACCAACTTGGGGCCTTAACCAACTTGGGTTTTTAATCGTCGGGCTAGTACCTCGAACTTTCAAATAAAACAACAAAGTAAATGCCGAAAAGAGTACTTTATTAATGTCTTCTCAAACTCGCCTCGTTAAAACCTCCCGGGCAAAATCCTCCTTAGGGCAAAATCCCGTGGTAGGAAAGAGTACGAACTGAGGTACCACAAATTACATGAATAAAATTAAATATAAAATTTCCTAAGGTTCGTGGCATTCCACGACCTCGGAACCTCTTTTTCTTCTAGGGTTTCTAGCTTGTAAGCCCCCTTTCCTAGAGACTCTTTCACTCTATATGGCCCTTCACAATTAGCGGCCAGCTTCCCTTCTCCTGGGTTTGGGGCTCCGATGTTAGCTCTTCGCAGGACAAAGTCGCCCTTCTTGAACCTTCTAGGGACCACTCCCTGATTGTACCTTCTTGCCACTCTTTGCTTGAGGGCTTCTTCTCGGATCTTAGCTGCGTCCCGATCTTCTTCGACTGTGTCGAGTTCTGCCTCTCTTGCCTCCGAGTTTCGAGCTTCTTTGTAGCTGATAACTCGGAAACTTGGCTCGCCAAGCTCGACCGGGATCATGGCATCACTACCATAGGAGATTTTGAAAGGATTTTCTCCCGTAGTAGAGTGCGGCGTCGTTCTGTAGGCCCATAGGACATTCCCGAGCTCTTCTGCTCAAGATCCTTTTGCCTCGTCGAGCCTTTTCTTCAATCCCCTTAGGATCACTTTGTTAGCTGCTTCGCACTGCCCATTAGCTTGGGGGTGCTCCACGCTAGTGAGCCTTTGCTCAATGTTCCATCCTTGTAGGAAATCTCGGAACTTTTTGTCAGTGAACTGCGTTCCGTTGTCCGAGATTATAACCTTTGGGACACCGAAACGAGTTATGATGTTCCTCCAAACAAATTTCCGACATTGAGCCGCCGTTATTGTGCTTAGAGGTTCTGCCTCAATCCATTTGGTGAAGTAATCGATAGCCATTACCAAATACTTCACCAAGCCCGGAGCCGTTGGGAAGGGCCTGAGCAGGTCTATGCCCCACTTATCAAAGGGCCATGACGCCAAGATCGGGGTCATCTCCTCGGGAGGCTCACTGTAGTGGTGACTGTGTTCTTGGAACTTCACGCACTTCTTCACATATTCGGTTGCATCCTTCTTTAACGTTGGCCAAAAGTATCCAGCTCGGATAACTTTCAGCGCTAGGGTTTGGCCTCCGAGGTGACTACCCCCTGCCCCTTCGTGGACTTCCTCGAGGACATACTTGGCTTGGTCTTCGTTTAGGCACTTCAGTAGTGGCTGGCTGAACCCTCTTTTGTATAACTGCCCCTCGACCACTATGTAGTATGAGGCTCTTCTTTTCACCACTACCGCGGCCTTTTCATCATCTGGAAGAATTCCGAGCCTGAGATACTGGAGGAGCTCGGAAATCCAACTCGGCGACGTTATTATAGCCGCGACTTCTTGTGCTTCTGCAATTGATTGCCTTTCCAGGGTTTCTTGGATCAGTGTTTTACTCGTCCCTGTAGGCCTAGTGCTTGCGAGCTTTGACAACACGTCGGCTCGGGCATTCTCTTCTCGAGGTATGTATTTTACCTCGGCTCTTTGCAGCGGCTTTAGTAACTCGGTCACTATCTGCAGATACTTCTTTAGTTGCTCATCTCGGGCCTGGTACTCGCCCCCGATCTGAGAAACCACAATCTGCAAATCACTACAGATAGTAAGCTCTTGTGCTCCGAGGTCATTCGCTAACTTCAATCCAGCAATCAAGGCTTCATACTCCGCCTGGTTGTTGGAAGCTCGGAACTCGAACTTTACCGACATCTCAACTTGGATTCCTAGATTATTTTCTAGGATGATGCCAGCTCCGCTGCCCTTTAAATTGGACGATCCGTCCACAAATAAGGTCCGCTGGACCTCTTCCTCTTCTTCATCCACCATTTCTCTCACGAAATCTGCTAAGGCTTGCGACTTTACCGCGTTCCGAGGTTCGAATATCAGGTCGAACTCGGAAAGCTCTACTGCCCACGACACCATTCGTCCTGCTAGGTCGGGCTTCTATAGAATCTGCGTCATAGGGTGATTTGTTCTTACTACCACCGTATGGGCCTGGAAGTACTGTCTCAGCCTTCTCGCGGTTGTGATCAGTGCGAATGCGACCTTTTCTAACTTCGGATATCGGATCTCGGGACCCTGCAATGCCTTGCTCACGAAGTAGATAGGTTTCTACACTCTGTCTTCTTCCCTTACCAGCGCCGCTCCGACCGCCAGCTTTCCTACCGAGAGGTAAAGGTATAACACCTCTCCGATCTCCGGTTTAGACAGGATCGGGGGAGCCATCAGGTATAGCTTGAAGCTTTGGAAAGCTTCTTCGCAATCCGGGGTCCAATTGAAATCCGTCTTTTTCTTCAATAGTTCAAAAAGCGGCAGGGATTTCCGAGCTGACAGCGGGAGGAATCTTGATAACGAAGCTAACCGACCCGTCAACCTCTGAACTTCTTTTACAGAGGTCGGGCTTTTCATATCCAGAATGGCTTTGCACTTTTCTAGGTTTACTTTGATACCTCTTTGGGTTAACATGAAGCCCAGGAACTTCCCGGCTTAGACAGCGAAGGCACACTTCAGAGGGTTCAACCTCATTCCGTGGCTTCTTAGCTTTTCGAACACGATTTCCAGATCGGAGATCGTGTCGTCTTCTCTTCTTGTTTTCACCAGCATGTCGTCTATATACACTTCCATTCTGGTTCCAATCTCCGACTTGAAGACTTTGTTCATGAGCCGCTGGTAAGTGGACCCTGCGTTCTTCAAACCAAAAGGCATAACTTTGTAGCAATAGTTTGCCCTGGGTGTGATGAACGTTGTTTTTTCTTGGTCATCAGGATTCATAGGGATCTGGTTATATCCCGAGTAGGCGCCCATGAAGGACAGGAATCGGAATCCCGATGCGGCATCAACCAAGCTATCAATACTCGGAAGCGGGAACGGGTCCTTGGGACAAGCCTTGTTCAAGTTGGTGTAGTCTACACACATTCTTAGCTTCCCATTCGTTTTTGGTACCATCACGACGTTTGAGAGCCACGTCGGGTACTGGACCTCCCTGATGAAATCGGCCTTCAACAGTGCGTCGACTTGCTCAATTACTGCTTGGGCCTTTTCTTCCGACATTCTTCTCTTCTTCTGTTGTACCGGCTTAGTTCCCGGGTACACGGACAAATGATGGCTCATGACCTCGGGCTTGATCCCGGGCATGTCCATTGCTTCCCAAGCGAAGAGGTCAGCGTTTTTCTTGAGAAATTGGATCAGTGCCCCTTTACATATAGGACTTAGGTTAGCACTGATCCGGGTAATCTTCTCGGGACTTTCCCCGATCTGTACTTCCTCCAGTTAGCCCTCTGGCTCTGGCCGAACTGGGTTCCGAGATCTCACGTCGAGCTCAACATTGTTAACCTCGATTCTCGGTCTTTTATCTTCTTTTTTTCCTTCTTTTTCTATTTTTTCTTTTTCTTTTTCTTTTTGCACTCCATCTTCACCCTTGGTTCTTTCACTGACCTTCAGGCTATTGATGTAGCACTTCCGAGCTGTCACCTGACACCCTTTCACTGTGATGACCTTTCCATCCTTTGTAGGGAATTTCATGACCAGATGAGGGACCGATACCACTGCTCCGAGCTTACACAGCGTGGGTCTACCCATGATCATATTGTAGGCAGAGTTGATCCTCGCCACTATGAAATCTACTTCCACAGTCTTCATTAGTGGCTTGGGGCCCAAAGTGAGATACAGGGTGATGTAACCGTCTGGCTTGATCACATCGTACCCTGAAAACCCTACAAGGTCTTCGTCGTAGGCCTTTAGGTCGGAGTCCTTTAGGCCCATCTCATCAAAAGCTTTCCTCGTTAACAACTCGGCGGAGCTCCCCGTGTCGATTAAAACCCTTCTGATTTCCATGTTTCGGGCTATTACCGACACCACCAAGGGATCCGCGTAGTCGGCAGTTACTCCGGGATTGTCGAGATCGGAGAAGGTGATTGGCACCAGGGCTTTCTTCTGCACCTTTGATGCCAATTCCTTCTTATCCACGCTCATTATTTCCTTGAGCGCCCTCTTTCTCGCCGCAGCGCTTGCTCCACCTCCCGCAAAACACCCCGCGATGGTGTGAATTGTCTTCACCACCTCGGAGCTGTTTTCGGGTTCAACCTCATCCTCCGGCTTGTTTCTCTTGCTTCTCGGGTTCCGCCCTTCATCTTCAGGACTTCTTTCCCTTTTCCTCTTCGGGCCCCTCTGCTCAGCCACATATTTCGCGAGCCTGCCGGCTCGGATTAATTCTTCAATCGCATCTCGGAGGTCGTAGCAGTCCTCCGTCCGATGCCCATGTTGCTCGTGGTAGCTGCAATATAGACCTCGATTTGTGTTTGCCCTTGTTCTTACTGGTCTGGGCCTGGGAAACCGTTCAGTCTGTTGTATCTGCTTGTACACCTCCCCAATCGATCGTGACAAGGGGGTGTAGTTGGAGAATTTTCCCCTTGTAGGGGCCCGATCATGCTTCTCCGACCTCTGCCTGTCCTCCCTAGGCTTCTGAGGTCGGGATTTTTCAGCTCTCCTCTCTTCGTTTTTATCCTCCGCCGACTCTCTTTCCATTTTGGCCATCATGATCTCCTCCGCCCTGATGAACTCGGCCGCTCTGTCCTGAATTTCCTCCATGGTCGTTGGCTCCGACCTAGAGAGGGACTCGGCAAATGGAGACCAGCGGAGTCCGTTGATCAGAAGGGTGATTGCATTGGAGACATGCAAATCCCTTACCAAGAGCGCTTCAGCATTGAACCTTTCGAAGTAGGCTCTTAGCGTCTCCCCCTGCTTCTGCTTGATGTTCATGAGGCTCACAGCTGACCTCGACTTTGTTTTCCTGGTTGTGAAATGAGCCAGGAATTGAGCGGCGAGGTCTGCGAAGCAATGGATTGACCTTGGCGGGAGACGGTTATACCATTTCAACGCAGTCTTTAGCAAGGTAATCAGGAACGCTCGGCATCGTTCCTCATCCTCCGCTTCGTCATAATCCATTCTGGATTTAAAAGCCTCCAGGTGCTCCTCGGGGTCGGTGGTCCCATCGTATTTGAGTCCCGGTGGGGTCCGACCTTGGGGCATCTTGTACTTCAGAATATGTGGGGCCAGCGGCCCTTCAGCTTTGAACGTGAAACCTCCCCCTTTCCACCGCCAGTACTTCGGTACTCGGTGTAGGTAAAGGAGCGCTCCCGTTCTTCATGGAAGTTCTGGGACTGCTTGTCCCTTTCTTTCTCTCGGGATCTTCTCGATCTTTCCTGGTGATCGTCGCGTTCCCGAGACCGACGTTGCTCATCGGATCTCGGCCGCTCCTGCTTCTTCTCCCGAGAATGCCCATTCCGACCATTTCTTGCCGAGTCTTTCTACCCCAGCTCCAGTCTTCGGAGGCGCTGGGCTAGGTCCTTGACCTTTTCTTGCTTGTGTAGGAGCTTCTCTTCCACCTTCTGGTTTCGGCGTTCCTCCCTCCGGAGTTGATCCTCCAAAGGAAGTCGCTTCACCATTTCTTGCTCCAACACTCGGAGCCTCTCCTGCTGATCCCGGATGAGCTGCATTGTCTGGCGCACATCGGGATCGGCTGAGGGCCCGACTTCATTGTTTCCAGCAACTGTACTGGGCTACTGTTCAGCTTCTGCTCCCCCTGCTCCTCCGAGGTTCAGCTCATTCTGATTCGGGGGGGGCTGAGGTTGAGATTGGTCGGTCTCGTGGACCGTTTCACAGTGGCCGTCTTGCGTTCCTTCCATCCGGTATCCTGGTTCTTTTGGGTGGACGGGGCGGGCGGTAGACTTTGTTCTAGCTAGTTTCTCGTGTTCGCTTCGGTCCCTTAACAGGTAAACCGACCTCGAAAAGGTGTTGTGGTGGATCCCCGGCAACGGCGCCAATGTTCTGTACCTTTGACTGAGGTATGAACTGTCGCCGGAATCTGACTCATCGCACAGCTACTCTCAAAGGCGCTGGGGGTGTTTTCCCTGAAAGGACTCCGAAGCTTAAGTCAGTGTCAGTGTAAGTGTGAGAACTCAACTAAAAGCGTACCTGATACTGTGATGGGACACCCTATTTATAGAGGGGGATTGGAGCCATTTCCGTGCCGCTCACGCCGCACGACTCGGGATAACGGCCTTCCCGCTTTCTGTGGCGCGTTGGGGCGTCCCGCGTCGTGTCGATCGTGGCTCCGGATTTCTCGGCATCGCTATCCGCTCGCTTCTGATCGCCGCCCTAATCGGGGGCCTAATCTTATCCGACCTCGGGTCGGGTCTCGGGCCGGTTCCCGGGTCCTGCTCCGGATCCAAGTCCTTTGGGCCTCTGATTGTTATTGGGCCTTGAAGGTTCAATGGGCCCTGATCTGGACTCGCCCATCGTGGGGTCCGAGGTCCGACCTTGGGCCTTATTTGGGCTCATTGTTGAAATCTCAAATTGGGCCGCCGGATTGGGCCACAATCCGAGGTGTGAACAACTTCTATTTCAATTTAAATAGAAATGATAAAATTGTAAAATTCATACATATTCTTCGGATAAAATAATTCTCGAATATTATCCTTTCTTGACCCCTTCAAAATAAATTATTTAGCTCCACTACAGTGCATTACTATACATAATATATACTATATTATACATAATATATATATATATATATATATATATATATATATATATGAACACAAAATATAGTTGATGAGTATGTAATGCTATGTTTACAACGATAATTTTATAATGTTTGTACAATAATCATATCTACCGTTGAATTACATTCATTTATAAGTCCATATTACAATCTAATGATAGATATGATTATTGTACAAATATTGGATAATTTTTATTGTACATAAAATATTATTAGTGATATTTGATTAATATCAAATAAATTGTATCTCATAACTTCCATTATTACAGTGTCTTGTAACATTCTCTTTTCTCCTCCTAGTCTTTCTACTAGTTAAGTTCTCCTGACCGATTTATTCCTGGTTTATGACATGATATACTCTGTTTAGAAAGGACTTAAGGACACACATTTTGCGGGAACCCTGATTCAACACAGCTAAAAAAATCATTTGCATGTTGATTTTTGACAATGTACACACAGTGTATTTGACAATCAATATAAATACTGATCATCATATTTAAAAAAAAAAAGTGATACTAGAGTAATATCCCAACGATAGCTTTCAAGTTTTCAGCACAATTTTGGCATTTGTTCTATTAGTCTCCCTCTTGAAAGCAAAACTTAGGAGAAATTTGAATTAAAATGTGACCACAACAAGAAGGGGGAGAGATAGATTATATTAAAATCCCACCCACCATCTGTGTGAGTGCAATGATTTTGTCTTTGCTGTGCAAATTAGCAATAGCCATTTTAAAATAGAGACAGGTCTCTGCCACCATACTTGATTTTCTGCTCTTCTTCAACAATTTGCTTTCTGACTCTTATGATTTATGAATGAATCAGTGACTTACTAGAAGCATCATATATATTCGTATCTGTCCTCAGAGATATTTCATGTGCAGTTTTTTATTTTATTTGTTGTTTTATTCGATTGCTGTATCCTTAAAGGTATTCTATATAAGAGATACAATTTTTTCAATGTTATTTTTAATCAGTAATATTTATTGTACCAATAATGCTAAGTATACAATAAAAAATCAGCCAATACAGTCAATGGACCTATGTTGACTTTGAGTTTGACCCAAATAATTATTGAAATTGCAATGAGCTGAGTAATTATAGCTCAAAATCTCATTTATTGGCTGGTTTTTTATTGTGCATTTAGCACCACTCTAATTGTACAATAGAAATATGTCAAACTAGCTAATATTCAACATATGTTATACATAACACGTAATGTGTGTTATATGTACGGTACATATAACACACATAAGTATAACACATATTAGATATTAATTCAACATATTATTTCTGGTGTATAACAAAAATTACTTATTTTTAAGTCACCATTTTTTATTGTTTTTATCATTTATGTTTTCAATTGCACTACGTGTATATAACAAGAATGTACAAAATAAATCACACTAATTAAATTTTTCCAAAATTTAGAAGTATAATTAATCACCATTTGATAGTTATTTATTTATGATTTGATGTTTTTTTAAAATTTTGTAATAGGACAAAAATTATATAAAGATAAATATTATTAATTGAATTTTAATTGTATTTTAAAAATATGGTATAAATAATAAATACATATATAAATTCTTAATTTATTATAAAAAAATTTAAAAATTTAATAGATAATTATTAACTATAATAATTAAAATATTAATTGATAAGAATTATTTTTAAAATTTATTATTTATAATTATATTTTTATATTATATTATTCATCATCCATTACTTATTATTTTAGAACAATATTTTTTTACACAATCAATGTACTAAAATTGTACAAATTATTTAATCTATAACATATGCAAAATAAAGTATGAATGATAAATACCAAAATATCCATAGTAAAATAATATGAAGTGTAGGTTTTTTAAACTTTTGAAAAAACATATATTGTACTTGAAAATTCATGGAGTTAGTGTGTTCATAATGAAGTTATAGTATCTATAAATATAATGTTCCATTCATTTTTTTTAATATACTATTTGAACACTAACTTTTCAATGTCTCATTTGAGTATATATCTATCTCTTGACCATTGGATAAGTGAGGATGGGAGGATCAAAATATTGAGACAATAGTGATAAAATGATATGAGTGTCTAATTCTTTTAATCAAGCTCATGATCTCATCAAAAAATTGGTATGGAAAATGATTTAGTACTAATTCTTTTAATCAAGCTCATGATCTCATCCATTTAAAATCCTTGTATTTATATTTAAAAATGAATTAAAAGAGTTGATTGTATAACACTATTCAATTTGTGTTAAAATATTAACAATAACAATGAAGCTAAGTCAATAATTTTTCAGCATCCACTTGAATTAATCATCCTATTTTGGGAAGGCTGGAATCGGATCATTACAGGCATATATATACTGAAATAAGTCAAATGTTTATTGCTTTATGCGTAACATTTATTTTGACAACGTAATCATTCAATTAAGATTGAGCATTTTTATATCCACAAGTTAAAAATATATATTATACATAATATATATTATATATTATATATTATATAATATATAATATATAATATATAATATGTACAATATATATTATATGTTGTATTTATTATATATAACATATTGTGTATACAATATTTCACATTTTATAAAGAAAGATAATATTACAATATGTGATATATGATGTGCACAATATATTTTATATGGTATGCATATTGCATAATATGTAATATATGTTATGCATATTATATATTATATATTGTACATAAATTATTAACTATTTTGACCGATTTTTTAGTGTATGTACACTACGAATTTCCAACTAAAATTATATTTAGATTAATCCTAATGAATGATAATCATAAGCCATCGATCTCCTTTTCAATCACACTCTACTTTTCTCATTAAAAAATTTAAGTGGACCTGCGTTGAATTATTTCATGACTTTGTATCTGTTCATAGTTGATTGGGAGAACTAATCATGAAATTCGGTCTCATCCAAAAGTCGAGCACATCACGAACAGCCTAGCAAAACGAATGGAAGAGATAAAGAAATTTTGGTAGGTGAATGGGATTTTATTGCCATATTAGGCCAAAGCTAAAAATGCAATCATTTATTCAGGTAAAAAAGAAGAAGAGAAAATGCTTGTTCGTTGTTAGGTTCACATGTGAAAATGTCGGGACCTAAAAATGAAATCAGGTATGATTTTTATTTTTGCCTGAGACTGATATATTTATTGTAGCAGGCTAGGTAGCAAATTTAACGTGCGATTTCCCAATCAAGCAACAGATCAGGGAGAGGTTGAATAGTCAATTAGACATAGTTTGTTCTCACTAATTTGGTAGTAGAGTTAAAAAGTGAGTGAAAAAAAAATTAGGTTAAGTATTTGGTTTGTGAGTCGTATTAGAAATGAAAACAAAATTAATTTTTGATTCACTCTAATATTTTTTTTTTTGACAAACCTCCTATTTTAATCCATTTATAGATACTTGATAAAATTGAACAAACTAATTCCTTAAAAATTATAAAAAAAAATATCAAATTAATTCATATTAATTAAAGATATTGGGCAATCTAGTACTCCCCTTTGTACAAAGATTAATTTCACATTATATTTTTTAAGAAATTAATTTATTCATTTTTTTAGGGAGATATCGAATTGTTTGAGGTTTGACATCTATAACAACAATTTATCTCTCTTTTTTTCTTTTTTATTAAAATGGGGCTTGTCTTCTATTTTATTAATTCACCATCATTTAATTAGTGGTAATAGCTGAAATACTGAATGATGAATAGAATATGAAACAACTTCTTCCTTATTCCTAGAGTAACTACAAAAATTTTTAGGTTTAATTATATATACGGTAGGTTCTTATAGTTTAACCAAATTTTAAATTTAGTCTATATAATTAAAAAATTTAGAATTAAGTTCCTATAGTTTAATAGTTTTTTTTTAAATTGAGTCCCTAACACTAATTTTTGGTAAAAAAATTTATTTAAACACATTTCTAAAATATGGTTAAAGACAAAAAAGTAAAAAATATTACTAAATTCTAATTATATGTTATATATATATTATTTTTATTTTTGTACTTTTATTTTATTTTATATCATATTTTCATTTAAAATATTTATTTTAATTTCAACAAATTTTTTTTTCATTTTGATTAAGTTTTATTTATATGACATGACAAATATATTAAAATAAAAAGTTACAAAAAATAAATAATTAGAAATAAAATTAAATATAACATAAAATTAAAAAAAATAAACTAGAAATAAAAATTAAAAATAACATAAACTAAACATTATAAAATAAAAATAATAAGAATTCAAAAGATAGCTAACTTAAAATATTTTGTGATATTTTTAATTTCATTCTATTTTTATTTATAATTTTTTTATATTGTTTTTTATATATTTTAATTTACTTATCATAATATATAAATAAAAATTTAATAAAAATAAAAAAACAAACAAAAGTTTAATTAATTAAAAAAGTAATTTTAAATAAAAATATAATATGGAACAAAATAAAGGTACAAAAGTAAAAAATAAAAAAATAAAATAACATTTAATTAGAATTTAATAATATTTTTTACTTTTTTTATCATTAAATAAATTTTTTAATAAAAATTAGTATTATGGACTCAATTAAAAAAAAATTAACTACAGAGACTCAATTCTAAACTTTTAAATTATACCGATTAAATCTAAATTTTGATTAAATTATTGGAACTTGGAGAATAATTAAATCAAAATTTTATGGCAGAACATATCATTATTGTTGAGACTTGAGAGTGACATTTGAATTGCAGAAACCTTCCAATATGGGGATATGGTGGTGGTCCGAAGCCTACCACCTAAGAATTTCTAATGAAGATAATAAAATGTTGTCTTGCCGCTGCTACATCGCCCTCATGAGATTCCACGTTATATAAGCACCACAGAAGTATAGAACATGGGTTAGATCTCAATTAGTCACTCATTGAATTCGTGAGTGGTTTTATTTTATATTTAACCTTTAAAATTGATCAAATTAGTCTCTTACATTGTAAAAATTGAGTCAAATTAATCTCTCGATTCACTTTTATTTAAATATTTGTCATTTGAATGAATGCGAGGGAATAACTTGAAAAATTTAAGAAAAAAAAATTAAATGACTCAAATGTATAATATGATGAACTAAATTGAGATATAATATTAAAGACTAATTTATTAATATATATATTGTACATATTATATGATATATGATGTGTACAATATGTGATATAAATTGTGTATATTATATTATATATGTTGTGCATAACATGTTGACTATTTTGACTAATTTCTTATTGTACATATAATAATACTGTAAATAATAAAGGTGTGGTAAAATTTTTTGTTGGAATTGTTTGACATGTATTGGATGCATTCAAGACTAAGAGGCCCATGACCCAATATATAAGAGGGTTCCCCACCGTTATGGGTTGGCTGGGTTTTTACCAAGATATCTCCGACTTGACTTTGATCTTTAGGCCTACTAATTTCTAGACCCAAGGGCCCAAGTAGTTGCTATTCTCTTAGCCTCGATAAGACTTTTTGGTGCAGCTAATAAGAATTCACAAACCTCATTGAATTAATAAAGGAAATTCATAGTGTTAGTACAAGTTACGTTCCCATCAAAAGTCGTACACATGGTTTACCGAAAAAATATAGTAGTACACATGTACGTTGAAAGCGCACAATACAAACTATACATTTAATTTTTATTAGACTCGGATTCAGGGTGAATCCTACATGTAGTAACATATAAATCATTTAAAATATAATTAAAAATTATAATTATAATAATATTTTGAAATTCTTGGTTGATATATTGGTACATATAGAGTTCACCGTAAAATCGAGTTTTTATTATTATTTTCCTTTTAAATAATGAAAGATTTTTCAGTACTAATGTGCAGTACTAGGAAGCCTATATAATAACAGAAGCTGAAGCTTGCTTCTTATGCATGTGTGTCTTTTACAACGGATGGGAGTTGAGGTGGGATATTTCTTTAGGACTATGGTTTGGACAAGTCACAAGGTACATTTAATTAATTTCTATTGGTTATTTCTTGGAGTTATTGTTATTGGTACATCCCAATTTAGAAATATTTAGACACTTGAGTCCTTAATCTTAACTATTACCAGTATCACATTATTATTAGGATTTTGTTAATAAGTTAGTGTCTTTATAACACTTCTTAAGAAAATAAAAGTAAATATTCATATTGATAAAATCATTTTCATATTTTTAATACACGAGACCGTATCCACCATTTTATTTTCAATTTTATTAAAAGAATTTTTTAACTATTATTATTATTATATCATCTATAATTCTAAAAGACAAGAATGTCTTGCATATGGAGTTTAAATTCTTTTTCTCTGTTTTCTGACTTCGTCAATCTGCAATAATCCCCAAAAGAGTACTCTAATAATGTATTTGATATGAAGTTAAAAATTGATAAAGGTGTGATTAATACATCGAATCTTATGAGAACTCGTAAACGCCAAAAATAAAATATTGATAAGATCATCATTTGATTAATAAACTCCACATGTAATTTTCATCTATGAAATGTTCTCCCCGTTTTTACTTTATGTCAAACACAAATGTGTCATATTTATACGTTTCTATTATTGATTTTTACAAGAGGTGTTTGACTGAGGAGTAAAAATAGAGTATATTTATTTTATACAGATAAATTCCAGCATGAAATTCCACAATTTTTTGGATAAGAATAATTTTTCATTTAAAACAGTCAAAAAAGTTTATTTTAATATTTTTGTCTCAAATAGTATTTATAATTATGTGTGTTTTTTTAATAGACAGAATGATTTAGGTCCAAACTCTTATTTTTTGCTGTTATTTTGACTGGTACAATTTTATAACCCTAACAAAGTCCATTAAATACATCTCTATATGATAGCTACCTCAAACCAAACATGCTCTTACAAAAACACATATAATACTGTATTAGGATGATGTGCATGTGCACAGAACGTATCTCAGTTTCCAAGCAAATCTTGGGGCAACTTCTCAAGTCTAAAATCTTGAAGAGGAAGATATTAGAGGAGCTCTCTCTTGTCCAAACCATAGTTTTAAAGGAATGAACCCTTCAATAAGTTGTTTACACGAGATTGGTTAGTTCATCAAGCTCAGGCGAGTACATTTTGTGTAATGTTATACGGTATGCATTCCTTTGTAGTAGGTGACACTTTCACAGTAATAAGAATTTGATAACTCCCTTAGGAGTTATTGTGTTTGTTATTCTTTTTAATGAATATTTACTCTTTGTTTATTCATTTTAGTTTTTCTTAGTTTAATTTAGTTTAATTGATTGTGTGTTTTCATCGTATGTATTTTAATTTAATCTATGATTTTATTTGTGTTTTGAGTGTGATTTATAGACTTTCAAAAGATTGGTACTAAATGAATAATAAAAAATCAGCTCAACCAACCAATAGATGAGATTTTGGGCCACAATTACTCAGCCCATTACAATTTCATTGTTTATTTGGGCTCAAACCAAAGCTAAAATGGGCTTATTGTTTACATTGGCTGGTTTTTCATGGTTCATCTAGCATTATTGCTTTCAAAATCATTTCATGAAACAATTGAGATAGATGTGCATTGGACCAAGAATTGAAGCTCAAAGTGTGCTAAAAATCAAAGTGCTGAAACATGTCTATGCTCCAACGTGGATGTCTATGCTCCAGCGTGGAAGTTGCAGTATGCTCCCACGTGGATTGCTATGCTTTAGCGTGGAAATGCTGTCAAAATATGAAAGTCCAGTATAGCTACGCTCCAGCGTAGTCAAGCTTACGCTAAAGCGTGGATATGCGAATATGATATCAATTTGGGGCCTCCACACTTATATTTTGGCCGGGAATCAAGGAAATAATAGAACTTTTCTGCATTGAACATGAGGGAAAACAAGGAACATGATGGATACTTGGAAAAGATAAGGAGGATCCAACTCATAGAGCACAAAGGAGCTCAATCATTCATTGATGGAATGACTCAGAAACCATGGATGAGGCTGCACTATATTTTGGAGGACAGCAACCATATATTGGGGATGTTTCCATCATTAGGAGGGACCTTTTTCATCTGGACAACATCAAAGAAAGAACAAAAGGAAAACCTTGGAGGAGAATTCGGAACAACTCCTTGAAGATTCAAGTAGAGTTTGTAATCTTTGTTCACTATTCTTGTTATTATCATTTTGTAATGGATCAGTTTCATTATCTTGTTTCTTGTATTATTCTTGTTGAATTTTCTACTATGTGTAGCTAACTCAATTTGCTATGGGTGATTTATGCACTCTATGTGTTTGATGAAATGCTAGTGTGAATGAAGGTATGTTTGTTCTAGCTTAATTGATATTGAGTATTACATTTGTGTTTATTTATCTTGAATTGCTTAATCACCAATTTAGGACTTTAGGGGTTTATGCTAGTTTGAGAAAATGTGTATGAACCATGCCTATGAATATAATGCCATGAATTGAATGAAACTAGAGATAGGAAAACATGATTCATGTGGTAAATAGAACTTGTACACATAATCACTCTAGTTAGATTTTAACATGTTAAGAGATTAGGTGTTAGATCTAATTGAGTAGCATTAGTTGTCCTTGAGAAAGGCAAGTGATGAACATAGAGATTCTACCATCAATCTATCTATTTTAGAATAAGATTTATTTAAGTTTATATTGCATATTATCTACACATAGAGGAAATAAATCACCCTAGCACCTTTATAGATATTTCAATATTCATATTTTGCATTTCCAATTTATATTTCTCATAATGGTTTTATGAAATTCTTTAATTCACTAAATTTTCATCATATTTGGATTGTCCAACTTGTTCTCTAATTAGTTAAAGTCAGTAATTGATTTATCCTCGTGGGTACGATAACATCTTGTATACTTAATTACTTGACGGCCTAGTGCACTTGCTAGTGTCACTCCATTTTGGAGCGATAGGAATTTTTCACATTTAACTGTAAAAAAAATATCTGATAAAAATATTATTAAAAAAAGTTATTGACGGTAGATATAAATTATTAACATTTAATACTCACTAAAAAAATATTTTTAAGTATTTTTATTATCATTGTTAATATTATTTTTTATTAGTAATATTTCTATCGATATATTTAATATTTAAGTTGTTGAAAATAATTATTGTTCTAGCAGTGTGAATTTTTTTTCGATAATTAATAAAAACTTGATTCCAAAGGGGAAGCAAGAGGTCCATGTGCTGGACATACACAAGAAAACAACACGATATAACATTACAGACACACACCCATTAATTTATTACAATACACCATGCTTCTAAAGCATGACACCTATTAGATCCAAGTGTATGCATCTACATTTTTACCCCATCAAATTACAGATGTCCATTATATCATTAGGACTCCCCAGCAGTATTCCACCACATCACTCTTCGGTGGGAATACGTACACTTCACTTCGATCCAAGCGTTTGGGATCATAGCACATACTAATTTTATTTTCACCTCCAACTACTGATCTAAAAAGATTTCAAGAAACCTTAAATTCCAGGGAATCTGTTTGTTGCTTTTGACAATTTTCGCAAATTTTTTCAAAATCATAGACTTTGAAAGAATTGTTGTGGAGCCGATCTCCATTCCCATATCCGATCTTACAAAAAATAGTACTCGCCATAATCCTCTAATTTTAGCTTCTTCGAGAGTTTGAGCTTGGACAAAATCGATAAAGCAAGCTTGCTCCCTGATCCAGCAGTTTGTGATTATCCCCCCACTGCAAAGACATCTCTAGTCGGAATTTGATCTACAAACATCCAGAGGCCATTCAAACCACCACCATGTTCCTTTGTAGTTTTAGTATCAGCCTTACTGAGACCCAGACGACCCAAGATATGCTTACCTGCACAGCTTCTTTTGTTGAAGAATGCATGGGGATTAAGAACATTGCCCCAATTTCAATTTTCCCCATTCTTTCCATCTATAAATGATTTGCACAAGGAACTCCTCCACATTTGGCTCATGATTTTGGAATATACATTTGTTCCTAAAGGACCAGACTAACCACACAATAATAAAGAACAATGTCATCTACATTTTTGCTTTAATACTCTTTAACTCATGACAGGACCATTCAATCCATAGTCCAGTAAGCTCCTCCGGACTAACCCATTCAACACCTCTCCACCTCATGCACGCCGCCCATATCTTCCATGAAAATTCACATTTAATGAACACGTGGGAATTCGTCTCAATTTCCTTTTTGAAGAAATTATAGATGCACTCTTCCTGTGTAATAATGTGCCTTTTAGCTAGCTATTCCTTGATTTTTAGTCTGGCAATTAGTGCAAGCCTGTAATACCTGGGGTAGTCCGAGTTAGTTTGAGTAAGAGATCACGGTACACCCCGGGAGATAGGACCACGTGGGCCCCACCTCCCCTCTCTTTTTCTTTCCCTTTTTCCTTCTTTCTTCCCCCATTCACGTCACTTCCTCTCTCCCTCTCTTCTTCTCTCTTCTTCTTCTTCCTCACCCCTTTCTTCCTTCTCCAATCCAAACCCAAACCCCATTAATCATCAAAGATCAAGTTAGCATTGCTCATCTAGTATATTGAGGGTAAGTGTAGAGTATTTCTTTTTCTCCATTGATGTCTAGTTTCTCTAATTTTCGGATTTGGGGGTTTAGGGTTCCTAATTGGGGTTTCTGATTTTGTTGAGAGATTGAGGTTTGTGATGTGTTCTCTAGGGTCTCAACCATCTAGGGAAGCTCCGGGGAACTCATCCTAGCTCCGGGTGAAGTCTTGGAGCTCATTGGAGTAATTTGTAAGTAATAGGTTATTTGTAGTTTATGTATGATTTTGATTGAATCTGTGAATATCTTGCTATGATAGTTGATAGGGAATGAGATTGGTTGATATATAATTGATATTGCATGTTGATTGTGTTTGATTTGGATGAGTTGTGGTGAAAATGCGGATTTGGGGATGATTTTCGCGAAGTTTTCTGCAGAATTTCGTCTCTGACCAGGCTGTAATCGATTACAGCGAATTGGTAATCGATTACCACGGGTTGGTAATCGATTACAGACAGCCAATTTTTGTAAAAATTTTCTTCAGAACGAAATTTAAAGCAGGTAATCGATTACAGAGGTCTGTAATCGATTACATCAGTATAAAAACTCCATTTTCAAGACTTTAACTCAACATTTTCTTATTTTAAAGTTAATTACTCAAATCCATTTGTTCACCACTACTCCAAACTTATTACATGAATGTTTATAAGGTCATGGGATTTATGATATGATGTTGATGATGTGATGATGAATTGATGAGTTACTTAGACGGTGATTGTGAATGATATGTGCCACTAACAGCGTTAAATAAGATAAAATTTGAATGAATTAAGAGATGGTAAAACGACATGAGGAGGGGCATAGCTCGCGGGGTCGTAAATGGGAAACCTGATGAGGGGCATAGCTCGCGGGGTTTCTCAGTATGGTGTCTGATGAGGGGCATAGCTCGCGGGACATCCATACTTTCTATGAACATGAGTCGGGGCCTAGCTCCAAGTGTTCATAGGTTAAAAGCTACCGAGATAAAGAGACTGTATAAGAACGTTTAAGTTATATATCTGCTGCATTGGTGTATCTTTATGCTTGTTGATTCATGATATATCTGCATACACTGCTTATAACCTGTTTATTCACTGAGCGTATGACTCACCCATTCATACAATATGTTTTCAGATCAAGGTGTAGATCAAGGGACGAGTTCATCCGTTCCTCCGAGTTCTTAGATTGGGTGAGCCTCATGTGTAGAGGCATTATGTATTTCATTTCTAGTGTATGCTCCTAATGTTACAGACAGGATTTCCTTGGACTAGGATAGTGGATGGATGTTGTATAAGTCTATGTAAGACTTACTATTTTTGTGTTGATGTTGTTAGACTTAATTATGGATATGTATGACCAGATTATATGTATGGATATTATGTATGAATGTATGTTGTTGTAGTTGTGGCTGTTGTTGTTTAGCTGGATTATCGTGTAGATTACAGGTTAAGGCTGACATGGGACTCGGTGTCTCATGTGCCGGTCACGATCCGAGATGGGTCGTGACAAAGCCACACAGTGATCTCGGCCCTAGGGTGAGAGCCCAACCCTTCCACAAGTTCAAGAAGATATTATGCACCTCCGCATGGCTCCCCTGGTCATCTGCAACAACTTTGATAAAAGATCTGACTGAAAATATTCCAGATTCATTGAATTTCTAGATAGCTTTATTTATGGTTTCCTTGTTGAGTACCACCTGGTTCAGTATCGCCTGCAAAGACAAAAACATTGTGTTTCCCTCTGAACTGACACCACTAGTTTAGGGTCCAGATCCATTTATCCCCATCCCAAAGACCACACTCTCTAACAGTAAGGCTTTTCTGAGTTGAAATCATGAATAATTTCGGAAATGTCTCCTCTCCTTTAACGACTTCTCCCCAATCCACTTGTCAAACCAGAATTTTGTTTTCACACCATCTCCCACCATAAACCACCACCCCTCATTGACGATGTTACAAACAACTTTATTTATTTTCTCAATATTACATATTCTCCCCAAATACCACTTTTTTTGATATTACTCAATTGTTCTGTGTCATTGTTAAGCTCCATATTATGACAGGAGCAAATCACACGTTTCCAGAGGATCTTATCTTCCTGGATGAATCCTCACCACCATTTATATAGGAGAGCAGCATTTTGCATCAACATGTCCCTCACCCCAACCGCTCCAAGTTCCTTATGCATTTGTTTTTTTCTCCAAGCAATCATTGGGATCCCCCACTTATCTCCATCACTGCCCCAAAAAAATTTAGACTGAATCGATATAAGTTTTTCTCCACTGCTCTCGACATCTTAAATAAACCAAGGAAGTACATGGAAAGGTTGTTTAGGACTGACTTAATCAATATAATCTTTCCAGTTTGAGAGATGAGATTAGCTTTCCAACTTCTGAGCTTCTTCTCCACTCTTGCTACAACTGGTTTCCACGTCTCCACACGATTTGGGTTTGCCCCCAAGATATGTGATGGGCAGAGATACAACCTGACATCCAATAATCTGAGCCATACTTGTGGTCCAGTCCCCATCACACCCAAACGAGATTAGTGCCGATTTGTGGTAATTGATTCTCAAGCTTGTGGTAATTGATTCTCAAGCCCGACATCATGCCATATACGATCAAGATTCTCCTATAGTTTAAGATGACCAACTCCTTTCTCGGAGCAAAAAGAATCATGTCATCAGCGAACTTAAGGTGCGACAAATTAACATCGTCTCTTCCCACCTTCAAACCCTCAATAACTCCCAGATTTATTGCCTTCTTGATAATAGCATTTAAGACCTCCACCACAAGAATGAATAAGAAAGGTGACAAAGGGTCCCCTTGGCGCAAACCCCGTTCAAGCCTGATGAATGGCTCAAGATGAACTTCCATTAATTAACATAGACATTGAGGCCGATGAAACACATTCCCGTCATTCTTTTTTTTGTTTTATTCTTTTTTTCCTTTTCACTCTGTTTTATTATTAATTTTTCATTATTTTAGTGTTTCACACTTCATGTCATTCTTTTTTTCTCTTTTTCACTGTTCAATATCTTTGTCCATTGTCTCTGTTTTATTTTTTTTTCTTTTCACTTGGTTTTAATTTTTTCTTTCACTATTTCTCAATTTACCTCATTCTATTTTTTTCTTTACTGATGACTGATTCATAACTTTGTTGTCTCTGTTTTATTTTTTTCAGTCTGTTCTATTTTTTTTCACTGTTTCTTTCTTTTCATTACTCTTCCATTTCTTTTATTTTGTGTATTTCTTCCATTCTATTTTAGATTGAGTCATGACAACCCCATCATTAACTACTGCACCATTGATGGAGATCGATACGCCTTTGATGGATGATGATAATTAATTAGTATTTAGATTTTACTTTTAGCTACCTTTTTTATGGACAAATTGATGAATTATGAATTTAGATACCTTTTTTGTTGGATAGATTGATGAATTAATTGTGAATCAATATTCCATAGGACTAATTGTGGATGATTTCTTTCTTATAAATTATTGTATGTGTTAGTTGTTTACAATCAAAATAGCAACTTTACTGCTATCCGCTATATCGCTATAGAGCGTTTTTGGGGTCGACCGCTACACGCCGCTATCTGCGATCGATATCTATGATTATTGGAATGAATAATAAAAAACTCACTTCCTTCATCATTTTGTTTGATTTTCTTGTTATATAACAAAAAAATTGTAGAGATAGCACTTTGATAATTTGATGGTGTGTCTTTTTATTTGTAATGATAATAAAGAACAAATATGATTTGAGAATGGAAGAAAGCTTTAGTATGTTGATAATGGAAGAAAGCGAGAGAATGAAAAAGAAAAGAATAAAACAAAAAGAGGAGATGTGTGGGTGAGTCAAAGAAGAGTGGGTGTATGAATAAAAATTGCACAGAAAGAAAAAATGAGTGTGGGAGAAGGAGGAGATCTATCCGCTAGCGAGAAACTCATCGTTCATTAGTGGGTGGTCCTCCCGGGACGATGGTCGCTAACAAGCCTTGCTTAGCCGCTAGCGACTATCTCTGACCATGTAGCTTTCTTTTCATGTTATGTATTATTCTAAGGTATTCTTAAGATTTTTCTGGAATCCTTACTAAGAGATACGATAATATGGAGTATTACTACAATCCATAAAAAGGTGACACTAACAACTGATGGGTCTTTGATGAATGTTACTAGAGTGGGATAAACACTTGGCATTTTTGTCCATTCCTCCCGCCCATGTAATCGATGGTAGAAAACTAACATGCCTAGTTTTCACTTTGGATCTAAACTATGGGTCCAAATTCAAAGATATATATATATATATATATATATATATATATATATAGAAAATGATCAATTGAGCATTACCCACCACGTACCAAGTCTATTGATGCGCAACAAATAAATTGTGCTTTTTTTGTTTTATCAAATATAAATAGGATTTATGCTTTCAGATTACAACACAAGGACCAGGTTCATATTCCGACAAGGACTTGCACTTGTAGCTATATCTGTCAAGAAACACTACTAAATAACAAAATTTTACATTAAAAGGGTTATAACTCAATAAAAATGGATGAAATTGCAAGTCAGCAAGCTTTACCATAAGATTGGGTTTCAAAATTTGTGTTTTAATTTCTTGAAAATGATCATACTATTTACAACTTTAAGTCTTAAGATGTAATTTTCCCAACCAAATATTATACGTAGGAAAAAATCAAGTCCATATTAAAATAGAGTGGTGCTATTTTTACATCCAAGTTCATATTAATTTTACATTATCATATAATCGCATATATTTTTTTCATAACTTTTCAAGTTGTGAGGTGAAAAGTAACGATATTAATTACTTACATGATATTTTATGATTGAGTAATATTACATGTATACCAAATATCATAAAATCAACTACCATAAGTCACCGTGCAATAATTCAACTTTTAAAATGTTAAATTAATGTATAATATTAAAAGTTGAATTAATAATTTTAAAAAATTGAACTATTGTATATAATGACTGATGGTGACTGATTTTATCATATACAAAAAATATTTCTCTATATTGATTAGATGATAATGTAAAACTTATTAACATTGTAAGTGCATCATAATTAAATTTTTAAATAAAGTGTATTATAAATAACACAAAAGTTTGGGGCACAACAAAAAATCAGTCAAAACAACCAACAAAGTCCATTTAACACTTTATAGCTCAAATAACACTTTTAATCATGAGTATATTTTTAATGGATTGTGTGATTGTGGCCCAAATTCCTATTTGTGGACTGTTTTAGCTGATTTTTTTTGTTGTGCCTCTAGTAATGATGTATAAATAAACTAACAATAATGCTAAGTGCACCATGAAAAACCAGCCCATACAGCCAATGAGCCTATTTTAGCTTTGATTTTGGCCCAAATAATCATTGAGATTGTAATAGACTGAGTAATTATGGCCCAAAATCTCATTTATTAGCTGGTTGGGCTGATTTTTTATTGTTCATTTAGCATCACTCATAAACTAATAATGAATGAAGTTTCTTTTAAATGTGAGTATGTGTATAGTTCATTAAAAAAAAAGTAACGTTACATATGCACCATAAAATCAGTCACCATTAGCCACTATGTGCAATAATCCAACTATTATTATTATTATACATTAATCCAACATTTTTAAAAGTTTGATTAGTAGTTTCAAAATGTTTGATTATTACACATGGTGACTGATTTTGTGGTGTACACAAATCATTTCTTAAAAAAAAAAAAAAGTCTTTTCTCTAACTGGCTAAATGCTGGAATTTTGAACAGAAGGGAATGTTGTGCATGGTCACATCATAATAAGGAGAACCCACCAAGCTAATTCTCTGTAGTGATCCACAGCAAGCTGTGCAGTTTTATCAAATCGGGGTCCAAAAATGAATTTTATCAAAAAGGAATTTTATGCTTCAAGATTAAAACACCAGAACCAGGTTTGTATTCTGATAAGGACTTGGCGTCCTTTGGCAAAGAAACGCTACTAGATCACATATCATATATACCCTTATACAATTGTAGTAATTGGTACATTTTAGTTATTTGTAACTAAAAATTAGTATATATATTCAACTAACTCAAATTATTAAAATATATAAAATAATAATTAAATCATAATCGCGGAAGATAAAAATGTATTGATATCCTGTATATTGAAGGAAAATTCGCAAAATATTCAAATTATATCTATATAAAAATCCCCTTCTAAATGACATAATTGATGTGAGCAATACACTATCACTTGTAAAATATTGAATAATGGAAGCATAAAATATAAAAGAAAATTATTTTATCACCCAAAAGAACATATATAACATGCAATACACATAAGCTATAAGCTTTTAATATTACATAAACTTTCTAACTTGTTTGTATTGCACACATCTAAAGTCATGCCTTCGTATAAGCTTTATGGGGTGTTTGGTTAGGGGAATGTTGCAAGATTTTCGAAAACTTTTACGAGAAAGTTATTTTTCCACGATTGGTTCAACATTAGTTTCAAAGATTCCTGGGAAAATTGCATTCTCGGAAAACATTTTCCTCCATTTCTATTCTCATCCTCAACCATGGGTAAGTTTTATTCCCATGGCATGAGAATCTTATTAAATGTGTAAAAATATATTTATAACCTCATTTATTATCTTGATGTTATATTTGTTTTATTATGCATGGGTACTTTAGTAAATTACAAGTTTTATCCCGGGAATGTTACTATGAACCAAACATGGGAATAAATCATTCCCAGGAATATTGTACAAGATTTCTGGGAATTTAGTGTACAAACCAAGCGCATGAATAATATATTCCTGAGAAAATGATTTCCGAGTTTATCATTCCTTCCTATTTCCGAGAATAAAATTTCAATTCGCGAACCAAACGACCCTTAAGATAGACTTGAATAAAAGCAAAGAACCAACTACTATATTTAATGATCATTTAGGCACGATAAATAAATAAAAAGCGATTGAATATGGATCTAAACTTAGTCAACAAAGCATGATAAATATTCAGAATGATCATGATATGATTAAGATATGAAGCTAGAAATATAGACTTATTTAATTCAATTAATTCAAGTATGATATAGTATTAAGGACAAAACATGTTATTTCTTTCTTTGAACAATAATGCTAGAACATTGAAAAAGATCACTTCATGAACGGACCTTATAGGGTGACCCTCCTTAAGGCTACCAACCATATATTGACATATATCATGCAGCATTTAAACGTTGAATATGCCTTTCTAATTGTTCTCTATTAGTTCTATTATTTCATCTGACCACCCATAGTGGATTCTTTTCATGGAATATAATTGGGGACCATAATTAATAACCCAAGAAAATTTATTCTGTACATACATATGTTGATGACGTAATGGAATGAGCATCAGAAACACTCGTACTCACAAGAAAAAAATAAATAAAATGAAAATGAATATAGGGATTAAAAATTTAACGTACCTCTTGATTAATTACATACTTACATTTATCTCAAAATATAGACATCTTTATTGTGAGTACTAAAATAGTACAAGAAATTAATTTTATTCTCATATTTGCTCCAACTTCCCTACCCTCTTTCATAGTAGAATCTTCCCATTTATTCTCTCACACTAGTAATAACTACGGTATGTTAGGCCATTACTTTCATTCAAGAACCCTTGTAAAAATCCTAACAAAATTCCAAGACTTAAATTTATGTTTTATCATGTGTAAATAATAGAAATACAGAAGGAATTATATTTTTAGTGATAGGACACAAGTACAAAAACTTATATCAAATGATAGAAAATTTATATATTTTATATAGTTCTAATAAAAAGTTGAGATAAGAGAGGATAGATAATTATATTAATCAGGATATGACAAAAATAATTCAAATATTATATAAAAATTATATATTTTTTATATCTATATCTTTATTATTTATATATTTTTGTCATATCATATCTTGTCTTCTATATATACCTCATCAAGTACAGTCCAATAAATATTTATTTTAATCTAAACAGATTTCACATACATACTTTACCAAAATTTTCCGTAATTTCCTACCATATATTTGACGTATACCTAATTTTCATATTCATTAATCTAAGAATATATATCTCATCTCAAATACACATCTCAATGTGATCTATTAAATATGAGCTTTGCTGAGGTACAACATTACAGTAATGCTTCACGTAACAGAAATACGTCTAATTTGCATCCAACGTATGTTATCCATATTACAGGATGTGTGTTATACGTATATGTAATATATATATACCACACATCTTATAACATAAATAGCATATGTTAGATGCAAGTTGGACATATTTCTGTTGTATATCAAACATTATTGTACAACATTATACCAGCCAAAACAGTCAAAAATAGGATTTTTGGCTTAAATCACTAAGTCTATTAAGAAAAAACGTAACAAACATAATTAAGAATGTTATTTGGGACAAAAGTGTTAAAATAAGTTTTATTGGCTGTTTTAGCTAAAAAATTATTATTACCCAAGAATTTGTGATTAAATATTCATATAAATCAAGATTTTTCCAACAATATATGATAAATCATACTATTGAGCCCCTTTTGTTGTCCTATAAATAGGTGCTTCTTTCATAAGTACACTACCTTACACATAAGTTATATCAACACAGCCAACTCATTCCTATCAAAAACAAAATCAACTAGAAAAAAAAAAACAATAATGCCTGTTTCTTACACTGTCTCAAATGTTGGTCAAAATTATGAATCACCACCTCGCTCTCGACATGAACCAGGTTATTATGAGCCTGTTAATAAAAGTCCATATCAAAATCAAAATTATTATGGACCTATTAACAGAGGTTCAAACCAAGATCAAGGTTATTATAGGCCTATTAATAGGGGCTATTATCAAGACCAAACTTACTATGACCCTATCAAGAGAAGTCCTTACCAAAATGAAGGTTATAATGGGCCTACTAATAGAAGCCCTTATTACCAAGACTTAGGTTACGAGTCTGATATGTCTGATAACTATCAAAGTTATGGTCAACATGCCCCCCATAATTATTATGACGGGTATGTTGACCCTTTCAAAAGCCCCGGTCATGGTGGGTATGTTATAAACAACCCACCACAACCCTCTATGCCTGTCCTAAAGGAACAATCACAAATTTCTGAGATAATAGAGTGGAAAGAGACCCCAGAAGCACATGTGTATAAGGCATATCTTCCCGGAGTTAAGCGCGGTGAAGTGGAATTGGAATTGGAAGAGGATATCGGCAAGGTGCTAAACATCAAATTTTATAAGGGTGAGGAGTATAGTGGTCAACATGTTCAAGAGATTCACAGTATCATGTTACCTGATAATGCCAACACTGGACAAGTGAAGGCTAATATGGAAGACGGGGTGCTTACCGTTTCGGTTCCTAAGCTCACTAGATCCAAGAAAGCTTATCGTATGAGTATTTAACATTTTCTAGGTGGGCTCTCTCTAAAAATGCTCTGAAGAAAGTATACACAAAGAGCATCTATCTCAACTCTGATTTTTTTTTTAGTACATATCTATCTCAACTCTTTGGTTCAATACAAAAAGAAAAAAAAAATATGTACTCGTGTTTCCATAGAAGATAAAAAAATACTATTAGTAAATTTAGGGGCTCTACTCCTTGTACATTTAAAATATGGGAAATACTCAGGGCACAACAAAAAATCAGCCAAAACAGCTAATAAGATGTGCACAACATATATAATATAAAATGCACAGTGTATATTATATGTAGTGCACAACATATATCACATATTGCAACATCATCTTTCTTTGCAACATGTTATATATGTTGTGCATATCATGTGTTATATGGTGTGCACAACATATAATATTCATTGTGCAATTTATATTATATACGTTGTGCACAATTTGTTGGCTGTGTTGACTATTTTTTTGTTGTGTCTCTAGCATTGCTCTTAATATATATATATATATATATATATATATATATATAGGGTAAATTACACTCACCTCCCCTGAAGTTTAGTAATATTACACTCGGCACCCCTCTATTTTAACACCTGACATTTACCTCCCCTGAAACATTAAACATAAATGACGTTAAGTTAAATTTAATTGGAAGACATGTAATTACTCTTATACCCCTTATATTTTTTTCATCCTAAACCCTAAAATACTCACATAGAATCCCTGTACCTTTCCTTCACCGTTTTTCGCCCTTTTTTTCTTCACGCCATGGAAACAGGTCACACACTCTCTCTCTCCCCCTGAATTTTGCTGTAAATTACTAATTCTATTTCTGTGAAAGTGATGTTGGAGTATTGTGGTTTTCTCCGTTAGCATTCTTATTTTATAGCTTTCCTTTTGGGATCTCAAGTCGTTTTCAGTTTTGGATTTTTTTTTTAAAATTTATTATTATTATTGGAATAAGCTCTGCTTTCTGCTTCAAGTTCTGCCTTCTCGCATAATTTCTTATACTTTAAATAAAATGAATTTATTTAATCTCAAATTTGTAGGATTTAATACATATTATATATAGACAACCATAATATGTGAAAAACTACTATGTTTGAAAATGCTCTCTTCATGTGACGATGAGCATTTTACTCACATATTATTATAAGAATACTCAAAATAACTTTTATGGTATGCTTACATATTTTTTCAAACTTGCTCACATTTGGTCTTAGATTTGTTCACATATTTTTACAATTTTTTCTCACATTTGGTCTTAAAATTGCTCACATTGTTCAAATGATTTGCTCACATAGTTTCATTAATTTGCTCACGTTTGGTATCAGATTTGCTTATCTTGACGTGATAATTTTCTTACATATATATTTTCTCAAAATTACTCACATTGTGCAATTTTTTGCAAAGATATCAGCAAACTATAGCAATATTGCTTGCGAATGATATTAGAATAAAATATGAGCAAATAACATGAGTGTTTTCTAAAAAAATATGTAAGCAAATTAGACAAAAAATATGAGTGATCTTATTAAACTACGTGAGTAAAAATGTTTTTATACTGTGGGCAAAATATATAAAATGTGAGCAAATTTATCATCTTCAACATCATCTTTACATCGTCTTCATCATTATCATCACCATCTTCAACACTCATCACTACCACAACCACCATTACCACTATTACCATTATCATCTCACCATCATTATCACCACCACCACCACCACCACCACCACCATTACTATCATCTCAATCACCATCACCACCATCATGTTCAGCACTCATCACCACCACCACCACCATCGTCATCATCGTCATCAACCACCACACAACTCCATCTTCGTTATCTTCATCACAAAAAAAAAAAAAAACAAAGAGAAGAAGAATAAGAAGCAGCGTCATGAAAAAAAAATTGGTTGAAGAAAAAATAATTAAAAAAAAAAGAGGCAGAGTTTCACAAGTAACTGTAACATGTTTCTTTTGCATAGGTATTATGTGCGGTGTACAGAGTAAATACGGAGTAAGTATTTACGATGTACACCACACATTTTTCGGTAAATTTAGCCTTAATGTACTATCAGTGTAATATATATATATATATATATATATAATATTATGTATTGCCAAACTCCTTCTGTTTTTAAATTATTGTCCACTTTTATAATTTTATTATTCTTCAAAGAATTTTCTATTTAAAAATTTAAGATAAATTTTATTCTTTTTCTATTATTTATTTTATTAGTGGAAAAAAAGAGTGAGTTTATTGAAATAAATTAAAGAAAAAAATTAGTATTAATTAAAATATTATAAAATTTATTTAAATTTTTCTAACAATGAGATTTCTCATTTATTTTCTTAATCAATGTGTGTACATAAGTTAAGGATGAGATTAAGAGGTTAAACCAATTTAACCAGAGGTTCAACTTAAAATTAAAATCGGTATATAATAACGATATAAAAATATAAATTTAATAAAAATTTTCTTAAGTTTATTTATTCTATTTTTGTTTGATCTTTGGGCTCCTATTTAATACTGCCTCCGTTTTTTTTATCGTCCAATTTAGAAACACATGTTTCCTTTTTTATTTGTTCATTTAGAAATTGTTGGTAACTAAAAAGAGAGATGAGTGAAAAGCTTATATAAGAGAGTGTTATATGTTCTTTTTTCACTTGCACCATATCCTTCAATCTACATAAAAGGATGTATTAGGTTTTAGGTAGTGTATGTCAAATATTGTGAGGGTTTATATTTTTTCCGTTCAAAAATTGCTAGTGGTGAAGTTTGTCCCAGTGGGGGTCGTGGAGTAGGTCTTGAGGTGCCGAACCACGTTAAAATTTTTAGTGTGTTTTTCTTTGTCTCTCCTCTATTTTTGCTTGGGGCCTAACAAGTGGTATTAGAGCTTTGGTTTGAGGGAATATTTTCTGAGTATGCTATGTGATTGCAGTATTGTCTGATCTTCCACTTCAGAAAAGATTTATATTATGGTGGGATAATTTCTTAGTATGCTCTGTGGTTGCAGTATTGTCTGACCTTCCACATCATAACATAATTATTCCTTGATTTCTAGGGAGGTAGTAGGAGAGAGTTGAGTGGAAGTATCTAGTCAGAGTTGAGTTAGATACAATGACTACTTTGAAGTTTGAAGTTCCGTTATTTGATGGAAGAGCAAACTTTACACTGTGTAATGCATAATTGAGGATTATTTGGTCCAGCAGAGCCTGAAAGAGAACAAGGGCAAATCGAAGGGAGATTTTTCATATGTGGTTACTAATGAAGATCAATATACTGCTGGTGAGAAGATTCTACGGCAAGGGAGGATTGCAGTAGAATAAGTAATTTATTTTGTATTAATTTTGTGAGAGAGCAATAATGTAGGACTTTGAATTAAGGGAGGATTTGTTGTGTTGTGTTTAGTTCAAAGTCCCACATTAGTGGAAACTAAAAAGAGATGAGTGAAAAGTTTATATAAGAGAGTATTATATGTTCTTTTCACTTGCACCACATTCTTCAATCTACATAAAATGGTGTATTAGATTTTAGGTAGTGTGTGTCAAATATTGTGAGGATTTGTAATTTTTTCGTTCAAAAATTGCTAGTGGGAAAGTTTATCCCAGTAGGAACCGTGGAGTAGGTCTTGAGGTGCTGAATCACGTTAAAATTTTTAATGTGTTTTTCTTCCCTCTCCTCTATTTTTACTTAGAGCCTAACAAAAATTATATAGATTATCTCTTCCATGATAATATGGTAAACGTCCCTAACGTCTTTTTGTCCAATCTCAATAATCCCAAAATGGTTTCGGGATATAAGGTTGAAAGCAATGATATAAAATATTTGAAAAATTACTTAAGTAAAATTGTGTAATTATCTAAATATTCACAATTATGCTTAATGTGAACCTAATCAAAATTAAATCAATTATCACTATTTTAAATCCACAAACACGATAAATTGTTAAGGATTAAAAGTTAGATAAGTGGTATATATCTCACTTGTCAATATGATTAATGTCCAACTTTTAATATTATGATGATGAAATTAGATATATCTTATTATTAAAGATCAACTTGTCTAACAATGATTAATTAAGTAATAATGTTCGACGTATTATAAAAATACATTCAATTAATATCTAATGTGTGCTATACAGAATATAGAATGTGTACTATATGTATGTATGTTATACATATAACATACATCCTATATTATGTATAGCACATGTCAGATACTAATTGAACGTATTTCTATTGTAGAATATAATAAACATTATTGGTAATTAATTAAGTATGATGTTAGATTGCACATATATTATTTTTAAAAGCAATTGTCACGTCATAAAGGGAACCCACCTAGCTACATCATGCCAATATTATATTCTTAATGGATCCCCAGCAAATTGTGCCTTTTTTTTAATCAAATGACACAGATAGGGATTTATGCTTTAAGATTACAAGAATCAGGTTCCTATTCTGACAATAACTTCGTAAACTTACAGCTATATCCTCCTTTGGCAAAGAAACACTGCCAAATTGAAAGATGCTTAGATAGAAACAAATTTATTTAACATCCCATAAATAAAATTTAAAAATAAAAGTGTGTGTTTTGAATAAATTAATTATACTTATTTAAGTATGAGTGTCTATAAATAAATATAATTAGACGCAATCCATATAATTGATTAATAATGTTAAATTGTTTTTATATTGTTAGTGTATTGAAATTAGAATTTATAATTAAGATATTAAAACTTTTGGGAGAATAATTTATGAAAGAAAAGAACCTCCTTAATGCTATTAACCATATATATATATATATATATATCGACATATATTCTGCAGCATTTTAACTTCTTTATTGATATGCCTTTGTAATTGCTCTATTATTCCATATGAGCACAAAGTGGATTCTCTCCATGAAATTGACAAATCTAAATCTTAGCCACCAAAATAACCATAGAATATTTTGCTTTAAATATGATAAATCATATCGTAAATAAATCATTTCACCTAAAAGTTTAAACTATTATATTGAAGTTCTTTATTAATTTTATATTCTATCACGACTCCTCACATGAATATCTTGACAAAGTGCGGCCCATCTATTAGCTAGGTTGCTAATCAACTAGGTCATTGCTAATCAAATAAAAACATGATACATATTGATATTAATTTAATACAGATTGCATCTCATCACATATTAGTAACCCTTCTTTTTTCCTATAAATAAATCCTTCTTCATACCTTGCACACAAGTAGCACAAACATAGCCAATTCAGCTCCCAATAAATTTAACATCATATTTACCAAACACCAAATCCACAACGAAGAAAAAGATGTCTTCGATTTCCAATGCCCTCTTTGGTCGAAGACATGAACCACCACCCCACCATCAAATATGTGACAACCCTTACCATGATCGCGGTTATGGATCCAGTACCCCGGACCCATACCGCGACCATAGTTATGGGCCTCTTAACACCCCACAACACTACATGGCTTTCCCAAGGGAACAAACACCAATTCTCGAGTCAATGAATCGGC
This sequence comes from Aeschynomene evenia, assembly GCA_013621005.1. Taxonomy (NCBI): domain Eukaryota; kingdom Viridiplantae; phylum Streptophyta; class Magnoliopsida; order Fabales; family Fabaceae; genus Aeschynomene; species Aeschynomene evenia. The sequence continues at coordinate 30,063,561 of CM024268.1, read as the reverse complement.
AAGTAGAATACAACGAGACCCTGGAATCGCACGTTTACACCGTGTACCTTCCGGGGCTCAAGCGCAGCGATGTGAGGGTGGAAGTGGATAATGATGACAAAATGTTGTCCATCGTCTGTGAGAAGAGCGTGGAGAAGCAAGAGCAAAGAGGAGGGTGGCACCTTGTGGAGACTTCAAGTGGTCACTACGTTCACCGTGTCATGCTTCCTGAAAACTCCAACGTTGAACAAGTGAAGGGTAATATGGAAAGAGGGGTTCTTACTATTGTGGTTCCCAAGCTTACTAGAGCCGTGAACCGTAATGTTAGGACCATTAACATTTCTGAGCGCTGAAGCTTCGTTTCACAAGAATAGAGTGAAGAATAATTGTATCTTACCTGAACATCCAAAAATAAATCGATTAATGAGACCTTCACTTTATTATTAATTAAATCAATAATGTTTGACGTACAACAGAAATACGTCGAATTTGTATTCAACGTGTGTTGTCCATGTTACATGATGTGTGCTATACGTATATGTGATATACGTATAACACACATTTTGTAACATGGATAACACACGTTGGATACAAGTTAGACTTATTTTTTGTTGTACGTCAAACATTAGTGTTAATTAAATAGAAAGAATGATAGAGTGTTCACTTTTAGATGTTCAAATAGTAAAACTCTAATTATATAGGTGTGGTAATGTGACTATGTTGGATTTGATGATGAAAACTAAGTTTGTAGTATTTGTAAAATTGCATGAGGTCTAGATAAATAATTGGAATTATGTGTCCTTTGTTTTTGCATATTTTGAACTGATCCATGTATTGGACCAAATAAGTGGAGTTTGAGGGATTACTCTCTTTGAACAATTCCATGGTGAGAAATATGAATTGGCACATATATAGTTTGATTTGGCGTTTTGATTAATATCCCATGTTTCCCATGTAAGAACAGCTAGTAATTTTCTATAAGCGGGTCAAGTGCTTGGGACAAATTTTCTCTTTGTAAATAATATAAGGGTTTTAGCAAAACCCATAATATAATCATACAAATTAATTTTATTGAGTCTCATGGTCACTAGCTACTATAAAAGTCATATTTATGAGGAGATCTTATTGTATGAGTAATATATGATTGAATTAGGTTATCTAGTTTAAAATTATGAAATTTGACTATTGATAGTCCCTCATGATAAATTTTATAGGACACATGAGAATTTAGTTCTTTCTTTAAGTTTCTATTAATTGAGTTCTAGTGATGTGTATGACACATTAATTGTATGACATGTCACCTAAGTTGTGTCATGTTTATAACTCAGATAACAAAAACTTAGCAGAAAGACTAAATTGTCACCTAAAATGTCCTTTAAAATTAATCCTAAAAGACTGTTTTGTCACTTTCAAATCATGAAGGACTAAATTATCCTTGAAATTAACTATGAGGAATTAAATATAATATTCACTCTTAATAAAAATTGAAAAAAAAAAAAAGCAAAACTGATAGTGGTGGCTGGTTCAAATTTAGAACCGCATGCAATTTGAAGATTTTTTCTTAAACAAAACTCCCAAATTAGTCCTTCCAGAATTTACAATAGGACATTATAGTCCCTCCAGAATGAGAAAGTAAAAATTCAGTAAAGCTACACGTACAACTAACGTTAGCCAACCAAGGAGCCAACTATTAAAGTAATTTAAGTCTCAAACATTCTTTAAATATCATAATCAAAATTCAAATCAAATCAGCAAAAATTACTCTTTCAAAATCTTCTAGAAAATCAAAACTCATTTTCAAATATTTACACATATACCTTATTTAAATTTGAAATATGAATATTTGAATTTCATAATATTTAATCCATATTACACGAAAATTCATCATCTTTAATCCATATTACATTTATTACATGAAAAATGCATCATCTTTAGACAATTAAATTACACAGAACACTACATATTGGATTACACAGAATAAAACAATTATATTACACAGAAAAAATACAATTAAATTACATATAATAAAATAATTTATTACACATATTAAATAAATGGTCTTACACATATAAAAAAAAAGCATATTACACATGTCAAATAAAGGATATTACACATAACAATAAAGGGTATTAGACATACAAAATAAAACATATTATACATACCAAATGAAGTACACATATCAAATAAAAGGTATTACACATACAAAATAAAAGATATTATACATAACAAATAAAATGTATTACACATACCTCATATAATAATCTCAAATATAACATTGATATGTAGAATGCGGAAAAGATATTACACATAACAAATAAAAGGTATTACACATACAAAATAAAAGATATTACAAATAAAAGGTATTACACATAACAAATAAAATGTATTACACATACAAAATAAAAGATATTACACATAACAAATAAAAGATATTACACATAACAAATAAAAGGTATTACACATACAAAATAAAAGGTATTACACATAAAAAATAAAAGGTATTACACATACAAAATAAAAGGTATTACACATAACAAATAAAAGGTATTACACATACAAAATAAAAGATATTACACATAACAAATAAAATGTATTACACATACCTCATGTAATAAAATGTATTACACATACCTCATATAATAATCTCAAATATAACATTGATATGTACTACACACTTCCATCGATGAATAGTAGTCTGACGATAAAAAATATGAGTATGAGAAAATTTTGAACAAAATAACTATGTGAGCTGAGAAAAGTTGGACGGATGAGCACTGCCATGAAGGAATACCATAGACCTTTGGAGGTCTTGCGATACTACTGCTTCGTATGAAGTCTGAACAAATATAATGGTGATATGAAACGTTGATCGAACTAGCCCAAGCAGAACAAATAGTGATTTGCAGTGGGAAGTGTAAATCAAAATCAAAAAATAGAATGGTAATTGATTTGATTTGTACATATCAATATAATTATATTCACACTTTAAATATCAACATAATTGATTTGATTGGTGTTTAGCATTAAATATTAGTTATTATATATAATTATACATTAATTAGTTGGCACCAAGTTGGCCAAGTCTAGTTGTACCTCTAGACTTTTTGGTAAAAATTAGTCCCTGCACATGTTAAATATCAGACTTATTAGTCTCTCTGTTAATCTTCTCAAACATGGATGATGATCTGACAGTAACGGTGATGATCTGGCATCGTCAAATGACACATCATTATCACCGTAAACTAAACGATGTCATTTTGATGTTCCAAAGCATCACTCACTTAACCCCACCTTACCCCCTCTCTCCTCTAACACTTCACTTCCTTTCCAGAACCTTAAGTGAGTGATGATTTGGAACATCAAAATGACATTGTTTAGTTTATGGTGATGATGATGTGTCATTTAACGGTGCCGGCCACATCATCACCGTTATTGCTAGATCATCATCCTCATGTCAGAATATTGACAGAGAGACTAATAAGTCCGACGTTTGACATGTGCAGGGACTAATTTTTACTTTCTCATTTTGGAGGGACTATAATGTCCGATTATAAATTCTGGAGGAACTAATTTGGGGTTTTGTCTTTTTCTTAATTTTGATTTTGTGTTAACTGCATGTACCGATCATCGTATTTGAAGTAAACTTTTTTTTAATTTTTTATTTGTTCTTAATATTAATTTTAGAGTCTTTGAAGTAATTTTTTTTAATTCTCTTTATAAATAATAATAGATGATGGAGTAAACTTTCAAACTGATCCATGAAAATATCAGTATCGGAGAATGTGGTTCTTAACAATTGAAAATATCCTAACTGGTTCCTGATGACAATGTTAAAAGTCAGATATCGTAAGGTTTCTGGATGGAAAACGTTAACAATGTTAATAACAATTTCATTTTAGACAAATTAGTTCCCGACAATTTCACTGTTGAAAAAATTGGTCCATAATTTTATTTAATTTTTTTTATCATTTATTGTCTTTATTATAATATGCACTTTTAATTTAACCGCTCCCAACTCAACTCTATACATCTCTCATTTGATTATTACCATTCATTTTTTAATGCATTTATTTTATCATTTCCTAAAAATCATTTATTAACATTTACTTGTTTAAATCTTCACATTTTAAATTATGTAGATTTAAAGTAATACTAATAATTAATATTAAATATTAAAATTAACTATTTTAAGTTATATAAAATTTAAAATAAAATAAATCTATTATCTTGTAAGTAATTTAATATTTTCAATAAAAAGAATGAAAATTTACTTTATTTATTTTGAAACAAGTAAATTATTAGGTTTGATACCTAAAATTATTAAAAAAAAATCAATACTTTATTAACAAAAATCTTTTTAGAAATACCAAAATAATTGCATTAAAGAGTGAGTGATAATTTTCAAATAAAAGATTACATATTTGATTTAAGAATGTATAGAGTTGAATATGTTAATGAAAGTGATAAGAGATAAAATAAAAATTCTTAAAAATAATTAGGGACTGAATTTTCTAATAATGCAATTGTTAGAAACCAATTTGTCTAAAATTGACATTTTCATTAACACGGTTAATTTTCTCATCTAGTAACCTTATGATGTTCGACTTTTGACATTGTCAGGGATCAATTAGGGTATTTTATCAATTGTCAATAATCATCTTTTCCAAACAGAAATCAAATTAAAATTCCAAGTAAGTTGGATTGGCATATTCTCTCCAGGAATCTTGTGGCCATGTTTCATTTTCCATCCTATCCTTATCTTTATCACATTTAATTTCTACCCCAAATTATATACCTACAACAGAAACTATATGTTTACTTGAGAAATTTATTTAATTTTATTTATCATTAGATGTGTGATAATAGTTATCACATATTTAACAATTATAAAGTAAATGTTTTACTTATATATTCTTTCTTTGCATGAAATATAGTAGAAGAGAAAAAAAATCTTATATATTTGCAAATTGTCCTGAATCAATTTGGGGGTTTAATATCAAAATGGGTTGGTCTTTTAGATTTCATAGGTTTTTTTTTATAGCCGCAACCTGGCATGTTTAGCTAATTAAACTTTTACGAGGCCTAAACTTATTCTATATATTTAATAAATATTAGAGGATATAAGGATATATCATAGAGGATATGTGAATCATAAAGATACAGTATAATCTTTTTTCCAAATTAATGTATACGACATGATATCAATCACTGATATGATATATCTCTATATCCTCTTTTTTTTTTTGGTTGCCCACGGTGTCCGGAGTTTCGCCCCGACTAATCCGTCGCCCCGGGTCGCGTACCTGGGAATGACAGGTGAGGCTCCCAGCAAGGATTTTTTTCATCCACAAGGCTCGAACCCGAGACCTTGCTTAAGGGACAACAAGCCGCTTACCACTTGTGCCAATCCTTGTTGGTATTTCTATATCCTCTTTATAAACTAATGGAGCCTTAAGTGGGCCAAGTCACGAGCCCCCATCAGACGGCCCAACATATTTTCACACCTAGTTGAGACGATATTGGATCGCACCTAACTTCTACTATCATTTTCATTTTCATATCGAATTCTATACTGAAATTTTAAAATTTTTTTAATACGCCCTAAATCTAAAATGAAAAAGGGAAAGTGAATTGATTATTTGGGGGTCCCATTCTGCTGAAAATCCTATAAGGCTAGAACTAAAGTGCCACTTCTTGCATAGCCTTCTTTCCCTTTAGTTTCCCTTTTGGTTGTCTTCATCACCAAAAATTACATTTTATAGTACGTATCTTGGCCTTGCTTGCTTGCATGTGAATTTTGGAACAATTTTTATGATCAAGAATCATATCTCCATCTTGTGTTCTGTAAAGCCTTAACCGACACCAAAAAGTTCGCTGCATAATATATAATAATACACTAATACTCGGGGCAAAATAAAAAACCAGCCAACCCAGTCAACAAAGCCCATTTAACATTGTAAGGCTCAAATAGCACTTTTAATCATGAGTATATTTTTAATGGGCTTGGTGATTGTGGCTCAAATTCCTATTTGTTGGCTGTTTTGGCTGATTTTTTTGTTGTGTCTCTAGCAATGCTCATAATAATATTTGACGTATAACATAAATACGTCCAATAAGTATTCAACGTGTGCTATTACATAATACACGATGTGTGTTACATGTATAGTACACGTATGTATAACACACATTATGTATCATGTATAACACACGTTGGTTGAATGTATTTCTATTGTACGACAAACATTATTGCATAATATATAAATGTATATTATAAATATATAAGCTTTATATTATACACCACCATGCACACTCATTCCAACGTTACATTAATATACAAAGTTGTTTGTCGTACAACAGAAATACGTCTAACAAGTATTCAATGTGTGCTATACATGATATGGGATGCGTGCTATTTGTATAGCACACGTGCTATTTATTTGTATAGCACACGTACGTATAACACATGTTTCATATCATGCATTAACATTAATTGATATTTGTTAGACGTATTTTTGTTGTACATGTAGCATTATTGATTAATATATATATATATATATATATATATATAGTGGTGTTGGACAAAATTCCCTTAACCAATTGCTACATAACATGCATTAACATTAATATTCATAGCTCTAACACTTCAGCATGCCATCAACCACCACCACCGTAGATAGCATGCCTGCCCCGTACAATTCCACGATCGCAACTCGGCTAGGCCGCCGTCGAATTCCGATACACACAACCTTCTATTGGGACCACAAAGTGGACATACTGTTCCATTGCTGGCCCGGTGATAGCGCCGCCATGTACGCGGTGGCGCTACTGCTGGTGTTCGCAATGGCGGTGCTAGTTGAGTGGCTATCCTTCACCAACATAGTGAAACTCAAGCCCGGGGGATCAAACGACGTCGTTTCGGGTCTGTTGAAGACGGGGCTATATGGCGTGCGTTCTGGGCTCTCTTACTTGGTGATGCTGGCCGTCATGTCGTTTAACGGGGGCGTGTTTCTCGCCGCCATTTGCGGCCACGTCATCGGGTTCTTGATTTTCGGCACGCGAGCTTTTCGGAAGAAATCGGGCGCGTCAGATTCTTCCAAACTGTAGGATTTGTGGCCTTCGATTGAAGAAACTTTGAGCCGCTACCGTTGGATGGAAACGGATTGCTCTGGTTGAAAAATTGACGCTGCACCGTTTGATGTGTTTTGTTTTGGTTTTTAATTGTGCAGAATTTTTTCATAAGAAAAGAAAATAAAGAGGGAGAACGGTGGTACGGTGCTTACTTTTTAGCCCTCCTCCGATGACTTACTCCAAAAGAGCCAAGGGAATAAACTATAAAGTATGGTTGTGTTTATTTAGACAATAAAGTATGATAAATAGTGTTATACAAGAGATGTATGTTACTATGACATTATGGAAATGTTTAATTATTCCGGAAGTCACTATAGTTTTATTGATTATTTAGATCGTAAGTCATATGGCTAGAAGCTCCAGAGTCATAGTACCATAGAGGATCATTAACATACATTGGAGGGGGTGGTTATGGATGCACTACCATATAGAGGATCATTAGCAATAACACACAAGGTATTTAATAAATTGTTAAAATAAAAGATTTTTTTTTTCTTTAAGGGTTATTTTATTAAGGGTGATGCTAAATGTACAATAAAAAATTAGTTAAATCAACCAATAAATTAAATTTTGGATCATAATTACTCAGTTTATTATAATCTCAATGATTATTTGAGTCAAAATTAAAGCTAAAATAGACTCATTAACTGTATTGGTTGATTTTTTATTGTACATTTAGTATTATTGTTTTATCAAACTATGTGTAAGACTTTTTTCAATGACAGTAATTTCACTTAGTATTTTCTCATAACACTAGGCTCTCATAAAAAAATATACTGATTTTGATTCTATATTGTAAGAAAATAAAATCACAGTAAATTAACACTTATCTCTTGATTTTCTAGATAGGTTGAGGTTTTGGATGATTCCAATGATTAAATTCCTAAAGAACTATAATCCTTACTAAAAAGAACAAAAAAACTTTTCATTTAACAAAAGAACTCTTGAGTATAAGAACATTATCGACTTTCTAGGACCACAATTATTATAACAAAATTACTGGTATACCAACTTCATTACTCATATAACATGTTTTATTTTCTTTGTTGTATATGTGATATACGTATATGTGATATACGTTTAGCACACATCATGTAACATGGATAGCACACGTTAGATATAAGTTGGACGTATTTTTGTTGTACATCAAACATTATTGCTATTTTAACCGGTCTTGCTCCATGTACTTCGCATATACGTACTCTGGGCTTACTCGCAAGAAAATACGTTGCAGTCCATCCCACTACCTTTATTAGTCCATTACCCAACTACCACTTAAAAATGTGCGGATAAAAGAATGTGCATTTACCCATTTTCTTCATAACTGTTTTTGCAACATAGCATTTTTTATTCTTTTTTCAACCAGAAATTTTTTTTATGATCTTTCTCTTTTCAATTTTATCTCTCATTCATTTCTTTCTTTATAGCTGAACAATATTTATTTTTTCATCTCACACATTTATATGTCCATCAAGTTATTGCTCATTTATTTGTCTAAAATAAGGGAAAAAGAGAAAACTAGTCAACATTGTTACTTCAATTGGAGAATGTTACACAATTTTATTTACAACATCGATTACACATTAACACATTTTTCCCACATAATTTTATTATTCTTTTTTATTATTTAAATTTATTTTTTATTAAAAATAAATATTTTCATCAATTTAATATTCCATTCAATTTGTGGGCATTTTTACTTATTTTAAATAGATTTATATTAGTTAATAAATTATTTAATAAATTATTAAATAAATTAATAAAATAATTTAACAATTTTTGAAATATAATGGTGTGATTGGTTTCTATTTTCATTTTCTGTTTTCATTTTTTATTTTTATATAGGTATAGAGGTTGTTTACTTGTTCTAGTAGGTAATAGTCATGATAATTTCATTCAACTCATTCTCTATTTTTACACTTTTGGCTGAAAACATAGAAAATATAGAATTTGACATTTTCTTATTTTCAATTTTATTTTCATTGTAATTAGAAAACACAAGTGAAAATGTTTGGTTTTATTTCATTGAAAAAATGAAAATAGAAAATGAAAACAGAAAATAAACCAATCACACCCTAAAGTGTACACAAATTGCTCACAATATAATGTATGTTTGCTCACATGTTTTTAACAAGCCGCTCACCTTTAATTGCAGATTTGCTCACACGCTTTACAAAAGTTGGTCACCATAACTTTTGCTCACACATTTTATATAACTTGCTCATAAAATAATGCAAATTTGCTTACATATTTTATAAATATTGCTCATAGTATAATAGAAGTTTGCTCACAAAATTTTCATATTATTAAATCATTTGCCCTTAAATGTTATGATAATATAAAAAGTACTCAAGGACCATTTAAGTCCAAAATCCAAAATAACATCTCCATCATAGAATTTTCCTATAGTTTCAAAATGTTGGATTATTACACATGATGACTGATTTTGTGATGTACACCAAGCATTTTTCTAGAAGTAGTGGAGCTTACGCCTCACTAAAATTTCAATATTTGTTTAGAAATATATAGATATATTGCCCCATTCTAATATTTTTTTAGTATATATATATTGCCTCATTCTATTATTTTACTTGCACGACACTATAAAAATGTTAAGAAATATCATGTTGTTAGAAGATAACGTTAGATTGTTCAAAAATTGTAATGAAAGAAATTATTAAAAACAGTGAGTAATATTCTGAAAAAATGATAGCAACACATCAAATAATTATTAGAGCTTTGTTACTTGCATTTATGATTATTACAAATTATTTTGCATTTTTGTCACTGTTTTTGTACCTCAAAACATTATAATGATGTGATTAAATTATGTGTAAATTACTTCTTGTAGACAAAGACAAAGTCACAAAAAAAAAAAACTACCCTCTTCTGATGCTTATGTTCAAAGTGATAAAAAGGAGGAAACAAAAGAGGCTGCAAAGGTAAGTACAAAAGTTGTATATTGTGAGAATTTTTCTGAGAATGTGTGAGTTATTTTATGTAAAAGTATGAGAAAATAGGTTTTATATCAAGAACTTTTTAGTATAAATGTGTTATTTGGTATATATGAAACTGTGAGCAATAAGGTTTAAAATTGTAAGCAAAAATGTTTAAAACTGTGAGTAAAAATGTTTAAAACGTAACTGTGAGCATTTGTGTAGAAATCAACTCTTTTATTATTGTTTTTTTTTTTGTTGAAAGATGCTTCAAAGGTGAGACCAAAGATAAAAAAACCCTTGTTATTTTCTATGTAGTATGTTATAGGGTGATACTAAATAAACAATACAAAACCAGCCCAACCAGCCAATATTTGGTCCAAAATCAAAGCCAAAATAGGCCCATTGGCTGTATGGGCTGGTTTTTTATGGTTCACTTAGCATTATTGATGTTATATGGTTGTTGTATTTTTTTTCATGGTTTCACTTAGCATTTGAGTATAAATTAGTGTGTTAGATTGCAAATTTTAATTAAAATTATCTAATATATTGATTTTTTATCTTTATATGCAGAGGTTAAATACCTCTAGGTGCTCCCCAACAGCTATATTAAGTTTGTTTGAAAAATTATCTGTTGAGCAAAGGCAAGAAATTGAAGATATGTGGTTTGTCGGGCTTGCTAGCTTGGCTGATTGGAAAGTCAAGCATAAATTGTTCACATTGAAGTTTCCCCATTGAAGTTTCATCCATTGCAGCAAAAATGGTGTTTGTGAAAAAAAAAATGGAATAAGAACTGAAATGAAATGAAATGAAAAAAGAAATTAATCGTGAAATCAGAAATGAGAAATGAGAAATGAAGAAATCAAGAATAAGAACGAGATTATGTGATTTGTGCATGTGGAGAATAAGAATGAGAAATCAAGAAATAACAAAAAGATATGAAAAGCTCGAAAAACGGAAAAGAACAACTAAGTTGAAGATGAAAGCTTAGGGGTTATGGACGATGGGCTGGACTGGGATGAACAGACGCGTGTGTATTGCAGTTGCTTGTGGGCTGAACGCGTGTCTACATTAGTGGGCTGGACTGGACGCGTGAATTACCTATAAGTATTTACGGAGTACAATACTTACTCCGTATTTATGGAGTACAGTGGGATTTATTGTATTTTAACATGTCAAAGTTTCTTTCATATTTCATAAATTTTTTACATTATATGCTTCTTGACTTTTTTTTTCCCTCACATATAGGCCTATGTTGTCAAGACATTTATCGGTAATAAGCATCTTTCACTTTGGAACTAGTGTGACTGTCGCCCTTGGTGGGTATGATGCTTATTATGATGTGAAGTTTCCATAATTTATATATTTGCTTAGTTAAAAGATTCGTGTACAATTATTTATCAATGTTAATATGTGTATATATTTTTTTTAGATAATTTAAGAACATTGCAAAATTACATAATAGTAATGCATTTCAGCATTCCATAACCACACATCCAAGGCTCACACCAACACCTAATTGCAAACCCCTATCATCATTTATTAACACACTAGGGGCTCAACACCATTTGTACATAATCACTATACAATTTGGACACCCAAGTTTTAGAACCTTTGGCCTCATTCAAAAATCTCATAGCCTATAAAATAACTAACCTAATGAAGAAAAAGAGTACTCGTGAGTAATAAAACAATAAGATCCAAGCTTACATAGTCAACTATAACAAATAGTAGAGGAGCCAAAAAAACATACAATAAAGAGAATCATCAACCTCACATGTCCCCTTTCCACAACCGTTCACCTTCCCGAACATGCAACCTACACCCATTCATGCTTACAACATGGTCAAAAAACATATGGTTTTCCCACACGATTCTTGCATCACCACTCAAACTATGTGAAGGGTTTCATGCATACCACACCTCCTAATGTCATTAAACCACCGATCGACCCAAAACAAGGCAAGATCACACGCATCTTTTACGTTCATATTCATGCCTTCGAAAATTTTCTTATTGCGTGCATTCCATACCGCCCAGATGACTTCGGAAACACCGACAGTCATACCCTTTTAATCTTTTTATCTTTAGGACACCACTGCCATGAGGCAAATCATATATTAGGCTTCTCATGCCACACCCAAGAGACATTCCAGCATTCCAAAAATCTTCACCAAATAGCCTAGGAAAATTCGCATCTAAAGAATAAATAGGCAACAATTTCAGATTCTTTGTCCTGAGAGAAGCATCCCAATCTTACAAAGCTTAGATCTAGTATTTAATTTTAAAATATGTGTATATATTGTACTCTGTGTACTATGCATTGACCAAGAAAGAAAATTATTGAATTTGTCACTTCTTATACTTAGAAATAATATAATGTTATTAATTAATTTAATTATAACTAAATGTATTTATTGTTTATATATTTTTACTTTATTTTTATAAAGTTATAGAGAAATTTTTAAATTTAACACTTAATTAACATTTTCATTCAACTGATAGATAAGAACTATCAAATTAATTAACAATATACCTTGATAGAAAAATTTAACAAAATCTAATCTGTAAAAGAAAAACATAATAAAATCTTTTTTTCAGAAAAAGAGTGCTCAAACGAAGTGTGAAAAAAAAAACACATCTCCCATCAAGACTAAAAAAAAAAAAACACAAAAGACATAGGGCGTTTGGATTACAGTACTTTTGGCCTTTTTTTTAACTTCTGACTTATCAGAAGTTACTCTGTCCTGTTTGGCTATATAACTTATGACTTCTACATAAGTTATTTCAGTGCTTTTGGAGAAGTCAGAATATTTGACTTCTCTAGAAGCACTTTTCAAAATAATTGAAATAAAAAATTTTATTATTTTATATCCACATAAGTTACTTCTCATAAGTTACTTTTATATAAGAGCTTAAATAAGTTATTTACCCAAACTGACCCATAGTAAAAAATTGTTATATCAACATCAAACATGACAGTAGTATGTATCTCAGAAGAACATTATAACATATAATAAGACTTCATGCACACCAATTTGAGGGCCAACAATACCACTCACATATGCACACTACAACCATGAGCCAACTACCACTTGATCATGCTTAATCTCTTTCCGTCCTATTAAATAGTGTTACTTGCATCCTAGAATGCATAAAAATGTTAGTATAATACAAAATAAATAAATAAATATATAGCAAATTCATTATGTTAATGTTGTTTTAAAGAAGGCTTAAAAATCATTTTAGTCCACTAACTTCACATATATTCTGATTTTGATCCATTATCTTTAGATTTATCACATTTAGTTCACTAGCTTTCAAATTGTGAGCACTTTTGGTCCACTATTAGTCAATTGGTAAGTCAACGGACACGTCAGCAAAAGTCAACGGCTATGTCAACAAAGTCAACCGACACGTCAGCAAAGTCAACGTCCACATCAACATCAACAAAGTCAACGTCCACGTCAACAAAGTCAACGACCATGTCAACAAAGTCAACTGCCACATCAGCATTGTTAAGTTCACGTCAGCATTTTTAAGTCCACGTCAGCACAGTGGACTAAAATTGACAATTTTTTAAAGCTAGTGGACTAAATGTGACAATTTTAAAGATAGTGGACTAAAATCAGAATTTGTATAAAGATAGTGGACTAAAATGATATTTAAGCCTTTAAAAAATTACATGAGACAAATTATTTATGTTACTAATTTTTTTAAAAATTCTCTGTAAAAAGTAATAGATATGTATAAGAGAGATTGCGTGTGTGATTTGTCTTTCTATAGCTACTTAATTCTATGTTGATTTGATTATATGATTAGCTACGTGCATATGTGGATGATTTTGTGAATTGTGCTTGTGTGAGTGATTTATAGGTTCCTACGTTGGTTGATGTGATGGTGGCAATGAGATCGTAAGTCTATTATACACTATTATATATTAATTTATACATATTTTGTATAAAATATGCGAATAACAGATTAAAAATAAGTGTAAAATAAGCATTTCTCACATGAAAAAATATGTTTAATGATAAATAGTGATAAATAAGTGTATTCAGTGTCCAAATATAATAATTATCATATATTTGGATTTTTATACACAAATTATTGGGAGTGTTACAAAAAGAGGACTTCCCTGTAAACATGGGAGAGGTGTGTTTCTCCATAAAGATCGTTTCTCTGTCCAAAAATCCAACTTTCTCTTTCATACCACATCCATTTTCTCCATCTCTAACCGTCACTCTCCTTCACTTTCATTACCATCCATCACCATTGCGATTTGTAGTTACGCAATAGAACAGGAATCAAAGAGGGAACAAGAGGTGATAAATCCAAAAAAATCATCTAAGATCCACATTGCGTCTTTCATATATCTATGATTATTTATTCTTTCAAATTAATCATTTTCGTATTTTTGCAGAAATAAAATAGGACAATCAAAGCAAGTATCACAGACCTTGTGTTCATTCTGAATTTGTTCGGGGACCTAAGGTATAATAGACTTTCTTGTTTTTAATTTTATCTTTATTTTGTGTTTATTAGGAAGGTTATCACCAAGAAAGTGAATGAATTCATTTGTATAAAGTTTTTTCGCATCATGTTCGAAATTACTAATTCCTTTGCCTTGTTCTATATTGTCCTCCTATTTTCCATTTCATCTTTTAGAAAAGAACAATATGTATTTGAGAAAAAATGTTCAGGTATTTCTTATTATTCATTCATCGCACCAATAACTCATTGAAACATTAAAATTTACATTTTTATATACTCTTCTAGCCAAAATGTGCATACTTTCACAAGAAGACACCATCTCTCATCTATAATTCCCGCATGGCATGCCATAGTTCCAATGGCCCTAATTTTCATACAACAATATCATTTCAACATTCACAATTTTCAAACACCCACCCAAAGACACCTGCTCATAAATAGATAAACTACTCCCTCCATTCCAAAATAATAATTGTTTTGACTTTTTTTTGTTTATTGAAAAACTAATGTACCTAGATTTTATTTGTGCAAGTATACTCATCACATACTCTCATGTCTTGCGATCTCACCGTGCAAGTATACTCATCACACACTCTCATATCTTACGATCTCACAGTGTGTTTCACTCACACAAATCCTCACCTTGTATCACTCCACATTGTTCCAACCCTATAATTCCTTATGTTTTTTTATCCTCTAAAGAACTTCGCTTTTAGCCACAGAGAAGATTGTATCTGCAAAAGCAAAATCACACACACACACGGTAAGGAAGCTACCCGAGAATTAGGCCATAGAATAGTGGATGAAATTCGAATTAGGAATGCTGACTATAATCTGCAAGTCTCAGTTCCCAAATTAGAATTCAGTTAACAAAATAGTTGTACGGAAGTATAGTACGTAAGAGTATCAATGTAAAAGTATAATGTGAATGAGTATGAAATGAGGGAGTACAATATGTTCCGCTAGAAATTCCTCTGCAACAAACTACCTGCAGAATAGAATAATGCATAACCCAGTAAGAACTAAGAGAAGGAAGATGAAGAAGAAATCTCCACTGGAGCCAAGAGAGAAAGAGAGAGTGATACCAGAAGTATGTTATTCAATGAAGTGAATGAAGTCCTGTAAGTGGATATTTGGCCTTTTTACCGCTTGCCTTTTCCAAATGCTTACTAGCTCCAACCAAGAGTAGGAGAATTTTTTAATCTGTTCCATTTATATTTCGACACATCTGAAACTTAACCTCCTCTTCCCATTATAGTTAGTTGATCTTTTAGATTATGTGTCATGCAATGAATGTTACGGAGCAAATGAATCTCTTGCTCTTGGTGCACCTAATAATTTTTCATTATTGTACATCGTGTATATCATATACAATATATTGTGCAGAATACAATATGCAATATATATCGTATACATTATATTATATATTATATATATTATGTACAATATAATACCAAC
Source organism: Aeschynomene evenia (assembly GCA_013621005.1). Taxonomy (NCBI): domain Eukaryota; kingdom Viridiplantae; phylum Streptophyta; class Magnoliopsida; order Fabales; family Fabaceae; genus Aeschynomene; species Aeschynomene evenia. The sequence goes on along the minus strand of CM024268.1, from coordinate 30,047,566 downwards.
CAACAATTCTCATTATGGAACAACCCATCACATTCTCATTAAACTTTTGAAAAATTATAATTTGTATCATACTCTTATCTTAGATTAGAGTTAGTATATCTACAAACATCTAGAATTTACATTTGGAAGTAGCACCACTCTAAACTTTTATCTAGCTAATTTTCTACTTGATGCTACAATTTTCTTAAAAGAAAATGAAGAATAAGCTTCTAACAATCAATTTTTGTGTGGGTTACATATTGGAAGGTCACCGGAAAAGAACACTTTATGATCAAATGTCAGCTTGGGATAGCAGGCGACAATCGCTAGCTGGCTTGACCCTTGATGACGTCTTAGCCAATCAGAAGAAAATCAACGAGACAGCACAGCAAAGCCAACTTTGCCAACAAATAGTACCCAGGTTCAGGAACCGGACCCTCCTAGACATCATCAAAGAAGACGAGAGCAACAAGAAGGATCGCAGGTAACAAGCATAATATTGATCGCTTCTCCCATTTTTTGTCACGTTTTATTTTTTAAATCTTCTCTTTTCCAAAATGAACTTGCTAGTAATAAGTGGTCAAGTTTTTGTTTTACAATTCTTCTTGTAATTCTAATTAGGGCACCTAGATTAAAGAAAAAATCTATTTGCTCTGTACTATTGAGTAAATGAATTATTTTTCTTCTATAAGGTGTGTACAATATAATATGGTGTTTTCTTACTTAATAATGTGTTGATCGTAAGATATAAATACGTCCAACTAGTATCCAACGTGTGATATTCATGATATGGAATGTATGCTATATGTATATCACACGTATATATAGCACACGTTCCAAATCATGAATAACACACGTTCCATATCATGAATAGAGCATGTTGGATACTAATTGAATGTATTTTCATTGTATGACAAACATTATTGTTTCTTACTTCCATATGGTGTATACAATACAATAATGTCATATGTACAACCAATGTACCATCCAACCTCTAATACATGTCCATCAGGCCCACTATAACATATTAATACGAAGTGTAATTATTTTGATTGGATATACTGGTTGTAATTATTTGGCTCAAGTGGGCCTGATGAACATGTATTAGAGGTTGGATGGTACATTGGTTGTACATATAGTATTATTGGGTATAAAATACGATACCTTGTATACAAAACCTCATGTTTACGTCACTCTTCCATCTCCTGCGTTTTGGTTCAGGTCGTGGAAAGCTTTCAAGGACAAGCTTCGGCTCAAGCGTGCCGGCTCTGCCTGGATATCGACAATTGGCGTTCCCACCTCCGATATCCTTATCTCACATCCAAACAGCACAACTTTCACCCCCTTCGGTCGCCGCAACTCGGTCCGTCAGACTCACTCCATCTCGGCCGCGCCAACTCACTACATGGCCAACGAACCCTACGACTTCGACCCCAGTGACTCCCCTCCGCCGGCATCAGCGGCGGCGCCCAAGCCCCAGTTCGCTCGGCGGACCTCCACCCGTTTCAGTTCCGCCGCCGATGCTCCCTTCACAGCCGGCGACCCCACCGAACCCGCACCCCCCGGCGGCCTTCGACCGCAGCTGTCGCGGCGGAACTCCACCAACGTTCCGTCGGCGTCGGAGCCATTCCGGCGAGGGCGCGTAGTGACCTTCCGGGACAGCATGGATGATGACGAGCCGGAGGATGAAGAGGGCCTGCATGCTGGGAGGGCGCTGTCAGCGAGGGAGGCCGTGGCGGCGCAGGAGGCAGCGGAGGCGGCGGCTGCAGCGGAGAGAGAGTCGGAGGAAGAGGCGGGGCCTGTGACGATGTCGCTGATGGACCTGCTGTCGGAGACGGATAGGGAGATGGGACTTGAAGGGTCACGGTACATATTGAGCGATGACGAGGATTTTTATGATGATGATGAGGAAGATGATGAAGGGCAAGAAGGTGTTGGTGGAATGGGTGAGATGGAATATACTTGCTCTGTTTGTATGGTTAGGCATAAGGCTAGTTCTGTCAGCCATTGTGGCCACTCCTACTGCAGGATGTGCTCCAGGGAGCTTTCGGTTACCAAGGGTAACTGCCCTCTCTGCAACAATTTCATTTCCGAGATTATAGAAATCTTCTGATCTCTCCAATTGCTCTCTCTTGTAGTTGGAAACTTTATTTATTTTTATTATTCTCGTTTTTTCCTTATTGCTAATTATTACTATTATTTTGGTTTGTTTCTCCCTTTTGATAAGGAGTTTTTGCATTACAGTGTGGATCGTGATGATCTAAATGTTTTATTTTCATAAATAGAGATTAAATTATTTTAACAGAAGTATTATTTTAACATTTACAATATATGTTACACATAAGTTCATACAGAGTAATGTTATATCTACACTATAAATTCAATCATTATTGGTAACCACATGCAATAACTTATTTTTTTTAAGATTATTAATTCAACTTTTATAGTAGAATTAAAAGATGGGTTAATAATTTTAAAAAATAGTACTCATATATATAATGTATATCAAATAAAGAGTATTACATACATCAGATAAAGAGTATCACACATACCAAATGAAGGGTATTACACATACCAAATAAAGTGTATTACACGTACCAAATAAAGAGTATTACACATATCAAATAAAGGATACATATACTAAATAAAATGTATTACTATTACCAAACAAACATATTACAAGTAATTTGCACATATTGTAAAAATCTTTCAGATACTTATTTAAAAACATATTATACATGCATCTGAAAATATTATAGTCAAACGAACCTTAGTATTTTCATCATTGTTGCGATTGTGATCGGATTGTGTGTTACATGCCTCCATCAATAATAGCATGGAAGGTTAATAAACGAAATAGGATCACACATCTCTCAAATAAAGAGTATTATATATATTAAATAAAAGAAATTACACATATCAAAATAAGAGTTAATACACATACTAAATAAAGAGAATTACACGTTCTAAATATACTGAATTACACATATCAAATGAAGGAATTTATTATACATATCAAATAAAAGGGAATTACACATACCATATTAAAGGATATTATACGTATCAACCAGTGAGTTACACATGTTGAATGATAGGTAATGCACATACGAAATAAAATCAACTACACATAACAAAGAGTATGACATATTACAAAATAGAAGATATTACACTTACCAAATTAAGCATATCACATACTCCCTCCATTTTTTTTTTAATTGTCCAGTTTTAAATGCGCACGGGAATTTAGGTAATGATTGGTAGAGTCTTAAAGTTAACAAAATGTATATATGTTTTACTAAATTACCCTCTACTTATTTGTTATATCTCTCCTCAATTAATAGAGATAGTGAGTATTAAATAAGGGTAGGAGTACCAAATAAAAAGTATTATACAATCAAATAAAAAACAAGAAGTACTTGATAACTAATAATTACAAAAATAAAATAAAATAAAATTTTACACAATAAAAATCAATAAAAGAAATATATATAAAACTCTCAAAATGTAACATTGACATTTAAAAAATTGAAGAGCATGAAGAATACAAAAAAAGGGATCGCATGTGATGTAAATATGTTAAACATAATCATTAAAAATGCATTACACATAAATTTTGAACTAAAAATATAATATATCAATAATTTAAAGTATATTCTACACTGATTAATGTATATGTTACACATAAAATTTAAATAGTATCAACCAACCAATGAACCTCTAAATTAGGACCATTGTTGATATTATTACGTACATGATTATGTGCTATGCACTTTCACTGATAATAATGGGGGAGATAAAAGAAGACAAGAGCATAGGGAAATTTTTAGCTATTGTGTGTACCTTCAATATGAGGGGAATCAAGAAAATGACCAAAAAAAAAAAAATAAGAGAACTAAATATAAATTTAATAGATCAAACACTATAAACTGAAGAGTAATCCCCCTTGACACATTCATCGTTTTCCTTTGAGCGAATAGTGGGCGACTGCATAGGTTAACACATATGCCCCAAGTTGTACAAAACACAAATATCCAAGCTTTCAAATGTTATACATTCTGGCCATATCTAAAGCAAAATTAAAGATTGAATAATTTTGTTCAAATAATCAATTACATATTATCAATTATGATATGACATTAAATATATTTTTTGTATGAATTTTTTTAATCTATCATTAATTAAGTTGGCATCCTAGTTAGCAAAGTTTAGTTGTACTTATAGACTTTTCCTTACCCAATTTATGATCAATTTGGATAAGGGTAGATGTTACTTTTTTTAACTTTTGAATTATGAAAAGTCACTTCATTAGTGTTTGACACAACTTTCACAATTAACTTATGACTTTTTAAAAAGTTGTTTTACATGCTTATGAAGAAGTTAAAAAGAATGACTTCTCATTCTATAAAAGCTCTTCTTCATTATTCCTTTTTTATTAAAAATAAAAATAAAAAATAATTTTATCATTATTGATTCACTCTCACAAAAATGTATATATTTTTTAATTAATGTTTAAAATTTCCATTTTATAAAAAAATTATACCTTTTGAAGTTATTTATCCAAACACTACAACTTTAAAATAAGCACTTATGTAACTAAAAATTTAAACACAAAATAACTTATTCATAATATACTTTTACTATAAACACTTGTGTTATAAGCTCTTTCTCTAGAAGAGCTTAATTAAGCTGTTTATCCAAACTGATTTTAGTTTTGATTCAACATGGATTCTTCAAATTGAATTCCATGAAGCTTAACAATCAAACCTGTTTTTCAAGTCTTGTGAATTCATTTCTCACATGGTGTTTCATTAATTAATTAAGGATCCAATTTTTATTTCAGAACATCCGGCAACACCTTTGCATTTGCTCCACTTTGCTACTGCCCACTTCACAAGTCACAACCGACAACGCAACGGATCCCAAGGATTGATCAACGAATTTTTATTCTTGTTTAGAATAAAAGTAAAGGCTAAATTCAAATCCTTATAGTGAGCGTGTGGATCGTGGAATGGGATCACGGTATTTTGGGAAGTTTATTAATGAGAAGCAACTTAGTCACTAATTTGCCCGGATTAGTGGATCCTTCGTCTAAGCGCAATTTCTACGTACCACATCCCAATAAAATAACTTTGTTATGCACCATTTATTTTATTTTATACGAAATTATCGGTGAAGTTCTTCAAAATTTAAGTCTAACCAAATCAAAGTTAAACTTAATAAATTCTCTCTATTTGTTACTAGCATTCTGTTGGATATTTTGTGACTGTCAAATCACATTTTTATTTTTTTGAGTTATATTATTTATATATACTAGTCTTATACCCCGTGCGATGCACGGGATTATATTGACATTTAAGATATTAAATAATTAATAAAAAAATATTTATATAAAATATAGTTAAACGAAAATATGTTATTTATAAATTTATTTTGAAAATATAACAATAAAAATACACAATGAAATTATTATTACATTAGTGGATGCAAATAAAATTATTCAATCACGTAATTAGTTTTCATCTTTTTCAATATCAAATTCGTATTTATAAAATATTTACAATTATTCTATTTCAACAGTCAACAAAAAAAATCATAATTAACATATTATCAATCACTAAAAATTACCGAAATAATAGAAAGTATTCAAAAACTAATAATGATCAATCATGAATAATTACTAATTATTCATATCTATTCCCGTCCAACAATCAATAAAAATATTTAAAATTTACTAATTCATGTTCATAATTATTCCTAATTAACAAAAAATATTAAAAATATAAAATATCAATCATTAAATTAAAATTCTCTAAAATATTCACTAATTATCAATCACTAAAAATCACTAAAATACAGGTAAAATATTCAAATATCACTAATTATCAAACATTAATAATTACTAATAATTCATAATTCTCCTCTCTTAAAAAACATGTTCATTATTTATGTTTTTCATTTCCCGTGAGACAGTTAATCATCAATCATCTAATTTTGGTAATCAATAACAACGAAAATAAAAAAGAATATTCTAAAATTGCATACGTGTCACATTTAAAAAAGAATGTTCTAAAATTGCATACGTGTCACATTTAGAATACCTAAAATTGCATATGTGTCATATTTATAGAGACTCAATTAATGGGCAAATTGATAATCAACCATAACCTCTCTTTTATAATATTATATAGATTTGACCATAATTTAACATCAAATGCTGTAAACAAATAAAAGAATCCGAAAGAAGATTTTTTATAATGTGAATAGAAAATTTATATAAAGAAGATTTTATCATATATAATTCAAAATTAAATAAGATTTTTCAAATTTATATTATGAAATGTGAATATACATTTCCAAATCAAATATTATTATTTTTCAAATATTTTATGCATAAAATCAATTATTCTAAATAAAATAAAAGATACATATTAGATATTAATTAGACATTAATTTTTGAAAGATACATTAAAGATTTGTAAATATCTTGAAAGAATAAAAATAAAGGATACCTAAAATTGCATACGTGTCACATTTATAGAGACTCAATTAATGGGAAAATTGGTAATCAACCATAACCTCTCTTTTACAATATTATATAGATATAGATTTTTAATTTCTCTATAAAGATGAAGAAAAAATAAATAAATAATAAAAATTAACTGCAAGAAAATAGAAGTGATTATCTTTTACATTTATTTTATTTTTTGTATTTTTAATTATGATTTTAAAATTCAAAAAATAACTATGCAAATAAATGTGGAAGACATCAAAAGTGTAATTATTCTTTACAATCTCCTTTATATATAGTATAGATTACTTCATAAAAAAAAAAACACACTACCACCACTATCTCTCACACTATACACCAAACCACCAACACCACCATCACCGAGGTTGCACTCCCGCCGCGCTGTCGCCACCACCTCCACTGTGCCATCGTGCCGCCCTCACTATTTTGCTGGGAGTGATTATTGTTAGAATTTTATGGACTTAGTGTAAATATAAATATGTGCTATTATAAAGTTTAGCCCAATATTAAAGTGATCTGGTAAATTTAATTATTATTAGTGTATGGGCATAAACATCTTATTAAGTGAGTATGGGTTTTGATATGTGTAGATACCATTTGGGCCCAGTTACTAATTCTATGATGGGCTGAATTAAAAACTAGGGTTATGTTTGTTTATAAAAGGATTATGGTCCCCAAGCTGTGAGTGTTGCCTCCTTTCCTGTTATCCCATCAGCAGAGAGGTAGAACCCTAAGTAGCATTCACTAATTTGGAAGATCAAGAACCAGATCAATCAACTTTGTAGATCAAGAACTAAAGAGATCCAAAGCATCAATCCATTTCTATGGCATCTTCCGCTTTTGATTTCTACATCTTCTCTATGATTTAATATGGGTGGTCTTGGGTTATTATGGATTCAGTGTTTTCCCAACAAGTGATATCAGAGCCATTCATAATTGAATTATTGAGAAAAATAATAATGTATTGATATTTGAATTTATTTTTATTTTTCTTGATCGAGTAAGATAGGATCGCTTCATTGTTTTTTTTTTTTTCTCTTTGGGGCTGATTTTGAAATTAAAATCATATCCCTCATATGATCGAGAAAGCTTTTGGATAATTTTTGTTTGTTTGTTTTGAATATGAAACCTGCTGTCTTTTCATATTGTTGGTTCATATTTTATCTTGTTTTATTATCATCATGTTATGATATAATCGGTTTTGGTGCTTTTATATATATATATAATCAATTATTTTGGTTCTTTTTTTTATATATATTCATATACATGCCTTTTGAGTTTTTGGTTCACTATTACGTGCATACACATTTGGTTCATGATAGATGTTCAAGACTTTTGTATATAGATCAGTGCTGTGTTCATGTTATTAGTCCTCATGGTGTCAGGTTTTTTGATGCTTATATATATATATATATATATATATATATTCGATTGTTTTTTTTTTTTGCTTATTATATATAATAGATCAAATGGTTTTTTGATTATACGGTTTATATAATTATTGCTTTGGGATTTATAATATATTGTGCATCAATTTGGAATTAAGTTGTTGTTAATATTATGATTTGATCAGGATTTGAGTTTTGGAATAAATTAATTGAAATAATATGCTGCTAAAGTAGTTTCTATTTGATAGATTAATTTATTCTAAAACATTTGGATGATTATGATAATCTAAAACGTTTGAGTTTTAGAATGTGTGTTCTCCTATTTGGTTTGACATTGTGTTAATCTCCCATTTGTTTTGGCATGTTAGTTCTCATGTCTCTTTTTCGATATGCCAATAAGGATTTAACTCTAACACGTGTGATTCCCTATTTTTAAAATATCTGATTTGGAATTAAGATATATATATATATATATATATATATTATATATATATATATAATATATATATATTTGAGTTACTTTGTTTTGATATAGTACTTATAAGACTATTGGAACATGTGATAGAGTAACTATGGTGATTGTTGCATTAGGATTTGTAACTAATTTTGGATTTTGGAGTAAATTGGCTAAACAATATGCTGCCAAGTAGCCTCTGTTGTGTAAGTCAATCTATTTTGAAATATAAGGATAATTGTTGGCATGTAATTCGTTAAGTATTGATCAGCCCAAAGGAGGGTCAATACATTTGGTGGCGAATTTCCTGCTCACTTGAGTAATGAATATAAATTCATAACAGTGTTACATAAAGATTCTGGCAACAATCGTATAAGTTCTTTGATAGATTGATTGAAGCGATATGCTGTCAAAGTAGCCTCTATTGCGTAGGTTGATTTATACTGGAACATAAGGACAATTAGGAGTAAGTAGTTCTTGCGAATATTGGTCGGCCCAAAGGAAGATCAATATTTGGCTGAATTACATGCACACACTTGTAGTGATAAATATGTGATAATTGTTAGGTTCCATGTGAATGATAAGTCGATCCAAAGATGGACTTATTGTTTGATATGATTTATTATCAATATCTAACTACTATTCAGAATTCATACGGGTATTGATCGGCCCAAAGGAAGGTCTATACCTAGCTGAATTATGCTTATAATTGTGGCAATGAGTATGTGGTGGTTATTAAGCTCCATGTGAGCAACATGTTTGTCCAAAGATGAACTTGTTGTTTGACAGGAATTACTATCAATAATTCATTACTACATTGAGAGTACCACTTACAAGTTAATATTTCTGTCCAAAGACTAAATATTAATGTTGTGCTAGGTATCTTGTGATGGGTCCACCGTTATTTGAATTTATAAAATTTGTTTGAGTATATTGTTTTGTTCTAATTATATTTTATTTTTATATATGTTTGTGTTGTATCTGCCATTTTTGATATATTCTTATGTTAAATTACACTTGCACTAAGGAATAGGAATATGATTAATATAATTATTGTTCCTACTATGGTTGTTTGATCTTGGATTGTGCACTAAGGTTTGAATAAACTCATTTCTCTTATGGATAAAGGTTCTCATAAGGAAAAAAAAAATGGAGGACTTTGAGAAGTGAGACTATTCTGATTGCACAAGTCTTATGATCTTGAAGCATGAAGTTATATAAATATTTATGGGCTATTTGTCCGAAAAGGTATTAGGTGTCAAGATAATTATTATTTTCTAAGGGCTTTATTAAAAGCAATAAGGTAAAACAAGTGCGATTTTATCGAACTTATTTTCAATAAAGTGTTAAGGTAAGGGAGTACATCGTGAATATGTCTTTATCTTGTTTAGAAACTAAATGCATTAAAGTTAGAGTTATCTAATGATGTGTTTATGCATTTAGTTTTGACTTCTCTTCAAACAGAATTTATTTGGTTTAATGTCAGTTATTGTAACTGATAAAAGGAAAAATAGCTAAGCTATTTTTTGAAAAGAAGAGAAGTGTGTTAAGACTAGAATAAAAGTACTCATTTGGCAAACACCTTTAAGGACAAAATATAAAGAAAGGAATAAAGTTGCTATCATTAGTCCACTTTAAAAGAAATAGCGCAAGAAACAAATTGGCTATAATTTCTAATAATATTGGGACACATAAAGGATCAATTGTCGAATGCCATATTTGACATATGAGGAAAACTATACTTCTCTTTTGGGTATGGTATTGGGCTATTTAAGTCGCAATATCTGTTTAGAAAAATAAATATCAGAGAGATTAGTGTCAATAAATTCTTTTTGGAGCTCTTTTATTATTATTATTATTATTTTGTGAAAACATGATCCATTTAAGTTTATGACACCTTTACCTCCTATGAGAAGTCTTAGTCGTAAATATATTTAAGGAGTAAAATATTGCAGTTTATATTCTTAATAAAGTTTCAACTAAGGTAGTGACCAAAACTCCTTATGAACTTTCAGACTGGAAATATTTTTTCAGTATAAGACTTTTATATATTTGGAGTTGTCTGATTAAGATATATTTTGTCGGTCAAATAAAGAAAAATTGGACATAAAGATGGTCAACAACTGATTAGTTGGATAGCTTTTTTGGTATATGGGGTATAAAGTTATTATGATCACACTTCATCATTGAGGATATTAGTTCATTGAGGATATTGAGTTTGAGGGGAGAGATAAGGTTAAAAAAAGAATGTTGATAACTTTCCCCAATCAAGATAAAGAAAGTATACTTAAAAGCAAACTCAATAAACTCAAGAACTTATGTCATGAAGACAGTCCAATAGAGAAATAAAAAAAAAATTATGTTATTATGTTCCTCTAGGAATATAAGAAAGAAATGGATTGATGAAAGAAAATGATTTAATAAACTTTCATCAAGACATGAAAAGTATATTCATTTCTCGAATGTGAATTGATTGTCAAGAGTGAAGAAGTGAACAATGACTTTTAGGTACTTATCTCATTACTTGAAGGTATGAATCTCATTAGTTACAGATTAATATTTAAATCTAGAGGTTCAAAAGGTAATGTAGAGAAAGATATAGCATGTCTTGTTCTAAAAAGGTTTCACTCTGACATATGTTGCATATTAATATCATAAGTTTCGTTAGATGAATATAAAGAATATGGTTTAATCATCAATGAACTTATGTCAGATCCCAAATTCTAGTAAAGGATATTACAAATATCATTAATCATTATCTTATTTGGCTCTGAGATAAATGAGAACATGATTTTGTAATTTATAAGTTCAGTGGGAGAACATATATTTTGACATTACATGTTGATAACATATTGTTTGCTAATTATAATAAAGTTTTGGTTCACAATATCAAAAGGAGTCTATCAAAGAAATTTGATACGAAAGATCTTGGGAAGTCTCTTTTGCATTAGGAATTCAGATTCGTCGAGATCATCTCGAGCTATTCTTGAATTGTCGCAAAAGAGCTACCATGTTAGTTAAAGGACTCATGATATTTGGCATTCAGAATTGCAGAACAGAAAAATGCCCCTATTGCTAAGGGAGACATGTTTAGTCTCAATTAACGTCCTATGAATGATTTTGAAATTAAAAAATTGCAAAAGATTTCTCATACTCTAGAAGTTGGAAGTATGAGACATATTCAATTTTGTACGCGTTTGGATATTGTGTACATTATTGAGTGTTAGGCAGATACTTGAGTAATGTGACAATAAATTATTGGTTAACAACCAAGTAAGGCTTATGGTTTCATTAAAGAACAAAACATCACATGCTCACATTCAAGAAGTCGGGTGAAGTTAGAGATCATCAAGAATATAGACGCCGACTTTGTCAGATGCCAAGAGAATTATATATTTTTTTTTATATTTCTATTCTTGTTGGAGGAGCAATATTTTGGTAGAGTGTCAATCAGACACTCATTGCTCTTTTCACCAAGGCAGTTGAACTTATTGCTCATTAAGAAACATCAAGTTAATATGATTATGTAATTTTGTCACATAATTGCAAATTCTTGAATAAAGTTGAAAGACCACTTAAGTTATTTTGTGACAAATTGTTTATAATCATATTATTTAAGGAAATACAGAGTGATTAAGGTGTCTTTAGAGCATATTAACATAAACTCCATAATTGCGGATCCGCTTACTAAGGAAATCAAACCTATGGTCTTTCTTGAGTTCAGTACTCATTTTGGTGTAATATCATTTTATATGATATATTGTTTCAGTGGGAGTATGTATTTGGATGCTCATGTGTTTCACAGACACACCTTAAGTTTATGGATATTTTCTGCAGAAATAAAGTATTGGTTTTGTTTATCACTCTGGATTATTTAATTTGATCTCATAAAGAATAAAGTTTGGACTAGTTGAAAATAGGCATGTGTGATCACATTACGTGTAATTTTCATGCTAGACATTCATGCTTGATCTATGTCATTTAATTGTGATGATATTTGTGATCATGGAAAACTTAGTTATGAAAAAATATGACGAAAGTTGCCTTGGTTCTATATCAACATAGTTGATGGACGAGATTGTTTAAAGATGTTTTTTTGACATAATAGCAAATTTAGAGCTCATAAAGTTACGGTTTTGTATTTATATATACACATATGTCCAAGTGGGAGACTGTTAGAATTTTATGGACTTAGTGTAAATATAAATATGTGCTATTATAAAGTTTAGCCCAATATTAAAGTGATCTGGTAAATTTAATTATTATTAGTGTATGGACATAAACATCTTATTAAGTGAGTATGGACTTTGATATGTGTAGATACCATTTGGGCCCAGTTACTAATTCTATGATGGGCTGAATTAGAAACTAGGGTTATGTTTGTTTATAAAAGGGTTATGGTCCCCAAGCTGTGAGTGTTGCCTCCTTTCCTGTTATCCCATCAGCAGAGAAGTAGAACCCTAAAGAGCACTCACTAGTTTGGAAGATCAAGAACCAGATCAATCAACCTTGTAGATCAAGAACTAAAGAGATCCAAAGCATCAATCCATTTCTATGGCATCAGGTACGCTTCTGCTTTTGATTTCTACATCTTCTCTATGATTCAATATGAGTGGTCTTGGATTATTATGGATTCAGTGTTTTCCCAACAATTATTTTCTACCACAGGTTACTTTTGCCACATGCTGAATGTAATTGTTGATCAAATTAAATGATTTCTACTACTGTTGTCCAGGTTTATGTAAATGTTAGTGTGTGTGTTTAGGTGGATTTGTATTGGTCAGTAATTTTTCTTATAAATGATTATTATGTAATGTTATTAGCAATAATACATAAGGTGTTTGATAAATTGTCAAAATAAAATATTTTTTTTTTCTTTTAAGGGTTATTTTATTAAGCTACTAGTGTAAGATTTTTTTTCAATGACATTAATTTCACTTTGTATTTTCTCATAACACTATATTCTCATAAAAATATATATATTGATTTTGATTCTATATTGTAAGGAGATAAAATCAGAGTAAATTAATACTTATCTCTTAAATTTCTAGGTTGAAATTTTGGATGATTCCAATGATTAAATTCCTAAAGAAGCTCCTTACTAAAAAGAACAAAAGAATTCTTCATGTAATAAAAGAACTCTTGGGCATGAGAATATTATCAACTATCATAAGACCACAATTATTATAACATAATTACTTGTATAGCAACTTCATTACTCATATAACATGTTTTGTTTCTTGTACATAACTATTTTAACATGTCAAAGTTTCTTTCATAATTAATAAATTCTCTACATTATATGCTTCTTGACTTTTTTTTCCCTCACATAGGTTGGTGGTGGCTATGTTGATTATGATGTGAACTCTCCATAATTTATATATTTGTCTAGTCATTTTATGTGTAAAGGATCCATGTGCAATTATTTATCAATATAAATATGTGTATATATAATACTCTCTTTATTTACTATACATTGACCAAGAATTTTTTTTTGTTGAATTGGTCACTTCTTATACTTAAATATATAATAATATAATGTTATTAATTAATTTAATTATAACTAAATGCATTAATTTATTGTTTATATACTTTTACTTTATTTCTGTAAAGTAATAGAGAAATTTCTAAATTTAACATTTAACTAACATTTTCATCAAAAAGAAATATAAGAACTATCAAATTAATTAACAATTTATTTTGATAGAAAAAATTAACAAAATCTAATCTGTAAAAGAGAAACATAATAATTTTTTTTTTCTTTAGAAAAAGAGTGCTCAAGCAAAGTGTGAAAAAAACACATCTCTCACCAAGATAAAAAAAAATACAAAAGATATAGTCAAAAAATCATTACATTAGTATCGTCAAACATGATAATCGTATATCAGAAGAATACTATAACATAGAATATGACATCATGTATACCAATTTGAGGGCCAACAATACCACCCACGTACGCACACCATGGTAACCATGAGTCAACTACCCATTTGATCATGCTTCATCTCCTTCCTTCCTATTAAATGGGTTCCATTAATCATTACTTGTATCCTAGAATACATAAAAATGTTAGTATAATACAAAGTAAATAAATAAATATATAGCAAATTCATTAAGTTAATGTTGTTTTAAAGAATTATCCGAGACAAATTATTTATGTTACTAACACTTTGTAATATTGACATAAATGATCTATTAATTAAAAGAATGCATGTACATACTATTTGGAGGAACCTGTATATAAATAAATAAATGAAAATTTTATAAATTTATTGTGCAATATATTGCATGAAATTTTTAACTAAGATAGCCAAAGTTGGAAGTGCAACAGAGAGGTGCGGGAGTGCAACCACAGTGGTGCTGATGGTGGTAGTTTGTTGTATGGTGTGAGAGATAATGATAATGTATTTTTTTTTTATAAAAAATAATAGCAAATAGAGAAAATTGGTTAAGTTTAACTTTGATTTGGTTAGAAAATTTTATTGAGACAGAGCAAATGAGTCATTTACTCTTTGTATCTAATAATTTCTCTAATTTGATTCCCCTCTATTCTCATAATCCTTCACTCCAACCCACACCACTCATCAAAATTTATGTTACAAAATATTCTTTTATCTCGTACCTCTACAATTTTATCCACAATAATCCATATAATTAATCTTCTTCAAATTATATCAGATTTTATATTTTTCAATTGAGATTAACATGATCTTTTTTCAATTTATATTTCTAATTTTAATATCTACTTTTTGTTTCTTGTTTATTGTTTATTGTTATTGCATATCAAATTTATATTGTTTTTTTTAAATTAATTTTTGAACAAATCACTTTTAATGAAATGAGTTTTACATCTTATTCTTTTCAATCTTGCAAAATAAATGTAGTCATTTTCACACGCCAAATAATATTCTTTGCACACATGTGACCTACTTTTTATACAGATAATGATCAATAATTTGCACACATCAAAATATATGTAATTTCTTAATAATTTTTGTTTAAACAATAATTTACAAAGAATGAAATATGTGGGTCTCAATTTATAAAAACCTGAATTTTTGGTTAAAATGTCCCAATTGCACACACCAAACATACAATATTGCATGCACCACGCATGATTTATTACGCATCAATCACACAACTAAATTTTAATTCAAAATAAATCTTTCCTTCTTAATCAAATAATTAGTTCATTTTTTACCAAAAAATGAACTATTTCTTATAAATGTGTAAACATTTCAATGATTTTTCCTACAATAATTTTTCAAATGACTTTTTTCTTTTAATTTTAAAGTATTTGATATCATAATAATAGAGTATATTGAAAAATAAATAATAAAATCAAATTAAATAGAAAAAGAAAAAATAGTATTTTATATCTAGAAATAAAAGAAAAAAGATATTTTAAATATCAAATATTTCGTATTATGTGTAAATATCCGGTCTATTATCATTAATTTTTGTGAAATTTTCACTTATAGTTTTTCTTCCATTTTCTACCTTATGTATATGTTTATGAACATCTAGAACTTGAATGTGCATATAACAACAAGAATTAAATGATATTTTATTTGAGTTTAATTATAATGGATGTAAAAGATTTAACACTATAATCTAAACACATATTTTGTCTGACACGAATTTTCAAGTAATAAATATAAAAAGTAATCAAATTTAATAATGTGATATTATATAATTGAATAAAAGTGTAAAATTTACATTATAATTAAACTCTTTATTGTTGATAAAAAAAATTAAATTCTTTATTGTTGATTATCAATAAAGTTTGTCGTACAACAGAAATACGTCAAACGAGTATCCAACGTGTGCTATATATGTTATGAAACGTGTGCTATATGTACGTGTATTATACATGTAGCACACGTTCCATAACATATATAGCACACGTTGGAGGCTCGTTGGACGTGTTTTTGTTATACGAAAAACATTATTGCTTTTATTATTGGATATAAAACAAGTCCAATGGATGATGGATCAAAGAACACAAAGAGTATTTCTTGATCTTATAAGACTCTAAAATGGGAACAAGTAGAATTGTGGAGTAGAAGTGAGGATGTAAAACCAAGTCTCGAACCAACCAAATCAAGCTCCACAAGATTATCCTCTAACTGATGCCCACCAATAACAATCGAAGTCGCCAAGGGACTCCCTGGCTCCAAACCACCATCCACAAACCCAAGACACATAACATTCTCATCAACCTTAACCATCGAATTGCCTCCAAAAATCCTCCATTCCACTCCCTTCTTAAGCACAAGATCAATCCTCGGCACATCAGGCCCAGTAATTCCATTCCCTATTGTTCTTGAATCGAAGCATGCCCCGAACGGTTCCACTGCAGCCACACTCCTGATCTTCCTCGCCGAAGTCTTCCTCACGAAATCACTCACGAGTGGCTTGTAAATAAGAGTGTGCAATTTCGTGTAAGGAATTACAGTACTAAGTTTTGTGCCTCCATTCCCCTGTTTATCAATGGAAAGCAGAGAAGTATTGAAATTAACAACTTTTCCATCAACTTTAATCGATTTCACACCAATGAAGTACTCAGAAGAAGCATGATTATCGAAGATCGGACCCGTGCTATGGCGATTCACGATGAGTGGTGTATAAACAAGAAATTTCGAAGCATTAAGTGGTGGCATGTAATAAGATCCACCACCACCAACAAATAGTCCACCAATACTCTGTTTTTTTGAACTTGAAGGCAAACAGAGTGCGAATTTCTTGTCAATCTTGTACTTTTGTGCAAGCTGTGTTGTTAACGAAATTGAAGTCCTTGCAAGGCCTAAAACCCCTTTCTTCCCTTTGGAAAGTCCTAGAAGGAATCCTTCAACACCGAATTTATCAGGGTACACACAAGAAGAAATAAATCTTGGCACAAACGTGTTAAAAAGTGCTCTTTCTCTATCTGTTGAGTAAACAGAGGATAAAGTGTCTTCACCCAAGTCACCACTAACGAAAAACTCACCAAAGGGGTTAAATGGTTGGACACCACATGTGTGATTGGTGCACCCTGTTTTGAAAGGGTGGTTGGTGCAGTCAATGCAATCTGTGCTTCTGGCGATTTTGCATTTTTTTGTGGAGCAGTTGATTGGGTGGTAGGTTGTGGAGTTGTAGGTGTTGTTGCATTCGAACCATAGGAAGCGTTCCCTTATGTCTATGACTAGGTCCATGGTTACTGGGGGTGTACCCATGGCGATGGAAGTTGAGTATTGAAGGGTTTTTGGGTCTTTTTCGATGGGGAGGATGAAGGCATGAGGATTTCTGGGCTTGAGAGAGAGTGATGGTGAGAGGAGGGAGAGAATGGTTAGTGTGAGGAGGAGGAAATGGAGAGTGGAAGAAGAAGTAGCCATATTGTGAGAAGATGTGATGCTAAGTTGCTGTGTGATGTGATCGGATGTGAGGGATCCTTATTATATAGAAGATTATTGAATGAAAGATTCTATAGAAGCCAGTTAGTGAGAGAATATAATAATAATGCATTGCTTTAAAGAAGCCAGTAAGGACTTGAAGTTGTAATTTATTAGATAACAAATGCTTGGGGATAAAGGAAAATGATAAATTGAAATTCAATTTTGATGTCTATATTTAAATTATGAGAGATAAGAAGAAATAAAGAATGAGTTGAAAGAAATATCACATTCTTATTTTATAGTCTAACTTTATTCGACCGGTTCAATCGATTTTATCGATTTTTAATCAATTTTACAATTTTTAACCGATTTTTTATTTTCTGATTTTTAAGTCTCATTCGGATCGTACATACATTCGATTTCCAATTCAACCGGTCAAACCAACCAGATTGATTCGATTTTCAAACCGGGCAGTTCCGGTAGAACAATAAATAAAATTGATAAGACATTGTTATATTGAGCGTAAAATTATATCCGTGTAACAGTCCCTTCCATGGCATACTTGGTAGATCTGATCTTATTTTTTTAATTTGACCATATCTCGGTCAAAATATGATGACAGATTTTGTAATCTAATCTGTATTCCCCGTACTATCCTTGGAAGTTGGAACCATCATTTTAGGCATATACACGTGGATCTGCTACATAATTAAAGTACACGCGATCTTATTAAACAGTTTATTGCATGTGATCGACTAAGGATTGTAATGAATATCTGAAAATAGAAAAATTCGAAATTGAGGATACGTTGTCGTCGAGAAATTTATTCTTGCGGGGATGGAAATGAGGATTAAAGTCCCCCGGGAGGATGGAGATTATTCTCCTTATTTTGAGGGTATTTTAATCATTTCCATCTAATACTATATAAATTCTCTTTAAAAAATCCTAACCCAAAAATGTACCCCTCACCCATTTTACTCATTCACTCTCTTAGGGTATGTTTGGTGATGGAAAAATTTTGAGAAGAAAGAAATTGGATGGAAAGAAGTTGAAGTGATTTTAGTTTTTTATAAATGTGTTTGATTGAATAGAAAATGAGAAGAGAAAAAATGGAAAGATTATTGTATATATTTATTTGTTTGGAGAGAAAAATGAGAGAAAAAAAACTAATAATATAAAATGACAAGTTTATCCTTGTAATATTATTTATCTTTTTATAAATTAATAATGGTAACACATGGGTAGTTTTGGAAGATAGATTGCTATCAAACTTTTCTTCCATTTTCTGTCCACTACTAGGAGGAAGAAAAAACCAGTGGGTCCCATCTTGTCAGATGCACTATTTAAGTTTTCCCTTCATATTTTCTGTTCATCCAAACGAAAGAAAGATGAACTTTTCCTTCCAATATCTTTCCATCCCTTTTCATTCAAAACAAACAAAGCCTTAGTCTCAATCTCTACTTCAAGGTCTTCGCCCAATCCCAAGAGGTCCCTTTTTATTCAAAACAAACAAAGCCTTAGTCTCAATCTCTACTTCAAGGTCTTCGCCCAATCCCAAGAGGACGTGTACTATGAAGTAATATGGATAGATTATCAATATTCTTACAGACATGTTTTGTCACTTTTGCAGATCTGTTTCTATTTTATTTTTTTTACTATTTCGTCCATGTTTCTATTTTGTAATATTTTGCTAATGAAAATATGTGGACGTGATTTAACCACATCATGTCTATACCTCAAGACAAACTATGCTATCTTCATATAAGACCCCATACATTATTAGGTTTTAAGGATTGCTTTCCATTACTTTTATGTCTTTGTTAGAAGTCTCACATCAGAGGACATAACTAAGGTATTAGAAGTCCCAAATCAGAAGATTCAAGTAATGGTTTTGTAATATAAGATTACATATACCTAGAAGTCCCATATCAGAAAGCCTTCGAAGTAGGATATATTATGAGGGTTATATATATACCCTCCTATGCAACATTTGAAATTAATAATCACTATCCCCACCCTTCTTCCTTATTAGTGGTGCTTAGATGACCTCCTCCTTTCAGCCTTGACCTTCCTCTTAGCATCGCTGTCAGAAGCATGTTCATCGCTGCTCTCGGTATCTTCTCTCCGGAGCTTCTTTCTGTGCCGCCTCTCATATGAATCGGATGAATCATCCTCATAGTTTCTCCTTCGAGTTTCACCCTTTTTGCAGTGCCTTGCATCTTCAATATCCTTCCTTCTTGCACTTCCATCCTCTCTGTAGTGCTTGTTTCGATGCCCCTTCTCATCATCCATACTGCTGTCTGAATCGGATGAATTGTCCTCATACTTTCCCCTTCGACTTTCACTAACCTTGTGGTGCCTTGCATCTCTAACCACCTTCTTTTTATCATTTTCATCTGCTCCGCGATGCTTCTTTCTACGATCCTCTTTATCATCATCCTTACTGCCATCTGAATCAGATGAATCATCTTCATACTTTCTCCTCTGTGTTTCACCCTTCTTGTGGTGCCTAGCATCTTTAACCACCCTCTTTTTATCATTTTCATCTGTTCCACGATGCTTCTTTGTACTATCCTCCTCATCATCCATTCTGCCATCTGAATCATCTTCATACTTTCTCCTCTGGGCTTCACCCTTTTTGTGGTGCCTAGCATCTTTAACCACCCTCTTTTTATCATTTTTATCTGCTCCACGGTGCTTCTTTCTAAAATCCTCCTCATCATCCATACTGCTGCCTGAATCAGATGAATCATCTTCGTACTTTCTCCTCTGAGTTTCAACCTTCTTGTGGTGCCTAGCATCTTTAACATCCTTCTTCTTTTCATACACATCCTCCCCATAACACTTCTTTCTGTGATCCTCCTCATCATCCATACTGCTGTCTGAATCGGATGAATTGTCCTCATACTTTCTTCTTCGACTTTCACCCTTCTTATAGTGCCTAGTATCTTTAACATCCCTCTTTTTATCATTTTCATCCCCTCCATGGCGCCTCTTTCTGCGATCCTCCTCATCATCCATACTGCTGCTGTCTGAATCAGATGAATCATCTTCATACTCTCTCTTGTGAGTTTCACCCTTCTTGTGGTATTTTCTATCTCCAATATCCTTCTTTTTGGCATATTCATCCTCTCTACGATGCTTCTCTCTATGATCCTTCTCATCATCCGTACTACCATCTGATTCAGATGCATCGTCATCATACTTACTCCTTTGAATTTCAACCTTCTTGTGGTGCCTAGTATCTTTAACATCCTTCTTTTTGGCATTTTCATCCTTTTGATCTTCAGCAATTTTTTTCTTCCAACTGACATCTCTGTCCAAAAAGGCATGCTCACGTTTCAAATTATGCTTACCCTCAGCATTAGAACAGTTCTTCCCATCATTTCCAGGCCCGCCATCATTATCATCAGTATTTGTTTCATTGACTTCTGCGGAAGCTATGCCAAGAGCAGCTTTTAGAGTTTCCATCTGCTTTTCCTTTCTAGCAGCAATCTGGTGAGTCTGTGTATCTGAAACTCTGTAAATTCCCAAAAAGAAACACCATTAATGATAGCCAGACAACAACTTTCAAGACACTTTTAACACATAAATCAGCATAGTTGTTAAATTGTGAATCATATCATATACCGTTCGATAATGAATCGAGAATCGTTGCATATCGTGCAATTTAGAAATACATCAATGAAAGTCTTTATCACAAAATTGCATACAAAAAACATAAAGAAAATGCTCAAATATTGGAAATGAGTACTTAAATTTCAGTATATCATTGAAGATATAGTAAAATATAGATCTTTTATGAAATAGAAAATAAATACTTCTAGTCTTTAATAAACTCATGCGGCTAACATAAGTAGATTCACATAACATTATTGATTATTTAGACACAACATTGATTATGGGATAGAATTAGGTGCTTAGCTTCTATATGGTGTAAAGCTCATAGTTTTTTCAGATGTCTTTCACTCTCAGATATGTTGAGAGATTGGAAGACTATTTTTTATTGAGTTTTATGTTTTTATTGAGGAGGATCTCTAACCCTCCTACCATCTTGTAACATTCTCTCTTCATATCTTAATAATATTCTTATTTTATCAAAAAATTATTTAGACACAACATTAAACAAATTCGGCAGGTGCCCCAAACAAAGAAAATTAAAAAAAAATAATAATAGTCACTCATTCACATGGAACTTTCTCAACACTTGACAGAACCATCTAACCCCTTCTGATTTATTCCCCACACACACCGTTCTCCTATCTCCCACCTTCATTCCATTCTCTGATATTCCCATCATCAGAACCTTCTAGAACCACCATTACAACAATCCCCTCTACTTTCTCTCTTTTTATGTCTTTCTCTCTTTATCTTTCTTTCACTCTCTGTCTCTCCTCCCCTCCCTATATGATACCTTCACCTCTTTCCTCCATGGCTCTGCCAGCAGTGGAGGTACAGAACAACAAGAACTCCATCACTACAGGCATAGAGTCTCAGATCCATTCCGAAACCATTCCTTACCAAGATCTACCAGCCCATCAAGTTTCTGCCCTCTACTGTTGAATCCCAATGAATCGGCTTCTGCAAATCTGTTACACACCTTGAGGCTGGAATAGGACCAACCAAGGCTGGAGTGGGGCCAACTGAGAACACAGAAGAAGTCCAAAAGGAAGACAACTTCTCCACTGTCTTTCTAATACAGCAGAAGGAACCGAGAAAAGGGTGAAAAGGGAAAAAGTGAGGGAGGGAATGTTCTTGTAACTAACTTGCAATCGGGCAAGGGGAGTGGTAAGGAAGTGCAATAACCCTTCTGTTGAATGAAAAATCAAGGAGTGCAATAACTCTTATTCACTCCCTTACTCTGTTTTTGTGTGTTGTGTTTCTTTCTTTGCAGATACCAGTTGTTACAGAATTGCATGATTTAAAGTGATACACCATCGATTCAGTTCCACTACCGATTCAAGGAGGATTTTGTATCACTACACAGTGCTGGACTTGTATCAATCCATACGATACAAATCATAAATCGTATGATTTTAACAGCTATGCAAAAGTGACATATAACAACATAAATTTCTCTAATATCTATTAGTATATTTTAGATGAACAGCCATGAGTATTATCCTGCATCCATGTCTAATTGTAAATGCTTCTATAACATCCAAAACCTTCAAATGAAAACCACCTTTAAATCAAGCATACAAACTTTTAATCTGCAGCCATTTTATGCAAGTTGCAAAGAACTACACAACTAGTTCATTTGTTCCATCAAAAAAAGAAGCAAAGCAAAACCACTAGCCACTTGATTCAAAACCACACACAAATATCACAAGCAGAGGCTAATATCAGGGCTTACATGTGCTTCTCAACTTGAAAATGGTTCACGGTTCACAGTTTTTTATTTGAATTCTTAAACTAGTTTCATTTTTTTATTTACTTAGGATTTTATAAAGGAAACCATGACAACTATAAATTCCACTTTTCAATCTTCATCTCCAATTTTTACTATTGTTTTCACAATATACTGAGTACAGGAAACTGATTCAAACCGAAAAGTGAAAATTGAAAATAGTTTAAAGAAACCAAACAGACCCAAATCTCTCTTAAGTTTTGACCCCTCAAAATTATCCCTCTTGCCACACTCCCATACCCCCGTCAGTATAAAGCTTAGATTTAACAAAAAAATATATTTGAAGGGTGTAAAAACTCATGTGAGGGATCAATTTTTTTAGAAAAAATAGTGTAATATTTTCATTGACGAAAGAACATATCAAAACCCTAATATATAGAAATAAAAAAGAAAGGATAGAAAAAAATTACTTCTTATCCGAAGCCGATGAACCATCAGCGTCGTCAGAAGCAGAAGCAGCTTCTAGATTCTTCCGTGCCTCGGCGAGCTTCTCGGCGATCTCAGCATCTGTGTATCCCTGATCGATGAGTTTGTCCTCGAGGACGACAAGCTTGAGCTGAATCTGGCGCTTCCGATCATGCTCCAGGATCTCCTTATTGGGCTTCCTCGTAACACCAGCAGTTCCCTGATCAGCTTCGAAACCTTTGGTGTTCTCCGCAACCTTCGAAACCTTAGCCTTCACGAAGAACTTGTTGCCCTGTATGTACCCGTTGGTACCTGACCCTCTTGGGGTTTGTAACCCTATTCCGTTGTACATGATTCAAATTAACACCGAAAACTGAACAACGGAAGACAATATTAGATTAGAAACCCTAATTTCAATCTGTACGTAATTATAGAGGCTAAGTACGGTATCGACGAATTGAAATAAGGAGATTGTTGTTTTTTTTTTTTTTCTTGAGAGAAGGGAGGGAAAATTTGGATCTGGGGATATAGAAAGGATGAGAGATGAACCCAAGATGAGTATATGATATTTATTTATTGAGTGATGCTAAATGAACAATACAAAATTAGCCCAACCAGCCAATAAATGAGATTTTGGGCCATATTTGCTCAGTCCATTACAATCTCAATGATTATTTGGGCCAAAACCAAAGTCAAAATAGGCCCATTGACTGTATGGGCTGATTTTTCATGGTTCACTTAAATTATTGTTATTTATTTGTTTAATAGTTTTGAAGATTTTTATTTTGTTTACACTTTTTTGTTTTTTTGAGTTAGATGATTTGGACTTTTGGTTTACTACTAAAAACTGATATAGAGTTCAGCAACATCGACTGGGCTGGGCTTGAAGGGCAACCCAAATACTTTGTGCAGAGTAAAAAAATAAAAATTATAACGTAACATGAATTATCTGTTATCATTGAAAATTTTATTTTATTGTTATTAATAGTTTAGTTAATTAAAAATTAAATTAGTTACTAAAACCATTTTAATATTTACCTTATTTTCAATTGTTATATTGTTATTGAATCTTGTGTCACTACTATATAAACTAGTTTTAACAACAAAATTTTAGCGGCCATTAAAATTTTATTAATGACAATATTCATTTGTCATTACTACTATGATTTTAAATGACAATACCTATTATTTCCACTAATTATTTGTTATTATTATTTTTTTAAAGAAAATATCTCTTTCATTCTTTATTATGAAAATGAAAATTTTCCTCGGAGTCTTTGATAAAAAGTTAATTTCATCAAAACCTAACATAATTACATAAGTTCATTCTCGAACTCCACCATCAAGCCTCTACCAACCGTGTCATTGACGACTATGTAGCATGTTGCCGACGCCCATGGAGCTTGTCGTCGCTGACCATCGAGCTCGATGCCGGAATTCATGAAGCTTCCACCTATATTCCATCTCAAAGGTACCAAATCCACCGTTCGTGAAGCTCAATATTTTTTTTTTGTTTGTTTTGGTTGAAGGTAATGGTTTGCACAAGAAGGGGGTTGAATCGTGCTTTGACTCATTTTAAATTTTTTTCTTTGGTTTCTGAAACATTTAATAAATTACTATCAAGTATAAATAAATACTTGAAGTGGCAGCGGAATAATATTAGTCCTACAAGAATTATCTCTAAAATGATGAATCATTAATCATAATACAAGATAATATTATATTGTCGATGCTTAGAAACCTAGTTTGTATAAGCATTATGAATAAGTTACACTCATATATATTAAAAAATTAATTCATGAAATAATAATTCATAATTAATTTCCTATTATTAGAGAGTATTGTAACTTAGTTCAAAGGTATCTCTTAAAAATATTAACTCGTTCAGAGTCGTCTCTCAATTGTGTTGGATTGTTCAAAGGTACATAGTAAAATCAACATTTTAGTTCATTAACATATTCATAAGCTTCTTAAACATATAGTGAAGATTGCAACTAGTTCATAGCCAACTCTTAAGTATACTTACTAGTTCATAGGCACCTCATAAAAGAGCATCCATAACTAGTTTAGAGGCTTCTATGGTAGTATAAACAATTTCAAAGGCACCTTATACTTTTAGAGATTGCATGACTAATTCAGAGGCACATAAACATGTTGAGAAGTTAGTTCAGAGGCTAGTGTGAAGACTAAAAGTGTTCAGAGGCTAAAAATGTTTTTACAGCAACATTTCATAAGATAACTTCTGAAATTATTCAATAAAAGATTTGCACATAAATATGATGATTTGTTAAGGTTCAGAAACTAATTGTATATAAGTAATAACTCAAAGAATTTAGATCATTTTATGAGTTAGCTTCTAAAGATATCTTTAAATAAGATTTTCTCATCAATTCAAGTTGTGAGAGTTCAAAGGCTAATCCAATATTGAAAACTAAACATAAAATGTTAAAAATATTTTTTACACAAATATATTTCTAAGTTGAGAGACACATCTCAAATTCATTTTAGTTGGTTTTAAAATCATTTGATAATATAAGATATATATATATCAAAACTGAAATTTATCTTATGCAAATAATAAATAAAATGAGATGAGGGAGGAGAGACTAACACACGAACATTCACTACAAGAAATTTGACCTAAGACTACGCCTAGAAAAGTGTTGCCTAAAGTGATCAAAGGCAACACTTTTGGTCCAAAGACAACGTTTTTGGACCAAAGACAACGCTTTTGGACCAAATATAACGTTTTTTTTTCTGGACGTTGTCTATACAAGGGTTGCCTTTGATAAAAAAGCATTGCCAAAAGTGACAACATGCAATGCTTTTGAGTCGTTGTCTAAGAGAACTGTTTCCTAAAGTGTCACTTTAGGCAACACTTTGGGAAATTTTTCAAATTCATTTTAGTTTGTTTTAAAGACATTTGATATTATAAGAGATAAATATATCAAAATTGAAATTTAACTTATGCAAATAATAAATAAAATGAGATAAGGGAAGAGAGAATAACACTCAAACATTTTATACTGGTTCGACCAATTTTGCCTATGTAACACCCGATTTTTATTAAGTTTAAGTGAAATTAAGGGTAATCAACATTGGTTAGAATTTAACTAAATTTGGGTGGATAAGTTTCTCTTAGTTAAACCATCATGTGTATATGTATTTGTTATATGTTATGTGATTTATGGGTATATATATGTGTTTTTATTTGTGCTTTGATGATGCATAAGGTTAGGCATGATGTATGTATGTTATAACACTAGTGGAGGGGATGTCTTCGAGGTATTTTGGGGATGTTTCGCAGCCCAGTAATCGATTACCACAGGTTGATAATCGATTACATAGTTCAGATTTTCATATTTGGACATTTTTACAGGTGGTAATCGATTACCACTGCAATGTAATCGATTACTACAGCCTATGCTGTGAGCGTTTTTAGTGCATTTTAAGTTATGTGTAGGCCCCAAAACGTCTCTATATCATGCATAACCGAGCCACCACATGAGAAACTCTAATCCTTGTTTCAGAAACATTCTAAACACTCTCTTTAAACCCTTGTGCCTCCACCATACACACTCTCTCTCAAGAACACAAAGTCATAGTCATTCTACAACACCAAACTCACATGAAACCTTAACCGATCACGAAAACAATTACATATCCATAATCCTCTCACCGAGATACACCTTTCTACTGATTCCAATTCTTCAAAGAGATAGCCTTTGGTTATCCTACCGTTCGTGGGGCTAGAGAGAAAGCGAGAACACGTTCTACGACGGGAAATTGTGTCTCTAAGCATTGCATAGTAAATCTACAAGAGGTAGGGTTTTAGGCATGCATAATTGAATGTAATTTCGTGTATGACATGATTATTATTGAAGTTATTATTGTTATCTCGTTTTTCCCATAAAGGTTCATAAAAGGGTTATGTTTTACCGAATGATTTTTAAAGAGAAAGTGTTTTACCAATTGAAAAGTGTTTTACCAATTGAAAAGTGTTTTAGAACGTATTTTACTGATTGGTTTATGTTTATCTTTGTTTTTTACCGATTGAAATGATTCTAGATTAAAGTTTTGGCAATTGGCTCATGAAAAACGTGTTTTGGAACCATAGAATCTGAATTCTCGTGTTCGTAATCGATTACGAGTTGAGAATTTCCAATCGCGAGAAAGCATGCTCTCTGTTAATCGATTACAACCTGTCTGTAATTGATTACAGCATTGCAGCTTTTACGAAAATTAATTGTTTTGACATTTTATGTTCCCTAATGTGTTCTACGACTTATATGGGTGTTATATATATATATATATATATATATATATATATATTATGAGTTATATGCATGATTATATGTTGATATATGTTATGTTATGTGAATATAATATATTATGATGTAATATTCTGATACAATGTTATGATATGATGATATCTCGGCTCTGTTCTGATAATTAAAAGACGTTCTGAAAGACCTCTGATTCTCTCTGAAAGATCTTTGTTAACTCTGAAAGATTTTTGATAATTAAACGACGTTATGAAAGATCTCTGATACTATGAAAGATTAAAATACCATGTAGCCTTTAGATGGTGATGAGTGTTGCGGGGAGGGATGGCATCCTCGACTGCAACTCCTTCACTAGAGGAAGGTGAACTGTACCCTCTCTTCCCCGTATGTTTTAGGATGAGCTCATGCTTAGGGGTTGGATGTTAGAAGATAATTGATGGGAGGGTGGCTTTGCCATGTCTGACAGATTAAAGTAAAGGTCAATGATAAGACGAAAGAAAGCTCTGATATATGTTATGTTACGTTATAATTCCCTGATTGTGTTAAGAGCACTAGTACACTACACAGAGATGTTTACGTTTATATGCAATGTTACATGTATTAATAAAATGAACAAGACGCACTTAGGTAAAACGTTCCGGGAAAAATTTGTTTTTGAACTTATATTTGAATTGAACTCATTCATGTTTCACCTCTTTTTATAATTAAACATGGGGCGACTTCCTCTACTAAGTTACTTTCCAGTACTTACCCTATGTTTTCCCCACCTTTTAGAGGATCTGACCGAGCAGGATGTTAGAGCACGCGAGGAGCCCACACAGATTTAGCCTTATGATATAGTTCCCTTATGCTTTAGACATGTTTAGTTCTTTACCCAGATTCTATGGATGTTATGCTTCCGCTTATTATGTTTTCTGAGTCCGGACCTAGCATAAATTATTGCAAAGTATATGAGTTTCTCTGATATAACCTATTTTGTAATTAACGTGTGTTTCAAACAAAATATTTATCATCCAATGATTTGTTATCATCAAAATGGGGAGATTGTTAGTTTCAGAACCATTGTGTAGTATTTTGATTAATATAAAGTCATTTCTAGTGATAAATATTTTGATTGAAAATCTTTATATATATCTTGTGCTATATATCACCTTCATCAGAAGCATGATAGATTAATAATTTAATCATTCAGAAGTTCAAACAACTAGGACCTAAACTTCATAAGCACTTTAACTTAATAATTAATTAAGTCTTAGATCTAAGAAGCATATAGGAATCATAACTAACTTAGATACATGATTTAGAAGCATGAACATAAAAACATGATTATCTAGTTCAGAAGCATTGTTACATTGCTACACGTATTCGGAAGTTGAAGCTTAATTTCTAATCATAGTAGAAATTATTCAAAAGCATCTAAAACATATGTTAAAACTTCAGAAGCTTAAGATACATTTCATATTCATTAAAAGTTGTGTTTACAAGCTCAGTCTTAATCTGCGTTAACTCAATTTAGCTTTTTAAAGATTCAAAAGCTGATTTATCATCGTGCCTTAATGGTTATATCATCAGAAGAGGAAAGCTTCAATGCGCTCTTATATTATTATTTTATTACTAATGGCTTAAATCTAACAAAAAGTATAAGACAGGATACACAGTTTGGAGACAAAGAACTTGAAAGAAAACAAATTGAACACATTTTGTGGATTATTGAAAATGCTTGCCTCGAAGACAAGCTTAGTGGAACAATTTATCTTCTCAAAACTTATTCCACTGTACAAGGCATCAACGGGAATGAATTGCTTCAAGACTCAAACGACTATATTCAAATATTCATTCCAGGAGACTATTTAAATAAGCTAGATTGAATTTGAAGAAAGATTACAACTAACAACCACAAGCAATGTATATACAACTTAAGCAAAAGCTTCATACACTCAAATCATTTTTATTGTAAATCATTTAGTGTTATTCTAGCCTCTGAATTTTGTAAATCTTTCTCTAGAAAGATAAATTCATGCATTGTACTCAAAAGTGTCATAACCTTGCTCTACCTAGTACCTTCAGAAGTATAAATTGAGATTCAAACTTAATTACATCTAAGCTCTCAATTTATGAGAATTGTGAGTCTTTGGACTCTGAACCCTTCATTCTAAAGAGAGAAAAGTCTTTCTCAAGTTGAGAAAGCAAGTATAAAAGTCCAGCTTATGTAAGAAGTGGCAGAAGTCCTTCTCGAGTAAAAAGATGGCAGAAGTCTTGCTTCTAAAGGAAGTGAGCAAGGAAGTCTAGCCTCTGAAGGATATTGGTAAAAAGTTTTTTCCTAGGTTGAGGACGAGCAAGGTTGTGGATTGAAGAAAATATCAATCCAAGGGTTGTAACTTTGATCAAAGTTAGTGGAACTCAAACTAATTGGTTTGAGACCTGGATGTAAGTATATAAGATTGGTCGAACCGGTATATATTAATAACTGTTAAATTAATCAATAATTAATTCAAAGATAATTTAAACACTCAGAAGTATCCTCAGAAGCTTATGATAACTTAAACTCTAAGCTAAGATTAGTTTAGCCTCTGAAACTGTCTTTAGAAGCTAAAGTGACTTTGGACTTAGTATCCTAGCCTCTGAAATAATTCCGCTGCATTCTTAAGTGTCAACAAGCTTCTTTATGCTTAAAAAGTCAAATTATTTATTTCATAGAAAAGTTTAATAGGTCAAGAAGCACGGTTCAACCTTCATTCTCTCGTGCAAAACACTACTTTCACTACCTAGTTACTATGATACAAATTAAAAGATTAAAATTTGTAATTTGAGATTTTATAATTTTTCTTTTAAGCTTTTTATTCATTTTTCTTTTTTGCAATTTATACATTTTTTTATAAATTCATATTTAACTGGAATTCAGTTACCCAAACTAACTGATCCAACTTGCATTGAATCGGATTGATCAATTTGAATTTGTTAATAAAAATTAAAGTGACGTTACGGATGTATCCGATCTAATCTGAGCCAAATTTAAAGTAATCGAATCATATTCGCTTTTTCCTCTAATTAAATCTAATTCAAACTGACCCAATTAAAAAAAAAAAAAAACTAATATAAGATAATTCATTCTAATATGATATTATCTCCAAGATTTGAAAATTATTGTATGTTTATTTTTCTAACTTTGGTCAAATAAAATATATAGCACTTATTTTATATAGATATTAAGCTATTTTGGGAAGATTTAGGTGGTGCACTTAGGCATTGCACTTAAGCTATTTTTCAAGGGATTGAGGGCCAGTTTGGATAGTAAACTTATGACTTTTTTTTAACTTTTTATAAGTTATAAGTTATTGTATGGATGTTTGGATTAATTTTTATGTAACTTTTAACTTTTTCAAAAGTTATTTTAAGTGCTTTTTGGAGAAGTTAAAATACTTAACTTCTTCAAAAAGTCTTTGCACAACTTTCTAAATTCTACCATTATAAACCAAAATAAGCACTTATATTATTTTACTTCCAAACACAAAATAATTTTTTCAAAAGTTACTTAGGGCCAGTTTGGATAAAGAGCTTAATTAAGTCCTTATACAAAAAAAACTTCTTAATAAGGACTTTAATAATAAGTAACTTTTGAAAAAGTTATTTTGTGTTTGGAATTAAAATAATATAAGTGCTTATTTTGGTTTGTAGTAGTAATTTTTAGAAAGTTGTGTAAAGACTTTTTGAAGAAGTTAAATATTTTAACTTTTCCAATAAGCACTTAAAATAACTTTTTAAAAAGTTAAAAGTTACATAAAAATTAATCCAAACATCCATACACTAACTTATAATTTATAAAAAGTTAAAAAAAGTCATAAGTTTGCTATCCAAACTGACCCTTATTATTAAAGTCCTTATTAAGAAGTTCTTTTTGTATAAGGACTTAGGGCCAGTTTGGATAACAAACTTATGACTTTTTTTAACTTTTTATAAGTTATAAGTTCTTGTATTGATGTTTGAATTAATTTTTATATAACTTTTGACTTTTTAAAAAGTTATTTTAAGTGCTTATTGGAGAAGTTAAAATATTTAACTTCTTCAAAAAGTCTTTGCACAACTTTTTAAAAACTACAAACTAAAATAAGCACTTATTTATTTTACTTCCAAACATAAAATAACTTTTTTAAAAATTAAAAAATTCTTTATGTATAAGAACTTAATTAAGTTCTTTATCCAAACTGAACCTGAGTCTTAGACATTGAACTTTTTGTATTAATTTGCCTCATGACTTTTGGGTGACAACGTGAAAATACACTTTGAATTGTGTGAATGGTTACAATATTGTTTTAGCACATTTCCATAGTCTTACTATATTAATTATTGGCTCAATAAGCAATGTTCTTTTGCAAGATTGAGTAAAGTCCAATCATCCTCCATTTTTTATTTGTTGAATTTAAAATTTTGATTTTTCTTTTTTATTTGTTTATTTTTAAATTTTAGATAATATATATTATTTTTTTCACCTATATCCTTTTTAACTGAAGAACGAGAATAAATATAATAAAATAAAATTTATTAATCATTACTTTAATTTTAGTATGGAGGGAGTAAAAAAATTACATATATAAATAAAGATGATAACAATTATGCTACTTATTTTTATACAATCATTCATATATGTATAATAAAAAATTAACTAAAATAGTTAATATTATGCAACATATATATAATATAATATGTAAAATATATGTTACATGTATATTATATATTACATAATGTGCATAATATACATCAGATATTATAAAAAAGATGATATTATGTGCATATTATATTATATTATATTATATTATATATATGATTTAATTTTCATCCACTGATAATGTATTAATTTTTTACACAGTTATCTAATTATATGCTGTCACATCAGTCATAATTATGTTTTCTCTCTCACCACTTGAAAAGTTATATAAACGAAATATTTTAATTAGAGTGTTAGTATATCAAAATTAAACTCTTATATATATTATACATAATATATTTATATATTGATTGATTATTTAATTATTTGTGATATATCAACTATTTACCTTTCTATACTAGACAAATTCCAAACGAGCCGCGGAGTACACTTGGAAGTTGGAAATATCACAATTTAACAAGAGTACAAAACTGAAGGCATATTCCGATTTATTTAGCAAACTTAGCAATAGGAAGCTAGACGTTACAACCCATGTGACTCGTACATCTAGGAAAATTTTGAATAGTTTAATTTCCTTTAGAGAAATGGTGTACATATTCAATATTCAAAATTAATGAAAAGAAAGTGATTAAGATAGTATGATCCATATATTTTGTGAGAATGAAATATTTAAATGTTTAACCGTGTTAGGATGTAGAAATTAAGAGTATTGTTAAAGACAGAAAAAAAACTAGTCAAAACAGTCAATAAATAAGAGTTTGGGTCATAATCTCCTAGTCAATTAAAAATTTACTCATAATTAAAAGTGATATTTGGATCATAAGTGTTAAATAGATTTTGTTAGTTGTTTTGACTGATTTTTTATTGAGTCCTAAACATCCTATCAGAGAGAAATTAAATTACTATTTACTTCCTGATATAACCAATATTGAACTAAGGTTACTAAAAACAAATATACGTTGAAATAACCACTGTACAGAAGAGAATATTGTCGTTCGTGTATTTGTTTAGACCATTGCGTGAGATAAAAAAAAAAATTAGTCAAAACAGTCAATAATAAAAAATTTGGTATAAATTACTTAACTTATTAAAAAATAATAATGCTAAGTGGATAATGAAAAATCAGCTCATACAGTCAATAGACCTATTTTGGCTTTGGTTTTAACCTAAATAATTATTGAGATTATAATGGGCTGAGTAATAATGGTCCAAAATCTCATTTATTGAATAGTTAGACTAATTTTGTATTGTTCATTTAGCCTTCCCATTAAAAAATACACATAATTAATAATAATATTTTGACCAACAGTATTAAAATATACTTTCTTCACTGTTTTGAAAAAAAAAAAAAAAAGTTGTTCCCAACATTTATGATTGTTTTAATTGGTTCCGATTCTGTATAAAGATTGAAAAAGAAGTACTGATGCGAACTCCTTGCGAAACGACGACAAGATATAAACAAAACAGTAGTAAACTCCGAGAAACCTTAAAATACACGCATTGGCTCTTCCTCTGTTAATTAATAAGGAGGTAAACCCAGCAAGAAACCATTGTAATTTCAATCTCCCTCTCTCTCTCTCTCTCTATCATTGCAAAATTTCACATTGTTAATAGCAAATTAAGAGATGAATTCGCCTCCAGGAAAAGACATGCCAATGCCTAATGACACCAATAACAACATGATGAGACAGAGTATGCAGATGAGCTTCTATTGGGGCAGAGATGCAATAGTGCTTTTCTCAGGGTGGCCTAATCACAGTGTTGGCATGTACATCTTGGCTATCTTGTTCGTGTTCTTTCTGGCCATGGCTGCTGAGGTTTTGTCCAACCAGCCACACGTCCGGCGCGGGACTAGCCCTGTCATGGGAGCCATGGTTCAGGCCGGCGTGTACCTCTTTCGCATCGGCTTCCTTTACTTGCTCATGCTTGCTGTCATGTCCTTCAATGTTGGGATCTTCATTGCTGCTGTGGCTGGTCACACCTTGGGATTCTTCGTTGCCAAGGCTCGTGCACTTGCCATCGCCAACAGGGAAGATCCAAAAGTTTGAGTCTGTACTGTGGTTTTGTGGTTTGTTATTTGCAAGTACTATAAGAGAGTACAATACACGAATACGGGGATGCTATTTGTATATATAAGAGCGTCATTCACTCATTTTTTACCTATTTAAAAGTTGACAACTCTTATGAAAATGTTAGCAAGTTGTCAACATATTCATAAAAGTTGCCAACTTTTTAAATTAATAAAAAATAGGTGGATGAGTATTATTGTATATACAAGTAGTATTTTCCCACGAATACGGATACAAGAAGGACACATCTAAAAAAATATGTATTTGTATCATCACTTTTAAAAGTGGATATAAAATATACAACATTTTGTGTATTTATATATGTATTTGTGTCTATCTTTTAATCAAGCAACTTAAATTTATGTATACAATATGTATTTGTATGTTGTATTAGATGTATTCAAACACACCCAAGATTCATTTTTTTCCTTGAGATTGTACTTATGTTTCATTTTAGTGCCTGAAATTAAGAAATTACCTACTATATGTAGCTATCTAATATCCGAGCTATATGAATTGTCAAAAAGACTTCTTTGAATATTTTTTGCATTATTATGAACTAATAAATTGATGATTTCAGCCTTTCAGGGAATTAAATGAAGTATATGTAATGATCAAAATGAACCTTTAATATTTTCTTAGAAGGTTTTCTTCTATGTTATCGATTGGTGAGTGGTACCTGTTTGTGTTTTAAAACTTTTCTGTAACATATATGTCTTCAGAATTGTGCAGCTTGTTTCTTTTAGCTTGCAGCTGCTCTTCTTTTCAGTTGTTTAATTATCGATAATGTTTATTGTACTACAAAAATATGTCCAACTAGTATTCAACGTGTGATATACATTATATGCAATGTGTGACATACGTACGTATGTTATACATATAGTACATATTACGTATTATGTATAACACATATTGGATACTAGTTGGACGTATTTTTGTTGTATAACAAACATTACCATGTTACATATAGTGACCAATTTTGTGGTATAAAAAAAATATTTCTCTAAATTAGTATTTTTCTTTTTCATAGAAAACATGCAAGAGGAAAAGGGAAATGTTTTCTAATGCTCAACTTGGTTAAAAATATTGAAAGAAAAAATAAATGTAAGACCAAATGTTTTGTAAATATGATATTTTGGGTGTTTGAAATAACATAATTGAAAATAAAAAGATAATCAAGTCTAGAACAATATAATTATAATATGCCAATTGCCGTTCGTACCATAGTTCCTACTTCCAAATATATTAAATATGAAGTATATGTAATTCTCTAATGTTAGCAATGAGATAGCTCTTATGCCTTCACTTCAAATGAAGACTTTTTTGTGCAACTTTACCAGCTGCTATAAATATAAAGATCAAATACCTAAAATGGTCTTCTAGAAATATATTACGGGATAAATTAGTCCCTCAGAATTTGAAAGCTCAATATTAATCTTTCACATTTTAAAAACGGGGACAAATTCGTCCTTTCGTACATGTTCGTACAATTATTTCTTTGTTATACGGACATGTACGGAAGGACAAATTTGTCCTCCTTTTTAAAATGTGAATGATCAAATTGGACTTTCCAATTCTGAGGGACCAATTTGTCCCGCAATAATATTTTTTGGAGGACTAAAATGAGTATTTAGTCAAATATAAAATATACATAGTGTCTACGGTATTCCACAGCTGTGCTTTAATTTGGAAGTATTGTTGAACTACTCTATCTCCGGCCAGTTGTAAAATTGTTGTTAAGCCAAACAAGGTACAGCCAATTGGTAGAGCCAATTGTTGTTTGTTCACGGAATAACATTCTAGAGGTGTTATGCAAGTTTTAACCTTTACTAATGTAAAATATATTTTAAGCTGCCGCACCTTTTCAAAAAAAATAAAAAATAAGTTATTTGCCCAAAATCACTGTTTCACTGAATTGAAAGAAGAAGAGGAAGGCACTAGTTTGATTGGAAGGAGGAAGCAAGTGAACAATAGTGTTCGGTTTTAAATGTGAGAGATCAGATAATATTTTACACAGGTTAAAAATAAACTAAATGAAGTGCATGTAAGTTGAGAAACTCATGAATTTATAGCTTTAAAACTTTGGGTTTAGATTTGATGTCGGACCATCCTCTCTTAAGTGGATATAGATACGTGTTTATCCTCCCAACTTGTGTGATTAAGCTATATATGGTGAGCAATATAAATCAATAATTGTGTGATTAAGCTATATATGGATGGTGAGCAATATAAATCACTAAAATTCAATAAAGTAGCGTTTGATTACTTTCTTAAGATAGAAAAATAAAGAAAATAACACAATAGAGAAGAATAAGACAAATATTTCTATGTAACATGTTTGGTAATGAAGTATATACAACGATGGTTGTTTAACATATCATGTTTAATTTGGATACCTATGGACTGGACATGAAAAATGGCAAAAAAAAAATCAAGTTAAACTTTAAATTGTTCCTTCAATTTAACATGTGATTTAATTTAGTTTTTTATTTTAATTTTTGTTCAAAATAGTCTCCCATTTTACACTATGTAACTCTAAGAAGTCTTCTTGAGAATTTTTCTTTGTAACTCCATTAAGTGGTGTCAATGTGTACCTTTAAGTGTCTACGAACTACCAACTACCGTGACAAGTGACATGTTCTTATAACAACAATATTCATCGTACAAAAGAAATACGTTCAATTAGTATCCATTATGTGTTATATAAAATATGTATGTGTGCTATATATGTATAGCACATGTACGTATAGCAAACATTTCATATTATATATAGCAAATATTGAATACTAGTTGGATGTATTTGTATTATACGACAAACATTGTTGGTTCTTATAAAGTTCATTCTTCTTCTTCTTCTATTTTCTCTGCTCAAAGACAATGTTTAAACCACAAAGTGCAGAGAAAATAGAGAAAAAATATAAAAGAGAATATAGTAGCACGATAGCAAATATCAGAACAAAGAAGATAACATAAAAATAACAGGACTGAGAGCTAAGCCAATATCTAACATCTAACAACTAATCCAAGAATAATTTCCAACAATTTTGCTCGCAGAGAAATCTATCTATTTAGGGAAAAGTATATCAAGTAACATCCCCTCAAGCTTGGAGTATATAAATTATGTACTCCGAGTTTGGAGTAACAACTTGCAAAAGTTGCTGGAGAAAGTGCTTTAGTGAATATAGTTGGCTGATCTTTGGTTTAAACTGGTAACAACTTGATGAGACCTAATTGAGCCTTCTCCCTAACAATGTGACAATTTACTTCCATGTGTTTTGTTTATTCATGGAAAACGGGGTTAGCACAAATATATAAAGTTGACTGGTTGTCACAATACAATGGAATCGATTTTGAGAATGATAAGCCGAGATCAGACATGACATAACCCAGCCATTGTGCTTCTCTAAACAGCCATGGCCAAAGCTCTGTATTCAACTTCTGAAGAAAAAGCTAGCAACAGTAGTTTGCTTCTTACTCTTGCAAGAGACAAGGGAGTTTCCTAAATAGAAGCAATATCCAGAGATTGATCTTCTGGTGTCTGAGTAGGAAGCCCACTGAGAATCTACAAAACTAGCAAGAGATAAATTAGAAAAGGTAGAAAATAAAAGGCTAGCAGTAGGAGATTGTTTTAGATATCTAAAAACTCTCAAAGCTGCATTATAATGAGCTGTTATGGGGCAGTCAAGACACTGGTTAAGCTTTCCAATGATAAAAGAAATGTCAAGCCTAGTATTAGTTAAATAGAGAAGTTTTCCTATAAGTCTTATATAGGAGGTTATATCAGAAAATTGAGGAGGACGATCCTTTGTGAGCTTCACTGAGTAGTCTCTGGAGGGTAGTAGTTGGTTTGGTATCTGCCATTCCATACTCATGTAATAGATTCAACACATATTTTCTTTGGTGAACTATAATTCCTGCTTTACTCTTTGAAACTTCAAACCCAATGAAGAAATTTAAATCTCCTAGATCTTTTATTTTGAAGGCCTCATTCATAATGGTTTTGATAGAATTGATTTTCATGTAGGTTATTCCCTACCAGTACCAGGTCATCTCCACATAAACCTAAATAGTTTGATGTTGTTGTGATCTATTTTGGTGAATAAAGAATAATCATTCCTAGATTGAGTGGAACCTGAATCAATTAATTTGGAGCTGA
The DNA here is from genome assembly GCA_013621005.1 of Aeschynomene evenia. Lineage (NCBI taxonomy): Eukaryota > Viridiplantae > Streptophyta > Magnoliopsida > Fabales > Fabaceae > Aeschynomene > Aeschynomene evenia. The sequence goes on along the minus strand of CM024268.1, from coordinate 30,008,853 downwards.
GTTTGATGTGCCACTATTTGTTGCCTTGCTTCAAACCACTACTCTCTGCCTTGCTTCAAGTAATGTTTGTTGAGCATTTACAGTTTCGTGTAACTGTTGAATTTGTTGCCTTAATTTTTCCATTTCAATTTCATATAAAGTTCTCTTATTTTATCTTCTTGGAGGCATCTTGTTGAAAGCTAATAAGAAAAATAAAGATTTTTTTTTGCTTTTTTATTTTTATTTTTTGCCTTTTTTTTAGATTTTGATTCGGTACCGAGAAAAATATAGGGTACCGATACCTAATAGATGCATGTGTCAAGTAGTGGTTGGTTTATAGATAAAATTAATTTAAATTTTTTAAATTTATATAACTGGTAATAAATTAGGAAAGTAGTCGTAAAAAATTAATTTAATTTATATTGATACTCTCTAACTTTATCAATTTATGAAGAAAAAAAAGTTGATCCATAACCTGTCGGTAGAAAGAGCGCATTATGTAAGAGAGAGAGGAAAAAGAGGTGTGATCGGGAATGAGTCGCGTTCAGGAAGGCTGGGACCGTGACCACAGTGTTTCATTGGTACCGAATTATATTTACTTTAGCTTGTAATAATAGATTAAATACGCAATTGGGTACCGGTACCCAACAAAAATATTGGGTACCAAATAAATGCCCCTTTCTTTTCTCTTTTTTTTATTTCTTTTTTTTGGTTAAAAAGAAATTATATCGAGAAATATATAATTATAAAAAAATATTGGGTATTTTTATTATTTCAGAAACATAAGGGAACAAGTTATATTCAAAAATTTTCGGTCAAATATATGTAAATTAATAGAGTACAGGGGCAGAAATGAAAATCTCAAAAGTATTGGGGCATGAGTGCAATTACTAAAAGTATGAGATGGTGAGGTGGCAATGGTGACAGCGGCACACAACTGATGGATGATGTGTTGCTGGCTGCACAGAGTGGCTGATGTGGTTATCTTCAACCTCTGGATTATGGAAGAATATTCCAGGTAATATTTCGATCGGTAGAGGCCGTCTTCTATGGTGAATTTTTCGGCGAAGGCCGTCTTCTCCGACGAACTTTCCGGTGACAATGTAATTTTTCGATGACTTTCTCGTGAGCTTTGGCTGCCGTAAAAAACACTAATCCAAGGTTTTTAGCCCCCCCCCCCTTTCAATTGTGGTGTCGATTCTATGAAAAAATGACTAGAAGTATGACTTTTGGAGGTGGCAGCGAGTCCTCAACTTATAACACCGCTATAAACTTAGAAGTCCCGTTGATTCTTTCACTAATATAAAACTCAAATTCAGGACCTAGAATCGGCTCTGATGCCAAAAATAGCACAGAAAAGAAGAGAGAAATTCACTCTCTAAGAAAGGAAAATACTTGAAATGTTATTGATTGCTTGATGTGTTCAACACATACATTAGAACATATTTATACTACTAATTGATAGTAAATATTAGACTTAAGAAATAGAAAATGAAAGTGTGTGTGGTATAGAAGAAAAGAAGAATGTGTGTGGTGTAGGAAAAAAGAAGAGTAATGGAGAGGTCCTCCATTAATGTTAATGGAGTTTCCATTATATTTCTAGATCAGTTCGTTTTTATCATAAAATATCACTACTAGAAACTCTCGGAATATCGACGAATTTTACCAACGGATACCCTTAATATCCGTCGATAAATCAATGCATCGACGGATAGTCCCCCACGATTACTTGATAGTCGGAATTCAATTATCGACGGATATACCAAAAACATCTGTCGATATGATATCGAGGGATATATCCGTCGACATCCGTCGATAGTATTGACGGATGTATCGGCGGATATTTCTCTCGATAATGTTATTTTAAAAAAATATGAAATTATTAATTATTTGTATCGGCACATATGTATCCGTCGATAATTTGTTTTTCCAATAAAAAAAAAAAAATTTCATTATCGGCGGATGAATCCGTCGATAACATTAACCGAAAATAATATTTTTTTTATATATCTGAATTAATAATATTTAAACTAAATAAAAATTTATAACAAAATAGTAATAATCTCCATAAATAAAACTATAATGAAATATCATAATGTATATATTAATCAATATTTACAAAATAGATAAAATCCAAACACTATATAAGTCAAGTCATAAAAAATCCAAAACATAATGTCTGAACAACCAAAACATAAACGATAAAAAAAAGTCATACAAAATCCATCGTATCAATGTCACAATCACCATCACTAGCATCATCTCTGGATGCATCCGGCTGAGTAGGAGGAGTCTGGACAGGAGGAGGTCGAGGAGTCGATGTGTGGGCAGGGGCGGCAACAGCAGGCTGATGAGGTGGTGTAGAATAAGAGGGCTGAGGAGCAGGCGGTGTCGTCTGGGCAGCAGCGGCAGCAGCAACAACAGGAAGTGGAGGTGGTGTAGAATATGCGGGATGTGGATAGCCTGGATGATATGAAGGTGGAGGAGGAGGCCAGAATACAGGGGGATAAGGATATTGTGGGGGAGTGAGAGGGAAGGGTGATGGCTGAGAAGGTGGTGGTGGTGCAGAGACGCCAGCAGCAGCCGATGATGACCCTCCAGCAGCAAACATCCCGTAATACTGGGACATCTGCTCTCTAATCTGCCGGCTGACCTCCGCAGTAATCTCCTGCTGCTGGGCGATCCTGTCCTGCTGTCGGGCAGTCCGCTCCTGCTCAAGCTGCGCCTGCAGCACCTCGACCCGGGTCTGTAGCTCCAGGTTCAGATTGTGAACCCGGTCACGGACCTCAGCGTCGCTGCTCTCCACTGAGGTTGCTGCTCCTGTTGCAGCAGATGCGTGGGAGGAACGGGCAATGGGGTTCGCGACCGCGCCCCGCCCGTATATGCGGCCCTTGTAAGGGCCGCCCACAACCTCGGTCCACACCGCTTCCTCATCGACGGGTGGAACGGACTCACCGGGCTGTGATGCCTCTGCCAGCTGGGTGCGGACCTCATCCAAGCGGCGCGTATAATCAGCCTACAATTAGAAGAATACATAATCATTTTAAATGGAATACATAATCATATTAATTGAATACATTTATACAACTATGATGAAATCACTTACATGAGTGCGCTGCGACCGCTCGTCTACCCACGTCGTCTTGTCGCCCTTCCTGGTGTGCGTCTCCCTGAACAACTCCTCCTGCGTGGGTGGTCTCTTCAGCCTCTGCTCCTGTAAGTTTAAAACAATTGAACAAAGCATTAATTAATCAATTCATATATAAGAAACATAAAATTAAATGTATTGCGTTCGGAATATTACGTACCAATCGTCTCTTAGTGGAGTCCACAGTAGCGGATCCACCACAGTGAAGGGAGCCACCCCTCAATGAGGCCCTGCTAGCCTTGGCCTTCTCCGACTTGGCCTTAAACCTCGGAGAAGACCAATACTCCTGCAGCACACGGTGGTGGGCATCTGAGAGCCACCTGTGCTGGTCATCCTTGCCATTACGGATCCATAAGTACATGTCACCGAGCCTCTTAGCTGCCCGATGGCAGAAGGCACGGTACAGTACTGGATCATCGGCAGGACTAATGGTGAAGTGAGACTACAATATATAGACAAATTTAATTTGTTAGTTACCACAACATAATTAATTACTAATTACTAAAATTGAAGAGTTCATATTACCTTCCACTCCTGATACCATCGTCGCCTCTCCTCCTCGGTCAACTTCGAGAAATACTCGATCGGCCTATGATACATCTTCTGTATCATGGCCGTGATCTGATGAGTGCCGAGGGTGGCAGGCACAAAACTACATTGTTATAAAGAATTAGTTTCCATTTTATATAATAATCCCTTTTACATATTTTATTTATAAAAGATTGACATTTATAACAACTTAAATCATATACCTTAGACCGGATGGATCCGGTCTGATGGAGGGGAGAGGACGTGTATCTGAAGCTGCTGATGCAATCTCGACCGGCACCTCATTACTGCCCCCAATGTCATGTGGGGAGGCAGTAATGGGTGATGATGGTCCCCCAGCAGCAGATGGTGATGGTGATGGTACTGGCTCGTAGTCGGGGTCCTCCTCCGTCTCTGGCCTCGGCTCACGACCAGGGATGTCATACAACTGAACACCCCTCGAAAGATAACCACGAGGCTGGGTGGCGGTCTTCCTCCGCCCTCTATCTCCTCGACCTCTGCCCCTACCCCTACCCCTATCATCATCTGCCATATCTATTCACAACAATACAAGTTACTTTTCATTAATTAAAGTGTTTGACAAAGTATCTTAAAATGAGGTAGTGTTATTTGAAAACAAATTGAATTGTTAAAAGCCATTTATTCAGAAAGTTGTGGACTGTCTTCACTCTCGTCTTCTGTATCGTCACTGTCAAGTTCATTTTCTTCTTCGTCACTACCTTTAGTGGAGTCATCACCCTGAGTTTTTATGTTTTGGTGAGACATGTTAATAATGTCATCTTCACCAGTATCATCGTGTAAAGTAGCAGGGACTCCTGTATCTACAACCACCCTTGGAGCACGTGCAACTTCAACTTGGTAAGCTATTTCATCCACATCATCACTTTCAACTCTGCCCCTAGGTTTAGTTGTGAAAACAACCAACCACTTATTCTTGCATTTCCCCGGATACCTTGTGTAATACACTTGTCGAGCATTCTGTGCAATGATGAAAGGATCATATGCACCAAATCGTCGTGTATGGTTAACCTCAATTATGTTGTAATCAACGTGCTTGCGTGTTCCATCAGGATGTCTAGTATCATACCACTCACAGCTAAACAAGACAACCTTCTTTGGCGTTGGGTCCTCACCAACATATTCCAACTCTAAGACTTGTCTGAGTACCCCGTACCAATTATTCTCCCCTGTTCCAGCATCCCCTTGAACGCATACTCCACTATTGTACGTGGTCTTCTCACGACCCCAGTCTAGGGTGTGAAATTTATAACCATTCACATGGAAAATTGGCCACGAAATTGTTACATTGGTGGGACCCCAAGCTAAGCTTTTTATATGAGGATTTGTGACATTATTGTCATGATTGACACCTACATACGTAGAGAACAAAGAGAATAGAAGGGAAAATTTTGATTTTTATGTTAAGATAAATCAAAAACTAATAGTACGAAGATTATAAACTTACGAACGAGTTGAACCATTGAGGGAATTGGTCAAGCGTATGATTCTGAATGGTTTGTTCAAAATATCTGGTGACATTAAGTAGAAATTAAAGATTTTTAATGACAACATTCACTACTATGTACAAAAACATTATTGAAATGATGAATTAGATATGTCACTTACGTTCTATAAGTGTCCACCTCATCACAGTTGATGAGAACATGTAGGTGCGCTGCATGCTTTTCTCTATCATTCAGCCAATAGTTTGTGGGTTTACCGGCACCACGTCCAGGTTGATTAAACACATACAAAGTACGCGGATATGAAGTTTCACCTCCATCATCATTGCGGCCTACTGCTGTTCTTTTCGAATGAACATGTGGCTCAAAATAAAATGAACAGAAGAAAGACGTCTCCTTTGATAAATAAGCTTCACATATTGACCCTTCAACATGAGCTCGATTCTTGACAGTTCTCTTAAAGGTCCCAATATTTCTTTCAAAGGGGTACATCCATCTATATTAAACCGGCTCACATACTTTCGCTTCATAAGCCAAGTGCACAGGTAAATGTTCCATTGAGTCAAAAAAAGAGGGGGGAAATATTCGTTCTAACTTGCACAAAATTACAGAAATATTTTGTTTCATTACTTCCAAATCATGGGACCTCAGTGTGGTAGAACACAAATCACGAAAGAACAAACTAAGCTCGGTCAATGGTTTCCACACATGTAAAGGTAACTCTCGAAAGCATAGTTATCAGACCCGACTCGGAAGTCGACTCTGTCGAGGTACTGGGTGAATGGGTCAATGGTTCAACCGGTGAGTCACTAGTTGAACCGACGGAAAATTAACTCGGCCAACCAATCTAATAATTTATATATATATATATATATATATATATATATTAATTCCCAAATAAACAAAATAAATGAAAGTTAAACAAAATTTCATCTCAAATTTCATAAATTGTACTCTTAATATAACAACACAAAACAAAACATAATAGATAGCATAAGCTATGCCCAATGACCCAACGAATGAATGAATAATATTCATTTTCTCCTTCTTCATTAGTTGCAACTTGATCATTCACCATGATTGAGATTTTCATTAGAATTGACATTTGGACCACCTCCATCGTCATCAACATCATGACTCAACAGCAATTAAGAACAACATCAATAGCAGCAGAAGAAAAGCTAGGACAACAGCAACAAAGAACCATGGGAGCTGCAACAACGATGGTGAACAGGAGCATCACCAGAACAGGACAGCAGCAACACCAGACCAGGACAGCAGCACCACCAGAACAGGACGGCGCAACACCAGAACAGGACAGCGGCGGCAGCAACAACAGGACAGCAGCAGCGCAGCAACACCAGGACAGCAGCAGCAACAACCGCAAGCCAGAGAACTGGAGAAGCTTGTTGCGATGGAAGCTAGGAGCTTCGAGAAGCTCGCTGCCACGATTGGGAGGCGCAAGCGGAGGCGCAGGCAGGGACGAAGGGAGGCCGGCGGCGGCGACCAGAACACGACGAAGAAGAATGGCAGCAAGCTTCGACCTAGGGATGGGTTTGGGTGGGTTAGTGTTTGATTTGGCCATTTGGGTATACACAGAGGAAGAAAATCAAGTTAAAATGGGAAGATTGGAAGAAACAGAGCTGTTTTGGGTTCAGGAAGAAAAAAATACAAAAATGGAAAACTGTGTAAAACAACGTCGTTTTGAATTAAAAAAAAATAGCACAACCCAGTCCGGTTATTGAAAACCGGCCGGGTCACCGGTTCTGATACAAACCCGCCGAGTCGTACCGGTTCTCACCGGTTTTAATGCGTACCCGATCCAATTAGTGACTCGGCCCGGTTACATGACCGGTTCACCGGTTTTCCGGTCGAACCGTCCAGGCCGAGTCGGTTTTGATAACACTGCTCGAAAGGCAACTGGAAGCAAACACTCCATAAACACATGACAATCATGACTTTTCATCCCATGGAACTTTCCATGCGCAACATCCACACACCTACGGAGGTTGGAAGCATATCCATCTGGAATTCTCAACTCTTGCACCCATTTACACACGGATTGCCTCTGCGCAGGATTTAAAACATAGCTTGCCTTCGGCTTAACAACGCGAGCATCACGTGTCTCTTGTAAATGTAGCTCTGGTCGTCGACAGTACTCTGTTAAGTCTACTCTTGCCTTGAGATTATCCTTAGTCTTGTCACTGTCCATAACAGTATTCATGATGTTATCACAAACATTCTTCTCAACATGCATGACATCTAGACAGTGACGAACAAGATTATCTTTCCAATAGGGTAACTCCCAGAATATGCTCTGCTTAGTCCAGTTATGGTCCACACCATAACCTGGAAACTTGACTACTTTACCCAATTCGGTTATCTTAGGCAGATTTTTAACTCTGTCCCAGACCTGTCTTCCAATAAGCCTAACAGGTGGTTCTTCATGTTCAATACAGTTTCGCTTAAACTCATACCTGTTATTCCTAAATGCATGATCATTTGGCAAGAATCTCCTATGACAATCAAACCATGAGCTCTTGCCGCTATTCTTAAGTGTGAAGGATTTTGTATCCTCCATGCAAATAGGGCAAGCTAGCTTCCCCTGTGTCATCCACCCAGACAACATATCACAAGCAGGAAAGTCATTAATCGTCGACATCAGAGCGGCTCTTAGCATGAAATTTTCTTTGGTGGCCACATCATAGGTCAAGACCACATTGTGCCACAACTGCTTCAATTCATCTATGAGTGGTTGGAGGAAAACGTCAATTTTAGCTTTTGGATTATCAGGGCCAGGAATTACACATGTTAAAAACATGTACGAATCTTTCATGCACATCTCAGGAGGGAGGTTGTAAGGGGTAACAACAACAGGCCAACAAGAATAAGGCTTGTTAAATAAGTTATTTGGCGTGAACCCATATGAGCAAAGTCCTAATCTAACATTCCGCGGATCATTTGCAAATTGAGGGTGACACCTATCAAAATGCCTCCAAGCTTCACCATGAGAGAGATGCGTCATTATCCCGTCACTTCTCCTATTCTCATAATGCCACCTCATGTGAGGTGCAGAGCTCATAGAGGCATTCAAGCGTTTTAACCTAGGGATTAAGGGAAGATAGTGCATCCTTTTGTTGGGAATATGCTTATACCTCCCATTACCCGCTCTTCTAGGTTTGAATCTGGGGGCCTGGCAGAATTTACATTCAACTAATTCAATATCCTCCTTATAGTAAAACATGCAACCGTTCATGCAACAATCAATTTTCTCTGCTTTCAACCCAAGTTTTGAAACTAATTTCTTTGCCCTATAATAGTCCCTAGGAATTGCCTCGGGTCGTGGATTAGCATCACTCATTAAAGTAGCCCATCGATCAAAAGCACTTTGACTCTCGTTTGCCTCTAACTTGATAGACAACATCCTAACTACCACTGACAACTCAGAAAGGGCTGAACCCTCCCAAATGGGTGTCTTTGCAGATTCTAACAAAGAAAAAAACCTCTGCGCTTCAGGATTTGGTTCCTCCTCTCTGGGTTCATTATAATCTTGATCATGTTGCCCCCCAAAGGCATCATGGATCATTTCCTCATAAAATCCACGATTATCACCGCCCCAATTTAAATTACGGTCCTCATATTGTTCACCATCAAACCCACTTGAACTACCTCCGACAAACTGATCCTGCTGTACTGACACTGACTCGACTTCCCCATGGACTGTCCATACATAATAATTATCCATAAATCCCTTTTTGTACAGGTGAACCTTAATCGTGTCAACATCATAGAAAAACCTACAAACACACTTGGCACATGGACACTTGACTTTTCCTTCAGACCTAAATTGTTCAGACATAGAAGCAAACCTCACAAACTCTTCAACTCCAGCATAGAATTCTGGCTTAATTCCCCCCTATTCGGGTGTAACCTATCATACATCCATGATCTATTTGTTGATGACATTGCCCTTGAATATTGGAGAATCCTAAAATGAGAAGTTTAACTAAGGCTTATTAATAACAGATTTTTAGTTAATCTAAATTCACCATTAATACGACACTAATGATTTTTACAAATTTGTTAAATTTTTACTCAAACATAATTTCGACAGAGTTTCCCTTAGTTTTAGATAACTTAACAACAGTTATTTAATTTCTCAAAATTTTTACTTCACAAAATTTTGACAGAGTCTCCCCTAAATTTTAAAGCAACTGTCTCATTTAATTTTACAAATCAATCAACCAGTATTGCCGGAGTTTAAGGACCGGTCTCAGACTAAGTCATTTACCCTAAGTTTTTGCAACAATAACAACAGAATCATATCATTAAATTAAAATTAATAAATAACATACCTAATATAAACGTAAGTTCCTAAAAACTGTAAGCTCTAATCGCCCGAATATATCAACAACTGTTCTCATATATATCATTTAAATAATATATTTGTTACGTTATTGAAAAATTACTTACTTTAAATAACATATAAGTTTGTTAAATCTATATTTTTTGGAATAACGTTTTCTATTATTGTTTAAAACAGTTTTCCTGTTAAAAAAATTAATATATTTATTTTTTAAAAAACAGAAAGTTTAACATATTAATTTTTTTAAATAGAAAAAATAAAAAAATAATAAATACAATATATAAAAATACCAAAACAATGAAAAATTAAAATTTAACAAAAATACCTAATGGAAGACCAAGAGATGCTTCCTGACGGCGGTGGCAGCGGAAGGACGGTGGCGGCGGTGGCAGCGGACGGCGGCGACGCGGTGGCAGCGGAGAATGCTACAATGAGTTCTCGTTAGAGACCTCAAACAAAAATTCTAAACCGATTAAAATGTAGAGGACAGAGAGACTAACATGTTGGCATTTCCCGAAGGGCGAACGGGTGGCGGAAATGGGTGGTTTTCGCGGCGGAGAGAGAGAGAGAGCGGAGAAGAGAGAGAGAGAGAAACTGTCGCGAAATGAGGAAGAAGGAGACGCTGTCTCCTCATATTCGCGGATTATCGACGAATGGTTTAAACCATCCGTCGATAATATCCCTCGATAAAAGGCACCAGAATAAATGAAACGGTGCGTTTCAATTATCGAGGGATAAAAGCATTCTTATCCGTCGATAAGTTCATTCCCTGTTTAGGGTTTAGGGTTTAGGTTATTATCGGCGGATGATATCCGCCGATAAGTTTCATCTAGGGTTAGGGTTTAGGGTTTAGGGTTTTATCGGCGGATATTTTTATCTTTATCCGTCGATAAAATCAACCTGACCAAAAAAAATTTTTTGTTTTGAGCGGGAAGACATTATCGACGGATATTTTCTAATATATCCCTCGATAACTATATTTGTTGATTAAAAAATCCCGCCAATGCTGTATCCCTCGATAAATCCGCCGATAACCTTGTAAAAAACGTCCGTCGATAATGTCCATTGATAATCCGAGAGTTTCTAGTAGTGTATGTGCAATTATGTCAAATTTTGTAGACAATATAGGACCTAATTTGGGTGCAATTCTAACAACAGTTTTGTGCATTTTTCGTGCGAGATATATAGCAAACTAGTGTAAAATTATTTATATTATAAAATGTGTTCGATTATTTTACAAGTTGTACATACTCTTATTAAATTTTATGTGCATTATTCATGTGGGTCGTGAGATTTCCAATAAACTCATATAGGTCCGATTCCCACTATGATATACATTAATGTACGCCGAATCAAATTTATGTTGTACATCTAATATTTCTTAATTTAAAAATACATTAGCTTCAATTTCTGATTTCCCTGAGAAAACATTCAGCTTTGATATTGATACACAACTAAGGTAAAACACCAACATTGTTTTCCCTACAGTAGTTTGGTTAAAGGATAAATTAAAAGTTTTCATGGATGAGTTTGTTCATGAAAAGTTCTGCCCCTATTTGTAACTTGGTGCCAAACACAGTCTAAGAAGCAAACTCTTTATACAAGTCCATATCTAAGAGCAAATCATCCCAATCCCATTGGCTGCTATTTCCCTCTCCACTGATGATCGCTTCGACCCCTTCGAATTGAAAATCCATTATTGGCAACTCACCAACAACGCCTTGCTGGTCCAAGCACGAATATATGTTGTTATTGTTATCTTGCTGTGATTCAAACACATGGCTCTGTGATTCAGCATCAAATGTCATGGAAGAGATTCCACTAATCTCTTGTTGAGTTCCCTGGTCAGTTATAACTGACTCACTCTGCAGTATGCTCCTTCTCTTCACTGAGCTTGAACCAATGTTTCTAGGCTGAGGCCTAATGACTTCAACATTATTCTTTGTAACTTGTCTGTCTTCAGCTTCTAGAGCATTCAGTCTTTTGCTCAGATGACAGTTCCAATAGTTCTTCACGTCATTGGCAGTCCTTCCTGGTAGCCTTCCTGCAATTAGTGACCACCTGAAAAAGAAGGGAAAAAGAAAAGAAAAAAAAAAAGTAGCAAGTGGCTTGAAATTAAATCCTTTGTCAAAATTAATTGAAGAGGTAAATTCATCATTTTCAAACATGAGAAATTATTGTACGATTATGGACCATATTTTATATTTAGTATAGAAACATTTATAATTACATTTTTTTTTTAACATAAGTTTTTATTCATCATAAATCAAAATTAACAATGCTTCTTGTACATCATTTTTTTATCACCATCAGCCACTCATAATAATTACATTTAAAAAATAAAAAAATATATTGGTGACAAAATGTAACTGATACATAATATACATATAGCACTACTAAATCAAAATATGTAATTAAAAATATTTCTGAAATACACGATAAATATGATCTCACCACTATGTTTACTTACTTTTATTTCAATAATGATATTTGTACTTATACTTTCTCTTACATATCTTCTTCACCTATTTCACCATCTTTAGATTTTGATGTGATATCACTCCATTACTTACACTTATTTTCTCTATCTTTGAACATATATTTACTATACATACCTTTTAGTACGTACCAATAGCATTGCTCCTTTTATTTATAATACATATATATGGAGGCGAATGCTACGGTGCATTCGTTTTCCTGTGCATTCGGTTTACATTTGTTTTTAAGAACAACAATTTATGGTCAAAAGCTTAATACCCATCAATCTCATTCCCATCTGTTACCCCTTTTACTTTTCTACCTTTGTGTTCATTTTTTTACTCTTGTTCTTCCTCCCTCTCTCTCTCTCTCAAATCACAAGTCACAATCCACCTACCGACATTTCCTCCGTTCTCCTCTATCACCCAACCCATCACAACGAAGGTTTTGAGGAGCTTGGTCTTTGGGATTAGAATAGATCGCTTTTGATGGCACCATAACCATGACTACCCACAACAATATTAACTCAAGGTGTCTCTTCATTGGTATGCAAAGAACATTTTTAGGATTTTCTTGTACCAATACCACATGTATTTTTTCCCTTTCCTTATTCAGAGAAGCCACATAGAACCAAAGACTACATTTTCACAAAAAATTGATGCACTATTTGGCAATTATATTTTCTTTCATTCAATCTAATAATTAACATGTATTCAATTGTGTAATGGATATTGACCCTTGCAAATTAGAAACTAATTAAGATATGACAAATCATGATCAGCTTCGTTCCTTACACAAATGAAGATCAGAACTAGTAAAGATGGTGATAGTGAGTACTTAGGGTGATAAAAGTGTGGCTCATTGAGTAATAATGATAATAGATGTTGTTTTTAATGGATTTTGAAATTGAAGGATGTGGCCATATATGGATGGTGAAAGAGTAAAAGAAGGGGAGGGAGGAGAAAACAGAGCAAAGAAGAATAAACCACCAAGCAAAGTGGAAGAGGGGTTGGTTGTGGGTGAGTGAGAGAGAAAGAGAGGAAGAGTTAGAGGAAGAAGATGAAGATCAATGTAGAAAAGTAAAGAGAAATAAATTGGTATGAGATTTAGCTGTTTTTACGGTTTAAAAACGAATGTAAAGTGAATGCACAAAAAAACGAATGCACCATAGCATTCGCCATGTATGGATTCCACCACTATCCTTACTTTTATTCTTTTTCTCAACTCTTTCTCTCTCCGTATGTTTTCTCATTTATCTTAAATGTCTACCACCATTTACAAACATAATTCCTCTTACTTGAATTGTTCTGTAATTTATTTTCTGTTTTCAAATTTGTCCTCTAAGTAATAAATGATTCAGATTTTCCCCATCAAGTAATTGATGTTTCAAATTTCAACTTCATCGTCTAGCTTTTGAAAATCGAACACATATGTATCTTCTTCATGAATGTCATTTGTTGCATTAAAAATAGAACTGAAAATAAAACGTGTCATGGAAGACGTCGTATATACTATATAATAACTTTTCTAACTCAAATGCTAGATAAGATCTGTAACTAATATTATTTACAAAGAGGATAAAATAAGTTTAATTATAATGCACTGACACTGTAAAAGATTTTATACTATCAGTCAATCATATTAATTAATTTATGTGATTTTTTAGTTAGTAAGTGATTGAGTTATAGACTTTTACTGATGTATCAATCCATAATTAGATGTATGTGTAAAATTATTTTATACTAACAGTTGATTGAAATTAAACTCATAAAATATTCAGTTTTTAAAAATTTATAGCACTTAAAGTACAGATTTAAAAATGAAATTAAAAAAAACTCCTCATCTACAACTAAATATAATCAACTACTAGCCAAACTATTAAACGTCATATACAAAAATATTGATTATGATTTTTTAAAAAAAGATAAAGATTTTAATAGATGTATATTCTAGTGCATTAATTATTTTAGCTACTATATTAATTAATATTGGTTGATAAAAAAGAGGTTCTATTAATTATGGGTTATGTTACATGAACAATACAAAATCAGCTCAACCAGCCAATAAATGAGATTTTGGGCCATAATTACTCAACTCATTACAATCTCAATGATTATTTGGGCCAAAATCAAAGCCAAAATAGGTTCATTAGCTGTATGAGCTAGTTTTTCATTGTCCACTTAGCATTATTGCTAATTAATTTTGCTTATTTCTTTCTTTCATTTCATTGTTATTACCGTCAGCATGTTATATGCTATGCTATACTTATACCTCTATGCATACATTAGAAAACACAAACAACTATATAAGACTTCGTTTATTGCAAGTACAGAACAGTACAATGCATAAAATATATATATATATATAAATTTGTATATTTATATATTTATATATGTGTATATGTGTCCTTATTACAATATTCATAGTATGAAATGTGTGTTATACTTATGTGTGCAATAAATATAGCACATATTTCATACTATAAATAACACATGTTAAACATTAATTAGACGTATTTTTATTGTATAGGCAGCATTATTGTATATCTTTACATGTATTTATGTCTTGTAGATTTACGCAACGTTCTAGTGGCTAGCTAGTACTGTACACATATGAGAATATATATACCCAAAATGAAAGGTTAGCAATGTTAAAAAGGTTACCTGTTACCCAATAATTTGTGGAGTTTGACAATCATCTCCACTTCTTCTTCTGCAAAGCTTCCTCTTTTGATGTTGGGGCGGAGATAGTTCAGCCATCTTAGCCTGCAACTCTTCCGGCACCTGTTTAGACCTTCATAATAGCCCAATATTCAAACAATAATTAATCAGCTCAAATTTATTACACAAGGGGACAGTAGTGTTATGATTTTTGGAATGTTTCATTGAATCTATTTCAATTTCAAGGGAAAAACAAGAATCAAGTTGATGAAATTGGTCAATCAAATAGTTGTGACAATCATTAGTCATTCCGTCAAACATTAGATTATTTTCTTTTGTACATATAAAATAATATAATACGTGAATATAAATATGAAGAAGACACATATATAAAAATTTATATATATTTATTTTCGTGTATTTTATGTCGTCGAACTCAAAATACACAATATTTTATATATTTATATATGTATTTATACGTCGTTCTTCCAATTAAACACTTCAAATACTTACAAACAAATAGCACCATGCATTCATTTTTAGAAACTAAATGATCATGGACTCTTTAGAATTGATTGCTAGATTCCCCCTAAGTTCTGTAAGCAAGAATTTCTTGGATGTACCAAGAGTAAGGAATTTTTTATTTTATCTTATATAAATTGTTTAATGCAATTTTTCTTTATTATTATACTCATATCTAATAATTAAAATCACTTGGAGTAAGAAAAAGTGTTTGTTCTAAGAATAAGTAAATTTTTTCTCAATAAGCAGTTAAACTTTTCTCTTTTAGCACTTTAATTTAGAGTACGATGAGTCTTTCTCTCTAACTAAATTTTATTTGACCCAAAATGAAAACAATATTGGTCATGATTTTTAAATGAGAAATATACTTTTTTATACCACAAAATCAATTATCATATATAATAATTTATCTTTTTAAAACTATTAATTCAACTATTAGAATATTAAATTAATATATAATATTAAAAACTGATTTTATAATGTACATATAACAATACGAATCATAATCCTGAAATTTATATACATGACCGCTTGTGGAAGAGCGTAAAAAAATATAGTCATGCTCTATCCTGTTAAACTCTTGTGCATGTAAAAATTTTAAATACAAATAACTTACACCAGTGGCTAATTATCTTGAACAAATCACTTTACCATTAAATAATACATGATTCACTTTTTCTTTATCATTAAAATGTAAACCTCTACAGTTACAAATACAGTAAAGAGTAATGATATTGCTAGATACAAAATCTATGTATAGTAAACATATGTTTTGATCTAATGATGGAGAAAAGAAGTGTAAATGGTAAAGTGATATCACATCACAATTTAAAAATGATGAAGTAAATAAATAAAATATGTAAGAAGAAGTATATGTACAAATATCATTATTGTATAGGAAAGGGTAAGTAGCTAATAGCTAAAGTTAAAGTTTACCAGCCAAGAGAGGAACCCTGTGCCATTTTCCTTCTCCATATTGCTGTATGCATTTCTTAAGCAGGTGATCTTCTTCCTCTGTCCATGCAACTCCACCCATATCTCTTTATTACCACACTCTGCTCTGCCTAGCTATTATTATTATTTATCTCAGTCACATACACTCTGATCTCAAGGCCACACCCTGCAGCTTCTTCTATATATACTTGTTTTCTTGAAGTACTAACTGCCAAAAAACTTGAGAAGCCAGCAAGGCATTCAGTAGCAATATACAATCTTGTGCTCCAAAAATTTCATAGTAAATGGTCCACTGCTCTTTCTAAAACTCTGAGGGGAAGCTCTATGTTTTTAAATAGACATCATAAGTATGCAACTGTGGTCCTCATATTACACCCTTTCAAAAACCAAAAGAAGCTTATTTAGCTAATTCATGTATCAAAGCCAAACCCATCCCATCTGTTTGGTTAAGTCATTAATTTGTCATCTCATTTGATTAGATATATAATCTCTTACTAATCCACTTGAACATCTTCCTTGTTGAAAATCACACTCACAATGGCATGAGGTGTAATTAATTTACACTTGGTACAGGAATTTTTCTCCAGTAATGTTTGACGTACAACAGAAATACGTCCAACTTGTATCCAACGTGTTTCGATGATAATTAAATGGTTGTCCCAATTAGCTAGATACTCACCCATTGAATGTTAAAATAATATTGCTGTTATTTTTAAACCATCAATATGTGAATCACTCAAAGTTGTTATAGCTATAGTTTAACTATGTCTCCCTAGCTCCCTCTTTAGTTACATTGTTACCTTTCATCTTACTCACTCTCCTTTAGTAGGGGCATTTCAGGCCATAGTTGCAGCGAGATTCTACCATATTTAGCTTATATCCAAAGGTTGCATCAAAAATTATATTTTGGATTACTCCTCTCATATTAATTAAGGTAATCTTCAACGACCTCTTCTATAGTTTTTTTGTTATTCTTTTTACCGACCTCTTCTAAAGTTCTTCTTTTATTCTTTTGTCTTTATTATGGGATTCTTCTTAGTGTTACGGCTGTAACAAGGTGGTCCTTCCAACAATTACTCACTCTGACAAATAAATATTGGCCCTCTCCTATTCATTAATCTACAAATTAATATTTAGGCCCATACTTTTGTTCTCGTACTCATGTGTTTATATTCATTCATATACTTTTGAACTTTTATAATGTGATCTCAATGCAACACCTAAACTCTTAATTAGATTGCATATTATGAGCTATCCATAAAAAGTCATGACATGGAATACATCTAGAGATGGTGAGAGAGAGAAAAAAAATATAAAGTTTTTGTATCATTATATTTTGATTAGTATAATGATTTCTACCTCATTTTTCTCTATTTTATGTGTCTTTGTCCAAGCTTTTCAAGAGTATGATAATTACATAAATTTTTAATCTTGAGACACAAATTTATTGTCATACTTCTATCATCAAACATTTTACTTCTATATTTCGGTCCTTATATTTTGGTCTTATATGCTTACAAAACACAACCACTTTATCATCATTGAGATATGTTTAACTAGAAATGATAAAATGTGTCGGTCCACTCCACTTAGGTCGAACTCGTCAAAGAAAAATAGGCTGAAAAATGCAGTCTAACCCATTAAAGTTACGAGTTTACCTGATTTTCCTTTATTTTTTGAAAGAAATCTTTAAATTTTGTTGGCCATCAAAAAATGGAATAGAATATACTAGCTCGTCAAGAGAATATAGATTAAAATGTGTAGTTTATATCTCGCCTAAGAAATATGAGTTCATCGAGCTATTCTGAGAGTCTAAACATGTCATCTCCAATATTAAACCCCACCTCTACATGTACAAATAATACCATACTCATATTGAGAAATATGATTTCGACGTGATATTAACTTTATTATTATTGATTAGATTCCATTGAAGGAGTTATCCATGATATATATATATATATATATATATATATATATATATATATATATATATATATATATATATAGGGGATAAAATAGATATATATTCCAATGGAGATCATCACTTGTAGATATTCAAATAATACAACTAATCAAAAAACTATATAGTTTAGGCAAAAGCTGAAAAGTTATGGTAGACAAGCTTATGTCGAAATCATGATTTGGAACCATTCAAAAAGTAAACCAAACATATAGTAGCACAAGAGATAAACAAAAGATCGGATATATCCTTGAGAGTTGGGTGATGACCAAAAAAAGAGTGAACTAACTAACTAACTAGGCCATCAACATTGTAGTTTGGGATAGTCTTTATTGATGGGTTGGAAACCTTAAGTAGGTTGCTTGGGCAGATCTATGCTTGCGGTCCATGGGTTCATAGATTTCAAGATTAAGACAAAAACTTATTAGAGAAAGGACTAGTACATATCAAACTGGTCCTAGAACCTTGTATTTTTGTTGTTGTTGGTGTGATGTTGACGATGATATGGCTTCATTAAATGTGACCTATCATCTTCTTTTCACGTTCTGATACCGCACATGGCCGGACTGGTTCTCGCAGGATATGCACTATCATGAGAAACCCATCCCACAAAATGTAATATAATGGACGAGTCTATACGAGATTATTGAGAACTTATTATTCTTTAATACTTGAGGTACAGAAATACGTTCAACTTGTATCCACCGTGTGCTATCCATATTACAGAATGTGTGTGCACATTCATGGATAGCACACGTTAGATACAAATTGAACATATTTATATTGTACGTCAAACATTACTGGAACTTATTATCCAGGTCTCTTTTTTTCTTTCATACATAAAGATATTATTGAAAAAATAATAACTAATATTATCTAAATTTCTTAAATTATTTTTATTGACTTCTATTATTTAGGATTATGAAATGTGTGAGCTCATCCATTTAGGTTAGGTCTATTTTGGTCCACAACCAGCCCGTCCATTTAATTTGCGGACTGAAATTTTTTTACCCTTCCCATTTAAGTTTGATTTGTGGAGTGGCCCGGCCTGCCCAATATTTTTTATTTTAAAAATATTTTTTCTTAATATTTTTTTAGAAAAAAGCTTGTTAGATTTAGACTTGAGTTTGGTTATTAGACTTCAAAATATGAATTTTTTTAACCTTTAACCTCGTTTACCCATGCAAGTTACATGTTTTATCCGCAAATTAAATGAACGAATCAACGGTTAAAATATTTTGATCATACTCTCAATTTTTATGCGAATAAATGGGTTTGTCCGACGGGTTTAACCCGTTTTTACTATCCTACTATTATTGAGCTAATTTTTTTTAAATGAACACTTATTTTTAAATGAAAAACAAATCAGCAATTATTCAAGGACACATGAATATTACTTATCGATTCAGGGATTTACGGTCTCCATTAAAAATAGAAAAACAACGGCATTAATCATGAGGAAAGATAAATTGCGTGACTTTAAAACTTTGCTTTTGCACAGGAAAAAAAAAAAAAGAAAAACTAATTATATGCAACTAATATACTTGCTTCTTGTACAGAATTACATTATTAGACAATAAGACTATGTTTCAGTTGATGAGAATTCAAGGCTCACTGAAAATCCCATAATTAAGCAAAACATACAATCAAGTAATCACAACATTCACAAGCACAAATACAATGTGTCAAGCAAAAATAATGAAATAAGTGTGTGCTTAATTTTGGTTTTAGGTAAAAATATTATGTAATTTGATTGTTATTAAAAGTGAATTTTAGTAAAACGATTTAATATTTTTTGAATTGTGTTGATCAAACTCGCTTTTAGATTTGCAATGATTTTTAAAAGGGTATAATCTTATCACCAAAAAAAAAAAGGTATAATCATTGTTTTATATCCACATATTATATTTTTCATATACTTTAATATAATTAAATTTATATTGATATAGTGAAAATACTTTTTTCACCAATTATATATTAAAATTAAGTGTTCTGAAATATTTTTAAATGACATCACAGCAATCATTGTGGTAGGTATAGTAAATATTATAGTCACTCAAATTTTTTTAAAATTTAAGTGTATTTTATAATAATATTTCTAGTATTAACTATCTTTTTCTTACTAATTTTATCATACTTATTCTCTCTTCTACTGATAAAAAATTGTTGTCGCAAAAAATAACCTCGGCTGATTAGTAGCCGAAGACACAACAACATAATGATCCCTTTGACCAGAGACGATTACGCTGAGAACGGGAATCTTGCCCTCAGCTGTAAGTTCCCCAAATGTCTTCAGGAGAAAGAATAAGACTTTAGGTGGGAGAAAACAATAAAGAGAAATATGGACGAAAATAGGATGAAATTGAATTGACTTGAATTAACTCTCAACAAACTTGCAAATACACCAAAGATAAGAATGAATTTATAACTACATCTACTCCTAGGAATGAAATAACGGTAAGTTAAAGACTGAAAATGAA
This sequence comes from Aeschynomene evenia, assembly GCA_013621005.1. NCBI lineage: Eukaryota > Viridiplantae > Streptophyta > Magnoliopsida > Fabales > Fabaceae > Aeschynomene > Aeschynomene evenia. The sequence goes on along the minus strand of CM024268.1, from coordinate 29,988,291 downwards.
TAACAAGATTGCTCTATTGATTTCGGTGTCCTTAATCCTAGCTAACCGCTCTCTTTATATAGCCCTTATCACTTGATCTCTTCTTGCGCTTATCCCGGCTCCATCTCTTGCACTTTAGCTTCGTGCTTCTTCGGCCCTTCTTTTTCGCCTTATTTTACTCACCTGAACGCTCAATCCCCACTACTTTAGCTGTCATTCACAAATTTCGCAACTGCCTCAACAAACGTTCTTCAGCCGTTTTCCCTTCTAGCCGTAGCCGCAATCATTCTGCTGTTATTATCCGTTAAATCGGCTAACCACCACTTCGACTATTCTCATTCGGCTACGTGCTCTCGACTAACGTCTCTTTCGCCTATTAGCTATTTTCTTAGGATAACAAAAATATAATTAAAAAATTAAAATAATAAGTATTATCTAGAGGATTATGAAATTAACAATTATAATTGATCGAAAATTAAAATTTAAAAAATAGATAAGTAAGGAGGGATGGAGTAATATATAAGGCCAATCATGAGTACAAAGAGATATTTATACATCATGTATCTCATAATATGTGTAGGTATCTAATTTATCGTTACTTATTTTGTTTTTTAATAAGTCTTCATTCTAAACTTTTTGTTTTTCTACTAGTATTTGTGAATTTAAGAATTCTAGACAATATTAATTATTTTTTTCCATTGATACCCCTACAAAAAAGAGAAAATTAAGATATAAATTAAATATGAACGAGAGATAATATTAATAAGGATAATGATGTAAATTATACTAAACATTACATACTTTCAGTATAATTTAATCATTTCCTTAATAAGTGTAAAAAATGTAAAATGAATACTTATTAACAAGCAGAGTGAGTATTAAATTTAATGAAACCCACATTTAAACACTTTCTAACTTATTTATTCCTTGTAAGCAAAATACCTTTGACCTAGGGTTTCAAGTCTATGTATGACTAGGGTTTCAAGAAGGAGTAAAGAAGAACGAAAGAGAGAAATAAAATTGAAATGAAAAGAAAGAATACTCTAGAAAACAAAATTCTCGAAGATTAAACCTCGTATTAAAAATTAGACTAAAATGTATTGTACATATAAAGACCCAAAGGGCCTAATTTATACAAAGAAAGACTACCTAGACAAACAAACTACATCCATAAAAAATAGAATATGGGCCCAATATAAAAGAGGCCTATTACATATATAATAATCTTAACATCCTCCTCAAACAGTCAAACATATATAATATCAAAAGTTGATATTCTGAATTTGATTATGAAAGGTTGAAAAAGTTTGGCAAACATAGATTTAGTTACTAAAACAATAATGCCTTCTAACTAATTTGTGGAAGGGATATTAAGACATGAAAACCAAGTGTTTTGTGACCCCTTCTCAAACAAAATAAGTTCAAAGTGCTTAGTCCTAGAGTGGAGAATAGTGTTTGCGGCCAATAGGATTTCACTTTGATTATCACAATAGAGGGTTGAAAAAGAAGAAACAAGACACTTAAGTTCTTTTAACAATAACGATTTATAATCCATAACAGTTCAGTAATTGTTATAGTTATGCTTCTGAATTCAGCTTTGGTTGATAAACGGTTGACTGTGTGCTGCTTTTTACTCCTCAAGAAGATCATATTTGAACCTAGAAAAAAAGCATAATCTAGAGGTATCTTTTTCTATCATCAACATCTGAAGTTCAATCTGAATCTATTTTAAACGAAAACTAGAAAAAGAATATAGAGATAATCCATGGCTGATTGTATCGGCTAAATATCTTAACAGTCGCTTAAAAGAAAGCCAACGGCACACTCCAATAAATATGGGGCTCACTTGGCTCTATCTCACCGGAATATACCGTGATCTATTACTCATAAAAATTCATACTACTCAAGGGTAGTATATTAAAATCCCTTGTGTTTGGATAGAGGATTTTCAAAATTCAAGGAAATATAAAATTTAATGGATTTAAAATGTTTTAATTTAATTCCCTTCAATTTTTAATTTTTTTGTTTGAATAGTTAATTACATTACTTTCAATTATAAAATATCTTGTTTGGATAAGGTATTTAAATTATCTTCATTTCAATATGTTTTATTTCTAAAGAGTATTCTAATTATAATATATAAATAAAAAATAAATTATTACAACAATCATCAAAATTGAATTCAACTTAAAATCAATTAAAAAAATTATTAATTTATAATAATCTTAAATTTCATTCATTAGAATATTTTAAATTCAAATTATAAAAGTTAAATATGATGTAAATAAAATGAAATTATACATACATATATCTCCATCAAACTTGAATCAATATTAAAATAATATCATAATTTAGGCAATAGGGTCTGATTTGTGTAATAGGATCTGATTTGGAATTAAATATAGACAAAGAATTTTTAAAAATTCCTCTCTATAAATCGAAATTAAAAATTCCTAGGCAAATAAAATCACTCCTTCAAATTCCATAACTTTTGTGATTTCCTTTTAATTAAATACACAAATAAAATAGAGTTTAATTTTGATGCACTGATAGTGTAAAAGTATTATACACTGTTATCTAATCAAAACGCTCCATTTATATGACTTTTCAGGTAGTAAGAGAGAGAAAATATAATCATAGCTGACGTGACAGTACATAATTGGATGATTGTGTAAAAAAATGGTACACTATTAGTAGATTTAAATCAAATAAAATATTCTCTTCTAATAAATTTTAAATAACTTCCAAAAATACATTCCCTCCTTTAATTTCTCCATCCAAACACAATCTTTGCCTTTTTTTTTTATTTTTTTGGTTTTCCACAGTATCTCCTAGCTCGGAAGGCCAAGGACTAATCCGTCGCGGACCTGAGCTCCATTTAAGGATTTGCCGTTGGCTAATGAATTGCTGCATACACAAGGCGGGCATCTAACCATTGACCCTTCAAGTGAGCTAACTAATTGACCAATCCAAGTTGGTTAATCTTGACGTTTTTTATTTGAGCCTAAAATGTGAAAGGAAAATTATAGCGTTTTTGAGCCATTTCGAATTTGTGTTGTTGGGCTGAAGGCGTTTTCGAGCCATTTCGAGTCCGTGTCAAACCTTTTTGCACTTTTCTGGCACATTTTGAATATTTTTGAGAAAAAAATATTTACAAGTTTTCAAGACTTTTTGAATTTGTTATAATAAAAAAGTCTACTAATGTAATAGCTATGAATGTGGACTATAGTTATTTTTATGTTTAATTGTACGAGAGGTGTTTACAGATTTATTAATTTTTTAATTTAGTTTGTATAGTTTAAAAAGTTGGAATTGAATTTAAAAAAAAAATTTAATTAGGTCCCTATCTCTGATCTCTATTACAAAAATTCATTTCACCATATTTTAAAAATATCGTCAAAGATAAAACAAAAATATATATATTGTTAAATTTTAATTATGTGTTATTTGTGTATGTTTTATATTGTTGTATATTATATTTTTATTTAAATTTATTTATTTTCTATTTAATAATTTCTTTTAAAAAATAAATAAATAACATAGTTTGTCTTAGGTTTACTTACTAATTTTATGTCTTATATATTTTTTTACTTTGTTTTAGGTTTTATTAATCATATTTTTTCAATTTGCTTTTTTCATCTTTTGAATTCTTATTATTATTTTTATTTTTTTTATTTTCACTTTATTTTAACTTAAGTTTATTTGATTTCTATTTAGTTTTATGTTATATTTTCAAAAAATATAAATATGTATTCAATATTTTTATCTTTTACCTTTAATCACATTTCTTAAAAAGTTTAATTTCAATCCATTGTAAGTGTAAAGTAATTTTACACAGACATTCAATCATGGATTGACACAATAATAAAATTTTTTAACTTAACGACTAACTAACTAAAAAGTCACAAAAATCAATAGATACAATTGACTGACAGAGTAAAATTTTTTACACTATCAGTGCATTATAATTAAACTCTTTCTAAAATATGGTTAAATAGATTTTTTAAATAGAAACTAGAGACAAAGACCCGATTAAATTTTTTTAAAAATTATACTCCTAGGAACTTAATCTAATTTTTTAAATTGGGTTTTTGCTAACAAGTGCCCTAAGGGCACTAGGGCACTTGTTAAGGATACTACAAATAGAAAGTTTTAGAAAAGACAAAAATATCATTTTGGTCCTCTAACTTTTACTTGATTTTGATTTTGGTCTGGTATCTTTTATTTTTTTGATTTTGGTCCTGTATCTTTTATTTTTTTGATTTTGGTCCTGTATCTTTGCAAACGTCAATCATTTTGGTCCTCCGTCTAAACTCCGTTAGTGAGGTGCTGACGTGACACTAACGGTGCTGACATGGATACCACGTGGCGCTGACATGGATGTCACATGGTGCTGACATGGACGGCACGTGGCGCTGACATGGAAATATGGCCAAATTCACCTTTCTAGAAAAATAAACAAGACCAAATTCAAAATTGGATAAAAGTTACATGACCAAATCCAAATAACTAAAAAAGAAAATAGACCAAAATGAGCTTAATACAAAAATGAAATAGGACCTGCGTAAAATTGGATGTAACAAATAACTTGTCTAATCTAGATAATATATAATGTTACTCAAAAGTGTTTTTAATTTGCTTAATTGCTATAATAATATCTATTCACAATGTGACTAATAAGTTCACCAAATGTTATGTAAGATTTGACTACATCGAAAAATCAAAAATAAAAAATTGAATATTGTGCACATGAAGTATGAATATCAACTAAATACATCCAAAAAGTTACTAAAAAATTCATACATGATAGCAACAAGAATGCAAAATAAAGCTAAATAGTGTGCAAATATAATACGAGTACCCCAATACGAGATAAAAAAAGTTAAATACAAATACTTCCAATATGGTTTTAGCTTGCACACTTGTTGTTATATATGAACTTATTAATAATTTTTTGAATGCAATTAGTTAATGTTTATGTGCACACTAGTTAATTTTCGGATGTGGTCGAATCTTAGATAACTTTTGTTAAACTTATTAGTCATGTTATATATTAATATTGTTATAGCAATTAAGCAAATTATGTGTTTCAAACAAATTAAAAGCACATTTGATGAATAACATTATATATTGTCTAGATTAGACAAATTATTTGTTAAATCCAATTTTATGTAGGTCATATTTTATTTTTTAGTAAGCTCATTTTGGTCCAGTTTCTTTTTTAGTTAGTTGAATTTGGTCCTGTAACTTTTTTAGTTAGTTGAATTTGGTCTTGTAATTTTTATTCGGTTTTGAATTTGGTCATGTTTCTTTTTTTAGCAAAGTGAATTTGGTCATGTTTCCATGTCAGTGCCACGTGGGGTCCATGTCGGCACCACGTGTCATCCATGTCAACGCCACGTGTCATCCATGTCAACGCCACATGTCATCCATGTCAGCACCGCATGACATCCACGTCAACACCGTTAGTGCCACATCAACACCTCACTAGCAGAGTTTAGACGGAGGACCAAAATAGTTGACGTTTGCAAAGTTAGAGGACCAAAATAAAAAAAATAAAAGATACCGGTCCAAAATTAAAATCGGGTAAAAGTTACAGGACTAAAATAATATTTTTGCCTTTAGAAAAAATTAAAGTATTATAGTGGGTCTGATGCATAGAAAGTATAAACATAAATATTCTCAAAATAAAACTTTCCACTTTTAATACTTAACAAGTGCCCTTAGCAAAACCTTTTAAATTAGAGGAATTAAATTGAAAATTTTGTTAGAAACTTTCAATATAATAAAACTTTATTTATATTGGTTTTTAAATGTAGAAAAGCCAAAGAGTTGCATGTGGGAATCAATTCAGAGCATTAAATTACTCATACTTCTTTGAGGGAAAAGAGTTTCCAAAATCCTAAGATAGAAACGGGCAATCCAACGAGGCCTGCCGAATGTAGAGAGAGTGCATCACAAAAAGGGCAAAAAGAGGATAGAAAAAAAGAAAGAAAGAGGAAATATAAAAAGGAAAATGTGGCACGAGTAAAGGAGGCAAGAAAACCAGGTATGTTGTGGTTAGGTCACTCGTCCGTTTAAGTAAGGGTTGGTGGTTCGATCTCCTTGTGTATGCAGCAATCCATTGGCTAGCGGCAAACCCTTAAATGAAGCTAAGATCCGCGACAGATTAGTTTTTGGCCTTCCGGACTTAGAGATACCGCGGGAAACAAAAAATAAATAAATAAAGGAAGCAAGAAAAGCATGGTATGTTGTGGTGTTATGTTGCAATGTACGTGTCTTGCACACTCAACATCAGCATCAGCAATCACCATTCATCACTACCTTCTTCCTTTTCTTAGCAATGTAGAGTTGTGTTGTTTTTGCCCATGCATCTCTATGAGAGAAATTAACAAGTGATGAGAACATATTACATATGCCACAATTAGAGATAGCAACGTTTCATTCGAAAACCTTGAAAACAAGAAACCACCCAACCCCCCTTCATTATTAGTGACACTCAAAGATTAAGACTAGACGTTGGCATATTTTTTATGCCATTAATTGAAAGCAGCATATGAAAACGATTTCTAGGCATATCAAAAGCAAAGCAAAATAGAAAAGAAAAACCTTGAGCATCACACGTGTTAAAGGTATAATCATATATGAGTGGCCTAATTACAACCCAGTTGCATAGAAGCTTCCCTCCCAAGCAAAGGGTAAATACTCAAAAAGCAGATGATAACTCACACTCTAGCCATGACACATGAAGATGTTACTTGCTTTTCTTGCTCCAAATTTGTTTAGTACTGTACTTCTCTGTATTTGTCTAAATGCAATGATCCATGAATATGTTCTCACATGCTTTTCTTTGCACCCAATTATTCTTACAAATGTTTGGATAAGGCAGATTTACTTATTTAATCTACAGTTTAAGTATGATATAGTTATAGTGTAAAAAAATTTACACTATTAATCAATCATATATATTAATTTACCAGATTTTTTAAGTAATGAGTAATTAAGTCAAAAACTTTTATTATATGTCAACATATAATTGAATATTTATTAGTAAAAATATTTTATAATGACATTGAAATAAAACCATTAAATCTATGTTCAATTTTACATATTATCTCCACTCCAACTTGATAATTTTGCTGCAAATAATACATTTTCGCAATTATATTATTTTCACCTTGGATGTTAAAAATTGTTTTGTATAAATTGTTTTATAGTTTAAATTGACATGAATTTCTTTAGTAAATTTTTTGAAGGGGCCAATAAATTTAATTCTTTCAAAAAGAGTAATTTATATAACATAAATTGAAGGATTTTTTCCCAAAAAAATAAAAAAAATACAATATTTCTACAAATATTGTGAGAGATACATTAATTCCACTACATGTCCTGAATTTAGAATTACATTGAAATCGTAGGAATGCTACGATTTCAGGCACATTTGGTGCTTTTTTAGTGAAATCGTAGCAGTAGAATTACATTGAAATCGTAGGAATGCTACGATTTCAGGCACATTTGGTGCTTTTTTAGTGAAATCGTAGCAGTAGAATTACATTGAAATCGTAGGAATGCTACGATTTCAGGCACATTTGGTGCTTTTTTAGTGAAATCGTAGCACTGCTACGATTTGCACAAATAATTTTAAATTCAGGACATGTAGTGGAATTAACATATCTCTCATTTGTAGAAAATATTGTATTTTTTTTATTTTTTTGGGAGAAAAAATCCTAAATTGAAGAGGTAAATTTTTGGCATTATTTTGTTTTCTGAATTTAAAAGGCCACATTGGTAAGAGAGACTCAGACCCCAAGTTGGGTTCAGCATTTTATGAACATTTACACATCATATCCAGCTGCCACTGCTCCTTGGGCAAAGCAAAAGCTACTTTTGTGTACACTCTAATAAAAGCAAACAGTGTTAAGGCCCTTTCTAAAAATAATGATATAAGAACTTCGAAGTAATTCGACCGAGATGAGTTGTTATGTGCTGGAATTTCAACTAATTATTAATCAATAAAGGAGGAAATTAAATTTTAATTGTTTAAAAAGAAAGAACATATACATAATTAGTAGTAACAACTAGAGGCATGATGATGAAAATTCATTTCAGTATAATTATTTATAGTAATTAAGATGGACAGGTTGGAAATGGAATCAGAATTTTACTGACAAATAATTCCCCAAAACGATTCCATTATGGTTCATTTCAACTAATGAAAAGGGATGTATAATCTGGTCCACAGCTCTCCAAACTAAAATTTTATTACCCTAAAAGCACCAAAAATTTTAATAAAAACAAATTGCAAGAATTTGACCCATCCACCGATTTTTGACTTTTTGTTTATCCTTGGAAGCCCATCAAAAAGAACAAAAGCAACTGATATGACTGCAATTTCAGGCTCTTGCTGCTACCGCTGGCATCATGTGTGGCTTCTTTTTTTCCAGAGGCTCTTAACATTATTTTTAACCCTAAACTACTGTGGTGGATAACTACACCACCCAACCCCAACCAAAATAATAATAATAAAAATCATATCAAAGCAAAAAATAGAAATACTATTTCTTCTTCTATAATACTCACTATATTATCCTGTAGAAGAAGACCTAGATCCCCTTCTCCTAAACTCCTCGAATTTCCTACCCTGTTTTCCTACTCCAAAAATAAAAATAATGCACTACTTCCTTTCCCAAGCAAAATAAATGGATCCAAAAATCAATACGTCCATTCCTGTGGCAGCATGATCTCATTGTTCAGTGCAGGCTGAGCCCTGATGTTATTGCGCTTCTGGACATAATTACTTCTAAGCCTTGGAACAGCTGCTGCAGCGTATGGCACAGAATAAAGTCAAGGATTCACGTCAAAATAAGAAAATGATAATATCATCTCGAATTTTATGGATATATTACCCGCGGTTCACTGTGAACCCAAATCTATATTAACACTACTTATCAAAATAAGCCACGTTGAATTTAAAAATAAAAAAGTTGCAAAGAGTAATAAAAAAATCTAGTAGTAATAAATTAGAACAGGATTTTTATTTTTTAAGGTGGGAATGCCTAGCCCACTAATAAAATATAATAATATATTATTTACCATTTTCTTCCATGTTTGAACTGAGATTGAATCGATGAAAGTGATGTTGCGGTTGGAACCCCACAATGTCTTCCAGCTTTAGATTTAGGGCCTGCACAACTCTAGCTGGAACCAACACTGTCGAACACGCTGCACACACCAAAACCACAGCCACAAATTATTAATGTAATTAAGAAAACACAATTATTATTAATAATTAATTAATTAATAATAGTAGTACTCATAAACATAGAAAAATATAGAGTATACAGTAATGTAATGGCCCTAAATAGCACACAACAAAACAGAACCCCAAAAAATCACTGAAACCAAAAATCACAAAATCAATGTTTTAGTAACGAAAACACAATCATAAAACAGCATTTACTAGCTACAACGCTTGGTGGGAACCTCTTCAATTTTCCACGCCCATTGCCAATGATGTCAACGAAACACCCTTAAATGCAACAGATACTTGAAAATAGGTAGTACAACAGGAATGTTCAGTAAAGAGAAAATGTAAATTTTCCATGAATAAGATTTACGAGTAATTGAAAAAACTAGACAATTAATAATTTATAAACCCAACTTTACCCGAACCAAACATATTAAAGAATCAATATCACAAAAATGCAGCAAAAATAAAAAAACTGCTGACCTGACTTGGGTCGTGATTCAGGACTACCAGCACTACGTGGGAGAAACACACCAGTGCCAGCACATTCCCTTCTTCCAGAAGGGTTATTGAGGAAAACAGCTCTCATCCCCGACCCAAATTGCTGATTCTGCTGCTGATATTGATTCTGAATCTGGGGTTTGCTGGGTTTGTTCTGATTATGCTGATGCTGATTATGCTTAGCATGAACTTGTTGTAGAGGAGGCCATGCAGATGCAGACAAACCAAGAGGCCTAATGTTCCTTCCTCTATTTGGACCCATTTGGTTACTCTGCCTCGGTTGGTAAACTCCCCCACAGTTCTTCACACCTCCCCACACCGAATCTTGTTGCTTCGCCATCTGTTGTTGCTGTTGCTGATATTTCCTCAGCATCTGGTACTAACAAAAAACCAAAACCACCACAAAACAACAAGAAGAAGACAAATAAGTCACCAAGATTACAAAACGACAAATTATCCGTAAAAAGGAAGAAAACATTAAGGATGTGTGAGATGGATCTAGCTTACTTGTGCAATCTGCAATTGCTGGCGAGAAATTGACTGTTGTTGGGTGTAAAACCCAAAATCAGGATTGGCGGTGGCATTGTTGTTAACAGGAGGAGAAGAGTTTCTTTTCGGAACAGAGATTCCATTACTGTTGTTGAAGCCAACAAAATCTTCTTGTTGACTTAGCCGCATCCTCTCCACTTCCCCTGCAGCTGCATGCAGCAGATCCCAAGTTGCCTTCGCAGAACACATGTTGCACACACTATTGGGGCTTCCTTGACTCGAACCCTTTCTGCAACCGAAGGCGCAAAGGGTCGATTGTGGCGACCTAGAAGCGGATCCACCCTAAAAAATACACAAAAAAATTAGAACAAAAACAAAGATTCACAATGAGAACTGAACAAGAAAACAGAGTACAAGAAAATTAGAACAAAAAGACAGAGTACAAGACCATTACAGTGGATTTTTTGGAGTCGAAGTCGACGGACGAGTGAGCGACTCGTTGATTCAACTCGGTTCCTGGTTGGAGGTGTTCGTCCTCGTCGCTCTCGGTCTCGCTGGAGCCACCAACTGGGGAGCTGAGATCGGAACAAGGGACGGCAGCGAAGGATCCGAAAGAAACGAAGTGAAGCGGCGTGTCGTCGACATTGTTGAGTTGAAGCGGGTCGTCGTTTGAGGGAAACGGCGTCGTTTTATCCTCCTCTTCGTCGTCGTCGTCAAGGAACTGCGGCGGCAGCCAGAACTCACCGTCGTCCAAATTCTCAGCCATAAGTAACTTGAAGGGTAAAATGGGAAAGTAGGACTAGAGAGTGGGATGAGGGGTTTAAAGGTGGTGTGTGAAGATTTTTAATATGATGGAGGAGTCATATGCAGAGTGACACAGGGTCCCAACACAGCCGAAAAAGCAGAAGATGGAGTGAGAAAGTGGGAGAGTGGGGTTTTGTTTGAGGTGAGAGAAAGAGAAAGTGAGGGGTATTTGTAGAGCGGGAAGCAAAAGGGTTAAGAGCGGTGCTGAAATTGTCCACGCTCATGTCTGTGCACGCGCCCAACATGCAATTTTTAAGAAAAAGATTTTTCGAATAAAATTAATTTGGATTTGTTATCTAATAAAATATAAAAATATATTATTTCAGATATAAAGTGAAAGACCTATTTATTCTATAAATATTCTGATTTTTTGGATTTATTAGTATTTTGATTCATGATAAAAAGAAATAATACTAAAAATTTAATCATTTAATTAAATTTTACATTGTATGAATTATAAAAAATAATTAAAATAAAACTCCATAAAATATCCATGGTCGGACATATGTGTGATAAATAATAAAAATAGTAAACCTCCAAGTTGGTCCCTAACAATTTTCGCGGTGAACAAGGTAGTCCCTGACATTGAGAAATTGACAAGTTAGTCCCTGACAATTTCAATTTTTGGACAACCGTTGGTCCCTAAACGGCTTCCGTTAGTTCGAGGGACCAATCTGGCTTATTTATTAATTGTTAGGGACTAATAAAAGAAATTTAATAAAAATGAATCCTTTAAATTATGATATGAACATTGACTCATATTCATTCTAATTATGTATTAATTCCAAGCTACATATAACTATTCCGGTAAATATTAAGTCTCTATTTGGATGTATTATTATCAAAAGACAAATATGTTGAGTAATTTTTCAATTGAAGAAGTAACAACATTTTATTACTTTGCTGTAGAAAATAATTACATGCATATAATTATTTGTCGGTAACTATCACGGTTGATTACTTGATTCTAGCAATATATATATATATATATATATATATATATATATATATATATATATAGTCGAAGAGGAGTATTGTTGATACATATATACAATAATATTTTGAGTAGTAATGTTATATGTATATCATAAAGTTAGTTATCATGTGTGTAATAATTTAATATTTTGAAACTAATAATCTAACTTTTATTATTAAACATTAATCCAATATTTTAAAAATTGAATTACTAATTTTAAAATGTTGAATTATTATATATGATGGTTAATGGTGACTGATTTAATGGTGTACATAAAAGCTTTTATCTAATATTTTTTATAGTTTAATTTTTACATCACTGAAATGCAATCGTAATTATAGTTGATTTTATGGTGCATGTAATTATTTTCTACAGCAAAGTAATAGAATGTTGTTACTTCTTCAATTGAAAAATTACCCAACATATTTGTCTTTTGATAATAATACATCCAAATAGAGACTTAATATTTACCGGAGTAGTTATATGTAGCTTGGAATTAATACATAATTAGAATGAATATGAGTCAATGTTCATATCATAATTTAAAAGATTATTTTTATTAAATTTCTTTTATTAGTCCCTAACAATTAATAAATAAGTCATATTGGTCCCTCGAACTAACGAAAGCCGTTTAGGGACTAACGGTTGTCCGAAAATTGAAATTGTTAGGGACTAACTTGTCAATTTCTCAATGTCAGGGACTACCTTGTCCACCGCGAAAATTGTCAGGGACCAACTTGGGGCTTTACTCTAATAAAAAAGATAAAATGATTGGACAACAAATATAACCATATGTCAAGTATAAATATTTTCAACACGAATATGAATTAAAACAAATAAAACATGTCAAACCTTAATTGTAAATTTTTTTGAAACACCTATTTATAAACTACATTCTTAGCTTGGTAGATGTAAAACTATTTCAATTTTCATCTAAAATCGAAATTTTCAAACCAGCTTTAGTCTTGACTCTTGAAACGACAACATAAAGTTGTCCATGTGTAAAAACTGATTTTGAAAAGAATAATCCAATGTTAGATAGAGATTGACCTTGACTCTTATCGATTGTCATAGCAAAATTGTGAGTGACAGAAAATTGTCTTCTTTGGAATCTGATGGGACTAAGTTCATTCGACTGGTCGATGTTTCTTAGCAATAGATAGATAATAACTATATAAAAATTAATTGAAAATACGTGCTTAGCAATAGATAGATAATAACTATATATAAATCAACCAAAAGCTTATGTGAGAATTAAGAAAAATATATATATGTGAATCTATATATTAATATGATAGAAATAATGAGGGGGACATAGAACAATTCTACAAAAAAAAAAAAAAACATATTTAAATAGACAGAAAGTGACACCTGGATTTGAAGCTAGCAACTTCGGGCATATCACAATCAAATAACAATTTAGTTCCGAAGATCACATTTTGTAGAACATTTCCTGCAATTTAAAATGATTGATAAATCCAATGAACATTCTAACATAAATTTTGAAGGATTTAATCACACAAACATATAAATAGTTGTAATTAAATATGAAAAAAGAATACATTTTTAGATAAAATATGGTCACAACACGGACCTTTAACCTCCAGTACCAAAGTTACACAACACAGACGCTTAACCTCCAGCAATCCCGTACAGGAGTAATACCCTTGAATGGGTCACATTGAGCAGCCATTGCAGCCATCATCGTAAAAAATGTATAAGGTTAAAAGCAAAAAAGCGCAGTGTACATCGTAAATACTTACTCCGTATTTACTCTGTACACTGCACATGATACAAAAGTAAAAGAAAAGTGTTGCGGTTACATGTGAAATTGTGTCACTTTTTATTTTTATTCTTGAAAATTATTTTTTCTTCAACAAACTCTTCTTCTTCTTATTTTTTGATGCTGCTTTTTATTCTTCTTCTCTTTGAAATATTTTTTTTTGCATCTTTTTTTTTTTGTGTTGAGTTATGAAGATGACGAAGATGGAGTTCTGGGTGGTGATGGTGGGTCATGATGATGATGATGTTGAAGATGATGATAGTGGTGGTGGTGGTGGTGAGTGAGTGATGATGATGACGAAGATGATGGTGGTGGTGGTGGTGGTGGTGAGTGTTGAAGATGGTGGTGGTGATGATGGTGAGTGACAATTGTGATCGACCCCACGATTCCCATAGTATGAGTTGGATGGAGTACAATATACAAGAAAGACAGGGCAGAGGTTACGAAAGTGGGGGTTTGCCACAGATTTAATTATTAAAGCTTAAATGAGGAATTGTATGTGTTTGGATGTTGATAGGATGCGAAATTCTGTGCACTCTTTATCCTTATATGTGCATCTTGTGTTCCTTAGTAGTCTTATTAGCATTTGTTTGCCTTGTTTGTGATTTATTTGGTGTTTTGAGGGTTGAAGTAAAAATCGGACTTTAATGAGGATTCTAAGGTAGAACTTGGTCTTGTTATCTTTTAATTTTGGTTAGTGTTTTTGGATTTCAGGAACCTAGGCCGGATCTACTTTGAGTCTCAGGAGCAGCAGGAGCGAAAGAGCGGATGCATGGATGAGCCGGAAAAACTGTTGCATGATTTTTTGCCCAGGAAGTGGTCGCTAGCGACCCACAGACCAGACACATTGGTCGCTGGCGACCAATGCTCGATGAATGCAAAATTAAGGCCCTTTCTGTTTGTGGTCGCTGGCGACCCAGCGACCAGTTATTCTGGTCGCCAACGACCACTGTGCGGCTGACAGCTTTTATAATTTGTGATTTTTGCTTTTTGGTCCCTATCTTTCATTTCTAAATGTGGGACTTTTAATGTAATGGGAGGGCACTTTTTAGAATATTCATATATACTATTAGGTCATCTTTTCCTCTTTTAGTTTTCTAGAGAGAGAAACTCCAACTTCTCTCTAGGTTTTTATTCTCTTTTCTACATATTTGGTGTTCTTGGATACATTTGCACTCTTGAATTTTTATTGATATTTCAATTTCAGTTTCTATTATTGCCATCAATTTCTCTTCTTATTTTCATTTCTAATTTCTTCATGTGTGAGTAGTTCTCTTGGTGCTTGGTGTTGAGATAGTGTTAGAAACCTATTTTCCCTTGAAGTTTGCTATTTGTTTCTTTGAGTTGCTCTCTATTCTCTTGGTTGAATGCTATTAAAATTTGTATGTGTGGATTAATGCTTGCAAGTTTTGGTTGCACTCTTGGATACAAATTGATTCCTTGATTGGGGAATTAATTTGTGTTCTTGGGGTTTTGAATTTTTTATATGGATTAATATCTTATGCCTATGACTAGGAGAGTTGGGCTTTTTCTTGATTGAGAATTTGATTTGCATGTGTTTAAGTTAATTTAGCTTAATTGGTTTGGATTAGAATCTCTTAAGTTATTTATTTTCCATGCATGTGTAGATTGCACTCCATGTGTTTGATAAAATGCCTATGTGAGTTTATGATAGGGAAAATGTGGTTTTATACACTACTCAACACCAAGACCTCTTTTATCTTGTTAATATCTTACACTTCATAGTTACACAATATCTTACACAATCCCCAAACTTTATTTACATATACTATACATATTAAGATCAAATATTTAAGCCTCCTTTGAGAAATGACTTGGGTTAACTAACTATACTACTATAGTTAATTAATTCAATATATTTTTGCTCTTTAAACTCTAAATTGATTGTTGGTTGAGAGAATTAACGACGCTCTTAACTCAATATCATATGCTAGATGCACATAGGTCACTACACTATTGTATGGACTTATATATACAATTATGTAAATATGTATATATATGTATGCATTAATAAAATGAGTAAGACGCACCTAGACTGAGGTTATCTTGGGATACAGAGTTTACGAACTAATAATTGAATTGGACTTGGCATGCTTCACCTTTTTTATAATAAACCCGAGATGGCCGCCTCTACTGAGTAACTTTTAGTTGCTCACCCTATCGTGGATAAATATTTTAAGGAATCGACCAGGCTTGGATACGGGGACGCCATGTGGACTTGAAGACAGATGCTTTTAAGCTTCCGCCCTTGTTTACCTTTCTTTTAGTTTATCTACTTTATGTTGAGACCGGACCTATGTTAGTGGGAGTTACTATATAGTTGTATTATTATTATTACTAGTCCTGTTGCTGATATATGATGTGGGAAACTATTTGTACAGTTGATGAAGTGTAGGACTAGGGAACTGTGTATTTAATATGTAATATTAATGCATGATGTATTATAACGATTATATGTATGACGCTGCCCCTATTTTGAAGTATGATATTTGTGAAATTAATTCCCACGTATTTTCAATACAAGTATTTTAAAAAGGTATCATATGTTATGATGTTCAAGAGTGACACTCGAATAGTTAGTCCGAAATGACTATAACATGAAAGATTAATTATTAGAGTGTTACGTCGTCTATTTGGCTCCGGGATTCCTAGCATCGTCATCCACTACTAACAGAACACCCACCCTAAGTGGGGGGGGGGGGGGGGGTTGAGTTCATTCACCTCGAGTCGGTTCTTATGACCCATACCCGAGTACGTCTTCTGGCCCATTCTTACTGGGCCCTACCCGTCTTATTGGGCCTTAGTCCTAATCAGTTCCTTCATGCGGGTAGTTTGAGTTCTATGGACCTTGGATCAGGTCCCTTGACCCGAATTTGATCCGACGTCGGGCCCATTATGAGTTGGGCTATTTATTAAGCTGGTCTCAAATTAGTCCCTTTGTGGGTAAACCAACCTAAGTTTCAAATTAGGTCCGACCTCTAAGCCATTCTAAATAGGCCATCATGGTAGGCCTTTTAACTTGGCCTTTGAGCATGAATTGTGAACATACATATCAATAGTATTTTTCTAGTAAATACTACAAATGGAAAAATAATTTTTTGTAGACTGTCTTTTAAATTTTGAATTTTCAATAATTTTGAGGGTTTTAGGATGAGTTTAGATTGCATTACTTATGATTTTTTTTTTCTTTTCATAAGTTTGTATTAATTTTTAATGTAATTTTTAACTTTTTAAAAAGTTATTGTAAGTAATTCTTGGGAAGTTAACTTCTCCAAAAAGTTTTTGCACGTTTTTCTAAAACCTAGCACTTTAAACTAAAATAAGTACTCCCTACATTCCAAAATAGTTTTTTAAGGTTTTTACACGTATATTAAGAAATTCAATAAATATTCTTAATTTTATAAAATGATATATTAAAATGACTAAACTACCTAAAGCATTAATGAGAAAGAAAGATGACTAGTGGTCCATTGGGGTAATATTCAAGAAAGAAAGAGAAATAATACTAGGGGTATAATAGGTATGAAAAAATTAAATTGGTATTGGAAGTTGAAAACAACTATCATTGTGAATTTTTTTTTCTCCCTAAAATGACTATTATTTTGAAATGGAGGAAGTACTTATATCATTCTTCTTCTAAACACTAAATTAATTTTTTAAAAGTTACTTATTATTAAATTTTTATCAATAATTTCTTAAATATAAAAATTTAATTAAGCTCTTTATCCAAATCACCTTTGCATTTTCATTATAGCTTCATTAACAGAAAAATGCTCCATTTTATATGCAAACATCGTTTTACTTGTTCTTATAATAAATTGGAATATTGGTCTTAAAAAGTTTTGAAGAGGTAATACCTAAAAAACTGCCACGACCTTTATACCTTGTATATCTTATTGTCAATTTGAATTGGATTTGACCGTATAAAACTGTTTTTCTTCTATGGTCAACCAATTACAGGTAAAATATTTGATGGAGTAATTTAATAATGCATATGTTGCTTGTGAATGTATTAAAAATATTTTACTTCAAAATTCATGAAATACATGTACACTAAAACATTAGGAAAGAACTATTCTTTTTATTTGTTGGAGCCGGTGAATTACTCCCATCATTTGATTTTGATGGTTGTTTTAGAAAAATAAATTATTTCATATTAATTTTTAATTTAGTATTTCAATACAAATTTAACATATTATATCAGTTTTATTCCAAATAAAAATACGGTATTAGTGTATAAATTTATTTTGAAGTGTGTAAAATAAGTCTATATTTTATTATATTTTTATTAAATCAATAATATTAATGTGCGATTAAAAAATGAATGAGGAAGTATGAGCTAAAGGTGATTTTTTTTATACTAGCTAAATGTGATTTAGGGTGAAGAACATGATTATTCAATATTTATCACTCTTTATTTTTTTTCTTTTGGAAAGTGAAAAAAGCACTTCAATTGGTTGAGGTGTGTGAGTGTGAGCGTGAGTTATGCAGGCAATTTTCAAAATGGGCACCAGCCACGACGTGAGTGAAAGGGCGTTGCAGACAATGTGGTTCAAGGGTTGAAACTAGAGGTACAACGCATCACCACAATGGGTCCCAATTAAACCCACAAAAGAACAAATAATTAAATCAAGTTTTTATTTAAAAATAGATTAAATTTCTTATAAATTTAATTTTTATTAACTGATATTGAACAAATTTTTTACACAGTCATCTAATTATGTGTTGTCATGTCAGTTATAATAGTGTTATCTCTCTCCCACCATCTTAAAAGTCATATAAATGAAATGTTTTAATTAGATGATAGTGTAAAATATATTTACAATGTCAGTCTATCAAAATTAAACTATTTCTATTCTATACTATTATATAAAAATGATTCTCAAAATAACTACATTTTAGTATTCACACTCATAAAATTAATTAAATTTCAAAATAAATATAAAAATAACTAAAATAAATAATAACAACTTCTTCTACTATTATAATCAAACTAATTATCTATTTAATTTTAATTCATATAATTATTAAATTAAACTTAAATAAAATAATAATAAAAATACGGCTTGACGGACACGAAAGGTCCTAAAAGATGCTAGTATTATCAATGTAAATTTAAGTAATCCTTGTCACCTAAATTTTATTATTGAGTTGTAGAATCATCTATTTGAGAAAAAAAAACTATTTTTTATGTAGCAACATATATTAAATATTAACATAAAATTATTTTATACTAATAATCTATGTTGGGAAAATTTGGCTTATATCTTAATAAGATAATGATTGATTTTATTTTAATATATCCTAGATGTTTATCCTGAGATTTTGTCCTAAAAGATTTAGTTAGAATCAAGGTTCTGAAAAACCGGACGGATATTGAAACAATCGAGAGAAAGGTTCAAAGATTTAGAGGTTCAACTGGGGGTTCAACCGGATATAATAAAATATGTATAAAATATATATTTATTTACCAATATATAGAGATATGATGAATTATATGTTAAAAGAATTTAAATATATTTAAAATAATGATTGAAAATTGAAATATAAAACATTTGATAGATTTAGAGATTTTGCAACCCTTAGTTTAGTAATTAAAATATATTACATATCATATTTTATTATAAAATAATTATTAAATTAAAAAAATCAAATTTTTATTTTTATATTATTCGACCGGTTCAACCGTTTTTATCGATTTTTGATTGATTTTCTCGGTTTTTACCAATTTTTGACCAATTTTTTCGATTTTTTTTAAATTCTGATTTTTAAGCCTCACCCAGACCGGATAGGCTCCGGTTCCCGGTTTGATCGATCGGACCAGCCAGTCCGGTCCGGTTTTCAGAGCAGTGATTAGAATATGGTTATGATATGGGAAAATCTAGTTAAAGGATATGTGAAGTATGGTAGATGATATATGTGTTTAAATCTATTTAGATTTGAAGTCAAATACGATAGGAACTTTGATACTTGGAGATTAAGGATCCTTGTTATAAATAGAATCAATGGCCTAGGTGTGTGTAAGGTGAGAGAACAAGTGAAAGTGGTAGAGTTTTCATGACATAGGGTGTACAAGGGGTTTTGGGATGGGTACAGTATAAAGTTCTTGTATTCTTTGAATTCTCAATTATAGTGAAAATGTTTATGCCCTTGGTGGATGTAGGCATGTGATTTGCCGAACCACGGTAAATTCTTGTGGTTTTACACTCATAGTCATCTTTTTTTATTTATCTCTTTGTGTTATTTGTGCTTATATTTGGTTTATTGGATTCGTACGAGCGTGTTTGTGGGATCCATTCTATTGCGCAATTCCCAACAACTAGTATCAGAGCTTATGGAGCTCTTTACGGTCCAAAATATATTTTGCACATGATCGAATCTTGCGGATTTTCGATGGAAGATTAGATGATGATGGAAGCTTCAAACATCCTAGTTCAAGGGTGAAAAACTCGAATCTTGTGCAACTACGCTTGTTCATTTGTCGTTGTTGAGTGTAGATGGTACATGAGACCAATGGTGATTATTTGTGGTTATTGCAAATAATAGTTTGCACGAAACTAGGCTTGTGTTAAGGTGGAGTTGGTGATGATTTTCATGGAGGCAAGACATTCGCCAAGGTGGAGATTGTTGGAAAATTTTGGCTCATATCTTGATGGAATAACGATTGATTTTATTTAATATATCCTAGATGTTTATCCTAAGATTGTAACCTAAAAGATTTAGTTAGAATCTGGTAGGATATAGGAAAATCTAATTAAAGGATATGGAAATCTGGTAGAGGCTATAAGTGTTAGATATCTTTTTCGATTTGATTAAATCTATTTAGATTTGAAATCAAATATGATAGGAACTTAGATGCTTGGAGATTAAGGATCCTTGTTATAAATAGAATCAATGATCGAGTTGTGTGTAAGGTGAGAGAACAAGTGAGAGTGATGGAGTCTTCATAAAAAATGGTGTACGAGGGGCTTTGAGATGAGTACAATATGAAATTCTTGTATTGTTTGAATTCTCGATCATAATGAAGATGTTTATGCTCTTGGGTGGACATATAGGCGTGTGATTTTTCGAACCACGTCAAGTTCTTGTGTCTTTACACTCATAGTCATCGATCTTATTTATTTATCTCTTTATGTCATATATGTTTATATTTGGTTTATTGGATTCGTACGAGCGTGTTTGTGGGATTCATTCCGTTGCGTCATTCCAACAACATAGTATTATATAAAAGATATTACCCTAAATATCTATCTTTTGGTGTTCAAACTCGTACTTTACATTTTAAAAGTGAATATAAAAAAATTAAAAATAAATAATAACCACTTTTTCTATTACTCCCTCCATCCAATTTTATTTATCTTTTTAGAAATTTTTTTTGTCCGATATTATTTGTCATTTTAGAGATTCAGGAAAACATTTATCATCTTTTACATGTTTTACCCATACATATACTCTTTCTTATCTGTTATAATTATTATTGCACAAAAAATTAAAAAGATAATTTTGTCATTGTTTACTTATTTCTATAGAATTTTTTATGCTTTAATTATTTTCTTAATAAGTTTGCAATACTCCAAAATGTCAATTAATATTGGATGGAGAGATCAATATTATAATCTTACTAACAATTCATTTAATTTTAACTTGTATAATTATTACATTAAATTAAAATTAAATAATAATAAAAATACGGCTTGAAAAGTCCGAAAAGACGCTAGTATTATCAATGTAAATTTAATTAGTTCTAATCACCTAAATTTTATTAATGAGTTGTAGACTCATTTATTTAAGAAAAAACAAAATTTTTATGTAGCAACATATATTAAATATTAATATAAATTATGTTATGCTAACCATAATAGTAATTAAATTTATAATAAAAAAGTAAATAAACATTTTCCTAGAAATGTTATGACTAAATCTCAATTTCAATTCACTTCCCATCAAAACATTCATTTCATTTTCTCATTTTCAGTTGTTTTTAATTAGGGATGGCAATGAATATCCGGAAACGAGGAAATTCGCAGGGATCACCAAAGTTGGGCTATGATGGCGGGGAATTTGTCCCTACGGGGATTGGGATCAAAGTCCCCCCGCAAGGATTTTTGTGATGGGGACGAGGACTATGCTCCCCGCCCTGCGAAAATCCCTGCTCTGAGAGCATTTTGGTAATTTCTATATGATACTACATAAACTCCCTTTAAGAACCCCTAATCTCCTTGTTACAACTAGCATTTTATTCTCTTGATTTCATGAATAAGTCTTGCTAGGTTTTTTGCTTGTATTTTGTTGGGCCTTCTATTATATATAGAGCACAATGTATTTTTCCAAAGTTTTTCTTATGCCTTTGGAATATTGGGCTTGAGAGTGAGAGGTTCAATATTCTCTTATTATAATTAAACCCTAGAAAGTCCTTGTAAATCTTTCAAACCCTAATTCATCACTCGAATTCTTCTTCTTGCAGCTCTGCTGTCTTTGTTCTTCTTCTCACTTCCTCTTTCATTCTCTCAATCACTCACTCATTCACTCACATACTCCCAAACCCTAAGAGATGCCGCTCGCTAGCCTCATCATCACTCCCTATCGCCTCTCCCTTCTCAGTCTTTCTAGTCTCCATCGCTCCCTCTCGGCCTCTCTCAACATCGCAACATCATCATCATCGCGGTCTCTTTGTCTTCTCACTCGGACAGAAGTGTGGACCCATCGCTTGTGAATCATAGAAGAAGAAGAAGCTCTGACGGCAAATCGAAGAAGAAGATGAAGCTTCAGCACGACAAATCGAAGAGTAAGATGAAGCTGCTCTGTTTTTAGTTTTTCATGCTCTGGGTTCCGTGAAGATGATGAAGAAGAAGAAGAAGAACTCGATGGTGGCATCAACGAATTGCAAAGAAGAAGCTCTGGTGCGGCTTCGGTGGCGGCAGCAGCGACGATGCTCCGACGATCCTTTTACTCTTTTACTTTGTCTCTCTCTGGCTTTATATATATATATATATATATATATATTTCTTTTCTCCCCTAATAAATACAAATTTTTAATTCCCCGTTCGGATCCCTGCGGAGATCGGGGATGGACGACATTTTTTCCCCACGACGGAAATCGAGGATCGGGGCGAGGAGAATTTTAATTGTTCAGGGCGGGGACAGGGATACTACCCCCCGCACTTGCCTCGCCCCATTACCATACCTATTCTTAGCACACCCTTTTGGATTGGCAGGTTATCATGACATGGATCAATGACACAAAATGAAATTCACTATGTGAAATACTTAATGTATACTAAATTTGATATTAAATTAGTCACTCAATTCAACTCTGATACAATCAAACATTTATAACTACACAGTCTAACTTACATTCTAACATAATCTAATATTATATTTAAACTTTTATATTGAGACAATGACAATTTTTTTATATTGGCACAATCCAACATTTATACTTACTCACTCCAACTTTTTGTACTGATAGCTAATTTAGTGTCACTTTAAGTGTACATGTATCATTTCTCATTTACTTTTTGCTCGCCTCAAATAACGACGCTTGAATCATTAATTGAAATAAATTGCATTTAATGTGGTCAGATTCATGAACTATGTACTGAACACACCTTCGGATACTGTATTTTTTCACAGTGTACAATGTAGATTCTTTGTCTGAAAACTCCGACCAACAAAAAACTTTGTCTCCCTTTCAGAACTCGCACATTCTATTGAAGCTTGTATAGGACTAAGTGGATCCTCATATTCTGAATTCAAAGTGGTATAATGCTCACCCACACTGCGCATCATTGTTACGGTGCACGACTGATGAACAGATCGGCTCCGTGCCTGTGACATCAAAGGTTGAGATTGTGCAGCAGCCTCAAGCTCAACATCTGCTTCTTCATCACTCTGCTATTGTAATAAGACATCCTAGCTATGTGTGAAGATCATCATTATCTCCGAGAACATTTCCACCTACGTCTACATCCTCAAGATCATAATCTATGTGTTGAAACTGAATATTATTCCAACTAGAGAAGGTACAATAGTGACAGGTTGTGCACTTTAAATTGCTATATCGACAAAGTTAATATTATTATTTAGATCAAATTGCCCATTGCCTATATATACACACACAAAAAACTAACAGATTGAAAAAATAAATCTAATATGATCACAAATAATTTTATAAATACGAGTAATAAAATATAAAATCACAAACTCTAAACCATAATAAAACCCTAAACCCTGATGAGACATAAACACAAAAATATATTCCAAATTCGCATAACCTATGAAATTATACCTCTAACTAGCAAAAAATAATTATTTAATTTTAAATTGAGAGAATACGCAAAAATTTAACTAAAATAGCATTTATAAAATATTAAATTATAATTACCTGCTACATCTACCGTATCATCATAAGCATGTTCATCAGAATCACTATTAGCAACTAAAACAATTGCAGGCACAACTAAAGGTGATTCACGTGTAGGATTTAGCACAAAACCATGAGAGCTAACAATATCTTCCTGCACAACAAATGACTCCATAACTCTAACTTCTTGGAATCTACCTTGAGAAAATAATATCTTACGCACATCAACATCATCCTTCAGCTCTCAACACTTATGTTCCACCTTACCCTAGCCAAATATAATTAACACTTTTTACACCCTCGACTCCTCTAACAAACAACTCTGCAACTCAGCAAAAGTAATAGTTTTATGAAGAATCATACCAACACTGCTTGGTGATTTAAATATCACATCCGCTCCAATATTAGTTTTAATCGTTCCTTGATGATGAATAAGGGCATAGTGAGCGTTTTTCGTCATTTTTTTGCATATATACCGTCCAAGCATCACCAAGGTGGGTTTTTATAAATGTTATTCGTACATGAAATCGTAGGATCCTTGCGATTTCAATTTCTTCACCTGGAAATGTATGATCCTTACGATTTCTGGATTGTTGGTAATTTATGCCTATAAATCGTATGAAACATTATTTTATAGATAAATCTAAATTAGAAAATTTAATAGTATTCACCCTTTCATTATATTCTCTCCGATCTCTTTTAAATGTCTTTTTTCAGTTATGCACATTAATTAAGATAATCAGTGGATTCCATTGAAAATCTAAATATTATATTTAAAATGACAAAAATACCCACTATCATCAATTATTATAATTTTCCTCTCATTCAAGTAGATAAAAATATAAAAGGATATAATAGGATAAAAAAATAGATGCTTCTTAAAATTATAAAAAAGATAAATAAAAAAGATTAAATGAAAAAATAGAAAAGATATTTCCTCCGATCCCTTTTAAATGTCTTTTTTAGAGTAAAGGACAAATAGGTCCGTATCAATTTTTGTCGTGGACACATTAGTCCCTAACCAAAATAAATAGTAAAATTGTCCCTAACAAATATAAACGTTAGACTCATAGGTCTCTCGGTTACCTTCACCGTTTGAACACTTGACGTAACTGAGGGACCTATGAGTCCAACATTTATAATGGTTATGGACAATTTTACTATTTATTTTCCTCAGGGACCTATGTGTCCACGACAAACATCGATAGAGACCTATTTGTCCTTTACTCTCTTTTTTATGTCATGTACATTAATTAAAGTAATCATTGGATTCTATTGAAAATCTAAATGTTAGAATTAAAATGACAAAAATATCTCACTATCATCAATTATAATAGTTTTTGTCTCCTTCAAATAGACAAATATATTAAAGAGTATAATAAGAAAAATAAATAAATATTTTTTTAAAATTATTAAAGAGACAAATAAAAAACTAAATAAAAAATAAAAAACATTTAAAAAGGATAGAATAAAATCAATAATTTCCTATGTACAGTAGAAATACTTACTCTCATGTACTCTATACATACATGGGTAAGTAACTAATTAACTAGTTAACTATTTTTTTTTTCTCCTCATTCTTTATCTTTTAATAGGAGCAAACTCAATGTATATATTATTGGAGTATGAAGAGAAATGCTCGAATAAAATAGTGTACTTAAAAGAGATTAAAGGGAGTACAGCCGCGAGTATTAACACAAGGAAAGAAAAGGGGTGGCAATCATGATTGGGTAGCCTAACCAACGTAACTGTAGTTTTTGAATTTTGCGGGTCAAACCTCCTCATTTTTAAGCTGTCCTTTTCCCACACAATTTCGGCGGCATGTCTTTTTCTTTTCCCACTGTCATTTTGTGCTAGGTGGAGATGCTATTCCCTTCCCCCATAACCATAACAATAGCACACCACAACAAGGTGCAAATTTGTTCTCACATAGCTGTAGTTTACATGAATTATCAATAAGAAAATTAAGTAAATTAGCCGCCAACTTTTCGGTGTAAAAAATCTGTTATCAATTTTAGTTAAGTTTAGTTTATGTGTACTGTCAGTATAAAATAATTTTTGAAATTCTCTGATGAAAAAATTTAAAAGTTTATGTAATTGAAACAAAGACATAGACTCTGAAATTAGAACATTAATTATTTTTCTTCCAAAAATTATATATTTTTAATTGTTTAGTTTAATTTGTTTAATGTTTAAATTCTTATTTATTCTATTTTTAATTCTTAATTTCAATTATTCTCTTTAATTATTTTTATTCCAATAGTTGCACAAATTTAATTGATAAATTGAGTGATTAGTCTTGTGGGATCGACACAAGGTCTTTAATACTTGTTTTTATTACTTGAACGACATTGCATATTTGTCATTTTTCGCATTAATTAGGCTGCGTTTGTTTTTTGTAACTCCAAAGTTAGAGTCAGAGTCAAGGAGTCATTGTAGTCATTGAAACTGGAGGAAGAGTCAAGGAAGTCATTATATAGTCAGTGTTACATTTGGTAAAATACACAGAGACAGAGTCATAAAAGTGGACACACTGTCAAAATTACCTAAAACTACCCCTCAAATATCAACCCCACCATCTTCATCCTCCGTCTCTCATGTCTTTCTCTCTCTCTCTATTCCCGTTCGCGTTGTTGTCCTCATATTCGTAAGGAACAAGGTGGCGTCGCCTTCAAAGTCTCGACGGTGCCCTCAGATCTGGCGAGACAGCAGTAGCGACGTCACCTCACAGCCTCGTGGCCACCTCCCTCTACAAAGTCTTTCTTCTTCTCCTCCCTTCTCTTCCTCTCTCTCTCCCTTGGGTGCCCCTCCGTTGTAGCCGCGACGTCCCCCGTTACCTGAAGGTGTGAAACCCATTGGTTGTAAATGGACATTTAAAACCAAGAAGGATTCTAAGGGTAATGTTTAGAGATATAAGGCTCGTCTAGCTAGTCGCTAAAGGCTTTACTCAAAAGGAAGACATTGATTATAAAGAGACTTTCTTTCCAGTGTCTTCGAAAGACTCTTTTAGAACCATAATGGCGCTAGTGGCTCATTTTGATTTAGAGTTACATCAGATTGAAGAGACGATATATATGGCGCAACCAGAAAACTGTGAGTCAAGTGATTCTAAGTCTATGGTTTGCAAACTAAAGAAATCTATTTATGGTCTCAAACAAGCTTCTCGTCAATGGTATCACAAGTTCCATCAAATAATTATCTCATATGGTTTTGAGGTCAATATTGTTGAGGATTGTGTATACTACAAGTTCAGTGGGAGTAAATATATATTTCTAGTGTTGTATATCGATGATATATTACTCGCAAGTAATGATATAGGTTTATTGCATGAAACCAAGCAATTTCTATCCAGCAAATTTGAAATGAATGATCTTGGTGATGCATCTTTTGCATTAGGAATCCAAATATTAAGAGATCGTTCTCGAGGTATTCTTGGATTATCACAAAAGAACTATATCGAAAAGATTTTGAGTAGATATAGAATGGAAGACAACAGACTAGCCGACACACACGTGTTTAAAGGAGACAAATTAAGTCTTAATCAGTGCCCAAAAATGATCTTGAAAGAGTAGCAATACGTGATAAACCTTACGCATCAGCAGTAGGGAGCCTAATGTATGCTCAAGTTTGAACCCGCCCTGATATAGCATTTATAGTAGGAGTTCTATGCAGATACTTGAGTGATCCTGGTATGGATCATTGGACAACTGTTAAGCGTGTGATGCGTTATTTGAAGAGAACAAAGGACTACATGCTTACTTATCGGAAATCAGAAAATTTAGAGATCATTGGATATACAGATTCCGATTTTATGGGATGCCAAGATAGTAGACGCTCAACTTCAGGATATATCTTTATGTTGGCTGGAGAAGCTATATCATGGAACTCTTTTAGCTTCGTCAACAATGGCAGCAGAGTTCGTCGCTTGTTTTGAGGCATCTAACCATGCTATATGGTTGCAAAACTTTGTCACCAAACTTTGTGCAGTAGATGGCATTGAAAGGCCATTGAAAATTTATCGTGACAATAGTTCAACAGTACTTTACTCCAACAGCAACAAGAGTTCGACAAAGTCGAAACATATTGATATCAAATTTTTTGGTTGTTAAGGAGAAAGTTCAATTGAAACAAATTTCCATAGAACATATAGGGACTCAGTCTATGCTAGCAGACTCATTAACCAAGGGATTGACCCCTAAAATATATCATGAGCACATTGCTCGTATGGGAGTCAATATTTGTGATATCTTGGTTTAGTGGGAGTTATTTTTTTTTCTCTATATGTTTTATGTAAGACATTGAGTTATGTATTTTCTGTAGAATAAAGTTGATGAATTATATTTTATTGCAATATTTATATTGCAATTTTGGATTGATCTCAATAAAATTTTTAAAATTGGATCATTGGAAATAGACATGTGCGAGATCATTTTCATGTTATTTCCATATTACTCATCCAAACTTGATCTATGTCATTGATTATATCAATATTGTGATCATCATGGTTTAATCGCGACTCTAATGCGGGAAAAGTTGCGGTAGTTCCTTCATTGATATAAGAGATGGACCAAATTGTTAAAATAATTAAGATTAAATAACATTCAGATGTGCACATAAAGTTTTTTTTTATATGATTATTTTTTCAGTATATATAATATTATAGCTCAAGTGGGAGATTGTTAGAAAATTTAATTTTCTTTATTCTAATTTATGTGTTATAAATTATATTAATAATCATTATCATATCATATCATATATATAATACTAAAGTTGGGTTATGCACCTATGAGGTGGCACACCCAAATTGCTTCTCAAGTTAACTTTGATGATGTGGCATGCTTAGGTTTTTTCTTATAAAATTCATTTATATATAATTTTTTATTTTTTATTCTAATTACTTTAATATTATAATCACTATTATTTATTGACCTTAATATTTATTAAAGCATTAAAAACTCTTGATCTTTCATATGCATATAACTTTTTATAACCTTCTTTACATAACTCTATATTACACATCAATTCAATTTTATTAAGTGTGCATCAATTTATTTCAATAAAATATGTTTTATATTTCTAATCATTTAAAACCATGTGTATGTAATATATCTTTTCACATGTCATAACTTTATAGTACATGTCAATTCAATTTCATTAAGTATTAGGTTGATGAAAATTATTAATAAGTAGTTATTTGATTTCAGTTACATTTTATTTTTATTAATAGTAATTGATTAATCATTAAAAAATTCTTGAAATTTTACTATAAATTCTAACTATTGGATCATTACCCATCATCACTTGAACATCTCTCCAAGTTTGTTTATTTTTTTGAAGAATATAGTACTCTACCAATATGACTTCAAAAATTGATTTTGTGATGGATATCAAATTGGAAGGGATTCTAGAGGATAAAAGATATAATGGAGGTTGAAGGTTAGGGTGCTAAGGATTTGGGTTGGACCACCATGGAACGAGAAAAAATCAAGCCTAGCATTGAAATGGTCTCGATAGATTCGAGTCCTTTTATTGTTCTTCTCTATTTTTATTTTATTTATTTGTTTGATCTTATTCTAATTATTTTATAGGATGGTGGTAAAAATTATGTTGATGATGTTCAATAAAGGAGGTTGAAGATAAAGGTAATATTTTTTTCTCATCTTTTTTTTTTTTGTTTAATGGTGATAGTGAGTTATCTCTTTTATCTTCTCTATTTCTATTTTTATTTATTTTTTTCTTATTCTCATTCTTTTGTAGGTTGGTGGGGAAAATGGTGTTGATGATGATATGAATGATGTTGAATATGAATGTAATACTCTTACTTCTCTACTTTGTCTTTTTGTTTTGTTCTTTTTAGTGATGATGACGAGTTCTCTTTCTGTTCTTCTTTGTTTTTATTTTTGTTCATTTTTTGTTTTGATCTAATTCTAAATTTTTTGTAGATTAGTGGTGATAATATTGTTGATGGTGATGAATGAATGAAGAAGATTTGGATGAGGGTGATACTCTTGCTTCTCACTCTTTTTTTATTTATTTATTATGTTCAATGGTGATGATAGTACTTTCTATGTTTATGTTTATAAGTTAAACCTTCCATATTTTATAACCTTTCATATTATCTTTAAATATTTTAATTTCCTAATGGTTCATATTATCTTTACCTTTATATATTTTAATTTCCTAATTAATGCTCCACTACATCACATATTTATTAATATTTAATTCCTTAGTATTTTGATTTTTCAAAAAAATAAAAATAAAAAATTTATTGATTTATATGAAATGATCAATGTTATAATATAATCTTTTAAATAAATTTTACAAATTAATATAATAATATTACTATATTTAAAAAGTTCTAAAATATATATGTAGTTATTTTAGTTCTACATCATATATAAATGAAACTAATGATTATTCACAAGCATAATTGTCAAGAACATAATTATATTGTCACATCTTATCAATTATATTTATAACTTATGAGTTTTAATATTCATATTAATTGTATTTATAATTTAAATAAAAGTTAATCATTTTTCAATCTTTATTGTAAACCTTTCATATTATACCTTTATCTTTACAAATTTTAATTTCCTATTACTTCACTACACCTAATGATTATTAAGAATTTTTCCCTTAGTATTGTGATTTTTTTAAAAAAAATATTTGAAATGATCTGTGGTATAATAGAATATTTTAAATAAATTGTACAAAATAATATACTAATATTAGAATATTTAAAAACAAGTCTAAAAATATGTAGTTGTTTTAGTTTTCCACCATAAATAAATTTAATGATTACTCATTAGCATAAATATTTAGAGCATTATTAGATTGTTACATATTAATTATATTTGTAACTTATGAGTTTTACAATTCATATTAATTGTATTTATAATTGGAATGAAAATTAATCAATTGTCAATCTTTATTTTAAACCTTTCATATTTTGTAACCTTTTATATTATCTTTATCTTTATATATTTTAATTGTCTAATGTTTCACTACACCATATTTTTATTAGTATTTTGTTCCTTAGTATTTTGATTTATTCCAAAAAGAAACAATAAATTTGTTGTAACAATCCTCAATCACAATTTTGCACTATCAAAATTAGATAGCTAATATCAACATTTTCAAGTTTTAAAAACTATAACTCTTTTCTTTCTTTTATGTTACACTAAAATTAGTACATCTCTCTTATTTTTTTTTTTCACTTTAACTAAACAAATAACAAATATTGTATAAATAAATTAAATTATATATAGACATAAACTCAAATCTATGATTAGAAATTTATTGTCTCATTAGGTTTATAAAATTTATTAATTGATTATTAGATTTTAGTTAAATTATATTTTCATTAAGAGTAATCAAATTAGACATTAAAATAATAAATGGAAATTTGCATAATATAAATTGTAACTATTCTATCATCATCAATCATCACTTGAACATCTTTGTTAGTTTGCATTTTTTCCTTGAGGATATTCTACCAATATGGCTTCAAAATTTGATTTTGCATTTCATAAAAGTATAATATAATCTTTCAATTGTTATATGGAATCAACTTCAATTCATTAATTTTATTTGTTCTTTGTAAAATAGAATAAACATTTTTAGTATTTAATTTAATATTTACTTATAATTGTAATCTCTCGCATCAAGATAGGATATTACTTATAAGGCAATGCTTATGTAATCTCAAATTTCACTATTGAAAGTGTCAAAGGAAGGTATAAACCAACTTTCAACGAGGCAAAAAATATATTTTGTATGTTCCCATTATAAATCCATTAACAATAAGTTTACTCTTCTATCTTTTTTTTTGAATGATTAATATGACTTGCCTTTATATTCCTTAAACTGCAAATCTATTTGTAATTACTCTTATTTTTTAATCTTCCATTAGTTATTATCACTGTTGTTGTCATCAAATGTATGAGTAGTGTGATTAAAACTATAACAATTATTTAACTTCTTGATTTCTAAAATGATTTGATTTTAATTTTTCTACTATCTTTTCTCAATATGTGGATCTCATCTAATATATTTCAATGTATTTCTCTATATAGGACAATTTGGATCGAAAACATAATCAATTTCTAATTAAATCAATCATTCTACTAATATGGCATGAGATAATGATAGATATAGATGAAATGATTTATGAATGTTCTTTTATGTTTTTTTTTTATGGTGAATTTGTAGAATGTTGCACATATATTTATGGTCCTTGCTTTCAAGGTTTATGTCATTTCATTTCTCTTTTATTCAGATCATGAAATTTGTTCACTTAGAAAATTAAGTCTTCATAAGACATAGTAGTCTATTTTCCCATTTTTCAGATAGACTTCTTTTGATCAAAATGTAATGCTTTTACTATTGAATTTGTTGATTAATGAGTTTGATGACGTGTCACACTCAAATTCATTTTTAATTTTTAATTTTTTAATTGTAATTGTTTTAATATTATAATTACTATCAAATATGAAACATATAATAGTTATTAAATATGATGTATTGAGTTATGCACAAATAAATAAAATAATTTCAATGCATAATTATAAACTTTAGAAGACAATTTAATGGAATTTATCACAATTTATGAGGAGAACTAATATATATAGGCTAGCAATATAATGACGATAGTATAATAATATTAACAGTTTTACTAAATATCGATAGGAAATAAAAAGACTTATATACTGATTAGTAATAAAATTATAGTAGCAATTTTAAGAATAGAAAATATAATTAACGAATGTTATCAATCTTTTTTCCATATTTTTTTTCTTAATTTTTATCACTATATTTTCAAATACTCACAAATAAGTAGCAACATTTAGATAAATATACCTTAAAAAATTGATGAACTCATTATTATTTTTCGGTTACATAGTAAGTAGAAATTAAAAACTAATATGTTCATGATAAATGTAATGACGTTATTCATGATAATAAAAGTAGTAGTGCTAATAATTATAATAATTACAATGCATAAAAGAGAATTATATATTTAATAAAATTAAAGAAAGAATTAAAAAAATAGAGAATGAAAGCATGATAGATTCCTGAATAAATCAATCATTCCACCAAATTTATTAAGATTTTTAGAGTTATAATCAACATAAAACTAAAATAATATAAAATTAATAGATAAATAATATAAATTACATACACAAATATCATTTTTTATCCGTGCATAGCACGGGTTCATACACTAGTAGCTATTTAGTTGTGACATTTGTAACAGTCTCATTATTGGTTATAAATAATATTAAGTCACACTTAATTATTTGTCGATTTGGGGAAATTATGAGTAAAAACTGCTACTCTATCTTGGTCTTTATGGGGTTTAATGGGGACCAATGGACCAAGTATAAATGGAGACAAAAAGGTTTGATCCCCAATATATCAAAATTATATTTTGCAAATTCTTATCCCATATGAGAATTGCTCTTAAGCCTAAAAAAGGACTCTAGAGATTTTGGTTGAGGAAGGGCAGGAACCACCTTCACACAAGCAGCTCGAGAACCTTTGGAGTCATCAATTACTCATTATGGATCCAGGATAGCTTCCGCTTTTGGTTATTACTTCTCAATGAATCAATATGAACTATTCTAAAGTATTTATAGTTTTTATTAAAAAATCGAACAAAGAATAGCAAACAATTTCAAATGGTTTGGAATGGACAAAGACATATGAGATTTCATCAACAAATGTAAAATTTGGCAAAAGGCAAAATCCACCAACACATCACCAGCGAGACTACTTCAACCTCTGCTAGTTCCAAAAAGAGTTTGGGAGGATATTATTAGTATGGACTTCATTACAGGCCTACCAAATTAAAATGGCTTCATAGTAATAGTAGTGGTGGTGGAGGATGGATTATCAAAGTATGTCCTTTTTATGCCACTCAAGAGTGATTGAACTTCAGGGCAAGTAGCAGAGTCCATTTACCATAATGTGGTCAAACTGCATAGAATTCCAAGATCAATTGTCTCTGATAGGGAGAAGATTTTTACTAGCAAATTCTAGCAGTAGTTATTTAAGGTGCAAAGGACTTCATTAGACATGAACTCAGCATTCCATCCTCAATCAGATGGTTAGACATAAGCAGTGAACAAGATATTGGAGATGTTTTTGAGGTGTTACACTTATGAAAATTCAAGATTGTGATCCAAAGCACTATCTTGGGCAGAGTTGTGGTATAATTCAGCACATCAAAGCAACACTGGAATGGCACTATTTGAAGCAATCTATGGAAGGCCAACCGGAACAATTGTTAAGTATATGGTGAGCCATGAAGACCCTCTAGAGGTTAGACAGAAGTTACATGATAGAGATTATATTATTCAGCTGCTGAAATTGAACTTAGAAAAATCTCAGATAAGAATGAAACACCAAGCAAATAAGAAGGAACTAGAAGTTGAATTTGAGATTATTTGGTTCCTTTAAAATTATTCAAAAGGATAGGCAAGGTTATGTACATGTTGCAATTACTAGAAGAGGCAAGAATACACCCAATATTTCATGTATCAATGCCGAAAGTATTCAGGGGAATAGGGGAGAACCAGTATTATACTATTATCCTTTGCCGAGGATGACTTTAGAATAAGGTCCATTGGTGCAACCTATGAAGGTGCTCGAAACTAGAGTGGTCTCAGTGGCATGTACATAGAAAGCTCAAGTGAAAATCGGGAGGGGATGGAACCAACATAAGCAACTAGGGTCTCAGTGGCAAGATATAACTCTCGCATATGCTTCCCCAATGGTAAATGAATATATTCTTTATCAGGCCATCCTCCTTTTAGGGCAATGATAAATTCCTTATGCACAAATTCAAGAGATGATTAAATTAGTGATCAACGTCTTAAAAAAATTTATAAAGAAATAAAATTACATATGAATTTATGAATTTAGGGGGCGTTTGGTGCATTACCGAGGAAGATTACAGGTAATCTAGATTACCTTACAGATAGATTACCTCCAATTAAATTACCGGTAATCCACATTACCTTGTTTGGTATATACAAATAAGATTACCGGTAATCTGCATTACCTTGTTTGGTATATTATCCACATTACAAGGTAATCTATATATATTACTATAATACCATTTAAATAATTATAAAATGAATTAATCAAATATAATTATATTATATATATTATTAAACTACGTAAAATACATACAAAATGAATTAATCAAATATAATTATATTTTAAATTTAATATCAATATTTTTCAGTTTTGATATTAATATAATTATTTACTAAAAATAAAAATCCATTAAAATAATTATAATATTTTTGCAAAAAGTGCAACATAGAAAAAACAAATAAAACGCAATAAATTTAAAAAAAAAAAACACCAACAAGAAAGGCTACGTGGGTTTTTAAGATAAATTAGGATTTGTGTTAGAAAATTATAAAATTAGGAATAGTAGTATATTTTGTTAGAGGGGTAATGATGTAATAAAATAAATTAGAAGATTACCTAGGGGTGGTAATCCAGATTGCCACCTGATACAGAGGTAATCCACATTACCAATATCTTTGTCAAAACAAACGAATCAATCTGGATTACCAGGTAATTTAATTGCAAGACTACCGGTAATCTATGCAGATTACCTCGTAACAAACGCCCTATTAGAGTTTTATCCAATGTTCTCAAAATTAGATTAGATGGTGAACCAGACGAGACATGGGTTTAGATGTTCAATTGTTTTAACCAGTAATTCAATCAGATATAATAAAATATTATATATATATATATATATATATATATATTCCTAAATATATATGCATATGATGAATTATGTTATAAAAAATTAAGTGTATTAAAAATATTAATTTAAAACTAAAATATAAAGTGCTTAATAAATAAATTTTATTACTTAATAGTCATTAATTTAAGTAATTAATGTTAATTTTATATTATATTTATTATAAAAAAGTATTAACAAATTTTAAATTTTAAATTTATATAAATTGACCGGTTCAACTAGGTTTTATCAATTTGGGCAGATTTTTATGATTTTTGACCGGTTATTTTGAGTTATGATCGTTTTTAAATTTTTCGGTTTTTTCATTCAACTCGGATTGAAGAGTGGTCCGATTTCTGATTCAACTGAATAGACCAGCCATCCAATACGGTTCTCCAAACAATGGTTTTATCTTCCTTTCCCTCCACCATATTTAATTTAGTATTTTTAAATTTTCTGAAATCTCATTTACACATTTTTTTCTGTATTCCCCATCATTGGATTTTAAATTAGTATACAATAATATTTGGTGTACAATAGTAAATCAGCTAATATAATTAATGTGCCTATTTTTTGTCCAAATAATCATTAAGATGGTAATATGTTGACTATGACCCAAAATCTCATTTATTGACTAATTTAGCTGGTTTCTAATGGTACATTTATAATCACCCTTAGTATATATTAATAAATGGAAAAAGGTTAAGGAATATCATATAGGAAGGAACATGTTACCTTGATTAGCGGTGAAGTATGGGTCTGGTCACTTTGGTGTCTTAAGCTTGTCCTTTGCATATTTTAGAAGATGCATCACTGGCAGTCTCGCTGTCTATGAAAGAGTCCCAAGTGGGAATGAGAAAGACAGATTCTTTCTCGGATAAAACCAATCTTTGACCATCTGTCCCGCTTCCAAGGATTTTCCGTTAAACTTAAATTTTTTTTCATTGATTAAAAAGTTAAGTTCTTACAATATGGAATGACATATATATATAGATACGAGGAATATTATTTTTTTCATTAATTAAAAAGTTAGCATTTGTAAATTAGAGTTTGGATGAACTTAATTTTGCAAAATTAATTTTGAGTAAAAGTAAGTTGATATTAAAGTGATTTATGTTTGAATATTGTTATTTTAAAATTGATTTGCAAATGAGATTTTGGATTGAAAAATCAAGTTACATCCATTGTCCTAAAAGCACCCTAACCATTTTCTCTTCGTTCAAGAAGCCTCAAACTTAGGTTTAGATTTTCAAACGCTGTAACAAATATGCCCTAAGTTCTTACAATCTAGAGTGACATTTAGATATGAGAAATATTATATGTATAATAAAAAGTTGTATAATACTTATTTCTATTGTTAAATTGTAGCATAGATTTATTTTTTAATTTAAGCTATTACAATTCAATAATAGAAATGAATATTATATAAATATTGTATTTTTTTATTGTGTACAATAATTTTGCTATAAGTATATAACACAAGAGAGCTTTGAGGCTCAAAATTCTCAACTTTAGGAATAGAGTTCATTGAGGAATGAGAACTCAATTCATTTCTATTAAGCTAACTACGGTTA
The DNA here is from genome assembly GCA_013621005.1 of Aeschynomene evenia. NCBI lineage: Eukaryota > Viridiplantae > Streptophyta > Magnoliopsida > Fabales > Fabaceae > Aeschynomene > Aeschynomene evenia. Next base: position 29,950,784 of record CM024268.1, on the reverse strand, counting down.
ATATTTAATTTGAATATATTAATATACTAACAAAATTACCTATTTATTTATCTATTAATTTGACCAATCAAGCTTGTCCACACAAGACATAAGCTGTTGGTTCAGGTAGTAAGCATATAAACTTACAAGGCTTAAATTCAATTCTCATTGTTAGAATTTATCATTCAATGAGTAAGATGATGTGAAATTAGTATGATAAGTTTTTACCGAGACATGTGACATATTCTAAACTAATTAATTGTCTTTATATTAGAATTAAAATTTACTAATAAGCATTCTAAAAATTTAAGATTTAGGATACTTGTTAAGATAATTAAAGTAAAAATATTTATTTTAGAAATATATATTATTATATTTTTTTTCCCAAGGTATCCATCGGAGCGATTCCGATAACTAATTCCCCGCCGGTTTGTGCGTGCACCTCAAGGGTGGGACGGCCGGCCAAGGTCCTCTCTGCATACACACCGCCCCGGGATCGAACCCGGGACTAGATGTTTAAGCAACCCAATCCATTACCACTTGTGCTAGGCTTATATCTTTAATATAAGGAATCTACCGTTATATTTTAAGTTTTGCTAAAATTTGTTATATTAAATATTTTTAATAAATGTCCTAAGTAAAGTGTAACACTATTAACAAAACTATTACAATAAAATACAATAACATTTATTGTACAAAAAAAATACGTTCAACAAATATTTAACATGTAATATACATGATATGAGATGTGTGTTATTTGTATAGCACATGTACGTATAGCACAATTCTAATATTATATATAACACGTGTTGAATACTTATTGAACGTATTTATGTTAGACGACAAATATCATTCAAATAAAATAACATATATCCTTCTATCAAGTAAAAAGTACATTCACTCTTACACTATCACTATCACAACCGACACGACAAAAAGGTTCCATTAATCTGAGATTGCTTCCTTCTTATTATTCTCTCTCTCTAATTTATATCTTCAGCAAAAAGTGTACAATTTCTTTGTGAGAAACAGTGGAAAACCATACTGAATAAAATAATGAAAGTATAATTTTAAACTAAAAGGCCATTCTGTCTCGCCTAGCTTTATTTCTTTTTCTCATCCGCGCGCAGAACAGTGACAAAAGCCGCATAATTTTGCATATTTTCTGTTTAATTAAAAATGAATGAAGCACCATTAATGGCGGGCAAAAGCTCCCCTATGTTGGTGAGTGGTGGGGATTCGTATCTAAGTTTCTTACCAAACCTTGGTTTGTTCATTACTACTATTGTATATTTGACTTGAATATTCAACATTATTCAATCACCGAACAAGAAAACAAATTTAATATTTCATTGTTTTTTAAATGTTATTTTAACATTTAAAACTATATATTTTCATCTTATATTCATTTTATAATCATTCAATATATAATATTGGTCTCTATTCAATCTCACTTATTACCACATTTAATTTTGATAGTTAAAACATAAACTTTTGAATATTTAAATAACATAATTTTAATTGTTTTCATGTAAAATTTAAGGTGAAGACAACTAATTAGGCTAAAATACGGCTAAAACACCGTAATAATCAGAGAGATGAAGTTATACGCTGATATACACCAAATGAAAAGAAAACGCGAAATTGCACTTATAGTAAACCGGAATAAGGTGTTCCGTTTTACGTAATGCATAAACCGGAACACCCCGTTCCGGTTTGTGTTTTATAAAAAAAATTGATTTATATAAAATTGAATTGTTTTACGTATTATTCATGTATAAATCGTTAATATAAATGATGAATAACATAAAATAAATACTATAATCTATAAAATATTGAGTAACATGAATTTTTCAAATATAATAGAAATTAAAGACTATATACTTTAAAGTATGAGATTTAACTATTTTTAAATAGATTATAAAATAAAGGATATAGTCTCAATATATATGAAATTCAGATTATAAAATTAAGGCTATATACCATATTATTTGAAATTCATATATGAGTTCAATTGTAATGTACTGTGAGTATATATTGATATCCAATCATGTGTTAACAACTTATCAAAAAAATTTAACTCAACTATTCACTAATTAAAAAGTTTTCTAAAATAATATTTATGATTGGTTGACAATGTAAAATATTTTATATTGTTAATACATTAAAATCAAACTATTTATATAATATATATTGGATAAATATATTTTAAAATAATTTAATAAAATAATTCTGTATAAAATTCATAAATAATAAACATTATAAAATTTTGAATATAGATGTATAGTGGTCAAATTTAAAAGAGATAAATATAATTCAACAATCTAAAATTTCAATAAAAAATAATTGAGATTTTTGACCACTAACTCATTCATAATTATCCGTATATATTCCGTATTTTCTTAATTGTAAATATCTTAATTCAAAATATTTTTCATCCAAACAAGATATGTCTATATTTTTTACATGTCAACTTTTTAGTAAGAAAATACTCCCTAGAAAAATCATAAAAATGTTTTTAAGTTATAATTTTTATCTCTGGAAAAAAAATTAGCAAAATAATTGGTATACAATAAAAACTTATAAAACATTTGTACAAACTCATTTTCACCAATGAATGAGAAAGTGGCCATATACTAAAATCCAATCATGATGTTGAATAATGTACAAGTATTTTAGAATTTTTTATTATACATTTAACATTTATTATACTATATGTGAAAATTTCATGTAATTTCAATATTCTAAATCTATAGTCTTTATTTTATAATACAACAAAAAAAAATAAAAATCTCAGATTTTAAATTATATATAGCCTTCAATTTTTACAATATAAAAAAAAATCATGTGATTCAATATTTTAGAAACTACAATTTTTATTTATAATCTATTTAAAAATAGTTAAATCTCATATTTTAATGTATATTTCAAAATTAATTAGAAATAATATGGTATTTGATTACTTATGTGACGGTCCAAACATCGTGCAATGTTAGTATACTAGTATATATGTATATATTAGTATATATTGAGACTATAGTCTTTATTTTATAATTTATTTAAAAATAGTTAAATCTCATACTTTAAAGTATATAGTCTTTAATTTCTATTATATCTGAAAAATTCATGTCACTCAATATTTTATAGATTATAGTATTTATTTTATGTTATTCATTGTTTATATTAATGATTTATACATGAATAATACGTAACACAATTCAATTTTATATAAATCGATTTTTTTTTATAAAACATAAACCGGAACATGGTGTTCCGGTTTATGCATTTCATAAACCGGAACAGACCCTTCCGGTTTACTATAAATGCATTTTCGCGTTTTATTTTCAAACGGTGTATACATGCATTTAACTCCCTCTCTGTCTATTTCCGCGTTTTAGCCCTAAAATACCCAAATATGGAGAGAGAAAGTTAATTTCGTGTATATACTGAAGGAACAAATTTGCCTGTTTACACGGTTAGTAAATCGGCACATACTGTGTCATTATTTTATATAATGCATAAAATAGCACACTATGCGCCGGTTTATGTGTTATATAAAACGACACAGTATGTGCCAATTTACGTATGATGTAATACTGTGTTGTTTTATGCATCTTACGCCTATATATCATGTGTATTAGTGCATTTTCAACTACACTTTTATTTGAAAATTGAGTTTTTTTTCGTGTCTCAAAAAAAATTGGAGAGATGAGTGATAGATTTATACTAATGGTTCATCATTCGTGTGAAATATTACACGAACCATATGTGCGTTTTTGCTGTAAAAAGCCGATAGCATTACAAGTAAGGTCCAACATTTCTTTGGAGGAACGACATACAAAAATTCTCAGCGGATTAGGAGGGGAAGGGAAATTCATCACTGAAATGTTGTACCGCATGCCCATGAGTATTGATGGAGGCTTAGTAAGGTACAATTATTGTGATATTAGTATAGAAGATCCTAGCATGATGTTTGATTGTCATTGTCAATTTTCGAATATATTTTTTGTTGGATGGAAGAGCTAGCAATCCTTTCATAGTTGAAAGTTGAAATGGATAAGAAAAAAATGTTCTTTTGTAATATTCAATTTCCTAACATTCTGATAAATGAAGCCACCTATGTATATATATCTACCATAAACATTTGAAGATGGAATATGACCTCTTGTCATTTCGTCTCTCTTTAGGAAGTTTGAAGATAAAAGTGCTTTTATCCAATTCTGTCTAATTCTCATGGGTCAAGTAAATTACTCTATCTTACAATACTTTGCTTATTTGCTTGTGTACTGCGTAACTATGAGGTTATGTACTTAATTCATGAGAAGCATGAAGAAGAGGTTGCAACTGTCAATGAGAAAATTCAAGGTAATGTCTCACACCATCTTTATATATTTTTCTCGACTATTCGTTGTTCTTCCAATGCACTAGAATTACTTCACTAGTGTCCCCTTCTATATATGGATCATGTCATACTCTAGATACTTCAAGAATAGTTGATTTATGATCACATAGAGGCAGGTGGTCTTTGACTGCTACATAATGTATAATTGTTTATGAATAATTTTAATCAATTCTAATTAGAGTAATGAATTGTGATTTTATTAGTTGTGTTGGAGTTTGAGAATGATGTATTGTGCTAGAATATTTCTTGTGTATACTATTCCTTGGAATTTGCAATTAGCAATATCAGTTCCTTACTAATTAGGCATGTAAATTGTATTATGATTCTATAATTAAATTGTATTTGTCTCCCTTTCTTAAACTTCAGACCTGGAGCATTGTATATTGATTAATGATCACATCTTGCAGCACACTGGAAAATAATTTTTTTTTTAGTATTTTTGCTTCAGATATGCGGATTGATATAATTAAAATTTATGTACTTTCTAGTTATTAGTCTATGTTCATGTTGTTTTTTGTAGGTTCCCGATGCTTCTAGTGTGCCAAATGATTACAACAATGGAGATAGTGAAACTAGATATAGTATGTACTATGCTAATTAAATTGTGCTTATTTCTTATTTTATGTAATTTTTAGTTATTTTGTTGATTAGAAACACTAAGATTAATGTTTTATTCTTATTTTGTAGGGAAAAACTAGAAGTTATCGTGCCCATCTTTAACAAGAAATTGATAATGATTCATGGTTATTAATATTTGAAAATATACTTTGTATGCACAATTTTGGCTTTATGACATTATACTTTATATTGACATGATTACTATCTTAAGATTTGATGTAGTTTTTTAATTATATGAATTTGGGGGCATTTTAATGATTATTGTTTTTTGTTATATATATCTTAATGAGTTTTAAATTTTAATTATTACTATAAGTTGATTTAAAAAATACTATTAGTTGCTATATTCATATATAAAATTAAAGATAAAAAAATATAGTTATAATTTATACCAATGATAATTTGAAGTGAAGTTAATTATGACTGAAATTTATACCCACCAAAAATTAAAAGGTAAAAGCTAAAAGGTGTGACTATTATCTATACCTACGGAAAGATAAAAGTAAAGAAAGTGTGGGTATAATACTACCTATATGCATATAAGATTGAAATTATAAATTTGTCACTACAAGCTATACCCATGGAAGATATGTCATCACTATAAGCATTGTAGGGTGGTTTTATATGACGGTTTCAGTGTTGTCACTAAAAGCTATAGTGACACAAACAAAACTGTAGATATAGTAGAAGATCTTTATTGATGGAAATATGTATTGTCAGTAAAGGTTATACCCACAAACAAAAACTGTGGGTAAATACATACTATAATTGACGGCTCACATTGTCCGTGGGTATAGGTTTTTGGGGGGTTTTACCCGAGTTTTTATGCTTATACCCATGAACTTTTGCTGTTAGTACATGTCAATTTTCTTGTAGTACATGCATATACTCTAACTGAATACATAATACAATGCAAAATAATAAAATTAATGAGTTTGAGATATTCTTATAAATAAATGTGTTTACTTTCCATACTTAAATGTGTTCATTATAATGAATAAATGTGTTCATTTGCTATTGAAATATGTGTTCATTTTATGTGTTGAAATGTGTTCGCTTACGCGCGTAATGTACACGCGCGCGTCCTGTACACGCGCGCGTCCTGTACACGCGCGCGTCCGTAAGAGTGGGTATATGAAATGAGTATTTTTCAATCTTGTTGCTTAATTTCCGCATTATATGTTGTTTTATACGCTATAAGTAGGGGTGGCAAAACAGGATCATCCCGTCGGGCCAACCCGCCATCCCATGACGGGACGAGATGCAAAACGCAACCCATATATGAAATACGGGACGAGACGGGCCAACCCGCCAACCCGAGGCGGGACGGGACGAGATATCCCGGCGAGATGAGAAAATAATTAAAATATTTAATATAATAATTCAATCAAGAACAAGCCCACTAAACTACCCAAGCCCAAGTGCCCAACCCAATTATCAAAATTTCAAAACCCTAATCCTAAAGTAAACAACCTTCACTAGTCACTTTGTTACCACTCTCCCTCATACGGCGCCTCCACCATCATCCTACACCCTCGGCCTCGGTCCCTCTCCCTCAAACCCTCACCACCCCTCCAGTCACCCGTCGCACCTCACCCTTCGCTGTCAGCTTCCGCTTCGCGTCTGGTTCTGCTTCCGCTTCGCTTCTGGTTCTGCTTCCGCTTCCCGTCTGGTTCTGCTTCCGCTTCCGCTTCGCGTCTGGTTCTGCTTCGCCGTTCTGCTTCCGCTTCCGCTTCGCGTCTGGTTCTGCTTCGCCGTTCTGCTTCCGCTTCTGCTTCGCCGTTCTGCTTCCACTTCTGCTTCGCGGTTCTGGTCCGCTTCTGCTTCGCGATTCAGGTTTCGCTTCTTCTTCGTGATTCTGGTTCTGCATCTGCTTCTGCTCCGTGGTTCTGCTGCTGCTCCGTAGTTCTGCTGCTGCTACGTGGTTCTGCCGTTGCTCTACCTTCTAGGGATTTTAATTTTTTATTTATAATGTATTTTAAGTATTTTAATTAAGTATTCTATATGTAATAAAATGAATTTAAGTTTTTTTTATTTTATAAACCAACTGCCGTATTTTAGTTTTTTTAAATAAATTTTAAACGGAAGGTCCCACCATCATCCCGTCGTAAAACAGGACGGGAAGAAATTTTTGTCCCTTATATAAAAATGGGACAGTCCCCCGTCCCGTTCCATTTTTATTATATCTTGCACCATTTGCCATCCCTAGCTATAAGTATCATGTATTGTACATATAGCAGGACTTATTAATAAATAACTTTCTCTCATAGGTAAACTACCAGGAAACTTGCATGCAATTCCTCTTAGTTGACCCCTAAGTCAAGGTTGACCCCTAAGTCAAGGTTGACCCCTAAGTCAAGTGCCTGCGCGTAGTAAATGGGGCAAAGCCTTAGCTTGCCTTGAATCATACGGTTCTCACAATTATTAAAGAATGACTTAAGTAGGGATTAAATTGGAGTGAGTATTAAAGAATGAACAACGAAACAGGCTTGGCACACAATTTTTAGAAGATTTGCTTCTGATGCATATCACAATTCACAAACACTTATTAGCAAAAACCTGTTATCTCATTGTCACTGAATTTGAAGTACTAGTATTCTATCTGAGGATTGGTGATTCACGTTCATAGAATGCATTATTTTGCTTTGAACTCTAATGGGCCAGTGATACGTAGAGCCTTTCTTTTTGTTCTTGTTATTATTGTTTCATGTGTGATTCAGCTATTACAGGAGTCGGGGGTTGCAGCCGCAACATTGCAGCAGCAGCAACTTGAATTGGAAGCCGATGCTATACTCCGCAGTGGATGGTGGAACACGTCGTATTTTAATCCCAACATCTCCGATCGTTGTCATTGGGAAGGTATAACTTGCAACCACGCCGGAAGCATCACTGCGATCAACTATATGGAGTATTCACATTATCATTATGACTATAGAAACGTTGAATTTGCAGCACTGAACCTCTCTGCTTTCAATAATTTGGAGAGACTCGATCTCAGTTACTCAGAACTACAGGGGAATATCCCACCAGATATCGGTAATCTCACCAAACTCACTTATCTCGATTTATCACACAATTATCTTTCTGGTGATATACCTTCTTCCTTGGGAAACCTAAACCATTTAAGGTACCTTGACTTGTCTAACAACAACATTGGAGGTTCCACCGGAGGGATACCTCCAACACTCAGTAACCTTGGCAACTTAGTGAACCTGGACTTGTCTCATAACAACATTCAAGGTTTCATTCCCCAAGAGGTAGGTTTCCTGAAAAGTCTTGTCTCTCTAAAACTATCTCAAAACAAACTCACCGGAGGGATACCTCCAACACTCAGTAACCTTGTTAACTTAGTGAACCTGGACTTGTCTCATAACAACATTCAAGGTTTCATTCCCCAAGAGGTAGGTTTCCTGAAAAGTCTTGTCACTTTGGATCTATCACACAACAGTATCAATGGGCCAATACTTACAAGGCTCACACAATTAGTTACGCTAGACATTTCCCACAATCTAGTTGCTGGATCCCTCCCTTCTGAAATAGGTCGATTGACCAATTTGCAAGAGTTGAGCCTAAGTAACAATTCCATAAGTGGGCATATACCTTTGTCAATTCAAACCCTTGCACAGCTAAAGAGCATCGAACTTAATCACAACAACTTTAGTGGTGAATTACCACCACTACTTGGATGTTTGCCAAAGTTAAAAATATTGGATCTCAGCCACAATAATCTCTCTGGAACACTACCCAACTCTTTTGCAGTTTTTTACACAGATCCAGAAAAATCCTTATGCATTTCATACACTAATTTGAAAGATCTCACTCCAAGTGCTACCAAGTTCCAAACTTGTCAAACTCACACAAAATTAAGTCACCAACTTGCATTACTTCTTCCTGTCATCATTTTAGTAGCCCTGGCCTTCTTACTAGTCATGTATCTAAAGGAAAACAAGAACAAACAAGTAAACCAAACAACAACAAAAGATGGGGATCTGTTCTCCATATGGAATTTTGATGGAAAGATAGTATTTGAAGACATAATTAAAGCTACTGAAGATTTTGACCTCAAGTATTGCATTGGAACTGGTGCATATGGGAGTGTTTACAGAGCACAATTATCTAGTGGCAAGGTTATTGCTTTGAAAAAGCTTCATGGTTTTGAAGCAGAAGAACCTGCTTATAATAACAGTTTCAGAAATGAAGTGAAAGTACTTACAGAGATAAAGCACATAAACATTGTAAAGCTTTTTGGGTTCTGCTTGCATAGAAGGAGCATGTTCTTGATATATGAGTACATGGAGAAAGGAAGCTTGTTCTCTGTGTTATGTGATGATGCAGAAGCTGTGGAATTGGATTGGAAAAAAAGGGTTAACATCGTTAAAGGCATAGCACATGCTCTGTCCTATCTGCATCATGATTGCATCCTTCCAATTGTGCATAGAGACATAACTACCAGCAATGTGTTGCTCAACTCAGAGTGGCATCCAACTCTTGCAGATTTTGGCATTGCCCGGCTCCTCAATTTTGATTCGTCCAACAGAACTATAGTTGCTGGAACTTATGGATATATTGCCCCAGGTAAACTAAATTTATTCACATTCATTTGGTTCATTTCCCTTTAAACTTCTTATGTTTACTTGATTTTGCACTTGAGCATGCTTAATTGCCTAGAACAAACATAATGTTAGAAGTGGACTATTATAATAGCAAATTTATAGTAGACAAAACACCCAAATTAATCCTTGCAAAACTTCTCATCGGATAAAGTAGTCCATCCAGAATAAAAAATTCAAAATACATCTCTCCCAAATTAAAATGTCGGACAAATTGATCCCCCAAGAAAACATTAGCCAAATTAGTCCCTCAAGATTCATGAAAATGGTCAACTTAATCCCTACCAATTAAAGATTTTGGACAAATTAATCCTCCCATTATAGAGACTAATTTGACTATTTTCATAAATCTTGAGGGACCAATTTGTCTAATATTAATTCTGGAGATACTACTTTGTTCGATGAGAAGTTTTGTAGGACTAATTTGGATGTTTTGTCTTTAACGGTATACATTGTTAAATTAATTAAAATTTTAACTATTTTCTTTTTGTTTTCATCATTAACACAGAGCTTGCCTATACTATGGTTATAAGTGAAAAGTGTGATGTGTATAGCTTTGGAGTTGTTGTGCTTGAAACTTTGGTGGGAAAGCATCCTCAGGAAATTCTGTCATCACTCCATTCAGCATCTTCTCTGGACATTGCTCTATGTGATGTATTGGACCAACGCCTTGCACCACCAAATCTAGCAGTTCTACAAGACATAGTTCGGCTTGCGATTCTGGCATTTGCATGCTTGAATCCTAATCCATGCTATAGGCCATCAATGAAATCTGTCTCCCAGAGTTTTCTAACTCACAAGACTCCATTGATCATTCCTCTGCGTGAAGTTTCATTGCAACAACTCAAAAGTCAAGAGTTACTTACACTTATCAACTTCTCCAAATGAAATTTGATCTGTCAACATTTAGAATAATCTTGTTACATGTTTCAAGTTTTCAAGTTTTAGATTTAATAAAAAATGTATCACATAATTTCAGTTTTCTAAGCTCGAATTTTGTTTCTCTCTGTTTAGGCCTGAGTGTCATTCTTTCACAAATGCTATTAGTACGTACAAAACCACCGTACACCCGTTTCTCCACCTATAATATGTTAGCAACTTTGATGCACATATATTGGCAAGTTGCCAACATATTAAGGATGAAAAAAGGGGTCTTCGGTGATTTTGTATGTACTAATAGCATCCTCAAAAAAATTATCACTAGATAGTCACTTTTAAGTCATATACAATAACTTTCTACTAATGCATTTGCATGCAATTCTCCATGGCATGAGCTCATGATTACAAAAGGACCAATTTGAAATAAAATAAATTAAAAAAGAATGCAGAAAAAGAAGAATCTCATTTCTATTCATGGCCTATACTTCCTGCTAAAGCTGGAAATCCACTGAGGGGGCACATGTACCTTAACAAGAACTGATGATTATTGTTTTAATTTCAGCCTTACAAAAAAACGTTACTTATATTTTGCAGTACAATATAAAGTGTATAGGAAAGAAATTGCACTACTCAAAGTAGTCCACTATCAACTCCTCATGAGACTCAAGTAGATTTTTTTCAAAATTTATACATCAATATTAATCTACAACATATAAATTAAAAAAAAGATAGGAAAATGTTGTATTAATAAACTACTTAGCCTATAAGCAACATATTTTCTCACTTTCACCTCCATATCATTGAAGGAACTGAGTTATGCTGGTTGGGTTTAGTGAAGTGGATTGAAGGCTTATATAATTCTGAGATGATACAGGATAATTGGTGTTCTTGAGAAATCTAAATTAATGTCTGAACTGCTATTTAACAAAAATATTCTTATTTAATATATATTTATTATTTTTCAAAAATTAAATAAATATTTATTTAATTTTTATATATTTAATTTAATTTAAACAATTTTCTATATTAATTTAACAATAGTAATGAATTATATTATTATCTTTTGAAATAATGATTACATAGAAAATAATCATTAATATTGTTAAGTTAATATATATTTTTTACAAATAAAATTAAACATATAAATATTCAAATATATATTTATTTAATTTTTTAAAAAATAATAAATATATATTTAAGGATTTTGATTCGGTACCAAGAAAAATATTTGGTACCAATATTCAGCAGATGTATATGTCAAGTAGTGATTGGTTTATATATAAAATTAATTTAAATTTTTTTAATTTATATAACTGGTAACCTGTTAGGCAAGTAATCTTCAAAAATTAATTTAATTTATATTGATACTCTCTAACTTTATCAATATTTGAAAAAAACAACTCAATTCATGACATGCCGCTAGAGAGAGCATTGTGCGAAAGAGAGAGGAAAAGGAGGTGTGATTGGGAATAAGACGCGTCTAGGAAGGTTGCGACTACAACCACCGTGCTCCGTTGATATTGAATTATATTTATTTTAACATGTATTAATAGATTAAACACACAATCGAGTATCGATACCCAATCAAAAATATTGGATACTGGATAATAAAATAATATTTTATCTAACTAATGTATTTTAGTTAGAGTTAAAATAATAAAATCAAAAAAAGTTGGTGCTTTGTTGCTTTATTCTACCATCTTCGAAGCTCCCAAGATGGAGCATTGGGCTCTGAAGCTGAGGACAATTTTGTCAATGCATGGCCTAACTTGGGACACGCGTTGACAACATAAATAAACCAAAAAGATTGGTATTTAAATAATACTTCATCCGTCCACTTTTAATTGTCTTTCTAGTAATTAGGATTTAATTTGTCCAATAATACTTGTCACTTGTTGTTTTCAAAAATGTATTTATTATTTCTTTCCAATTTTATCGTTGTATTAACTCTATTAATTTACAAAAAAGCGCATTGTACATCGGAAATACATACTCCCGTATGTACAGTAATTAAGTGACTCATCCAATACTTATCTAAACTACAAAGGGCTTGCGTGTAATAGTGATGCGCTCCTATTCACTTGATCATTATGAGGGAGGGGCTTGGAACACGGACGGAACGTGCACAGGGAAGGTGAAGTCTCTTTCTCTTTCAATCTCATCACACCCATTGATTTCTTTTCTATTGAATATTTACTTTTCACCTCACTCATTCATATATTTATCAAATTATTGCTCATTTATTCATACTACGTACTATAAAGAGAATTGAAAAAAAAATTAGTTATTTTGATTTCTACAAATAAGTTTAAAAAAAATAAAAATAAATTAAATAAATCAAAAAAATATTACTCTATCTATTCAAATCATTTTAACTGCTTTTTTTCTCTTTCTATATTTACTTCTTTTATGATATTTTTTTTAAAAAATTATCATTCCTTCTATAATCATCTTCAATATTATTTGTTTTAAAAAAAATATCATTCATATATTTCTAACACATATAGTTTACTGAAAGTTCAAATGAGAAAGTAGCAATAAATTAAAAAATAAAAGCAGAAAATAATAATAAAAAGAGCAAAGAAATGATGAAGACAAACCTCTCAGTAGTCTTGAATTGTGGAGAAGAAACTACTAAAGAAGAATGTAGGTCAATTGGACTCGGAACAAAAAGAATGAGATAAGAAATTTTTTTTATTTTTATTAAATTTACATAAATATTTATTGTCCACACTCACACTCATTATAACTTAATATAAAATGTATAAATAAATTTTCATTATAATGTGAGCAACGTTTGTATAATATGTGAGCAAACATGCATCATATTGTAAGCAAATCATATAAAAATGTGAGCAAACATGTATGTTATAGTGAGCAACTTATGTGAAATGTACAAGCAAACTTTCAATAAACTGTAAGCAATTTTTGTGAAATGTGTGAGTAAACATGCATTATATTGTGAGCAATTTATATAGTGAGTAAAAAATATATTAAAGTATGATTGATTTTCTCAATATTTGCGAGCAATTTGTTTTATATTGTAAGCAATATGTGCTATTTTTATGATTGTGAATGAAACTTGTGAGCAAGTTATGTAAAATGAGTGAAAACATTTTCACAATATATCAGACAAGCACATTTGTAAAATGTATGAGCAACGTAAATCATAATGTGAGCAAGTTATTCAAAAAGTGTGAAAAAACATGCATGTTACTATGAGTAACTTGTGTAAAGTTTATATGCAAACTTGTAATAAATAGTGAACAAACATGTATTATGTTGTGAGCAACAATGTGTTAATATATGAGCAATATTGTAACTGAAATTGCATTTACATTATGATAAAATAAAAATTGAATTGTAAAATGTGAATAATTTATGTAAATTGTGTGACCAATTTGTGTTATATTATGAGTAATTTGTTATTTGATACTTCAACAACCTAATCATCATAACAGTTAAAATTTATAGAAGAAGCATTAACGACATGGTGATCAAAGAAATTTTTTGATATATCCATTGAAATAGTTATTCATATTATTTTAAGAGAATTAAGAAATTTAAATAAAATTAAAATAATAATCAAAGATTTCTATAAAAAATAAAAAATAATTTTAATTAAAAAAGTTACAAATAAATTTAGTTATAAAAAAATAATTGAAGATCTCTATTAAAAAAATAAATTTGGTGAAAAAATTATAAAATTAGTTATGAAAATAAAATAAATAAAATAATTTAAAAAATAACAAGAAAAATAAAAAGTAGTAAGGTAAAAAAAAGGACGAGAAAGAGAGAAAGAAGTAGTAACACAAAAAAAAAACAAAAAAAAAAGAAGGAACACTTAATAGCCATACAAAAATAGAGGATAAAGGAAGAGAAGAAAATAGAGCACTTAGATTGTATTTTAGTATTGGGCTGATGCGGTAATGGAGCTGGACTTGAGTGTAAATTATTGAGGGAGTAAGCTCATACTCCGTATATGCGAAGTACATGGAGCAAAACCGATTAATTTATGAAAGAGAAACAATGTTCAACTCTCTATACGGTTTACGAAAAACAAAATTTAATATTTCATAGGGGTATATTTGTCATCACATTCTTTTTAATAGAAAATATAAGTATTTTATTGACTATCTTAATATGTGTGCAATATGCTAGAAAGACAAATAAAAATGGACGAGGAAGAAGAAAACAATTGTACTCTAGCAATCCCCTAAAAATATTCACCTCAGTCATTGTAATTTGTGCCATAACTTGTTAATAAGACATGAGCACCGACAACAGCCAAAAGACGAAATCAACTGTCTCCCCGTGTCTACCGGCACCAATGAGAACCCATAGACTTGGAATCCAATACTAGAATGAGCTTAAATTTTGTAAGGCCAAAGATAGTCCTCAAATTACATTATTCCTCTAGTGTAAATAGATAAAGTCAAAGGTGGAAATTATGTAGAAAAACACTACCACATACTCAACTTCGAAACCACCAAGAAAATTACACATGAACTAATAGAGAGCTTAAGGAAAACCCAAGAAAAAGATCACAGGAAAGTGTGAATGCTCTCACAAATTGATCATCTCCACTTAGTTGCTTGAATCCTTGACAATGGTCACAGGGCATGGGGCATGTGTCATCACAAAGTTGCTAACACTTCCCAATATTATCCTGTTTTTTGACATCATCACACAATTAGGTTTGTCCATGAGAACCGCAAATCACAATAAAAGTAAAACACACATGAATTTATTTATTTATTTTTTGATAATTTGATGCATGTACCAAGTGGTAACATGAATATCACACATGAATTTATGTAAAACAAAACAAAAAACATATGAACTTTTTTCCCCTACAGAAAATAAACTTAGTGATAGAATACGCTACATATATACTATCATACAAAGAAAATTTACTAGAAGAGAAATGTTCATTGTACACCATAAACTCAGTTATCATCAGTCATTATATTTTCTAATCTAACTCATTAAAACTATTAATCCAATTTTTAATATTATACATTAATCTAACATAAGGTTTTCATATACCACAGTGTGGGACCCACACAAATTTACCGCAAATCTCGCATGAAAATTTGCTAAAAGAAAGCTGTTAAGATTTCACTCACGCAAGTTTACTGCATATCCCACACGAACAATACACACAAAGTTGTTAAGATTGGCCAGTTCTATATATATAAAGTTTAACACATTTTATAGGAGAAACACAAATTTATAATTGTAAATATGAAAAATGTATTTGCATAACATTTACTAGCATTATTGGATTATATTGTGTTAATTAATATGTGTTGGACTTCCTTTTATATTGGATATTCATTATAAGTATTTTTGTTATATATATCTTTCTTTAAACATGTTATCTCGAATTTAATTGGCATACATCAATGTCATTTACCACACTTTTCACACGAAAAATGATAAGTTGACATCCATATAAAATGTATGGGATGAACATCTATACTTGATGTCATATAATGGAATCATGATGCTAAAATAATGACATCTAATGTCAAGTTACATAAATGCTTGGGGAATAACATTTTTTCAGTCAAAATAGTCAACAAAGTCCATTTAGCATTTTATGCCTCAAATAGCATTTTAATCATGAATATATTTTCAATAGGCTGAGTGATTATGACCCAAATCCCTATTTGTTAGCTGTTTTGGCTGGTTTTTTTGTTGTGCCTCTAGCAATGCTCGTCAAATTATTATGAATGTTCACCTCATACATCTTATATATGAATGTCACTCTATCATTACCATTTCGACATTGTCAGCAACTACAACTCATTAATTTCTTCCATCATATATCCTTCTTTTCTTTTCCAAATCAACAATCAAACCTAAAAATTGTCTAGCATAAATGACAAAGAACAGTAAAATCAGGCGATTGGACAAAAATACCGACCTTTGGATTGTGCTTAGGCCCCTGCTTCCCAGAACAATTGAGTCCAGTTTCAGATCTTCAACAGATTCCAGAAGTTTCTCCCTTGCATCACCCCAATATATTTTTGCAACAAAGTTCACCTGAAAAGATCACAACTCCAATCATAAGCACCCAAAACAAAAAAGGGCACCATAAAAAGTTGTGTTGTTTAAACTTAAATATCTTATTCAAACCTCATCCACTGATCCACACACCCTCATGACTCCAAAACAATCTAGTTGAAATAAAAATTTCTCATAAAGAATCTGTATCTAAAATTACTCCCAAAATTAATAAACTGTATGAACAACAGAGAAAACTGAAAATAAGTAAAAGAAAAACAAACCTCTTTTTGCCTTGAAGCAGTGTCAAGCAAATCTAGAACCTCAGCATCAGTTTGCACACTGTACTTGCTCATAATCTCTGGCTCTCTGAACTCTGTCAAAGGAATAAGAGCTGAAAACAGAACAAAACCAAATAGCAATCAGATCAGATAAAAAACAGAGAATAAGAAAAAATTGGTAAGACCCAAAAATTGAAAACATCATCTGATCAAAGAAAAAGAAAAGGGAACTCACGAGAACCATCTTTGACCCATAGCTGATTACGGGATTCATCAAGAGAGTTTGGGTTGATGTGGATGATGTAAAAAGTGTCACCTTTATCAGCCAAATTCTCAATGGCCCATTTAAGAGCATTCTTGCTGCTCTTGGAAAAGTCCAGAGCCACACCGATTTTCCTATCCTTTGCCATGTTTTTTTCTTCCTTTACCTCTTCTTTGTTGTGAGCTCCGAGATATATATCTAGCTGAAGAATGGAGGATTTTACTTTAAGAGGAAAAAAAGGATTTGAATTCAGTTAGTGGTTTATGACCAATATATGATGATGATGGTGATAAAGATGTGTCTCAGGGACTGCACATGTGTGTGGTGTGGCGAATAAAGTATAGCGGATAAGTCTTTTATATTTTAATAATGTTTGATGTACGATATTAAATTTGTTAATATAATTAATGACAAATGTTTGGGGTAAAAATAATTATGAGTATATTTTTAATGACCTAGGTGATTGTGGCCCAAATTCCTATTTGTTGACTGTTTTGGCTGGTTTTTTTTGTTGTACCTCTAGCCATGCTCATAATTAATAAACATATTTTAACTTTATTTTTTTATTAAATAAATATTGAAATTAGAATGAGTTGACTAATTGTGTACTAAAATCTTATTTATTAATTAATTTGATTAGTTTTCAATTCTACATGACATCAATATTTATATTTACGTTGTTTTGACAATTAGAATCAATACATTAGTTAGATAAAATAGTTCTTTATACAATAATATTATGAACAATAAAAAACAGTTAAATCATCTAATAAACTTATTTGATAAATTTTTATAAAAAAAAATTCATTTTAAGAAGTTAATTTTTAGACTTAGTGATTGTAGTCTCAAATCTCTATATTAACTGATTTTTTATTGTATAAATAACAACACTAGTTCTTTATATGAAAATTACAATAAAATATCTTCAAATTTGTCATTATAGATAAAATAGTTCTTTAAGATAGTAAAAGTGACAATATAATCTTTTAAAATTGAAATTATAAGATAATATGATCTTTTATAATAAAAATTTAGGATAAATAGAAATCATGTCATCTTAAGTTTTTAGTCTTGAAGGATCGTGTTATCATTTTTATATTTTAAAGAATTATTTTATCCATCATATCAAATTCTGAGAGACCATATATAGTATGATTTTCATATGTTAAGATACAATTTTATCCTCATATTAATATTGAGGGATCAAATAATATATCTACTCTAGAATTTAAAATATATTATCTCATTATTTTTTTATATTAATGAGATTTTTACCGAAATACTTCATGAACACTAAATTTGACACTAAAGCAGCAACTCAATTCAATTTTGATACAATCTGACATTTGCAACTACTCAATCTAATTTATATCCTAACTCATCGATCCAACATTATATTCAAACTTTTATATTGAGATGATGATAACTTTTATACTGACATAATTTAATATTTATACTTACTCAATTAAACTTTTTATACTAATAGTAACTAATTTAGTATTACAGTGTACACGTAACATTGCTCTTTTCACTATTACATCTAAAAATAATGACTATCAAAATAAGTTTTTTATATATAAATGTTAAATATGTATAAATTCATATTATATTTTGTATTATTTAATCATTGAGTTTTTTTATGAGAATATCCACACAAACCCTAGCTATGATTTTGTCAGCATCAAGAGAGTGTAATTGTGTAAACATAGACAAAGAGAGAAAGAATAGAGAAGTAAACAACCCTTTAGGATTTCTAAATGAATTAGGAAAATTAAATTGTGTAAGACAAACTAACACTCCTCTTTTAAACTCAGGGAGTGCGGTTCGGTCCTCGCCTTGAGTATGGAAAAATTTTAAAACTTCGGACCAGTTGTCTCACCCTTCGAAGTGCCTACAAGCCAACGAGGTATTAATCACTATGATCGACAGTGGATACTCCGTTCGTGCAAAAAAAAATAAAAATAAAAGAGCACTACAAGATTAGAGTCCCTGTAACAAACACTTATTGAACCTAATGCTAAGGCCTAATGAGCCGAAAGAAATATAAAGGCCTAATTTAAGTTGTGTCTTCACAATTTTAATATATTATATCATAGTAGCCAATGAGTATTAGCTCAAATGGCACCTCCTTTGGTCCAAGTGACTAAGGGGTTTGTTGCTCTAGGGTCAAGTATTCTATCCCTATATGCCCACCCCTTCTCCAATTTTTTCTAGCTCCACTAGGAGCTCCTTGTAAACAAAAAATATATATATATATTATATCATAGTAAAAGTATTTAATACTTTTATCAAATTATTATGTTCTAATTATATAATTTTTTAAGTAATGACTATATAATAATATATAATTGACTAAATATATAAAAATAATTTATATGGTATTAAAAATAAATTAATAATTAAATGAATTACTTCATACCGTAAATTATAACTATATTTACTTATTTTTTATACCAGCAATAAATTTAATCTCTACTTATTAGTAACCGAAAGTAATGAGGTTTGTTAGAGGTATAAAATTAAAGCAGTCAAAATAGTTAAAATTAGGAGTTTGAGCTTAAATTACTCAGCTCATTAAAAGAAGGTTATATGATTAAAAATGTTATTTGAGAAAAAAAATGTTAAAATGAGATGTTTTTGGCTATTTTGACAGAAAACTAGCCTAAATAAGCCCATATAGAGATTTTGAGGCACAAATATTTCAGCTCACTGAAAACTGACTACTTAGAGATAATTCTTTTGGACAAAAAACTATCCAATAAGTCCATTGACTAGTTTGACTGGTTATCCATTCTTTATCGAATATTTTCCTTTATTTTTATTCCGCTATCATCTTTTCTTAAAATTGATACTTTTATCAGTTTATGAGCATCACGACAACACAATAGTTTTTCGTTCATGATATGTTCTATCTAGGTGCGATGCAGTTGCACCTTCCACTGTTAGATTCTTGCCTGCATGAATTACAACCGTTGGATGATGATAATATTGATGTGATGACCTTCACGATATGGTTTTCTTCGATCACAACAAAAATTTATAAATTGAAATTTTTTTGCTAAATGTCATCAATTTAGAATTACTCGTTTGAATTAAAATTTAGAGTTCAATTATCATCTACTGAGCGTGTAAAAAAATTTATTCTGTTAGTCAATAAAAATTATCAAATATTCCTTTTTTAACAGTAACTATATATGAATTCTAAAAAATCATAATTTAAAACTAACGTGTCACAGTACAATTGACTAATAATGTAAAATATATTTATATTGTCAGTATATTGTAATTAATCTCTAAAATCTATTATGAAGAGTTAATGATTAAAATTTATGAATACATTTAATTGGACAATGTATTATTAAAATATTTTTATAAAATTATTCATCTGATTTTACTGGAAATAAAATATTAAGAGTTTAATTTCAATTGTAAAAATTTTTTACACAATCAGTGAACTGCATGGTTATATTTTGATAACTTTTTAAGTAGTGAAAAGAGATTAAATTGACGATCTTATAGTGTAATATTTTTTACATTGTCAATATATTAAAATTAAATCCAAATTTTAAATTAAATAATATATATTGGTATACTCTGTTCAAGAAATCTGATATTTGTTTTAAGAATAAGAAAATCCAATGAGTCAAGAAATTGACGAGGGCAATTGCAATTCGACCATTTTCTTGATTTGTGTTAAATGATATTGTTGATTAAGTCATTAGTCTGTTAGTTAGTTATGGCTTTATCTTTGCTCTGTTATTGTTCTGTTTCATTGTTCTTTAGGCTTTCTTGCTTTCCCCTTTTTCAGCCTTCTATATATAATAAGGCTTGTATCTGGTTTTTGGATTATGCAGTAAGTGCAATAACACTTTCACACTTTTACATCATATTGAATGAGATAGCATTCTTTCTTCTTCCAACTGTCTCCAGTTGCTTGGCACGGTACCATCTTTTACAATTTGCTTGTAAAAGTTAAAGAAATAGTAGTGTATGTAATGGACTGATTACCAAAAGGATTAATTTATACTATAGAGTCTAGAGAATAGAAATGCTTTCAACTCCAAAATAAATTAATAATGTTGGAGAAACAAAATATAACAACCTTTTATTAACTGAAATGGCAAAATGTCAACAAGATCCAAGGATTTCTTTGACGAGCAGAAATCCTAGGGTACACACATACCATTTTGAAATAAAATCCCAACAATTAACAACTCAAGTAGTTCAAAGTTCAAACAAACTTCCTCATATATTCTGAATTCCTCACTCTACTTTGAAGCAGCAGTGATGTTCTCATACATGCCTTTAAAGAAAGTGAAAAGTGGCTCTCTACGAGGCAAATGCTCTTTGACAATTGGATGGCTGAGAAATTCTTGGCTCCATTTATAGAGTTTGGGAAAATTCTCACTTGTGAAAATATTCGACCCTCCAATTTCTAGAAAAATAGGCATCCAAAATGCAATGAAATCAGCCGCAATGTCAACAAAGCCAAGTTCATCTCCTCCAAAGAACTTCTTCCCATTGAGCTCGTTCTCAAGAATATGCAAGGCCTCTTGTATTTCTTTACTGTTCTTCTCACGCTCTTCCTCATCAGCTGTAAAAACAGACTTCCATCCTGAACCGAAGACCTGATTTCACAAATTGAATTACTTATTAATGATTATGACACAACATAAATTGAATAATGATATGCTAAACAATAAAAACTTCACCCAAAATTTTATACGCGATGATAGTTTTAATTTTGTTATTTTTATAATAATAAATTAGTTAAAATCAGTCAATATGAGAATTTTGGATCACAGCTAACTTAAAAACTAACTTTTTTTCTCTCATTTCTCTCACATTAGTAAAAAAAAAAAAACTAAGTGTTTTAACTATTTTCTTATTGTAAACCAATAAAATTTATCGTTATTTTGATATAAGTTCACTCTTATATTTAAATGTTTAAAAAAGTTTAATAATAAAATAAGTGTTGTAAAGTTAATTGTATATCAATTATTGTTTTATTTTTTTTTAACATGTAGCATTGTTGTTGAAAATAATTGTGTTAAAAAAGTAATTTTCTTAGTAAATATCCTGTTTAGCCCCTCAAGAGTAACTTTGAGGACAATATAATCCCTCAAGATTTGAAAGTGACAAAATAGTCCCTCAAAATTAATTTTATAGGACACATTAAATGAGAATTTAGTCCCTCCGTTAAGTTTCTGTTTATTTACTTGCAGTGATGTGTATAACACATTATATGACATATCACCTAAGTTACGTCATATTTATATCTTAGTTAATATAAATTTAACAGAATGACTAAATTTTCACTTAAAGTATCATATAGAGTTAATCTTGAAAAACAATTTTGTCACTTTCAAATCACGAAGGACTAAATTATCCTCAAAATTAATCATGAGGGACGAAATAGAATATTCACTCTAATTTTTTCATATAATGTGTATAATTTTCTATTAAAATCTCAATAGTTTTAAGATTTGCATATCATTGCTCTGATTTTTCCCTATATAAATTCGACCAAAATTCTATAAGATTCAATATAATTAACTAAAATCATAATTAACTAAAATCATAGTGTATAGCAAGGTTCTGAAAACCAGATCGGACGAGGGAGAGATTTGAAGGTTTAAAGGTTTAACCATTTCGACCGGAGGTTTAATCGGATATAATAAAATATGTATAAAATATATATTTATTTTTAAATATATAGATATATGATCAATTATATGATATAGAAAAATTAAAGTGCATAAAAAATATTAATAAAATTAAAGTTAAAATATATAACATTAGATAAATTTAGAGGTTTAATAGTCCTTAATTTTAATAATTAAAGTGTATTATATATTAAATTTTATTATAAAATAGTTATTAAAATTTTAAAAATTAAAATTAAAATTTTTATATTAATTGACCAGTTCAACCAGTTTTTACTGATTTTTACCGGTTTTTTCGATTTTTACCAATTTTTGACTGATTTATCCGATTTTTGACCAGTTTTCAGAATCTCAATTTTAAAAAAATTATATATTTTAATTTTCAAAAAACATTTGAAATAAATATTTTAAATATTAAAAATTAGACTAAAAATTAATACAAATATATTATAATAGCTTTTAACTTAAAAGTAAAAACATTATAAATAATGCGATCCAAATTCAACACAAATGTAACTAGTAACTACTCCCTCCGTCTACCTTTATTTGTCTTTCTAGTAAATTTATTTGTCCATTATTATTTGTCATTTTAAATTTTCAAGAAAACATTTATAATCTTTTTCCAGTTTTATCCATGCATACATTCTCTTTTTTTATCTCTTACAATTATTATTGCACAAAAAACTATAAGGATAATTTTTTCATTGTATATTTATTTCTATAAAAATTTGTATATTTTAATCACCTCCTTAATAATTGTGTAATACTTTAAAACGTCAATTAATATTGGAAGGAGGGAGTACCATAAATATGATTGACATTTCACAATTGACTATAATAGACTTCCGCATCATATTCAAAGCCTACTGACTTTTAGATGTATGATAGGTGATTTTAATGAGAACGAGAATCATTACGCACGAAGCACAAGAAAAGGGGCAAAAGATGTAAATGTTTATCTTAATTTTTAAAAGGAAAAGATTTAGCTTATCTATATAATATAATATACACAATATACTCCCTCCGTCCACTTTTATTTGTCTTTCTAATAAATTTATTTGTCCACTATTATTTGTCATTTTAGATTTTCAATGAAACATTTACAATTTTTTTTCAGTTTTATCCATACATACACTCTCTTTTTATCTCTTACAATTATTATTGCACAAAAAACTATAAGGATAATTTTGTTATTGTACATTTACTTCTATAGAAATTTTTTTGTTTTCATAACCTTCTTAAGAAATGTGCAATACTCTAAAACGTCAATTAAAAGTGGACGAAGGGAGTATATTATATACAATACACATCATATATAATTTATTATATACAATATATATCATATATTATAATATTATTTTTTTATAACATGTGATATATATTTTACATTCAGTTGGTATATAGTATGCAAAATATGTAATATTTATTATATAATTTATACAATAATTTCTCATGTACACTAGAAATATATACTCTCATGTACTCTATACATACATGAAAAAGTAACTAATTTTTTTTTCTTCTTCTTCTCCTTCTCTATCTTTTAATAGAAATAAATCAAATGTATATATTATTAAAGTACAAAAAATAATGATCTAATTTATATTATATATGTTATTTACAGTTTATTAACTATTTTAATTGATTTTGTATTATACTAGTAATACCTTTTTTGAAGTTTAAAAGTAAATATTAATCTCTCGGTATTATCCTGATGGATAAAATAATATTTAAGATTTGATAAAAAATAGTTACCTAAAAATAAAAATAATAATATATAATATTTAAGATCTTAAATATTATATATTATTATTTTAAATCTAAATCTTAAATTTTAAAATAATAAAATTTAAATTTAAATCTAGATTTAAATTTATTATTATATATATAATTTAAGATTTAGATTTAGATTTTAAGAAATAATAATCTAGATTTAAATTTTAAAATAATATTATTTCTTAAAATCTAAAATTTAAAATAGGTTAAATGATTACATTGTTTTAAATTTTTAATCATAAAAAACATGTTAATTTCGTGAATAAATATTTTATCCATCACATCTACATTATCATTTTGGTGTCTTAAACAAATTAATTTTTCAACCTGGTTAATCTTAAACGAGTAGATGAAACATTTACTCTAACATTATACAGATGTTTCATTTTAGTCTTCAAAACTAAAAAGTAAATAAATAAATCGAATCTCTAAAATCATAAAAAATAATTCAAAATAATTAATAATCTCTACCTGCCAAAATCAACAATTGCAAAAGGGTAAGCAAAATAATACTGGTATATACAATAATATTCATTCATCCATTTTTCTATTATTTAAAAAGTTGTCAACTTTTGAATGGGTGAAAAATAAGTTGATGAGACTATTGTATGTACAAAATAGCGGTCTCTGAGATAAAAAAGAGAGGGTTACCTTGTCATCAATGAACTTGGCCCAGAATCGTGCCAAGGCTCTCTGATAAGGATCAGTGGGCAAGATGGGGTTACCTTTCCAAACCTCATCTATGTACTCAACAATCACAAGTGACTCTGACACTGGTTTCTCATTGTGAACTAGCACCGGCACCTTCTTGTGTACTGGGTTGTATTTTATCAGAGTTTCACTCTTGTTTTGCAGATCCTCTTCAACAAATTTGTACTCAATTCCCTTCATTTTCAGAGCTATCTGTACCCTGCAGACATATGGGCTTCCAACTATCCCCAAAAGCTTCACCTCTTCCTGAGTTGCAGCCATTGTTTCAGCACTACAAATTATTTACTTTGAACTTCAAACAGCTAGTGAGTAGTGAGGTTTGAGGAATGTGTTTGGTTTTGGGGTGTGACGATTTCTTATAGAGCCAGGATTCTCTGGAAGATTGAGTTTTTATTTTTTATTCCCGTTCAGTTTTATTTGTTTTTTAAAAAACTTATTTGTCCACGGTTATATTTTATTTTAGATTTTTAAGAAAATATTTATAACTTTTTTCAATTTTATCTATATACACATTCTCTTTTTTATCTCTTACAATTATTATAGTATAAAAATTCATAAGGATAATTTTGTTATTATATATTTATTTCTATAGAAATTTATGTATTTTAATCAATTTTTTAATACGTGTACAATACTCTAAAATATTAATTAAAATTGGACGAAAGGAGTAATTAATCTATACGTTTATCAGGTGGAAATCCTGTGGTGCACAAAAAGTTGAGTGGAAAATATAATTATAAAAAGGAAAAGAATATCACCCGGCAATAATTGAGGGCGAGGCAGTTGGGTTGGGAAGGCCATTTTGCATTTATAACAATTAATTAATGCGTATGGATATATGTAGATCAGAGACGCGACTTGTGAAGAATCCAGAAGAAAGAGTTAAAGCAATAAAACTATTTAAATAATATTAAAACCTTTGTTATAAAACTATTTAAATTATATTAAAGCAATAAAATTTGGGGGCAATTCTTATATGCAGTCGATTTTTACAATTATTCGTTGGACTCGTTAATTTGTGAGGCTGACATTGGACACGCCATTGTGAGGATCCACAACATATGTCTTTGTTTTTTGGTGATAAACATATGTCTTTGTTACAAACCCGTGCTACGCATGGTTGGACTAAAATATACTTAATAATATGAGAGAGAAAAGTTAATTACTTACATATACGGTTTGGAAAAAAATTCTCGAAAGGTGGGACAACTCACCCAGAGTTTTAAAATTTTTTCATACTGAAAGTAAGGATCAAACCATCGACACTTGATTAAGGGAGGATGAGCCCCTACCGCTCAACCACACTCCCCGAGTTACTATCTCTTACTCTTTTATCAAGTAAAGAATAATTTAGTAAAATAGATACATATTTTATTAACTTTAATACTATATCAATCATTAGCTAAATTTCAGTGCGCATTTATAACGGGACAATTAAAAAAAAAACTAATATACATTAACCAGTAGACTAAAATAGGAGAGTTTATTTCCTATATACACTAAATGAAAAAAATCGCATATATATTTATACAAAATCGACAGGCACACAGTCAATTTATGTATTACAGGGAAATCGGCAGCATGCCTGCCAATTTACATGAAAATAGCAAAGTCAGCAGTGTACCTACCGATTTATATGTTCAATAATGTGCCAGCCATTCAATAAGACTGCACCTCTTTGATAATTTCTTTATAGTCATGAAATTCTGAACACATTATATGTTCGAATTTGCTTTGATATTTAATGGGTACAAACCTTGTTCAATTTATAGATAAGCAAATAAACTACACCAAACATATAAACAAAAATGTCACAACACTTTTCTCCATGTTTTTAAAGACAAAAGTCGTACAAAATATGGAATATACAACCGTCACTCAAATGCCATTATTCCTAGTTTCATTATATCCGTAAAATAATATAAAACAAAATCTTATATTTATTTAGAATAATATGCATTAATTTAAAAAAATATTAATTTGATATTTTATTATTTATTATATATTACTTTTATTCTTATTTGTTCTTGACTTATAAATAAGCATAAATTCTTTGTACCCAACATATATTAAAAATATAACAATATCTTATATATTTACTTTAATATTTTTATTTTATTTCTATTTTCATCATAATTCTAACATACATGGAATGTTGCATGATAAAAAGTTGTTTACTCTAATTGTTATATTTACTAATTGTTTATTTATTATTGCAAAAAATATAGAATCTATAGAAATAGAATCCTCATTTCATAATACTAGATAAGATATTAGTCCAATAATGTTAAATATATATATTTTATATATATCTAACAGTCTGCTAATAATTTATTCAATAATTATTTAAAAAAAATAAAGTATATATCAATATGATAGGTACAAAGATATAAATATAAATACTGTATAGGACCATCCATTAGGGTAGGAGACAGAGTAGTAATTATTGAATGGCTGGTGTTGTTGCACATTATTGAATTTTATACGATAGTATTGTATTTTATTTATGTCGTAATGGTTGAAAATATATCACATTATTATAATATTCAACAAATTATAATAACTTATTATATTTATGAACATTATTGTTGGTGCCAAGTGCGGCTATTATACAAAGTTCGAAAAAAAGAAGAAGCACTCAGAAGCTAAGTAAGTGGATCCAATTTCCTTTTGTCATTTCCTGAATGATGGTCCTTAAATTGCTTCAACGTGGTAATTCCCTCTCTCTCTCTCTCACACAAAATAAAATTTGGAATCATGCAAATTATTGAACATATAAATCGGGATCTTGCTATTTTCATGCCCTGCAATACCCAAATTGACAGTGTGCCTGCCAATTTTGTATAAGTATATATGTGCGATTTTTTTCCGGTCAGTATATATAGAAGATAAACTCCCTGTACTAATATTTAGGTGTTTTAGCCTAGCATCCATCCTGTCGTTTTATGCTAATCATAATACATGCTTGTTGATCAATTTTATGAAAGTAAGAAACCAAGGCGTGGTGGGACCTACCCTGCACCAATCCTTTGTATTTTTTTTTTCTTTAAGGTTCCTAAGAGCATCTCTAACGGCTTCAAAATTGCCGTCCAGTCCTGCATACAGTGTCCACGGACGGTCCCAGCATTGGAGAGATTTCAATTTTTGGGACAGGTTACAAGAGGGTGGGATGGTCCTGAAGCTCTTAAATATAAAATTAATATATTTATATATATATAATATTATTTTAATAATTATTATTATTAATTGAAAATAAAAAATGTATTTTGTATATCATAAAATTATTTATTGTCAGTCATCATATGTAATAATTCAAATTTTTAAAATCGTTGAATACCTTAAATTTTATACATTAATTCAACATTTTAAAAATTAGATTAATAATTTTAAAAAATTTGATTATAGCATATGACGATTGATATCGACTGATTTAGTAGTGTACATGTAGCATTACTCGTTAAGCAATGTATTTTAATTTTGTATGTTTTATTTATGTATTTTTAATTATTATATATTATTTGAGTATATAATATTTTTTATTTTATATAATAATGAATTTTTAATTTAAAATTGTATTATAATTTTTAATTTAAAGTACATGTGGAACCGCAGTTGGGACTGAATTTGAATCCCACTATTGGAGCGATAGATCCCTAATCCAGTCTTTACTACATTTTTATGACACATTGCTTATGTGACAGGAAAGTGGAACCAATGTTGGGACTCTCTTGAGTCCCACCATTGAAGATGCTCTAATTTATTTAACTTCCACCTATTACACTTTTATTTATTTATTTATTCTCTCTTCACATTTTATATAACAACTAATCAATGGTTGCAATATGTGGGGCCACCCAAGAATAGTACCAACACTGAAAAGAATTAAAATAAATATTATTAGGAGGAAGAACAGTTAGATTTGATAAACCAAATTATCATTATTCTGAAAATCACACCAAATGGGCCGGTTCGATCGTTAAATCAAACTGAATTCTTATTTTATTCAGGTGAGCCTTAAAAATAAGAATTTTAAAAATTAGTGAAAATTCGAAAAAAAATGACAAAAATCGATAAAAATCAGTTGAATTAATCAACTAATTTAAAAATAAAAAATTTTAATTTTTTTAAAATTTAATAACTATTTTATAATAAAATTTAATACATGATACACTTTATTACTAAAATTAAAGATTATTATGCATATCTCTTACTTATATCTTTTACTTACACTTATTATCAATCATATGATATACTAATATGTTAACACATTGGTATTAATAGTTGAGTCACAAATTCACTATTAAATTTTTTTAAATAATATGATTTTATTTGGACAGTTGTTTAAATTTTCTTTATATTATTATGAATAAAATTAAACTAAATAGATGTTTGATGTTGATTGAAATTATATTTATAGTAAATATCATTTTTCTGAAAATTGGACTAGACCGTTCGATCCGACCTGTTGAACTGTGAATCGGACCCCATGTCTTGTGTGAGTGAGCCTTATAAACCGGAATTTTGAAAATCAATAAAAATCGAGAAAATCGGTCAAAAACTGATACAATCGGTTGAATCGGTCAACTATTTTAAAAATAAAAAATTTAATTTTTTAAAATTTAATAACTATTTTATAATAAATTTTAATATATAATACACTTTAATTATTAAAATTAAGGACTATTAAATCTCTAAATTTATCAAATGGTATATATTTCAACTTTCATTAATACTTTTAATGCACTTTAATTTTTCTGTAACATATAATTCATCATATGTATATATATTTATAAATTAATATTATTCTATACATATTTTATTATATCTGGTTGAACTTTTAACTGAACCAATTAAACCTATAAAGAATTTAAACCTCTCCATTATTCGGTTTCCAGAATCTTAATAAATATACATAGATATAACACAATTATTAAATTATTTGTTATTTTTCTTAAATTGTAGACATTAAAACATATTCAAAGGTGAAAATAAAATAGATAAAAAAAATGTGTTTACATATATAGACATATTGCAGTAAATTAAATAAATTGAGAACGGTTAAAGAAAAAGAAAAAGGATTGGTGCAGGGGTAGGTCCCACCACACCTTGATTTCTTGTGTAGACATGGTTTATTGAGATCTCATTATTTTCAATATTTTGCTAATTTTCAAGTGTTTGAATGTCTTCTAACGTTTCAATCATATCAAATTTTGGACCACAATATGTGTCCTTAGCATGTCTCTCTATCATCTTCAATAGGAAGAGTATCATTTGCTTCCATAACAATATTTTTGTCTATTTGTCACTTATTTCAAAATTTTCATTTTGGAACCGACTGGCATATATCACACTTCTGACGTGTGATCTATTCACTAGTCAATTGTCTAACAATAATGGACATCCATTTCGAATAAGAGTATCTCATTCAACTGATATATATATATATTTTAGTCATTCTATTTCATCATAAAAATGCATCTCAGAATGTATTTACTACTTTTTGCAATAAAATCATGAACTTTTGGTTCATATTGCCTTTTTATGAAGATCTAAATAGAATAAAAGTGATGAATTGCACTTTATTCTAGTTGTCATTCTCCCCCTATTGTTTGGAACATTTCTTCATAAAATTGACAATCAACAAATTGAGCCTTAAAGACATCTATTTGTATTTCAAAATACTTGACTGTAAAATGGGTGTCCCTTCCAACATTTTAAATGAGAATTGTTTTGGCTGCAGAGTAATAATGACAATTTGTCTTGTACAAATAAGAATTTGTAAAATAATTTGCTCTAAACTAAAATGTGGAGAATTGTTCTCATAAATAAGTGGTATAGCAATCAACTAGAGGTCTTTCATTGATTTATTATGCTAGTCATCTCTTTCTATGAACATGCATAATTGAATGTTCAATCTATAAAACATTGACCTACAAGCATCAAAACCTTGAGAAATAAATTCACCATATCACCAAGGGCGAAGCCACGTTGTGCAGAAGGGGGCGATGGCCCCCCTGACTTTTAAAAAAAAAATTAAAATAGTTTTAATTGTTTTAGTTTAATACTTTTTAAACATTTTATTTAATAATATTTATCAATTTTATATTTAATTAGTTATTTATATACTATAATAGATAATATGTTATATATAAGTGTACAAATTTTTTAAATTTTCATAGTAAAATTTAGAATGAATAATTATTTTAGTCTTAATATTTTTAATCTAATATCAATTTGATTTTAATATTTTTAATTTTAATATTAATTTAATTATTTTATAAAGATAAAAATTATAATAAAATAATTATATCAATATTACAAATAAAAATATTAGAACTCAAGTAATTTTTGGCCCATCCTGAACAAATTTTCTAGCTTCGCCCCTGCATATCACCATTTTGATTGTTTATTAAAATTAGTGCTCTTAACAACTTGCGCAAGTATATCACGAACTTCAAGTCGCGAGATAATAATGAGCACATATGTTACCATTTCATACATGCATCTATCATAAGTATTTGAAAGGTCCATATAGTGAATTAATTAATCCACATATATCACATTGAATTCCTTTTGGGAATACAAGAGGTTCAAATCCAAAGGTCATATAATTAATTTTCCTTGAGAACAGGCAACACAAGAAAACTCTTTACATTGAAGAATCTTCTGGTTCTTTAATGAATGCCCTTGAGAGTTTTCAATGATCCTTCGCATCATTATTTCTCCTGGATGTCTCAATCGATCATGTCAAATGATAAAGTCATTTAAATTAGTAAACTTCTTGTTTACAATAGCATGTGATTCAATTACATTAATTTTGGTGTAATGAAGACTAGATGAAAACGAAGGTAATTTTTCTAGTACAAATTTCAGGTAACAAAATTATAGCTCTTCGAGAGTCTTCAATCAAATTAATGAGCCTTTGGAATAATCACCTACTTTTGGTGATCATATCTTTCTTCCAGAGTAAGGTATTCAGATTTTAAAGCCTCATGGAGATGACGACGAAGGAAAATTAATGCTTTAACGCAATCCTTATAGGATGCAGCATTTCCTTGGACAATGGTGTCTTCATCAAGACTCAATGATTTCAAATGGATTCTAGCATCGAGAACCCAAGTCATATTGTAGTTCTTTCTCGAAATTTCAAGGGTAACAAATTCAAGATGAGAGAGATTTGACATAATTGAAATACTGACATAAATGAAAAAAAATGTTAGTTTGAGAGCTTTTCGTGCTGATAACGTGTTGTGAAACTAATAACAATAATAGAGAGAAATAGAGGAGACGAGAAAACAATATTATTGATAATCTCCAAAGTGTGCTCTTCCATAGGATTTATAGCACTATTTATAGCTAAACTAAAGACAAATCAAACCAAACCTTGGTCTTCACATCCTGATTTTTCTAGTATTGTGACTGGTGCCTGGGATCAGGGTAGGCCTGATGTTATAGCTTGTTTAAGGGAGGTTATGAATGAGGCCAAGAAATTTAACACTGAGATCTTTGGAAACATTTTCAGAAGGAAAAAGCATTTGGAAAATAAGATTAGCTCTATTCAACAAAGGCTCCAATTTGTTGATTCTGTCCATCTCAGGATTCGAGAAAAAGATATGCAGCAAGAATATAGCAACATCCTCCACCAAGAGGAGCTTTTCTGTTATCAAAAATCTAAGGAACAATGGGTTAAATTTGGGGATAGAAATACAAAATTCTTCCACACTCAAACGATAGTCCGTCGTAATAGAAACAAGATTCGAGGTCTTTTTCTAGAGTGAGGGGAATGGTCAGTTGATACTAATGAATTACAACGGGAAGCTCTCAATTTTTTCAGAAAACTCTTCTCCACTTCTGAAGATATTGATATGTCCTCCACTAGAGACCTTCCTCACCCAAGATTAAGTAGACAAAATTGCGATGCTTTAACTAGAAGTGTTAACAAAGAGGAAGTTAAGAATGCTGTTATGATGATGAGCTCATTCAAGGCCCCTGGACCTGATGGATTTCAAGCATTATTTTTTAAGCAGTATTGGGGTGTGGTTGGAAATGAAGTTTGGAATTTGGTGAAACAGGCCTTTGATGGCAATGTGCTAGATCCAAGGATTTTTTATACCCTTATTGTTTTGATTCCTAAGGTTGACCAACCTGTCCGTATGAAGGATTTTCGGCCCATAAGCTTATGCAATGTTATTTATAAGATCCTTACTAAGGTCCTAGTAAATAGATTGCGTCCCTTTCTTGATGAGCTGATCGAGCCCTTACAAGGAGGTTTTGTCCCTGGCATAAGGGCTACTGATAATATTATTATAGCCCAAGAGGTCATTCACTTTATGAAGAAGACTAAATAAAAAAAAGGAGCTCTGGCTTTCAAAGTGGATTTGGAGAAAGCATATGATAGAGTGGACTGGGGTTTCTTGAAGCAGTGCTTGGTTGATTTTGGGTTTCCTATTTCTATTATTGCTCTTATTATGAGGTGTGTTTCATCATCTTCTTTATCTATCTTGTGGAATGGTTCCAGGTTAGAGAGTTTTCAGCCAGCTAGAGGACTTCGACAAGGGGATCCTTTGTCTCCATATCTTTTCATTATTTGCATGGAGAAGCTATCTATTTTGATCAATCAGAAGGTGGAGAGGGGTGACTGGGAGCCAGTAACTGTGTCTAGAGGAGGACCATAGAATTTCTCACTTAATGTTTGCTGATGATGTTATTTTCTTTTGCAAATCCAGAAATAGACAGGTGGAGGTGGTGATGGATACGCTCAAGGATTTCTGCAAAGCTAGTGGTATGAAGATCAACCTGGAAAAGTCTAGAGCTCTTTGTTCCAAGCAAGTTTCGAGACAAAGGAGAGAAAATTTCACTGGCATTTCCTCTATTCGCTTCACCTCGAACTTGGGGAAATATCTGGGAGTGAATCTTAATCATGAGAGAGTTTCGAGAAGAACCTTTGCTGATGTTTTGGCTAAAATTCAGAATAGACTCGCTTCATGGAAAGGAAAATTATTAAATAGGGCTGGAAGGACTTGTCTTGCTAAATCTGTTCTATCTTCCATCCCTATTTATAATATGCAAACCAATCTCCTCCCTTTGTCAGTTTGCAACTCAATCAATTCTTCTATTAGAAATTTTATCTGGAGCGGGCGTGAGGGGAGTAGAAGCTTCAATTTGATTAATTGGAAGACTGTCACCACTCCTAAAATATTTGGGGGTTTGGGAATTAGAGAAGCTCATAGAAGCAATGTGGCTTTGCTGGGAAAGCTAGTGTGGAGTCTTATTCGCAATGAGAACAAATTGTGGGTTCATATTTTCAAGGAAAAATACTTCAACAACCAAAGCATATGGAACCTATCCAGTGTCACTGGGATTTGTAGAACAACCAGAGCTATGATAGCAACAGCTAAATACCTTCAGGAGGGTTTTATCTGGAACAGGGGAGAGGGAGAAGAATCTTTATGGTATGATGATTGGTTCTACAACAGCAAGCTTTGTCATAAGATTCTGTTTGTTCATATCTCGGATACGTCACTTAAGATCAAAGATATTTGGAGTGATGGTCAGTGGTGTTTGAATTCGTTGCACTCAATCATACCTAATGAGTTGAAAGATATGATTGAGACCTTTCGTATTCAGGATCTTCGACTCCCTGTTTCAGGATGGACGTGGCGACATTCATCTTCAGCTTCTTATTCCAATGCTTCTGGGTATCTTTGGCTCATGAAAAGTTTTTGTGAGTGGGGTGAGAATGTTAACTGGTCTTGGGTTTGGAGGCTGAACTGCCCAGAAAAAATCCAGATGTTGATTTGGCTCTTCCTTCATGATGCTCTTCCCACCAACAAGCTCCGTCATCAAAGGGGTTTGGCTAACTCTTCTATTTGTTCTCGTTGTGAATCCGCTGAAGAATCAGAGTTTCACTGCCTCAGAGATTGCTCATATGCAGCGGCAGTTTGGCATAATTTTCCCATTAGTCTGGATCCGGATTTCAAGTTTATGGATCAATGGAAGTGGATTAGGAGGTTTGCTGAAGGGCCTGAGGGCATTTATTTTTTGTCAGGGTGCTGGTGGATTTGGAGAGATAGAAATAATCACTCAATCAACAAGGAGAAATGCACCTCTTGGGAGCTTACAAGGATAATTCACTTAATGGCACAAGATATTGTGCATTCCTGCCAGCGAAATAGACATTGGAATGACACTCTGGTTGTTAATTCTTGGCATGCCCCAGATGATGACAGGATTAAGATTAATGTTGATGGAAGTTGCACTTATAATAGTTCCAGATCAGGATTTGGTGGAATTGCTAGGGACAAGGAGGGAAATTGGCTCTTTGATTTCTTTGGCAACACTCAGATTCAGAGAGTTTTATACAATGAGCTTTTTGCTATCAAGGTAGGTCCGGAGGTGACGTGGCTTAAGGGTCTTAAGAAAGTTTGCTTGGAGACTGATAGTCTTGAGGCCTTTCAGTGCTGTAGCACTTTGATTCTTCCTAATAATCATGTGGAGATAATTCTTATTCGAGAAATTTATGAACTTCTTAAGCAGCAATGGGACATTCAATTTTCTCTAGTGCTGAGGGATGCTAATCGATGTGCAGACTTCATGGCTCATAAAGGAGCAAGGTCAGAAGAGGAGTTAGTTATAGGGAATCATTATGAGAGAGATCTAGAAAATCTCATGCAGTTGGATAAAGGATTGTAATCCTCTGTTTTTCCTTCCTGTTCTGTTTTTTCTTTTCTTATTATGTTACCTTGCCAAAAAAAAAAACAAACCTTAATAAAAAAGAGATAAGATTAAATCAAATCATATATAAATCAGTTAAAGATATAAATATTCCCAATATTATAGAGAAACAAATTATAACAATCTTTTATTAACCGAAATGGCAAAATGTCTACAAGATCCAAGGATTTCTTTGACAAGCAGAAATCCTAGGCTACACAAATACCATTTTGAAATAAAATCCAACAATAACAACTCAACAAAACGCAAGAAGTTCAAAGTTTAAAGTTCAAACAACGGTAATCTACTTTGAAGCAATGATGCTCTCATAGCGGCCTTTAAAGAATGCAAAAAGTGGCTCTCTAGGAGGCAAATTCTCTTTGACAATTGGATGGCTGACAAATTCTTGGCTCCATTTATAGAGTTTGGGGAAATTCTCACTTGTGAAAATCTTCAACCCTGCAATTTCTTGAACAAGAGGGATCCAAAATGCTATGAAAACAGCTGCAATATCGACAAAGCCAAGTTCATCTCCTCCAAAGAACTTCTTTCTATTGAGCTCATTCTCAAGAATCTGAAGGGCCTCGTGTGTTTCTTTAAGGTTCTTCTCACGCTCTTTCTCATCAGCTGTAAAAACAGACTTCCATGCTGCACCGAAGATCTGATTTCACAAATTGAATTACTTAAATGATTATAACAGTACAAATATTCGAGTAACAACATTTTTCCAGTTAAAACAGTCAACAAAATTCATTTAACATTTTATGATCCAAATAAGATTTTTAATCATTAGTATATTTTTAATGAGTTAAATGATTGTGGCCCAAATTCCTATTTATTGACTGTTTTGACTGATTTTTTGTTATATTTTTAGCAAAGCTATTATCACATAACATAAACTGAATTATGAAATGCTAAACAATGAAAACTTCGCCGAAATTTTATATCCCGAGTGATAATTTTGCAATTGTTAATCTTTAGATGAATTGGATATTATTCTTATCAAACGGTGAAAATCAATATTATACAAGTATTAATATGGATTTTAATATAAATTTATTTTTACATCTAAACTTTTATTAATATTATATGATGAAGATTAATATTGTATAAATATTATTCAACTTTTATTGTATACTAATCATTTATTTTTTCTTTTTGAATATTTAGAATTGCTCTTGAAAAAAATTATATTAAAAAAGAAAAATTTTCTTATGGTGTGTATAAATTCGACCAAAATTCTATAAGATTCAATATAATTAACAAAAATCATCACAATCATGTATAGTTTATATACAAAGTGAGTTGGATTAACCATAACCATAAATATGATTGACATTTGACAGTTGACTATAATATACTTCTGTAGCATATTCAAAGACTATTGACTTTTAGATGTTATGATAGGTGATGTTTATGAGAACGATAATCATTCCGAAGGAAGAAAATGAGAAAAAAAAAAGATGTCAATGTTGATTTTGTTTATTAAGATTAGAGCATTCCAATATTCCAAGTATAATTAAAAAATCAGTGAAAATAATTAATATATTATGCATAATATATATACTATAATATAATAACACATAATTAATATGACTATTGTAAAAAAGTTATATATTGTGTCAATGAATAGAATTGATTTAAAAATCAATTCATTTATCTTTTCTAATGATTCAAAACACACTAATTTCAAAGAATTTTTTCCGATTATAACGTCCGATTATTCTGCATAATTTTTTCTTAAGACATCCATTTAATTCGATGTTTTAATCCGAGAACAATATATTTTAAATTTTTATTTTTAAAAGGACTACCTTCATCAATAATATTTTATGTGGTACTAATTTCGACACTAAGAATATAATGAAAAATCAGTTTTTTTTTTGTACTAGAGTGGAGCAACGGTATCCCCAGGTCCAATAGGCTAAGGACTAATCTGTCGCAGTGTGAAGCTCCATTTAAGGGTTTAACCGCTGGCCAATGGGTTGCTGCATACACAAGGCGGGGATCGAACCCCCGACCCTTACTTAAGGGGCCAAGTGAGCTAACCATATTACCAACCCAAGTTGGTTAATGAAAAATCAATTAATATAGTCAATGGACCTATTTTGGCCTTGATTTTGACCAAAATAATCATTAAGATGATAATGGACTAAGGAATTATGATCAAAAACCTCATTTATCAGCTGGTTTAGCTGGTTTTTTATTATACATTTATCATTACCGTTGGATACAGTAAATAGAAAAGTGAGGATTACCTTGTCATCAATGAACTTGGCCCAGAAACGAGCCAAGGCTCTGTGGTAAGGATCATTGGGCAAGATAGGGTTACCTTTCCATGCCTCATCGATGTACTCAACAATCACAAGTGACTCTGACACTGCCTTCTCATTGTGAACTAGCACCGGCACCTTCTTGTGTACTGGGTTGTACTTTATCAGAATTTCACTCTTCTTTTGCAGATCCTGCTCAACAAATTTGTACTCAATTCCCTTCATTTTCAGAGCTATCTGTACCCTGCAGACATATGGGCTTCCAACAACCCCCAAAAGCTTCACCTCTTCCTGAGTTGCACCCATTGTTTCAGCACTTCAAATTGTTTAATTCAAACTTAGTTGATTTTGGTTTGTGATGATTTCCTAAGGTCTTGTGTGCCTTTTATAGAGCCAGGATTCTCTCGAAGATTGACATTTTAGTTTTTTAATCTAACACGTTTGTCAAGTGGAAATCTTATGGTGCACAAAAAGTTAAGTGGAAAAAAAAATTATTAAAAGGAAAAAAATATCGCCCGGTTATAATTCCATTTGAGGCAGATGCTATCGCCATTTTGCATTTATAATTAATTAATGTATATGATATTATGATGTATGTAAATCTGAGACGCGACTTGAGAACAATCCAGAAGAAAGGATTTGCTAAAATGTGCTTTTTAAAAATTAGTAATAGCCAAAGAATTAAAGCAATAAAAGTATTTAAATAGTATTAAAACCTTTAAAATTGTTACTTTTGTTTGATTAATAAATACTTTGAAGTATCTCCCATATTAACTAAGCACAATAAAAAAGAGGATGATGCTAAATGAACAATACAAAATCAGCCAAATAAGCCAATAAATGAGATTTTGGGCCATAATTACTCAATCCATTACAATCTCAATGACTATTTGGGCAAAAAAACAAAGCCAAAATAGGTCCATTGGCTGTATTGGCTGATTTTTCATTCAGCATTATTGTAAGAAAATAGGAATATTATTCATATGTTCAATTTTTATATAATTTATTTATAAAAAATATTTTTATTATTTACTTTTTTAAATTATTTTATCAAAATATATCTATTTACACATTCTAACACTGTATACACATATTAGATTTGAATCAAACATTTTAAGAAGATTCTATACGCAAAAGGCTAAGTGACGCAAGAGATTACGTCTGCAGTAAGAATGGAGTTGACATGTTGAATCGCACTTTTTCCTTTCCTTATTAATTTTTTTATAAGAACTATTTATATATTCAATTTTTTTACATATTTAAAGAGTCAGTCTATCTATAAAATATATATGTATCATTATTTTAATTATTTATTTATTTATTTTATTTATTATTTCTTTATCTTTATTTTCACATAATTTTAAAATATATAAATGTCAACTGAACATTTCCTCTTTTTATTTATAGTGTGACCATGTACCATTCAATATTTAAAAAATTTAATTTTGATATATTAATAATGTAAATGTATTTTATATTATTATCTATTTAAAACATTCTATTTATATGAATTTTTAAGTAATGAAAGAAAAAAAATAATATTATTATTGACGTGACAGTATATAATTGAATTACTGTATAAAAAAGTTGTTCAATATTAATAGATGAAAATTAATTCTTATTTAAATTCTTATTTAAAAATATATCATTTGAACTATTTTTTAAATTTTAACGTTTACGAACATTTTACCTGTACACTATTACACTATTCAATAATTAATAAACAAACTATTTTATCATCACAGAAAAGAAAAAATTTAACAATCTTTTCTCATATAAAATTTAAAAATGTGTACATATTATAAAGAATGTAATAAGTGAAAGAAAAGCATTAGATGAACTTTTTTTAAAAAAAATTTTA
Organism: Aeschynomene evenia; assembly: GCA_013621005.1. Classification (NCBI taxonomy): domain Eukaryota; kingdom Viridiplantae; phylum Streptophyta; class Magnoliopsida; order Fabales; family Fabaceae; genus Aeschynomene; species Aeschynomene evenia. The sequence continues at coordinate 29,910,741 of CM024268.1, read as the reverse complement.
AATAAGATCTTTTGAAGAAGTAGAAGTAATTTAACATTTTGTTAAAAAATTAATTTTATGTTTGAATGTAATATAAAAAAATCTTTACTTAATCATAATTATCTTTTTGTGTTATAAAAAATGTAATTTTTCAGAAGATGAAAATTATAGCTTCTGAAAAAAGATATTTTTATACATTTTTAATGATTTTACTTTTACTAAAAAATATTACCCAAATATATCAAAAAATTTAATAAAATTTTTTAATTAAAAAAAATCTTATTTTAACTATAAAATGATATCCAAACAAACACATAAAAATGTAAATAATCAATACTATAAGATCTTAAAATTTATTGTAATTTTATGATTATTTAATCTAATTATTAATATTAAGTTTGATAATTCAAACTTATTACTCTTATATAAAATTGTCATTCTGATATTATATACCTCCTATATTCTATATTATATATCATATATCACTTTTTTTTTATTGGTTCAAAGTAGTCTACCTATTTTTGACTGAGAAAAGCAAACGCGTTTACATGTGTTGACATGTTTACGTCGGAACGATCGCATCTCCATTATTCTGGCGTCCTCTTGTTGCGTTGTGTTCACACTTCACATAATTTAGATTTAAACCCATTTTAAATCAGAAAATTAATTTTCTGCAGTAATATTTATTCTCAAATAGAGTAATATTAATATAGACTCGGGTTCACGGTGAATCCTACACGTCCAAACATATCAATCATTCAAGATATAATTAAGTTATAACTATATTAATATTATGAAACTCTTGGTTGTTCACGTGTAGGATTCACATAAATTCGGCTCTACATTATCATTTTCTTTCAGGGATTGCAAGGTGGATTGAAATTTTTTTTATTTTTTGTTGAATATTTTATAAAATAATATTATTTAATATAGTTAAAGTCTTTCTCAAATCTCATTTTTAAAATATTAGTATAAAAAATGAATAAAAAGAAAGAACGAAATTCGGATAGTGGAAGTTATAAATTAAATGATAATTACTTTTTAATTTTTTAATTCTTTTAAATTTTTATTTACTCTATTTTTAGAAAAAAAAATAACTAATTTTTTCATAATTTTCTTTATAAATAAAAATAGATTATTATTATATATTAGAGACTCAATGATAGGATGCGAAATTCTGTACATTCTTTATCTTTACATATGCATCTTGCATCCCTTATTGCTTTAATAATGGTTCTTTTCACTGTTTGTGCATATTTTTGCTTTCTTGGTTAGTGTAGCAATTTTACGTCTTTTTGAGGCTTGTTAGTGACACTTTGTTCTTATTATCTTTTAATGCACTCTTGGGTAGTGTCTTTGAATTTCAGGGACCTAGGCCGGAGCTACTCCGAGTCTCGGAAGCATCGGGAGCGTCATAGCGAAGGAGCGGACGAGACGGCGAAACGGAGAAAAAAGCTGCATTTTGGAATTCTGCAGCTGGTCGTTAGCGACCTGCATCATGCCTGCTTGGTCGCTAGCGACCATGTTGTGACAGCACCAGGAAATTTGGCTGTTTTTACTGTTTAGTCCCTAGTCCATTTTGTACTTAAGACTCCCTTTATAATTTTGCTAGAGAGAACTTTTCACTATTCTTTAGTTTTAGTTTAGGTTATTTTATTTTAAAGAGAGAAGTTCTCAGTTCTCTCTAAGTTCTCTTTACATTTCTCTTTACATATTTCATACACTTTACATACAATTCTCCAAGTTCAATTTAATTTCTTTTTTCATTTCCATCTTTTCTATTGCTTTAATTTATTGTTTCTTACTTGCTTTAATTATGGTTGAGTAGTTTTTTTGTTATTGATGTTAGGTAATGCTAAGATCATATTTTCTCTTGCTCTAGCTTTCTTGTTTCTTGGTTCCAAATGCAATTGATGTTAGTTTGTGTGGATTCATACTTGCTAATTTTAATTGTATATCTTGAATGCATTTTAGTTTCTTAATTGAGAGATTATTGTGTATTTGAGTGTTTTAGGTGTTGAGTGAGGATTATCATTTGATGCCCACGCCATTAGCTAGGAGATTAGGAATAATTCTTGATTGAGAATTAGGTTTGCATGTGTTTAGGATAGTTTTACTAATTTGGTTTGAATCAAAATCATTTTGCATGTGTAAGTTGCTTGCAAGGTGTCTGATAAAATGCTTAAGTGGATTTAGGATGAGAAAAATATGGTTTGATGCATGTCCCAAAACCAAGACTCTTTTGCATTGTTATTTCTCTTTTAATTTCATAACTTTATTTACTTCTTACACAATCCCAACATTACATATACTATACATAGTAGATTAATGAGATAAGCATCCTTGAGAGACGACTTGAGTTGACTAGCTATACTACTATAGTTAATCAATTCAATCCCTTTTTCTTGGGAAAACTCTTCTTGTTCTTAAATTCTAAATTGGTTGTTGAGTTAAAGGAATTAGCGACACCTCTAACCTCACATCAATTTTTGGCGCCGTTGCCGGGGAGGCTTAAGATTTGATTTTTGTGCATAGTTATTACTATTTTATATTAAAAAATACACAAAAACAAAATAAAAATTCTGCATTTTCTGGTTTAGTGCAGAATTTTTCTGCATTATTTTGTTTTTCATGTCTGTTACACCTTCTGTGCTATCTATGGATGACTCGGTTGCACCCTGATCCACCGCTAGAACATTTTAACCCGAAAATGGAAGAACTTTAAGGAACTAAAGGCGTTCTAGAGGGTTGTTGGTGTTGAGGATATAAGAGTGTTAGATGTTAATATGTTCTAACTTTTTTTTCTTGTTTTTCTCTTTTGTTATTTTTGTTCTTTGATATTTTTCTTATTTTGAAACTAACATGGATACTAATGTTTATTTTGGTGCCCAAGATTCTTGTTCTTATGGCTATGTAGGGGATAAGAATATGACATTTGGTGAGGCCCTTCAACAAGAGGTGGATCGAAAAATGGCAGAAATAATGAATATTCTTCATGAGTTGGCCATGGTACCTTTTTTGGAGCTAGATGTTTCTAATATGATGAGTATGGCAATGGGGCTTCCATGTAAAGTATACTACTTCTCTTTTGAGGATAAAGTCAAATTGAATGAGCTCTTGGATACATGCAGAAGGATATATGAGGAGTTCTTTTTACCACCACCACCACACTCACAAACCTACACCTCACCACCTTACCCATCATCATACACTCAACCATCACCACACCCAAACCCTTACCCACACCCTTCATACAATGATGCTTACCAACAACCATATTATGAGCCACCACCACCCTCTTACCTTGAACCATCTCCATACCCTTATCATGAACCCACCCTATACCCATACCCAACTGAAGAGCAAATCCACCCACCCCTTGACCCATCTTCCTCATCTCAACCCCTAGCATTTTCCTCTCTTTCTAATGATGCGAAGGGCTCAACATTGGACTAAATCCTAAAGCTCCATATGGAGAAAAAGCAACTAAACAAGGACCTCTTGCAACAACAAAATAAAATGTAAAGGAAACTTATGCAATTGGAGAATGCTCAAGCCACATCCTCTAGCAACCAAGAGGCATCACTACCCTTATCTCCATCACCATTGTTCCATCCACCACCTTCCCCCTCACCACAACCGCCATCACCACTCTCACCACTACCGCATGAGGTGGATTGTGCTCTGGAGCTTGGACGACCTTAAAGTCCATGGTGAAAGAGCTAGCTGGGGTAGTTGAGGAGCCTCCACCTCCACCATCCTCTAGTCCCGTGGAGGATCGCCCACAATTCCATGAGCCTTCACCCATTGAGATGTTTTATGTTTTGGAGCCTCATGACCCTTTAAATGGTGACATGGTAGTGGATGTCGAGTGTAAGACCCCAAATTCTAATTATACCTTAATTAAAGAGATTTGATTATAATTACCTTGATCAAGGCATAATTGGAATATGTGGGTCATGAGAATGCATTTTGATGTGTGTGCATTGTTTGATATGTGTTATGCGTACTATGTGTTTTAAATATATGAGATGATGATAGATGCATTGCATATAAGTTAAAGTATGATATAATAGAATAGAAGTCTAGGAAGAGAGTTTAAGAAACAATCACGAGAGATTTTAGGTATTTATGGTTAAGTACAAGTTTACATAGGTGTAAAAATGCTGATTAGGGTATTGGAAATGGTTTAGAGGATGTTAGATGCATTTTGGAGTTTTAGAGCATGAAAATTGCTGCTACCGTCATGTATCAGTAGGTGCTCGCTAGCGGCCAGTTGTAGCTCGCTAGCGGGTAAGGCGGCAGAAGTATGTCGCTAGCGATCGTGATACGGCGCTAGCGAGTAGTGCAGTGGTATCAGTCGCCAGCAGCCACATGTTACTCGCTAGCGACCAGCATCGTGACAGAACATAATTTCTGTCATTTTGCATTTTAGACCCAACCTTTCATCTTTCTAATATTGCTCAGAGGCCCCTCCGTCCAGAACCACCTTATAACTCCAGAAGAGCCTCCTTAACTATCAGAACTCTTTCTTCATCTCTAAGAACTCCACAAAAGCTCTCTCAAAACTCTCTAAGCTTACCAACACTCATATCACCAAAACCTCATCAAAACAAAGAATAAATCACATATTCTGATTCCTCTCATAATTTCCTTTTATTATAACCGAACAAAATTCCTTAGAAGCCACGGTTTCATCATCATCATCATTAAAGAAAGCTAAAGAGGAGTGTTTAGCAAGAAGTTGTAAAAAAAATGGTGATTTCTAGCTTGGATAGAGAGAAACTACAAGAGGTAGGGATTTAGATTTATGTTAAGTTATGTATTAATTTGTTTTCATGCATAAAGATCGATTAAATGTCATTATTTTCATAAATATGGTTGCTGTTCTGAAGCTGATATGAGTGCTGAGTCGAGACACGCGCTAGCGGCCAGATCACAACCGCCAGCGAGTGCACACGCGCTAGCGGCCAGGTTACAGGCGCTATCGAGTGTAGGGAACCGACTTGGGCGCTAGCGGCCATAGAGGACGCGCTAGCGACCAAATCGCAGAACTTTCTGCAGAATTGTGTTTTCTGCTATTTTGGTTTCATGATGATTCTAATCTCACATGTGTTCTTTGAAATAGTACAATAAGATGAATATACATAAGTATATATCAGAAACATATTTTGATTAATGAAAGTAAATGGTTTAATGAAAAGAATAATATATGAGACTAACTATGTTATGTGATTACATGCATATGATGAAGATTATGACACATGTAATATGATGAGTATATATATATAAGTATATATATCATAAATATATTTTGATTATGGAAAATTATTGAGTTGATGAAAAGATGACATATGAGGTCATCTATGTTTTTATGATTACATGTATATGACATATGTGGTATGATGAGCATATGATGTATAGTATGCATGCTGATATTTTAAAGAAATTGTGAAAGGACATGTGAATCAGAAAATGAGATTTATGAGTAGCTTTCCTTACAAACGGGATTGGCAAGGGAGGTTGGCACCCTCAGTCCCCAATACCGATTTGTAAGAGGAAGTGAATAAAAACCCTCTTCCCCACAGAGATCTAGTAGAAAACTAGATAGGTATGAGCTCATAGCCTAGGGGCCAGGTGTATGCTGAGGAAGAAAGAGAGAGGGTAGTGTCAATGATTTGAGAAAGTTATAACATATGACACATATAACTATATGCATGATGTTGATTGTGCAACTGTTGTATGAATAGTTATATTTAAACTTGTGACCGTATGTATAGTGTTGACTATGCAACCGTTGCACGTTAATGAACATATTTTCAAGTAACCAATATCTGCACAATGTTGATTCTTCATTGTTATGTAGCATTCATATAAATGTCAAGACGCATATAGGTAAGACACTCCGGAACTACATTATGTTTATGAAAATATCATTAATATAAATTATGCATGTCTCACTTATTTCATAATAAACCAGAATGATCCCCCTATTGAGTCTGTGGAGCTCACCCCAATTCCATCACCTTTTGTTTTAGATACATATCGAGATACAGGTACCCTGCTAGGTGAACGGATCCGGATTTGCAAGAGGATTGAGGCTCGGACATCTAAGGAGTTTAGGACACTAGGGATTTTGATATTTCCGTATATTATGTGATGTTATGTTATGTACTATATGCTACTTAGAAGGATTTATAAGGGAATTATAAGTGATTGTACAAGCTTATGATTCTCTTAGAAATTCTAACAAAGCTATATTGTAATATATATATTTTGGTTTTACGCCAACATGTTTATTACTTTGTACTTGTAGAATTATATGTATGTATCGGGCCACGGTTGTGCATTATGATATTTTGGTTATATGTAATTTACAGGTTCATGGTTTGGTGTATCAGATTATACCTCGTCACGTACAAGCCAAGATTTTAAATTACGTTCTCTTTATGAAAATTATTGGCCCTATTTTCCGCGTATTCTTATTTTCAAACTTGACCTCTGAAACAAGATGATAATTTCCGGTAATTAACTCGAAATGACTTAAGCATAAAGAGATAATTATTGGGGTGTTACATCGAGGAGAACTCGGATGATGATGAGATTGTTTATGAGGACCCACCGCCGCTACCATATGAGCAAGGAGGAAAAGGAATCATGGAGAACTCTCACATGTGTGCCGAAGCTATTGCAGGAGCTTCTTCATTGGAGGATTTCACCATGGGGCCATGTGAAGCGGACGCGGTTTGCGTTCCGGTATTGCCTTCCCAACCCTCGCTCGAGTTCATTTCCATTTATTCGAGGTCATTCTCCTCTCTCGCCATGAGTACGCCTTTCTGGAGATGGATGCACAATATTAAGAATCAAGAATCACAATATCAAGAATCACAACGAAAGGATGTGGAGCAAACATTTGGAATGTTGCAGGTTCGCTTTGCAATTATACGTGCACGTGGTCTAACACGTTTTTGGAAGAAGAAGAAGATTGAAAACATAATGAGAGCATGTATCATATTGCATAATATGATTGTTGAGGATGAGAGAGACACTTATGCAAGAAATTTTTCTCAGACTAGACTTATGAATACGATGATGTGGAAAATGGCTTACACATTTAGGAGAGGAAAATTTTGCACCATATGAGCGATCTATACAAAGAAATATTCAACTTCGTGATAAGCAGAAACATTGACAACTAAAGGAAGACCTGGTGGAACACATTTGACAATTTCAAAATGCGCGTTTCCAAGTGTAATGTTTAATTATATTAATATTTAGATTAAATAATTGTTGTTAGTCATATTCCAAATTATGTATCTTTAGATAATATGTAATATTTATAATTTATATTATTATGCTATGTATCTTTTAATTTATTAATTTTAAATTTTTGAGTGGTTAATTAATTAAAAGTTATTTTTTTAATTATAAATATTGAAAAAATTATCTGATAATCCATTATAAAAATAATTAACATCTATCTTAATTTATATTTATTTTAATTAATTAAACATGTGGGACTACAACAGGGACCCAAGTTAGTCCATATTACTAGAGAGGAAAGTGTCTCCTTAATCCTCATTTCCTTTTTTATGACGTAATGTATATATGACGGTACTTTTATGATAGGTGGGGCTCAAATGGAGACCAAAATTGGTTTCCATTGGTGTTGCTTTAATGGAACCCACAACAATAGGCTGTAAGAAGTGTGATGAAGTTGAAAATTTAATACAATTTGTCAATAACATCACAATACTTTTACTTGCATATTCAAATTTCAAAATATTAGCAGCAGCTATAAGCCATTTAAGCTTTATTAGCTTGTTTCACATCATTGTGCCAATTACTCATTTAATTGAACCAAAAGTAAACTCATTCATGCAGAAAAAATGCGAGAAAGCAGCATCCTCTTTAAGCCTATGCATTCAAAACTTGAACTGGAGCGGTTTCAAATTAAAAGGAGGAAGATCCTATAAATATGTGACTTTGAAAACTAGTAAAACTAAAGGAGATAAATAAATTAAAAAAAAGGAAAAAGAAAGAAAGTAATAAGGCTAGCTTTGCCTTTAATACTACTAATTCTAAAGGTCTTGAGGCTTAAGTTTTCTTTTTCCCCCTCAACGTTTTCAAAATCTTTGGTCCACATAGTTTTTAGTCATTTGTGGGATCTCTCTGTTTCTTTCCCTTTGCAAATTCTGTTTGAACAACCGGCATCATGAACCAAGAGAAAAATGTTTGTTTTGAGACTAAGAAAAGTCTTGCAAGTAAAGTAAGAACTTATGTTAATTGGAGATTATTATTATTATTATTATTATTTGTTAATTTTATTTTGATTTGATGAGATCTCAACTGCAACTGAACTATATCTTAAACTAATGTCATTTTCACTTTCATTTATGATGAGTAGCTTGTCTCAATTATGGTTGTGTTGTGCCTTTATGTCTTATTGTATGATTTGATTGATTTTGGTTTTGGTTTTAATATTGGGGAATGTTATTGGTAGATAGTATAGTACCTTTTTACTCATTTTTTCACTTATTCAAATGTTAGTAATTTTAATAAATATGTTTGCAAGTTGTTAATATATTTATCAAAATTGCAAATATTTGAACGAAGTGAAAAATAGATGGAGAGGTACTATACTATGTATATTTAATATTTTTCTTTAATATGTTACTCCCTCCGTTTTTTTTAATTGTCCAATTTTAAATGTGCGCGGGTATTTAGGAAATAATTGGTGTAGTATAAAAATTAACAAAATGTGTACCTACTTTACTAAATTACCCTTTGTTATTCATCTCTCTTCAATTACTATTGCTATTATTGTTACTCATCTCTCCTCAACTAAATAGGGATAAAAGGGGAAGAAAATAATAAATATTGTCTCAAAATTTGAAATGGACAATTAAAAAAAAACGTACGCAACTCTAAATTGGACAATTAAAAAAAAAAACGGAGTGGTATAATTTAGAAGCACAAAACATTGGTAATAGACTTATTGTTTTTTTTTTTTCTTGATCTCAATTGTGTCATTGCCAATTTGTCATGGTCTCATTTGTGCCGCAACGGCAATGGCACCCAAAGAAAACAAGCTAAGGCCTTACGCACTTGATCATACGAGGATAAAAGAAAACAACAAAAATACAAAATAGTAATATGGTCTAATACAAAATAGTACTATGGTCTATGGTTTCACAATAACGGTAATTCTCTACACTATTTTTTAATAAGTGTGGATTTACATAATTTAAACCTTTTATTATTATATATTAATTTGAAAATTTAAGGTAATATTAATATTTTTTTCATCAATACCCTAATTATGTACAAGAGATCGAGAATAAAAGGATAAATTAAATATGAGAGAGTATTAGTAAGAATAATGTTATTAATGCACAAAACTATATTTTATTTCTAAGTTTGTTCAATTATTATCTTAACAAATGTACATAAGGGAAAATAAATACTTATTAAAAAATGAATGAAGTATTCTAATATCAAAATAATATTTCTGAAATATCCCAAAATGAATGTCCTATGCTATTTATTACAAAATCATTAGATATGATGATGACAATGACTCTTTGTAATTACTCATTATTATGCTATTATAGTAGTAAGATGGTTCTATATATATTCAATTTTAGATGATAAAATAATAATTTATCACTACTATATACAGTAATTGAAATCACCAAATTTACCATACACCCCGGGACATGCCCTAAGCATTGTTCCCAACACACCCTCTTGGCTGTTTGGTAATACTACAATATTACTCATTCGTTTGGAACCAAAAAATTAAATGAAAACTTAACTGAAATTTTTTAATACTCTCTTCAATTTAAAATATTAATTGTTTAATATTTAAAAATTAATTTAATATTAATTGTCACTTTTAAACTTTTTAATACATATTTAATGATAATATAACAATTTTATCCATGATGTAATTTATTTAAAAAATATTCTAGCAAAACTGTGAATGATAGTCATTTTAATATATTTTTTACACAAATTAAGATCATTCATATATTTTTTAATATCTGTATATAAATTTTAAAAAACTATTATTTTGTAATAGACAAAATATATATCTTTCCAACCAAACACATCCTAACTAGAATATTTAATCGAAAAATAGAAATAAAGATAAAATTTTTACAAATGAGTTTCACGTATGAAAATTTTTCTTAACATTTTTCTCTGGTAAATAATTTTTTCTTAATTTTTACTTTCTAATCTAATGTATCTTAAAGGTAAAATTCGTCACACATTTCTTATTATCCATTTTTTCCCAACTAAAAACATCTTAAAAAATAATTTTCTTGACAAAATTTTTTATTCTTCTCACGATAACTATTATTTCATCCTTTATTGAGTGAAGAAGGAACAATTCATTTTTATTGAGTGAAGGACAAATTGGAGCGCACAGCATAAGAAAGTGAAGACATTACCCTAATCAGTAATAGTAATTGGTAATTTCAAAATGAGGGTGACTAATCAACTAGGCTTAAATTATAAAATAATTAATGCATTACTTAACTAGTAATGGACATTATGAATCACAAATTTGGTAGACATTATAGCCAGATCCGTCGCTTACACGATTTCCTATGCATTTCTTTATTGTATCCATGTTTTAAACCCTTTTGATTTTGGATAGGTACTTTAAGCAAAAGCACATCAAATGTTGAAAAGTAAACCAACATTTGCTCCAATAAAATATTTGTACATAGCAGTTTTCTCTTTAATTTAAATTATTCTAAGATCCAGTCATTAAATTGTTTGTACTTGAATGTGTATTTAAATCAAAATTTTCAGATCTTCTAGCACAAAACTACTATTTTTTTTACCAATTGTTACTTATTACAACACTAACAATGCAATGATCTTACGTTGATTTATTATTAATGTTTTTTAAGATAATAAAAGTAAAAATATTCACATTTGGATCATGTATTTTCATATTTTCAATGTAATATATCCACGACTATATTTTAAAATTTAATTAAACATACTATTTTAAATATTATTAACAAATATTTATAGGACAATTATTAGTAAAATCATTTTTATTATATTCGTCAACTATGTTATAATGAACTGCACTTGAAAACAAAGTCACAAACAAAAATGACACATTGGCACTAATAAATAGAGATTAACTTATTTTGTCATTCTTTCGTTCATATATCGGTATAACTTAGGTTTAATTTTATGATTTTTGTGATAATAAATAATCTGTAAATACTTTAACAAGCATTCAATAAATTCATTCCTGAAATATGTCATGATCATGGATTGATATCAACTCTTTTATTGAAAAAAGAAGGACACATTGGCATCATATTGTTTTGTTGTAACAAGGATAAATATGGTAACATGCCTAAAGGTAGCATTGTATGAAATGAGGCAAAGAATGTGTTTTTGAGTAAAATTTGACTCATCTCTCTCTTAACTTGATGTACTTAGAAACAAATTTTTGAGTAATCATTGTGTAACTTCACCCTTCACATATAAGTAAGCAATCAAAGCTAGCCCACAATTTTTGTACACCACACTTCCTCTGCCCTTTATTACCAGACATGGTTTAAAAACTTATGGATAGTACTTCCACCCAACAAGAAGCAAGAGAACAAACCCAACAAGATAATCAGCATCTGAAGCATTGTGCCCCATTAGTTAGGCTTAGAAGGTCCAAAAATCCAAACCCATTTTCCATTCTTTTGTTCTGGCTAGCTAAATCTCTCAGAAGCTTGTGTTTCAGAGTTCATCTCTCACTAGGGCTTTGCTTGAAGAGGATTCAGTGCCATGGCATTGTGATGGTAAGCAACACTATCCTCTATGCTTCTGCTTCTTCTTCTTCTGGTTTCATTGAAGAAGGGAAAGGTTGTGAAATGGAGGGTTTGAGTTTGGATGAGAGGAATGAAAATAATGGTTGTAGAAAAGAGACTTTTGGTGATTTGATTGAAGAGAAGGGTCGTGAGAGCAGTTCAAGCTCTGAGTTTCTGTCATCTGAGACCACTGGTCTTGATGAACAAAGTCCCTCTACCACTGAGGACACATCCTCTTCATCACTTCCTTCAATGGGGTGGCCTGTTCAAGAAATTGCTGCATTGAAATGTTCAAGTCCTCATGGAAGTGAAGATTGTGAGAAAAAGAAATTGGAGAATAAGGAATTTCAGAAACAGGACTCAGTACCAGGTATTATTATTATTATTCATTGTGTGTTTAGTTTATGAAAAAGAATGTCATTCTAATTTCTACCATTTATTGTTCTCACTGTTTTATGCTGATATGTTTTTGTGATTTGATTTTGATTTTTACTTGTAGAGGTTGAGTTGATGAAGGAGAGGTTTGCAAAATTGTTACTTGGGGAAGATATGTCAGGTTGTGGAAATGGGGTCCCTACAGCTTTGGCTATCTCAAATGCCATAACCAATCTATGTGGTATGCAAAATGCACTTGTTAGTTGTTTGTGTGTTCTTATTTGGTTGTTGTGCTTTATTAATTGATGCAAGTTCAGTGCCTGTGGTGAATTATATTATAGTGACTTCAATTCTGTCTCTGATGGATATTGCTGATTCGTTTACTGAAAATGTAGCTACCATCTTTGGGCAACTTTGGAGGCTAGAACCTCTGCGTCCGGAGAAGAAAGCGATGTGGCGAAGAGAGATGAAGTGGCTTCTGTCCGTCAGCGATCACATAGTTGAATTGATTCCAACTTGGCAAACCTTCCCGGACGGAAGCAAGCTCGAGGTACAAAGAGCTGTTAATATTAATGTGGACTTATGTGGATGTTTGATGTACTTTGTGGTCATGACATAACTCTAATTTGGGATTTGAAGGGCAAAAATAAGAGAAAAGCATTACCTCTTTTCTTTCCCCAAGTGTTAATTCATGTCTGAGTGTCCAGTCATGATATAATTGAATTTTATTGTCAGTCGTCATAGACTTAAAGATTGTAAATTGAATTCAAAAGCTTTAAAGTGATTTATGATTGTAAAGAAAATGCAAATTGACTTAATAATTGGTATGGACTTTAAATTGAAGCTGAAAGAAGTTTACTTCCTTGACTCCCATGTTATAATCACATTTTCTGAAAGAAAATTGATCCTCTATTTGACTGTCATTCATGTATCACCATTTGAAGGGAAAGATTTTCTCTGTTTTTTCTGCTTTATATTTTGGTTAGCAACTTAGAGTTGATGCAGAAGAGGGAGATGGATAGAGAATGTGCTGATGCCTTGATAATTAACAATGTCTTTGAAATGTGAATCAGGTCATGACATGTCGGCCGCGGTCAGATCTTTATGTCAATCTTCCTGCACTGCGTAAATTAGATAACATGCTTCTTGTAAGATTTACAGCATTGAGTGTACAATCATATATTTGTCCAGTTTCAAGGAGTAGGCCAATCTGAATTTTGTATATTTTTTTTACAGGAAATTCTAGATAGTTTTGTCAATACAGAGTTTTGGTATGTAGACCAAGGGGTTCTTGCACCAGATGCTGATGGTGTGTCTTCTTTTCGACAAGCACTTCAGCGACAAGAGGAGAAATGGTGGCTTCCGGTCCCTCGAGTCCCTTCTTGTGGCCTTCATGAAAACGCAAGGAAGCAGTTGCAGCACAAGCGCGATTGCACGAACCAAATACTAAAAGCTGCGATGGCCATTAACAGTATTACTTTAGCTGAAATGGACATTCCCGAGTCTTACTTGGAATCTCTTCCAAAGGTAGGAATGATCTTTATGACCATATCTAATATCTTCAAAATTCTTCAAACATAATGGTTTAATTGCTAATGTAACTTTCTTTTCAGAATGCTAGAGTCAGTTTGGGGGACGTTATCCATCGATACATCACATCAGATCATTTTTCCCCTGAGTGTTTGCTAGCATGCCTTGATTTAACTTCTGAGCATCAAGCCATAGAGATAGCCAATCGAGCCGAGGCTTCCATGTATATTTGGCGAAAAAGGGCCAACTCAAAGCCTGCCAATATCACTAGTGCCAGAACTAGTTCAAGAACATCATGGGAAATGGTCAAGGATCTGATGGTTGATGCAGACAAAAGGGAGTTGTTTTCTGAGAGAGCAGAGAGCCTTCTTCTTTCATTGAAGCAGCGTTTTCCCGGTCTCCCTCAAACAGCCTTAGATATGAGCAAAATCCAATACAACAAGGTAGGTTCATGTTAAATTACATTTCAAAGCTAAAACCAAAACCTTTGTTTCTAAAAAAGTTTGATCTTAGTCTTTCCAATTTGTTGTGTTTGTCTAGGATGTTGGGAAAGCCATTCTGGAGAGCTACTCTAGAGTGCTAGAGAGTTTGGCATTTAACATGGTAGCGCGCATCGATGATGTGCTCTACGTGGACGACTTGACCAAAAATTCTGATCAATTCTCATCTCACTCAAGAGTTGGTGTAATTACACACAAGAGTATATCAGCTCCAAACTCAGTGCCAGTCCCGAGCACTCCATACAAATCCGCATTAGGCTCGCCTAACCTTTCTCCGGCGCCCACCTTTAGTTCCACAAAAGGAGGGAAATCACCACTTACCAGTAGCAGCAGTAGCTGCAGCAAGCTTCCCCAGAGAGGGTCAGGGGTGAAGAAATCTTTGACTGATTTTCTTAGCATTGATCCAAAAGGGAAGGAGGATTATATTCCTGATTCGAAAGCCGTCGATGAAGTGCCAACATTTGAAACAGATTTGGAATCCAGTGATTTCACAGAAGAAGCTGTTAGTCCTAATATGTTGAAGGCATGGCAAGAGTGAAAAAACAAAAAGGCTATTCATGTTATAGCCGAGGAATTTCTCTGTAATATTTTTAGTCTTTGTATGTATATTAGATGAGATACATAGATGGATTCACATCTTTAGAGTGGATACTAATACTATCATCACATTTGATTTACTTGTGGTAGTAATGAAGTGGCTCTTAATAGGGGTTATTCAATATTCCAATTACCACTAACTCAACTTCAACAAATCATTCTATATAATACACAAAATAACACGCTCAATTGTCTTATATAGTTATATGTAGGATATTTTTTATAGGGCTAATATAAATACTGAGAAAAAAGGTGTAAAAGGAAGTTTTGGGGCATTCCGAGAATTGAACTCGGGACCTCTCGCACCCTAAGCGAGAATCATACCACTAGACCAAATGCCCATGTTATTACTTCTGTTTGAGAGATCTTTTTTATAAAAACTAAAAGTCAATTTTATGTTTTTAGTAAATAAAAAAATTAGAATGTTTTTACTCCAAATTTTTTAGAGCTCGTGATACTTTTGAGAGTATTGTTCTTTTCAAATTTGACTTATGCTCTTTCAAAGTTAAAAACTAATATAACCCTTTAATTTAATTATAAATCTAATCTAATATCTACATTAATTATGCATATTGCTTTTCTATCTCAGTCATAACTATGTTCATTGTTGTATTTTACATGTTGATTACAACTTTATGATAAATTTATCAAATGTTATTTTGATAACTTCTTATGAGTTATTTTTGCACTATTTTATCAAATAGAGTAGTTTTTTTTATTTGAAAATGATATATTGACTCTCCATATGAGTGTCCCATGGATATCCATATTTTAATATCAAATTATGATATCATGATGTTAAAATAGTGATCTTTGATAGCAAATTTTTTTTGAATGTCCACATAAAATACTTATTTGGAGAGTCCATATATAGTACTCTTACCCTTTTTTTTTATTAGAGCAGCACTTTCTGAGCCACAAAACACTAAACTAAGTCTGAATGTGTACTTTGATCGAGGCAAAAATTTTGTTAATGTTAGTGAATAACACTTGTACAAATTGGGACATCAAAGAGAAGCAATTAAGGTGTTAGTGTTTGTTAGTATCAACATTGTATATCAAGGCCGGTGGTAGTTGGCTTAAAAAAGAAACAGGCTTTCAAAAAAGGCATTGGCATTTCAGGAGATTGAGGATGAGGTGGCAACACAACATGGTCTCATGATTTCAAATTTTTTCAATTCTCTCTGTAATGGCTACATCTGGAACAAGCAGAAACAAAAAGAATTACCTTACCAAAACACAAGTGGTAAGCGGCTTGTTGTTCTTTAAGCAAGGTCTTGGATTCGAGCCTTGTGGACGGAAAAAATCCTTGTTGTGAGCCTCACCTGCCATTCCCAGGTACGCGATCCGGGACGACGGATTAGTCGGGACGAAACTCTGAATACCGTGCGCAACCAAAAAAACAAAAAAGAATTACCTTGGCAGAGCCACACCTAACTCTGTTAGACAAAAAGAATGAACCAAAGTTGTGTCCACACAACCTTTTCAATTTTCATAACAAAGTGGTACAATAAGAAAACTCATCCTCTGTCTTAGTGCAAGCCCCATTAATCTTAGGTGGGTGACTGGACCAACCACTCTTTTTTCAAGCCCTCTTATGGCTATAAAAACCCATCAGAAGCATGAGGTTGTTGCATTGTGAGAACTAATTAATTTCATTGTAATTTGTGTACTCAAGGAATTAAATTAAATTAAATTAAAATGGAGGGTCCAATTAAGTTTATGTGCATAGTTGGAATTGTTGTAGTTCTTGTTGGAATTAATGGAGGGATTGGTGGAGTGGAAGGTGGTGGTGGTGAATGTGGTAGGAACACTAGTCCAGAGAATGAGGCTATAAAGCTTGCTCCTTGTGCCACAGCAGCACAAGATGTGAATGCTAGTGTTTCTCCAAGTTGCTGTGGTCAGGTTAAGAGACTTGGCCAGAACCCAAGTTGTCTCTGTGCTGTTTTGCTCTCTAATACAGCTAAGAATTCTGGGGTCAACCCTCAGATTGCCATAACTATCCCCAAGAGATGCAACTTTGCTAATCGCCCTGTTGGCTATAAGTGTGGACGTGAGTATAATTCATTCTCTCTATATACTTTTCAGTTTCAAAAATGATATTTTAATATTCATATTTGAATGTCACTCTTAAATATTCATTACTTAACTATTAAATTATAGTGTGATTTTCATTGAATTCTACACGTTTTATCATCTCAACTATTGATTTCGTGGTTGTTTATCTTTTTATGTGAAAAGAAGTTTTTGGTTTCATTGTCTCAGTGCTCCGTATACACATTCAAACTATGGGTAATGCAAAATGATAAGTGTAAAATAAAAAAACTGTACAACTTAACTATTGAACAACATTCATTTTCACAGTTGTATTTTAACAATTTGGATGAGAGAGGGATCTAGCTATGTCAAAATCGAATAATATAATTGAATGTTGTACAACTTTTTATTATACATATAACATTTCTTATTAGTAATGCTATTTGTATATAAAATTTTCAATTATCTAACTCACAAAACATGTGAGTTCAATTACTTTTATTATCTTTTTTTTATTCAATTCTTTCTCTCGTCATAATTCTCTTCCCCCAATTTTAAATGATATAAAACGATCATTATTCCAAACAATAATACTATTTATATATTCAACATTTACAAATATTCATACATCCTATTCATAAAAATATATGGATCTCATCATATTTATTACTTATTTTTTCTTTCAATTTATTTTTTCTCCTAACTTCTTTTTCTATTATTGGTGTATACATCCAAGATAGATCTCAGTTTATCGTATCTCTTATTTCAAATTATTTACCATTAAACCTTATGGGACCTTCATTTAAGTATTCTTTACATTGATGTTTACTCTTAAATTCAAGTGAATAGCTATGGATATCCAATTTTTAGATTTCAATCTAGTATTATTACTAGTGATGCATACACATATGACATGAATTGAGACACATACTAATAATTTTCGTCAATTATGTGATAAAAGAAAGTTATCATAGATTTAATTAATGATAATATGTAAGAACTGACCAAATTGAAAAGATTAAAGATAAGTGACCAAATTAACATCATAGATAAAGACAAGGGGAGAAAAAAAAAAAAACTTATGGCTGATTTTGCTTACCAGTTTTCTTGATCTAACAATATCTTTTCTTCTCATATCAAATTGCTAATCTTTTTTGCAGCCTACACTCTGCCTTAAAGGAGTTAAGATTGTTGCTGAAAACTGAGAGACCTAGGAGTACTGAATGCACCATTGATGCTAGCTACTACTACGGCAATAACCTTGTTGTATTGTCTTGTTACTAAATAGTACTATCTACTAGTCAATAAGAGCTAGGAAGCTCATTATCTTGTATCTATAAATCCGAATACATGTAATTTCAGTATTTAATGATTGATGTGCCTACTAAAACTCTAAGGATTAGACTATGACTATTTTGGATTATTTTGACTAGTGTAATACAAAATTGTTATTCTTTTTAATCTATATCAAAACAAGAATAATAAAGTTATGCAACAATGAGTATAAATAGAAAAACTCATTTTCAAGGCGCACACTCGTTAAATTTAAATTAAGAGAAAATTTGTTATACAATAAGATTAACAGATTTTTTATTCTATATCTCATCTAGATCTTACATAAGTTATTAAATGTAATTTTATTCTTTTTATTTTATTCATATCTAATGGTTAAGACCACTTAATGTGTAGAGTAAAAGAAAACATTTTACTCCAAAATCGCTCAATTTTTTTATCACCTTAACTACCTTTGTGTAATTGATACAGTATCTTTGTCGACATATAAATATCTCAACATAAAAGAAAAAGGGCACTAATGTCTAACGACCAGGAATACAATGGCTGCTGCAGAGGCCTTGTCCCACCATTGATGATGGATAAGAATAGATGACAGAATAAACAAAACCTTAGACAATAAATCTTTTAGGAAATTGGATAAGAATTCGAGTGGACAAGTTTGTTAACGAACTGTTTGTACAAATTTCCAGATAATCATATGCTTCTTGTGTGGTGTGGACCACACAAACACACCCCTTTGAAGGGTGCTTTAACTTTTAGCTCTGCGTGGCAAAAAATTTTCTCAATTTGTTCATTGAGTGCTAAAGATGGTTCATGAACCTAAATGGCTTTCGACCCTTTTCAGGAATATTTTATTGTTCCCAGTACTGCAACATCTACACCCATCAATGTGCAGCAGCAACGACTAGAAAGATTCTACAACAGTGGCTTGAGTTTGAGCATGTCAGAAAAAAAAAACATATAGTCATGTAGATCACATAACTATGTAAGGATAATGTTATCATCGTATACTGCTGAAAATAATCTCTCCACAAAGCACCTTCCATAATCCATAAAGATTTCAAACCAATCAATGCTATGGTTCTTGGGACTTAGGATGAATAGGGCGAAAAAACATAGAAATGCATGGAGAATCATATGTACTAGGTGAGGAAATAGTAACAAAAACTATGTTGGTGATTGAATTTTCTACTCACATGATCTGCACCATGTTACGAGTCCCACATCGGGAAGGTTAGAGCAAAGCAAAGATCTTATAAGGCCTTGCACCATGTTACGAGTCCCACATCGGGAAGGTTAGAGCAAAGCAAAGACCTTATAAGGCCTTGGGCTCTCCCACCCTAATAGCTAGCTTTTGGGGTGTTGGTTCTCCCAAGGTCTTATGCTTTGCTTCTTCCTTGGACTTTCTCTTTGTGGAAATTCCCTTTCTGCAACTTATTCCCTTATCATCATTGCAGGTGATGATTGCTACTTCTTCCTTGGAAACTTACGCTTACGAGCATAAGACCTTGGGAGAACCAACATCCCAAAAGCTAGAACCTTTACAACCAAACCATATATTTTGATTCTTAATATTCAAAACTTTAATAAATAAAAAATATGTAATTATTTATATTCTTGAAACATGTATTAAATGTGATTCAGGACTACACAAGAATTTTTTCTACTGAAAATGTTTTCCAAAAACACACTAATGTAGAGGAGTGCTAATTCTGCACTACTATCTAGATTCTAGACATCCATAAAAATCAATAATGTTTGTCATACAACAAAAATACGTCCAACTAGTATCCAACGTGTGCTATATATAATACGGAATGTGTGCGATATGTATAGCACACATTGGATACTAGTTGGACGTATTTCTGTTGCAGTACAGACATTATTACCATAAAAATTACAACACATAATAGAAGTAGAACCAAAAGAGAGGATTTCACTCATAAAAGTAAACAATTTAAGTTTCAGCCACATATAAGAAGGCTGATGACACATGCACATACCATATTCATCAGTCATTACATCTGAAATACAAGGTAGAGAGAGAAACCAGAAAAATATAGTTTCTCCCACTAAAGTAAAAACCATCAAAGCTTAATTCAGCCACATAGCCGAGTACATTTATTCTTTACAGGAATACAGAAACAGAATAAAGGAACTTTATATGGTTACAGGTTCACATTGTGAGACTCATCTGTTGTTTGGCTTGGAGAAAACAACTAGCCTTCCAACATTCTCACCTTAGTATAACTCTTCCATATATTAAAAGATGGATTATTATACTGATAAACTAATCCTCTCCTACTTACCTGCCAAAAGGCATGCAATGCAAGATATGTATAAACAAACAATAGAGTTAAACATGTCTAGAGTGAGATTTAGCTATAGAATTTGGGGAATCATATACCTTAATTAGCTTGAGGATATTTACTTTGGCAAAGTGATCTTAATAATAGAGAGATCCTGAGGAGGGAAAGTAAAAGGGATGAAAAAATTATGGCATACACCAGTACAAATAAGCCAATTCCCAAAATCTTTTACCACACAGAATATGTCATACCTTGCCACCAGTTTCCTCTTGAAGCACTTTCGGAATCATCTTCTGCCCCATCTTTCTTGTACTGATATATCAAAATTCAAGTTAGGCTTTCATAATAGTAGAAAAAGGTCTTGTCAAAATAAAATCCATTAAACCCAAAAATTATGATAGCTTTTTTTTATTGAGTATATACTATATAGTTCACTCTGTCATCATCTAACTGAATGAAAAAAAAAAAGGTGGATATGATCATTGCAGATCTCTATTTAGAAGCTTGCTGTTAGATTTTCGTTTTCATTTTCTGTTTTCATTTCTTGTTTACTCTGTTTTCAAAATTTTGTGAAGGAAATACTGAAAACATAGGAAACGTGATTTTATTATTTTCTCTGTTTTCAGTATTTCATTCACAAAGTTTTGAAAACATAGAAAACAGAAAATGAAAACGGAAACCAAACACCTTAATATTTAATTTCATGTAGCATGTTTATAGTACAAATCACTTCTTTGAATAGTTTTTGCAAACACATAATCTAGTCTGCTGGTAGTTGTTATGCTCTTGAAATAATGTATTATGACACATTATAACTAAAGACTTACCAAAGAGTTCAATCCTGAATTCTGTGTACTTTGAGGATGAGAATATATGTCCTGGCCACCATAGTAGATTGATGAACTAAGGTGACATGGTTGAACTCTCTGTTCCTGATAGATGGAACTCATATCCTTATTTGCTGTGTTAAGAGTTTCACTATCATTTCCCTTGTAGATTTCATCTGTATTGACACAAAGGGATAAGACAAGATCACAAAACCATAAAAGGAATATTGGAAGGAAAAGAAATAATATTTTTATCCCACAAAGTTAAGGTCATCAAAGATTTGAATGGATTACCCATTACGTATTATCTCATTCTATATATGCAAAATCTTAAAAAGCTAAGTTTTATAATTAAAAAGATAAATTTCTTTATACACTTTTTTTAATACAAAGTAAAAGATTAGCCATCATTTAGTTGGTGAATGTAATCAAGGACATTTCATCGATGCAGAGAATTGAGACATAAGGACATTTATTTAATGGAAAATTGAGAACAAGGACCCTATTAGAAATGTGATACTAGTTAACTTTTTTTTGGTGCATCATAAAAAGTGAAACAATAATGATATTTGTACATATACTTTCTCTTAACGTACGTTCTCCACCTACTTTATCACCTTTCAATTTTGATGTGACATCATTCCACCACTTATATTTCTTTTCTCCATCATTGGATCAAAACATATGTATGCTATACATATCATTTGATATGTACCAATACCATTACTCATGCGAAAACATTACTAGAAATAATATATATACTTACCAAAACCCATAAAAGGAAAAATAAAATAAAATAGAGGCTAAAACAAAATATACCTACCAGTACCAGGTGTACCAATTTTTGAGCTCCATCCCTCACTTGTAGTTTTCCCACTCACTTGAGAGCGAACAGATTCTCTCCCTAAAACCTGAAATATGCAATGGAATTGCTAAATGATTAAACCCCATTTTAAAATTCAAAGAAAATAACTTCAAAAAGTTAGTTGAATTCATGATGGGTGAATGCTCATTGTCTCTTTTCTCTGGCATATTCAATCAAACACACTGAAAACGTGAAAAGCTGAATCGGATTGCAATGATTGAAATCAAATCGCTGGAAAAAAAAATAGTCCCTAGTATATCACAAACTCAACGAACCCAGTAAAATACATAGAAGAAATTCTCATATCAACCATTGAATGCAGAGAAAAACAGAGAGATTGAATTGAACATTGCACAATCAGACCAAAACAAAACACATTAAAAAGAAGCAGCAGAAAATGAAAACACCATCACACCTTAGACGATGGAGAAAATATTGAAGCAAAAATTCCAGAAGATGAAGATGGTTGGGACTGGTTAGACCCAAAGAGCTCAGAAGTGAAAGAAGAAGAAGATGAAGAACCCAATTGATTCTTTCCTTCCATTACACCACCTTTCAATTCACAAATATCTGTAAACAAAGATCCTCTGCTTTAAACACTTCAAAAACAAAGTGAGATATTCTTTTTATGTGAGGACAACCCCACAAAGGAACATCAATCACCGCCTGAGAACAACCTTAAAATGGGAAAGAACAAAAACCCAATTGAGGATTTTCCTAGGAAACAAACGGAGTGAGAGGGGAGGGAAGGAAGGAAGGACAGAAAACAGAAAAGAACAGAACCAGGTAAGGGAGAGAGAGACACGTGAAAACGTTGTCACTAGAGGGAAAAAGAATTAAGATAAGAAGAGAGAAAAAATGTTTTCAAGTGTAAAAACTCATCCTCAAAGCCCGTTTATTTATAGAGGCAGAAAAAAAAGGTACAGAGGTGAAAACCTTCAAATTTTATTTTTATGTCCTTTTTTTATTTTACTCCGGAAATTTCAATGTCGCAGAAAAACGGAGATTTCTCATTTCTCTTTCTAGTCCTTCAGTGCCAGAAAGATTGAACAGATTTCTACCACGTGGATCAGTGGATCCATGGGAGTGGGGCCTATTAGCAAAATCCTACATTTTACTGCCACGAGTGTCTGCCTAGTGGATAATAACAAAACTATCCTTTTGTTCAATGTTAACTTTGATTTGAGTAGTTAGGTTACGGTTGTTAATATGAAAAATTAAACTTATTTATACAATCATTTTTTTATATAATTATTTATTTAAGAATAAATTTATATTTAGATGATTTAGTTGAAAAGTAACTTTAAATTAATCCATGATATTTGAATTGTTAAAAAATAATCACTTTTTCGACAAATTACTAGAATATGCATGAAATAATTTAATTAAAATTGGTTAATATAATTAGTATGGGCAAATTGGTAATACCAATGTTGCATACTTGAGAAAATTTTTTTTTTTCAAAATATAATGCTCAACTTTGAGCTTTGATTTTTTCACTAAAAACATCTTTTTTCTCTTTAAAAACAACTTTAATTACTTATCTAAACTACCCAAACATCTTTTTCTTTTTTTCAAAAAAGCTTTCGTTAAAAAATTAAGCTGTTTTATACACTTCCCAAACATGCACTTAAACCCATGTTTTAAAATTCATTCATTTATTTTGGTCATGTTAGAGAATGCTAATTAGTTTATTTGTGTTTAGTTAGTTTTCCTTTTATTCTTGAGTTTGTTATTTCTGTTGCTTGCTTTGGGCCTTTATATAATAAGGTCCTTCTCTTTGTATTGCTTTGTACCTTTAATGAAGTAATAATAATTTTCATTTCTCAGCTTCTTTGTTTCTGGGCCAAGCCTGTTAACACAGGTCTTGACCTTTACTAGCATTAGGGTTAGTTTCTCTCTTTTCACTCTTCCGTTTCTTCTTCATCTCTGTTGTGCTTCCTTTCTTTCTTTCTTTACAAACCCTAAAGCTTTTCCTTACATGGTATCTCCGCCGGCCGATCCAAATGGCTTCGTCCGATTCAAATTTTACTCCCAAATCTTTCGCTGCTGCCATCTCCAACAAGTTGGAAGATGATAACTTCCTTGCGTGGAAAAGGTTGGTGCTTACCACTCTCAAAGGCCAACTTCTTGAAGACTATCTTGATTCTTCAAAGGTTCCAGCTCGTTTTGAATCTTCCATTGCTCGAGCTGCAAATAACGAAACTCCAGAGTTCAAGAACTGGAAGCTACAGGACTACAACATCATGTCCTGGATGTTGTCTTCAATGACTCCACCGTTTCAAAATCGTGTTGTTGATTGCGAAATGACACATGAGGTTTGGGGACGTCTGATGGAATTTTTTGCATCCCAAACTCTAGCAAGATCCAAGCAACTCAAGATGATGCTTAAGTCCATCAAGAAACAGGGCTTATCGGCTTCGGAATATCTTCTGCGTATCAAGCGTGTGGTTGACTCCCTTGCGGCTGTTGGGACTCCAATCTCGCATCAAGAACATGTGGAAGTTATCTTGGATGGACTTGGACAAGAATACTCTCCGTTCGTCATTTCCGTTCTGTTTCGACGAGATCCGTATTCTATTTCAGAACTGGAATCGTTATTGATGGCACAAGAAGATATGATTGAAAAGTTTCACCAAAACGACGGAACAATGATGCAAGCTCATTTCACCAATGTTCAACAATCAGCAGGTCGCAACACAGGTGGTCGCCGTGGCCGCGGACGCTTTGGAAGGGGACAAAATTCTTGGAATTCTTCAAAACCACAGTGTCAGCTCTGTGGAAAAATAGGGCATATGGTTTTACAATGCTATCATCGTTTTGATCAAAGTTTTCTTGGGCCCACTACCTCCCTCAACTCTACCACCTCACCTTCACCATTTCATCAACAATCACCTTCTTACACTCGCCCACTGTCCAATATCACCACTCCAAGGCATCAACCATCTCTTCCCCCTCTTCTGCCTACACCACAGGCTTGCCTTGCGAATGCCTCCTCAATTTCTGACCCAGCATGGCACCCTGATACGGCGGCCAGTCATCACATGACGCCTGATGCTACCAACATTCTGAATTGTTCTGAATATTTTGGACCAGATCAAGTTGTAGTTGGGAATTGGGCATGTATACCCATTTCCCAAGTAGGCACTTCTTTTTTACAATCTATTGACTCTAATTGCATGTTTAATTTGAATAATCTTTTGCATGTTCCTGAATTAACAAAGAATTTACTCTCTGTCAATAGATTTGCTACTGATAATGGAGTGTTTTTTGAGTTCTGGCCTAAATTTTGTATTGTTAAATCGCAGGCTACACGACAACCCCTTCTGCAAGGAATACTTAAAGAAGGCGTGTATCAGTTACAACGGGTTCAGGTTCCAAAAGATTTCACTTTCAATAAGCCCTATCAGCCTGTTGCTTTTACCTCTCATGTATTGTCTTATGACCTATGGCATAAGCGTTTAGGGCATTGTCATTCAAATTCTGTTTGTTTAGCTTTAAAAAAATGTAATATTCCTGTAAAGCACACTTATACAAATTCTTCGTGTGACATTTGTTGCATTTCTAAATCTACTCAATTACCTTTTCCTTTATCTTCTACTGTTTACAATGCACCTTTACAACTTGTATATTCTGATGTCTGGGGTCCTGCTCCTACTATTTCTAATCTAGGATTCAGATATTATGTTTCTTTTATTGATGCTTTTAGTGGATATACATGCATTTATCTTTTGGAATCAAAATCTCAAGTATTTCAGTCCTTTTTACAATACCAAAAGTATATGGAAAATCAGACTGGATGCACTCTTAAATCTCTTCAAATAGACCACGGTATGGAATTCTCTTCACATGCTTTTACTACTTACTTGCAAAATCATGGTATTGAACATCGTTATTCTTGCCCTTATACTCATCAACAGAATGGTAAAGCAGAACGAAAACATCGTCACTTAACGGAAACTGGTTTATCTTTATTAGCAACTGCATCTTTACCTCTAAAGTTTTGGGACGATGCTTTTGTAACTGCTGCCTATCTGATTAATCGCATGCCCACTGTATCTTTAGGGAATAAATCACCTTTTCAAATTCTATTTTCCAAAATTCCAGACTATAATTTTCTCAAAATATTTGGTTGTGCTTGTTTTCCCCACTTAAGACCACATAATCACAACAAATTTGATTATAAATCTCATAAATGCATTTTTCTGGGCTATGCACCAAATCATAAGGGTTATAAGTGTCTCTCACCATCTGGTAGAATTTATATTGCTAGAAATGTAGTTTTTAATGAAACTGAGTTCCCTTATACCAACCTGTTTAAATCTTCCCCTATTACTACTTTAGAGATTTCTAACAATGATACTAATGTTGTACCTTCTGTAGCTGTGAATGATGTTGTTACTAATAATTTACATACTACTCTTGTGACTGAAGATTTAAGCTTTAATATATCTAATTCCCTCTCTGACTCTGCCACTAAGGAGTCCTCGGTCCCTCATGATAGTAGGCTGGAATTGACTCCTACTTCACTTTCTTCAACTCCTCCGAGTTTGGAGGATACTTTATCTCCACACCAAGTTTCTTTACCTTTGAATTCTCATCCCATGACTACAAGAGCCAAGTCAGGGATTTCCAAACCTAAGGCCTTTGTTACTACTTCTACTTCTTCTTCATTACTTACAGAAATTCCCAAAAATCCAAATCAGGCCTTGCAAGTTTCTCACTGGAAACAAGCCATGGCAGAGGAGTACTCTGCCCTTATAAAAAATAAGACCTGGGAGTTAGTCCCTAGACAGCATGATATGAAAATTGTTGGCTGTCGTTGGGTCTATGCTATTAAAACAAACCAACATGGGGAAATTGTTAAATATAAAGCACGTTTGGTAGCCAAAGGCTTCCATCAAATTGAGGGAATAAATTATGATCAGGTGTTTAGTCCTGTAATAAAACCAATTACCATTAGGGTTATCTTGAGTTTAGCTATTTCTAGAGGATGGCACATTAATCAACTTGACTTTAATAATGCCTTTTTGAATGGTCATCTTCAAGAAACTGTGTACATGACACCTCCCCCTGGTTTTATTCCCACTGATACCACTCTGGTGTGCAAGCTAAATAAGGCCATTTATGGCCTTAAACAAGCCCCAAGGGCTTGGTATATGACACTCACAGCCACTTTAAAAAATTTTGGTTTTACACCAACTATCTCAGACAGCTCTCTCTTTGTGAAAATCACTGACTTTGTCACCATTTTTATACTAGTTTATGTTGATGATATCATCATCACAGGAAATAATCAAACTGAAATTCAGAAATTAATCTTTTCTTTAAACTCCTTATTTCCTTTAAAAGACTTGGGCAGACTTAGTTATTTTTTAGGGATAGAAGTTTCTTATCCAACTGATTCTTCCATGTTCTTAAGTCAACATAAATATGTTTCTGATTTGTTAGTTAGAGCTAATATGCATGGTTCTAAACCTATGCCTACACCAATGATTGCTTCTTCTAGATTAACAGCCTTTGGTGGTGAGGAATTTGAAAATCCAACTCTTTACAGATCTATTGTAGGAGGGTTGCAATATGCTACCCTCACACGTCCAGATATATCCTTTGTTGTTAATAAAGTTTCTCAATACATGCATAAGCCTCTAACAATTCATTGGCACAAAATCTTCTTAAAGAGTTAAATTGCTGTCTTACAAAACCTCCCACATTTTTTTTGTGATAACATGAGTACAGTCTTATTAAGTGCAAAT
This sequence comes from Aeschynomene evenia, assembly GCA_013621005.1. Lineage (NCBI taxonomy): Eukaryota > Viridiplantae > Streptophyta > Magnoliopsida > Fabales > Fabaceae > Aeschynomene > Aeschynomene evenia. The sequence goes on along the minus strand of CM024268.1, from coordinate 29,882,833 downwards.
CCAATACTGCACTCAAAAACCAAGCATTTTGAGCTTGATTTATATTTTGTAAGGCAACAAGTCTCTCAAAAGCAAGCTACAGTCATACATGTCCCAGCTTATGATCAAATAGCAGATTTGCTAACTAAGCCTCTTTCTTCTAAGTCTTTTCTCCCCCTTCGTGACAAACTCAGAATCTCTACATTACAGATTATGAGTTTGGGGGGGGCTGTTAGAGAAAGCTAATTAGTTTGTTTGTGTTTAGTTAGTTTTCCTTTTATTCTTGAGTTTGTTATTTCTGTTGCTTGCTTTGGGCCTTTATATAATAAGGTCCTTCTCTTTGTATTGCTTTGTACCTTTAATGAAGTAATAATAATTTTCATTTCTCAGCTTCTTTGTTTCTGGGCCAAGCCTGTTAACACAGGTCTTGACCTTTACTAGCATTAGGGTTAGTTTCTCTCTTTTCACTCTTCCGTTTCTTCTTCATCTCTGTTGTGCTTCCTTTCTTTCTTTCTTTACAAACCCTAAAGCTTTTCCTTACAGATCAAAATAAATATTTAAAGTTCATTAGACCAAAATTAATTCATTACTCTGAAGAGATAATTTCTCTATTTTTTTAATAAAAATTCGGGTTGATTGAAGAGTTTTTCGTTGTGTGAAGTAGTATAAAACGTGTTGTTGTGTGATCTTAAAGTAAGTGTACTATATTAAGTGAAATAAGATTTTACATGAAAGGACTCGATGGTTAAGTTAGCAAAATGAATATGTAAATTGATAGAAATGTACATATATACCTAGTATCTTCCCTCTTCTAGTATAAATAGAGCCTCATCTTGCTTCGTGCATAGAGCGATCTACTCAGAGAAAATGTCTTAAGCTCCTTAATTGTCCCCTCATTACGTCGCAAAATTGCTCCCACATTCCTTGCCATTACATGGCGATTGGTCGTGACTAAGTTGGCTAAAAGCAAACTCGGGTTATGAACCCATGGGTAACAGTTTCCTGCATAACGTTGGATCTTATTGGGCTAAGAATAATGGGCCTTATTGGGCCTATACACGAGTTATGACTTTTTGTGGTAGAACTTGAGTTACAATTTCTCCTTTGCCTAAAAAGACATGTTTTTTATACCACATAACACCAACATATTCATCAAAGTTGTCAACATTTGAATGAGTGGAGGGGTACTGTGCTATGTACCAATAGCACTCCCCTAGGTGTCGGGCACTAGTCAGTGCCACTGCGTGATGGTTCTTGGGGCCGGGCACAAGGCAGTGGTGCTGGGCGAGAATGGGAAGTCCCACATCGCTTAGTTTTGCATGCTCAACTCCCTCCTCATGCTATATATATGAGAGGGTGGATAGCTTTCACCTTGCACCCAGTATTTCTGCTTAGTCAAAATAGTGTTTTGGTAATCCTTTTGTGAGGAACTGAGCTAGGAAGTCCAGTATAAGGCTTAGAGGCAATCTCGCACTTCAGGTAAGTCTCTGGCCGTTTTTTTTTTTCAAGTCACGCCCCACCGGGCGAGAGCTAGTCTCGCACCCCCGCCAGGTGAGGACCCTTCTCGTTGGGCGACCCAGCTCCATGCTGGACGAGGACGTCCACAGTAAACCATTTTTTCTTCTTTGTGCGGAGGTTCTGATCAGTCTTTTGCACGCCAAGTGCAAACGTGGTGCCGATAGCTGAAGCCGGAGCTAGCGATGCTTATTAGTTTCAGTCCATTTCGGGTGAGTGGAGGTTATAGGGTGGATGTGCCATGTGCTGCCACATAGTAGCATCTATCCTTGTTTATTTATTATATTTATATGTTTATATATGTGTAGAAGTAGGTGACATGCTTAGGTAGATAACATGCTTAGATAGATAACATGATAGAAATGGTTAGGGTAGACAACTTAGAGATTTCTCGTTTACTTAATTATATGTTATTTTATGTTATGCTATGATTATGTCTATGTATGTGTAACACCCTGCTACTTAGGGGTGTCCGTGCGAAGGGCACTAACCCAACGAACACGCTACTAGGGCATAGAAACTAAACAGTATCATAAATGCGTGAATTAATAACTGTATAAACTGATAACTGAAAATAACTGAAATAACTGTTTAACTGCTGGGAATACTGAAAATATATGAGTTACAAAATTAAACTGATATATGAAACGTAACTGAAAAGGTAACTTGCCTCTAAAGTCTGGAGCAAACTATTACAACTGTAACTGAACTGTCTATAAAACTAATAACTGAAATAAGCATAAACAGTAACTTAAGACTCCACGATCGAAGCGGAGCTCACCCAAGATAACAGTTGAGCGACCTCTAGTGGATCAACGGTTCCTCGTCTGCTGTGGGATCGTACTCTGAAATATGGTTGATGAGGGGTGAGTCATCAACTCAGTGATGGGGAACATGCATCCAATGCAACATTCATAACACATATATCACAAATTAGCATGTTATCAACCATACAACCAATATCCTGTCGAGCTGTCACACTAAAGCCTGCATACCAAACCCTTTAATGTATACTATATCTGTAATCTGTCACCCAGCGCTCAGCATAGGCATAATCAAATCTGACTCAGCGCGCGGCATGAGTTTACTCATAACTGACCCTCGTGGGGTATAACTGTATCTGTAACCAAGCCGTCCGATAACCGGGATCAGAACGTACTTGGTGGGCTCGGGCAACTCACCGCTGATTAGTAAATCATACTAAGATACCGGGACTGACCACCGGCCATAGCGTCTGACGTATACTAATCAGGGGCGGCATAACTACTCTAGATAGTCAGCACTTAACTCAGTCAAGCAATCATACATGTCATGAATTCTATTTATATTATAGTCTATTTATCTATTTTGTATTTATCTTAATCACATGTTATATCATAAACCAATAAACAGCCAACCAATCAGCAAATCATATACACAACATACATAGCATAAAAAAAACATAAGTCTCTACTATTCTACTCTAACCACCTAACATGTTACTAATTCTACTACTACTCTACATACAAACACATGCATAATAACTTTATTATTATCTTTCCTAATTATCTAATTATCAAACATAAATATATGCCATCAATGCTACACTACATACAAGACCTCCACTCACCTGGATATTCCTGATACTGAGAAGCACCGTCAGCTCCGGCTCCAGCCAGCGGCACTGCGTTCGCACCTAGTGCGCAAAAAGGACCCATTAGGACCCCTGAGAAAAGGAAACAAAACTTGAACTGAGAACGCGACTGTCACGCTCGCTAGCTCGCCTCTCTTAGCCGCTAGCGCGCTTCGCGCGGGAAGGGCAGAAATGCCCGCTCTTTACTCACCGTTGGGAACTTTGCTCGTACAGAGAAATCCCCAAGGCGTCAGAACCTCACTCCGATAGAGTTTCCCTTATAAAGAAAGAACGCCCAAAAGCACTGATCTTGAAAAGGCGGAAGAAGGAGGTGTGAAGGAAGAGCTTGACTACCACTCCTATATATAGGGGGAGGGGGGAAGGCTGACATCATGCTGCAACCAATGTGGGACTTCGACTTGGTCGCTAGCGACTAACACATGGTCGCTAGCGACGAGCTTCTCGCTAGCAGGCGTTGACTGCTCACTAGCGAGCCCTCTCTGACAGCAACTTGCTGACGTGTTACGATTCCTAAAGAGAGTCCTTCCTAAGGGACACTATGATACGGGGTATCACAATATGATAGATTTGATTTGATTGATTTATGTTATAACATGCCATAGAATATGATAGAATCACATGCTATGTATGATTCATATGACAATACACATGTTTGTAGTATCATTGTATGAATTGTTTGACTATTTATATAGTCTGCGATATCGTCCTATGTATTACGCTATAGCTCGGATGTAGCTCCCGGTAGAGTTTAGCAGTGACATGCTATTACGAGATGCCTCGAGTCCCACCCCAAATACAGTTGTGATACGATACAAATGAGATTATGATTAACAGGACGACTCGTGTCCCATCATATCACAAACTCAGTTTATGACTGGTCTCACCCAAGTGGTTGCAGAGGTCCAGATCACAGTTACAGCAGGGCGGCCCGTGATTCGCCAAACAGATACAGATACAGTTTAGCATGGGGGCTCGACAAACTTGTACATTTATCTTCAAGATTACATCTAAAATTGAATCTGCACATCGTCATCAACACTTTGAAATAAAAAGAAACAGAGGGTTGCACAAAATGGGACTACAAGACCCTTAAACTAAACTCCTCAGCCTCTCGAGTACCCAACTTGACAGGGCCTTTACCAATGACGGGCTTTGTGGTCGATGCTAAGCGTGTCAATGATCTCGAAGGAAGAAAGGGTACGCAGAGAAACCTGGATGCATGACGCTGATGGAGGGAGGAGGCCACGGTGGTCAAGTTGTTGCAGAGCACGAGATTTGTCGAAGGCATAGCGCACGACAGTGACCTCGTTCCTGCAGTTGTAGTCATAAATAAATATGGGAGCACATACATGTGCTTAAGAGAGCGCATTGGCCAAGTGTGTGTGGTTGCAGAGCTCAAATGAAAGTAGCGAGTCGAGGAGTCCATAGATGAACATCAATGATGTTGTTGATTCTTAGCGAAAATTGAAAAGGGGAATGGAAGGTCAGTTGAAGATGATGACTAGAACATACAACCCAATATTAGCAAGCTACGGAGAAAATTTGTTCTACGTTTAATTTGATTTGACTTTTAGAATTGGGAATAATTGTTCTAAATTAATTTAATTTTTAAAATTAAAAATATTATTTTTAAGAGAGGTAAAATGTTTTAATTCACAATGAGCTCCTCAAAATAACTTATGGGCCTCATTATAATTTTGAAATATTTTAAATTTTACTGGTACAAGTAGGCAGGGTATTGGAACCCCTATTTATTTATTTATGGTACCGGAGCAATCACCTAGAACAAATTAAAAGGGAATGCGATCGTAATTGGAGAAAGGAAAACCAAACATGGATGGAGTCTATATTTGGAATTTGAAAAAGCAAGCACACACTAATAAAGAGAAACAAACGATAACATTGTTTACTATTTCAGTGTAGATCAAGTGTTTCGTATACTTTTTATTTATGCTCTTATAATAAACCTATGAATATTGGAATGCATACACGTCGTTTCTTAGAAAGTGATTGTTCAATTTGTGCATGAAAAGAAAAGAAAATAAATTTAAAGGGATTAATTTCTATACATGTATAAAATTATTTTACAATATATGCTAACTAATAGAAATTGAAAAAAAATATTAAATTATGGTGGGTAATTATTATCATCAGTGATTTTTTAGTGATGTTCTACAATTTGTTGCATTTTTGTTAATTGACAATATAAAATAACTTTACAAGTGTTTAAAAATTAAATACAAATTTAAATTCCTCAGTTTCATCTTTCTTTCTTTCTTTCCCAATACTAATCATCCAAAAATTCTTAACCAAAATTCTCGTAAATTTCACGTCAGATTGCTACATTGAGTAAGAATTAGATAATAAATGATAAAAAAACCACCATCATGATCAGAGTCAAATCAACTTTATTTTTTTTAAATCAATTCATCATTTTGTTTCTATTTTTTTCCTTCAGATAAGAAGAATCAATTCTACTGTTTCACGAGGCTGGATGTGCCCTTCAAAATCATTTGTTAATGACGAGAAATGAGGTTCATAAACGTTGTGGATAGATAAGGAAATGGTATCTAATATAAAACACACTAATTGAGTTAACTTGGAATGGGCCATGAAACATAGGTTTTGGATAAGAAGGCTTAAGATAAAATCAAGTCCTATATGAAATTATAAGTCTTATATCAAAAGTGTAAAGTATCAACTATGTGACAAATGGACTAAATGTAAAATATATAAGCTGAAAGGACATATAAAAAACACTTAGTATTTTAAATTTTTTTTTATTAAAATGTGACGTCCTGCTTATATAATTTTCACACTTAACTCGTTATTGGCATCTTTTCTAGATTTTGTGGTCCACATACATCAAGAATTTAAAAAACCCACTAGTGTTTAGGATATTTAATTAAAGGATAATTGGATAAATATTCATATATATGGGGCCAATTGGCTACTGATGCAAATTGAGGATGTCACACACACAAGATAACTATGAACAATATAATATTACATAATTTATTTAAGAAATTCTTTAAAAGAATGGATTAGTCATTGATAAGGGTAATTAATTAATTAAAGTGGATAAACAAGATTAATGATGGGTAGGGCCAAATTATGTGATCACAATCAATAGCAAATGGTGACACAACAAAATGGAAGATAGCAATAAACAATGGTCCACATTTGTAGGCTGATGAGCTCTAGCCTTTTCAGGCACTAACACACTCACTACTCACTACTAAGGGTCGCGGCTTGCTTCGCGTGCCCATCTTTCACTTCCTCCCACATGTAGTGTGTGTATGTGTCTTCAATCTTCAAAGATGCATTCATCATATCTTCACCCTCTTTGTCTTCAATGAGCATGCATTTGGGTTCTAATTAGGGATGCCATGGATATCCGAAAATGGGGGAATCCGTGGGGAAATCCGAAATTGGGGATCCGATCTCGGGGAATTTATCTCCGCGGGGATGGGGATGGGGAATAAAATCCCCCCGCGGAGATTTTTGGGATGGGGAATAGGACCCCGCCCCGTGGAGATCCCCCCCCCCCCCCCCCCCCCCCCCCCCCCCCCCCCCCCCCCCCCCCCCCCCCCCCCCGCGAAGGATATTTTTGTAATTTTCATAGGGGGCACTATTGTAATTTTAAATGATTAATATTTAAACTTCTTCCAACACCCTAACCCTAATTCATTACCTAGGCACCGCTCTCACACTCACCACATACACATAGTCACATAGACTCTCTCTCTCCCAGTCTCTCAAAGTTCTCGCACACACCACACTCACACTAAGTAACCACCATTCACTGTTTCTCTCACTCATCTCTCTCACACACACTCGCCTAGTCGCTTGCTGCCCTCTTGCATGTTTTTACGCCTTGCCTCGCCGCCTTGCTTCGCGGCCTCGTCAGCCGCCCGCCGCTCATTCACCCAGACCCTCGACGGAAAAACATCGATCCACGAGGCAGCGATTCGCGAAAACTTCGACGCCATCGAGCTTGATCGGAGGTAACCCAAGGGTCATCGAGTTCTGTGTTTCAATCGGAGGCAACCCACCGAGCATTACCTCACAGCTTCGCCGCCGCCAGAGCCTTCTCCTGCCTCCCTCGCTGCTAATCGAGATTACTATTTCAGATCTGTTTTTTAAATCTGTTCTTTTTTCTGATTTTTGTCTTTATTTTTTCTAGATTTTGTTCATTTTGCTCTTTAATTTTTTCCATATCTTGTTCATTTTGTTCTTTTATTTTTTATTTTGCTTCTTTATTATTTTCTATTTAAGTTTTTTTCTTATTATTGATGCCTTGGCATCTTTATTTAATTTTATAGTTTAAATTCTAAGAAATTGTGTTAGTTTTAGTTAATTTCAGTGGGTTCTTAGAGTAAATTAAGTGTTTTTAGAATAAATTGGATTTTCCTGGGTTACATTACGTTTTTGGTATTATTTTGGTGTTAATTTCAGGAATTGAGCAAGTAATTGATGAATGAATAGCAACTGAAGTTGCGCATCGAGTCGCAAAAGAGTCCAATTTGGGGCGCCTTGCACCTCACTCACGCGCAGCGCCCCAAAGTCAGAAAGGAAATGAAGATGTGCAGCTGATGCTGGCGCTTCGCGCCCACCAGGCGTTCAGCGCCCTTCAAGCCTACGCCTTGCGCCAACAGGGCGCCGTGCGCCTTTGCTCTCAGCGCCTCGCACATGTGAAGCCCTGCACCAGCATAGCCAGCGCACCGCTTCCTACCGCGCGCCCTGGAAGCCTCGTCTTGCCGCGCTTCGCGTGCGGGTGAGGCCCAGCGTCCGGTGAAACTGAAGCACCGCGCCTCATCAACTGATACCTAAAATTGTGCCGCATGATCCAGAATTAATTCAAATGCAAATCTTTTTCATATCTTTTTGAATTTATCTGTCAACTTAGTTCCCTTTGTTTTAGGGATTGGAACAATTTGAATTCTAGGATTATTTTGGTTATAAATAGGACTAGAATGCAATCTTAGTTTTTATCTTTTATTCTATCTTGGTTTTTACTTCACTTAGTCCAGTACTCTGTTTTACTCTGTTTTTCAATAAAATCAGTTATTCGTTCTTCAAAATGTTTTCTTTCGATTATTATGTTTGTTTACTTTGATTATGAGCAACTAATTTCTTTGTTAGGGTGAAGGGATCGTATTACTATGAATTAATTTTATATTTGTGAACCTTTGAATTTTATTAATTCAATTTAAGCAATTACCTTATTGTATTGTGTTGTTCTGAGGATTGGAAAATCACTTTTCAACTTATCTTGGATTCATGTGTTTATTTGGGAAAATAAATTTGTGAATTAGCTTAAGGAAATTGCCAAAAAGATTAATTTCTAGGAATAGAATTAAGATTTTTGTGAACTTTTGAATCAATATAAATATTTCTTTTCTTTGAAATGATTGATCAAGGGATTGACTGATTTGTTCATAGAAAAAGTGTTAAATTACCAAGGAATTGGAATTGACAACCTAAGATTCATTCATTGAATTGAAGCTTTAAATTTAAAGGCAAGCAATTGTTTATTAATTTCAGAAATACGTGAACCCGATTCCCTAACCTTTTATCAATTGAATTTTTCATTAAACTTTTACTGTCTTGTTACATTAATAACCTTTTGAATTTAGATTATATGTTCATTCATTACCTTTTATTGGATTCGTCTAATTAGAATCTACTTAAGAAATTTTTGCTCGGTTCTTTAATCCTCGTGGGAACGATACCCACTCACCGTGATTTTTATTACTTGAACGATTCGGTGTACTTGCCGAGACCCTATCAACTTTTGGCGTCGTTGCCGGGGATTATTTGAAACCGACAATTAGAGTAATTGAGTGATTTCTAAATTAGATATTTTGTTCTTTTATTTATTTTATCTTTGCACTCCCTTCACTGTGACGTTGGGAGTGCCATATCTCACTTTCATTTAGTTTGGTGTTTGTTTTGCATGTAAAATAGCACCAACGGCTCTATACTTCGATCCTGAAACCTTCACTCATTCAATTGGTGCAACAAGAACAATTTAGTGGAGGAGCTCTTGATGATCCCAATGTTCACTTAGCTACTTTCCTCCAGTTATGTGATACAATCAAGAGCAATGGTGTGAGTTCAGATGCAATCAAGTTGAGGCTCTTTCCTTTCTCTCTTAGGGATAGAGCTAAACTATGGTTGCAATCACAGCCATTGGAAAGCATCAGTACGTGGATGACTTAGTTAGCAAATTTCTAGCTAAGTATTTCCCCTCAGAAGCTAGCCAAGTTGAGGAATCACATAAATTCATTTGCTCAAAAGGAGGGAGAGTCACTCTATGAAGCATGGTAAAGATACAAGGAGATGCTCAGAAATGTCCACACCATGCAATCCTGACTGGCTACAAATTCAGACATTCTATGATGGGGTTTCTCAAGTTCAAGAGTCATGATTAATGCAAGTGCTGGAGGATCTCTTCATAGAAGACCATGAAGAAGCTTTAGAGTTGATTGAGACAATGACTGAGAATATTTCTTATGTCCAAGTGATCGAACTCCATTAAGGAAAGGTATGATGGAGTTGGACACATTGGATACTCTCTTGGCACAAATAAGATGATGTCTCAACAACTAGCTACACTCACAAAGCAAATGGGACAAATGCAAGTTGCTGCAGTAGGACCTCCAATTCATCTTGTGAACTTTGTGGTGGAGCTCATAAGAATGAAGAATGTGATCTTTTCAAAGAAACTTTACCGGAGCAAGTGAACTACATGGGAACCCTCCAAGGCAACAAAATGATCCATATTCCAAAACTTATAATCCTGGGTGGAGGAATCATCCAAATTTGGGTGGGGTAATCAAGGGCAGAAGCAATTCATGTTCCAAATCAACAACCCCCATTCATTCCTCCACAAGGTCCCCTAAACCAACTTCATTGGAGATTGCTATGGAGAAACTCACTCAATCCACTTCTACTTTTGTGCAACAAACCTCAAGTTTCATGCAGGAGACAAGGGCTAATTTCAAAAATCAAGAGGCTTCTATAAGGAATTTGGAGGTACAAGTGGGTCAAATAGCTAAACAACTCTCTGAGAGGCCTGCAGGGATTTTTCCAAGCAACACAGAACCAAATCCTAAGGAGCATTGTAAGGCTATTCAATTGAGGAGTGGAAAAACAATTAAAGAGCAAAAAGAAGAAAAGAAAGAAAAAGTGGATGTACGGGAAAAGCAAAAAGAAAAAGAACTTCCCATAATTGAAGAGAGAGAAAAAGAAGTACCCATGCAGGAAGAAAAGAAGGAAGAAGTTCAAGTTGCTCCATACAAACCAAGGCTATCATATCTTCAAAGACTTCAAAAACAAAACCAGGAAAAGCAATTCTCAAAGTTCTTGGACATATTTAGGAAGTTACAAATAAATATCCCATTTGCTGAGACTCTTGAGCAAATGCCTTTATATGCCAAGTTCATGAAAGATTTGCTATCAAGGAAGAGAATTCTCAAGGAGGATGAAACAGTGATGCTCACGGAGGAATGTAGTGCTGTCATTCAAAAGAAGATTCCTCAAAAATTAAAAGATCCTGGGAAGTTTTATGTTCCTTGCACTATTGGAAGTTTGACCATTGGGAAGGCCTTGTGTGATTTGGGAGCAAGTATAAACCTCATGCCTTTGTCCATAATGAAGAAGTTAAATATTAAGGAAGTAAAGCCAACTTCTATTTCTCTGCAACTTGCTTATCGTTCAATCAAGTTCCCCTTTGGTGTTGTAGAGAATGCACTTGTCAAGGTTGATAAGTTTATTTTTCCTGCAGATTTTGTGGTGCTTGATATGGAGGAAGATGAAGACACTCCTATTATCCTTGGGAGACCATTCTTAGCCACTGGAAGAGCTTTAATTGATGTGCAAAAAGGTGAGTTGACATTAAGGGTGCATGATGAAAAGGTAGTCTTTAATGTTTTCAACACTATGAAATTTCCAGTGGACCAAGAAAGTTGTATGAGGTTAGACACAATAGATCCCTTGGTAGAAGAAGTGTTTGCATTAACGTGGGAAGATGATGTTATAGAAACAGTAGCCTTGGTGGAAGAGAATGATGAGAAAGACCAAGAACAACCCAATATGTCAAATTCTCCCCTAACCCCACAAGAAACAGAGGAGCTATTATTGAAGAAAAAGAGTGAGAAGCAAGAACCTACAAAGCCCGAATTAAAACCATTGCCTCCATCGCTTAAATATGCTTTCATAGGAAATAATGAGTTTTATCCTGTGATAATCAATGCTTCACTAAATGAAAAAGAGGAAGGAGAATTACTGGAAGTATTGAAGAAGCATAAAGGGGCAATTGGATGGAAGCTTAGTGACCTCAAGGGGATTAGTCCAACCATGTGCATGCATAAGATCCTCATGGAAGAAGACTCAAAACCAGTGGTGCAACCTCAAAGAAGACTCAACCCCATCATGAAAGAAGTAGTGCTAAAAGAAATTCTGAAGTTATGGGATGCTGGAATTATTTATCCCATTTCTGACAGCCCTTGGGTGAGTCCCGTACAAGTGGTACCAAAAAAAGGTGGCATCACTGTGGTGAAGAATGAAAATAATGAGTTAATTCCTACAAGGACAGTTACTGGGTGGAGAATGTGCATTGATTATAGAAGATTAAATGTGGCTACTAGGAAAGATCATTTTCCACTTCCATTCATTGATCAAATGTTGGAGAGATTGGCGGGTCATCCATATTACTGCTTCCTGGATGGATATTCAAGCTACAATCAAATTGCAGTAGATCCTGTAGATCAAGAGAAGACAACTTTCACATGCCCTTATGGAGTTTTTGCCTATCGAAGAATGCCTTTCGGGTTGTGCAATGCACCCGCCACTTTCCAAAGGTGCATGCTTTCTATATTCTCTCATATGGTAGAAAAATTCATTGAGGTATTTATGGATGATTTTTCTGATTTTGGTGATTCATTTGAGTCCTGTCTCAAACATTTATCTTTGATTTTAATGAGGTGTCAAGAAACGAACCTTGTTTTAAATTGGGAAAAATGTCATTTTATGGTAACAGAAGGTATTGTTCTTGGACACCGAGTTTCTTCCAAAGGTATTGAAGTTGATAGAGCAAAGGTGGAGGTGATTGAAAAATTACCCCCTCCTATGAATGTTAAAGCAATGAGGAGTTTCTTGGGTCATGCTGGATTCTATAGAAGATTCATAAAAGACTTTTCAAAAATTTCAAAACCTTTAAGTAGTCTTTTAATGAAAGATTCACAATTTAACTTTGACAATGAATGCACGCATGCCTTTGAAACTCTCAAAACCAAGCTTGTCACTGCACCAATAATTTCCCCTCCTGATTGGTCCTTACCATTTGAACTAATGTGTGATGCAAGTGATTTTGCAATTGGGGCTGTCTTAGGACAAAGAAAGGACAAGTTGTTGCATGTGATTTATTATGCAAGTCGTGTGTTAAATGATGCACAGAAAAATTATGCAACAACAGAGAAGGAATTATTGGCTGTAGTTTTTGCTTTTGATAAATTCAGATCTTATTTGGTTGGTTCAAAAGTAATAGTCTACACTGATCATTCTGCTCTTAAGTATTTGATGAGTAAACAGGATGCAAAGCCAAGACTGATCAGATGGGTGCTGTTGCTACAAGAGTTCAACATGGAGATAAGAGACAAGAAAGGCTCAGAAAATTTAGTGGCAGACCACTTGTCAAGGATTACACAGGAAGAGGAACAAGTGATTAAGGTTCCAGTGAATGAAGAGTTTCCAGATGAACAACTCCTAGCTATACAATTGTCACCATAGTTTGCTGACATGGCAAATTATAAAGCTGGGGGAAGGGTTCCAAGTGAAATGAATGGAAATCAGAAAAAGAAATTCATGCATGATGCTAGGTACTTTTTATGGGATGAACCTTATTTGTTCAAAAGGTGTAATGATGGAGTAATTAGAAGGTGCATCCCAGAGGAAGAAGTATATAGTGTTTTATGGCATTGTCATGGTTCAGAATATGGTGGACATTTTAGTGGAGAAAGAACTGCATCCAAGGTTTTGCAAAGTGGGTTGTATTGGCCAACCATTTTTAAGGATGCAAGAGCTTTTGTGGAAAGATGTGATAGGTGCCAAAGAACTGGGAATTTATCAAGAAAGCATGAAATGCCTCAACAATTTATTCTTGAGGTGGATTTGTTTGATGTGTGGGGAATAGATTTCATGGGTCCCTTTCCATCCTCCTACTCCAACGTGTACATCCTCGTAGCAGTGGATTATGTTTCCAAATGGGTTGAAGCAATTGCCTCTCCCACTAATAATGCAAAGGTGGTAGTGAATTTTCTCAGAAAGATGATCTTTTCAAGGTTTGGAGTTCCTAGAACCTTGATTATTGACGGTGGAAGTCACTTTTGCAATAAACAATTGGAGAGCCTTCTGCAAAAATATGGAGTCAAGCACAAGGTAGCCACCCCATACCATCCTCAAACAAGTGGACAAGCTGAAATTTCCAACAGGGAATTGAAGAGAATCCTGGAAAAAATGGTAAATGCTTCGAGGAAGGATTGGTCAAGGAAAATTGATGATGCACTTTGGGCCTACAGAACTGCATTCAAAACACCAATTGGTATGTCTCCTTATCAACTTTTATATGGTAAATCTTGTCATCTGCCTGTTGAACTTGAACATAAGTCATTTTGGGCTATAAAATTTTTGAATTTTGATTTGAAATTGGCAAATGACAAGAGATTACTACAACTCAATGAATTGACGAATTTCGTAGTCAAGCTTATGATAATGCTAAGTTGTATAAGGAGAGAACCAAGAGGTGGCATGACAAAAAGATCACTCCAAGACACTTTGAACCTGGGCAACAAGTTCTTTTATTTAATTCAAGATTAAGGTTGTTCCCAGGAAAATTGAAGACAAGATGGTCGGGACCGTTCACTGTCACTAAGGTTTCATCCTATGGGCACGTAGAGATTATGGACCCCAAATCTGAAAGAAAGTTCACTGTGAATGGGCAAAGATTGAAACATTATCTTGGGGGAGAAATTGACCGACTCGTCTCGGTTCAAACACTAACTTGAGAAAGTGTCATACGTCAAGCTAGTGACGTTAAAGAAGCGCTTATTGGGAGGCAACCCAATTGGTATCCTTTTTATTTAATGTCGTTAATTTTAATTTTTAGTATTGTTCATTTATTCCCTAAAAAAAAAAAAAATTCACATTTCTGGCGCTTAGCGCACCAGTGGCGCCTCGCGCCTCATCGCTCTCACCTTCTCTCGCGCATCGTGCCCACCTGGCGCATTGCGCCTTGAAGACAGAATGAAATCGGAGCAAGGAAAGCTCCTTGGCGCTGCACGTGGGACCAGCGCATCGCGCCCCATCGACCACACGCCCTGCGCCAGCCAAGCGCATAGCGCCTTAGAAACAAAGTCGAAGCGGGACAAGCTGCGAACTGGGGCGCTTCGCGCCTAAGAGGCGCATCGCGCCATTACTTCTCTTCCCGCTCCACGCTTCGCGCCCAATTCCCTCTCTCATTTTGGCGCTTGGCGCCTCGCCTAGAAAAATTGGCGCCACATTTTCGCGCCTTGCGCGTGCTACAGGAAACAACTTGTGGGCATTATTAAAGATGCCCTTTGCCCAATTGAATTCCTCCAGTCTTACATTCTTCCTCATTTCTTACATTCTTTCATCTCCTCTCTTCTCCCCGTCATCCACCACCTTCCCCTATTAGCCGCATCATCATCGTGAGAGGCCACACCTTGGTCATCATCTAATTTTTCTAATTATCTCTATTTTAGGTAAGTTGTTCATTAACTATGAAGCATATAATTTCTTTTTTTTTTTTTTTTGTTCAAGTCTTATCAAGAAAGAGTGTAAATACTGCTGAGTTAGTGAAAATTTAGTTAAATAGAGATAATATAGAAGTTAGAGAAATTTTTCAATAAATCTGTGGTCTGAGAAAATGAGATAGAAATGATTAGTACTAATGCTTAGCTTAGAATTTTTGCAAAATTCTAAGTTTGGTGTTGGAAGAAATATCATTTGATTCATTATATAAGTGCTCTATTGTGAGAGATGGAAAATATGAACGAAGGCTATTATGTCTTTTCTATTGAGCTAACAATGCTAAGGGTGTTACTGTCATGTGGCTTCCTGTTTTGGTTTGATTTTGTTTTCAGGAAATGGCACCATCATCAAAAAAAAGAAAAGGGAAGGAAGTGGCTGCATCCCCCTCTTATTACTCTCATCGTTTCCGGACGAAAGAAAATGAAGACTACTACAATTCAGTGGTAGTGAACAAATCTATCATCCCGGAAATTGGCTTCGCGTTTAGAGAGGGGGAATTTCCAGAAATCCAAGAGGAAATTGCTCGAAGAGGGTGGGAGCTAGTTTGTTCACCCCCTAGAACTGCGGGAATGCAAAGGGTTCTGGAATTCTATGCAAACGCTTGGCAATCTGAAAAAACTAAAGAAAGGGAGTTCAAGAGCTTCCTTAGAGGAAAGGAGATTGACTTTAGCTCTGAAATGGTGGAGACGGTGTTGAATCTAGAAGTCAATCCAGAAAAATCTCCCTATGGGTACTGTGCACGGTTGAAGGGGAATCAGGAGCTACAAACAACACTGCGAGAAATTTGTAAACCCGGGGCAAACTGGAAGAGGGACAAACAAGGCCGACCAAATCAACTAGCTCGAGCAGATCTTATTCCTATGGCTAGGGGATGGTTAGAATTCATCAATCATACCATCCTCCCAACCACTCACTATTCAGAAGTAACGGTGGATAGAGCAGTGATGATTCATTGTCTTATCACCAAGGAGCAAGTTGATTTGGGCACTTTATTATCCAAGGGTATATCAAAATTTGTATACTCATCAAGAATGACCCTGGGATTTTCGTGCCTCATTCAGCGCATTACCGAAGCTGCAGGGGTAGTAATTGAAGGTGACTCTCCCATTCATGTGCCTAGGCCAATAATTGCTGCAACCATTGGAAGATCAAGAAAGAAAGATACGGGTAAGGCACCTGAAGTTCCATTCACTGCCCCTCCGAATAAGCCCATGGAGGACATACCAAGTCAGAGTCAAAATCAAGATGAGTTATCATAAGTGCAGAAGCTGAGAGTTGAATTGAATGACTTCAAAATTGATTCTTATGAAATGTTTTCCTACCTTGCTCATGCATTTCATAAATTGGCTCCAGAAAAATTTCCTGATTGTCAAACTACTTGCAAGAAAAAATGGGAATACAGGGAGCCTAATCCATCGAATGATGAGGAGGAGGAGGAGGATGAAGAAGGAGAAGAGGATGATGAGGATGAGGATCAAGGGGGAGATTGACCACCCCCCTCAGGTAAGTTCCAACTGATGCTTGAATAAATTTCAATTTCTATGTTGTTCGATTCCTGTGTCATTATTGTCTTGTGTCTGTGTGGTAGTGTAGGGGAGTTGATGAGCAATTGTAAAAAGAGCAAAAGTGATTATAATGGTTAAGGCTAGCTCGAGAATTTGATTAACATGCCTGAATGAAATGTTAAGTGAATGATGTTGAGTAAATAGATAGGCCACAAAGGAATAATGCTTTAGAAAATTATTATAGGGGTTCTTGGAATATTTCTAAAAGACAACTGAGTTGACGAATTAATTACATAAATGTAGTGTGAAGTCTCTGAAAAATAGATGAAAATGCATGAATTGTGATGAATAAAGAAAAAGGGTAGGGTTTGTCCGAAAATATCTAAGGCTCTGAGCACCAATGGCTAGGGGACATCTTCATTCAATATTTTTAGAACCTAGCTATGTGCTTGTGGTGTGATGGTGTCAGGGAAAGGCTTGGGTAATTAGATTTGAGGGGTGCTTCATCACCTAGCGTCTTGGGCCAACTGGACCGGGAACGTTAATCGAAAACTCATCTTAAAGAGCCACCTTGAGACTAAGCATTTAGAGTCATGATCCTTAAAGAGGAAAAGACAAGAGCACTGCCCTCAAAATTATAGAGAAAGCTAATTCATCTGGGTGAAATTAAAAGAGTAAATGTCTTTGCACTACATGGTTGTGAAAATGAAAACAGAGTTAGTTGATAGAAATCTCTTGAAGAACCCTTATAACATGATCTAGAGTATAATTTTGAGTGTTTCCCTATTGCAAAATGAATTGTTGAAGGATATAAAGTGATTCGAAATTGCATGTAGTTTTACTTCTTTGAGTTGACCTTACTATTTTGATCATTTGAGTTCTAGAAATTATTGCTCTTAACTCCTGTGCACTGCTTTGTGTTTTATTTCGTTGCTTGAGGACAAGCAACACCTTAAGTTTGGTGTTGTGATGCCTGGGCATCTTTATTTAATTTTATAGTTTAAATTCTAAGAAATTGTGTTAGTTTTAGTTAATTTCAGTGGGTTCTTAGAGTAAATTAAGTGTTTTTAGAATAAATTGGATTTTCCTGGGTTATATTACGTTTTTGGTATTATTTTGGTGTTAATTTAAGGAATTGAGCAAGTAATTGATGAATGAATAGCAACTGAAGTTGCACATCGAGTCGCAAAAGAGTCCAATTTGGGGCGCCTTGCACCTCACTCACGCGCAGCGCCCCAAAGTCAAAAAGGAAATGAAGATGTGCAGCTGATGCGGGCGCTTCGCGCCCACCAGGCGTTCAGCGCCCTTCAAGCCTATGTTGTGCGCCTTTGCTCTCAGCGCCTCGCGCATGTGAAGCCCTGCACCAGCATAGCCAGCGCGCCGCGTCCTACTGCCAGCCTTGCGCCCTGCGCCCCAGGAGACAGCGCCAGCCTTGTGCTTTGCGCCCCTGAAAATCTGTTGCCTTGTCACGCTGCGTATGGCTGAAGCATTGCGCCCAGGAAGCTTACGCCCCGCTCCCGTGTGGCGCCCTGCGCCCTGGAAGCCTCGTCTTGCCGCGCTTCGCGTGCAGGTGAGGTCCAGCGTCCGGTGAAACTGGAGCAGAACAACATAACTAAATGCTAAAAGTGTGCTATTATTCCGGAACATTTAAAATGCAGATCTAATTGCTATTATTTCTGAGTTATCTTTAACCAAAAATCCCTTTGTTTTAGGGATAGATACAATTTGAATTCTAGGTCTATCTGATTATATATAGGACTAGAATAGAAGCTCAGGTTATCTTGGTTTTTACTTCACTTAGTCCAGTACTCTGTTTTACTCTGTTTTTCAATAAAATCAGTTATTCGTTCTTCAAAATGTTTTCTTTCGATTATTATGTTTTGTTTACTTTGATTATGAGCAACTAATTTCTTTGTTAGGGTGAAGGGGATCGTATTACTATGAATTAATTTTATATTTGTGAACCTTTGAATTTTATTAATTCAATTTAAGCAATTACCTTATTTGTATTGTGTCGTTCTGAGGATTGGAAAATCATTTTTCAACTTATCTTGGATTCATGTGTTTATTTGGGAAAATAAATTTGTGAATTAGCTTAAGGGAAATTGCCAAAAAGATTAATTTCTAGGAATAGAATTAAGATTTTTGTGAACTTGTGAATCAATATAAATATTTTCTTTTCTTTGAAATGATTTGATCAAGGGATTGACTGATTGTTCATAGAAAAAGTGTTAAATTACCAAGGAATTGGAATTGACAACCTAAAATTCATTCATTGAATTGAAGCTTTAAAATTTAAAGGCAAGCAATTGTTTTATTAATTTCAGAAAATACGTGAACCCGATTCCCTAACCTTTTATCAATTGAATTTTTCATTAAACTTTTACTGTCTTGTTACATTTAATAGCCTTTTGAATTTAGATTATATGTTCATTCATTACCTTTTATTGGATTCGTCTAATTAGAAATCTACTTTAAGAAATTTTTGCTCGGTTCTTTAATCCTCGTGGGAACGATACCCACTCACCGTGGTTTTTATTACTTGAACGATTCGGTGCACTTGCCGAGACCCTATCAGCCGGGACGATTTTGACCGCTTGTCTGTGACTCCCTCAGATGCCTTCAAGGACCAGGTCAAAGATACCATCACATACCCCGGAGCGGAGTGGGTATACTCAAGGGACCCAAACCCCGCCAAGCTGAGGGTACCCTCCACACTCCTGACTATTGAGGCGAGAGCTTGGTTCCGCCTGGTGTGCTCCTTCATCTTCCCCACAGGGCACTTCTCGGACGTTCCCCTAGCTCGGATGATCCTCATTTATTGTCTCATCAAGGGCAAAACCGTGTGCTTGGGAACCCTCATCCACCGCACAATGCATGAGGCGCGCAGGAGAACTAAGAAGGACGCCCTTCCATTCGCTTGTCTCATCACCAGGATGTGCCAAGCCGCTGTAGTGGGGGAGCTACCTACCCATGATAGAGCGGTGAGAATAGATAAAGTCGGGCCATCCACATTGATCAAATCGGATGCTCGACTAAATCCCAACTTCGACCCCCTCGCTCACACCACCGCAAAGAGGAAGAAGAAAAACCCAGATCTGGTGGACACCCCGGATATCAGTGCTAGCGCCCATCCATCCACACCACCACCCCCACCGGCAGCCTCTGAGGACATCTTCCTCGTCATGGATGCTATGGAGGGCCGACTTGTAACACCCCGATCTTTATTAAGTCCTAATTAAAGGAAATTAAGGGTAATGGACTTCAATTGGAGCTTAATTGGATTTGAGTGAACATGTTTCCCCTAGATTAAAGTATCCATGTTATGTGTTTTGATGAGTGTTCATGTGTGTTTTGATGTTATGATGAGTTGCTATGTATGTATGTATGTTATTGTATGAGTTGAGAAGCTTTGGAAGTGTTTTGAGGCACTTTTCATGCCCAGTAATCGATTACAGCTCCTTGGTAATCGATTATAGCAAGACGAGTTTCATATTTGGGGTTTTTCGGAGGTCTGTAATCGATTACAGAACCTTGTAATCGATTACGGTAATCGATTACGGATTCGACGTTATCGATTACATAGCGTGCAGAATGTGTTTTCGGATGTTTTAAGTGACGGGCGGGCCCACGATGACTCTTAAACCCTATTAGCTCATTATATACGAAAGTAAACCCTAATTTCCACTTCATTCCATCAGAAAACTCTCTCTCATCATCCCAGAGCCTCCATAGCTTTCTCTCTCAAGAGCTCTCATAGCCATAGCCACTTCACGCCAAGAAACACCCACAAATACTCACCCAATCCTAAAAATAATTATATATTCTTGAACCTCTCACCGAGCCGGACGTTTCTACCGGTTGCTTTTCTCCGGAAAGGGTCATCGTTGGAGTTGGGCCGTTCGTGAAGCTAGGGTTTCGTCTAGAGCAAGAGTTGTCTTCAAGAGGTAGGGGTTAGGCATTATAATTGTCATGGAATTTCATGTTTATTGATGAATTGATGAAGTTTTGAATGATGTTCATTGTTTTTCCCATTAGGGTTCATGAAAGGGTCAATTTATGAAATTGGTTTTGAGAAAGAAAAGGGGTTTTGCAAATTGGAAAGTGTTTTAAACGTATTTTCATGATTGGAATTGGTATGGCAATGTTTGCTATCGATTTAGACGATGTTAGGTTCATATTTTGGCCAATGGTTATTGAAAAACGTGTTTTGGAAACCCAAGAATCGTATTTTACGACTTCGTAATCGATTACGATGCCCGAAATCCCAATCGCAAGAAAACGCTGCTCTCTGTTAATCGATTACAGAGCTGCGTAATCGATTACAGTAATCGATTACCAGCCTGTGTAATCGATTACAGTAATCAATTACCAACCCGTGTAATCGATTACAACAGTGTTGTTTGTGCGAAAATGAACTGTTTTGACCCTTTATGCACCCTAGTGCGTTATACAACTTATGTAACTGATATATATGAGTTAATTCTGCATTGTATGTTATAAATGTGTTGTTTAATGAATGTTATGATGTTATGTGATGTCTATGCGAACTATATGACTTGATGCTATATGATTATGCATGACTATGTAAATGAGTATGTGTTATAAGTAGCCTTCGACATGTGATGGTTGTGGCTGAGGGAGGTGAGTTAAACCTCGACATGCAACTCCATCACTGAGGGAAGGTGAAAAAGTTAAAGTTCAAGATTAAAGTAAAATACATGTAACCTTCGACATGTGGTAGTTGTTGCTGAGGGAGGTGTGGCAACCTCGACATGCAACTCTATCACTGAAGGAAGGTGAGTACCCCCTCTCCCCAATATAGTTTAGGATGAGCTCATGCCTAGGGGTTGGGGATGTGGAGGAAAAGGTTTAGAGGGTAGGCAGGCCAAACAAGAAAAACGTATAACCAAGTAAAGTAAAGTTAGAAGTTAAGTCTAAGTCTTAAAGATTACTGTGACATAGAGTAATGGTTGACTAAGTTTCCCCCATATGATTGAATGGCACGTAGAGAACACACAAGAGTTATATAATGATATATATTATGTATGAATATGATATAAAATGAACAAGAGGCACTTAGGAAAGTCGTTCCGGGAAAGATGATTTTAGAACTTATAACTGAAATTGAATGCATTCATGTTACACCTATTTTATTAATAAACTCGGAGCGGCTCCCCTATTGAGTTACTTCCCAGTACTCACCCCACGTTTTCCCCCCATTTTAGATGATGAGGTTCAGCAGGATACCGGAGCGGATCAGGAGCCCGCGCAGTTATAGTTAATTGGAGTTTTTATCATCATTAGATACTTTTGTTTTCAGTTGGTATATTATGGATTATATTTCTTTTGGGATTTTAGTTTTATGGTATTTCCTTTTCTGAGCCCGGACACATGTTAGCCGGCGTTTATGTTTCAGTTATGGATATGTATTGTGGAGACTCATGGGTCTCAGTTTTAGGCTCATTAGATGACACCTATTACTATTTATTTTCTTGATTGTATGTTTGGGGAGACTATGTTTGTTTTATTTCATTTATTTTATGAGGTATTATTCAGACCATATCACGTGTTATATAATATCGTTATATTATGCGCAATGCCCTTATGTTCATATTCCGCAAATGATTTTCGAAAAATTCTCCCACGTATTTTCCGCGTACAAATATTTTAAAAACAAGTATAAATATGATAACAGGAGGTAACCTTTACGAAATGGCCCTAAATGACTATAGCACTAAGGGCTATCTAGTAGGGTGTTACACGACTTAGAGAGGAGGGTCAGACAGCTAGGGCGGCTCTCAAAAAGGAGCTCAAGGCCCACGTCACCCAAACAGTGGCGAAGTCAGAAAAGAAGATTATGAAGAAGCTGTCTCAGATTTTCTCCTGCTTGGGTGGCGCTCAGAGCAAAGTGGCGACGAAGGGGAAGGGCAAGCAACCAGTTGAGGAGTCAGAGGAGGAGGACTCGGATTGAGTACCACACTCACCACTGTTTTGTATTTCATTTCATTTTCTTCTATCTTATGTTTATGTGTTGTTTATATTGTTTTCCTTGCATTGTGTTCCTTGTGTTTAGTTTGTGTAAATATGACTTAGTTGTTCGTAAGCATGCTTGATGCTTTGTTTGGTTTCCTTAAGTTTATTTTGATGATTTGGTTGAGAGTTTGTGAATTGCATGATTGAAACACAAAGAGAATGCATACCATAATCTTTAAGTTTGTGAATGATTGTTTGACTTGAATTGAGATTGTGGCATACCCTAGTGAGCTTTTGGGCTTCAATTGGGTGGCACCATTACATGTCACCTGTTTTTCTTGTGTGTACTTCT
Source organism: Aeschynomene evenia (assembly GCA_013621005.1). Classification (NCBI taxonomy): domain Eukaryota; kingdom Viridiplantae; phylum Streptophyta; class Magnoliopsida; order Fabales; family Fabaceae; genus Aeschynomene; species Aeschynomene evenia. Next base: position 29,860,038 of record CM024268.1, on the reverse strand, counting down.
CATTTTGTGCATACTAGAACTTGCTTTAATTCTTGTCTGAAACATTGGATTGGTGCATGCATCTCTGGATATGATTGAGGCGTTCTTTTTGTTTAGCTACTCATCCACATAGCCACCCTTTACATACCTCCATTGCTAGCCCCGTTGAGCCTTTAATCCCTTTTCTTTGATCAAACCTTGAACCTTCGCCTAAATAAAGGGTAAAGCAATGTCACATCCTTGACTTAGGCTTACGAGAGCAAATTTCTTGTTCTTTTGGTACATCATTATGGAATTGGGATTGTGGTTTAAGTGTGGGGGAAACATCTGGGCATGCTTTTGCTTTAAGTGTGGCGGGAGTTAGCCATTGTTTATGTTTCACTTATCTTTACCTTTGCTTTGTAATTAAACATGAAATTCTCCTTGTTTAAAAGCATATAAAAAAAAAGAGAAAAACAACAAAAATATAAATAAATAAATAAGTAAATAAGTATATAAAAAAAAAAGAGCAAAGAAATGAAAATTAAGTGTCTTTGGTTTTTTCTCTCTATTGGTGTTGCTTATTTTGATGCACTGTTTTATTTTAAGTCTTTGGTTCTAATAAAAGGGGGTCGTTTGGAAAATTTGGGTTATCTTTTGCTTGATTGGGGTTATGGGTTTCATTTTGGTGTTGGGTAGAGTAATTTGCTCTCTGGCGCCTAAGTTTAGCTCTGCTAGCTTTGAAATTCCCCTGCCCTAAACATAGCCTCATTACAACCCCCCTAAGTCCTCTTGATCCTTGATGTGTGTTATCTTTCTTGTGGAGGAATGAGAATTCTTGCAAGCCTATGGTTAAGCATGTCTGCCGGCGGCGAGTGTGAAGCGACATAGCCTCATACACGTTGGTGAGATGTGTGATGATACACCTACCCTTGAGTGGCCACTTGATTGATTTTTGTCGAATGATTGATTCACTGTGTGCATATTGACAAATTGGTTCTCTTTCTTTTTCTCTTGCAATTCAGTAGCTCGAAACCGAACATTGTGCTTTATCTTTTGGAATTTGGTCACCTCTCAATTCATCAAGCATGTTTGTTATTTGGGTAAATTTTTGGTTTTGTGTTCCTAGGATTAGGATGTTTTGCATGAGGGCATGCAAGTTGGTAAGTGTGGGGATATTTGATAAGATGCGAAATTATGTGCATTCTTTATCCTTATATGTGCATCTTGTGTTCCTTAGTAGTCTTATTTGCATTTGTTTGCTTTGTTTGTGATTTGTTTGGAGTTTTGTGGGTTGAAGTAAAAATTGACTTTAAAGAGGATTCTATAGTATGTAGTACTTGGTCTTGTTAGCTTTTAATGCACTCTTGGTTAGTGTTTTTGGATTTCAGGAACCTAGGCCGGGTCTACTTTGAGTCTCGGGAGCAGCAGGAGCGAAGGAGCAGACGCTTGGATGAGCCGGAGAAAATGCTGCAGAATTTTGGCCCAGGAAGTGGTCGCCAGCGACCCACAGACCAGACACATTGGTCGCTGGCGACCAATGCTCGATGAAGACAAAATTATGGCCCTTTCTCTTTGTGGTTGCTGGCGACCCAGCGACAGTCATTCTGGTCGCCAGCGACCACTATGCGGCTGACAGCTTTTATAATTTGTAATTTTTGCTTTTTGGTCCCTATCTTTCATTTCTTAATTTGGGACTTTTAATGTAATGAGGGGAGCACTTTTGGGATATTCTCACTTACTATTAGGTCATCTTTTCCTTTTTTAGTTTCTAGAGAGAGAAGCTCCAACTTCTCTCTAGGTTTTTAATTTCTTTTCTCCATATTTGGTGTTCTTGGATACATTTTCACTCTTGAATTATTGTTGATATTTTAATTTCAGTTTTCATTCTTGCTATCAATTTCTCTTCTTATTCTCATTTCTAATTTCTTTATGTGTGAGTAGTTCTCTTGGTGCTTGGTGTTGAGATAGTGTTAGAAACCTATTTTCTCTTGAAGATTACTATTTGTTTCTTTGGGTTGCTCCCTATTTTCTTGGTTGAATGCTATTAAAATTTGTGTGTGGATTAATGCTTGCAAGTTTTGGTTGCACTCTTGAATACAAATTGATACCTTGATTGGGGAATTAATTTGTCTCCTTGGGGTTTTGGGATTTTGATGTGGATTAATATCTTGTACCCATGACTAGGAGAGTTAGACTTATCTTGATTGAGAATTGGATTTGCATATGTCTAGGTCAATTTAGCTTAATTGGTTTGGATTATAATCTCTTAAGTTATTTATTTTCCATGCATGTGTAGATTGTATCCCATGTGTTTGATAAAATGTCTATGTGAGTTTATGATAGGGAAAATGTGGTTTTATGCACTACTCAACACCAAGACCTCCTTTATCTTGTTAATATCTTATACGTCGTAGTTACACAATATCTTACACAATCCCAAACTTTATTTACATATACTATACATATTAAGATCAAATATTTGAGCCTCCTTTGAGAAACGACTTGGGTTAACTAACTATACTATATAGTTAATTAATTTAATACCTTTTTGGGAAACTAGTTCTTAATTTCTAAATTGATTGTAGCTAAAAGAGTTAACGACACTTTTAGTCAATATCAACCACCTCCTCCATATCCTCATAGGACATCAAATAAGCTTCTGGAGGAAATGATTAGTCCTCAGAGAACTCATCAAGAGACAAATCCATCCATAAGCTCTGAACTTCTGCAAACTCTACCTTTTTGCTGATAACAAAGGGGGGGAAATGGTTAAAAGATTTGGGATTGGATGAAAATAAATAAAGGGGTTGTATTGAAAACCATCTACTTGGGGGGAGCATTTCAGGGGTAGCACTCACTCTGGGAGAGAAGAAACTAGATTATGAAAATGATGATACTGGCTCTGAAGAATGACTTTGAAGAAATTCATGCATTATTTATTTTTTTCTGCATTTTGTTTAAACCTTGTGCATCTGAAGTATCTATCTCAAAAGTTAATTCTATCATTTATGATTTAGCTCATTATGTTTTTGCTTTCATATATACGTTGCAGTTTCATGTATGCTCTAATACAATATATGTTAATTATGCTCTAATACATCTATTCTTTTCACGTTCTGAAATGTATTTGGATACAATTAATATGCAAGATAACGAGCACAAATCGTTACAAAGTATGTGAATTTATCTGATACAATATGCTATGCACTCATTTGTTATTTATGTTTCTCAAACAAAATATTTATCATCTAATGATTTGTCTTCATCAAAAGGGAGGAGATTATTAGCTCTAGAATCTTCTGAATATTTTAAGTGATAAAAATTATTTTCAATGATAAAAATTTTGATTGAAATTCTTTAATTAATCTTTATACAATTCTTGATTGTAATCTCGCTTTAGAACTCCAGAAGCACCAATAGAAATGTTACTTGCTTGAGAAAGTCTTTAGAAGCTAAGTAATATTTAAATATGCATTCAGAAGGTGTATGATAAAATTGTATGCATTCCAGAAGCTAGATATTATATGTGTAAACTTAGAAAAATCGTTTCATAGTAAATTTTCTACCTATATGACAAAATTGTTTCACAATACTTATGAGATCCACGCATTTTTGTACTCACAATATCTTCTCCTTTCATCACTTCCCTCATTCATACCTCTTGGATGTCTACTCCCAAAATGGACCTTGAAAAAACATTTTCCTTTTAATAAGAAAATGTTGAGTTGGTTACATTATTGATACAAGTTTATCATTTGGAATGTCAAAAGGACACCACAAACGTGTGAAAACAAGTAGCCATCTCAGCCTGATAACTTTTTTGGGGTGGACACGACATGGGGTTGAAATTGGAATGTAGACCAAATTCATATTTCAGTATTGCAAAACAACCTTAGAGTGAAAATATATTGAGATATTAACGTGATCTTAACGACACTAGCATCATCCAAATACAAAAACAAACAAGTTGTTATTTCGTTGCAACTTGAAAAGAGAATAGTATCTCTTCCTTAGCATACACTAAAAAAAAGAGGAGTCATTCAAATTTTCACAAGTGTCAACTTTTTTATTTCTTATTTTTTTTATAACCTGAAGGTGTATTGACTATGTCTTTATAAGTCTTCTCGTTATATTTTTGTTTTTTATTTTTTTTCTTGGAAAAGCAGTAAACAGTTCTTGTCCACGGTCCTTAGACTGTGTAGTGCTGCTGAATTGTGTCAATGTCAAGTCCCTTTAGCTTCACCACTGACTCAACATGTCCCTTTAGAGTATGAAGCTCCCTAAGCCTGTTAACCATTGAAAAGAGAAACAATTGTTAAGATATTGCATGGAATGATTAAACTTAGGAAATGATTTGAGGCTATTTGATTTATAAGTTAAATCTTGTAAATGAAATGAATAAATAACATAGGTTTTGATGCATTGACTTATAAATCAACTCTTATATTCCAAATATTGTAGATTATGTTTGGAATAATTAAAATAGAAATTGAATTGATTTGGCATGTGTTTTAAACTTTTAAAATCAAATCGTTTTTATCCTAAGACGCATGAGTACACGTACAATGTCACTAACAATTTCGGTAAACCCAAAATAGGTCCGTGACAATTTCACTCTTGACCAACTTGGTCCTCAACAATTAGAAAATCCCCACTTGGTCCCTGACAATGTCATTTTTAGACATCATAAGGTCCTTGGACGATTTCGTCACATAGCTGCTTACGTTGCATTATGAATAGTGTCGCGAATGATAAGGTGGGCGTAGATGTGCAAAATGATGTCAATTTTGGGATGATAAACCAACAATAAAGATTAAAACAATCAATCCCTTATTGAATTCCTAATTACATTATCTATTACTAATCAATCCTAAATTCATAAAATCTGAAATAAAATATAATTTCACTTCACTCATCCCCAATTATAAATTCCCATAAGTTCAATATCTTACCCTAGTATACAAAAAAAATACCCTATGCAGTGTTTATTTGAACAGTACAAAACACAAATTACAATATATAGTTATTTGTATGATGTTTGTTTAGGATGTACACATACAAGACAGTTTGTATTTGTACAGATTTTTTTTGTGTATTTTGTGTCCACACTCAGAGTATATACACAAAATACATATACAGATACAGAAACTTTAATAAAAATTTTATCCAAATTTACCCCTTCAATTTTTGGGTAGTGTTTTAATTTAAGAGTGATTTGGACTTTTACTACAAATTATATGTATTGTCCTCTAAAACAAACATAAATAACACAGAAAATACAGGCGGTAATTGGTTCTATACACACTACAACAAACACAACAAAATACACAAATTTTAATGTATTGTATTGTTCTGTATGTGTATTTTTGTATTGTATTGTACAAGTTTTTAAACAAACACTAGCCTAATGTCTTCCTGAACCAATCTCCAATCTCGTGAAGGGTTGCTACATTTCGTGGGTGAAAGGTTCCACTAACATGATTGTATTTAAAATCACTAGAGGATGCTGAGAAAAAAAAAAATAAGTCTGTTGTATGTGAAAAATGAGAAGATGCATAGAAAAACAAGGGGAATGTTGATGTTCATGGAGAGAAGAACATAGGGAAAGCTAAGGGGAAGAGTGTTGTTGATGCTCAGGAAGGTCAGAAGAAGAAAAAAGTTGTGAGAAGAAGGAAGGAGAATCAAAAATAATATTAAAAAGTGATGATCTCGTTGAAAAAAATTTCACATGGGTCCTCAACAAATCATAGATAACTTACCTTAGTCCTTGACAATACATAAATAACACACATTAGTCCTTAACAAAAATATTTTCATAGGACAAAATGATCCCTAAAATGTATGTGATAATTCACATAAGATTTGGTTTATTGTATGCAGCAAAGGTTGCTTCCAAGTCTTCAAGAGGCCATTCTGATAAAACACAAGCTCTAATACTGGAAATCTCCTATTATTATTGAATAGGGAGAGGAATGTTCCACAAATCCCTAGAAAGAATTACAAGAAGATCTCCCTAATTCTCTCTCAACAATCGCAAAGAAAAGGGACTCAGAACTACTAACAGAAAACTAAATTATCAACCACACCCCATTTTCCCTCCTATTTTCTATTTATACAATAGTATATGTAACTAGCTAACCCTCTTTTGACTAGTCTAATTAGTTTAACTACTATAATTGAGCAAATTATATGACAAATGGTCTAACTCGGCCTTTTTTCTCGTTTCATACACCTTACCAAAGTGATTGAACCTATCATTACTCCCCCCTGAAAATCAATGTTGTCCCTAAGGTTCAAATGAGGAACTTGGGCAAGGAGCTTCTCTTTGTCTTCCTATGAATCATCAAAGCTCGGAAGACCATCCCAGTGAATCAGCAACTCCATCCCTCCTCTGTCATTAGTTCTGCCCCGTAGGATTGTTGTAGGAGTGACTTTCAATTCTGCTTCAGTCATGAGCCTAGCTAGAAGATTATGATCCTGTGTTCTTGGTGGCACCGCCTTCTTCAATTTACTGATATGAAAGACAGGTTGTAATGAGCAATTATCCGGTAGGTCCAACTTGTATGCTAATGATCTGATCTTCTCCAGCTCCTTGAATGGTCCATAGAAGCGTTGAGCGAGCTTCTCATCGGTCTACTAGCCAAAGACCTCATTCTATAAGGCTGCAATTTCAAATAGGCCAAGTCACCAACAGCAAACTCAGCCTCACGCCTGTGCTTGTCTGCGAACTGCTTCATCTACACCTAAGCCTTTTGAGATTCTCCTTCAATTCAGCCGGCAACAAATCTCGAGCTGATGTTAAAGTTGCCACCTCTTCTACTTTAGAAGGATAAGTCTCACGTTTGACTAGAACTAGTGGTGGTGTGCCATACAGAATCTGAAATGGGGTCATCTTTGTGGATGCATCGAATGTTGTGTTAAACCAATATTCAGCACAAGACAAATAATCCACCCAAGTCCTGGGATACTGCCCAGCAAAATAGCGTAAGAAAGTCTCTAGACAACGGTTAATCACCTCCGTTTTCACTTCCGTTTGCACGTCCGTTTGTACTTCCATTTGCACGTCTGTTTGCGGATGATAAGATGAGCAATAGCTAAGTTTAGTGTTTGTGTAACAACCCAGGGAGAAGAAGGGAAGAATAGAGAAATCACGCCTTTCAATTTTACGTATAGGAGGAGAGGAAAAGAAATAACTAATTGATAGTGATGTGGGTGGGCTGATGTGTGAGAAGTGAGTATAAATAGAAAAGAAAAAGTAGGAGTTGGTTAGGATTTGAGTAGTGGGGAAATATTTGGGGGAGAGGTGGCCTCTCGAAAGCTACCACTGCTTGCTTTTCCGTTTCTTATATTTTCCATCTTTCAATCCAAGAAATATTATACACAACAGATTTGAGGGATATTCATCCTGAATACTCCTTCCTCTGCTCATACTTCTTCTTCTTCATTCTATTTCTCTTCTCTATCCCTACTACATACCTTCTTAATCTTCCCTTCCATATACTCTGCTACTGTTATATTCTGTATTTTCCTAGCTTACAGTTTGCCATCGCAAACAACTCTGACCAAAACTTGCTGAGAAAGATGTTGTCCCTGTCTGATACTATAACCTTGGGAAAACAATGGAGCCAAATCACCTCTTTGACAAATGTCTGGGCCACATCCTTGGCTGTATAGGGGTGAGCTAACGGAAGGAAATGACTAAATTTAGACAGTCGATCTACTACTACCAAGATGGCCTTCCCTTTGGAGCGAGGCAAATCAGAAATAAAATCCATGGATATCTCAGACCATACCCTCTCTAGTATACTTAATGGCTGCAGCAGGCCTGCTGGAGACGAGGTCAGATATTTATTTTGTTGGCAAACCTGACAAGACGCTACGTACTCCTTCACATCTCTTCTCATCCCCTTCTAATAAACGATTGCAGCAAGCTTTTTGAAAGTCCTCAAATAACCAGAGTGCTCCCAAAGTTGGAATCATGGTACTCAACTAAGAGAAGTAGGATCTGACTGGGCTTTGCAGGGATGACAGCTCTCCCATGATGAAACAATCTTCCCTTGTGCAGGGAAAAACCAGTGGGAGCAGCATTACCCATTTGCAGGTCTCGAATCACCCCTTGCAAGTAAGAATTGTCCTTCATTTGAGCCTCAATTGTTTGCCACAAAGCAGTTTGCACTAATTATATCGCTTTATACATCATCTGCCTAGATAGGGCATCAGCAGCCTTATTCTCCACTCCTGGTCTATACTGGATCCCAAAATTCATACCTAACAACTTTACAGTCCATTTCAATAGCTCCCCATCAATTAAACGTTGCTTCGTTAAGAACGTAAGACTTTTTTTATCAGTAATGATTATAAAATGGTGCCCCAAAAGGTAATGTCTCCACTTTTGGACTGCTAGCACAATAGTCATAAGCTCTCTTTCATAAGTGGATTTCTTCTGCACGAGGGGAGACAAAACCTAACTGACGAAGGAAATCTGTCTACCAATTTTGGGACAAAACAGCCCCTATTCCTTTGCTAGAAGCATCCGTCTCAAGAACAAACTCATGCAAAAAACCTGGGACTGCCAATATAGGTAGCTCAGCCATAGACTTCTTCAAATCATCAAATGCTATCTGAGCTTGAGGGGACCAGCTGAAAGCATCTTTCTTAGTCAGATCTGTGAGTGGTTTCGCAATCACACCATATCCCTTGACAAATCATCTATAGTAGCCTGTCAATCCAAGAAAACTGTTGCAATCCCAATTGACAAAAGGAGTGAAGGACAAAAAGGGAAGAGCACTCCTTTTCAATTTACGTGTCAGAGGAGGAAGAAAAATAACAGAATGACTGGAGAGTGAGCTGTAATTTTAGGAAGGTTGTTAGTAAGAATGAGCTATATAGGAAAAAAGAAAAGCATATTGTAGGTAGGTAGAAAAATAAAAAGTGGAAATTATGGAGAGTCTGGCCTCTCGAATACCAGGAGAGAGTTTCCATTATCAGTAACTGTTTATGGTTCTTCTTTACACAGATACAATATATATAAATACATCTCTGGGATTGTTACACTGATATCCCTTTTTTCTACCCTTTCTCCTCTTCTACTTCTATACTTGATCTCATCATTTACTCTGCATTTCTCTGTTCAATCATTCTACCTTCAATCTCCCTATTCTCTATCACTATTCCTACGGGGATATTACAATTGGTATCAGTAGTTCGGTTTGGGGCTTCCTCCTGTGAATGGTGACCACGCACAACTCAGGAGCCATGGAATAACATGTTGATGGATTGGAGAGGCAATTGCAGACCAGGGACGAATGTTGGAAGCAATTATGAAACAACTAGAGGAGATGAATGTCAGGTAGTGGAACCCGATCTGAACCCGAATAAGAATCCGGAGACGGAGGACTATGGGTCCGTCATCGATGACCCAGGTGGAGGAGGGTGTTGTCAAGGTCTGTTTCCAAACAGAGGTGACGTTGGTTGGCGGCTGGAGGTCCCAACGTTTAATGGCTCTGACGCGAACGGGTGGTTGGTGAGGATGGATCATTTCTTTCGCGTCTCCGGGACTCCGGTGGCTAAGAAATTGGATTACGAGGTGATTGGGCTATAGGGCGAAGCTCTCACATGGTTTGAATGGTGGGAGGCCCAATCGACGTTCCACACCTGGATCCGCTTCAAAGAGGATTTCCTCAAGCGATTCGAACCTGTTGCAGCTTCAAACTCATTAGCTCCGTTGTTACAGGTGAGGCAAACAGGGTTCGTCATTGCTTATCGACGCAATTTTGAACTAGTTGTACGATCGCATCGCCATTTTGGGAAGTGAGACCTTGCTCTGTATGTTTCATGAGGGCTGAAGCCGACGGTTAAAGCGGAGATGTCTGATAGCGCTGTTTTTGCCAATATTTTGTGCCCTTAATTTGAGCATTTGTGTGCATTTCTTTACTCTATTTTTAGCCTTTTATTGTATTTGATACAATTTGGATTTATCTGGAACTTAATGAAAATAAAGGCTAAATGAATAAGTTTTATGATGTTTTTGCAATTCAAGGATGACCTTTGCACTTGATCTTTGGTATTTGATGTTTGTGGTGCAGCTCATATGAATTATTGGAGCAATGGACATCAGGAACTGAGTAAGAGCGGAGCAGCGAATTCCAGGCCAGGATCGAGCTCCCCAGCGCCCTGAGGGAGCCCTGGCGCCCGAGCACCCTCAGCTCCCATCTCGTGCAAGTCACTCGCGCCCCAGCGCGCGCCTGCGTATCTTGACAGCAGGGACCAATCGGCAAAACCGCGTGGGGGGCATAACTGCAAGGGTTCTGAAGTTGCTTCCTCTATATAAAGCAGTGCTAATGCATTCAGAAAATACATCTTCCACACTCCTAGACCTAGACTTTTATTTTCCTTTTTAGTTAGAGTTTTCTCTCATTAGGATTCTACTTTTCCTAGTTTTGTTCTATAACTTTCTCCACTATTTTCCCATTGTTTTACTTTCAACGTTATTCGTCAAGTCTTTTGGATTTCTGTTCTTAGCTTTCCATCTTTGACTTAGTTGTAAGTTAATTTCAGAATTAATTCAGTAACGTTATTCGTTTTTCATCAATTTCTTTATTTGCATTTTATTTTCCATCAAGTCTTATTTTCATTACTCTTTTTCCTTTGCTATTTCATAACCAATTTGTTTTCTTCCATTCATATGTCTTTCAATTCATTTGTATTTTTACCCTTTCCCATGAGTAACTAATTCTCTTGGTGGTTTATGAGGGTGTGAACATCATTTGGGTAAATTGAGGCTTTGCACTTCATCTTGCATTTGTTTTCATTATCAATCCTAACATATAATTTGAGATCTTAAATTGTGTGTGTTACTTATGTCTTGGCTTACTCGATTGAGTTAGGTTAATGCATTTGGCATGTTCATGTGTTGATTGATCAATTAATGCATGGCATAATAGGATTTGACATATGATTAGTTAATTGACTGATGAGTCTCTTTAACTAGATTAACGTGATTGGCTTAAAAGATTGTTGAAAACGAAACTAAAGGTGAGATCACAACAATAGGGTTAGATCTAACTCTTGCATAATTAATCAACTCATGCATTCTTTTGTAGCCAATGAAAAACTCCCCAATGAACGTTCTACCTCATAAACCACTGTTTTAGCATTTTATTTCCATTAAATCAATTTTTACATTCCTGCATACAAAAACCCCCAATTTGTGACAACCCTCATAAAACTAGTCTTGCGTATGGCTTTCTTAGCCATTCCTTGTGAGAGACGACCCTGGTTTCCACTAAACTATATTGGGGAAGCTTGGTTTTAAAAATAATAAATTTGTGGGAGTTGCGACGCTCACCATCAATGTCGGTGACGGAGTTCGAGCCATGATGGACCGAGCCATCATGTTAGAGGCTCGAAACCTTGCTTGGAGGGAATAAGGAGGGCATCAGTGGGGACGGAGACCAGCGGGGGGGTCCAGATCGGGTGTGAGTTTCACAAAAAATGCGAATTGGGCCAAGCCCAATAATTTATTCCCACCTCTGACAATTTTAAACCATCTCAGCCCAAAGATAACCCACCCACCACACCCAACCATGTTACTGCTTCGAGCTCTTTGGGCCCAAAACAAAATTCTCATTGGGTCTCTAATGAAGAATGGGTTTATAGACAGCGCAGAGGCCTATGTTTCAAATGTGGTGATAAATGGAACCCTACTCATACGTGTAAGTACCGTCATCAACAATTGGTGTTAGTAGATGTTGATGAGGAGGAAACTAGTGTGGTGGAGCCTGTCTTCGAGGACGTTTCCGAAGATCCTTCCGACCTTACTCTCCAAACTCTCTCTCTCTGTCTCTCCTCTTTCAGCTACTAGGGGCTCACTACTCATCAGACACTAAAGGCTAGGGGCTCCATTAATGGTTCAAAGGTGATTGTGTTGTTGGACCCAGGGACGGAGGCCAACTTTCTCTCTACCCCTCTTGTCTCTGCCCTGGTCTGCCTTTGCGCCAGATGCGGCCGTTTCATGTGGAAGTGGGAAACGATGCTATCCAACCTGGCATCGGGGGCTGCGAAAATGTGAAGTTAATAGTGTAGGATATAACTATTGTGGCCAATTTCTTTGTGATGGAGTTAGAGCGTTCTGAGGTGATCCTCGGTGCGGGCTAGATGGCGAGTTTAGGGCCCTTCGAAGGGCATTATCGAAATTTGACTCTAAGTTAGGTTTCAGATGGCTGCAAGGTTACTTTACAGGGAGACCTGACTTTGGGGCGGAGTCCAACGAATGGGAAGATGACTCAGAATGCGTTGAAGAATGAGGAAGAGGGATTGCTAGTGGCCCCTATTTTTAAGGAGGATCCTCCTTCTTATGTCGCCCCTGTCTCGGGGGAGACCTTGGCGCTGCTGCAACAATAAGATGGTATTTTCCAAGCTCTGATGGGTGATAGAATGCGAAATTTTGTGCATTCTTTACCTTTACATGTGCATCTTGCATCCTTTATTGCTTTAATAATGGTTCTCTTTGCTGTTTGTGCATATTTTCGCTTTCTTGGTTGGTGTGGCAATTTTACTTCCTTTTGAGGCTTGTTAGTGACACTTTGGTCTTGTTATATTTTGATGCACTCTTGGTAGTGTCTTTGGATTTCAGGAATCTAGGTTAGAGCTACTCCAAGTCTTGGAAGCATCGGGAGCGTTGGAGCCAAGGAGCGGACGCATCGGCAAGTCGGAGAAAGCAACTTAATATTGAAAATGTTGTGTTGGTCGCTAGCCACCACTTTTTGGTCGCTAGCCACCAAGTCCTGATAGCATCATCAAATTTTGCATAATTTTGCAAATTGGTCCCTCTAGCTTTGTATTAATGAAACTTTTGTAATTTTGCTGAGACACTCTTTCACATCTTTTCTTTAGCCTTAGTTTAGGTTATTTTATTAGGGAATTCTAGAGAGAGAAGCTCTCCCTTCTCTCTAGAATTTCTCTCTATTTCTACACACTTTGTTCTTACTCTTTTCACACAATTCTCCAAGTTCAATTTAATTTCTAATTTCATTTCCATCTTTGTTATTGCTTTTATTTCTTGTTTCATACTTGCCCTTTTAATTATGGTTGAGTAGTTTCTTCATTCTTGGTGTTGGGTAATGCTAGAATCACATTTTCTCTTGAAACTCATTGCATGATTTTGCTCTTGCTTCCTAATCTCTTGGTTCCAAATGCAATTATAGTTTGTTTGTGTGGATCCAAGCTTGCTGATTTTAATTGTATATCTTGAATGCATTTTAGTTTCTTGATTGAGAGATTATTGTGCATTTGAGTCTTTTTGGGTGTTGAGTGAGGATTATCATTTGATGCCCATTTGCTAGGAGAGTAGGAATAATTCTTGATTGAGAATTAGGTTTGCATATGTTTAGGATAGTTTTACTATTTTGGTTTGGATTCAAATCATTTTGGTTGAATAATTCTTATGCATGTGTAAGTTGCTTGCAAGGTGTTTGATAAAATGCCTAAGTGGGTTTAGGATGGGGAAAATATGGTTTGATGCATGTCCCAACACCAAGACTCTTTTGCATTTTTATTTTCCTTTATTTGCATAGTTTTATTTACTTCTTGCATAATCCCAAATCTACATATACTATACACACTAGATCAATGATATAAGCCTCCTTGAGAGACGACTTGGGTTGACTAGCTATACTACTATAGTTAATCAATTCAATACCTTTTTGGGAACTTATTTTAAATTCTAAATTGATCGTTGGTTGAGAGAATTAACGACGCTCTTAGCTCAACATCAATGGGGCTTCCTCCTCCTAGACCCATGACCATGCCATTGTCCTGCAGCAGAACTCCCAAATTCCTAACATATGCCCATATCGCTACCGCCACTATCAGAAGGCCGAAATCAATAAAATCATTGAGGATATGCTCCCAAGTGGGGATTATCCGTCCTAGCACCAGTCTGTTAAAAAGCCCCATGATATTAGTAAAAAAGAAAGATGACGGTTGGCGCTTTTGCGTTGACTACAGGGCATTGAGCAAAATTCGGTCCCTGAAAAGTTCCTTATCCTGATCATTGAAGAGTTGTTAGATGAGTTGCAGGGAGCTGTGGTTTTTTCGAAACTGGATCTTAAATCGGGTTATCACCAAATTCGGATGAAGGAGGGTGATGCTCATAAAACAGCCTTCCGAACACACGAGGGCCATAACGAATATCTGGTAATGTCGTTCAGTCTCACCAACGCCCTTTCCACCTTCTAGGCCCTCGTGAATTCTGTCTTGTGACCCCATCTGTGCAAATTCACGCTGGTGTGCTTTGACAACATCCTCATTACCAGCAAAGATCTTGACAGTCACAGGGAGCATTTATTGAAGGTATTTGACTTATTGCGGCAGCATCAACTCTTGGTCAGCAAAAAGAAATGTCAATTTGAGACACCGAGCAACGATTATCTGGGTCATGTGATTTCTTCCACAGGTGTGGTGGCAGATCCTAAGAAGATACTGGATATGGTAGATTGGCCCCGACCAAGGGATTTAAAGAGCTTGCGCGGATTTTTGGAACTCACTGGGTACTACAGCCGATTTGTAAAGGGGTATGGCAGCATTGAATGGCCTTTGACTGAGTTGCTCAAGAAGGATTGCTTTGTGTGGGGGGATGAAGCAGAGATGGCTTTTCAACAACTTAAAGCTGCCATGGTAGCAGTCCCTATCCTCGACACTCCATGTTTCGCTAAGCCCTTTCTGATTGAGACTGATGCATCGGGTAGAGGTGTGGGAGCAGTATTAATGCAAGAGGGCCGCCCAATGGCTTTCATGAGCTAGAAATTATCTATGGCTGCTCAACGGAAATCGATCTGAGAGGGAGTTGATGGCAATTGTGATGGCAATTCAGAAGAGGCGCCATTACCGTCTTGGCCAACATTTTACGATTTTCACGGGTTGCTAACGAGGGCCAACAAAAGTGGTTATCTAAATTAATGGGCTATGATTTCGATATTCGTTACAAGGCAAGTGCAGATAATCGAGTAGCGGATGATTTCTCGTAAGTTCCATTTCTCTTCCATTTCATTTTCCTTGGCTGTTAAATGGGGGGTCATTGAATCGAAGGTTCTGGAGGATCTGAGGTTGAAAGGAATCATGCAGAAGTTACTATTGGGGGAAGAGGCTCCTGCTGGTTCGAGATTGCCAATGGGAACTTCTCTGCAAGGGGCGCTCGGTGCTTGCAACCCAAAAATTCTTTTAGAATTCCACAGTTCGAAAATTGGTGGCCGCCACTCAGGATTTTTTCGCACCTACAATCGCATTTCCTCATTACTCTATTGGTAGGGAATGAATTCTATGATCATGGAATTTATTCGGCACTGCAAAGTTTGTCAGCAAAACAAACACTCCACATTGAAACTAAGGGGTTATTGCAGCCTCTACCCCTTGTTTAGGCGGACATTTCAATGGATTTCATCGGAGGCCTGCCCCGAGCCAAGGGAATGGATACTATTTTAGTTATGGTGGATCGTCAAACAAAATACGCCCATTTCTTTCCCTTGTCCCACCCTTTCACTACCTGTTAGGCAGCTGCTGTCTTCATTAAGGAGGTTGTGCGTCTACACGGGTTCCCCTCCGCCATTGTCTCGGATAGAGACAAAATTTTCATGAGCACGTTCTTGTCCGAACTGTTTAAACAGACTGGTACTGCCCTCAAAATGTCCTTCGCCTATCACCCGCAGACGGACGGTCAAACGGAAGTTGTCAACAAATGCCTGGAAACTTACTTGTGCTGCCTTACTGGATCAAACCTAAGCAATGGCCGGTGTGGTTGGCTTGGGCAGAGTTTTGCTACAATACAAGCTATCATGGGTCTATTAAAATGACTCATTTCAGAGCCTTATATGGAAGAGAGCCACCCCCTCTACTGCGTGGGGGAATGGAGTCCAGTGTAGAAGAGGTGAGGTTGTTAATGGCTGAGAGGAATCAGATGCTTGAAGAGTTACACTTTCACCTCAACTGTGCTCAGAACTTGATGAAGCAGCAAGCTGACAAAAAGCAGCGGGAGGTAGAATTCGCTGTGGGAAATTGGGTTTACTTGAAAATCCACCCGTATAAGATGTGTTCCCTCACCTCAAAGGTAAATGAGAAGTTGTGGGCTCGATTCTATGGCCCTTTTGAGATTATTGAAAGAGTGGGCGTTGTTGCTTATAAGCTACGATTACCGGAGACAACGCAGATTCACCCGGTTTTCCATGTCTCCCTCCTCAAGAAGAGTACTGGACTATCCATTACTCCCCAACTTCTTCTAGATGCTTTGTCTGAGGATGTTGAACTCATAGTTGCTCTTAAAGCGGTCCTAGACAGCAGAATTAATACCAAGAGTGAACATGAAGTCTTGATCTAGTGGATGAATCTACCGGACTTTGAGTGCACATGGGAACAGGTTGATAAACTGCAGCAGGCTTTTCCTCTTTTTCACCTTGAGGGCAAGGTGACTCTTCACGGGGGAGGGGGTTATTGTTACAAACCCAATTGATAAAAGGAGTGAAGGGAAAAACGTGAAGAGCACTCCTTTTCAGTTTACGTATCAAAGGAGGAAGAAAAATAACAGAATGAGTGGAGAGTGAGCTGTAATTTTAGGAAGGTTGTTAGTAAGAATGAGCTATATAGGAAAAAAGAAAAGCATATTGTAGGTAGGCAGAAAAATAGAAAGTGGAAATTAGGGAGAGTCTGGCCACTCAAATGCCAGGAGAGAGTTTCCATTATCATTTATTAGTAATTGTTTACAATTCTTCTTTACACAGATACAATATACAAAAATACATCTAAGGGATTATCACTCTGATATCCCTTTTTCTATCCCTTCTCCTCTTCTACTTCTATACTTTATCTCATCATTTACTTTGCATTTCTCTGTTCTATCATTCTACCTTCTATTTCCCTATTCTCTATCACTATTCCTAGCAGGATATTACAAAAACCCGTTAACATCCTTGGGTACTGGCCATTGGAGCATTGCTTCTATTTTTTGCAGGATCAGCCGCCACTCCACTTGTTGATATAATATGGCCGAGATACTCCACACTGCCCACATCAAATGAACACTTTTTCTTGTTAGCCACCACCTGGTTTTCCATAAACAAATCAAAAACCCTCTGCAGGTGTTCCACATGACTGGTCACATCAGTGTGTATATCATCAAAAAAGACAAGAACGAACTTCCTCAAAAAGGGCCTCAACACCGCATTCATCAATGCTTGGAAAGTTGATGGGGCATTTGTGAGCCCGAAAGGCATGACAAGGAGCTCATAATGCCCCTCATGAGTCCTAAAAGCAGTTTTTTGAACGTCTTCCTCCGCCATTCTAATTTGATGATAGCCTGATTTTAAATCAAGCTTAGAAAATATCTTAGCACCAGCCAACTCATCCAGCAATTCATCTATTACCGGAATGGGAAAATTATTCGGGATATTGATCTTTTTTAATGCTCTATAGTCAACACAAAATCGCCAACTCCTGTCTTTCTTTTTAACCAAAATTATAGGGTGTAAGGGTTCTCACACAATTTTCCCAGAATAGATAGATTATAGCAATAAGTAGCAGAAGACAGCAATTAGAATAAGGAATATTGAAGGTATCGAAAAGGGACTAGTGGAAGGACGGATAATATCAATCTGAAGCATTTCCTCAATAATTTTTTCGATCTCAGACTTCTGGAAGTGAGGGTATCGATATGGACGGATGTTGGGGATGTCCAAGTTCTCTTTTAACACAATAGCATGATCCAGTGGACGAGGTGGAGGTAAGCCGGATGGGGCTTGGAAAATATCATCAAATTGTTGAATTAAATTGAGAGTAGCTTCAGATACAGGGGAAGAAGGAGCAATATCCTTCGAGCAAAATAGAGAAGTCACCAGAAATCCTTCTTCATTGTGGCGCAAAGCACTAAGGGTCATTTTACTGTTGCAGGGCTTCTGCTGAGGCTGGGATCCCCTTTCAGAGTAACCCGGGATCCCCTATACATCCAACTCAGAGTTAGAGCAGTATAATCCCCTTCAAATGGACCCAAACTTGTCATCCGACCTGCTCCGAGAACCACTTCTGATTGCCCTAATTCCATTATGAAAAAATTAGCCACAATCGGAATTCCTTGGATTAAAATATGCACATCTTCACATCCCCCAACTCCATGTTCTATGGCATCGTTTCCCACTTCCACATGAAAAGGAGGCACTGATATTAATGATAAACCCAGAGAAGAGCCAAGAGTAGTGGAAAGGAAATTTGCCTCAGCTCCTAGGTCTACCAAAACAATTACCTCTTGATCATTGATAGTCCCACAAGCTTTTAGAGTCTTATGAGAAGTAAGACCCCAGTATGACATGGTTGAAAGATGAAGAGAAAGAGAATTTATCTGCAATGCCTTGGTTTCCTCAATCGGTGGTTCTGGAATGGTCTCAGACTCGTTCTCCTCGTCCCCCACGAGAATGAGTTGTTGGTGACAAAACTTACAAGAGTGAGTGGGGTTCCACTTGTCCCTACACTTGAAGCACAGTCCTTGCCTCTGTCGGTCACTCCATTCTTCGTTCGGGATCCATATGGAATTTGGTTTCGAGGTTGTGTTAGAAGTGGTGACTGAATTGTGAGTGATGGAAGAGAAGTCTTTGGGCTGTGAAGATTTAGAATAATCTGAATGTGAATTGGAATTATTGGGCCTAGCCCAATTCGAACTGCGAGTTGGTCTAGTAGCAAATTTAGGGCCCGGATTAATTTTATTTCCTCCAGCAGAGAGCCCTTCATCATGCCATGCTAGATTTCGTGGTTCCAGAACCATGGCACGATCCATCATTCCTTGTAAGTTCTCGAATTCCGCTACCATCATCTCCGATTTAATAGAAAGTTTGAGACCCTCATTAAACATGCACAGAAGCGTGTCTCCTCCCAGATGTCGATGAGATCGTGCTGCCAGTTCAAAATCCCTTCGATAATCCATAACCAACCCCGTTTGTTTTACTTTTAGCAGTGGAGCCAACGGATTAGTCACTGCTCCTGGTTCAAAATGCTTCAACAAATCTTGTTTAAACCGTAGCCAATTCTGGAATGTCGATTGAGATTCCCACCATTCAAACCATGTAAGTGCCTTGCCATGAAGAGCAAGGACGGCATACTCTAGTTTCTCTCCGATTGGGATGCCGGTAATTCGAAAGTATCGATCGATACGAACGAGCCAGCCACTCGCGTCTGTACCATCAAACGGAGGAATATCGATCCTTTGATTGAAATTGCCTCTTGGTGGTGGTTCCTGACGATGTCCTCCCCCGGGATCGTCGATATGTGAATCAGCATCATCAATGTCATTCTCCGGATGAGGTTTAGCCACCGCTAATTCGTCTAAACGTTTCATCATCATCTCCATGAATCGACCTTGTTCCATGCGGAACTCGGCCACCTGGTGTTCTAAACTATCAACCCTTTCCTCCATAACCCCTGCCATACGTGTGGTCACCATTCGCAGGAAGAAGCCCACGACCGGACAACTGATACCAATTGTAAGGGTTCTCACACAATTTTCCCATAATAGATATATTATAGCAGTAAGTAGCAGAAGACAATAATTAGAATAAGGAATAGAATAAGCTTGAGGTACCAATGTGATACTCTCAAATAGTTTTATTAACAAAATAGGTTGAGAAAGAGAGAATAATGAAAGAAGTTTACACTTAGCATTCGAGAGGCCAAGACTCTCCACCCACAAAATCACTCCACTAATTTCCTAACTTCCCCTAATCCCCTTTTCTGAATTTAAATATTACTAACTACTAACAACTTCCTAAAATCTCGGATCATAATCTTCTAATTTAGTTACTTCTGTTCCTTCTTCTTTGATATGTATTTTCAAAAGATTTGAAATTCCTTTGCTGCCCCTGGTTTGTAACATAGGGCTAGCATAGGGACTTACACTGTTGTGTATGATTCCTACCTGCAACATCTCTGGCACCATGGACTCGATCACTATCTTTTAGCAATGTGGGTAACGGTAGGGTCTAATATTGGGAGGTAAAGCTGCAGTTTTTAACGGAATACAATAATCATAATTTCTCCTAAGCGGCAGCCCTTCCAAGCACTCAAACACCTTATTATATTGATCAATTACTTGTTGCACTTCCTTTGGCATCTCAGCATCCAAGGCTTCTGCTTGAATCGGCCATAATTGAACTTCCTTTGGCATCTCAGCATCCAAGGCTTCTGCTTGAATCGGCCATAATTGAACTAGAAAAACATCCCCACCTTCAACAATAGTTTGAAGAGCTGATCTGAAAGCCGGATGTCCATGTAATGTTATTAATCCAGCAGGACCAGCAAACGATAGAGAGTTTTTATTGAAATTAGCTATGATTTCCCAAGAGTGTCTAGCCAAGCCAAACCCAGTACTACCTCAGCATCATCCACACAGAAGTCAAAACAGTCCTGCACAACCACCACTGAAGGAAAGACAATGGATACCCCTTTGCACATGCCTTGCCCCGGAATTTTATTCTTGTATGCTACTTTCACCACAAATGATGATCTTGAGTCTATCGCGAGTGTAACCGTCTCCACTAGTTCAGGTGAAATAAAATTGTGGGATGCACCACAATCCACTAAAACACGAACCCGTTGTCCCCCAACTTCAGCCCACAGACGCATAGACCGATGGGACCCCTGGCCTGTCATGGATTTCATACACAACTGCATAGTATTGCAGCTAAGTTCTCCAGAGATACCTGCAATCTCTGCCTCGCCCTCATCCTCATCCTCATCTCCCATAGTCTCCCACTCCACAATCAACATCTTTAACTATTTGTTCTTGCATACATGTTCAGAGGAATATTTTTCATCACAAAAGAAACATAGACCCTTAGCTCTCCTCTCTTTATAATCCTCATTAGACAAAAACCTCTGAGACTTCATTTTAGGCTGTTCTCCCCCGTGTGACTATTGTTTATCCTGGTGGGAAATGGTGGGTTTATTTGACCACCCCGTTTTTAGCAGCCAACTACTTCTGCTATAGCTCCCAGACATCTCCATTTTCAGAATCTTATTCTTTTTCTCAGCACTCTCCACATGATCCATTAAATCTTCTAAAGAATCATACCTAACCATCTTAAGTTCAGCACATACCTCAGGTTTGAGACCAGCAAGAAACAAGCTGGAAAGAACCCTCCTGTTTGTGATGCGCATAGGTCCAGCAAACTTCTCGAAAAGATCACGGTAGTCCTTCACTGACCTCTCCTGCTTCAAGGTCATCAAGAATTCAAAGGGATTCTTGGCTATTTCCAGATGGAAACGTTTAAGCAAAGCCTCGCGAAAATTCTCCCACTGCTGGAATGGTGTCGACGCAGTCCACCAATTAATCCAAGTCAACGCCTTTCCCTCCATCGCACAGAGGGCTACCTTCAACCATTCAGCCTCTGCACCTCCTCGCACCTCAAAATACCTTTCCACCTTATTGAACCACCCGAACCCATCTTCCCCAGCAAACGTCGGCAAGTCAATCCTCCGCCGCTACTCAGGCGCACACAACGAACGCGGCAAATGGGTGTCATCGAGGCTTCCTCCCCCATTTCCCTGCGATCGCCGATGATCTCCCTCTACCGAAGCGATTCGATCTTCATTCTTCTCAAATCGCGCCTCCAGACGGTTAATCGACTCCGTCAATGATTGCACAAATGTTGCCATGGTTGCGCGATCATCATCCGCTCTCTGCTGCATTGTCTAAAACAACGCTTCTACGCCCTCCATGTTCTTTGATCTGGTAAGCAGCATGCACCACGCCCACGGTCACCCGAAATCTGATACCAATGTTAGAACACAAGCTCTAATACTGCAAATCTCCTCTTATTATTTGAATAGGAAGGGGAATGTCCCACAAATCCCTAGAAAGAATTACAAGAAGAGCTCCCTAATTCTCTCTCAACAATCACAGAGAAAAGGGACTCAGAACTACTAACAGAAAACTGAATTATCAACCACACCCCTTTTTTCCCTCCTTTTTTCTATTTATACACAAGTATATGTAACTAACTAACCCTCTTTTGACTAGTCTAGTTAGTTTAACTACTCTAATTGAGCTAATTATATGACAACTGGTCTAACTCTGCCTTCTTTCTCCTTTCATACACCTTACCAGAGTGTCTGACCCTATCACATTCCATACAAAACAACCTTAAGCTTCAAGGGCCTAATCATTCTATCCCAAGCCAAATGAAAAACCTAAACAACCCTAGTCAACTCCCTCAAATCCTAAGAAAATAACATTGCAGCAACCCAAATTACTTCAAATTGTACCCTAAACTAATTATGGTTCCAAACATAATAACTAAAAGAGATAAATAAATTGCTACAATTCAAGTCATCCTTTCAAACCTAGCAACCCCCTATATCATCTTCTTTTCTAGCTCAATCAATTAGTCCCTTTCGAAATTTTATCCAACCACACAAAATAGTTGTTGGATTGAGGTTGATTCTTTCGCATAAAAAAATTGACTTTGGTTATGAATAATATAAAGGCAGATAAACTGTGATTTGGGGGTTTATGGTTTTCATGTAAGATTAAAGAAAAGATGAAGGTAGATGGAAAATGTTGCGGGTGAATGTTAGAGAGAAAGGGATGAAGATGAATTAAACCAACAAACACACATCACCAACACTATTTCGTTTCGGTTTTGTAGGGTGGTGTTTAATCAACAAGCAAAACGACGTCATTTTGCGCATATACTACCACCTCACCGTTCACGTCACTGTTCACAATGCCACGTAAGTAACTCTTTGATGGAAACCGGCCAAGGACCTTAAGGGGTCCAAGAAATAACATTGTCAAAGACCAAGTGGGTACTTTGTAATTGTTGAGGATCAAGTTGGCTAATGGTCAAATTGTCAAGAACCTTTTTGGGGATTACTCAAACACGTGAAACTATATCCAGGAAGTACCAATATGAGTACTTTTACCCAAATCATGTATTCATGATGCAAAGTTTTTATCCAAATCCTATTTAAAAATGAAAGGATTTCAAAATCAAATTAGGCAGTCACTCCACACATTTTGCAAGCATCATGATGACCACTTCCTCACTATTATTGAATATGAAATATATTCAATTGGCGCTTTAGGAGCACACAAGCAACTATTTAAAGTATCGTCTTGAGTCATAAAAGTTAATGGCTTACCTTGCAACCTCCGCACGTCTTTTCGCTTGCTCTGCAATCTCAGATAGCTCCCTATAGTTGTTCTTGTCATTGAAAAGGTTAGACGCTTCTGGAGGCTGAAGACCATGAAGTGTCCTCTGCGCAGCAGCCCACTGCGCTTCCCTCTCTTCTTTGCCGTAGTCTTTCTTTGTAGTGAAGGCAGTCTGCAATCAGAGCATGAATGTTATTTGCATGAGTATGACTATTTGAGTATGATATATGATGGAGCTACATAGTCGACCCCACTTTTTTTGAGAAAGCCTAGTTGTTGTTGATCTTGATCCTTCTGGGTTAGATTAACAATGCAGTAAATTATAAATTATAAATTATAAAAAGAAATAAAGAATACCTTGTTCTCCAAGAGATTATCCCAAGCCTTTCCGCTGAGAATATAGCGGATTGCAAATTTGAGTAAATCAAGAGGGATATATGTCACTAAACTGTAGAGCCAGATTACACCAGCCCAACCCCATCCCATTCCCTTAATTCTTGCAAAGCCCCAATTAGCATATACTGCTATGAAGGTCGCCACCTGTCAATTACAGAACTAATTACTGTCACCACATAAGAAAGGCAAAAGTGTTTTGATTAGTCATGTGTTCACATTGCTAGTTTATACACTAGCTCTCTAATGGAATAATAGATTTTAGGAAAATGACTAGTGTCATAACTAAGTTGTAGTTTTTAACTTAATGGTAAGCTCTTAATCTAGTAAAGTGGTACTAGAACCAAGTTCACAAGTTTGTGTAATAACTGGTACCAACGGGAAAGAATAAAACCGAATTTAGAACAATGAACACAGAGAAGAAACAGAACCAATGTGGTTTTGCTTCTATTCTGCAGAATTCTTATTAAAAATAAATTGAAAAAACAAAGCTGTCAACTTTCAAGAGGTTGGTTCTCTCCTAATTCTAATTCCTAGTCTAAATTCCTGATAATCAATGAACAAAACCCTAAACTACCTTACTCCTAATAAATTAAAATACTCCTAACAGAAATTCTTAAAATACGCAAAACAGAATTCTTAACTGAAACAGAATTTTAATTTTAAAACTAAAATCAAAACAGAAACAAAATCCCTAAAACTACTCAACAAAGTTATTCTTCTCATTTGCTAATGTGTAGGGTACGTCAGTTTGATTCCCTGAAAAACACGGATTCGGTGGGTCGGATTAGATTGGGATAGAGATTAAATCTAATAAAGTCATTCGGTCAAGAAGATAGGTGTTGAGAGGTGAATGATAGGTTGCATCCTGACTAACAAATATAACTTCTGACCTAGTGGTAAAACATATTGCGATAATTAATATCTCAGTTTAAAGTGTACATTATATTTTCCTTTCTTTTTATTTTAGGTTGTTGTGAAGAGGGAAAAAAGAATTATAATCAAGACTGAGTTCTAGACATTATAAAATGACACTTCTTCAACAAAACCTCATTTGCTGATAAGAGAATTAAGAGGTTCAAGCTTACCAGCTGAGCAATTATGAAAGCACCTAGTAGGAGAAGACCGGGTCTTTCAACATAGGACCAGCTGCGAGACCTAGTGACGAAAATCAGTGCCTGACTTATAATACTGACTTGTAGATATAATGCTGCCATCATCTCATCAGGACTATTTCTCAGATGCCTCACACCAAATTTGTCCTGTAACAGCGAAATTGGTGCTCATAAGGCCCTGGTCTTTAACCAGCTTGTTACGAATGACAATGAAAAAAAATGGATATATAATATTTGTTTTTACCGGGAAGAAGTCAGTATCTTTCATTGCCCAGAAAAAGACTACTGTCATTAGTGCCATGTAACTACCTAGCACAATGCCGGTAGCAAATATCTCACGCAGTTTCCAGCTATCAGGAAGTGGAGAAGGTTTCACTCTATCCTTGGCTATTGTCATGATGGTACCTAAATGTAGGGTGATGAAGAAAATCAAGTTTAACATTACAGAATTCAGCCTAATCAAGGAAATTACCCTCGTTTGTTTCCTGGACTATAATAATAATCAAGGTAGATAACATGAACATGAAGCAAATATTATCTTACCATCATTTAGTATGGCAATAATCAAAACCATGAAGGGTGCAAAATCAAACTTCCAGATTAAGGCAATAAACATGAAACCAAACTGCCAAAATAAAAAGTAAGTCACATGATTACATTATATATGAAGAAAAAAACACTGTATTTTTTCATATCAAATTGTTCTCTGTACTTACCACAATCCGAATGGTGATTGACACAGCATAGATCTGTTTTTCCATAATAAAAAATTTTGAGATGAGGCAAATAGAAATATTAAGATGAAGTCAAACAATTAAATTAGGTATACAAGGAAACTAACAGTGTAGTTCTTCATCCTCTGGAAAATAGCCCTGCTGGTGAGCACAGCACTAATGATGACACTCAAACCAGGTTCAGTGAGGACAATATCAGAGGCACTTCTAGCAGCATCTGTAGCATCAGCAACAGCAATTCCAATATCTGCTTTCTTTAATGCAGGAGCATCGTTTACACCATCTCCTGTCATTCCACATATATGCTTCCTCTCTTGCAGCCTCTTAACAATTTCATATTTGTGTTCTACCATGTGATACAAAGAGAAAAAGAAACTAAAACATTAGAAGTGCCGGGAATTGAAATGTAATTACATCACTTATTAAGATAGTAGTTTCCATCAACTCGTCAAAAAAAAACACATGAACAAGTGATGATTGATCACCATTACGATCAGAAATGGTAAGCATATAAATGAATCATGATAACCTACCAGGAAATACTCCAGCAAATCCATCAGCCTTCTCGATCAACTCATCAACTGGAAGAGCTGAAATGGAAGCATCCTTATCTTGGCCAAGCAATGCAGATGATGGGTACATGTTTGTTCCCATTCCAAGCCTTCTTCCAGTTTCTTTGCCAATGGCAAGCTGATCCCCTAGAGAATGAGAGACCGACAAGCCATTTCAATGTTACCAAATTTCAGTAATGGTCTGACTATGCACTACAAGAATGCCCGACCTCAATTCTTACCGGTAATCATCTTAACATTCACACCAAGGTTTAGTGCTCTTCTAATGGTTTCAGCACTATCATGCCTAGGAGGATCAAACAAAGGTAGCAGACCAACAAATTGCCATGGTCCACCAGGACTATCTTTTGTTTTCTCAGAAATTTCCTGTTAGAAAGATCATACCAGCAGAAATAGAAAAAATGGGGTATTCAATAAACTAGAATGGTAGACTTATTCCTAATTATTCAAGAATAGGCACACTAGTATCATCATCATGTACCTGTCTTGCAACACCTAAAGATCGAAGTCCACGCTCAGCAAACTTATCGATTACTGCATGAACCTTTTTCCTGACATCCTCTTTGCAGTTGCAAAGGTTAATTATCTGATACATGAGAAGAAAAACATATCATTTTGTCATTCTCATAAGCATCATAAGAAGGTGCCAATGAGACAAATATTTACCTGCTCAGGAGCCCCTTTGCTAGCTCTATGCCAACTTCCATCAGAAGCTATGTAGGTTAGAGCAGTCCTCTTGTCGACAGGATTGAATGGCAGAAAATGGACCTCCCTGATACCAGCTCGTGCCTGAACAATCAGAACATCAAAAAATTAAATATTTTTTTATCTAGAGTAGTGTAATTTGTATCACTTTTGTAGGGTGTCACGTGAATATTGTTAAAGGAAAAAAGTTATTCTACTAACACCTCAGAGGGTACCTTAAAATATGTCTACAAGAGAAATGCAAACAACATTTTCCGTTTATCTATATACCAAATTCAATATTCTTTTTCCCATTACCTTCTTGTCCTAATGAGAGAGAAATTTTGGCATATTTACCTCCTTCGGGTCAGCAAGCATCCCAACAATTGCAGCATCAATAGCATCCTGATTTTCAATCCTAGAAGCCCTTGCAGCAAGAAGGATAACATACTCCTTCTCAACACCCTTAGCAAACACCTCAATCAAGTTTCTATCGACACTTAGCTTATTCAGGGTTAGCGTCCCAGTTTTGTCACTGCATAGAACATTCATACCAGCCATTTCCTCAATAGCCGTCATTCGTTTTGTAATGGCGCCCTGCTGAGAAAGCCTGTGAGAACCAATAGCCATAGTGACAGACAAAACAGTCGGCATGGCAATCGGAATTCCACCAATCAAGAGAACCAAAAGATTGTCAATTCCATCTCTGTACTTGCGATCTTGTATCGGGTACATGACTATGAGCTCAATGACAATTCCAACAGCTATTGAGCAAATACAGAAGTTACCAATAGCTGTTAGCACTTTCTGAAAGTGTCCAACTTGATTAGTGTTGTCCACCAGATGAGCCGCTTTACCAAAGAAGGTGTGCACTCCAGTTGCAATAACAATTGCCTCTATCTCTCCCTTTTTAACAGTTGATCCAGAAAATACTTCATCTGTGGGGTTCTTCGTCACCGGAAGAGATTCTCCGGTTAAAGCAGACTGATCAACACTCAAAGGATCACCCTCAAGAAGACGGGCGTCAGCAGGAATGATATCTCCTAATTTAATGTTGATTATGTCTCCTGGCACTAAAATTGCAGCATCTTGTTCACTCCATCGCCCATCTCTTAGTACCTAAAAATTTAAAGCCAGAATAGTTGAACAAACAATAATAGAAGACTTCCATAGAAAATGCACTACTTTCAAATTACGGTTAGCATTACTCTTATTGCAGTGCCTTCCACAACCACATTACAGACAAAGGTGGCAATAACGGCTGCAACAGCAATATTTTTCCATAACTTTCAACATTACAATGCAATTGCAAGCAACACTGAAACCACGGCTGCAACCGAAATTTAAAACCATCATGCATAAATGAGTTTGTGGGTAAAACCTTGGTCTTTGGAGCCAAACCAGCCATAAGAGCAGCAGCAGCATTTCCAGCATTGTTTTCCTCAATAAAACTGATTGTGGAGTTGATCACCAAAAGGGCAATGATTCCGACAAAGTCCTGCCAATCTGGAGGCCTTCCTCCGCCGTTTGCCAATGCAATGGCCATTATAGCAGCAGCTTCCATGACCCAAGACAAAGGGTTCCACATAAACCCCAAGAACTTCAAAAACTTGCTCTCCTGTTTCCAAGACACAAGGAATCATTACATGCATCTAATCTAATGTAGCCAGCAAAAAACCAAAAAAAAAAAAACAGTAGTGCATTTGGTTCCACAAAGAAAAATCTCAAAATCGAGCATGAGAGACCAAAATTGATTTTGGTCATTTTGTGTGTAGTTTGGTTTTACAATATAATCCATTTCAAAATTGATTTTGGATCCAAAATAAATCCTAATTTGCTGCTTCTAGGACTAAACTACCAAAATAAATCCTGGTTTTACTCTTCTAATTTTCACCAAAATCAGTTCTTAGATTAAACTACCAAACACAAATCACTTTACCTCAAATTCGATTCTACTGATGCAGAACCAAACACACTTACACCAGGAAAATAAACATGAGAAGAAACTGAAATAGGAGTTTGCAAGAACATACTTTTTTCTCTTCCAACTTGTTTGGTCCAAAAACTTGAAGCCTGTTGGCTCCTTCGTCTGATGTTAGACCTGCCCTCGAACATTTCAGCTGTTCAAACACTTCCTCTATTGGAATTCGTTCCTGGGGAACAAGGTTTAAACTCAACGAATGTTATTTCTGTAAAACTGTATCTTATGAGGTAAATGTATTTCATTCATTTTGATCCATTTATCAATCATCTCTCTTCTCTCTTAGTATTGTAAAATACAGTTAATGGCTCTTAGAGCATGCCACGTGTCACTGTATAATACCTATCTTTTCACTTGATTGTTGCTCATAAATTCATGCTCTAATCAAAACATTAATTTCTTATAGCAATCAAAGTTATATACTCTAATGAAGGTAAATTAATTTTATAGGCTATTTGCAATAATATAATGATTTACATGCATGAATGTAAATATGCGAGAATCAATTTATCAGGGTAATTTATAATCAAAATAGATTAGTCTTTCAAAATAATTTGCAATCATAATCAAGGCTAATCAATATTACAGAAATCAAAACTATATTTGTATTTTTAGTAAAAATATAGTAGCCTTTCAAATCTAATCAATTATTTATTTACAAATATATGATTTATATATTTTTCTAATAAATTTTATAGCAATTAAAGTTATATGTTCTAATCAAGGTAAATTAATTTTATAGCAATCAAAGCTATTTGCAATAATATAATGATTTACATGCATGAATGTAAATAGGCAAGAATCAATTTCCAATCATAATATTGATACAATAAAAAGCGTAAACTACTGCAATTATAACAACATTATAAAAAAGCATATATTTACCGAAACATTACTGCAATTAGCAATCGTAAACTACTTATGGATACAATAAAAATGCTAATCAATAATATTGATTGCAAAATCATTTTAATGCTTATTAAATTACACATGCAATCATAATATAATCAATTGTATTCAATACCTTTTTTTACTTGCATTTCCACTAATTTCCACTAATCATCAAGTATTGTATTTAGTATATCTCTCTTCTCTCTTAGTATTGTAAATAGAGATAATGGAATGGACATTAGAGAATGCCACGTGTCGTTCTAAAATTACAATCTTTTCATCTAATTATGGAACATCTATTCATGCTCAATAAGGAATATAGAATATATTTTTTAATATAATATATTATTATGTTAATCAATCCTAATTAAGCTTGCAATTATAATCAATCATAATCAATAATTTATTTGTAATAATAGATTTGAATTTCAAAATCGTAACTAATGTTTGTTATTATTTAATTGTAATCCATATAAAAATATTATTTAATAGATTAGCTAGCATATTTCACAACCATGGTCAAGGTTTGCAAAAAATGAACAATCAGAACTAATCAATCCTAATTAAGCTTGCAATTATAATTTATGATTTATTTACTTCTTGCAATTTACAAAAACATAATAATCAATGCTAATCAAACTACACTTGCAATCATAATCAATTATAATCAATAATTTTTTTACTTAATTTTCCACTAATATATATGGTTATCACCAAATTATTCCTTATCACTCAATAGAGCTACATATCTTTTTTTATCCTCAATACTGATTCACAAAAGTACATGAAACTCACAATGTCAATTGACTATTCCCTCATTAAGGATATCATGCAGGAAACATAGGACAAGACTGAAAATAAAGGTTAGAGTAATCATGTATTGGAGACTTCCAAACTTTAAAAATGCATCTAAGGAGTCATCGATCGAGATGATTTTCCTATATGGGCAGGTAATAATGTTTCTATGTTCATAATATTATTATCATCATTATTTATTATTTGAGTTGATAACAGTATGGTCTAATAATCTCGATCTCCAATTTTTTCATAATAAAAATTTTCACCTAAAATATTATAATTTATTTATTTAATTATAAATTATTTAATATAGTAACTTTTATCTATGTCATCTTACTCAATAGTTCAATTGATTTTTAAATATAGGAAGATGTTGCATTTTTTTATCGATTTATTGATTAATTAACTTTTACACGGGAAATGAAAAATATAAATAATGAACATATCATTTTATTGAATATTCTTATTGTTGAAAAAGAATAATTATGAATACTTAGTAATTATTAATATATTAGAGATTTTTAATATTTTTGTTACTTATGAATAATTATGAACGTGAATCAGTAAATTTTCAATATTTTTGTTGATTGTTGGATGGGAATAATTATGAATAATTAATAATTATTAGTGACTGATAATTAGTAATTTTTAATATTTTCTATGATTTCGGTAATTTTAGTGATTGATAATCCGTAAATTATGAACACTTTTATTAGTTGATTATTGAAAGAGAATAAATATGAATATTATGAATACGAATTTGAGATTGAAAAAATAATAATTACATGATTGAATAAGAATTTGCTGATTTTTAGTGATTCATAAAAGGGTGTAGCAATAATCACTTCCTATATTTTGTATATGTTGATTCAATATACATGATTTGTTTACAAAAATAATAAAAAACTACATATTCATTTTACGTGATAAGTAGTTCTTAGACACTTCATCAAGATTCTTTTTCAATTTAATGTGAATTTAATGATATAAGAATAATTTTATTTATGTGTTATTTTGTATTTATAAATATAAATTTTATAAATAATATATTTTTATTTAATTTAGTTTTATAAAAATATTTCTATTTTATTAATTATTTGATATTTTAAACACAAAATTTGGTATCATCCCGTGCATCGCACGGGTTAAAAGACTAGTTATTAACAAGAAGAAAGTGATACCAAATAACCACCCCTTTAAGAAGTGTCAACAACTACAGCAACCAAGTCTCCAGAGACTCTGTTTGCAGGTTACTGTAGTTACTAACTACAAATTAATGAACTTTTTCCACGACCGCACATCCAAATAACTAAAAAATGAAGATCACTTCCCCTTTTCCTGGATGGAGAATAAAATCATGAGAAAGAATATGGAGAGAGAGAGAGAGATAAATATGACATTTCATGAGGTGAACAGTTCCATTTTTGCGAGAATAGATTTTATTCTTGATTTTCTTGGTTTATTTTGGGTCTTTATTCTGTTATTGGGCTCCTATAAATAGCCTATTTCTCTATTTCATTAGGTATGAGATGTATAATTAATCTTTGGGCTTACCTAGCTTGCACGTGCATTGTAATAGTGATCTTAGGGTTCCTTTTGTAACACAAACCCTAATTTTCATATTGTGAAATGTGAATACAGTATCTTCTTCCTCACATCTTTTGTCGCCTTCTATCTATACATCTCTTATCTTCTTCTTAGCCTTCATCTTGTGGGGATTGTTTCCTCTACATGGTATCAAAGTTGACGATCCAATGGCTCCAAAACCCACCAGCGCTTCCTCCCCTTCTTACGTAGTTTTTCAACCGAAAACCTTTCCTAAGCCCATTCCAACACGCCTCAATAAGGAAAACTTTTTGTCATGGCATCATCTTGCTCTAACAACTCTCAAAAGCCAGAAGCTTGAAGATTTTCTTCTCTCATCTAGTGTCCCTGGTTGGTTCGCCTATGAAGCAGATAAAAAAGCATCAAAAGAACGTTGTAACATTCATAAATAGTTCCATAAAAATAATTCTTTTTCCTCCTGCGCAAATGGAATGACGTTGTGCTAATTTTGGCAGTAGTAGCAGTTTGTAGGATCTTTCGTCTTGCTTTGATGCTCTTGAGTTGGAAGGACGACATTACTGATTTTTTACGAGGTCTGATTTGGATCTTAACTCTTGCTCTGTTTTTGTTTGATTTTGCTGAATTAGGTGGCTGTGCAGAATGGTGTTACATATGGATGGGTACTTTTCTAGTCATTGGAATTGGATGATTTGTAGATGTAGATACATGTGTCATGTGTGGTGAGGGTGTTGATGGGTGGCATGCGAAGCAGTAGATTAGGATGATGTTGTGCCACCCTTGTGTGATACTTTAACAAATTCATATAGAATAATATTGTGGTACACTAAATATCCTGACACTAATCAGTCATCCCTTACTTTTATATAAAATCTTTATAAAAATAAAATTGCTATCAAAATATCATAATGTGTTTTCTCTTTCTGTTGCTGCTTCTTTATCTTTTCTTCTTTTATTCTTACTATTCTTTTGTGCTATTTTTTAAATTTTTACTATGCTTAAAATGATAAATATGTTATATTTAAAAAAAAAATTCTGCCTACAGTGCACATTGAATGTAGTTTTTGTTGTTATTTGGTTGAGCTTATTTATTGTTTAATTGGGTATTTTGTGATATTTGATCGAGTTATATTATGTTATTTGATTGAAATTTATCTATTATTTGATTTAGTTTTATCAATTATTAGATTGAATTTCTTTGTATGTTCATTTGTATTTGTAATACCTCGGGTTGTCTGAGTTATTTTGAGTAAGAGATCACGGTGCACCGAGGAGATAGAGCCAAGTGGGCCCCACCTCCCCACCCCCTTTTTCCTTTTTCCTTTTTCCTTTCTTTTTCTCTCTTTCTCCCCCCTCATTCCCGTATACCCCTCCCCCTCTCTTTTCTTTCCTTCTTTCTTTCTTCCTCACCATTCTCCCTCTTAAATCTCTCTCAAATCCCTCACCCAGACTCCATTAATGTTCAAGATCAATTTATCAATCATCATCTAGTATATTGTGGGTAAGTGTAGAGTATTTCTTTCTCTCCATTGATGTCTATTTCTCTCCAATCTCGGTTTTGGGGTTTAGGGTTCATATTTGGGGTTTTTGATTATGTTGTGAGATTGAGGTTTGTGATGTGTTCTCTAGGGTCTCAACCAACTAGAGAAGCTCCGGGTAACTCATCCTAGCTCCGGGTGGTGTCTTGGAGCTCATTGGAGTAATTTGTGAGTAATGGGTTATTTATGGTTTATGTTTGATTTTGATTGATATTGTGAATCTCTTGCTATGATAGTTGATAGAGACTGAGATTGGTTGATATATGATTGATATTGTATATTGGTTGTGTTTGATTTGGATGGGTTGTGGTGAAAATGTGGATTTGGAGATGATTTTCGAACAATTTTCTGCAGAATTTCGTCTATGACCCAGGTTGTAATCGATTACAACGACTTGGTAATCGATTACAATAATCGATTACCAAGACTCTGTAATCGATTACCACGAATTGGTAACCGATTACAGGCTGCCAGAATTTACAAAAATTTCCTTCCAGTGCGAAATTTGATGTTGGTAATCGATTACAGAGGGTCTGTAATCGATTACGGCAGTACTAAAACTCTATTTTCAAGACTTCAACTCAAAATCTTCATGTTTTAAAGTTATTTACTCCAATCCATTCGTTCACCACTACCCCAAACTTATTACTTGGATGTTTATGATGTCGTTATGATGAATATTTGAGTGTAATGCGATATGTGATTATGAAATGATACTAATTAAAAAGATGATTAATGTTGGTTGGTTCGTCCTGAGGAGGGGCGTGGCTCCCGGGGTCGAGATTTAATGAAGTCTGAGGAGGGGCTGGGCTCCCGGGACTAAAGATCTGAGGAGGGGCTAGGCTCCCGGGATCTCTAACGATAAATCCACATGTAATAATAATAGTGAATAAGGCGAATTGTGGAATGTATTTTATGGTGATTATGTGATGGATTATCCTGTCTGTGTATATGATCCTGGTATTGTTGCATAAACTGTTTTTAATCTATTATTCATTGAGCGTATGACTCACTCATTCATACAAACCATTTTCAGATTCAGGTGCAGATCAGGAGGCGAGCCCTTCCGTTCCTCCAAGCTCTTAGCTTTGGTGAGCCTCAATGTGTAGAGGCGTTATGTTATGTCTGTTATGTCAGTAGTATGCTCCATAGGTTTACAAACAGGATTGTCTAAGTTATGTATGTGTTGTAGTCTAATTAAGACTTGTTGTATTTCTGTTGGGTTATGTTGACTTCTGAGTTAAACAGGATGTTTTGATCGTAGTATATGTAATATGAATTTAGGGGTGTTACTTTAAGAACCCTATTATATGTATGGATTTTATTGATGTGTTCACGTGAAAGTAGTTGTGGCTGTTGTTGTTTAGCTGGGTTGTTGTGTGGAAAACAAGTTAAGGCTGACATCAGACTCGGTGTCCCATGTATCGGTCACGGATCCGAGTTGGGTCGTGACAGTATTTTAGTGGTATTAGGTTGTTATTTTTTTATTGATAAAGGTACTACCTTTTAGAAAAATAATTCATTTTGTTCATTTTTAGTGATAATTTATATTGTTTTATGGATAAATATGCTACTTTTTAGGGAAAATATTGTGTTGTGTTTTTATTTTCGTTTTCACCATGCTCATAGTAATAAAGATGTTACATTTAGACATTTTTTCACTGTCTATGGTGCACATTGAACGTAGTTTTAATATGTTTAATTGGGTTTTTTCTACTGTTTGATTGGATTTTTTCGATTGTTTGGTTGAATTTTTTTCGACTGTTTAATTGAACTTTTTTTATTTATTTGATTGGATTTTCTATATTTTTTCTATATTGGATTTATAATAAACAATCTATATTGTAATTAAGTTGATTTTTTTATTGTGTGATTGGATTATTTTAGGGTTCTGTTTAATTGGAGGGAAGAGATAAAAAAAATGGGAGAGAATAACCCAAAAAAATAAAGGAGGAGAAGGAGGATAAGAATGAAGAAGAGAAGAAAAAGAAGAACAAAACAAAAAAAGGAAGAAGGAGAAGAGAAGAAACGTGTGAAAGTATATTGAGAGCGAGAGTTATTTTTTCTTAAAGTGGGACCCACAATGCCACATAGCCTAGTGGCTGAAATGGAGTGTACGTCTAGCATTACTGATTCATATAGGATGTGTTTAATTTGGTTTGGACACATTTACCCATGCTCAGTGTTTGGTTAGTGTCTCAGGACACAAAGTGGGACACATTTACGTACTTGTGTCTAATATTATTGGTACTAATATGTCCCTCAAAAAACCATGGACACTCCCACCTTTAAACTAAAGACATGGAGCTTATTATACAATTTTTCTTATTTACCCTTATATTTTCTGAAAATTACAATCTACCCATTTACCATATTCTCTCGCCCATACATTTCACTCTAACACTCTGCGCAGCCAAGCGATTCCAGAGAGATCGTGCGATTTGCGACGAGAGCGACGAGAGATGGGTGTGATGATACGAAGGGGTGGTTCCAATCATATTATTGATCAAGAAAAAATTTTTTATATTATAAAATTAGTTATTATCAATTATAATATATAATAATTTAATTTTTTTAAATTACTAATCTATTGTTTATTATAATATATTAATTTAATATTTTAAAAATTAGATTAATAGTTTTAAAAAGTTGAACTATTACCTGTAATCATAGTTATCAAACTCGGCTCGACCCGGCCGGTTCGACTGCAAACCCGGTGATACCCGGTCGTGGAACTGAGTCGAGTCTCTATTTAGATCGGTCATGCATAAAATCCGGTGCAACCCGATTTAACTAGGTCGGTTTTGATCAAAACTGGTGACCCGACCGGGTTTTGAAAACATGTGCGAGTCAGAAGAATTTTAGAATTAAATACAAAAGTTCAATGAGTGGGACTAGAACCGTGAACATGAAGGTAGAGAGTGCATGATAGAGCATAATATGCATTAATTGATCTCATTTTTATGCATGCTATTTGACCACTCTTGAGTTTAATTGACTACTTTTGCATTTTATTTGGCATTTGGATCTTAATTGAGCATTTTGTGCATTTTCCAGCATTTTGACTAATTTGGCACTGTTATGTAATTGCTTAATATATGGAGCTCTAGTAGTTGCAATTTTGTGATTTTTTGTCTTGTAGGAAAGCTATGAAATAGTTCTACAACTTTCATGAAGAGCACGAAATCTGATTCAGAGCTTAAGGATTTCTGAATTG
Organism: Aeschynomene evenia; assembly: GCA_013621005.1. NCBI lineage: Eukaryota > Viridiplantae > Streptophyta > Magnoliopsida > Fabales > Fabaceae > Aeschynomene > Aeschynomene evenia. The sequence goes on along the minus strand of CM024268.1, from coordinate 29,823,409 downwards.
AGCTTCAAGAAGGATCAACCTTGTTGCAGAACTTCTACAGCAGCATTCCTGAGCAGTACTCAGTCTAGAGGTCAAAGCTGGAGCTACAAAGGTTGGACTCTCCTGATTTTAGCGGCATTGTAAAGCTAAGACACAAGGATATATTTTATCTTCAGAGCTCGAAATTATTTGAGGCCATTAAGGAGTTCAAAATTGGACTCAAAGTCAATGCAGCATTCTGTGACAGCATTCTAGAGCAGCAGTTAGTAATCTGGTAATATCTTAAGCTATACTTGTTGGAATTTGATGATCTTGGTAACTATGGAAAGCTAAGACAAAGAGCCACAACTTTGCTTCAGAGCTCGAGGCCAATAGAGTCCATTAAAGGGGTTTAGAATCGAGCTGAAACATTTTAGACAGAAGTTGTAGATTGCTGAGCTGCCTTAGTTGTAACATTTGACACAATTATCCAATTTACCCTTGCCTTATATGTTTGTAAAAATTTAGTAAATAAGATTTTAGTCAATATACTCCACTTTGGTGATTATTTAAAGCACATCTCATATTTGGAGGGAGAATTTTAGACATTTTTCATTTTGTAATTTTCATTTTCTAGATTAGGAAGATTTCTCTCTTTTCTCTCTTCTCTCTTGATAGGATTTGAATTCTCCATAGCTATGGAGGGCTAAGTTCCTTAGCTAGTTTGAGAGTGGATGATTGTAATAGATAATTAAGATATGAATTTTTCTGATTTGAATTGTAATTACATTTCTATTTTCTTGTTTAATGTCGAATTTCTCTCTTCATCTTTTCCATGATTCAATGAATCATGAAGGTTTTCTGATTCATTGAATTATGAGTTCAATTGATAGTTCTAGAGGTTTCTGAGTTATTGATTGATAAACAAAGTTGAGAGAATTCTAGATCTAGAGTTTTCTAATCTGCAAAACCGAAATTGAACTTCAATTTCATCAGTGCGCACTGAAATCACTAAATTACATACAATTGGAGTTAAAGTTGCACAAAAATTAAATATATTTCATATTAACTTGTATCAAGTTATATATTAACATATTTATTTAATAAATTTGATTAGACTATTTTAATTAGTGATGTTGAATTGATTCCTACTAAATAATTATGTTATTTTTTTTAGTTTAATTAGTATTACTATCTTTATTTATTATTATTATTATTTTAAAATTATATTTAGTAGACTAGTTTAATTATCGACTGGTTGAACAGCTGACTCACCGGTTGAATCACTGACCCAATGACCCAGTACCTCGACCGAGTCGATTCTCAGATCAAGTTTGATAACTATGTCTATAATAACTTATAATAACTAATTTTATGATGTACATATAGTATTATACTTATTATATGAATGAAAAATACTTTGGCGGAGATTGGAGACTAAAAGGCCAGGAAGTGGCTTGGGAGTTGTATAGAGTTTGGCTAAAGAATAAATCAAAGAAGAGTAGGAAAAAGAAATTAGAAGAAATTCACTGGTCTTGGGCTGTAAAAGTACGCATAGTAGCTGACGAAGCTATTTGCAGTGTCCATCTCAATGGTTCGGAATCGATCGAACCTAATTAATGTGTTTGAAATTTTAAATAAATAAATAAAGAGAAATGAATTTATTTTTAAATTAATTTTATTATTTGACATGTAAATATAAAGGAAATAAATTGATTTATAATTATCAAAAATTGATAATTGTGTATTTTTAAATTTTATAAGTTTTGAGAGGATTTTGATAAAAATGATTTAAATTCAATTCAATTCGTTTTATTTCTTTTCTACATTTCAATCATTCTGAATACACTCAATGGATATTAATTATTGAAACAATATGTTTCTTTTTTACTTATGGATATTAATTATTGAAACAATATGTTTTTTCTTTTACTTAGTAGCTGCAATAATGCATCTATGCAAAAGCCATGATACTAAATTGAGTTTGGTATTACAAATTGTACCTTGTTTATGATTGTGCTCTCCTAGGGTTTGACCCAGAAGAGTTTTCTTGTGCTCTCCTAGGGTTTGACCCAGAAGAGGTTTTTTTCTTACGATCTCAAAAGTGAGTGAAAACACTGAGTGTCGTCTAGTCATACACTGCCAAAGAGTGAGTATTGTGATTTTCTGTTGATAAATAGAGAGCTCTTATCTCTTTGATCCACTGTAAACTAACAGTGGAATAGAGAACGAAGGGAAAACACAGGAGGAGGGAGGAATTGGAGTGGGGATGAGGAGGAAGAGGATATTCTGTTTTTTAATAAGGAGGATATCCAAGAAGGACTAGCGGACTGCCAACGAAGCTTGTTTGGAAGAATACTAGCAGATAGAGTATTCTCCATAGGGACATTGGAGAATGCTCTGTATGCAATATGGGGAAGACCTGAGGGCTTTAGGGTGATGGAACATGGGGATAATGTCTTTCAATTCTTCTTTGAGAAAGATATGGATGTAGCAAGAGTGGAAATAGGCTCCCCATGGCTGTTTAAAAATTATATCCTCCATGTCAAAAGGTGGAAGGAGGGTATGGAGATAGAACAGGAGGATTTCTCAACAGTTCCAATTTGGATTCAGCTTTGGGGTCTCCCAGAATACTGTAAAACAAAGGAATTGGGGGGGGGGGGGGGGGAAATAGGAGAAAAGATGGGAAAAGTGCTGGACGTGGACATATTTCTAGTAAGGGGAAGGGAGACAAGGATTCTCAAGGTGAAAGTGGATTTGAATGTTTCAAAACCACTTAGGAAAACTCTGAAAATTATGGGGCCGGATAAAAAGCAGATTGAAGTTCAGTTTCGTTATGAGAGAATCGGAGGATTTTGTGGCTATTGTGGTCATTTAGGGCACGAACAAAGACAATGCCCAAGATTCATAAATGATTCAATCAATGAAACAGTGAAAGAGACAGGGTGGGATGAAAGTGTTAGGGCTGATCAGGTGGGACGAAGAGTGGGAGGAAATAAGGAGAATGCAAAATCAAATGTAAAGATGGGCAGAACTAATGTGGAGACGAATCAGAAGAAACCAACACCAGTAAGCCTTCTAAAGGGCTTTGCAAAGCTGACAGTGACAGAACCAGGGAGTATCCATGGTGATGGGGGTGAACAAACAAAAATAAGAAAGAACACAGGAGAGAGGGGAGAGGAGGATAAGGGTGAAGAGAGGGAGAATGATATTCAGAAGTCAAATCTCATTGAGATAGGAGATAATGATATAATCTCTATGACATGTAAAGGAAAAGTCATAGAGAAAAAGGCTTTTGAATTTTGTTCGTCTTCTCAAATGGAGATAGATAGTAATTTGAAGTTTGCCAAAGGACTGTGTAGCCCGAGACATCCAGCTAAAAGGCCTAAACTGAAATATTTAGCTAGGAAAGGAGATAAGGAGATTAAGGGGGTGAAAATTAAGAAAGCTGGGAGGAAACAAACAGAAGATGAACTGCATCGGGAGATGGAGTTTAATGCTGAGGTAGTGGGTGCCAGCCGTCAAGTGGCACCCGAGGGTCAATGATTGTGCTCTCATGGAACTATCGGGGTTTGGGGAACCCCCTGACAGTCTAGAATTTAAAAGAGCTTTGCAAAGCTCATTCCCCCAATGTAGGGTTTCTCTGTGAAACAAAAAATTCTACATTGTTTGTTGAAAAGCAAATGAAAACATGTGGTTTCCAGCAGGTATTTTGTATACAACCAAGTGGTAGGGCGGGAGGCTTAGCCCTAGGGTGGAAGGATGGAGTGAAGGTAAAAATTGAGAAATAAGGGAGCTATTTCATAAATGCCATGGTGGAGAATTCACAAGATAATTCACTGTGGAATGTATGGGGGATTTACTTCAGCTGTGTGGATGCAACTAGGAAGGTTCAATTTGAGGAGATTAAAAGATTAATGCAGGGAGGCCAAGGTATGATGGTGGTTTGTGGTGATTTCAATGCCATTACAGGAGTGAGTGAAAAGATAGGTGGGAGTGTTAAATCAGCAAGCTCAATGGAAGAATTCATGGAGTTCATTAATGTGTATGAGCTGGTTGATTTAAGCATGGTTGGTAATGGTTTTACTTGGTCAAATAGAAGATATGGGGAGGGGCTTGTTCAAGAAAGATTGGACAGATTCCTGTCCTTTGCTAGTTTCAGAAACAAGTACCCTGAGACTTTTGTGCAGCAGCTTGAGGATGTGGGATCAGATCATTCCCATATCCTTCTAAAGTCCTCATTTGCTACAGCTGTTAGGAAAAGGTAGAGGTTTAGATTTCAGGAGAGATGGTGTGAGAAGGAGGAAGTTAAAGACATAGTTAGGGATGCATGGAAGTTGGAAGTTAGAGGATCCCGAATGTTCAAAGTGGTCCAGAAGTTGAAGAACTGTCGTCATCAGTTGGTCCGGTGGCAAAAAACTCACAACTCCAATTCAAAAGTTAAAATATTGGAGCTAAGAGTTGCATTAACAGTAGAAAAAGCAAAGGGGATGCAGGCGGATAAAGAGGTGATTTTGAAGATAGAAAAAGATCTAAAAGAAACAATCAAACAAGAGGAGAGGTACTGGAAGGAGAAATCCAGAATAAGATGGCTGAAATATGGTGATCAAAATACAAAATTCTTTCATGCAGCTTTCAAGGAAAGAAATAGGCAGAATAAAATCCTCCAATTGCATAATAGAGAGGGAGTAATGGTGTCTGACCAGGAGGATATGGGAGAAGTGACAATAGAGTTTTATCAAAGACTATTTGAAATAAGCTTACCGAGGAGTCCAGAGGAAGAATTCAGGAATTTCATATCTAAAATCACAAGTCAAATGAACCGGTGGCTGTTAAGGAGAGTATCCTCGGAAGAACTAAGAGCAGCAGTGTTTTCTATCAACCCAGCGAGTGCCCCAGGGGAAGATGGATTTAATGCAAAATTCTTTCAATGCTATTGGGAAATAATCAAAGAAGATGTTTGTGCAGTAGTGAAGACTTTCTTTGAGTGGAGCAGAATGCTAAAATGTGTTAATCATAACCAGTTTTGTTTGATCCCAAATACTCAAGACGTGGCTGATATGACACAAGTAAGACCTATAAGTTTATGCAATGTTCTATATAAGATAATATCTAAGGTGCTGGTGCATAGGCTACAGAGAATCATGAATAAAATTGTTAGTGCCAATCAGAGTGCTTTTGTCAAAGGGAGATTGATTTCAGATAATATCCTTGTTGCCCATGAATGTATGCATTTTCTGAAAAATAAGAGGACGGGTAAAAATTTTGACATGGCTTTAAAAATTGATATGAGCAAAGCATATGATAGAGTGGAGTGGAGGTTCTTGTGGTTCATGATGGAGAAAATAGGGTTTGATAAGAGGTTTATTGGCTGGATAAAGGAATGTGTTACTACAACCTCTATATCTGTTCTAGTAGAGGACCAGCCTTATGGTTATTTTTTCCCTAAAAGAGGTCTCCGTCAAGGAGATCCTCTCTCTCCCTTTCTATTCCTAATATATGCTGAAGGCCTATCCTTTTTGTTGCAAAAGGCTGAAAGGGAAAGAAAGATTAAATGAGTTAAAATTGGAAATCACTGCCCATCCATAAATCATCTTTTGTTTGCTGATGACTCAATTCTTTTTAGTAAGGCAGATGAGGATCAATGTGCTAATTTGATGAAGGTATTGGAGGAGTATGAAGGCTTTAGTGGTCAGAAAGTTAACCTCGGCAAATCAGCAGTATTCTTCAGTGCTAATACACCACACAGATTAAGAAGAAGACTAGCTGGAAGAATGAACATTAGGAATGTCGGAGGACAAGACAAGTACCTGGGTTTGCCATCGGTAGTAAACAGATCAAAGAAGGAAACTTTCCTTTTTAACAAAAAAAAAGTAGGTAAAAGGCTGATGAACTGGAAAAGAAATATGCTATCGGCTGGAGGAAGACAGGTTTTAATAAAAGCAATTGGGGAAGCAATTCCAACCTACTCCTTGTCATGTTTCAAGCTACCAGAGACTTTATTGAACGACATACATAGAATGATGAACCAGTTCTGGTGCGGGCAAAAAAGAAGAGAAAGGAAAATAGCTTGGATTAGTTGAGATAAAATCACAAGGCCGAAGAGGGATGGAGGTCTAGGAGTTAAAGATCTGAGAGCAATGAATCTAGCTCTATTAGCCAAACAAGGGTGGAGACTATTAACAGCAAAATCATCACTGATGTACAAAGTTTTCAAAGGGAAATATTTCAAGTTTCTTGACTGCAGATACGGGGCATAACCCATCATGGGCGTGGAGGAGCTTGTTGGAGGGGAGGAAGGTTCTAGAAAAAGGAGTTAGATGGGAGGTGGGAAGAGGCAACAACATCAGAACTTATGAGGACCCATGGATTCCAAATGAGTACCCATTTAGAGTGACAGAGGATAACCAAAGGATCGAAGAAATACAACTGTTGCACAATTTGCTTCAACATAATGAAGAATGGAATGAAGAACTGATTAGAGAGAGTTTTTAACCAAAACACAGCAGAGCTTATACTTACAATGGTGCCAACGAGGACGGAAGATAGAGTCAAATGGTGCAAGAACAGAGATGGAAAATACACAGTGGCTTCTAGGTATGAAATAGCATATCAATTTTTTCATGAACCGAGAAATACACTCCCAGATAGAATGAAAATAACGGCGATTTAGAGAATTATATGGAAGCTAAAGATCCCACAGAAAATTAAGATTTTCATGTGGAAAGCCCTCCATGATGGAATTCCAATTCGAAAGAATATTAACAAAAGGTTTCCGTCAAGTGGAGAAAATTGTCCGAGATGCTCAGGGAGTGTAGAGACAGTAGAACATTGCTTACTTGGTTGCAGATTAGCAGAGGCGGTGTGGGAGAAATTGGTGATGACCCACCTTACAGTGCCTAGAAGTCAAGCTCAGCTTTACCAGTGGTGGGTTGACGACATGGATAAGCTCCAATCAAGCTCAAACAAAGTCAGAGAGTTGGGGGTTCTTGCAATAGGCTGTTGGAATATATGGAAAGCAAGAAACCAGAAGGTTTTTGAGAATGTAGAGGTTTCCCCTCAAGAGGTTGCAGACAGAGTTTCTTCTATGGACAGGGAAATGAGCTTCCATGGCTCTATGGTAGATTCTTCTTAGTTTTTGTAATGTTCTGTCCTGCTGACAAGGTGGTGACTTTGGGCCTAGTCCCGTTTTTATGTTGCTTACTGTCCTTAGGGACCTTTAATTTTTTTTGGAATAAAATCTTATCTATCTTTAGTTTTTTTAAAAAAAATGAGTTTGATATTATTGTTAGTTTTCAAAAGTTGCTTATTATTTTATCTTTTTGAAAGTTACATTTTAAAGATTATAGTATATATATTTAGTAAAATAAAATAAAAATTATTTTTAATAAGCATAAGTTACAAAAATAATATTTAGTAAAATTACTTCTAAACTTAAAATGATTATAATAGAGGAAAAATTTAAAAATAAAATATTAAAATTTATGGATAAATTGAGATATTTATCAAATAAATAAGAGTTAATATTTAATTTGGTCCAATATTTTGATGTGTGACTCAACTTAGTCCTTCATTTTGCATTTCATAACTCAAGTTGATCATTCTTCCCATACCTTATTTTAACTCTGTGACATTGATGCAGAGGGGTATAGTTAAATGTCATAATGTTAGATGAATGTACCCAGCACAATTAATAGCTTATGTTAATCTGACTTAATTTAGTTCTTTATACTTTGCTAAAATTAGGACAACTAATATTTCTTCTTCATCCTTTTCTCCTTTTTTATTTATATTAAAAAATTGTGAAAAATTTTATTTTCTCAATCTTAAATATATTTTTAAATTAAAATAATTTTTCTTATTTCAGATAATTTTTTTAATATATTATTAGATTTTATCTTTTTTAAATATTCTATTCATACGATGAAAAATAAAAATAAGTTTATTAATAAAACATGATAAATTATAAATGAAATAAAAAATATCAATAATAATTTTAAATTATAATTGATATATTTTATATGAAAAAATTAGGTGGGAAATCAAATAACAAATTTATAAGATTAGAATAAATTAATAAAGATAATATTTTAATTTTTAATAAGGATAATAAAATAAATTCACCTAAAATCTTAATAAAATTCACAATTTGAAAAACAGCAATATTTTAGAAGGTTTTAAGGAATTAATAAATATTTTAAAAAAATTTCATTTTAAATTTTATAAATCATGATCAAGGAAAATTTTAAAAGGGTTTTATTTTCCCTCTGTGTTCCTCCAAAACAATCTGTGAACAGAGAATACTAATAAATTTTTTTCAATTGTATTCTCTCATCTAATTTAATAATTTCAATTAATATTATCTTTCAAGCTATATCAAGTGGAGTCGACAAAAAGAATAGAAATAATAAATCTAAACAAACTACTAATTAATGATGAATAAAACAGACATTAAGAGGACTCACTCCAAAATTATAATTTAAAATTATTATTGATATTTTTTACTTCATTTATAATTTATTATGTTTTATTATTAAATTTACTTTTATGTTTCATTGAATGAATAGAATATTTAATAGTTGAATTAAATATTTTATTGATATGATATGATAATAAATTGTTAGAAATTCTCATAAAATACTTTACGCTAAATATATGTCTAATTAGAAATTAGTTATCTATATTATTAATTATTAATATTTAAGAATCATTAAGTGAAAACTTTTACTACGTGTTAATTTTTGAGAGATTATGAAATTCAAAAATTAAAAAACTTACTAAAAAAGAAAATTATTTAAATAAGTAATATAAAAAAAATTGAAAATAAGTAATATAAAGTTATAATACTTTTTAACAAAATTCTTTACTTAAATATTTAACATCTAATATACTCACTTTTTAAAAAATCTATTTTTACATAGTTAAAAATCATCATATATATATATATATTTTTATAATATATATATATATATATATATATATGAAACTTAAATAGTACATTTTTAGAATAATTTAATTTAATAATTATTGAAAAAATTATTTTAATATTTTGAACTAATGTGTTTAGAAAATACAAAAATTATTAAAAAAATAAAGTTTGTTGCTTAACCTTGACAAATATAATCATGTAATGCATATTTTTTAAGGTATAATTATTAAATATAATTATTAACTAAATTTATCCAATTGATCAAATATATTTTTTATTTTTTATTTAATTGTACCGTGTTTTGCACAGATCTAAAATACTTGTCGGAGAAAATTTAGGAGGCACATGGGAGGCAAAATGGCGCGTGAGTAGTGGAATCCAGAACCGTGCCGTGCGTAAAGGAACCCTCCCTTCTGAGTCCTGATCCGTGCGTAAGGTGCAGATTTCTCGGGTTCTAACTAAAGTACTAAACCGAAATCCAACCTTCGATAGGATAACAATAAATAATTGGTGAACACCATAAATTTAGCAGAAACTTTTTTACAATCTTGAATACATGTAATATGTAATTAAAAAATATGAGAAATATTTTATGTACACTTATTTTTAGCCATTAATCATTAATTCATGAATTTTATATTAAAAAACGTATAAATAAGTGTATAATTTAAATGTTAGATTATTTTGAGATATTCTATCATTTTAGATATATTTTGTCTTCCTCTTCTTTTTTTCTTCTTTTTCTCTTTCTTCTTCTTCTCATCTCATTCTCATTTTTTTTTTTACTTTTACTTATTTAGTTGGATTAAATCTGATATTTAGTTAGACTTCACAGTTACTCCCGTAAATTATTGGATTATAACTGAGATTTTATTGGATTATACTCCTTGTTTAGTTGGATTGAATCTGATTTTTATTTAGAGTCCATATTCATTCCCTTGTACTGTTGAGTTATAGTTTAAATTTTATTGGATTATGGTTTTTATCTAGTTGGATTAAATATGTTTTTTATTTAGAGTCCATATTCACTTTCTTGAATGATTGGATTATAATTGAGATTTTATTGGATTATGGTCTTTATTTAGTTAGATTAAATCTGATTCTTAATTAGAGTTCATGTTCACTCTCTTGGATGACTAATTATAGTTGAGATTTTGTTGGATCATGGTGCTTATTTAGTTGGATTAAATCCATTTTTTATTTAGAGTTCATATTCACTCCTTTCGATTGTTGAATTATAATTGAGATTGTGTTGGATTATGGTTCTTATCTTGTTGGATTAAATCTAATTTTTACATAGAGTTCATATTCACTCACTTGGATTGTTGGATTATAATCTTTATTTAGTTAGATTAAATTGATTTTTATTTAGAGTCCATATTCATTCCTTTGATTGTTGGATTATAGTTGAGATTTTGTTGGATTATGATGCTTATTTAGTTGGACTAAATCTTATTTTTATTTAGAGTCCACATTCACTCCATTGGATACTCCATTGGATTGTTTGATTATAGTTGAAATTTTTTTAGATTATGATCTTTATTTAGTTGGATTAAATCTTATTTTTATTTAGTGTCCATATTCACTCCCTTGGACTATTGGATTATAGTTGAGATTTTGTTGAATTATGGTCAGAATTTTGTTTGATTAAATATGTTTTTATTTAGAGTTCATTTTCACTCTTTTGAATAGTTGGATTACAATTGAGATTTTGTTGGAATATGGAACTTATCTTGCTGGATTAAATCTGTTTTTTATTTAGAGTTCATATTCGCTCCCTAGTTGGATTACAATTGAAATTTTGTTGGATTATGAAACTTATTTTGTTGGATTAAATCTGTTTTTTATTTAGAGTTTATATTCACTTCATTGTATAGTTGGATTATAGTTGAGATTTTATCAATTATGGAACTTATTTTGTTGGATTAAATATGTTTTTTATTTAGAATACATATTCACTCTTTATGAAAATAATTGGGGTATAATTGAGAGTTTGTTTGATCATGATCCTTGTTTTGTTGGATTAAATATGTTTTTTATTTAAAGTTTATATTCAACCTCGTGGATAATTGGATTATAGTTGAGAATTTTGTTGGATTATGGTATTTGTTTTGTTGGATTAAATCTAATTTTATTTAGGTGCGTGTGTTTCACTCTTCCAAATGTGAGCGTAGATACTTTCATATTTAAAAGTTGAGTTATACAAAATACGTATTTTAGTAACCGTGACTGATTGATAGCTGATTTTCAGTGTACATGTATCATATTTCAAAAAATATTTATAATTAAATATTTTTTAATTTAAATGAAATTTTAGATAATTTATTCGGTATCTAATAAAATTTATAGGTATCAATACTCATTTCCTATTATATTATTATAAAAAATCACATGTCTATCTTCAAGATATATTAAATCAACCATCAACATAATTATTAATTATACAATAGATACCAAAGTAAAAAATAAATTTTTAATATTATAAATTAAAATATATTATTATAGATACTACACCTAAGAATCTCTCAAAATTTAGTCATTAGCTAAAATAGATGCATAACTATTATTATACATAAAATGCACATCAATACAAAACACACGTAATTAATAATATGAAAATTGTATCACATAATACGTAAATACACAATCATAACAATATATAATGTATTACTCTATATAACACACATAAGATGTATATTTTATTTTGTTAATTGATGTTGATAAAAATTTATTATACATACTTAACATTATTGAAGAATAACACATCGATGGAAATTATTATTTTCTTTTTTATGTGAAGAAGATTATTCCTTTTTTTTAATTGAGGAAAATATTAATTCTTTGAGACAATTTCTCTAATTTCTTATAAAATTTTAAGAGTAAATCCCCAAACTGGTTCCTGACAATTTTCGCGTCGGACAAGTTGGTCCCTAACAATTAGAAATACCCTACACAGTCTCTCACAATGTCAAACCTCGGACACGCTAAGGTTCCTAGACGGATTCCGTAACGTTTGTCCTACGTGTCAGTCCAGAACAGTGCACCCGTGATGACTTGGTCATTTAATACTTGAAACGGCGTCGTTTCGTTAGAAATAATTAATATTAAACATGTTTGTTGTTGGATTTGAGTCACAAATCACTCCATCCTCAGTAGTAAAAGATGTTTAATGTTAATTATTTCTAACGAAATGACGTCATTTCAAGCATTAAATGGTCAAGTCAGCACGGGTGCACTGTTCTGGACTAGCACGTAGGACAAACGTTACGGAATCCGTCTAGGGACCTTAGCGTGTCCGAGGTTTGACATTGTGAGGGACTGGGTAGGGTATTTCTAATTATTAGGGACCAACTTGTCCGATGCGAAAATTGTCACGGATCAGTTTGGGGATTTCCTCAAATTTTAAAATAGTATTTTGACATGTTTCTTTGTAATATTATATTTATTTCATTTCTCTACAATATGAAGCTAGGACCATCAATATCATTTTTCAATTACATCCGAATTGAATAGAGTCAATGTCTCAATAAAATAACATCACATTTCAAATGTCAGTGTAGCATAATAAAATTTGAGAATATATTGATACTCTTATTAATTAATTTTAATTTAAATTATTAATATATACTATTATATAAATATGATTTTTCAAAATAACTATCTCTTTTAATGTTCATATTCATTTAGATAGTTATCTTTTTTAATAATAATAAATATAAAAAATTTTAAAAATAAAATAAATAACAAATAATATCTATTTTTTTACTATCTCAATTCCACTAATTATTTATTTAATATTAATTTATACAATTATTAAAATTAAATTAAAATCAAATAGAAAATAATAAAAATATGAAACTAAAATCAATTAAAAAATAATAAAAATACGACTTGACGGATACTTATCCAAGAATGCACTAGTATTTATAAAATTCATGATTAAATTATAATTGAATTCACAATCATAATCGAAAAACCGTATGCACTTGTCTCAATCAATTATTTTTCATATTTTTCTCAATCAAATTATAAATTCAGTGTCACAAATAAAAAATATAATTTAAGGGTATACCTACTTATCTTTTTGCATAAATTTTCAAATGAAATATAAAAGTATAATTTCTCATTATCTTTTATTGAATTACCAGAATATAAATAGTTTGATTAATTAAACAAATTATCATTTATATACTATATGCCAATTTCATACTTAAGTTGTAAAATTGAGTAAATTCCCATTTTAGTGCATATAAAGTATATTAAGGAATTAATAATTGATGCAGAAGTTCATACTTCACGTCAGTGTTTTTGTTTTATCAACCGTTAAAGCTCATTATTTTAATTTCATAATCTATATCTATATCTATATAATATTGTAAAAGAGATAGATGTTATGGTTAATTACTAATTTACCATTAATTGAGTCTCTATAAATGTGACACGTATGCTAATTTAGACGCCCTTTATTTTTTTTTCTTCCAGAATATTTACAAATCTTTAATAAATCTTTTTAAATATTATATTCTAATATATATATCATTGATTTATACTATTTAAAATAATTGTGTATAATATAAATTAATTAATTATCTTCATATTCTAAACATATTTCTAATTTAATAAATAGAACTGCGTGAAATTCAATTTTTTTAAATAGTAAAGTAAGAAATTAATAAATTGATGCAATATTGAACAATGTATTTTTAATTAAAAATGTTATTCTGTTTTTTAACTAAAAATATTGAAAAATATTCATATTACTATCTTAATATTACATAATAAATCTTGAATTATAATATTTTAAATAATATTATAATATTAACTTAAATTATTAATAGAAGAAATGTTTCAATATTACATAAGATTAACATGAATTATAATATATCTAAATTAAAATGATTTTTACCTAATTATTTGATTATTCACTACATTCAATCCTACATTAAAAAAATAGTTTTATTTTAGATAAGGCTGATTTTGTTAATTAACCAAATTCAATTACCGCAACTTAATTGTCATAATTTAATATTTGACATGATTGATTAACTGTCTCACGGGAAATGTAAAACATAAATAATAAACATGTTTTTTTAAAAGATAATAATTACGAATTATTAGTAATTATTAATGCTTGATAATTAGTGATATTTGAATATTTTACCTGTAATTTAGTGATTTTTAGTGATTGATAATTAGTGAATATTTTAGATAATTTTAGTGATTGATATTACATATTTTTAATATTTTTTGTTAATTAGGAATAATTATGAATATGAATTAGTAATTTTTAATATTTTTATTGATTGTTGGACGGGAATAGATATGAATAATTAGTAAATGATTGATAATTATTAGTTTTGGAATATTTTCTATGATTTCGGTAGTTTTTAGTGATTGGTGATAATCTGTAAATTATGATTATTTTTTGTTGATTGTTGAAAGAGAATAATTATAAATATTTTATGAATACAAATTTGATATTGAAAAAGATGAAAACTAATTATGTGATAGAATAATTTTATTTGCATCCTCTTATAATAATAATTTTATTATGTATTTTTATTGTTATATTTACAAAATAAATTTATGAATAACATATTTTCATTTAACTTTATTTTATACAAATATTTTTTTTATTAATTATTTAATATCTTAAACGTAAAATTTGATATAAACCCGTGTACAACACTAGTTTAAATCGTAAAAGTGAGCCTACGGAATACAGCCAAATTAAATTGCCAAATTCATAAATTAAATACAGTTTCAATTTTATGGAGAATTAAAATACAGTTCATGAAGATAATCAACGACAAAAAGTAGGATGTAACACAAACTGAAAAAAATAATAATTAAGTGTTGTTTGATTTCTATTTTTATTTTTTATTTTTCTTGTGTTCAGAAGTTTATGAAGAAAATATTAAAATTAAAGAAAATACATTTTTTTAATTTAATATTTTCTTCAAAAAATTTTAAAAATAAAAAATAAAAAGTAAATAACACTAAATAAGCAAAAGCCAGTGGACCTCGTTTTCACGTCACACTATTGCTTGCAAAAGAATCATTTGTTACATATTTTACCAATTAATCAACATGAAAACAAAAAAATAAATGAAATAAAATAAAATAGGTGAAGAACTAAAGGTAACTTAACAGGCTAACAGCCCATTGCCCACCACAAAAGTTTCAGATGACGGCAGTTAATAAAACATGCAAAAGCAAAATAATCAAAATATTAAAAAGACATTTAAGAATGATAGGGTTAATATATATCCTTTTAGAACACCAAAATTGATGTAAAGACAGTATATTTTTATATCAAATATAGCAATTTCTGTAGAACTAGAGTGAAAAAATATTTAGTCCAGTTAAAAAATATAGTTTTTCTTATGCAGAGTCCAGCCAAAAAATATTAACAAAATAATCTTTTGGCTGGACTGAAATTTCTTCTTCGTGATTCTACGTACACATATTGCTGTATTTGATATAAAAAGATAATAATAATAATTATAAAAAACAATTCATAAATATCATCGTTAAAAATATAAAAAATACTAATTACATTATAAAAATTATAGAATACTTATATAATAATTATATTTATCATTTAATTGCATTAATTTATAAATTCATATTATAATTTAACTATAGATATAATTATTATAACAATTTTTATTGTACAATCAAAATAATAATAATCATAAATAACAATTCATAATAGTCATGACGTTCGTGAGCTAAAGATTGCTTCTCCGGCTATGGAGTTATATTGTATACTGCCACCACCGTCCACTTTTAAATGACGTTTTAGAGTATTGTACACTTATTAAGAAGGTGATTAAAGTACATAAATTTGTATAGAAGTAAATGTACATTGACAAAATTATTCGTATAGTATTTTGTGCAATAATAATTGTAAGAGATAAAAAGAGAGTGTATATAGGGATAAAACTGGAAAAAGATTGTAAATGTTTCATTAAAAATCTAAAATGACAAATAATAGTGAACATATAAATTTTCTAGAAAGACAAATAAAAGTGGACGGAGGGAGTATCATTTAAATTGGCTTGTCGGGTTCCGATCAAACCACCCATTTCCATGTCTTATTATCAGAAATCCCGATTACCACGACCCAACCCACCCGAAAAGTACGTAGGTGTGTCTTTATATTTATCGTAACAATAATATTAGATGCACAATGAAAAATCAGTTAATATAGACAATTGGTTCATTTTAACTTTGGTTTAGACCCAAATAATCATTAAAATTGTAATAGACTGAGTAATTGTGACAAAACATCTCACTTCTTGGCTGGTTTAATTGGTTTTTCATTGTACATTTAGCATCGTTCAAAACATAATATCTTACTTTTTATTTGATGAAAGAACCGGCACAGGAATGGAAATTAAATTTAACATTCAGAAAATCTTTGATTTTCATAAAGGAAAAGGAGAAAAACCAAAAAACAAAAGACGATTGATTCTCCGTGAAACAAAACAGAAAGATAAAAAGGAAAATCTAAGACAGAAAGAGAAAATCACATATATAGTCTCATATAGAAATAGTAAAAGGAAATGAAGAAGAAGAAGACAAAATGAGAGAAAATAAAAGGGGAGGTACCAGATCAACTTGCTCGTTTTTTATCTCTTCGAGGCTGATGCCACCCATGTTGTAAGAACGAGGAAAAGGGTGGGGCAGTTAGCCCCAGCAACAACACAGCACTATGGTAATATGAATTATGTGAGAGATTGTGTGATGGACAGAGACGCTTAAATAGAGAAGAGTGAATGCTTGTGAGTTATTGAGAGCAAAAGTCCAAAAGAAAATAAATGCAAGCACGGGAGGCAAGAAAGATTTAAAAAGAAAGAAAAGAAAAAAAGAAGAGGGCCAGAAAAGATAGAAATAGATGTTCTAATATTAAAATTGCATATGAGATTATCTGAACAGTTTAATTACGATGCAATGACAATGAAAAAGTTTTACATTGTCAGTCAATCACATTCATTGATTTGTGTGACATTTTGGTTAATGAGTGGTTGAGTTAAAGACTTTTACTGATATGTCAATCCATGATTGAATGTACGTGTAAAATTTCCTTGACAGTGGATCAAAATTAAAGTTCAGGATTAATCTCTTACTGTTGATTTAAATTGTGGAATCCAAATATAACATGTTAGACAAAAGAATAAATAATTTAAGATCATAAAGCATATAATAAGGACGTGTGCAATTTCAATGAGATGATTTATTTCTAGAAAAGATTGAGACTTGTGAGATAAATTAGGCATTGGGTTGGGATGGGTTTGGGGGAGTGTGTGATGTGAAGTGAATGTCTCGCACTCCACAATTGAGGTTTGGGGGATAGCATGTGTGATTATATATATGTATGTGGTTATTCGAAGGCTGAGAGTACAAAAAAGGTTTCGTGCTACAGTTAACATTTCAATGATAAAAGGGTGGTGGATGGATGTGGGTGGCTATGGTTTATGGTGGTGGGTTCCACTCACCAACACTTTTATATTATTTTATTAAAAAATTAGGAATTTAGTGAGAAGAAAAAAAAATTGAGAAATTAGGAATCTACCTTTAAGTTTTGTTTCTTATTTATTTGTAGAGAAATGATTTGTGTACACTCCAAATCAGTCACCAATCAGTCACTCACGTATTTTATACAAACTACGTATAAATGAGTGTATAAACTTAAATGTTGGATTATTTTGACCCACTCTTTCGTTCCAGGTACGCTTCCTCCTCTTCTTCTTCTGCTTCTTTTATTTATTTTTTTATTTTCTAGACAACATGAATTTAGATTTTCTTCTTCTTTTTTTCTTCTCTTGGAATCCATGTGAAAATTGGGTTGTTGCAAGTGTGGCTGAGGATAACATACTTCAAATATTGCAGATGGCAGAGAACATATACCATGACGAAGATGATCTTCTAGAAGAGTCAACGAAGGCTTCTTAATAATAGTAAATGTTGCAATAACATGAGAGTTGTTGAGTGTATCATGAGAGGTAATTATGTTGGATTGTAGTTGAGATTATGTTAGATTGTGGTTTTTATTATGTTGGATTGTGATCTTTATTTACGTTGAATTGTCGTCTTTATTTATGTTGGATTGTGACCTTTATTTATGTTGGATTGTGGTCTTTATTTATGTTGGATTGTGGTCTTTATTATGTTGGATTGTAGTATTTATTTATGTTGGATTGTGCTCTTTATTTATGTTTGATTGTGGTCTTTATTATGTTGGATTGTGGTCTTTATTTATGTTGGATTGTGGTCTTTATTATGTTGGAGGATCAAACAGAGCATGACACAACATGAAGGCATATATTAAATCTGATTTTTGTGTGTGTCCATATCACCCTCTTGGATGTTGGATTATGGTTTTTATTTATGTTGGATTGTGGCTTTTATTATGTTGGATTGTGGTCTTTATTTATGTTGGATTGTGGTCCCAAAAAAGAAAACACAAGGAAAGACAACAACTAAAAACCACGGGGTAAACAGACCCCAGCAATGTCATCAGAAAGAATAATATTTAGGCTTAAGGGAGGGTGATCCCAAACATGGAGACCAATAGAGAGAGAGGAGTAATAACATGGTTTTTTCAATATTTTATGCCCTTAATTTGGATGATTGTATCCATTTCTTTACTCTATTTTAGTCTTTTATTGTATTTAATACAATTTGGTTTTATTTGGGACTTAATAAAAATAAAGGCTAAAGTAATAAGTTTTATGATGTTTTTGCAATTCAAGGATGACCCTTGCACTTGATCTTTGGTATTTTATATTTTTTGTGCAGGTCATAGGAATTATTGGAGCAGTAGACATCAGGAACTGAGTAAGAAGCAGAGCAGTGGAGTCCAGGACCGGCATCGAGCGCCCCAGCGCACTCAGCGCGCCCCAGCGCCCGAACCTTATCAGAACTCATCAGGTGCTCAGCACCAACGCCCTAGCGAGCTATCAGCGCCCTAGCGCCGCGCCGCAATTCTGTTACAGCAGGGACCTATCTGCAAGGCCGAGCTGGGGGCTCAATTAGTTATGGTTTGGAGGCTGCTCACTATATATAAAGAAGGCTAATGCATCAGAAAACACATCTCTTCATCATCTCTTCACACCTGCAATTTCTCTTATCTTCTTACTATTTTCTTTTCCTAGTTTCTTACTTTTCAAACCCTAGGCTTTTAGTTAGAGTTTATTTACTCCATTAGGATTTCACCTTCTTTTCCTAGTTTAGCTCTAGCTTCCTCCATTGTTTACCTTAACGTTATTCGTCAAGCCCTTTGGGTTTTGTAAGTTACTTTTACAATCAATTCAGTTATTTGTTCTTCAATCTTTCCAATTTGCATTTATTTTCTTTACTTTTCTCTTTATTGTTCAAGTCATTTATTTCCTTTTAATTTCAATTTATTTTCTACCCTTATATTTCCTCCATGAGTAACTAAGTCTCTTGGTGGTTTATGAGGGTGTGAACATCATTGGGGTAAATTGAGGCTTTGTTCTTAATCTTGCATAAGTTTTCATTATCAAACCTTGGCATATAATTTGAGATCTTAAATTGTGTGTTAAACTTGTGTCTTGGCTTACTCGATTGAGTTAGGCTAATTCGTTGGCATGTGTTTATGTGTTAATTGATTAATTGATGCATGACATATCAGGAATTGGTAATGATTAATTAATTGGCTGATTAGTCTCTTTAATTAGATTAATGTGATTGGCTTTAAAGATTGTTGAAAACGAAACTAAAGGTGAGATCTCACTGATTAATCTTGTTCTAGGCCATCAACTCTTAGAATCACAACAATAGAGTTAGATCTAACTCTGGCGTAATTAATCAACTCATGCATTATTTTGTAGCCAATGATAAACGCCTTAATGAATGTTCTACCTTATAAACCACTGTTTTTATCATTCCAATTTCATTCCAATTTTACATTCTTGCATTCAAACAAAAACCACCCAATGTGACAACCCTCATACGACTAGTCTCGCGTATTGCTCTCTTAGTCATTCCTTGTGAGAGACGACCCTGATTTCCACTAAACTATATTAGGGGAACTTGGTTCATAAATAATTAAATTTATGGGAGTTGCGACGCTCATCCATCAAATTTTTGGCGCCGTTGCCGGGGAATGGCGATAAAAGTAATTTCTAGTTGTGTGATTTGTGCATATTGTACATAATCGTTTTCTTTTCTTTTCTTTGTTTCTTTGAAAAATAAAAACAACAAAAAAAATTTATTTGTTTTTGCATTGCATTACATAGCATACTGCATATTTCATCTGAACATTGCATTGCATTTAGCATTTGCATCCACAGAACTTGTTGTTCGCAGAACAGCAAAGTTCTGCGTCGATACGAGCGCCCACTCAGCTCCCTAGCGCCTAGTCAGAGAGCGCCCAAGCGCCCTTGGACCGCCCGAGCGGCCGTTCGTCGTCCTGCAGCATATTTTTATGTTTTCTTCTCTTATTTTTCTTCTTTTTCTAGACTAACATGAACACTAACCCTAATTTTAGTCTCCAAGATTTTGGTTTCCATGGTTTTGGAGGTTATCAACCAAGCAGTGAGATGGAAGAACCACCATTACCCTCATATCTCCACCAAACACCATACCCGTACCAAGACCCTCAACCGTACTATGAACCATACCCATCCTTTGACCCCTACTACCAACCATATAATGAACCACCACCACCCTCCTACATTGAACCGTTTCCATACACATACCATGAGCCTAATCCTTACCCATACCCATACCCAACCGAATACCTTGATCAACCAACCATTGAACCATTCTACCAACCACAACCTTCTCAACCTCTTGCACTGTCTACTCCTTGCGATGATACTGAAAGCTCCATGATGAGACAAATCTTTGAAGTGCTCATGACAAACCAGCAAACACTTTTGTGCATGAAAGAGGAACTCCAACAATTGAGAACTCAGGCTACCTCATCACCACCACCACCGTCTCTACCACCACCAACTTCACCTCCACATCCACCATCACAAGTGGAACCGGAGTTCCCTATTGTTGAAGATGATTATGATTTAGAGCAATTGGATTGGGAGACATTGAAGTCCATGGTGGAAGAATTATCTGGGGAGGTCGAGGAAGATTCTAATGTGGAGATAGTCTATGAGGACCCTCCACCCTTACTCAGTACTGTGCTAGACACCGTGTGTGCGGAGAAAAGTTCTTTGAGTGTTGGAGTCACTGCAGAGATTCCCTCACTAGGAGAAATTGACGAGGCATGCAAGGAAGAAGTCATGGATTCCACTCCCTCGTCCCTTGTTGTTTCAAGGAAACAATTGGGACCCTTCCCATTTGCTCTTGGGCCTAATTGTCACAACGTCCCCGAGGGGTGCCGTGACTAAAAATAGAGAAAAATGGAGTCGCCACCAATTTTAATTATGGAAAAATTGGAAAACCTTTATTTTGTGTAAAACTGGTCTTTTCAGAGATAAGGTTCGGGAGTCTAATTATGATTAGGGAAGGGTGAGAATTTAATCTCACTGCACCCCTAATACATCTGTATAAATACAGTTACCCTAGAGCAAATTATGCAAATCAATATTTATAATTTAATAACATTTAATTTCCCCTTTAAAACATTAAAATAAACACAAAGAAAACAATGTTAAAAAGAAACAAAATGATTTAAAAAATAATTTTGGGTTGACAGGTTGTAGCCTGCGCCGACGTATCCTATGGTGCAATGAGGAGCTCAAACCCACGTCGTTCTTGTAGAAAATAATTATGTGTTGTGTGTTTTTTAGTAAAAGTTGGGTACAGGGCGATATGGTTCGCACAAGTATCTCGTAATTTGAAATTCCGAGAATGATTATCTCATACAACGAAATAATAAATTTTAAAAAGATTTTGTAGGATTTTGTTTTGATGCTAATTAAAAGAAAATAAATTGTTTTTTTTAAAAAGGAAATAAATTATTCGGTAATATTTGAAAAAAGATTTTTTAGGATACAGGACGATATGATTCGCACAAGTAATCCACAATTTATTATTCCGAGGATGATTATCTCATACAACGAAATAATAAATTGAAAAAGGATTTATGAATTTTGTTTGGATTTGATTTGATTGAAATGAATTGAATTGTTTTAGAAAGAGAATTTGTTTATTTGAGAGAAAAAAAATTAGGGTGCAGGACGATATGATTCGCACAAGTACCCCACAAATTGTGATCCTCGAGGATGATTAAATCATACAACGAGATCTTGAATCATGATAAGAGTTTTATAAATTTTAATAAAAAACAAAAAAAGGATCAACAACAAAAGAAAGAGCCATAAAAACAAATGAAGGCAAAAAAAGAGAGATAAAAATAAAAAACAAAACAAAAAAGATCAGAGACCTAAAGAGTCCTAAGAGAAAAAAAAAAAGAAAGATAAAAACTAACTAAAAAAAAAGGCCCATTCAATACCCTAACTCTCTTCTCCAGAGAAAGAAGGGTAGAGATGGTGGCCATGGAGCGGCGGCGGCAGGACGCGGGCGGCGCGGCAGCGGCAGCTTCTTCCGTCATAGGCAGCGGGTGGCGCGCGGGGTCGGTGGCGCTCGCCTGCGTGGGTTGCTGTTGCTTGAAGGAGAGAGATGAGAGCCGCGACACCGTGGTGGGGTGACGCCGAGCGCGGCCAAGAGACGGAGAGAGATGGACCGAGGCGGAGGCTGGGAAGCCAGGTATTCTGTGCTGCGCCGGTACTGCAACCGCGCGGACGAAGAGAGGGACCAAGGGTGAGTTGCAGAGGAAGACCACAGTGTGCCGCCAGGGGAGGTGGCTTCGGTCGCGGCTGGGTGGCGCGGTTGGCTGGTTAGTACAGCAGCAGCAACTCCGTCAGGTGTAGGTCGCGGGCACGGTGGCTAGGGATGTGGAAGCTGCTGCGGTGGCGGGCTGCAGAACCGCGAAATGGAGTTTCAACCGGCCTTCGCGGCTGGGCTCTTCTTCTGATTCCCGCCGCCGGTGTTGGTGGTGGTGATGCTTGGGAGTGGAAGTGGTCGATGATGATGGTGGCTATGTGGCCAATATGTTGCTGTTGCTGCTGTGTTGTTCTGTTCTGTGTGACTGTGTTGTGTTGCTGTCCCTGAGGCGTTCCGCGGTGCTGCTATGCTACTACACTCTGTTGCTGCGAGGAGCTGCCGCTAGAAGAGGGTTGCTGCCGCTGGTCCTGTGTCGTGGTTGCTGTCACGGCTGGATGAAATGACCGGAGAAGAGGCTGTGTATGTGCTGCTGCCACCGCCCTGGTCCGCCATGGCTACTGGAGAAGAGGCTTGTTGCTTGCTTGATTGATGATGATGGTGGAGAGCTGTGGCTTCTCTCATTGCTGCTGTTGTTCTGTTCCCTCTCTATGCTCTGTATTTTTGTTCTCTCCTCTTTTCATTGCTAAATGCTCAAATATATATGAATTATTTAGGTTAAAAAGCATTAATGTAATGATTGTAATTGATTTTATTTTGATGGGAATTGATTGATTTTTTTTATTATGCCTTATGTTATTTAATTGATTTTGTTGATGTTAATTGATTTTATTTGATTTTATTTGATTTTGATTTGATTTTGTGTGATTAGCTGAGATTGCGTTTGATGTAATGAGATCATGTTAGATTTAATGATTTTATGATTGAAATTTATTTTTTATTTTGTTTTTTGTTTTTTTCTATTTTTAAATAAAAATTCGGACAAAATACGGTGTTTACAGTTGCTCCTCTTTACTTGTTCGTTACTAATTTGAAAAGTTGTAGCTTTTGAATTAGTAAGGGACAAGTAAAGATATAAACACGTATTTTGTTCGAATATGATGATGGATGTTAGTGGAAATCGATGGAGTTTGCTGAAAGAGAAGCATGTTGCTGAAAGAAAAGCTTGTTGTTGAAAGAAATGCTTGTTTTTTTTTTAAGGAACTGCTTGTTTTTGAAAGAAATATTTGATGTTGAAAGAAATGCTTGCTTTTTGAAAGAAATGCTTGTAGTGAAAGAAATGCTTGTTGTGAAAGAAATGCTTGTTGTTGAAAGAAATGTTTGCTATTGAAAGAAATGCTTGTTGTGAAAGAAATACTTGTGATTTTTATGGAACTGGTTGCTGTTGAAAGAAATGCTTGTTGTGAAAGAAATGTTTGTGGTTGAAAGAAATGCTTGCTGTTGAAAGAAATGTTTGCTGTTGAAAGAAATGTTTGTTGTGAAAGAAATGCTTGTGGTTGAAAGTAGTGCTGGCTGTTGAAAGAAATGCTTGTTGTGAAAGAAATGCTTGTGGTTGAAAGTAGTGCTGGTTGAAAAAATGCTTGCTGTTGAAATAAATGTTTGTGGATTTAGATGCATGCTAGGTGTGTGTGTGAAAACTTGTGATTGATGCAGAAAATAAATCGAGGCAAGATAATAAACATCGAGGCAGGAAAAATAAACATCGAGGCATGAAAAATAACATTGAGGCAAGGAAAATAACATCGAGGCAGGAAAAATAACATCGAGGCAGAAAAATAACATCGAGGCAGAAAAATAACATCGAGGCAGGAAAAATAACATCGAGGCAGGAAAATAACATCGAGGCAGGAAAATAACATCGAGGCAAGAAAATAACATCGAGGCAGGAAAATAACATCGAGGCAGGAAAAATAAACATCGAGGCAGGAAAAATAACATCGAGGCAGGAAAATAACATCGAGGCAGGAAAAATAACACCGAGGCAAAAGAAAAATAACATCGAGGCAGGAAAATAACATCGAGGCAGGAAAAATAGCATCGAGGCAGAAAAATAACATCGAGGCAGAAAAATAACATCGAGACAGGAAAATAACATCGAGGTAGAAAAATAACATCGAGGCAGGAAAGTAAACATCGAGGCAGGAAAGTAAGCATTGAGGCAGGAAAATAAACATCGAGGCAGGAAAATAAACATCGAGGCAAAAAATGTAAAGTTGATGCTGAGAAATGAAGATGTTGCATGTGGTGTGTGCTGAATGTGGTGATGATAATGCTGGTAAATTATCTTGGTCTCCTTGTAAGCTATGCAGATGATCTAGAAAAGATATTTGTAATGCATGATTAAAAGGGTATGAGATGATTTTAACTGAGAGGTAGATTTCCCCTGTTGTAAATCACATCTCAATTGCCCCAATTTTGATGAATGCATGGATGCATGATGTGTGTAACGTGGATGTAATGTGCATTGATACTGGAGACACGACAAATCTAGCCCTAGTATGATGAATGATATGCTCTAAATGAAAATGACGCCATAAAAACTTGCCCCTGTTTATGGTACTTGATCATTGTCCTTTTAGATTTTTTTGATTGATTGATCGAAGACGTTTTGTGTTGAGCGCTCGATCCCTTTGATGGTTGTTGGTGATTGGATATGGGTGGATGATAGTGATCGCGATGAACGGAGGTGATGGCGGTGGGTGGTGTGGGACCGAGCGGTGGTGTGAGAGAGTGAGTCGAGAACTGCAGAGAGAGAAACAGGAGCTTGTGGCTAGGCACAGAGGCTCCTTGCGGTGGCGGCCAGTGGGACGCGAGGCGCCACAGAGGGGGGAGCTTGAACGGGCACCGATGTAGGAAGACGATGTAGCTCTGATTCACCTCTAGAGTTGGTCGCAGCTACTGCCATTGTTGCTGTTGTCTCCTTGTCGTTGTTGCTACAGATCGAAGGCTTGATGATAATGACGACCGAGGTGGAGGAGTGGTCGTGGATCGCAGTGATGACGAGCCAGCGACGGTGGTGGGCGGCCAAGGGGGAGCTGCTTTGTTGATGCTCTTTCTCCTCTTTGATTCTCCTAGCAAGTGAGTTTCTTTTATTTGGTATGTCCCTGTTTCTGTCTTTTTTCGTAATCTTGACTTTGCATGGAATCTTTAGTCTCTCCGAGGTCAACATTTGTGGTATGTGATAAGCAAGCATCCTTTAGTATTTTTTTTCGCTCTAATTTTTGCCTAGATCGCCTTTACAGGTTTTCGATCAAGCGAGCTTTTGTGTTTTTTTTTCGTGCTCTAATTTTTGCCTAGACCGCCCTTTCAGGTTTTCGATCTAGCGAGCTTTTGTGTTTTTTGTGCTCTAGTTTTTGCCTAGACCGCCCTTTTGGGTTTTCGATCTAGCGAGCTTTTGGATCTGACTTTGACTTGATATAGTTGATTATGCATGCTCAAGAAGGATGAGTTGTTTAGTGGTGGAAGATCCTAGGAGGTGTGAAATAAATTATAGAATGAAGGGCTTGGACTTAGAGGTGAGTGAGAGAGTTAGGGATTGCTATTAGGGGTTTGTGATGGAAGATACTGGGAGGTGTGATACAAATGGTGAAATGAAGGGCTTAGATTTAGAAATGGAAGAGAAGAAGAATGAAGAAAAATGGGAGTTAGGGTTTGTTATGAAGGATGTGTGATGCATATTTTATTTGAGTACCCATTTATCAATCTCTTGACTATGATATATATACTTGTAATGCTATGACCTGCCATTGGTTCGTTGATCAAATCCCTTGATCAAATCATTTCAAAGAAAAGAAAATATTTTTTACTGATTCAAAGTTCACAAAAATCTTAATTCTATTCCTAGACATTAATCTTTCTGGCAATTTCCCTTAAGCTAATTCACAAATTTATTTTCCCAAATAAACACATGAATCCAAGATAAGTTGAAAAGTGATTTTCCAATCCTCAGAACAACACAATACAAATAAGGTAATTGCTTGAATTGAATTAATAAAACTCAAAGGTTCACAATCATCAGATTAATTCATAGTAATACGATCCCCCTTTCCCTAACAAAGAAATTAGTTGCTCATAATAAAAGAAAACAAAGCATTAAAAATTGAAAGACATTTTGAAGAAAAAATAACTGATTTTATTAAAAACAGAGTACTTGAACAAAGATAGAATAAAAGATAAAAACTAAGATACCTCCTGAGCTTCTATTCTAGTCCTATATATAATCAGATAGTCCTAGAATTCAAATTGAATCTATCCCTAAAATAAAGGGATTTTTGTTTAAAGATAACTCAAAAAGATATCAAACAGATTTGCATTTGAATTGATCCTAAATTATAGCACAATTTTGGAAATTAGTTATGGTGCTCTGTTTCCAATTTCTTCGGGCGCGGGAAGCTTGTCTCGGGGCGCAAGGCGCCTTGTTTGAGCGCCTGAAGTTGTTCAATACTGTTTGTAGGGCGCGGGGCGCCATCCTGGGCGCTAGGCGCCGCATTTGGGTCATGCAGGGCGCTAGGCGCTTCATTTTGGCTGCATGGAGGGCGCTGGGCGCCTAGTGGAGGGCCTAGCGGGGCGCTGGGCGCCTGGTGGGGCGCTGGTCGCCGGGATGGCTGGCAGGACTTCCGCCTTAAC
Organism: Aeschynomene evenia; assembly: GCA_013621005.1. NCBI lineage: Eukaryota > Viridiplantae > Streptophyta > Magnoliopsida > Fabales > Fabaceae > Aeschynomene > Aeschynomene evenia. The sequence continues at coordinate 29,796,177 of CM024268.1, read as the reverse complement.
TTGCAGGCCACTTTCGAGGCTCAAGACGCGAGAGTTGGATTTCGGCATCTTCATCAAAGTTGTAGATCTTTTCGTTATCTTTCCAATGACACCAAAATCAACCTCATCCAACATCTATAGCTCCAATTATTGTTAAAACACCATGAGAGGGTTATACACCTTTCTACTTCTACGTTGCTGCAGCTCTAGATTTTGCAATGATTTTCCATGTTCCTTCAAAGCTCCCAAATGCAACTCCAATTCTTCTACAAAATAGAACCAAAACTACCAAAGAACACATAACCATACCAAGAATTTAAATTAAACTCTAAACTAATTAAATTACTCTAAAATTGAACAAAATACTAATAAAACTAAGATAAAGTATTAGAAACTTATACTAAAAATATACTAAAAATGCCAAGGCATCAGTGTGAGGAGCTTTTGAAATTTAAACCCAAACAACAATTCTAGCACATAGATTTGCATATAAAGAAAGAAAAAATAAATAAATAAAGCACAAAGACAAGAAGGAAAAAAAGGTTAGTGCAAAGGGGAAATAAAAATTATTAAAATTATATATATATTTGCATAATTAACTCTAATAGGCTTGACTCTCTAGCAGTCCCCAGTGGAGTCGCCAAACTGTCACAATGTCCCCGAGGGGTGCCGTGACTAAAAATAGAGAAAAATGGAGTGGCCCAAATTTTAATTATGGAAAAATTGGAAAACCTTTATTCTGTGTAAAACTGGTCTTTTCAGAGATAAGGTTCGGGAGTCTAAATATGATTAGGGAAGAGTGAGAATTTAATCTCACTGCACCCCTAATACATCCGTATAAATACCGTTACCCTAGAGCAAATTATGCAAATCAATATTTATAATTTAATAACATTTAATTTCCCCTCTAAAACATTAAAATAAACACAAAGAAAGCAATGTTAAAAAAGAAACAAAATGATTTAAAAAATAATTTTGGGTTGACAGGTTGTAGCCTGCGCCGACATATCCTCTGGTGCAATGAGGAACTCAAACCCACGTCGTTCTTGTAGAAAATAATTATGCGTTGGGTGTTTTTTAGAAAAAGTTGGGTACAGGGCGATATGGTTCGCACAAGTATCTCATAATTTGAAATTCCGAGGATGATTATCTCATACAACGAAATAATAAATTGTAAAAAGATTTTGTAGGATTTTGTTTTAATGCTAATTAAAAGAAAATAAATTGTTTTTTTTTAAAAAGGAAATAAATTATTCGATAATATTTGAAAAAAGATTTTTTAGGATACAGGACGATATGATTCGCACAAGTAAT